>OX465276.1:3405125-4683875 GCA_949987645.1 Tachina grossa
GTTGTTGTTGTTTTTGATGATGATGATGATGATGATGAGTTAAGAATAATTACATTATTGCTGTTCATGTTTAATTATTACCTCTTGTTGTTTGCTGTTTTTCTACACCGTATTTTCTTTTTTGTATTCACACAATCAACTTTTATTGGGAATAATAACGGTTTATGCTTGTTTGTGTGTATGTGTGTGCATTTGTAAGTGAGCAACCAAAGGCTTAAAGGTGTAAACACCTGTGGATAAAATGTTGCTTAATTGTGGACTCAATGAAAGCCACTTTCATTCAAATATTAAAAAGGATGTAACACTTTGGAATGTTTCGCTTTTGTTTTATGTCTGCACGTATTCCACGCACGTCTACATCCATACATACACACATATGTACATGTATACGTACTGCATATATATTATGTACATTGCTTCCACAAATAAGTAACAGGAAGTAGCACCACTGAAAGGATGACCCACAAAACGTAAAATTTCCTTTTTTTTGGAATACGAGTTGACAATTAAGCAGCTTTTATGATTGCATTTGTGCAAATAATATTAAAAAAAAAAATATGAAATAGGTCAGATTTTATTAATAGAGTTAATTCTAAATATAAATGAAATAATTAAAAAGCACTTAAAGGTTCTTCCAATAGGAACTTCTGAAGTTTGAGAGTTGAGAGCAGATATTTGTTAAGGTTACATTGTTGAATTTGCTATTATGTATTCAGTCTGTTTTGCCAAAAAACCGTAGACGGATATACATTTTTAGCGTCCAACTGCATGTGCTAATGATAAAATTGTCTCGATTGTTATTTTTTTTTTTGGCCAGAATAAGATAACTTGTACATCAACGACATGTGGTTTCTACAGAATGCTGCTACGCCTCACCTTTACAATCAATATCCCAGCGTTCAAATTGAAATTTGTTTCCATGATTTCTTAAACACCTACATTATTCTTCGAATGCATTCTGAATATCATCGTGAATCGTAAATAAATCTATAGTTTTTGAACTCATTAAAAACGCATATAATATTACTGGATAATATATAGAAATAAATATCCAGTGAAAAAGGCATGCAAAACGGATTTAAATCATCACACTGATACATATTCATAAAACAAGTTTTATATCAAACAAATAACAAGGATATAATAGCTCAGTGATAGAGAGCATGCTTAACAGTCAGAAGAGCCCGGCAATAATTTTGATTTTGGCTTGTTTTTTATTAACCTGAAAAAAACGTCATCGAATCAGGAAAACTTGTATGGGTTCAATTCATTCATTCTCTTGTGCAGTGTGATTCAGAGTAGCGACAACGACAAGTAGTACACAGAAAAAAATATCATATAAATGCAACCAACAAAACAAATTGTTGACATTTAATTTAAAAATTAACAATCATCATTGTTTATATAACAAATTTAAATTTTTGTAGTCAATTAAATTATTCAACAAAATTATTTGTTAAATTATATCATAATGGAATGTGCACATGCAAAAGAAACAAGAAATCATATTTTGTGTATATTCATCATTTGCGTATTTAAAAAAGTGTTGCTCTTTAGCTGAGAGGTAAGTGAGTCAGTTTATTAGTGTTGATGTTGCCGGTTCAACTCCGCCCAAAGACATTTAGTGTTTTTCGCAGACAAGCAAAAAATCGTTTCGAGGATTGTGATTGTGTATAATAAAAAGCTTGTTAATATAAGAATTATGATACAGAAATTCAACAATTCACATTGTTAATATAACAATAACTTTAATTGAAATAACTTTGAAATCTAACAAAAATAAATGTTGAAAAAAAAAATAAATTCCAACAAATTATTTGTTGATATATTTAACTGAAAATATTTTTAAGATTTTCCTTCAACTTACAATTTCGTTAATTGTATTTACAAAAATCGTTGTAGGTTCAAAATCAATTAATTATTTAATTGATATAACAAAAAAATTAATTGTATTTACAAATCATTTTTTTCTGTGTAAGTGGTGACAAGTGACCAAGTGCAATAGTTTTTTTTTTCTTTGTGTATACAAGCAAGAGGGATTTTCATCCAACTTGCTTTATAATTCAGAATTAATTCTTGAGGAGTCAGGGTTGTAGGAATTCTCGGAGGTTTTCACCCGGAATACTAGGTCTCCAGCTTGTCAGCGGAGTGAGTAGTCGTCGGATTTTTATCCGGAAGTGGGGGAGTGGAGGAGCTAGTAGATTGTAGCTTAGGGCATCGCCATGGTCACCAGTTGCCCATAGCTGAGCAAAAGTTAGAAACTTGTAAATAACAAAAAAAATAAAAATAAAGAGAACAAAAAAAAAAACAAAAATTATTAAACGTGTTTAATTCACAAATTTGGAAGTGAATCCTGGACACGGTGAGCATACCCCAGCTTCAAACCGGAGTAACCGTGGTCCGTAACATTTAGCATTAGGGTACCCCTGTGGCTGAGTGGTAGCGATGCTAGCCTCTCAGTCCAGAGGTCGTGGGTTCGATTCCCACCATAGACAAAAAACAAAGTATTTAAAGTCCCGCAAAAACACATGATTTCCAATGAGAAGCTAATGTAAAAATCATGGATGTTTCATCTATATCCAACCAGTTCGCCGTCAGTTAAACCCATGATTCAACTCATGATTCAACTCATGATTTGTAATGTTTTTTTTTGCTGGGATGTTATATACATTGGCATCGATGGTCTTTCAAACGAATAAAAATTTTTCATGATATCTCACAAGGAATTTGTTTTATTTAAGCTTAATGTAGTATTTATTGTGAAAGAAAATTATTTCATTTTCTAATTTTTTTGTTTACTCTTCCCATAAAGCCTCCAAGGAGTTGGCGGCACACAGGTTGCGAAATGTTACTATTTTTTTTAATAATTTAGGTAGAAGGAAAATAATACAGCGTGTTTCACTAAGACATATTATGTTCAAAAGCCTGACATTTTAAGAGATGTCATAAATAAAGCTATAAATACTTGATGGATTACAAGTTAAAACGCTTCATCATAGCATTGAAATTATTAAAATTTACTTAGAAAATGGTTTAAATTTCTCTATCATAGTTCGCAAAACTAAATACAAGTACCCCAGCAAAAAATTTTTGAAATTTTTTAATGGGTAGTAGTCTTTTAATGTCTTACAAAGTAATAAGTGATACTTATTTATCTAATCATTTTATGTACATAATAATGACTGTCCTGTAATGAATAAAATAACAACATATTTATATCATTACGTTAAAATACTTATTGCAGTACTTTCGTGTTAATAATGAAATATATCTACAGAAAAATTTATTGATAGTGAAAATGAACATCGAAAGCAATAAAATATTACTTTGGTTTCCTAAAGATTTTGTTAGAATATATAAATATTTTCGCATTTTCCCCAATGTACATATTTACATATTTTCTTTGTAAAATTATTATTTTAAACAATCCCAAAAAAGGTACAAGTTTTATAATTTTGTTACAAAATTTTACTTATTTTAATTATAAAAAATTGCCAATTAATTTGGAATAATTTTAGGAAAAAATTAATCTACAAAATTTTGCATATTTGTAAGCAAAAAATAACCCATGAAATTGTGAATACTTTTAGGCAATCAGTAAATTATTAACTTATATTTGTAGGCAAAAAGTATAGGCATACTTTTTGAACTTCTCAAACAAAAATAATGGATTATTCAGTCAAATTGTAAGTACTTACGACTGGGGAGTACATACACTTTTTTGCATTCTAGGCTAAGTCTTTTGCTGGGTAACGATACCATCGCTATTTTGCGTGAATTGATGATCAAAATCTTGTGATGAGACATTTTTGTATGCTCACAATTTTTTAAAATACTCATCAAAACAAGTTATATACTGTCGGCTTTATGCATAAGAAAAAACTGGCAAGAATTTAATATGATCTTAACGAATTTTGCCACACAATTTTACGTTAAAATGACGCAAGAATTTAATAGCGAGTCAAAACTACATTATGCGCCGATTTTTAATGTCAGACTGTATGGAGGAACTCGTCGTCAATGTCGTCAGTTTTTTCTTATACATAAGGCCGTATATGAATATGTAATTTGTAATTTTATTTGTAACATTCAATAAATAAATAAATGAAAATTCATGTTTAATTTTTATTTTAAAGTAAATACATTTAAATATATCCACTTACCCAAGGACAGTGATGGTCAAAGCGATCCACACAATTATCACATAAACTGCAGTGTGATGCTCTGGGCGGCCTAAAAATTTTGCAGGTAAAACAATATTTCAGTTTTACTGTTTGACCTTTAACAAGGACTTCTTTTGTACGTGGTGGCGGTCGATATGTGGGACTGTTTAAAGAATTTGGCACTTCTGCAAAAATGTAATAAAACAAAATAAATAAATAAATAAATCAAATAAGAAATGCAGTCAATTTCAGCAGAGAAAAAAATGGCCAAATAATTTAACTTAAACATTCATAAACCTAACAAAATAACACCAGAGATAATAAAATAAAATACTTAAAAGGAATTAATCAGATTTTACTTACCAATTTGTTTTTCTATGTAGGCGGCCTCATCATATGAGGCACGTGGTATAACTCCCGGATCTGTGAAGGTCGTGCGTAGCAAGGAACTCATGGTAAAAAAGTACAAAATAGCACCAACAATTGGTATAATGGGATTGATACGTGTGGCTAAAAAAGGACAACTGCAAGTGAAAGAGAATAGATAAGAAATAATTATGTAAACTATTTTTAGAAATGATGCAAGCAATTTTATTATCTATTTTTCTGCTCCCTCCATTAAATCACTAAAATATAAAATTTCAAAAATTAATAAAATATTTATTTTTAAGGTCTTAAGAAAATCTTTATAAAAATTTATAATTTTTTCATAAGCTTTCGTTCGCTCTATTAAAACCTAAAATTTCTCAAAGGTCGCACGGTTCGTTTTATGTTTTCGCTTGCGTCATTGGTGATGTTTCTGGGTATTCCCTGTACGGTGGGATTCAAGATAATTAACTTAAGTATACGTAATTTTTAATTTCTATATATAAACGGAAGCGTGTTCAGACCGCTTAATTAAAGCTATTGAACAAAATAAAAAATAATAAAATAGTTCAATCTAGGCAACCTGAAGCGGTGTACATATTTTTATACATACATACATACATTTATTCAAGAAGATTATATAATAGCTGCATTTAAATTTTTATAAATGTATTTAATTTAAAAAAAAATATTTTTTGCATTTCTTCCTTATTTATATAAAGGGTCTTCCAATAAGAGGGTTAATTTTCATATGCAAAAAACCGAAAACTTTTTTTTTGGGTGTTTATTTAATTGCAAAGGAGAGGCTATGTCATTAATAATGATGAAAAATATCAGCTAAATTCGCGCCACAGCTATGAAATTTTCCTCGATAATTTCACGAATTCCATATTTGAGGCGTTTCTTTTTCTCTCTCACGTAGCCCCAAATAAAAAAGTCTACGGGCGTTAAATCGTAAGATCTCGGTGGCCAATTGTGTGGTATAATCTTCGAGAAATTGCATTTCTAGCATACAATCAGCAAAGACACGACATTGCTGATGGTCGCTAGGCATTAGTTCAGAAACCAACAGAACATTAGAAACCTTAAAAATGTCATTTGTGGAATTCCCAATTCCACAGCTCGACCAGATATCGACGAACACTAGTTTTTCTCAACACAATGGCTACAACACAATGGCTACAACGACCCAGACTGCTTTACGTTTCCGAACTGTGACTGAGAAATTTTCCCCATTTTTTTTTAGCGAATATTATTAATTTCAATGTTGTTGAGGCGTATATTATTCCATTCCTATTAATGGCATGGTTTAACCAGTCTTCTGCCAACTAGTTAAAATAACGGGCTATTCAAAATGAAATGTCTTATGAGAACATCTGTTATCTTACACAGCACGACATCTTGACAAGCAGCCGAAATAAAAATTATTAAACACTTTCATATTTTAGCTAATTTCAAAATCTTTTGGGTTAAAGTCTACTGGCAAGTTTCATTATTATATTAAACATAATGAAACTGCATAGGGATTTGAGATTAATTTTTAATCTGTCCTCGCAAATAAATAAAAACTTTTTTGAAAGAAGAGAAAAAATAAAATTAAATATTAAATTGAAGTGGTAGCAGTAGCATAATGCCTCGTGTATAACTTGCCACAAAACATTATGAACTGCATTACTCATCTACCCATTGAAATGTCTGTATGTGTGTCTTCTATATTTACAAACACACACACACATGAATCCATAAATACATTTTCATACATCTATTTATATCTGCATGTGTATTTGTGTGCTGGAGTGCATTTTTCGTTGTTATTATTTATTCATAAAATGTTTAACATAGATTACAAACCAGCAGCATTTTGAAGCCGCAAGTGGCATGTCCTTTTATTGTTTGAAAATGAAAAAAAAAATTAGAAATATGTATGTACACGCATACATATGTAGTTGCATATAAACAAGAATATAAACAACACTGAAATGTTGTTGGAAAATTGCACTATCTAGTCACTGAGTAATAATGCACAATGGGCATTATCTATAGCATGGACTTGAACTTTTTCTTCTAATTTTGTTAAATTAAGTTTTGTTTTTAAATCTATTTTTTTCTGATAGATTTAAAACAGATCGCTTTAAGTCATAAAATGAAGCAAACACTTTCATTTCTTGTTTTATAATCAAATCAGTATATCAATGCTGGTATTTGAAAAAAAAAATTGCTCAGTTTATTCGTATTATTTTAAAAGTATATCGATCGATGGCTTAATGTAAAAAGTTGCAAATCAGTTTGTTTTGAAATCACATTTTAACGTTTTCTGGTAGCCAACGTATAATTACATCTTCCGTAAAGAACGAAGTAAGTAAGACTTAAAAAAACAATTTTTGGATCTAAATGCTTTGGGTTTTATTTTGATTTTCCTTCGAAAATTCGAGGTACGTCTTTCTTATATGACAATATTTAAAATTTAGAAAAATTATCCACATTTTAATTATATTTTAATAATAGGAGCAAAAGAAAAAATTGGAACAAGTTCTCAACGTTTATTAAAAATCTGCCTTAAAAAATGAACTCCAAAAATTTCACACTCATAGTCTGGCCTTAACAATTTCAAAAATTATTTATAGTGAATTTATAATTATATCAATAATTGAAAAAGCTGCGCAAGTGCGAAAAAATATTGTAATGAAAAAAATATCTTGGTTGGAAATCATTAAAACCAAAACTACTAAATGAATGAAATTCAGAAAGTTTTAAAAATAGCAGATAACTTTTTTACTGGCTTCAAATATAAGCACTAAAAAAATAATAAAAAAAAAATACATAAATAACTAAAATATGGCTTATACGTGCAAGTGCAAGTTCGAAAAACTCAATACACTCAAACTCATTTACTAACACAACTACACTTTCGGCGCTTGCAGTCTACTTCCAACTCAACTGCCAATTAATTTTTCAAGACAGTGACTTGTTTTCACCCATCAATCAGTTAATAAATTTTTGAGACATAAATAAATATCATTATATCTGGTTCCCTTCAAACTAAACTTTTTAATGTTATGGATAACTCTGCACTATAAAGTAAACATGCAAGTTGCAAGACAGTCGGGCATTTTTGCGAAATTTTCGTTGATAATACGTACACAGAACTTACATGCAAGTATTTACTTGCACGTCTAAACGCAGGGTTAGACTAATTTAAATGAAACTTTTTTTACCAATACATAGTTCTGTTTGAAGTCAGTACCAAACAGTTCAGCAAATTATACACTGGCACATTTCCAGACTTGAAATTTTTGTTGCAGCAATTTTTGAATAAGTGGAGAATGTTAAAATAGAAATATATACATTTTGTACTCTCTGGCTCATTTTCACTTAAGAAATATAAATTTCTGAAATAAAAATTGCAAGTCTGGACGGATACTAACCAATATTGGCACCAACCAACTTCGAATAGTACTATGGGTAATACAAATAAAAAAAAAGCTAAAAAAAAATAAATCGATATTATTTATAGCTTTCTAATGTATATTTTTGAAGACTGTTAAGTTATTAGGTTTTATTTTAAACTTTTTACTGACAATATGAAATTTTTAGGGATGTGGTCTTGCCCACGTTCGCGTGAATTAGTGGCCATGCCGACCCTTTTAAATGCTAGATTGTGTCACTGTCAAGGCATGTGCCAAGTTTTGTAAGAATCAGTTAAGTAAAAGCATGTAAAATATAATACTGAATTTTAATAGGCATTTCCCGCCCCTCCCCCCCCCCCCCACCCTACCCAAGCCCAAATAGTTTTTAAGCACAATTTTGTGCAATTTCAAAGCCCAAAATATTTCTCAAGTTTTGTGGGCATCGGATGACTAGAAGTACAAATGATAAATGCCTAGATTTTAACGGACGTGGCCACACCCACTTTTGTAAATGCAAGATCGTGCTACTTTCGAAGCTCAGTTTGTTGGCACAGTTTCCCAGGAATCAGTTAACTAGAATCACGGCAAATATAATAGTATGTTTATTTAGCAATCATGACTCCGCCCACTTTTTGTGGCATTGCAAGAGTCCAGAGTATGCAACAATTTTCTAGCAATCTTATAACTAAAAGTATATAAAATCAAAGTAAAAATTCTATGGGCGTGGTTCCGTCCACTTTTTTTTTTTTGGTAATGGGACCAAATGGAAGTTATACCTTCTCAGACAAAATAAAACGAATTTTTAAAAGTCGGTGTATCAATGATGAATTTATGAAGCAGCATACATACATAAAAACAGCCTCTTACATTTTTGAAGTCGGTTAAAAATTTGCTTTATTTGCCATTAATAAAATAAAATGAAAGTAATTAATTATATAATATTTTTTTTTTAAAGAAATTAACACAAACATATTTTGCCCGTATTCTTATTGTATTAAAACGCAACCTATAGTGCTGCTTTTCTATACGTGTGTTATGGAAGGAAGTAGTCAGGGATGGTGTTTGCGTTAAGAGGAAAATGTCTCCAAAGAAAACATATGTACATATGTACGTATGCATTAAGTGTGTATGACAGAGCTTGGAAATTTCATGCTATTTCGAAATTTATGCTCAAATGTATGTATTCTTAGCCACCATATCTGTTGGTTTCGGCTCAGAGCAAGTTGGTCAAATTTAACATGCGTTCTTTGTCATGTGTTTAGTTGAAATTTATGTACATATTATGAAGATTGCAATTTTTTATGTAGAAAAAGCTTTATAAGCCCAATATACTCATATAGTATAAATTTATTTGAAGTCTTCATTTCCGTTGTTATGAAAGCAATTGTACTCAGTAAAGATTCTAACTTACAAATTCAGTTTGATGAATTTTTTGTTTAGCTTAATAGAAAAGGAAAAAGAACGTAGATTTCTTAGAAATGACATATCATATTTTTTAAGAGAAATATACATCATTCTCATTTCTGTTTTTAACCGACTTCAAAAGAGAAGGAGTTTATCAATTCGTCTGAATTTTTGTTTATTTGTTACTTCACAATTAAGTAACTATTAAGGTATGGTCACACTTGTCAAAAATTTGCGTAACCAAGAAACACTAATGAAAAAAGTTTTGATCCAGGCAATTGTTTATCATATTAAACAGTTTCGAACACAACTAATAGGCAATGTCATAGAATCCAACAATATTGGTTGGCTACTCTTTAACTTGACAAACTTTTGTCTGAATTGAAAGATTTTTCATACGCATTTAGTGGTTACGCTTTTTTGGGCAAATATTTGTAACCGTACCTAGACTATTAGAAAAAAAATTATTTGTTTTTGTCTGAGAGCTTATAGTTTCTAGTTGATCCCATTGTTGAAAAAGTGGGCGGGAACATGTCCACAAATATTTTCTCTATAATTTTATTATCTTTAACTTATACAATTACTGCCAGGCTTAGCATACACCTTGGCCTCTGGGTAATAACATAATCTCAAAGTTGAAAAAATGGGCGGCACCACGCCCATTAAAATTCAATGCTATATTTCACGTGCTCCTCGTTAACCGATGTTTGGAAAGCTTGGCACACACCCCGAGCTCTGAAAAATACTCAACTTTTAAATATAAGAAAGTGGGCGGGGATAGATTTTTAGGAAACTTGGCACACATCCTGAAAAAACTAAATATTGAATTTCAAAAAGTGGGCAGGGTCAGGCCCATGAAATGTTAGCATCAAAATATATGTACTTCTACTTATCCGATTCCCACAAAACTTAGCAAACAGTTTTGGTCTTAGAATGACATAGTTTTGTTTTTAAGGAAGTGGGCGGGGCCATGTCCATTAAAGCTTAATACTCGTATTAAAAATTGGCACAGATCTTGAACTCTGAAAGTGACGCGATGTTGAATTTAGAAAAGTGTGCGGACGTGAACATTTACAAAACTTGGTGACACCACACCCCTCAAAGCATAAAATTGGCACTAAGAATTTAAAATATAATACTTTTTAGAAAAAAATTTAATCAACTTCAAAATTAAGCACTAGATTTAGTTAAATAAAACATTTTTATATGTATGTATATATGTGTTTCTTATAATGCTATTAAAAGTCGGAGACAATAACGATGGGCAACACACATATGTAAATATGTTTTATTTAACTAAATTTAAATTATTTTAAACTTTTTGGGGCTTATCTTTAAAGTCGTTTAAATTGTTTTTTAAGTTTTATTTTAAATCACATTTACATAGACATAATTTAGACGACTACGCGATTTTATTGAAAAATTATTAATAAATATACACGCAAAGAAAAAATATGGTTGAGGTAACCATAATCAAACAGCAACATACTATGATTGAATTATGTGGTTGCAGTCAAATCATATTATTGTTAATAGAAAAAAAAAACTTTAACAATATTATTATCTGAGTTAATTATAATATTATCTGAGTTAATTATAATATTACCTGAGTTAATTATATTATAATGTTAGTATTGTAAATATGATAACACTATTGTTAGATACGACTAAAATATAATTGAGACTCGCCATACCATGTTCTAATATTATATTAATATTGTTAAATACGACCACAGTATTATTTAATATAATAATACTATTTTGATTTTTAATCATATTTTTATTGTAGAAACAGCTGTGCGTTAAATTCGAAATAAAAATAAATTAATATTGTTGAAATAAATTGTATATATATAAATATATACTTACACGACATACAGCCATGTCTGTATAAAAAGATACACAAATGTTTATATATTTTTATTGGTCTACCCTTTTGTTTATACTTTATTTATTTATTCATTTATTTAACACTACCGATAGCTTACAAACGAAATACTGAACTGACAGATGTTTCTGAAAAAGATTTTTTTTTAACTTAACATAGTATGGTTTTGGAAAACATTATATTGTTATTTACATCATATTATTTTTAAATAATAATACAAATTATGTAGTAGTCATAAATTTTTAACAAAACTATATTGTTAAACTCTAACCATATCACACTTTTTTATGGATGTGATAATGTAATTATTAAATTCAAACATTACTCTGTTTATCGTAACGAAATAAATGTTTAAAATAACAATAACTAGTTTTCCACGATCACATATTTGTTTCAGAGAACATAATATTGTTTTCTCATCCTTTCTATAACCATATCTTTTCTTTGCGTGTAGCAGAATATTATAATTGTTGTATTGAACATAAAAGATTTTGCTTTTGTAATTTCCAGATTTCCTAAATGAACATCGATTGATTAGAAAAATCCCATGTATTGTATATGATTGATTGGAAAGGTATTTATTTATAAAAAAAAAACTTTTGTGTGCTAATTTCAGTCATGAGATACAATATGTATTTGTTATGAGTATTTGAAATCTTTTCAAAAGATGATGTAGAGCATTATTAGAAAAAAGTTTTCTAAATATTATTGAAAGTACGAGTATGTATGGTCCTTTTTTATGAGCAACTATGACTGCATATATTAGAGTAAATTTAAATGAGGGGTATTCTTTTTTTTTATTTATTTATTTATTTTTTTTTTAAATAATCATTCTCTTTATTTAAGAATAGACAGCAAAAAAGAAGCGTTTCTCTTTGTTTATGACAGTTGAGGCCCTTTTTATGACACAATTTCAAATTTCAAATACATTCACTGTTCAAAAAAAAAAAAAAAAGTTTGCAACTTATGAATAGCGAATCATGAGTATTTTTTTTAAATTGCTTATTGTGGCAGAGTGTGTGCATGTGATGTGTTTGCGTTTATTTCTGCAGTGAATTCAATTGCAATCTGTAAGCCTAAATACTCGTAGTAACGTATTCATTCATTCGTATTCGCATTATTATTATTCTTCAGGGTTTATGTCACACATAATAATATTTTAGAAACTTTATATGTGTGTTTTTCTTATTGTTTAATTTTTTCTTTTGACACATCATTGGGGGATACAGCAAAAAAAAAAGGAAAAAAAATACAAAGCAGTGGCAATAGATAAAAGCGAGTTCTTGCATGTGAAAATACCATTGTACGAGTATTTATGTGCATGTGTAAACGATTTTGCTGCTGATTTTGTATTCTATTCTATTCATAATTATGTATATATTTGCTTAGATTTTATTATATGAATTTTCATCATCAGCAAAAAAAAAAAACAGAAAATGAAAAAAAAAACAAACACAAAGGGTCCAAAGCGCCTTTTGTTTAACTTTCCAACACATTTATTTTCACATTCAACTTCTGCTAAACGTATGCTAAATTATTTATTAAGTTGGTTAGTGAACAATTTCTCTACAATTTAGGTCAAGTTAAAGTTTTCAATAGAAAACTGTTCACTACTTACTACTCCCTTTTAATGCAAGTCAATTTTCTATTTTATATTTTAAAGGGAAGTAACACTCAGGCAATGATGGCCTACTACTATTGGTAAATAATATCTTCTTTAGGAAAGCTCTATACTTTAAAACGTTTTGGTTTTTGTTTATAGCAGTATTGCAGCGCCTCTGGTGTCAAGAAGGCGTATTAAATTTTTGAATCTATACCCAGGGAAAAACAGCTTGAAATCAATAATGACCATATTGAATTAATAAGAAACTTTATATACCAAATTTACATTAAGCATTTTTTTCATGAAATTAGTTGCATGAAAATTTTTTATTTGTCAGTAGGAGGGCTGGAGGAGCATCTTATATCAAAACAGTTGCCAAAAATGCATCAGAGATTTATTCTACGTTTTTTTTTAAATAAAATTCTCTTCTAAGTTGCGTGCAACAAAATTCATGAAATTTCATGAATAAATGCTTAATGTAAATCAAGTATTATATCTCAATATACATTTTCTATTACATTAAAAATTATTGAATTAATGCGACCAGTTCTTATTTTTAAGTCACAGTTTTTTTCTGAGTATATGTTTGGATTGGCAGTGACCAGTGACTATACTTTCGTCACTTAAACTTATTGACACTGAGACTATGAACTTCTGAACGTTCGGTTTTGTGCACTCTATCAGCCATTTTAGTTGCTCACATCCGCCATGTGTCCTCTAAGAGAATACCTCACCAAACGCTGGACACAGCGATTGGATCAATTCATGTCACATACACCTTCCAACACCTACTGAAAATAGCAAGCATCATCTATTTATATTCGCAGACTTTATATAGACTTTTTGTCGATCAATGATGCTAGTTCTTAAGCCCCAGAGTAGATCAGCTGTTGTGCCAACGGTGCCTTGGAAGTTCTACTTTGAAAGGCTTCGCTCTTATTATCTTTAAAAGAAAGATCAATTTAAGGTGACACTATAAATTTACCAGACACGTAGTAAAGCTGTTTCCTTTTAATGAATATGTGCACATCCATTACTGTGTTATTTCAGAGATCATGCAGTAGCCAGAGAATGAATTAAGAATTCGTTGGCTTTTGGTGAATGCGAACAGTTAAAAATAAGAACATGAATTAATTTTAAACCGAATGCGTATAACTATAAATATCCAACAACCACGTTTATACACATTTTTTAAATTACGGGGCACAGACAACTATAACTAAAATTTACAGACTGTGTGAGGTACAATCATATGGATGAGTATAAAAATACTCTGATTACTAATCGGCTAGACATGCGTATGTACAGGGTTATTTTATTTACACACACACACCCACACATTTTCCATTCCATTTTATATAAAAAAAAACTATGTATCCAGAGGCGAATGATGAATAAATATCCCGAGTATCATGCGCATATTTTTTTCTGTCCAACTATAAGTATGACAGAGAGTTAATACGTTTGATAAGCATGTGCCTTTTTATTTTTAGTTGGAGCGCATTTTAGTTTTTCGCATAAACGAAGTAGATATGCTCTTTTATGTTGGAATCGGCTTTAGTCATACTCGTAGTTACTTCAGAGAAAATATGTGAGCGTATGAATTGTTTGCAGTACAATTATGATGATACGCAGTTACTAAAATTAAGACTATTTACTTATGTAAATTTTTCTTGAGTACTCATTCTCATTCATTGTAGTAAAATATAAGTTTTATGGGCAACCAGCTAGATTACCCAGACTACGGTCCGTGGGATTGTCACACCCGTTATCTCATTGAGATACCCTTGCGGGATTTAAAGTGAAACATTACAATTTTAATATTTGTATTTAGTATTCAAAACATTTTCAATACATTGCTTGCAATAACACGAAATTTTTGCAAAATTCGGGTTTAATCTTACCAAAAGTATTCGGTGTTTAACGACTCCTTTTTAGTTCAGTCCACATATGCTCTATAACATATAACGCCGTGAGTTAAATGTTATCTAATTATTGTACAAAGCAACAAAAGTTTTTGAAATAACTTTGGAAACTTGAAGCACTAAATGTGTATATACTCGTATGTATAAATATTTAGTAGAAAATAAGAACTAATTTTCCTCAATAAATCTCAATACTTATAAATACAAACACACATACATATAAACGTATTTATGTATGTTGTGATACATATTCTCCAAGGACTTGTTGAGTATTTTTCTTTTGTATCTATATATTTCAGTAGAGTTTTAAATGTTCTTTTATTTTAACCAAATCAAATTTGATAGAAAGAGGATAAATATTTGAATAGATCTTGCATATACGAGTGTGAGTGCATGAAGGAACGTTTAAAGCTCCAGGCAATTTCTTTTTTGAAATTCTGTTACTTTTGTTTAGAAACGGATGCATCCCACAAATGCAACAGAGGCAACAGCTTCAGCACTTAAATAACTGAGGAACAATTCGCAGCGGCAACAGCAAAAGCAAATGTAGGAACTGCAGTAATAGTGGCAAAAAAAAAAAGAAAACGAATTATTTGGAACTATTTGTTCTCAGCGTTACTTACACACAATTTGCTTTATATAGATGATTCAGATGATGATGGTGGTTTCGATGATTTGCTTTGTGTATTGAAAAATTGTTTCAAGAATATAATTTTATTCAAAAGATTTAACAACTGAATGAATGAACGCACGTTTCGTAGTTCACATACGAGCAGTACATTAGTTTGTATGTTATTACTTCCAATTTACTAGGCGTTATTTGTTTGCAGGCATGTGAGTGACAGTCTACTGAGTATTTCGCAATCAATGATATTTCTTTCCCATTTTTCTTTCACATTGAAAAAGTTTGTTTGATAAAAACTTTTTTGTTGCTGAGAAATATTTGCAAAATAAAATAAAATTGGAGATAAAAAACTTGACGAATAGCAACAAGAAGCATTTCTTCGCATTATGTATTAAGTGATTTCGAAACTTTTTACTGACTGAACTTTTACCAAAAGTTCATATCATTTTATCAACCTTTTCAAACAAGAATACGAGTGCTCGTAAAAAGTTTCTAAAAGAAGTTTTTTTTTTATTTGTTGTATTAGATGTGAAGTATAGCTAATGAACTCACACTGTGACCAGTCCAATCTACTATTAGCAAATCTTGAACCCCAAGTGGAAAAATTCATTTTATGCTTTTTCTTATTTTTTAATTCACATAGTCCCAAAGAAACGTAAAGTAAGGCAATAAAAATATATCGTTAGCTGAAATGCAAATCACTTATCTATTCTTTTTACATTTTTTTCTTAATTCGGTTGTTTTTTCTTATGACAAAGCCTTGACAATTTTTAGGGACATGTGTTGTAATATCGCTGTACTTGTCATCTCCAATAATTAATTAAAATTGCGATTTTGATAGTTACGTGGTTTCTCATTTACGCTGACGATATGCATTTGAAAAAAACTTGCCCAAATTGTATCTAACTAGGTGGCAGCGCTACTTCAGCTGATAATTTTTTGCTTTATGTGCTTTGTAGCTGCAGAATGTCAAAAACTTTGATTTTGTTTTGGTTTTAGTACAATTATTTTTGTGCTTTTGACATTCTTCGGTTCTTTACGCAGCTATGGTTGCCGTATTTTTGTATAACAAATCCTAACGCAGTCACCTGTATAATTACACCATGAACTTGCCATAGACTTAAGAGAAATTTTATATTTTTTATATTATTTATACAGAGGAAGTCTCTGTATAAATAATATATGTAAATAAAATTTATGCATGCCACGCGTATTTTCATGAATATTAAGGAATTATTTTGAATACTTACTCGAATGCAAAGAACAGCGCACTTGTGCCCGTTATAAGTATACACGTTAAATAAAAAACTCCAGTGTGAGGGGCGGACATTAACAAGCCATCACAATAAAATTTATTACGTCCGGCAAATAGTTCCCATTTGCGTGTGACGCGTGTATTTGGTGCCATGTTACAGCAGCAGCAACAAAATAAATTCATTTAAGCCTGTGAGAGTATCTGTGTTTGTTTGATTTGGTGTTGGTGTTGGTTTTGCTGTTATTGTTCTTGTTTTGCTGTTTGCGAACGATGATGACGCAGGCCAGGATGAAGACGAACGAACGCGTTTAAAGTTGGCAACTTAAATATTCGTTTATTATCGAATTTGTTGTTGATGATAATAAAGTTGCAACAATCAGCCAGATGTAAGGAGAAAATATTTAGCAGGCAGGCAGATCGATGCATAGACAGACAGAGAGACGGAGAAGCTATAAAAAAAGTTTATAATTACTTTGTTTTGCGTTTTTTCTGCTGCTCTTCAATTGGTGCAGCAGTCGTCGATTTCGTTCGTAATTCGTTGTGCGATATTAATGATGCAATTGTTGAGTGCGTGCATTTGTCTATTTAGCTTGGTTGTATGCGTGCGTATGCCTGCGTGAGTTTCAGTGGGTGAGTGTTTGTGAAGCGCATCCAACTTTTCCCCTCGCATACACACCCATACACACATACAATAATGAATTGTTGGTGTTAAAATGATTGTTGTTGTTGAGTGGGCGACGAGTACTTTTGCTTGGTTGACTGCCCGTCTGACAGATATACAAACTGGCTGGTTTGACTTACCGACTGACTTTTGCTATTGCTTTTAATCGTAGATGAAAGATAGTTGTTTGCTGTTGTTGATGTTAAAGACGACGACGTGGGTGTTGTGTTGTTAACTTGACGATTACTTTCTCATGCACATAGTATGCACATTAAAAGACACACTAATCCAAAGATAAATTTGACAGTTGATGTTGTTGTAGTTATTTTAAGTGTGACTTAATCTTCTAGATCCCTCCTTGTACGCGTAATATCGTTGCTGTTATTGTTGTTTTGTTTTGGTAGTAGACTGTAGTTGTTATTATTTATTTATTTATGCAACCACTACTTTCTACCTGTAGTGGGAATTATTCATCGTGTTGTTGCTATCGCGTGTCCAGTTTTACACGCATACACACTCCCACGAAGGATTTAATTAAAATTCTGCAGTTTCTTTTTTATTTTTTATTATTACTTTTTTGTGGTTTTATACTTTTTTTATGTTTCAGTTTTAATTGCTGTTAAGTAGTTTTTGTTTGGAGAGAAATTTTATTTCATGTTTCAAATACAATTTACAGTGCAAAATGGGTTCACAGAAAAAATGGATTTAATATAAAAGAAAATTATAATTAATTTCGAAAAAAGCTGATGGATGCGTGTGCTACAAAAAAGTTATTGCAACATTAGATATGATTATTGAGTTTGGTTCGTTTTTATAATTGTTGATTTCTATATATTTCATTTTGCAGTCTGTAATTAGAACAGATGTGGAATTGGTAGAGTCGTGGTTACATTATCGAATATAAAATAGCAAGTCTTCTTTAAATTAAAATTAATAAAATATTTATTCATCCTAATTCTACTTGTCAACGTCGAAACAAAACGAGATACCTTACCCTTACCCTTATTCCAGCTGATAAAATCGACACAATACGATATTGTTTTGAGTTGCTTATTGTTCTTCTAGTTGTCGTTATCGAAGATTATGGACGACTTTCAACATATGATTTGCATTTTTCAAGGAAATGAATTCGAATTTGTCGTCCCCATTTTTTGATAACGACTTGAGTTGATTTGAATCAAATATTAATTAAAAAAACAGAAAAATTTTAAATAAAAACTTTATTCCCTCCTTCACAATGGGTGTAAATTAGAAAATTATTGAATTCTCTTATTTTTTTTCATCATCACTAGATTCTGAATTTACCGCACAAGTAAAAAGACCACACAGCTGATTTAAATATTTAGAGATGGGTATTTGATATCTTGATATACATAAATGATAAACAGTCAACTTCACCACTTATGGAATTCTAAATTGTTATTGAAGTGATGTGGACTTTGAAACAAGGTAATATTGACATTAAAGCATTGACTGAAAAGCAAAACAAAATAAATGAGAATTTTATCACACTTCGTGGAGTACAATGACACTTCTTATTTAGACACGTAGCAGTTGCTTATAAAACTTGTTAGAAACTTAAAAATAGGCATATAATAAAAATGTCTTAAATAACTATTCCTTTTCGAGGTAAGTAAAATATATTATATTTGTATTTATCTGTTTTGAAGGAACTCATGCAAAAAATCAGTTATTATAAATAAAAATTTCAAATAAGTTCTTTTAATTGCAATAAAATAATTAAAAACCAATAAAGCTTTCCAATCAGTTAACTCAAAATTAAAATTATATAATGTTTTTAATTTAGAGAAAGAATGAAATTTGGGAGACTAGTATTAAGCTGGGTTCACACGATTGGTAGTAAATTTGCCTTATTTCTCAACTAATTGAAATATAATAACATAAATGCACCACACTGCATTAGTAATGAAGCCATATAGAGTTATTCAAGAATTAATTAAGTAATAATGTCATTTTGGCTTAATAACTACTTATGACTCTATCGCAGTGAGCCGACGAAAATTGGTACATTTCGACAATCGTGTTACCGCAGCTTTAGTGCTGCAAAACAAAGATTGTTAATCGTGTCTATATTTGTTTGTTTGTCCCTTTTCAGAGAAATATTGTTTCTATAAAATAAAAGATGTATTCTAATTTGAATTTAATAAAAAAATAAAAAAAGTTCACAGCGAACCTTTGTTAAAAGTGCTTTTTATATGATTTTTTTTATTGCAGATTAAGAAGCACTAGAATAACGAGCTTTATTTTGTTTGTTTTGAGTGTTTATACATCACTAGTTAATTTTCTACAATTGAGACGCTTAGTGCAATAACTCTGTAAGCCACAAAAACAAAATATTGAATAAATCGACTTTTAAGCTTAAAATAAATTTAAAACATCATGGTTTTAATATTTTCTACTTTAACCACCTTTAATAAACATTTCAGGAGGGTCACTATGATGTGTCCATTTATCAATGCTTAAAACTCATTGGAAGTACAATTTTTTAAAAAAATTGTGGCTTACATTGTTATTGCCTAAATTTATTTGAGAAATTTTTTAGTCTCAAAAACAACATCTGTAATATTTTTCTGTGGCTTATAAAGTTATTGCAAAAAAAAAATTCCTCATTGTTTCATTTTCAAATATTTATCAAATTTATTAATGCACAGATTTTAAAAATTATACAAAAAAGCAAATGCTAATAATAATGATAACAATATCTAAATAATTTATACAACATCTGCTTCACCTTCAATATGTGCAGCCTTCAAATTATTGTAGAAATTGTGATTAACTGGTATTTAATTAATGTATTTTAGAATTGATTTTATAGGTATTAATCATCTTATTAGCCACTATTTTAATATATTCAGTATACTTTTTTGTAAGTCCACTTAATGTGTTATTTGCTGTTCTTAATTTTTTTTTCTAGTGTTTATTTCCTTGTAATCTTCATCAATGGAGTGTTTAATAAAAATAGATGCACTTAAAATGAAATGTCATTGCACAATACAAAAAAAAAATAATTACTTAAGAAATATTTTCTAATAACATAATAAAAAATTCTTCTAAAACTTAAAAAAAAACTTTTTTTAAACAGCAACAACTCTGTAAGCCACATCAACAAAAATAATAATATTTTTTGTGCAATAACTGCGTATGCCACAAAAACTTATAAAAATCATACCGCGCTAGTGTCTGATATAAAATTTCATGTCTCTTGGAAAGAGTCCTTTAATACCCATTGATTTAACAGAAATATCAGAAGAACTTGAAAAAAAGCATCCAGTTTCACCAAAATCCATCGATGAAAAAAAGAACAAATAAAGTTAGAAAACAAAATGAAAGTATATCAATTTGGAAGAAGTATATTTTGTAATAGCACCGCCAAAATAATCGAATTTACTTAAAATCTTTTTAGCTTATAAGGCTATGGTACCTAGAAATAGATTGAGCACATAAAATCAATTTTTGATTCCATGTGGCTTATGGAGTTATTGCACTAAGCGTCTCAATTATATTATTTTTGTTAACACATACAGTGAGAAAACAATGACTGGGAATGGAAACTGGATCGATCGCTCCTTTTCTTTTAAATATTCTTTTGAAGTCTATTTAATATTTCGGCAATAGTTTCTATAAAAAAATTACATTGTTTTCTTCGAAATAACACTGGCATATACTTACATACATAAGTACATACATATACACATACATACATACAGGCAGTTAAAAATTAAAAAAAAAACGAAACAAAATTACAACAACGTCATCCTAAAATTGGTTTAAACATGGGTGCAGTCAATTTTAAAAATTTGGTTTAAAAAACGTTTTTTAAGCTAAAATTCTATTATGAATACAATTTTAGCGAATTTTGCTTAAATAACATTTGAAATGCTGTTTAAAATTTTTATGAATACGGCTGTTAGTATTTAAATTTTAAATACTTGTAATATTAATTTTCAAGCAAACAAAATCATTACTTTCCATTTCTCTTATCTCATTCTTCTTTAAACTCAAGAGCTAATCAACTAAAATTGCTGTGTGTAAAGCCAGTCTTATTATTTTAAGTTCTTATTTTTATTAAACGCAGGTCAAAATTAATGCGAATTTAAAAAAATTTACTTGTTATTGGTTGAGCACGTCTAGACGCATTTCGTTGCTGCTTAGACAAAAAAAGCTTATGAAACTCCAAATTCCCAATAAATTATTAGAAATTACACAACTATAATCAAAATAGATGAAGCAACTTTTTTAAAAAGGCACAAACATTATTCAATATTCAGCATGTGTTGCTTATTTTATTTTTCTACTACCTTTTTACATTAAGTCAACCTTTGGTTGTGGCATAAGCAGCCACGAAATGCATCTCGATGTATTATTTATATATTGAATTTGATTTTTTCTGTGAAAACAGCACTCATTCCTGCAAGAGGAAGTCTAATATTTATCTAAAACTTTTTGTTTTGTTTCGGTAAATCCATATTTTGAATGAACACACTTCTATTTTTGTTATCGTTTAATACTGATGTAAATCACCACATTTCTCGTTTGTTGAGTTTTCAAACGTTTGGCGAAACTTTCTGTATGGATGTTGGCGTCATTGTTGGCGTCGGTGTTGTTGTTATAGTTGTTGTTGCTGCTGCCACAGCGAATGGTAAATATGGATGATGGAAATCAGTTGCATGTCTATGAACTATAGTGGTGGCCTTTGGAGCTACTCGTAAATAAATATGAACGTCACTCGTTACGTTGTAAATTAACAACTTGACACTTTTAACATTAAATTTGGCTAATTGTTTCTTTTTTTGCTTTGTTTGTTTTTTTTTTTTTTTTTTGTTACTTTTTCCGTAAATGAAAATGTTAAAATGTTTGTTTGGGTTTGTGTGTTGGCTGTTTGAGTTTGTAAATGAATGAGTCAATGGGTGTTTTATTTGTGTGGATAAGTTTGTTACAGTGGGAGTGTGTGTGTGTGTGTGTGTGTGTGTGTGTGTGTGTGTGTGTGTGTGTGTGTGTGTGTGTGTGTGTGTGTGTGTGTGTGTGTGTGTGTGCGTGTGTATGAAGAGATTTTCCGTAGGTTTAGTGGAAACGAAATTGATTTTTGTTAACAATATTAAAGCGATGTTTTAATTTTGTTCAATATTTGTTTTTTCTTTCTTCTTTTTCTTTTGTTGTAGCAGTCGTTGTTGTATTATTGTTTTATTTTTGTTTTTATTTTGTTGTTATTTACTATTATTATTGTTATTATTATTATTATTTTTATTACAGATGAATGGTGGAAAAGAAAAATTTGTATTGTTTGCTTAAGTGTTTAATGTCTTTTTTTTAATTTAGAAAAGAAGGAATGAAATCAGGAAACAATACGTTTTTATTGTTATTTCTAGTGCTATCGTTGTTGTTGCCGTTGCTTATGTTGCAGCTGTTGTTGATGGTGTTGACTATTAAAAAATTTTGTAAAAATTTTCTCATCAATTTCATATTCGTTGAATTTATTATTGTTATTCTTATTGCTATTGTTGTTATTGCTGTAATTTTCACGATTATTATTTTTATGTCGCAGTATCATTATGATATTTTCCTTTTTATGTTCTGCGTTGTTTGTGTTGTTGTTGTTGCTATGTAACTCAATATTTGTATTTCTCTTACTGCTGTTGTTATTGTTATAGGTTTATGGCTTTTCATTAAGTTGCCCCCAACTTCATCACAATCGTCATGATTTTGGTGGTGGTGCTGCTTCCCGCTTCTCCCGTAATGAACGTTTTTGTTTTTTGTTTATATTGTTGTTGTCAAGTATTTGTACTCTGATGTTGTTGGTGTTGTAGATTTCCCTGCTGTTGTCGTTATTTCAAATTAGAAAATCCTGCAAATCCTTTGTTTATTGTTTATTTACGTTTGTGTAATAGAGAAAATACTGAGTAGTAGAAAACCTGCAAAGAAACGAGAAAAAAGCGAATGTAAAATGGATTTTATTTGAATATAAAACTTTTGTGAGTTTAAATTTATTTAAGTAAGTATATGTAAATACGTTAAGCAACGATTATGTACAACTTTATTTAATTCTCTAATAATTTTTTCAACAATTTATTATTTCTTTTATTTTATTATTTTTAGTACTTGATTCTGTAATTTTTATGAAAAGTGCTTCTACAAAGAATTTTTTTAAAAGGGAACAAGCAAATCCACTTTATAAAGAAGTGACTCGCTATGAATTTTGTTAAATCTTTCTGGTCAAAGATAAAAATATTATACAATATTAAGTGCCATAAAACTCTATAAATAATACCAACATCACTGGCATAATATTTTCATTTTTATTAATTATTATTAATAATAACTGAGTAATCTCGATTTGGATTAGACTAGAGCATTGCTTTTATTTAACATACTTTACCTAGAGAAACGTTACTTTCGATTAAACGTACATATATGTTAAGGAAAGACTTGCTGTATTTGAAGTATGGTAGTCGACAAGTCACTCTCGAAGCACCAAAAAGGCAACTTCTGGTTCTTGTTTTGGGTTGCTGGAATCATAAGTGGAAGGACATGGGTATATAATGACAGTTAGAATGCTGTAATTATAGATTGGTTGTTGGTTTAAATATTTTTGAATTTTTTTTTAATATTTCTCATTACACTACTTTTTGTAAGCAAATAGAGACAACATTGCCACATTTTCTATTGTATGTTTTTCTTAAGTAACAGCCGGATGGTGAAATGAAAATCAGTGACTGTTTCACAGAGCAGTATTTGAGCCAAAGAGCTGGCCAAAACAGTTTTTTTTAGATTCGATGGCCTGTGAAATGTTATTGAGTGCCCCTAGTTCAATGAAACTTAGCAAAAATGTGTCATATAATTCTAGGCTATTAAAACTTGAAAACAAGAAAAATCGAACAAAGATGAGAAAAGTTCCCTTCAAAAGAACTAATCCCACCTCTGAAAAATTTAACTTTTTCTTAATTTTGCTCATACTTTTGTTAAGAAAATGCAACTTCTAACAACGGTGAGAGTTCAAAACTATAAGCTTGGACCCAGGAGACAGTAAGATGTTATTTTTATCCCCGCTTCCTTTTGTGGGCGGTGACAAAAATTTTATTTGCAAAAATTATGTAAATATTAAAAAATGTTATGCCTTAATGTGATAAAAATTTAAGTATGAGTTTTTTTTTGGCAGGGGGAGTATTTCTCCCCTCAAAGAAAAATATTTCATGACTGACAAAAAGGTTTCGTATATAAAGCAGAAATCTACATCAACTGACACCACACACAGTGGACCAAACACAGAAGAACGCTGATGATGAAGGTTTAGTGGCCTTCGAAAACGGCTAGCTGTTCCGTTCAACTATGTGTTGTCAGAATATTTACAACTAACTTTGGTGTTATTTGTTCATTAATAATTATCACATGTAATTTGGCTTAAAAAGCGATACGAACTTTAGCCTATTCAAATCATAAATATAGAAAAAGGTTTCTTACTTATATTTATCCTTCAAGATGAGCAAAACCAGAAAAAATGTGAGAAATCGTAAAAAATGGCGCAAACTTGCGCAAACTTTTAGAGTTTAGAGATTTTAAATTTTATTGTGGTAGAAAACATAATTCTAAATGTAACTATATTAAATTTTTAATTTAACATTTTTATGTAATATTTTTTTTTGAATTTTTAAACGAATTGTTTCAACATTAATAATCGAGATAATTTTTTTGTATAAATACTAAAGAAAAAAATCAACATAATACCTTTATTCGTTTAGCCACAAGCACATATCATGTAAATATATTAAAATCGAAAAATACATAAATAACTCATGCAATTTTTTTCACTTTCCTCACTTTAGCAGTGTCTCAGAGCTACAAATCACAACTTAAAGTCTTCAAAATTTACAATATGATGTTGTGTATATAATGTTGTGTATCGAACTGCGTACTTAGTTCTTAAAATTTCTTTAAATTCATTTTTGCCTTTTTGGCCAGCTTTTAGCCAGCAGCCCGTTCACAACGGTGATTTTTGGCCTTAAATAGTAATTTAAATTGTTAATTTGCTATTTCTATTTTATTATATTTTAATTTAATTTTGTCTTTTGTTATTTTATTTTAATTAATTTTTTATAATTTTATTTTGTTTTACTTTCCTTTTTTTACTTTATTATTATTATTGTTATTATTGTTATTTGTTTGTTTCTGTTGACTTGTAATTTGTCACAATAAATGCGATTTATATTCATCTTAAACAGGCTATTAATCTCCTGCACATGGGCTTGTACTCACATGCTGGTGTTCAAAACTCAAAACCATGTCATATACGATTAATTAAGGTGACGAATGAATTTATTATGATGTTATGATACTATCAAGATATTTAAAACGCTGCAATTTGTTTACAAACAGGAAATTATATACATACATACATATTAACAAAATGAAAGGGGAAAACATTTAAACCGATTCATTCAGTTCGCGTATGATTAATATAAATAACTCATACGCAGTGGATCACTGGATCAATATAAAATTAATCATACGCAGTGGATCACTCCTAAGGACAGAAAAAAAGCAGTCGTGTTTTCTATGACTAAAAAAGGTGTGCTGTGGATACGCTGTTCACCGCTCTATGAGAAAAGTGTGCTGTGAAAACACAGTCGACTTTTCTATAAATATGAGTGCGTTGCTCAACAAAATTTCTACAATACAGGCATAATTGGCCATAAACAACGATATAATGCCAGACGAATTCGTTATGTTAAAAAAATTCATTATATCCTGAAATCTTTTTTGACATTTTATTTAGTTTATTATTATTAATGTTTTTTAAGCCAATTTTGTAGGCCATAAAATTTGGAATTTTTTAATGTAAATATAAACACAAATGCACAGACCGCAATATTATATTGCCTCAAGCGAATGAAGATGTAAAGATTTACAAATGCTATAAAATTGCTTTTTTGATAATAATTGATCCCTGTCGTAAGTGAAAGGCAAATCATATAAAATTTCAATCGCATATTAAAAACGCATATTAAATGTCGAGATTTGTTTACACCTACGGAAAGGCAAAGAGTAAGAATATAAAGTTACAATATAAACTCAATGTAAGTAAGAAACTGGAATCGGTAACTAAACTGTTAATTTTATACAAAAATCTATAGAGAACAAATTAGGATAGGTTTTTATTTTAACAAACATATTTTTTGGAAATGATTTAAAATTGTATTATTGCTTTTATTTGGTTTAATATATTGTGCATTATTTTAATAAAGCAAAAATTTGTTTTTCATTTTATTAAATTTTTACGAAGTTTGGTATTTGGTTTATAAAAATGCTGGGTCCCATTACAGTAAAAATATTATTTGATTTTTTGAATTTAATAATTCAATACAAAATAAATTTGTTCCATGCACTATTGTGAAACCAGCTTTCAAGATTAATTTAAATGTAGTGCTTGCTTTTCTCCATGTGATTAGATATTTAACATTCTGTCATAGAGTACATCCAATATCAAAGTCAACTACTAAAATTCCCTAATGGTCTTATTAAACGTGACCAGACCGTCCTACAAGAATGTCAAACTATAATTTTTTCCATGATTCTATTGAAAAGGAGGCTATTTATTTATTTTTTATTCAAGAAGAATATGAGGTATTTAATTTTAATGAAAAACAAAACTTTTTTCATTTACTTTGGATATAAGTATTTATCTCACCTGCCAAAAATTCTAAGAGAAGAGTTATTTTTGTATATTTTTTTTTTACTTTTAAATTGTACTTTCTATTCCGAAAAAGTTCAACACAATTTTATGTATTGCACACATATAAAATATGGATTTTTTTTTGTGAATGAAAATATAAATATATGTATATTTGTTGCAAAAAGTCCAACAAAGTTGAGAAAACTAAAACAATAGAGATGAAAAATGCTTAACTGTCTTTTCGAGTTGTACCAAAATATATTGCAGTTAAAGATCCACCTCTTTTTCTTCTTTTATGCAAATAATAAATTGTCCATACTTGAATTGTACTCGTTAACTGCAGGATGTGCAAAACCGCCAGAAACACATTAAAATTTATTTATATTTAAACACAAATACAAAAGCATACAAAAAAAAACGACAATATTACTTTTATTTCAATCGTATTTGCGTGTGGGGGTTTGCATACGTGAGTGTGTGTAAAGATATGTATGTACGTATGTAGATCTTGTCTACTTGTTTTCTTAAATGAAAAATCCAATAACTGAAAAGACATGTTAACAGAAACATGATGACGTATTATTAAAGCTTTTGGCAATATTTACGGAAATTGATAAGAGATATAAAGATAAGATAGCAAAAGATAAGACAACAGTTTTCATGCAAATGGATAATAAATGAGAATGAATAACAAATAAAGTAAATTCTCGTATGCATGTAGATGTTTAACTAAATTATTCAGGATGCAGTAATAAAATAACTTCTGCACATTTTCACCCACACAATTTATTGCAATACTTTTGACATAAACTAAATTTTGACTTTGTATTTAATTTATGTTATAGACTATTTCCGAATAGAACTCAAATATTTTATTACTGTTGTATTTGAAATTGATCGTTAAGAAATTTATTTGCAGTTTATAAATTTCATATGAGATGCTGTTTGCTTTTGTTCCTTAAGAATTTGCTTAGAATACAAATGTATTGTTTTTCATGTCAAAAATATTCTATAACATTCTATCAATAGTTGATATTTAGTAGTTTGATAATAAAGGGTTTTTTATTAAGCACTTCCTATCTTTAAATTTAAATAAAACAAGGTGTGTGTGAGATACCAGCGAAGTTTCTTTATTCGTTTCAAAGGTCTATCGATACCATTATGTAGGGAATGCATCATCGTATAAATATACGCCGCGGATTGGCTGAGTGATTTTTTACGACTCTGGCGTATAAACCACACTAATTTTTGAAGATGGAATGGGATATATTTGCTTGGAGGGGTGCTGTAGTTTGTGGCTTATTCGAATAGACTTGCGACTTATGAAACTCCCACAATAAAAAAATTTAACTGGGTGAAACTGCCGGAATTGCTGAAATTGAATGGCATGGTGGCTAGGTCACATCATATTCACGTGAGATGACCAGGTTCTCACATCGCTCAGGCAAAATTTACAATGTGGCACGTAGCGCCGTCCTGTTGAAACTACAGGTGACCATATTCTGGCCAAAAAGAAGCTACTAATCATAAACTTACAGCACTAGCCGTTGACAGCGATAACCTAGCCCATGGCGTTCTAAAAGAAATATGGACTGATGAAGTTGCCAGCCGAAAGTCCATAATAAACAGTAAATTAATCGTAATTCATTGGACGGTCTGATATTGATTGGTATCATCCCAAATTTCACAATTTTGTTTGTTGTCGTATCGATTAACCCAGAAATGGACCTAATCGCTGAAGATGATTTATCGATGAAAATTAGGTTCAGTTGCTAACTGCTCCAGGGCCCATTTAGCGAACACACTTCGTTGTGTATGGTCAGCTTCTGAGCTAGTTGAATTTTATACGGTTTCAGGCTCCAGTCACGATGCCAAAATCACCAAATTGTGGTCTCCGAAATACAGAGTTCTTGTGGGGGACGCAAAGCGACGGTGTTTTTGGCAGATCTTGTGTTTCATAGTCATTTGTTTACTGAACCAGTGCACTCAAACTTATCCAACACAATACAAATATTCCTCTCAGTAGGACGATTACGGCAACTGTAAAATGGGCGAAACTTTACCCAAAACGAATTTCCATTTAGAAAAAAAAATTCATAATTTTATTGTGTTGTTGAACGCTATATACCTTCTCATCTATATCTTGCTAAAGACTGTAGATATCATAAAATGCCCTGGTGACGATCAAAAAAACCCATCAATCAGTGAATACGTGTGAGTGACATATGCTTGTCACTTAAGAAGAGAACAAAGAAACGCGTCAATTACCATTTGTGTTTTGACTCCGCAGTGTTTGGATGGTCAAGAAAACACAATAGCGGAGTTCGATGTTTGATGCAAATTGTCTTGCGTAAGTGCAAATGCAAAATATCATAGCTTTTCTTTGGATTGTGTGTGTATTTTGTTGTTGGATTTAAAACAAAAGCTACGATATTTTGAATTTGCACTTACGCAAGACAATTTGCAACCAAACATCGAACTCCGCTAATATAAATTTTCTGATGGTTTTTTGTCACTCAGAGTTGGAGGCGATCAAATAATCAGCTGGCAAATAAAAAATTAAACATTTTTTTTACTTTCACAAGCCAATGTCAACAACGCGTACGTGCAGCCGAAAAAATACGAAAGCAGGCAGACAACTATGTGATTGATGAGTTTATTTGATCGTCTGCAGGGCAGTTTATGTATATAATTGTTTTAAAATTTTAGTGACTGTGTATTTTGATTAGGATTTGCTATCTACAAGCAATAATAAAGACAAACCTTGAATTTTCAGAATATTTTGCAATCACTTTAGGTTTTCAATCTTGTGCAAAAGTCTGCTGATGGAATTACAATGTAATTAACACACTAACAAATTGTAAACTATTTTTTTTTTCATTTCGAATTACAGCGTGGGACCTCTACAACTACAAACAAATAGTGCATATATTTTTTAAAATATGTGGGGTTCTTAAGCTAATACCACGTTTAACAAACTCATACTACGCAATTTTCTTCTGCAGACTGTTATGTCCTGAAACCAGGTGATTCTAAGGTTAAAGATTTAAGGTTGGCAAAGTTAAGTCGGCATATAATGTTTTTCAATACATCTATGTAAGTATGTATGTATGTATGAACGTGTACATCAATAATAGCTGTTACATTTTAATTGCAATTAAGATCAGAAATTTAGAACTGAATATGAAACAAGACATATATTTGAAGACCTGGCAGTCAATAGAATACATTCGGAAGTTAAAGATAATGTATTTTCCATTCATTTAAATTAACAGTATTTCTTTACCTTAATTTATTTCTATAGTTCTTATATTTCCCTTTATGACTTTTATTGTTAAATCACTTCTGCCAACCAAAAGTGCAGTTAGTCGGTTGTCTATTTGTTGTTTTGTTTCAAGATGTGTGAAAAGTATGTATGTAACGCCTTGTTATTTACTTATTAAATATTTCTAGTATTAAACATAAAATATACATAAATCAAACACACATTCATACCCCCACTGTACGTGTACGAAATGTGAATACAAATGAGGATTCGAAATACTCGCATATACACATACACACACACACACACACACACGCGCATATGTTTAGAAATATCAATACAATAAAATTAAATAAATGGCTCATGTGGTGCTAATGTCTGTTTATGTTAAGATTTTATATGTGTGTGCGTTATGTTGTGTTAACCAAACAAACATTTGATATGATATAAGAAGATTTTTAAAGATTGATTTTCAGGTGTGAACGAAGTTGAAACAAATTAAAAGTGGAGCTTAAAGTAATTGTAATATTGAATTTTTGCACTTTTCTATAAGAAACCTGAAACTAATAAATGATTATTTGATGGAAATTACAAATAAAGTTTTTTTTTAGCCTGATTGAACTTAAAATAGTAAAAAATTAATTTTAATAAAAAACAAATTTTTTTATTCGAAAGATCAATGGCACATGACACTAACATTTGGAACTGATTTTGGGTATATGGAATTCCAATTTGCGGGCCACTTTTTCGAGCATTACTGGCCATATGTCAGCATAACCGAACAATGTTTACCTCCAAGGTATCAATTCTTACTGTTGTTGTTGTTGTTTATTAACATAAACCAGTGATTTTATGTTGCCCCAGAGGAAATAATCAACAAGTAGCAAATCCCGCGACCTTGTAGGCATAGATGTTAAGTAGTGATTAGTAATCATACTGATTACTAATTTGATTACTTTTTTTTGAAAGGTAAAGTAATGATTAAACTACGATTATATTCAGTTTCGCACGATTACTAATTGATTACGATTACTAATAATGGAAAAATAATCTGAATTACTTGAAATTAAAAAAAAAATAATCAAAATGAATCAAAAGTAATTAAAAAATAGTCCGATTACTTTTAAAGATTACTTTTAATTATTTTTGCTTATTTATTAATAATCAAAAGTAATCTTTGAAAGTAGTCGAATTATTTTTTGCTTACTTTTGATTCTTTCTGATTATTTGTTGTAATTTCTAGTAATTCAGATTACTTTTCGATTATTAGTAATCGTAATCAATTATTTGTCAGAAATTCTTTTAAAAGGAATTATATAATCAGTACAATTCTTTTTAAAATGTAATATAATTGATTCCAAATCGTAATCAAAATTTAACAGCTCTGCTTGTGAGCCTTTTGGTAGGTCCATTTGTCGAAATAAGCTTATGGCCAAATTTTTATTTTAATAAGCCAATGGTTGCGGTCGCCTTATAGCACGTACCACCATCCTGTTGAAACCACATCTTGCCCGGATCAATGTCATGCGTTAATGTTGTTTATCAACCACCATTCGCTGAACGCACAAAGTCATCTATAAGTTGCACGAATTGATCTGGGTAATATGGTGGTGGGGAGTCTATTATAGACTACGGGTGTGGCAACCCCGGGGCCCCAGCTGGGGTGATATGGCTTTTTCCATTGACGTACCTTTGGTACATTACCCATAGAACTTATGTGTTACTGCCCGATCTCTGAACACAAACAGAGCAAAGGATGTGCACATATTTATAACAAAAGGAAGGCAGGTCCTGTTGATGTCAATTAGGTGCAGCGTCACCTAGAACTGCCCCTGAGTTCAAAAGACGATAAAGGTGAAGCACTTGTGGTGGAACTTCGAGGTCTAACCAGAGGCTACTTCTGGTGCCACGGGTGCCGGTGGCCCGACAGCCGAGCTGCTTAGAGTTGAGTGCATGTAGCAGTCGTCAGTTTCCTTTGCTAAAATTGTCCTACCTCACGGGGTTAAAAGAATGATTTTGGTATGTGTGGAGTAGGCACTTGTTATTTGGCGACACAGGCATGAGTTCATCTCGGATGAGTGGTTGAGCTGTGCCGGCAATGGTTGAGGAATTCTCATGGGGACCTCGCTATGGGTGTATACACAACACCTTGGCGTGGAAGCGGGAGAATTATCGTGGTGGCTGTGGTTGCTACCAAAATCGCTGGGAGAATAGTCTTGGCTTCCCAGTGTGAAATCAATACTAGTGGTTGGTCTGACGCGGTCAGCCAGACACTATTCTAGGTACTGTTGCCATTCAACAGAAGCTGCTAAGGGCACGGACATAGCAGCAGAGTTTAGATAGCTCAAATTACCTCAGCAAGGTAATTGAATATAGTACAGAGATAACTATATTCAAAGATTGCAACCTATGTGCCTTATGGAGTGGGCCATAGGTTCATTCTAATAGGGTGCATGGGGGCGTTGGTCTGGCGTCTAACCCACACCCGGTGCTTTGGCACACGTGAGATAAGGCCGTAACGGCAGGTACTCACGTAAAGCAATCGCACATCTGCCAAACTATTCATGACGAGTTGCCAGATTATGCTGGTAATGAATGTGAGCGCAGTATACATAACATTTCGTTTGGCAGTTAACCATTTTATAAGTTCTATCGGACCTAAAAATCACCGTATTAAATACAATAGCTGGTAAATGTAACTCACTCGAAAAAATTAAGTATTTGAGGACAATGAAAAAACATCTTTACATTAAAAACATTTTTTTATTTTATTTTATTTTTTTTAAGAGAAGCAACACTCAGGCAATGAATACCTACTATAATTAATTGTTGCCTTCAAAATTTCATCATTCAAATAGAACTCAAATCGTTTGCAGTTCACAATCAAATCTTTGTGTTTGCTGGGAATGCCATTAAATAAATAAAGGCTTTTCTTTATGTTTGTTGAAAGCAATTTTATTTACTTCTAACATCTGCAATGGTAATTATTTGCATTTGCAGTGAACGTAGCGCTCGTTTATGCGACAGAGTTGTCAAAATATTAGAACTTAAAACAATAACTTTATTTGTCATATTGCACTTATCTTGTAAGAAAACTCAGTTTTGCCGATAAAGTTGGAAATAAATACTTGCAACGCTGTCATATTGTATATCCTGTTCATTGCAATTAGTATTAAAAAAATTTTTTTCATTCGATAAATTGAGAGCATTTAATTCAATTAAAAAATAAATCATTCCTTTGAAGAAAGATAGAGACTTCGAGTATAATGTTCACATTATGTTGGCAAATATACTCGTAATTTCTATTTCATTTGTAAGTCTATTTGTTTATTTGATCCTTTTACCGGCAACTGAACAGTTCGTTAACCACTCATTCATTCAATCGTTCCAGCTCAATTCTGCATCCATGGAACAAACTATCCAAATCAGTATTTTATTTAAATAGAAATGGGCACAAATTTGATGTTATAACAATCTTTCCATTTTTCTGAAGAGGAGTGGCGGGCGGGGGGGAGGGATATTATGCTCTGTTATTCGCACAACAAATAGCCAAATGTTGTGTTGTTCTGTTATGAACATTTTGGTTTTCGGTTGTTTGTATTTTTATCTGTCCGTCTGTCCATCTGGTGTTTTGTAGGTTTCATTCTCTTGCTTATTCGTTTGTTGGGCTGTTCAGTTGCTATGATGATGATGATGATGATGTTTGGCTATTTATTATTCAATGCTTGCAGTTTGTGGTTTTAATTGGCACTTGAACGGGTTTTAATGTAGTTAAATAGCTTGTTGTCATTTAATAGTATTTACTAACACTACTTTATTATTATTGTACAACAAAAGCAACTGCATATACAGACATACATACATACATACATATGCATGTATGTAACAATTGCAACTAGCGACTGATATTGTCACATCTGCTTTGGTATGAAGGAACATAACAACTACATTTAACTGTAACTGATTTTCTAGCAGTTTAATAAATGTTTTATTTTACAACTTCCTACTTAAGCCCTCCAGTGTCCCCAGCCAAGCGTATTAAGTTTCCTTTACAATCACTTCAGCGCACTCATAAATGTCATTCTCACCGCTCCTCGGCTCTTCGCTGCACAAATTCAATCATTTTAACAATTGAATCGTGTAACCAGCGAACAAGTGGAGAATTATAAACGAGTGTGCTACACTTAGTTTGTTTTCGAATTACAGAATAATATCCCAGATTCTTACTCGATTGTCAAACATTTGACAATGACTTAAGAACTAGTTGAGAAACATTGCAAACTTGGATAATAATATCTTAATAAGCAAGACATTAAATTCGGTACTTATGCCGAAAAAAAGTGATGAACAGTTTTATTGAAAAACTGCTTTATGATAAAATAGTACAAAGAAGAAAAAGGTAAAACTACTAAAATACAAATGATCAAAAAAAAAAAAAAAATAAATAAATAAAAATACGAAAACGACTTCATATTGCAGAATTAATCAGATAAAAATATTTTAGTGTAGTTACAAAAAAAAAAAAAATTATTAAATGTGTTGCTCAAGCCGCGTTCAGACAATTATACTTTGTATTTATACTTGTCAAAAATTCAAATAATACTTGCAAGTGTGCTAGTCTGAACGCAAAATGTCATCAAAGTGGCCAATACGATAAAAGATTTGACATCCCATAAGACTTTTTCGTTTTTAGAAAATTTTCTAAACGATAATACTTTCCATAAGATCAGGGTTGCATTTTCACACAAGCCAAATTTTCAAGCCGGCTGTTTCGCCGCCAATAGAGTGTCGTCATTGATGTAATGTTTTGTCATATGTATATCGGCTCAAAATTTTGAATAAGTGAATCGTATGGAAGTATATTTCGTTGACGTAATTTTTTAACGTTTTTGTAATATCTTTTCTTAATCTTTTTTTCTGTTATTTACATAGAATATTTTTAACTGCTGAATTTTTTCAAGTGCCGGCACGTCCCCGCCTACATGAAACCGCTTTGCCGCCGCTAGTCAATGAATACCACAGACATTTTCATTGATCAGCTGTTTTGTTTTCTGCTTGTATTACACCATGATACAATTATACTAGGTACATGCACGACTACAATAAAAATACAACACCAAAAAAACACATGTATTTTGTTTCTATGTATAAGCAAACGAATAATTGTCAGAAACAGATGCCTTTTGTTTTTAAAAATAACAATTACACGGTAACTAAAGTACAATTGCAGACGCGGCATTCCTGCACGATTATAGTTATTCAGTGTTGCCAATTTGTGTGTAGTTAGACAATGTGTAATTTCTACTCACATGTGTAGGCCATGTAATTAAATTCTTGTATAATCTGTGTGTAATTCTACTTTGAGCTCTATTTTTATTTATTTTTGTTTTAATTTTAACCTACACAAAAGATGTGTAGTGTAATTTTCTTCGATGTGTAATTGGAGACATAGCCATGTGTAAATTCATTGGCAACACTGTAATCATTTTATTCACACGCATACAGTAACATTTTTGCAGCTTGTAAACAAAGATTGACAACTATTTGCATTGTATACATTAACAGGCTGGGCTTGTGCATGCACCTGTTATAATTGTATCATGTATTACACATTTTATTTGAAGTGTGATGGTCTGAACACAATATTTGATTTTACGTTAAATTTTTTGACAGTCGCAACGAATGTATTTAGATTTCTGTATCGTAAAATGTGATGAAAGTATTAATAAAGGGTGTTTTTTATTGGGGTATAGAACTTTAAGTTGGCATCACTTTTTTAACTGGCGGCCATTTTGTCAGCTGTCAAGTGATTAATATTTAGTTTGGTTTGCCATTTTATCATGAACAGGTTGACAAAAGAACAACGCTTGCAAATCGTGCAAATTTATTTCGAAAATAATGGTTCAGTTCGCGAAGTTTACCGCAAGCTCCGTCCATTTTATGGTCGACATAATCGTCCATCAGAGCAATTAATTCGGTTAACCATGGATCGTTTTCGCACTACGTTTACTCTATGTGATGATACGCATCCGCAGAGATGTCGAACAGTGCGCACCGAAGAAACAATTGCCGCTGTAGAGCAAAGTGTTGAAGAGGACCCGAATGAATCGATTCGCCACCGTGCACAGCAATTGGAGCCGACTAACCGACTATTTTGTTCCCGAATTGGATGGCATGAATGTGGATGAGTTGTGGTTCCAACAAGACGGCGCTACATGCCACACAGCGCACGTCACAATCGATTTATTGAAGGAAACATTCGATGAGCGCATAATTTCGCGGAATGGACCTGTCAATTGGCCACCAAGATCGTGTGATTTGACACCATTGGATTATTTTCTTTGGGCATATGTGAAGTCACTCGTCTACGCCAACAAACCAGAAACGTTAGGGGACTTGGAAGCCAACATTCGTGGCGTTATTGCCAACATACGGCCCCATATGCTCGAAAAAGTGGTTGAAAATTGGACCTGTAGAATTGGCTTTATACGAGCCAGCCGCGGCGGCCACATGCCCGAAATCATATTTAAACATTAATGGCATTAAATTATCCTTCCAATAAAGCCAAATTGATGGACATTAAAACGATTTTCTTGTGTTTTATTTCAATTCAAAGTTCTATACCTCTTAAAAAAACACCCTATACTTGTATAATATTTTGAACGGGGCTTAAGCGTCAGTTTCAACGAGATTAGATGTGTCACGCATTTTTTTTCCGGCGGGCTTTTGCAATTTGAAACGATATTCTGTCGTCCCACAGGAAATTTAGTTTATATTAGATGTGCTTCTAAACTGCTGGTCACCACAAAGTGACATGGTTTTCTAAATTTATTTTTCTTCAAAACAAAAGAAATACATCAGGTATATTTTGAGAGAACTTCATGTAAACCTTCGTTGTCGTTTTTCTCCACTCCAACTTTGTGGCGTATGGGCTAAATCAATTCTGAGGCGACGATTTGCAATTTTTCAATTTTTCTTAACGGAACTAAAATAGCAAGACAAACGGTTCAAGTACAAATATGTTTGGTGGGTTACCATTTTGTAGTTATTATTATATATGATCTGCGTGTGTAAATGTGTGATTTATAGAGATGTTAAATATTGTTTTATTACTTTATTATTATATTTTCTTTTTTTTTGCAAAAACGTTTATGCAGATGTGTTAAGTTGTCACAAATTAGTTTAAATTACTTGTAATGTCCAAACAGTTGTGTTTTATTATTAGTTTATGAGACAAAATGCTATTAAAGCAGTTATGCTAATTAAAGTTTAAAGAAAAACTTTAATTTAATAGCCAATTTTTTCCAAAATTTATTTTTAAAAAAATGGTAGGTACTATCTCAAATATATCGCAAATCATTAAAAAAAAATTTGGAATATCATAAACAAAGACCAAATTTAATACTTTTGTATATTTTTTTGCCAGGCCTGCCTTACGGTTGCATTCTTGTTTAGTGCAATTTCTAGTCTGTGAAGCCGTTTCTATAGAAATTAATGTTGTGACATACGAGTATAGCCAATTCACAAAGTGTTCTATTGCATCATATTTTCATGACAGTCATAGAAATGTTGCTGATACTTTTCATACATATAAAAAATATTATATGAAAATACAACTTTGTTACTCACATATGTTTGTTCAGGCTCAGGTTATAAATCTACTTGTTTTTAAATAATATATGTGTGTGTGTATTTTTAAAGATGTTTTTAATAAATTATTTCCTGGAGTTAAAAATCTATTTTATTTTAATTAACATTATATTTAATATTTAATAAAAATATTTAGTATTCCGCATTTTCATACTGGACGCAAATGTTTTTACCTTAAAGCTTCAAATTGTGCTAAAAAATTATAAATTTTTGAGTTTTATGGAACAATTTTTGCAAGGAAAAGCAAAAACATTTTCTTACTTTTTATAATAATTTTTAAATATTCAATAATATATAATATTATAAAGACGCACATGTGTTCACGTACACGTGCGTTTATGGGGTCATTTATTCAGCTGTTTGGAATTGTATGGTCGTTGTCTGCATATGTCTGAGTTAGTGCGAATGTGTGTGTATGATTATTTATGCAAATTGTTTTTGATTTTATACAAAAACTCAGGATTGAATGAATTAACATCGTATCACAGGCGTAGCATGGCCACTAAAGGGAGAATATAGAATCCTTCCCAAAATTTTTAAAAGCACAATACAATATTTTCATTTAACTTTTATTACATTTGCATTAAAGAACAATTCTAATAAAAAAAGAGAGAGAGAGAGAGAGAGAGAGTTTGCTTCTTCCCGACTTTGGCAATGTAAATATACAAATTGAAGGCAATTCTCTGTAAAATTTTGATTTGTTAGTCCCGCTTTACACACGTCAACTTTTGTTGATAAACTCATGTTTTTTCAATTAATGAACGCAAAAGTTTGTAATCATGGCTCTGTAGCCTGATTATAGACTCAATAGACTGATTCGGCTCTTCCTCTACGCTACACTCTACAGCAGCAATGACTTTGTGGTGCAAAAATATTCCGTGGTTAATCGAAATAATTGCTCTAATGGATCATTATGTTGACCGTAAAATGTGCGATACGTTTTTCGAACAGAAGCATGATTTTCAAAATAAATTTTAATAATTTGGAAGCGGTGTTCAGGCGTTAGTTTATTCAGTTAAAAAAGCGTTGCCAACTTAAAGGTTATAAAAATCACTCTTCATATGTACGCAATCAAAAAATTGGTTCTCATAGTCATCCACTTGAAAAATTTTCCAAGCTACGCCAAGTATTTGTTATGCAGAATTGCGAGTGTTGGCTTTGTGTTTGCATACATTTACGGGTAAGTAGTGTTATCCTTATGTCATCCTCCCATTTAATAATCAAGCAACATTATTTGTACAGCATTTTAGTGATTTACTGCTGTGCAATTAATAAATTTTTAACGTTCAACACATTTTATTTATAATTTGTATTCAGCACGTATGACATTTATGAAAATGTAAGAAGTGCTGTAGAAACATGAGTCTATTATTTCGCAGGATTAATGTTTAAATTAAGTAAATAGAGCATGTTAATTATGAGTTAACTTATGATGTACAAAAACATTTTCGTAATAAACAAAAAAAAAAAAAAAATATTACAAAAATTTAAATTGTTAAATTGCCCTTAAATAGGACAGTCATGAAGTGTAAAGGTCAGATTTGGTTAAATGTTTGGCTTACATTACTACAAATGCCATTTAATTTTTGTTTTTAAATACAGAGCTACTGTTGAGCTCCTACACTCAAAGAAATTTTTGACTTAAAAATTATTAATTTTTGGTTATTAGTTTAGACTGTGTCGTTTTCCCAATGAATTTTCAGTTTTGCGTTAAGCACACCTGACGCCACTAATTCAATTTTCATTGAAGTGTGTTAGCCTTATATTTCTTAATTTTTAATAAATCATTTTGTGTAGTTGAAGAATTTAGAAATTTTCACAGGTGTCATAATTAAACATTTTTATAAGTTGGATTGTCGAATATAGACTCCTGAGCTGTCATCCATAAAACTTAAAATCAGCTGCGGTAAGCTCAATCTATCTAGATTCATGAAAGCTTTGCTTTCTTTGAAACGTTTCGTATCGCTATAATAAACATAACGAACAGTTATCGACTTTAGTATTCAGTAACATATTTTAACGATGTTTGCTGTCGGTTGAAGTAAAAAAAAAATGAAGTCACAAGCTTAAATTGATTTAGTTTTTTATAGTATTTTTTTTTTGTTGTGATTTTCGCTTATTTTGAGATTTTCTATACAGAGATACTTCATGATATAGAATTAAACGGTGAGTAAACCACAGATTCACACTATCGTTAAAAATAAACTACGAAATCACATTATCGTTCGCAAAAAGTTATTGAATCCAGCTACTGAATTGTCTTTAATATCTTCAAATATTTCACAAATGGCAGAACATATTTTCAAAACATTTAATCATCAAGCAAAAAAGAATCGTAATATTTATTACGCTCAAAAAAATTAAATGTTTTCTCGAGTATAAAAACCCGAAAATTTTCTCCAGAATAATTGTTTTAAAACTTTGTCTTTTATGATTTTATAAGTTGGAAAACAAAAACAAAGAGAAAAAAGTTTTGGCTTTTGTTTGCGATAATCCTAAAATTATGCTATAAAATCTTTTCAATAAAGCGCCCTTCAATGTGTGTTTTAATAAACAAAATGATAATAAATTTTTTATTATTTTTATTTTTTGCGAGAGATAAAATTAAACTTTACAGACAATTTTCACTACATTTGAATTTTGGGTATGAGCATAATTAAATCGTGTGCTTTTATTTGCTTTGATATTTGTTTATTATTTTTTTTTCAAATTAATAAAGTTGCACCTTTTTTTTGGTTTAAAATCAACAAGTCTCTTGCTTATATGGTCCTTGTTGCTTGTGTGGCAAAACCTCATAATTAGTTTAGTTCCTTTTGCAACAATTTGCCACTTTATGTTCAGCTTTGAACTAGTGAATTTAATTTGCCGGTAAGAAAAATTAATAATTGTGTTATATTTACACGAAATTGTGTGATATTTACACTAGAGCAGCAAGCTAATTTGCTAATTTTACAAAAAAAAAAAAAAAAAAAATAAGGAGAAAGCATATAAATTTAAGCGGAGAAATTTTTAAATATCTTAAAATAGATAACACTTATATACATAAATATAATTAATTATTTTTTATATATTCAATGATCGTCATAAGCAACAGTGAAATACGCCTGGGAACTAACTATACCCCTCAGTAATTAATTTTCATGCACGAGTATATTTTAACTTGCATACCATCTCCACAACTTTTCGCCCATCTCAAGTTCAAAGCGCTGGAAAATCCATAGATTTTTGGAATAATATAATTTTTTTTTCTAACTTTTCGACAACGATATCTCTCGACCCATGAAACAGTTTCGGATAAATTTTTGGAGTCATTCACCCTTGTCAACTGGAATGTGAACTTCTTCGTCAGTCAATACAATAGCAAAAATCGGGAATGGATAGACAACGTTTTCGAGAACATATGCCTGTTATTGACAGGCTCATGATAATTTCTGGACCGCAGGGAATAAAAATATACCCTCAATAGGCAAACCCCAATATTTAAATATTGCATTGGCGTGACGGCGATGTTAACAACTGGAATAAGAGTGACTAGGATAAACCAACTTTACGAAATTTTTCCTCAACGATATCTCTCGAGCGAAGCAATCAATAGGACAACAGGACAGTAGACTTTTATCGAACTATTTAAGTACGTAGTTTTTTTTTATACACAAACCATTAACCAAACCCATGTAATTCAAAAGAATTTGATCATAGGTTTGTGCCGGAAACAAACTACATACTTAATTAGACTTGGGTCGAACTCGTTCACTCGTTCATTTTTGCCACAAACCAATGATCAAACCCATTTAAATTACATGGGTTTGATCAGTGGTTTGTGGCAAAAATGAACTAGTGAACGAGTTCGACCCAAGTCTATACTTAATAGAATTGGGTAGAGTTGTGTCGTTCTGTTGGACACAAGTCCGGTCAAAAACATCAATGTAAATTAAATGGGTTTGAAACAACGTTTGATTCGAACGCTCTCAAACTAGTTCAAAAAGAGCTTTTGGACATAACTTTGGAATTGGGTGGAACTTGTTCAATCGATCATTTTTGACACAAACCAATAATCAAACTCATGCAATTTGAATGGGTTTGAGCACTGGTTTGTGGCAAAAATGAAATAGTGAACGACTTTGACGCAAGTCTAATATTTAATAGACTTATGTCGAACTTAGACTTGTATCGAACTCATTCAGCAGCTCGACTTTGACATAAACCAATGATCAAACCCATATAATTTAAATGGATTTGATGAAAGGTTTGTGTCAAAAATGAACTAGTGAACGAGTTCAATCCAAGTCTACTACTGAAAGTTTTCGAAACAAGTCTATTCGAGCTCATTCAGTCGGTAATTTTTGACACAAACTTATGACGAAACCCACTTAAATTACAAGAGTTTGAATATTGGTTTGTGTCTAAATAAACTTCATACTTAAAGATGCAAGTCTACTGTAAGTGTACTGTTGATTTTAGCCTCTAAATATATTAATAATGGCATAGCTTTCCCTTCATTTTCATTTTCTTTTGTATAATTTCATGTTTTGATAGTGTTGGGAATATGAGCGTTAATTTTTCTTCCTGTAATTTCTTCAACTAGAACTAGACTTGGCTCGAACTCGTTCAGTAGAGCTGGGTACAACTCATTTAAACGGTAATTTTAGACACAAACCCATGATCAAACTCATTTAAATTACATGGGCTTTATCATACTTGTAGGTTTGTGTATACAATTACCGTCTTAACGAGTTCGACTCAAGTCTAACTAGAAGTACTTCATTAATTAAAAAAAAAAATTAAATAGGTTTGGGTGCAAGTTTGAAAAATAGCCATAATAAAAATTTTTATTTTAAAGCTTTCTCTACAAGTTGCTTTGCTCATAATCATATATAGTCTGTAATTGGCGACACTAAGTCATTTTGCCTCAAAATTCTCTTTAAAATTATATGAAAACGATTTGATATACACAACATTTAACTAACAGTAAAACAATTTATGATAAATTGCTTTAAACTATCACCATTAGGAAAGCGTTAGATTATGATGATGATGACGATGATGATGTCTAAATTACTAAACAAATAGTTTTAGGTCAACAGTTGCTCAACTTGATTGCACTTGCAGCGCTTAGAGCGTAAAACAATATGCACTAAGAATATTGTTTGTATAGCCGAGAGCATTTCCATGTCTGGTATAATTTATTATTAGTTTCTCACTTGTCTCTGTTTATGTACAAGATGTAAATTAAAAAACATATGCAGCAAATAATACACCAGACATTAATGCAATACAAAAGAAGACATTTGTAAAAATTTGTAAATAACATAAAAAATTGCTCTCTAATACAAGATGGAATAAAAAAAAAACTAAAGTTTGTATTATTTGTTCAACACTTTAGAGTTTTTGCTTTAGCAGATAATGAGTTGATATGTACAATCATTTCTTCTGCATGCTTTATGCTGAATATTTTCGTTGGCGGGTTTTATATATGCCTTGCAGCGGAAAATCTTTTTGTACAATTCATATATAAATTCCTTTTTCGAAGATAAATATACTTGGGAAGTGTGTGGAAAGTAGCACGATAGCAGAATTATGTACGTTATTATGTCAAATGAATACTTTAAGTATTTTCCCAACCCAACAACTCGATTGAGCAGAGCATACGTTAGAAACTTGCTCCTAAATACTTTTAAATATTGAGTCAAGCTATTAAAAATTCCCTTTTGGCTTATTTCACTTGTAGTTTTTTTTTTTTTTTTGATTTTGCGACAGAGGAATATGAAAGCGCTCGATGCGCCACTAACAAGATGTTGATATTGTCATTGTAGTTTTCACACCAACTACAACTGTGTAAGAGGCACACACATACATACAAAAGAAGAAGAAGAAGAAAACAGTCACAGATATGTACTTATGTATGTCACGTGTAAATGTACTTATGTATGTGTGCATATGATGATACTTATCCATATCCTCATGGAATTTTGTTTGTTTACGCTTGCGAGATTATGTGTGTGTGTGTGTGTGTGTTTGTGTGTGCAGTTTAACTTTGCAAATAGCCTACACTACTGCACGGTAGAGAGATTGAAATTTCGCACGGAAATCTAAACTTCATACCTAACAAATACATACAGACATGAACACATACATACAAACATACACACGTACGTAGATGATATATTAACTCCTCCCCATTCATTTAGCTCATCGTTAGATTTGTGGCAACTGCCGTACTTTCTCTTCAGCAAGGTAAGTTTCCTTTTTTTTAATGTGTATTTTTTCCGTTGTACAGGTAACCCTCGATTTACGCGGTACTTCATTTAAGCGATTTCCATATAACACGGATTAAGAATTGAAATCCGGGTACATTCGCCAGCTGAGCTAATTTTTTATTTTTTTATTTCAAAGTTAGCTAGAAACGAAGAACTTCATAAATATTTTCTTAAAAAAAATTTTCGTAAAAAAATTTAAAATTATGAAAAAAAAAATTTTTAATTGTGAAAATTTCTTATGAATTAAACCCATTCACCGCAGCAGGCTACACGAACACATGACTTCAAATGCCGCTGGCTGTATTTGTCGCCTCATATCCAGGTACTTAAGGTGCAATCAGACCTGGTGCAATCAGGTGCAATCGTTCGAACGAAACTAATGGGCAACACGATAACGCTATACCCATTACCATAGAAACCAATTGAATTTTGGTTTGGTTATGGCTATGCCATGTCTTATTTAAGCTTTAATTCTTTTGGAGACGGCAGCAGCATCAACAGCACCTGATATTGAAGTACAAACACATATGGACAATTCCACAGAATGTCACGTAATATGTCACGTACGAATGCCAATCAATTAAGCTTGTTTTTCAGATCAATGAGGTTAGATTTTTTAGATTGGTAATCAAACGTGACAAAGTATGTGACATTCTGTGGAATTTCCCATGTATCAATATTGCCACTATGAAATATTTCGCATGTATAACAATTAAATTACTCTTTTAAAATCTACTTATATCACGTACAAATATAAAAATTAATAAATTTATTCTTTACGTCAATTTTGGGATATTATTTCTGAGAAATAATATTCAATACTTACAGTATATTATTCATTCAACATTTTGTATTATACTGGTAACAGTGTATTTACTCATTGTCATCAAAGAAATATGAACCAGTTTGATTGGACTACAACGATAAAATCCGCATACATAGACAACAATCTGCCGCCCTGTTGCTTTGCTGTCGTCATCAATCACTATCATATAAACATATGTATTCTATCTTTAACATTTTGTAGTCGGTAGTTTGCTGCGGTGAATGGGTTTAAGGCATTAACATTGAAAATTTCGTTAGTGATAACTGCCGTGGAAATTTTTTTCAACTAAGTGTGAATTAATTTTTTTAAACAAATTCTATTTTTGTTATTTTGGCGCAACTTAAAAGCCATGTTGTTTTTCTTGCTTGTTGTATTTTTGTAATCTTGCTATTACCTGGAAGATTGCGTAAATCGAGGCTTACATGTGTGTATTTTAGTTGACAATTTTGTGTGTAGCAGCCGTAACTGTAAATAAAGATTTATTATTTGATTTTCGTGCGTTTTTCTCTTTTTCTTTTAATGAGGAAAAATGGTAAAAACAAGATTTTGAGCCAAAAAAAAAAAATATTTCGTACAAATATTTATCAAGTATGACCGTGCGTAGGTTTTTCGAAATAAAATAAAAATGCAGAACGTAAGGTTGGCAAAAATTACAAAAAGTAAAAAACAAATACTAGACATACGACTGTATATATAGTATTTAGCCAAAATATAACAAATGATAAAAATGGCAGACTTGCTGACTCCTGTTTGTGTGCCTTCAGAGGTATTAGAATTTAAGTAAGATTATTAATTTATGAAATGAAACAGATGAAGTTAAAGCCCCTCAATAGCGTTCTCAACTCGTGTCAGTTTGACTGCTTGAGAGCCAACCCAACCCCAATGCATTGGAATTGCCATTCACGACTAAAAAAGCTTAAGCGAAACATTTTTGAATTTCGTTTTTTGACGAAAATGGATTATTTACGAACGCAAGTAAATAATCGATTTTGGTAAAAAAAAAATTAATTTCCAAAATTATGTCGCCTAAACTCCTTTTTGGCGATTACCGTACAATATGACAGTTGAGTTTGCAGTTCTATTGTGTCGTAACATTTTCAAGTAAAAATTTGTTTTGATTCACAATATTAAAAAATAATTTGGTTGTATGAACGTCCACGCGGAGTTGAGTGCAAATAGTCCTACCATACCAATCCCCTGTTTTCACAACACAGACCGTCGACTTGAGTCGAAAATTTGTGTGAGTAAAGCACAAAAAGTGACACGTCACGTTTCACAAAAATTTTCTACTTAAGTCTATCGTCCTTGTTGTGGAAACAGAGAATTATTTTCATAAAAATGTTGTACGTGGAAACAAGGGGTTAAACTATTTCATATAAACTTATAACATACTTGTCTTTTTTCTTCGATTGAAAAATAATAGAAAACCACATACGAGTAAAACTTTTGTCCACAAAATTAGTCATTTATTTTGGATAAAAACAATTTCATCGCCTTTCTGGGTTTTTTTATAAATTCAATTCAATTCCATTTCATTAATTTAACCCTCAGTTCTTATCAATTGTTTTATGCGCATTTTTCGGCAAAAAAAATAAATAAAATTACTGCTGTGTTTGCACATGGAAAAGTTTTTATTTAAGCATTTCCCAAAATTGAAAAACGTTAAATAAAAGCACAAAACAGCAAAATATACTCACAATAAAAAAAAGGGTATCTGTGTGCAAAAGTATACCTTTTCATCTTCAAATGTTCAATTTATGAGCTGGCACACACTTAAAGAAATCCAGACATTTACTTACATCCTTAGATGCTTTCATTTCAATAGTAAACCCGCAACTTTATCTTTGCAAAATGAATAGTAGAAGGAAGAGCACGACTTGACTTGTGTCAAGTCTCGTACTTTTAGTTTTAGTAACTAAAAGGTAAGAAACTGTAGTTTGTTAGGAAAAATTTCAAGTTTTCATCAGCTATTTATTACAAAACTTAAGCAACAATAATAATACTCGTACTTTTGAAATTTCAGTAGTAGAGAGTTAATGAAAAATAAACTTTTTTTTGCTTAAGGCATTCTGAGTTTATTACGGTGTAATTTATTAAAAGATTTTTATTTCTTTCACTTGATACTCATGCACTCATTAACCTTGTTAAATACAATTATATAAGCCATGGAAGTCAAGATCTTTTGCTATTTAGTTAATTTTAAATGCAGCGCAACGAGAAGTGAAAAGCTAATAAAGTTTTTTATTAGGTAATAGCATTTGCCCGCAACTTTGTTCGCATCCAGAAAGCAACTGAGTAGATTTTAAACTGTATTTATACTAATCTTATCACAAACAGAAGCTATACCAACAGCACGAATTTTTTCCGTTTTACCCTGTACTGCGAAATTTTCGTTATTTTTTTCTTTCATATCATTCTTCTTGAGCACTTTCTCATGTTGGTCCCTGAGACTTATTTGACTTCGAGAAGCCTTTTTAAAATCAATGGAAACCTTATATGACTCAAACGACCCGAGAGGAAGACCATTATCAATTTATTCCCCTCCCAAATTTTCAATTACTGAGAAACAATACGAGAAATTCTACAAATCTTTTGGACCTTGTTTCTTAGCAGCTGTCGACTACAATGCAAAACATACGTTTTTGGGGTTCGCGTCTTACTAAAGCTAGAGGTCGGGCTTTATTCAACACAATTTTAAAAATGGCCTTGAACATCATTTCAAGTGGGGAATCTACTTACTGGCCTACAGGCATGCAACAAATTCCGGATGTTATAGATTTTGGCGTCATGAAAAATATCTCTAGGAATTTAATTCATGTTGAAGCTTCTCAAGATCTCTCCTCCGATCACTCTTCCACGATCGTTACAATTTGTGGCCCACTAAGAAGTGACTTACCTCACCCATATATGAAGATGATCAGTCGTTTTAATTGGCTGGGTTTCAAAAAATATCTCAGTAGTCATTGTACGAACAACATTAAGAACACTTAATGATATTGAATTTAACATTGCCAGTCTTAACGAAAACATTAAACAGGCTGCTGAGCATCCACAGACTGGGTTTAATTGAATTTATTCTACGGATATTGCACGTTTCGTATGTGAAAAAAAGGGAGCCAGAAGGTTATGGCAACAGCACAGATCATCCCAACATAAAATCAGACTTAAAGAGTGCACGAAACAACTCCAAGAGTTGCTTGCATCTAAGAAAACTGCATCTCTTAGAAATTATCTTGAAAGTCTCGATGTCACACCAGCATCTAATTACTCCTTGTGGCGCGCTACTAAAAAGCTTAAAAGACCCGTTGAGTTTAAACCACCTCTGCGCACTTCGACCGGTGATTGGGCAAGAAGCGATACTGAAAAAGGTAAAATATTTGATGAGAATTTAAAATCCATATTTACCCCAAATACATGTACTGGTGTTGCTGATTTGCCGAGTGTAGTTGCTCTACCCCCTCGACCCATAAAATTTCAGACGCGTGATGTTCAAAAACTCATTGCTGAACTCAACCCGAAGAAAGCTCCGGGTATTGTTGAAATTAGTAACTGATGATGATGACGAAATTAGATACTGATGCAGTTGCCTCGTATTGAAACTAGAATCTTGTTATTAATTCTTAATGCCATTTTGCGATTGGTGTACTATCCACACCAGTGGAAGCTTGCCAAGGTCAAAATGATTAAAAAGCCGCGCATAGATCATACCAAGGCTGTGTCATACAGGCTAATAAGTTTACTATCAACAATGTCAAAACTATTCGAAAAGCTGCTCATGAGAAAATTGTCCCCTATTCTAATTAGTAGTGGGTGCATCCCGGACCATCGTTTTGGTTTTAGAAGTCAGCAAATCAGCATTGAACAAACGCATAGATTGGTTAAATTTATAAGAAAAACATTTGAAGAAAAGAAATATTAAAGAAAAATTAAATAAAAATATACTTAATAGTAACAAACCAAAAAAGTTTGTCTTAAGTAGAACAAAAAATAAGCAAATTAAGTAACATGTGTATAATTAGTAAAAAGAACAAAAAACGACAATGGTAAGACTGTTGTAAATATAGTGATGGTAAAATTGAGCTTACAATACAAAAAAGCTTTCAGCAAATTGAAATACGATGAATCAAAACAATTCACATATTCCATTTGCAATAAAATGCTAAGTATATAAAGCAGAAATCTACATCAACTGACACCACACACAGTGGACGAAACACAAAAGAACGCTGATGATGAAGGTTTAGTGGCCTTCGAAAACGGCTGGCTGTTCCGTTCAACTATGTGTTGTTAGTCAGAATATTTACAACAGACTTTGGTGTTATTTGTTCATTAATAATTATCACATGTAATTTGGCTTAAAAAGCGATACGAACTTTAGTCCGTTCAAATCACAAATATAGAAACAAATGGAGTTCGAATAATAATTAAAATTAACTGAAAAGAAATATTGTTCTGCTTTGTTTATTGACGTTTCTCAGGCATTTGATAAAGTGTGGCATAAAAGTATAATTTTAAAATATAATTTGTTTATAACTCTTATTTGACACCAACAGCTATTTTTGCTTGTACGAAAAACTAAGAAATTTTACAATGCACTATAAAATGAAGAAAATTATTTTATATTTTGTAAATGAGTATTTTAATATTATGGAACTAACTACTTATACAAAATAAAAAAAGTTTGAAAGTCAAGTTGTTAGATATGAAAAATATAAGCAGATTACGAAAGAAAAAAGCAGCAACAATTTTTCGAGTTGGGACATTCGTCCATTTTATGTAAACTATTTTCCTTTTAACAGGGACACTATAGAACGTTCTGCAAATGGTTTCTAGCAACTCAGAGATTTCCTCTGTGCTTAGGAAGATTTGTTGTAGTTAAATTTAATACCAAAATAAGTTATATATTAAAGCTGTTTTTTATCGACAGATGGATCTCAGTCATATCGTATTTTTTCATGAATTTTTAACTTTAAAATGTTTCAATCGGTGTCTGTTCTTATTCACTGGCATAAACATTATCAACTATTTCCGGTAATTTTAGCCTTGGCAATAAAAAAAAAGTTTTTAAGTTGGGTTTAACAAAATCATTTAGGGCCATTATTACAACTTAAAGTTAGTTAAAAGAAAGCTTTTCATTATTGCAAATTGGATTTAACTTACCAGGTAGGATAGACTTGCTTATAACTTATCGCTCACTTCAGGTTAAAGTAAAATTTTGCAAATGATAAACTTTTTATACGTCCGATAAAATCCTACTTTTAACTAACTTTAAGTTGTAATAATGACCCTTAGTATGGTAAACCCAGGTTTTGGCAGTTGCCTTTAACGTTTAGGTTAGGTTAGGCTAGTCTGGATGGTCAAGGACCTCGCATAGACCAAGATCAGACTAGATCGTGGTGCCTGTATCAAATTACTTCCACACAAATTTAACAAATCTTAGTAGTCTACACATTTCTATTCCCAATGCAAGATCAAGACTCCGAAAACTGTGATCACCAGGACAGTCATATCTAGTGCAGCTTAGAGCCGGAACGTGGCACAGTAGATGTTTTACTGTCTCCATTACCACGGGTTCCTTACATTTCCTGCAGGTTCCGCTAGGTATTTGTCCTATTTTGATGGCATACGAAGCAATCCAGCAGTGTCCAGTTAATACCCCCACTAGAACGTTAATACTAACATTTACGAAAACACTATAAAGGAAAGTTTTTGCTGTGACATTTCAAAACAGTAAACGCCTTTAAATAAAGTGGAAAAAGTACTCTGAAAATGCTTACAACCGCACGATAGAAAGCATTGAGAAATATCTTGAAATTAATTAAGTTAATTCAAGAAATAAAATGTTTATTTTAAATAGAATTCAAACCCAAAACACTAGAAAAGCAAAGCAAATACTTTCTGCCCACTTGATTTCCTTTGAACAAAATCTAATAATATAATTTTACGCACTAAAAAACCCACTCACAACTATGTATGTAAAACTTGTTTCATTATTCTACTACACGTACGTGTTCCTGCATGACTCACATTACGTATGCACGTAAGAATTGTACGTTGTATAATTGATATTATTATTAAAATAAATCATACGCCCTGCTCTATTTGAATAAAAATAATATTTCAACAAATTGTTGTACATATTTATAAAACAAAATGAAAAATAAAATAATGAGTAGAAATAACAATTTCTCCATCGAAACGACCTTAAACTTTAGACAAAGTTCAATAAATGCAGCCAAATTTCATCAGTGTACAAGATAAATATAATATTTATTATATAAAAAAAATAAAAATCAGCCAAAATGACCTTTTCTTTTAGTTTTTGTATCCATGCTTTGTGCTATGATACAAGGATAAACTATTTTATATCTGCAAAAATAATAAAAAAAAAAAAATTAAGTTTAGTAGCAATTTGGGTTCATTGAACGATTTGATTGTTTTCTTTATAACTTTTTTCCGGCAAATTTGTTTTCTTTGTTTGTTTTTAGCAAATGAAAATCGTTCTAAGCTCAAATCAGCATTCGCTCATTTTATGGGCAATAATAGCTTTTGGCATTAATTCTAATGCAATCAAGAATATTATTATTCTTCTTTATTGGTTGCTACAAAATTTAATTGCATATTTCTGCTTCAATATTATATAATATACTAGAATAGATAAAACTTGGCAAAACCTTCACCTTCCCACTTTGAAGTCATACATATACGAGTACCAAGCAAAATATAATATTTTCATAAAATGTGATTTTTATTTTTTTTTTCTTATTATATTTTTTGTTTCGCTCATATTTAGTTTTTAATTCTTATAACTTTTCAACTGTAAAGTTTGTTCAGTTTGTTGAAATAACAAGAAAACTTCTTGCATATTTTTTGATTATTTGTTGTATAAATTCAAAGTCATCGACCATCAGCCAGCAACAAGCAACAACAATAGCAAAAGTAAAATAAACAAACAACTTTTATATTGTTTGCATACTTTTTGGATTGTCTTAATAGTTTACTGAAATGAAGAATGAATGCATGTTATTTTATTGCATACTTTATGGTTTAACGCTTTAAGGAAAATATGAATATTTTGCCTTTACATATTCTTATTTTTTATACTATAAATAAATAATAGAGAATCAAAAACAGTGTACAGAAGAGAAGCTGAAAGCAAACAAATAAAAAATAAGTTCAAAAGTTTATGAAAACTTTGTAAATATTTAAATAGTTTTTAGAACACTTATTTGTTTGTTTGTATAACAGAGTTTGCTATTTTACAGCTTCCTTTACTTCATAGTTTCAACAGTCCCCATCTGTAAATTTTGTGTTTGATTTATTTTCCATTAGTAAAAGAAATAGTACTCGTATAATTTACAAATAATATTTGAAAATTACAATATTTTATTAGCACTCATAGTTCTTTCAATGTGTTTGTATTTCACTTGAGTGTGCATGACATAAAAATAAATATTTTTCTAAATAACCAGAAAGAAGTCAAGCTGACTAAACCATGCAGGAGTGCATATATCTTGGAAACTATATAAAAAATAATTTAATTTTTTTTTTTTTTTTTTTTAATTTATGTCAAGAAACTCAACTGAAGTGAATTGAATCTGATGACTTTTCTCCACATTAGGTCTTGAGAGTATTACTTTAGACGAAGACAAATTTATAAAATACATATTGCTCTTTTATTGCAACAGAGGTATAACTCAAAAAACCTTATTTCCCAGAATATCAACTTTAAGTTTTCAATTTAAATACAGCTCAATGAAGTTGCAATTTTTCCCCTTTTTTTTTTAATAAAATACTGACAAAAGTATTACCTTTTGTTAAGAAGCGCGCGAACAAGCCTTTTATATCAAATTTTTACACAAGATCATTTTTTGTCTGTATTATTCACTTTATAAAGGCATTTTTCGAAAAATGCCTATGTTACAATAAAAGAGCGATGTGTAATCGCCAACTACTCAATAATTATTACTGCCAAACTCTGTACATGTAAATTACATTACACAGGGAAACAATTTTTTTTATACGACATGGGATTCCTTCGATACTTACTATAGTGAGGTTTAATACCCTTAAATTATCCTTTAAGTCTTGTTAACATTGGTCTTAACTTTGGTTATGCGTTAGAGACAACGAAAAAATTTAAAAATTTTATAAAAAATAATAAACGGGAAAAATCGAAGGGATTGTCCCACGATGTCAATACGTTCGACTTGTCGCATACCCTACAAGAAACAAATGACTGAAAATAACACAAAATAATTTGTCCCACATTTTCAACAATTTTACATTGAATTCAAAAGTGACAGTCAATTGACTAGTCAGATAGACTATTCGATAGTAATGATGTATTTATTTATTAATTATAATTGCTGCACTCTAACATATATGTTAGAGTGGGACATCTGATGTACATATGCTAAAACTTTTAAAACATCGAGTTTTATTAAAAAAAAAAAAAATACATGTTTTTAGAAGTTTATTTTAATTTGAAATTTATTTGCTCGTGGTTCAGCGTTGTCTATATGCATTTCATTATTGTTGCTGTAACAACATGTCGAATAATAAATTTCTTAAACTTTAAATTTAGATTTTATTTTTCATTGTGCCTCATAATTACTTTTACTGTTATCCAATGGATTTCTAATTGTATAAAGGTGTAGAAAAATAGAATAGATTCATATCGAATATAAATTATTTATATTCATATATATATATTATATTTTCAAATATATTATTGTTTGTGAATTCTCAAATAGTTTTTGAAAGTTTTTGGTTTGTGACTATTCAAAATGGATGGTTGAAGTCTACTCATAATTTTTTACAGCAACAATGAAATGCATATAGACAACGCTGAACCACCAGGAAATAAATATATCTAAAATTAATTATTTCATACCCTATAGTTTCATTAAATTGTTTCCAATAATAATCACTCTACATAAACACATTATTTAATGTTTGTACATGACAGCAAAGATTCTCGACACTCCTTTTTATTGCCATTTGATAGTTTTTCATTTAACGTTAAACATATTAAATTGTACGAGTATAATAAATATTTATTCCCATCAATTGAACATTCATTTTCTATTATTTGGCATATTTCAATTTACACAAATTTTATATGACACAGAAAAAAGACACACACACACACACATACACATATATATATATATATATATATATATATATACACTCCTACACTCTCAGGAAAAAAAAAACAAGGCAATTGATTGATTTTTATTTTTTTGACTGCAGTAAATTGAAAAAGTCAAAGTCATCTTTCATTTTTAGATTTTATTTTTGCAGATGTAAATGCATGACAATTGTTATCTGTAAAAGCAAATTGCATTTTCATGTTTTTCTCAATTTTGTTGGCTTTTCGTTTTATTGTTGTTGTAAGTGCAAACAATAAAATGTATACGTTTGATGCCAAATATTGTACAAACATATAAATATGTACATAGTTAAAACATTTAGGGATGAAAAGGAGCAAGCAACTGCTTGAACAGTGGCAACAACATGAGCAAAATAAAGAAAAATTTAGAATTTATTTAAATTATAGAACATGGTGATATAATAGCAGGTGATTGCATAAGCACTTGTTATACAACAATACAATAACCATAGCTGTATAACGAACTATATAACGTCAAACACATAGTAATAATTGTACTATAATACTATAACGAAAACGAAATTTTGACATTCGTTGGATACAAATCAAATAGAACAAAAACTTATTACATAAAGGAGGACTGCCCCTAAATGAATAAGCCTTGCTGACAGCCATATCTGAATAAGAGCGTCAACGTTGTTCAGAAAAAGTGATATCAACTTTTCTTGTTTAATAAAACTTAAAAAACAGAAACTAAGGAGAAGGAAATAAATTTCATATTCATTCTGAAATGAAAATTTATTAGAAAGAAGTACGAATAAATTTAACAGCATATAATATACATATGTACTAAGTCTTGTCTCTTAAATGAATTCTCGTTGCATGTATTATACTAAATCAATAATAAATAATCGTGAGAAGCACGATGGATGTATGGATGTTCATGTATGTGAGTGTTTACAAGAGATGTCGCGGAAACTTCTTGTTCGTAACAAACACTCAAAAGAAATAGTGTTGATGCGTGTATGCTTATTATTTTGCATATTGTACGTTTGAGTGTGTGTGTGTAAGATGTAAATGGTAAGCTAAGGCTGGTTTTTTTAAAGCAAGCGAAAACAACTAATGCCAATGCATGTGTTCGTTTGTACTCGTATGTGTGCAGAAAAATAAAAGATCATACACACAACGTGTGAATGAAGAAGCAAGCATCAAAAATTCTTTCGCTATGAGGTATTTTCTTTTGTACTCCTATACCTGCAATAAATGAAACAAATGTCTTGCCAACAGTGTTGTTTAGCGTCTGTTTTAGAAGACTTCGCTGCATTTAGGCATTTGTACTAAATGTCTTAAAACTTCTTGTAAGTGGTCTTTTGCAGGGGTCTAATATGTATATATTTATTAACTTAAAAAAGAAAACATGAGTAACACTTTTTTTTTTTTAAATTAAGAAGCGATGGAAGATCATACATTTTAGAGCTCGATTTAGCTTTTACGGAAGATCTAAATAGCACATTTATTTTATTTAGCACTTTTTAGAAAAAAAAACCTTGAATTGGAACTCTTTTGTTGTTTGCTTTTAGCGCTTAAGCAACTTTTATGCAATTTATGTACAGTATCAGTCAGAAAAGTGAAAACGGCACCAGCGACTGTAGAATACTGGGCCCTGCAGCTTAGGGATGGATGATTGACCAAACCTCCAGTGCTCTGCTTCATGAACGTCCTTACAAAACATTGATACCATCCGAAGAATTGAGGAAGTAGCTGGAATATGGTAGAAGAATAGTTATAGATTTTTGTAAGAATGGATCCAAAACATAAGGTCACGTAGTCTCTTCAGAGACATTAGGATCAGATGGCCAAGCGATTTCTGGATCACTTAAGTCAAAACAGAGATCTTTGCTACGAAATAAGTTCAATGAATTTATTTAACACTGATAGCCAAGCCGCTATTATGGTTCTAGAATCTCTGCTGTTAAGAGCAACAACATCCCTCCATCCTATGATCTTCTGGATCCCGGGGCTTTAAGTATAATTTTAGGACGAGCTTTTAAGCACTAGGACCATATTACAGGTTCTACTTTAATTGAAATCTGTGGGTTTACCCCTTTTCTCTTGAAAACTCAGACTTAAATGCAATACTGAAGAAGATACAAATAAAAGGTAGGACACAAGATATTATTGCATGATCTTTTCAAGCTGTTATGTACTCAAATAAATAAGTGAAATGCGGTTTCTTTGATTTCAAGAAATAGGAAACAAATCTCGATTATAGGCAGGCTGGCAAAAAGGTCAAGAGTCGAACACAATAACTTTTGCCGTAGTTACCAAGACATCGATGAAGAAGAAAATGTAGAATATTTTCTAGGTCACTATACTGGACTTGCAAGGAATATAATGCCCGTTATGGGTGCTCTAGAGTTCAGGGAACTTTGTGACGTTGCCAAGCTTATTTATTTTTATATTTCCAGGCTAAACTGTACAAAATGCAACTACGAATATTTTTTATAGCTCTAAAAATATTGTACTAAATGGAAAAAGATTTATTTAGTGACAGGCATTATATTCATATAAAAAAATTTATCGTATCAAATCAAAAAGTTAATAAGTCTTTCAAATCAAAATGAACCATAAATTTCTTAGGTCTTACGTATGCGACTTGAACCTCATAAAACTATCCAATCCAATAGGAATTTGACTGGGCACGCACAGCATACAATATTATCAATATAAATATTTTTATGACACAACAATAATCCTTTCAATGAACTCGTAAAGACGTTATGGATGACGGGAAAATGTGTTGTCGATGAAGATGTTTTTGAAATGTTTTCGTCTTGGCGTATTCGAAAGACACAACTTGAAATGTTAGAAGTAAAAAATGCAGAAAGGAATGAGTATATAAAAATTTATAATTTATGAATTAATATAAAAGAGCAGTTAATATACGATTTAGAATGAGTATAAATTTACAACAAATGCATAAAAGTGATAATAATAATTACATTATTTTAAGAGAACATATACTTGGCTGAATTATTTGTGTTGTTGTTATTTCTAACATTATTTTCAACTACATTTTTGAAATGTTTGAATTTAATAAAAAAAAGGAGTTCAAGGCTTAAAACGCAGCCCGATAGAAATTGCGAAAGAGTTAACTGCGATGACTTTTTGACATTTATAATTAGTATACTCTGGCAAATTATCATAAAAAGATTGATGTTTTTTTTTTTTAACCAGGAATCGAAAATAATAATTATTTTTGAATTTTTAAAGAAAAAAATCAATTACACAAGAATATCGGACAAAGTGGCCAATCACACCATTTTTAGTTGTTCTCAGCTACATTTTTTGAAACTCGAAAATAATTTTTTAGAAATAATTTTTATTTTTGATTTTTGTATTTTTAGCAGAAATAAAAGTTATTTTTAATTTTTCGAACAGAAATGGAAGTTACATTATGATAAAAAATACATGTAAATATATATGTAAGTATAGGCATATGTGACGCGCAAAATAGAAAGGGACCTAAGGGTAAAAACCGGTTTTCTTCAGGAGAGCCATTTTAAAGATTTAAATAAGTGTATCTTTGGTGTACCATCACATCATAAAACGCGCATATCTCTGGGAGGGAACACTTTTGGGGCATGGGATCGGTCTCATTCGATGCTCAGATGTTGTCCACATCAAAAAAAAAAAAAAAAAAAAAGTGAAAATTGATTTTTTTTTACCCTTAGGTCCCTTTCTCTATGCACTGTCACATATGTACATACATAACATACATACATAACTGCTACGATGAGATCAATGTGTGGGGATTCCAACATTTTTTCCATTGGAAAATACCCAAAATCCCCATATCGAAAAAGTGATAAAAATAATAAAATGTTTTCGGCTCCAGAATCTCAGATATTGATTTTTACTTCTGCTCAGAAAAATAAAAATCAGGAAACAATTTTTATTTCTGGCTGAAAAAAAAAGATCAGAAAAAGTAAAAATTCTCAAAAATATAAAAATCAAAACATAACTTTTCTCTTGGCTTTTATTATAAAACTCATAGCAATTACGGTCCCTGGTTTTAACAACGATACCAAATTACCAATATTTACTTTGAAACTCAGTCATCAATTCACGGAACTTATAGACGAATTCTTGATTTTTATGGCGTACATCTGAGCAAGGTGTCCGTCGAAATATACATAATAGAATAGGCCCTTCTAGATTAAGGTAACGATATATAATTGTCTTTGACTTTGCATTTATAATAATGTACATATATGTACATATGTGTATTTATTTATGTATAAGCATCAAATGTTTTCCATGTTTCCGCAGATGCTTCAATTGTTATTTTGTTTACAATGTTTTAGAAAAAAAAAATAAAAATACATCTAATTCAGAGTTTCATACAAACAAAACTAGTTGAGTTTGCCAAAAGATAGATAAATAGAGAGAGAAAGAGAGAGAGAGAGAGAGAGAGAGAGTGAGAGGGAGCAGCAATATGGAAATAACTAAATGCTGCAATAGATTTAAACACACAAATGGTTTTTCAAATATACATATACGAATAATTCAAACACAAATGAAGTGTTTAATAGAACAACACTACCAGCAAGCGAATAGCAAACCTTAAAGTATGCTTTGAAAGTTATACTAAATTAACACATATTTTGATAAACAATTTCAATTAATTTCGCACAAATAAATTTGTCTAAATATTTTCGTGTATAAAATTAAGCAAAGCACACATTCAAAATACGCCAACTAAATATTTTAAAACTCTCAATGCATAATGCGTTTGTTTATCGCCTAGAAGCTGTAGTAAAATTTAACTGCAAAATTTAATTGAATTTTCCATTCAAAATCATATAATTCAATCAGTGTCTTTTTTAATTCTATTAGAAATAAAGCAGCCCTTCTCTTTAAACTTTTGTTCTGTCAAAACTTTGATTACTTGACAACAAATTACTTTGAAAATTGCCCTTTCACTTCAGTCAATGCCGCGAACTGAAAACATTGCTCTTACTAACAATTAAGCAATTAAACCATCTAAAAGTGTACTGCAAGTCTTTCATAGGGAAACAATTTTTTTTTTTTTTTTTTTTTTTTTTGATAAGTATACGATGCAAAAACTAAATACTTTAAAGCTGCAGAATGATGAAGGCACATTGTTCTAGTTGCAGCAACTTTTATGGTAGTATTTTTAGTTGTTGTTAAAGTGTACTTTTTGCTTAATAAGTGCCTTTTGTTAAAGACTTATGAAAAGTACAAGACATAGAGGGCTTTACAAAAACAATAAATATAGTGTAAAAAGGCGCTAGAACAATGCGAAAAAAATTTTATGACCAAAAGTATGCAACAGAATTTAGAGACAAAATGCAAAACGAAAAATTGGAACGAAGTCACACAAAAGAAATGCAAAAGACTAAATTGAAGGGGTTAAAAAATTACAATCAAAAGATTAAAAAACAAAGCTTTATCTAGATAAAACTACAAACGTATCGTACACACGCCCATAATAGTTGACAATGAGAAATATTTACATACATATATATTTAGTAAAAGCAAGCGCTATAGATATGCTGACTACTTTTATGTTGAATAACATAATAAATGATCAAAGCAAGAAACTGCAATAACAAACAGCATTCATTCAGATATAAAAGCAAATGTACGTACATACATACAAACATACATACACATACATATGTATGTATATTTGTATTTGAGAATACACGTGCTTAAGCAATTCATAATAAAAAGATGTGCATAACATCAGGCTGATGTTTTATTATCTTAATAAAGCATACATTTGGGCGCCGCAAAAACTGAATTTGTGTTTTTTGTTTTCATATAAAACTTTTTAATTAAAAGCAAATAAGCAGGCGGATTATGCAAAACGTTATGAAAATTTCCTAAAAGTTAAACCCAGTTAAAGTAAACACAGGAATTTTTAAGGGAAAAAGGTAAAAATATGTTGGAAGCTTAGGCAACGTTCGTTTTTCTAAAAAAAAAATCAGGATGCAACACAAATACCTTTTGCTTTTCAAATACTTTTTCAAGTGCGAGTATGTAATGGAAATTGCTTCCTTAGTCTTTTTCATCATTTAATACTCGTATGTATATTTTTTTATAATTATTATCTACCCAACTTGGCACATGAATCTCAAAATTTGATAATTGGTTTTAAGAACCTTTTGAATAAGTTGTAAATATAAGTTTAAATTTTAGAGTTTATTAGCATTAAATTCATTTTATAGTCATAACTCTAATGTAGTGGACAACAAGTACCGAGAGTAATTACTATTCAAATTTCAATGAAATTTTATTTCTATATAAATAAGTTTCTTCCTTTAAAATGTTATTTATGTAATTAGTCTCAATAAACTAACTAACCTTTTGAATTCTATTGAGTTTTTATCACATTCAAGATATTGGCTGCTTTTTCGAGAATTTTTTATAATAAAAGCCTCTCGAAGAGAACTCAGCTACTTTTATACAAGACAAGTATCAGACCAATTTTCATATACGGGTTTGCAATATGGTTTAGTGTCTCACCTATTGTTATTAAAGAAATGGAAATATTTGAACGGAAAGTTCTAAGGTGTTGTATTTATAAAAACTTGGAATCATTAAATAGACGCTTTTCAAACACTGCAATTCAAAAGTAACTCCAATCGGTCTATATTTATCTGATATTATTAAGAAATTCATAAATAGACTAGAAATGCATGATAATTATCTTATGAGGGAAATTTATAATAAACAGAAATCTTTCGCTTGGAGTAACACCAATTATCTCTCACCTATCGGTTTTTGTAATGAAGAACCTATTGATTTTAATATAAATTCTAACATAAGACATCGCTTTTTTTACGAAAAGTACACCTGGTACTCCTAGAGGCTAGTATCTTTTTTGAGAATTTAATTTAATTTTTTTTCTCAATTTTTTTTTTATTTTTCTTTTAGGTTTTGGTTTTAAGATTTAAGTATATTCAAAGAGTTCTCCTGTTATGTTATATTAGCCCCGAGAGCAAGGGCATATCATCCTATATCAAATTTTATAAACATTTTATTATAATTATCTCATTATTGTTAAAGCTTGGTGCTGTTAGAATTTATAGTTTTTAAGATAATACCTTATAGTCTGAAGTAATCTTTAAATCGTTAACTTTAAAAACTTTCACTGTCAAAAAAAGGCTCAATAAATTTTTACTTTACTTTACTTCACACTTATGTTTAATAGTTTGTATGTATTTGAATTTCTGGTCTGCTTTTAGAAAGTTCATGGAATTGGTTGTAAAATTTTTCAAAATTGACCACACCTTCCAAATCGAAATTCCTTCGATTTAAATCAACTGATAAAAATTTGCCAGTGGGTACCATAAGAAAATCGTTGGACCGACTCCTGATTCAAATACAAATATAGAATGTTTTTTTTAGTTATATATATACTATAATAAAAGACATTTGTTTAATACATCTAGGATGAACATAAAGAATCTCATGCCTGTAGACCTACCAAGTGGGCCATAACGAACAAAAATCATGGGATACCGAAGCAGGTTGGTAAGGAAAAGTTGGGCACTTTCCTCCTCACCAATCTGCTCCCAAGTAAACGGATATTTTTACTGGGCAGTAGAGCATTGCTCCCATTTTGTGTGTTCTTTGATATACGCCCTTTTCAATTATATAGAAGTGATTATCACGAAAAACATACACATAATTTTTAAATACATAATTAAATTAAAATACTTTATAATTAATTCATATACATACAATTCAAAGCAGTGCCATCCATATCAATCTTATTTTTCGTTTTAAGCAAACCTCGGATCGGGCGTAAATGGCCCAGGCCTAAATCCGCCAGAGGGTTAAAAAAAAACCACAAAAATTTCGTAAAAACAATTTTACATAAAATTTCCAAAGACATTATATACTCAAAATAGAAGCGTTAATGAGTACGCAATTAACTCTTAAACGAATTTCAGGCACAGAGTAATTTCTGGTGTAAAAGTTCAATTTCGAGCTTTTGAGTATTCCCCGACTATTGTATAGAGTGTTTTTTATTGAGGTATAGAACTTTAAGTTGGCATCACTTTTTTAACTGGCGGCCATTTTGTCAGCTGTCAAGTGATTAATATTTAGTTTGGTTTGCCATTTCATCATGAACAGGTTGACAAAAGAACAACGCTTGCAAATCGTGCAAATTTATTTCGAAAATAATGGTTCAGTTCGCGAAGTTTACCGCAAGCTCCGTCCATTTTATGGTCGACATAATCGTCCATCAAAGCAATTAATTCGGTTAACCATGGATCGTTTTCGCACTACGTTTACTCTATGTGATAATACGCATCCGCAGAGACGTCGAACAGTGCGCACCGAAGAAACAATTGCCGCTGTAGAGCAAAGTGTTGAAGAGGACCCGAATGAATCGATTCGCCACCTTGCACAGCAATTGGAGCCGACTAACCGACTATTTTGTTCCCGAATTGGATGGCATGAATGTGGATGAGTTGTGGTTCCAACAAGACGGCGCTACATGCCACACAGCGCACTTCACAATCGATTTATTGAAGGAAACATTCGATGAGCGCATAATTTCGCGAAATGGACCTGTCAATTGGCCACCAAGATCGTGTGATTTGACACCATTGGATTATTTTCTTTGGGGATATGTGAAGTCGCTCGTCTACGCCAACAAACCAGAAACGTTAGGGGACTTGGAAGCAAACATTCGTGGCGTTATTGCCAACATACGGCCCCATATGCTCGAAAAAGTGGTTGAAAATTGCACCTGTAGAATTGGCTTTATTCGAGCCAGCCGCGGCGGCCACATGCCCGAAATCATATTTAAACATTAATGGCATAAAATTATCCTTCCAATAAAGCCAAATTGATGGACATTAAAACGATTTTCTTGTGTTTTATTTCAATTCGAAGTTCTATACCTCTTAAAAAAACACCCGATAGTAGAATTTAATGGCAAATAAGTTTATAGATAATTTTCACCAGTGATGCCTCCTTCTTGCAAGAAAGAAAATATTCTTCCTAAGATTTCACATAAAAGTGCTGCAGAGAACGTTAACCTACCTGAAACCATATAGGATGCTGATTCGCCACAATGATCTGTAACAGAGGGGGAATGTCAACTCCGCGGAATTTAAAATACTGTCAATATGCAGTTTGAACCTTGTTATTTTAAAAAAGTTTATTTTTGTTGCACAGCAATGTTAATATTTATTTGGACAAAGCATATACTTTTTAGAGCTATGCTCTTTATGCCAGACACAGACGTGCCTTTCGTAACAAAAAATAATCGTCACTATTATCGTTATAAGTTTATTTTTGTTTTGATTTTTTTGTAGTTAACACCAGAGTACGCAAATAAACGAAACAAAATGTTTGATTTTATTTCGATTCGTTCTTTGTAGTGAGTAAACCAAAAACAAAACAAGAACAATGAGCACGATTGCTCAATTTATTTTAACATTGGTTTTGTACATGAGCACAAACAATACATTAATTTAATCGTACGCAGTTAGAAAAGAAAACAATGGGATCAATGGAAAACGTTTTGAAATATTCGCAGCGAATTTCACATCATCATATAAAATAATTTTATTGCATTGCTATTTAACACATGAAATTTGTTTTATATACATAACTAAGCAGCATAGCTCCTAAACAGGTGTCTTTAGACACGTCTCTTCTTTTTTGTTTCATTTATTTTGTTGTGGACTCAACGCATATGCATGTCAGTGCATACAGTAAGTGGAAACGGTGTAATGACAAATTTTTTCAGTAATTGATGGTTTCAAATCGTATGATTTCAAAGTATACAAGTCCGTACGAAAGTATTATATATAAACCTATTTCTTATGTACCTTATTTTTGTCCAATTTAAAGAAATTTCTCAAATAACAAAGTAAAACAGTTTGCAAAATTTTTTTCCTATCCATGCTGACATTAAACCAATCTATTATATTAACCAGCAATATTTGTGAGTTTCTAGATCTTAACTTTGAGAAGTATGAAGCAATTTGTGAAATTCATGGATGATAGTTTTAGAATGCAATGCAAGCCATTATCGAACCGTCATGATCTCAAGTTAATGCATCATTGCGATAAATGTGTGGAAGTTTAATCTCCAAAACTTATAAATTTTTTTTCCAGATTAAGAATCTACAGCGTCTAATCCTAATTAACGCCTTTGTTTTACATTTCAATACACTCTTCATTCCTCACTTTTATATATGTTTAATTTTTGTTGCCATTTTCTTGCTGATTATATTAATATCCTTTAAGAATCTTGTTTTCTTTGTCAATTATTTTAAACAATCAAGATAATTTTTTTAATATAATTTGCTTTTCTAAGAAAAGACAGTTTTTATAGAAAATAAAAATATCTCTTTTAAGTCATTAGCAACGAATTGCAAACTTTTACTGCTTGGCATGGAAATCAGAAGTGAGAAAAAAAAAATAAATTTAATTTATTATTACGAATAATGTAAGCGCGAATATAGAAGAGAGTAAAATAAAGACATCAAATGCAAACAGACATTAAGACAAATAGACGTCAGACGTTTAGTCAGACAATCCATTCAACATAACCAGATAACCATTAAATGCAATTGTTAATGCTACAAAATGGCAAAATAAATTTTAACCCATTGAAGGCTTGTAAGGACTTAAAAATTAAATAACTTGCATTTCAAGCAGCCAAATGAAATTTTTTATTAAATTTTGTTTGATATTGAATGCAAGAATTTGACTCTTGAACTTGTAATAATTTCAATCAATTGCGTACGTTGAGTCGAATATTCGTAAGCGAGATTGTTTTTATTGAATAGAGAAAACTTGTAAATACAAGCTTTGTTTAATCAAACACAAAATTATCGTAGTCGAATATTCGACTAGACATACGTAATGCGGGTTATTATTTATAAATATTTTAAGCAATATTAGGCCAATGGAGAGAAAATTTTATTCAGTGTCATGACTTTTTGTTAAAAACCCTATTGTAATATATAAAATGGAAGCCCAATTCACAATCTTGTACAAATGGTCTTGCATCTTTGCATGTGCAAAGTGGTATAGTATATTGATATTCACCACTAAGGATTGTTAAGTGGTGAGTATCAATACACTATACGATTTTGCACATGCAACGATGCAAGATCATTTGCACAAGATTGTGAATTGGGCTGGATTCACCTCAATTCGCTTTAAAAAACTAATACTTTGGATGTAAAAAATAAATCTACTAAAAGATGTTTGTTGACATCTGAGGGATATTCAAATTATAAGCGCCGAAAATAGTCACCAGAGCAGTTGAGACCACCTGATATGAATTCGCCTTTAGTTATTGTTTGCTTTGATATTTTCATATTTATCTTAAGATATTTCTTCTCAGCGTCCATTTTGATTTTAATTCGCTTTAATCTTAGTTTAGGAGAATGAATGAGAATCATTGTTGCTGTCTCAAATCTTATATAAATATATAATTTAAGTAACTCTTTTTTGTATGTGTGTGGATCTATACTTTGAATAGCAAAAATCAATGCATGGGAGTAAAGCTAAAATAAACAAAATGGGTCTAACAAAAACATGTAACAAATACTGGTAACGAAAATATGAAATGAAGCTATAAAACGGTGTGTTCTTTCGAAAACTTCGCATCGGAAATGTAAACAAACTTTGTCTTGATACGTTTTGGAAGTTAGCCTTTAGTTACATACTAATAATTCCACACATTTCATTGCTAATCTGAAAGCTTTGCAAAGATGGAATATGACTCCTTCAGTCCCGACAATACTATCTATTTATTAAGCTTAAGATGACAACAAAAGATTGAAATTGCCAGATATTTTTTCCTACTGCAGGTCTACTTCCTTCCTACTAAAAAGCATTAATTTATTTATTTTATACTGTTGCTTTTCTAATAAATTAAAAATATTTTTTTTCTCTGGCAAAAACATACATACAGTGCTGCCCCTATAAAAGAGAATTTCATTTGAGCTCAAATAAATGCTAAAACTATTTTACGTTTGGTTAGCCTCTTGTTCGTAACATTTGCAAATATTCGTAAAGCACTGTACGGTATGTATCCTCTTCTTAACGCTCAGTCTTGTGACTAGATTTTCATCATGTCTTATTGTCAAATGGACATGAACAGAAACGGCTTTTAGTGTGGCGTGGGAGGGTGTGAGGAAAACAAAACTATATAAACAAAAAATTAAGGTTTAGACAAGTGGAATTTTATTGGACTCAAGCCAAGTAAAAACAAGGAAGCCAGCATATATATATGTATATATATAAAAAAGAAAAACAATGTATACAATTAAAAAACAAAACGGGCAAAAAGAAATTAAATGTCAAAGCATAATTTAAGGCGCTTCCACTAGACAAAGGATGCTAATATTTATTGCAATACATTAAAGTGCATGTTTCTGTCTTTTTTTTCTATTTTTAAATCCATAAACAAGATTATTTTATATCAAGAAATTTAACATTTAAAAAAAATCTTATAGAGCGTTACCGACACTAAATTAATGACATATAAAAGTGATGAAATTTTAGGTAATTTTCTTACTCATGACTTTTTTTTGGTCAGTTGTTCAAGTTCGAAATGTACGTAGAACAACAAATGTCATAATTTCAATTGAATTAATTTCTAAATAGTGAATATTATCAGGAAAATTCTCGGAAGAGGGTGGCCGCCGCACGCGCAATTTTAGCAGAAGCGGCAACCATCTGCGCAAATGTTTCAGAAAACAACTGTCAGCTCTCAATAAATAGCAATAATAATAAGAATAATAATAATAATGATGGGCTTGTTCGGAAATTTAAATGTCTTAAAGTTCTTCGCTGAGGCAAATAACGCACAAATTAGTATAAAATATGAGGTAAAAACCAGAGATCAGCAATTAGTATAAAAAATATATACTTAAGCAAACTGTCTTAATTTTAGTAACTGCGTATAATCATAATTCTGGCGCAAACAATTCGTACGCTCACATATTTTCTCTCAAGCAACTATGACTACAGCCGATTCATACATACAAGAGCATTTCTACTTGTTTTATAAGAAAAACTAAAATACGCTACAACTAAAAATAAAAAGGTACATGCATATCAAGCGCATTGAGTCTCTCTCTCATGCTTATAGCATGACTATGCTTAAACTCAGGCTATGGATATTTGATCGGTAAAAATATATACGCATGATTATTGGTTATATTTATTCATCATTCGTCACCGTATACACACATTTGTGTGGAAAATATGTGGCTGTGTGTGTGTAAATAAAATAGCCCTGTATACGTGCATGTGTAGCCGATTAATAGTCAGAGTATTTTTATACTCATGCGTATGATTGTAGCTCACACAGTCTATAAATTTTAGTTAAAGTTGCTTGTGCTGCATAATTTAAAAAAATGTGTATAGACATAGTTTGTGGATGTTTTATGTTATAAACGTATTTTTTTATTTTTAGGCCAATACTTAAAGAGTACTTAAAACTATATGTTTGCTATTATCTGGTACAAACATGACTAGTACAAAAAAAGAAGATTATCAGCAAACTTGTATTGCATTTTAAATTAAAGTTTGCTCATATGATGCATAGCAGTGATGCGTTTCTTCTCAGGACCAATATGTTTTAACTCTTAATTTACTTACATACAACTCAATGAAGATATAAGAATATTTGTTTTTTCTCAATTATGTGCATTATTCACCCCTATTCTGCGTTTCCATTGGAATCGAAAGTTTCTCCCATGATACAATAATACAGGTAGCCGCGAATCTACAACAAATGTATAACAAATAAAACAACAGTAATTTGTATTGCTGTTTTGTGATTGACAAGAGAGGAAAACAATATACATGTACTTGCGTTTTCTCTTGGCTTTGCAAAGCATGTTTGCATTAGTACAGTTTTAGTAGGCACTGTGCGCGTGTGTTGGTAAAACATAAGCACAATTTGGCAGATCAAATCACAAAAGAAGCAAAACAGCTGGCGCTTCGCGGTTACCTGTATAATTGTATCATGGTTTCTCCGTTTGGCAAATTTGGTATTCTGAGTTCCGTTCTTCGATTTCTCTTTCGATTCTATGTATTCTGCATTTCGGTCGTAACTACGGTTTTGTAAGTTGTTATTTTTGTGGTGGAGCGTTTTCAATTTTTGTTTGTTTAGCTTAAATAAGTAATTAATTCAAAAAATAATGCAAGTATTAAATGCTAAAAAAGGTTTAATTAATGAACTACGCAGTTTGTTTTGTTTTTCTGTACTGAAATGCGATTTTTATCTACGGATTTAATTAAATTTAAACAAATATACTTTACTTTTGTGTTAAAATTATATGTAAAAATTAAAATATCACCTCCGGCGCGACAGGATTCTTCACACTGGATAAGTTTGGCCACAAATACCTCTTGCTTATCTCGTTTTTTTTTTAACTTTGTACTTAAATTTGTAAGAGTTTATTTAATGAAAATTTTCACAATATTTAATTATTATTTGTTTTAATGTTAAATTAAATCACTGTTTTTTGCACTAAATTTAACTTTTTGCTAAAAATTTTGCAAAATTTCTTAATTTTTCTGTTCCTATTTCATCCGTTTCATAGCAAAGCAGCAGGTTTAAACATACTCTTCTCTTTTTCTTTTTCTTTAGATTCAGTTTTTTTTGGCAGAATACCTCTTTTCGATCCGTGCATAACTGAATACGGGAACGTAACAGAAACGCAGAATAGGGGTGATTAACTAAAAAACCTAATTTTTTTTAGATATGTTTGTATTGCAATAAAGGAGCAATGTGCACTTATAGAATTTAGTTCTCTCCAAGCGCACACTAATTAATAAATGGCATAATTTCTTGTACGTGCATAATTGCGTTTAATATTAATATTCCCCCATGTGCACATGTATAGATATTAAGAAAATTTTAGAAAAGCCTCGAAAATTCATCAAGTCAGCTATTAAAAGCGTTGAAGGATTTCTTAAGAAAATACAATAGAAAAAACACTGATGTCATATTAGATGAGTGTAAAATCGAAAAATATCTACCAAGTGAAATATTACAAGAATTTTAAGGTAAAATAAACACATTTATGTATATATTCCCATTAATTGCAATCCTTCTAACACATCTAATATGAGTGTGAAAATTTGTATGTGTGTTTTCGTTCACGTTTCGTGGGCTTATAAATAAACAATACAAGTGTGTTACAAACACACAAGCACTAAACACTTTTACATATGAATTCATTCATGTAAAAAATTCAATGTCACAAATATGCACAAACAAGCAAACAAACAAACATACGAGCATGCTGTGTATGTTCATAAGATATTCTTGGCTATGTTCTCTTCTGTTTTTTCTTTAAAGAAAAGAAACAAGTAAAACAAAAGCGAAAAGTAAGCATGAAAAAAGAAAAGTAAAAACGAAAAAAAAAAACGTTGATATGCTTGTGAGGTTGCCTTCAACAATCACTCACACTCACACACGAACACTAACAAACAATAAAAATCATATAAAAACTTCATTCATATAAATAAAAATAATGTATTAACATGCACGTGCATGTGCATGTGCATGTGCATGTGTGTGTGCGTGCGTTTGACTCAATATCATCATCACCATAATCAAGCTCATCTTCAAAGCCAACAATTGTGAGATTTTATTATGCAGTCAGTATTTCTTCCATAAAAATTTCTCTGTTGCATGATGTCTTTGGCTTTAACTAATACACTTTCACACATTCTCAAACTCGTGCATGTGTTCATATATTTTAAACACCTATAAAATGTTGTACACTGTCGCCAGCAACGCTGACGAGGCTAAACTCTGCCGCGAACGTCAACTACAAACACACGCACACACCGTGTTTGCAGCAAAGTGCACATGCAACAGAGCACAGAGAAAAGATCGTAAAAATCATCTTTTCGTTGTGTTAAATAAAACGTTCACATTCGTTTAAATGCCCATCAGTTGTGTGTGTGTGTGTGTGTGTACGTGTGAATATTTCAGATTTTTTTTTCTTTGTTTTTGTTTTATTTTTATTTTTTTCTACTTTGGTTTAACAACAGTGTAATTTTATACTGCAATATGAATTTATTATTATAAAACGTTCATAAAATTTTATGTTATTAAGGTAAATTGTTGTACGAGTGAGTGCTCGTCACAAAAAACACAAACCCATGCTTACACTCGCAGTAAACATCAACATTGAGTTGATGCGCTGCATGATGCATCATGCACTTGAGTGTGTGTGGTGCGTGTGCGTGTGTGTGTGTTTCCAGTTTAAAAATGAATTGATATTTGTTGAAGCATAATTTAAGGAGCTATTTAAATTTAATACCTTCTGCATCTTTTTCAAGTGATTGTATTAAAAATTCATTAATAAATCTATCTGCAAAACATGTTAAGCACGAGAAAAATAAAATTTTTATTGAAAATATGTATTGTACGTACGTGCATTAAAAATCTATTTTATTGTTTTGAAATGTAGGTTAAGTTATAACAAATAAACTTTTTACAGCATTGAACGAAAAAAAACCAAATACATAAATTCGTTGATGTTGATAAGGAAAAAATAAAGGAAATAATGAGAATGATATTTATGTGTATATATGTATTTGTGAAAGGTAGTTAAAACATATTAAATAAGTAACTGGCACACTTTTAAAGTAGTAATGAAGTGCAAAATAGTTTCTTTCTTTTAAGATTATACTCAGCTTCAAAGATTTCAAGTATATGTAAGTAAGAAAGCTACGAATGCTGTTATTATTGTAAATTATTTGAAAAAAAAAGTAAAAAAAAATTTAGATTTCATTACAAAAAAGCTTTCAACAAATTGTAATACAATGAAACAAAACAATTCTCATATTCCATTTGGACTGAAAAATGCGTATTTAAATCTGAAATTTGTATCAAATGAGACCACACAATCAAATCAAAGCCAAACATAGTAAATCTGTACAACCAGTTTGTGTTGCACAAATTTTGATTTTTTAACTAGAAAGTAGATATATCACTTTCTCTCTCTCTCTTTTTCTCACACACATAAAAAAGATCAAAACTTGGCATGCATCAAAAAGAGATACATGTCAAACGTCGCACTATGAGCTGTTTGTGTAAATCGTGTTAAAACATGACATGTAACTAAGAATGATAAAATGAAGATTACGCCAGCGCGCAAGAATAATAAAACATTACTGAAGAACTATTACACGCACACAAACTCACATTTCATATTTGCTCTCTTTCTTATCTCTTTATTTTTATTTTGTTTTTTATGTTTCTTAGTTTTGCAGCCTTTAAACAACAACATGCCATTTTTTTCTTCGAGATCTCTGAGTAAATCAATCACAGGGCTGCCAATTACAACAAAATACATAAATTTTTTGCAAAAAATTATAAATTTGCGAGGGGACTACTACGTCATCAAACGGTAAATTATGCGCAAGGCGTAATCTTTACAGGGAAGGAAAATGATTTCTTGGATTTTGTACCAACTATGAAAATAAAATGTACTTTTTAGATCATGACGGTACCAATTTTTAATATTTATTAATAAAAACAGAAACGTAAAAAAATTAGTATAAAAATTCAGAAGATTACAATAAAAAAACAGAAACTTAACACAAATATGTATAAAAATTCAGTATACAATAAAAATTAAAAAAAAATTAAATATTACATTCATAGATTCGACTATTATATTAGAGATTAAAATAAAACACACACAAAAAATTAAAGAGAACATACCTAGGCAAAATTAATGTTACCAATGAAATTGTACCAAGTAACTCGCGGTAGTACCACGGTACCAACAAGGTCAAAAATGTACCATAAAAAGTACAATTGTACCATGATTTCCATCCGTGAATCTTTATTTTATCATTATTGCATGTAACACACATCCATATGCAGGTGTGTTAGTATTTTAGGTTGGTTGCACGTATTTTAAAAACAAGAAATTAGTTTAGTACCATTATGATTATTTATTTCATTCAGTTTTCGGTGTCAGTATTAACAAGGTAAGGTTTCGCAGAATTTGCAAGTTGCTTTAGAAGTGGGTGAATAAATTTGCCATCAGAAAGGGCTGATCTATGTTCTAATTTAATTCTCTTCGTTTATTTTAAAAATAGAAAATATTAATTCTTCTTATTTTTAACCCCCGACTAAAAAAAGGGGTGCTATAAGTTTGTAGTGTGCGTCTCTGTATATGTGTGTCTGTGTGTCTGTCCGTGTCCACGTACAGACCAAGCGGGTGAACCGATTTTGATTTAGTTTTTTCTGTTTGAAAGGCGACTTGATCGAGAGGGTTCTTAGCCATGTTTTAAGAAAATCGGTCTAGCCGTTTAGAAGAGATCGCATCTTCTCTAGATATATTCCGGGGTTTTTAAAATTTGTAATTTTTGTTATTTTTACTCTTTTTAACCCCCGACTAAAAAAGGGGTGTTATAAGTTTGTAGTGTGTGTCTGTGTGTCTGTGTGTCTGTGTATCTGTGCATCTGTGTGTCTGTCCGTGTCCACGGACAGGCCAAACGGCTGGACCGATTTTCATTTAGTTTTTTCTGTTTGAAAGATGCATTGATCGAGAGGGTTCTTAGCCATGTTTGAAGAAAATCGGTCCAGCCGTTTAGAAGATATAACATCTTTTCTGAAAAAAGTCGGGGGTTTTTAAAATTTAAAATTTTTTTTATTATTAATCATAAAAATTTGTTATTTTATTAAACTTAAGCTCTCTAGTTTTTATATAAAATTTTTTTTGTTTACATTTCGATGATTCGCCATTCCTTTGTGTGGTTTCCTCAGGAGAGCATTTTTTTATTTTTTATTTTTTTCTTGAAGAAATCTTATAGGGCCATTCACATATTACGTAACGCTGTTTTTGGAGTTTTTATACCGGCCGACTCCTCCCCTCATTAGCGCTTTAAAAAAAAATAGCACACATTTTTAAGCCGTAACAAATCCTTAATATCCTTAATACAATTTTCGTATTCTTTAAGCCTTGTTTTATCAAATCAATTTTCGAATTTTAGTTGCACTAGCATTATATTGCCTCTAGGCCCTTCCTTAACGAGCCTAGTCCTAAGTCCACCACTGAACGTATCGTAGTCTCAGTTATATAAACAAAAACCAAAACACAAAATCATGCAGCAAATGAAGTATCAACCTGATTTGCCCCTTGATTTAAAACAAAATTAATTGAGTTTAACTTTCTTTTTCTTGTTTTGTGGTCAACAATCTGCAAGCAGCCGCAGCAGTAACATCATAATGTTGTTATTGTAATTGTTATAGACGAATACATTGATATACATTGTAATATGCATTAGTAAGATCCCCTTTGACAAATGGTTTTGATTTGACACTCAAACGCCAAAAATAAAAATAAAACTTCTCAGAAGCGAACTAAGTCCATTAAAAAAATGTATTATACTTGCTTTTGTCAATTCACACAAAAAATTATTACACACAGATTTACAGATACATATCGATGGCTTAATATAAAGAAGGCCTAACTCGAATTTTCAATATTTTACAGGAGAAGCAAAAAACTGAAGCGAAAATAAAGCATTTACATGCAGAAATAGTTTTTAAAGTTGCCATAAGTCCTTGATTTTGAACTGCAACGTACTAAGATCGTCAAGGAGGATGCAATTATACGCTGTCGCCCAGAAAACATTAAAACCACGATTTCGAAAAAAAAAACTGAGTTAGGCCCTTTTTATATTAAGTCATCGATATGAAGAATATTTTTATTTATTTCTAATAAGAGCCTACAACGTTTTTCTTTTCCAGTCAAAAACTTGAATCGTTTTGTTTCTAGTTGTATTCGCTCGGTGAATGTGCGCTTTTGCCAAATAGTCTGGGTCATTGTAAACGTGCTTTTTTGTTCAGTTTTCTCTTTTTTACCCATTTTTTTAAGCATAAAAATGAAAAATGTACACGTATTTTGTTATAATTATGTTTGACATTGTTTAGTTTTTATTTTCTCTTCCTTTTGCTCTGGAAAAGCATCACACTAACACACTCACTCTGATGCTTTTATACAAATATATTTGAACTTATGGCACACACGCACACACACACACACACACACACACACACACAAACACACACACACACACACACACACAAACACACACACACACACACACACACACACACACAACAACAGATGAATGAATGAATGACTTTTAATGTGTTTAAATTTTAAAACATTTTGTAGTAAAGAGCCTTATGTTTTGTTTGTTTTGTTGCTGTTTTTGCAGCGTCAAATTATAAATAAATCCTAAATAAATATTGACTTTTCAAAAGCTGCTAATGTTGAAGAAGAATAGGCAATAAACCAAGTTGTATGGTCTTTAAATATTAAAAGGACTCACAAAGAAAACGAGCACTTTGCAAACAGAGATGACATGTGTATGTATGTATGTACGGATTTAAGCGAAAAAAATACTAAAAAGAAAATATGTTAATAATAAAGAACATTATGATATCTTTTCTTTGAAAATCTATACAAAAAGGTAAATAAATAATTATTTGGGGATTAAGAAAGAGCCTGACCTCTTTTGCTGTTAAATTGTTCAAAGATACTCGGATATTGAAACCAATTTGATATTTGATTATATGTTCACCAATAATCCTAACGAGTAATCGCATCCATCTTTTTGGAATAGTAAATAATAAAAAAGTATTTGTGAAAAAAAAATAAAAAAAAGACCCAAATGCTGCCAACTTTGAAACATTAAAGAGTCATTCGGAATGAAAAATCATAAGATAAACCTAAAAATGATTTTAAAATACCTGTCAAATGATACCCATTTTGATATAGTTCGCCGAGAGTCCGCATAAAGAGCCGCTAGGTTGTCCGTCTGTCCGTCACAGGCTGTTTTCTCGAGAACCGTAAGAGCTACGGAAATTTGGACAGAGTATGTACAACTTTGGCAGCTACAACAACAAAATTTGTGACAGTTAAATATTAAAGGGTGTTCCAAAACGAGCAACGAAAAATTTTAAAATTCCATCTAATATGCATACAATTATATACAGACACTTTGAATTTGCAAAGTTAGTGTATTTTTATACACACTACAACAATTAACACTAAAATTAAAAAATCTACATTTAAGGGTTTTCTATCAGTTAATGAAATTTTGAAAACTTGCTGTATCATTAAACCGTAAGAGGCAAAATTTTCCAAAACGCTTAAACTAAAAAATCCCCAAAACAAAAAAAAAAGCGCAAAATTAAAAAAAATCTCTAAAACTAAAATAAGTCGCCATACATAAATAGTTGTTGTAGGAAAAGTTCGAGTGATGAAGGCATAGTCACTGGTCACTGAACTATACCGACTTCAGCCCATAATAATCCTAATGTAACATCAGAGCGCCCTCCTTCGTTGTGTAGCAGAAGCATCGGCAAAGTAAAATAACCACAGCTTCAACAAAATTTAATACGCCTCATTTAACACCAGAGGCGCTGCAGCACTGCATTATTAAAAACGTGCAAAAATACCGAGTTGTAAAATAATGAAGCTGTTCTCTGTCTCTTCCTTCACCGCCTGTCTTCTCTATCAATATGCCTTTCCTAAAGAAAATAACACCTAGTAATAGTAGTAGGTATTCATTGCCTGAGTGTTACTTCTCTATAAAAAAAGTGAAAAAAATCGCCAAAATGTTTTTCATTTAACGTCAGAAACCGAAAAAAATCGCCAAAATAAAAAACGCCAAAACTAAAAAAATGCCAACACTATATATTATATGCATATGCTAAAGTTCGTATGGTATTACACATGTAGTGTCCATATGGAACCCTTCATGTGTGAGTCAATGTCGCATTTTACTGAATTTATTTATATTTTCTTGTAAGAAATACCGAAGTATATTTATTTGAAATTAACCACAATATGCAAAAAAAAAATAACGTTTGCTTGAAGTGTACGTTAAAACAAAATTTGCATGCAAAAACCAATTTACGTATACTTGAAGTGCACGTTATTTTTTTCTTGCATATGGGGAAAGCCTGATATGCATAAAAAATAAAAAATTTGTTCGTTTTATTTTATGTAAGTTATATACATATGTACTCGTGTGTATGTATATTCAGTTGCGAAACCGTCACTGCTTAATATAAAGTACCCCAGACTTTGTACTGACTGTTGTTGCCATCTCTATCAAATATCACAGCTGATATTGTTTTTATTGTCATTTTATTTAGTTTGATAGACTGTGAAGTTCAGCTTAAACATGTCAAAGAAGAGACATTATTTAATTTGTTTGCATTTTTAATTTAACCCAAGGCACATTCACCAGGTAGTAGCGGTAACGCAGCTGAGCTATTTTTTTTTTTTTTTTAATTATAGTTCATTCGAAGCTTCAAAAATTGTTTACGAATGAGAAATTAAAAAAAAAAAAATTTAAAAAGTTTCAATGTGAAAAATATTTTATTAAAAAAATTCTTTTGAAACAAATTTAAATATATGAAAAAACTATTAAAAAATTGTGAAACGTTGCAAATTTTGTTAGTGGTAGCTGCCATTATTATTGTTTTACAACAAATTCTATTTTTCATATTTTGGATCAACTACAAACCATGTTGTAGTTAATTTTTAATTATTATTCGAACTCCATTTGTTTCTATATTTATGATTTTAACAGGCTAAAGTTCGTATCGCTTTTTAAGCCAAATTACATGTGATAATTATTAATGAACAAATAACACCAAAGTCTGTTGTAAATATTCTGACTAACAACACATAGTTGAACGGAACAGCCAGCCGTTTTCGAAGGCTGGCTGTCCGTTGTTTTTTCATTGTTGTATTTTTTCATTGTTTTTGTAATCCTGATATTACCTGGAAATAAATGTGCCTTGATTTAACCGTAAAAACAATATACATCCCAGGCTTCAAAAAAAATTGTACAATGGGTACGTGAACAGGAAATTTCATTTAATTAATTTTTATTGTGGTAAATGGCGGTTTTTATTTGAAATAACTTGTCCAAACTTTCATACAGTGCAATGAATTCGTTTAAAAATTTCAGCTCCACAGTTGCCATCTTTTTCTTTTAAATTTTTTTCTTACAGATTTGTAAGTATGTTGGACAACTAAACAATTACAAAAGTTGGACGGTTCGATTGTGAACCAAAATGTCAAATATTTTTTGAAAACATGCGAACATACTTTTGCCTTAAGGTATTCTTAGCCGAATGTTGCTGAAGTCATGCCATACTGTAGCGTACTCTTACAGTTCAACATAAATATTTGACAGATGTGCGATAGCTTTCCGTGAGCACCTGCCATTACGGCCTTATCTCACGTATGCCAAAGCACCGGGTGTGGGTTAGACGCCAGATCAACGCCCCCATGCACCCTATTAGAATGAACCTATGGCCCACTCCATAAGGCACATAGGTTGCAATCTTTGAATATAGTTATCCCTGTACTATATTCAATTACCTTGCTGAGGTAATTTGAGCTATCTAAACTCTGCTGCTATGTCCGTGCCCATAGCAGCTTCTGTTGAATGGCAACAGCACCTAGAATAGTGTCCGGCTGACCGCGTCAGACCAATCACTAGTATTGATTTCACACTGGGAAGCCAAGACTATTCTCCCAGCGATTTTGGTAGCAACCACAGCCACTACGATAATTCTTCGGCTTCCACGCTAAGGTGTTGTGTATACACCCATAGCGAGGTCCCCAAGAGAATTCCTCAACCATTGCCGGCACAGCCCAACCACTCATCCATAATGAACGCATGCCTGTGTCGCCAAATAACCAGTGCCTACTCCACACATACCAAAATCATCCCTTTAACCCCTTGGGGTATACCCCATTGGGGTAGGACGAACTCGGCATTTTAGCAAAGGAAACTGACGACCGCTACATGCACTCAAAACTTCAAAGCAGTTCGGCTGTCGGGCAACCGGCACCCGTGGCACCAGAAGTAGCCTCTGGTTAGACCTCGAAGTTCCACCACAAGGGCTTCACCTCTATCGTCTTTTGAACTCAGGGGCAGTTCTAGGTGACGCTGCACCTAATTGACATCAACAGGACCTGTCTTCCTTTTGTTATAAATATGTGCACATCCGTTACTCTGTTTATATTCAGAGATTGGGTAGTAACACATAAGTTCTATGGGTAATGTACCAAAGGTACGTCAATGGCAAAAGCCACATCACCCCAGCTGGGGCCCCGGGGTTGCCACACCCATAGTCCACAACAGACTCCCCTGGGGGGGATAAATATTTGACAATAAGCGCGATATGTAATAGCCCGTAAATATTGTTCCATCATGCTTCGAACTTATAAGAAATTTCTAGTGCAGAGAGAAAGACAGGCCACATGGGTTTGATTATAGGTTTGTGTCTAAAATAAACGACTGAACGAGTTGGAGTTAAATAGTTTTAAAAAGGCCATTACTGGACCATTTAGGTTTTGAGGAAAGAAACTTCTGATGAAAGCAGGTGAAATGATATTTTCAGCTTTCCTTGATTTTGCTCTCATACAACTTTAAAGGCTTTCCACAAACTATTCGAAATTATGGTTGAAAGTAACGAAAATACCTAAATTTATTAATTAATTTTAATGCATAAATGCCGGTTTTTTTTAATAAAATTTATGTGCACAAATTATTAACATATTTAAAAACTTCTCTTCTGCTGCTGAATACAATAATTTCTGAGCTTCAAGAAAAATTTATTATAGTTTTTTAAGCCTTTTAACATTAGTTGCGGGATTTGTTTAGTTTCACCCACGATTTAAGTATTCTTTTTCTATACAAATTCAAATAAAAGTTTAATTTTTAACTTAAGGGCTTGTTTTTTTTTAGACGAGTTTGTGAGTTTGTATTTTTAAAACTGAATGCGTTTATGTAAGCTTGTGCATTTAAGAGGACAAAAGTTCAGATGTGGTAATAAAACCGCACAGGAACAAACAACACACGCACACACAGGTGAACGAACACATGATATCTAATAAAGATGTATGGGTTTGATAATAATGTGACCTATTTAGAAAGTTTAAATCAATATTTGGTTAGTTGTGAGAGCAGAGGTAAAATTAACAAAAGCTTGTGGCAAAACAAAAAATAAGATGCCTTTTATAACTTTGCTATAAAAATTTAATTGAAAAACTAAACGACAAATGGGTGGGTAAAAACTCATTATTTTTCCCTCTCTTGCCCGCTAAATAAGTTTTCAGAGTTGTATATTTGTTTGCTTGTCAAAATAACGTTGCAACAAGGAAACTTAAATATAGTTAAATTTTGCTGAAATTAGTGGTGAATCGGAGGGGGATGTGAAGAACAAATATTTAATTTTTAAAGTTTATTTTACGGCAAAGGATTTTTGTTGTGAAACGCAATAGCGAAAATATCAACAAAAACATAAAGCATAAAGAATCTCAAAATGAAAACAAACAAAAACTACAATTTAGTAAAGAGCAAACGAACAAAACGAAAGTGGACACTAGAAGTTGAAAGCAAACACAACAAATGGGAAAGAAAAGCAAAATAACAAACATTGAAATATTCAACAGCAGCAGCAACACAAATTTTACACTATGACTAGTAAACAACAGCAGCAACAGCAACAACAGAAAGTATCAGCAACATCATCAACAAACAAAACGGAATGTAAAGTAATAGTCAGACTGGGGAAATATTTGACAAAAAACAGATGCATTCGCCTTTTTTTTTGGCAGAAGTTTCTTCACTCCAACACAAAATGCAGTGAAACAATGTCATATACTAAATTGACATTATGAAATTTTTCATGATATAATGAGCCTGATTTTTCTTTCGTCAATGGAAGGCACGAACAAATAAGTAAGTTAAAAAAAAAATTGTTAGGAATAGTTGAGAGATTTATGTTACGCAATATTTGCTTTCAAAAAATTCAAAAAGTTTCATGCAACAAATTTCATCAATAACGGTAATAGCGTTGAGACATTCACCAATACTTGCCGACTTCATGTTATAACATTTATTTTATCATATATTTTCTTAATCTGACTTTAATAGGCAATACAGTAAAAAAAACCAAAAATAAAAAGTATTCATTCTGAATATAAATGAGTTTGTTTAGCTGAAGCATTTTTTGCTCGTGCACTACAATTATGGGTGCAAAATGTTGGCCTAAAAGTGCTTTATGTGGTACAGAAAGCACAAATTGTAACGTTTAGAGCTTTTTATGCTTTTCATTCAAGTTATGCAGATAGTATAAGGCGAGCACAAATGCAGATTTTGCAGTCTTATGAAAGATCATGGCGAATTTAATAGCTTGAATAGAAGATTTGAAAATGAGGAATGACTTTAAGGATGGAGCTGGCTGAAGTAGTTAGCACGTTGACTATAAAACCGAAGATCCTGGGTTCAATCCCTGTATCCAACAGTCATTAAATAACAACACCACTCACTTTTCTGATGTGCATTAGAGTTCCTTTGTGTCAGTTGTTGTACGAAAATCCAAGTGATGAAGGCATAAACACTGGCCACAGAACTATACCGACTTCTGCGTATACTAATCCTGATGTAACATCAGGAGCATCGGCGAAGTAAAATAACCAATAAAAGGCTAATAACCACAGCTTCAACAAAATTTAATACACCTCATTTACACCAGAGGCGCTGCAACACTGCATTATTAAAAGCAGAGTTGTAAAAAAAATGAAGCTTTTCTCTCTCTCTTCCTTTACCGCCTGTCTTCTCTATCAATATCCCTTTCCCAAAGAAGGTCCCACCTAGCAATAGTAGTAGGCATTAATTGCCTGAGTGTAACTTCTCTCTATAAAAAAAAAATCACATGAAGATCTCAAGTCTTTAATTAGTAGTTTGGCGCATGATAAAATAGGTTAATGACTCAAACTTTGTACCCCCTCACTATTTTCAAATTTTAAAATTGATTTGGTTGGGATTGATAAATTTTTATTGCCATTCTCAGTCAAATTAACTGCTGAGTTTTAAGTTGTATTTTGGTTTATTGGTAATAAACCTGCCAAAATTAATTTTTATTTTTACTGCTTACCTCACATTGGGTAGTTCAAGTGGGTTGGAATGATTAAATTTATATGATCGTTTTTGTCACTATAAAATAAATCTATACATATCGCTTTTTTATTGCAACAAGGCTTGTTTGCAGCAAATAAATTTTAAGTTTCCAAAGTACATGCGAGCACAACTCAATGAAGATATAAAAATATATCCCTTCTCTGAAGAAGTACGTGTACAAGAATTTTATAAGACATTTTTACACTCTATTAAGTATGAATATGATTTCTTTAAGCTAAAATACTTAAACAGTGTTTTTTTTTCAACTTTTTTTGTCTTAAATTTCCGCTCAAATTTATTGCCAGCTGGTAACGGTATGACAATTTCAACTAAAAAATCAGTCGCGGTTCATAATAATAAAACACAGTTTGGTCGGTTGTAAGTTTGGTAGATTCTTAGACGACCGCTGCTTAAAAAACCCCCTGAAGAAATGAGATGACCAGGACCTCAGGCTAGTGCTGAAACCAGCTATTGTTAGTCTCCCTATCATTAAATTCAAGCCAGAGAATTCGGTAACCATCGATTTACACCGAAAAAATTATGCCTAAAAAATTTTAAATAAAATTTATTTTCCGTAAATATTTTTTAGTGTTTCAGCCGAACTCTGGTAAATTTAGATTTTTACAAAATAGTTATCAGAATTTACAAAATTATTTGTAAGTTCGCATCCGTATAAAATCTTTACCGATTCAATGAATTTGCTTACTAAAATTTAAATTTAATTATTTCTGTGTAGAGCGCTTGGCGTTGAATGTTTGACTCGATGCCCATCAGCCGCAATATCTGATATTTTAAGAATTATAAGAACATGATAATGGAAAGATGAGCTAGTATAACTTTAGAAGGCAACTCTTTAGAAATTTATATACTTCATTCCAAGAATAAATATGTATGTAGTACTTTTTTTCACATTTTTGAAATGCTATCATTCCTCTCTGGCTCAATTTAAATAGACAAGGCATAAGCAATAACCCTTCCTTGACAGTTGGGTAAAAACAGAAAAAAAAAGTTTCTACAAAAGATATGCAGAATATAGAAATAAGCAAAAGCATACATACATACAAATGAGTATGTAGTTATGTATGCATGTACCCTGCAGAAAGTGCGAATAGTTAAATTATAGTGATTTACTAGTTACATTGTCAGCAGTACTACTGACCAGGTGTACCCCAGCCAATGTAATCATCTATTGACATTTAACATTAGCTTATCATTGAAAATCCACCACTAGACTGTAGGACTACTGACTAAGTAGTTCTTTGGGGACCACATGGAGACATTGACACCAAAGATTTATTAGTAAATTTTAGGGGGTCTAGTCTACAATATCGATATTTCTTCGCTGGTTGTCAATAGTAAATTTATAATGATTTTCTAGTGACATTGTCAATAGTGCTACTGACTAGGTGCACCCTAGCCAATGTAATCGCCTATTGACATATAAGATAGGGTTGTCATTGAAAATCTACCAGTAGACTTTAGCACTATTGAGAAGGTAGTTCTTTCACGACCATATGGAGATATTTGAACCAAAGTTTTACTAGTAGATTTTAGTAACCCTCGCCTACATATTTATTTAATATTATTGTATAACATAATAAAAACGAAAAACAATCTATTGACGCGTTCATTGACAATATCACTAGAACTGTTGTCTCTAACGTATCTTTACCAGCACATAAAAGGAAAGTTCTCGACATTTTAACTAGTGCAATTGTCGCTGGAGAAAGAGTATTAACTAAGAGACATATGGTTCTAGGCTGACTAGAGGGTACATTTACTCAAGCGAACACAACGAGCAACACTAGCAGAACAAAATTATTAGAGTATATGACACAAGTTCACGTAAGTGAGCATATACCGCATGTTGGTCTGTTCATATACATACATACATACATCTAACCCTGAGTATATTTATTTATGTATGTATAAGTTATTGTATGCGTTTGTGTGTGTGTGTGCATTTAAGTATTGTGCATACAAGGCTTCAAACCAAATACTACAGCATACGTTGAGGCTGTCGTTCGTAGTATTACTATACAACACAAAATCTAGTAACCTAGATCCCCAAAAAAAAAATGTGTGTCATACACAATTTACGGAATTCAGGTTGCAAGCGAAACACAGTGGCAGCTGCAATGAAAACATCTACAATAGCAATAATAATAAAATAAAAACAGCTTGAGAGCTGATGCAAATTCTTTTTTTTTTCTTTTTTTGAAATTGAGCATAGAAAAAGTATTTCTTCGAAATTGCTTGAATAACAACAAAGAGTATTTAAGCAACAAAATTGTTTGCATATTTTTTTTCTAAATATGTATAAAGTATTTTGAAAACTTTTCATTAATTAAAGCAAAAAATGCAACATAAGTGCGAGCGTTTACGTTTGCCAGTGGATAAAATTTTCAAGTTAGATTTTTTGGTTTTTTACTAGCACGGAACTAAGGCAAACAGCGGAAAACATATATCAGAGACATATGTATTTATATTTATATATGTTTACATTTTGTTTAAGCATTGACTTCAGGTTAGTCAAATATGCAGGAATTTTTTTAATCCTTAAACAGATCATATTACATTCGAATGCGACTCAGTTGCAATTTATGTGTGACAAAATGGCAAAAAATTCCTGCTACTTTTAAAGAGACTGAAAAAAAGCTGGTATGTCTCATTGAGTATATCATTTTGTCACTTTTGAAAAATTTCCAGAAATTGGTTGTTAATGTGAAGACTAGTTAATGCGTTAAAATATGCTTCTATAATAAACTAAAGACAAGCAAAGTTTTGCAAGCAAGTTGTACAAATCAATAAAACAATTTCTTTATATTGTTTGATTATATTTTTAAAATTCTTTAAATATGCTTAAGAGCCCTCCCTCTCTTCTAATCAGCACTACTTGGAAGCTTCAAATTAATGCAGAAATTACTTACTTATAAATATTTTTAGTAGAACAAAAATAAAGCAAATTAACTCATATGTGCATAATTAGTAAAGTACAAACGAAAATGGCATTAGAGATGATAAAATTGAGATTTCATTACAAAAGAGATTTCAGCAAATTTTAATATGATAAATGAAAACAATTCACATATTCCTATTACACTGCAAAGCTGAGTATATAAAACAGAGATCTACATCAACTTACACCACACAACGTGGAACGCTGATGATGAAGGTGTAACGACCTTCGAAAACAGCATGTTGTTCCGTTTTGCTAATGTTTGTCTGAATATTTAGAATTAACTTTGGTGTTATTTGTTCATTAATAATTATCACATTTGATTTAGTTTACGATATGGACTTTACCCTAATCCAATCATAAAGCTGTGGCAAAAAGGAAAAAGTGCTTAAGTCGAGATAAGCTAATCTGCATATTTGAAAGTACCCCTGGTAAAAATCTCAATTAATTTGTGTGATTCTTCAGGAAGTTATAGCACTATGAACGATGTTTGCTTAGAAAATAAGGTTAGGTTAGGTTAGGAAGGGTGGTGCTTTACCGCATCTTCACTCGGAGACCCAATTGGGTCCATTGTGATTCCCTTCTGTTGCCAAAAAAAAAAGTAATATTCATCCTCCCATTTGCAGCCAGAAGTGACCCTATTATCCATCACTAATCCATCGAATTCCCGTAATAAAGCCCCTGATGTTCTCTTCCCGACATCAGTAATGCTTTCATGGAAACGTCTGCTCAGCCATCTAAGCCTATGATGTTGCAGCTTCGGGCAATGACAGATAATATGTTCAATGGTTTATGGTTCCTCTTCATCCCCGCACATCCTACAAAAATCTGGAGTGCCAGTCTCCTAAATGCTGGATCTTGCTCTGACCGAGCAGTAACCTGTCAACATGCCTATCATGATTCGCATCGCCTTCCTATTCATGTCCAGTAGTAGTTTAGATCTTCCTGAGTCTATTTTTGGCCAAAAACCCCTCGAGACTCTACAATCCTCCCTACTTCGCCATGAATTGTTGGTCCTGCTTTCTACCCAATCACTAAGTTCTTTATAGTAATGACCAATTCTTGCCAGCTCATCGGCAATTTCATTTCCCTCAACACTGCTGTGGCCAGGAAACCAACATAGTCTGACACTATACTTTTCCATCAGCAAGTTGAGGGCTTTCCTACAGTCACTAACAAGTTTCGATTTGACATTGTGTCCGTTGAAAGCTTTTAGCGCTGCCTGGCTGTCGACGTAGAAGGTTACCTTCTCACCTTCAGCTACATTCCTGGCTACCAGCTCCGTGGCTCTAAGGATCGCCGAGATCTCAGCCTGTAAAACACTACATTCATTCGGCAGTCTGAAAGAACTACAAATGTTCGTTCCCAAGATATAGACACCAGCCCCTGTGCCTTCCCCCATTTTTGATCCGTAACCCCTGGTCACCAAAACCGATCTTATTTAAGATTGATGTGTGGCCTGATATTCCTGTCCTCACCAAACCTGTTTCTACGAGTCTAAGGAGACTTCTAGTCACCGTTCCCATCACAAAGTCCTCTATAGAAAGTAGATGAAGAATGACGTCCAAGGCAGCCTAAGGTGTGCTCCTCTGCGCACCTGTGATGCCCATCGAGGCACATCTCTGAACCTTAGCTAGTAATCTCCTGTGACTTTCCTTGCTCAATGCCTCCCACCATACCACACAACTATAGGAAATAACCAGCCTGACCAGCCTGACAACCGATGTGTAAATCCAGTTTACTACCTTCGGTTACAGACCCCAGTTCCTTCCTATGGTTCCTGCATGCGTAGTAGGCGTTGAGCCCCTTCTTTAGCCTTTCCTGCGTATTCATTTTCCAAGAAAGCTTGCTATCTAGGAAAACTTCCAATTATTTAAAAAATAAAGGTTAACAGGAAATTTCCCAATTTAACTGTAAAAGAAACAAATTTCTGAAAATCGACTTGAACGCTTAAAAGTGCTCTCCTGCAAAACAGTAAAATATGACTCAACCACTTTTTCCTTATTGCCACAGAAATATTGAAACAAAAATTTTTATTTTCTCGTAATGTCTTAAAAAATTTAACTACTTTATTTAAAAAACTCAATAAGCTGCTGGATTAAAATAATAGCACTTTATTTCATTTTCATAAAAATATTCATGACTCTTTACATAGCGTCTATACCTGATATAATATCAAATATATTTCTATCAGCAAACGCCAAATTTCATAGCAGAGCGAATTATATTAAGTGTGGACTGCAATATTAGTATTATATTAATATTATATCAGATGTTATAATATTGTTTTCATAATATATATTTAGAAAACAATATTATGATATCAAGTGTCAAAAAACGCACACATACATAGATGCGTGAAGAGAATTTTGTGTATTAAAGTGAAAATTAATATTTTTTAATAAAAAAAAGTGCGGAAATGTTTTAATTATGCACGATGTATTAAGGAAATATCAAATTTTTTATGAAACACACATTAATATTACAATAAACTAAGATGATTACTGCACGGCTGCCTGATATTTATGAAATATTATCATATTTACAAGAGTACGTTTTCCCCTACATAGATATTAATATCAATATTAATATATTTTTCTTCTTATTCTGCCGACGGTCTCTCTCATATTATATAAGAGTTAATATCAGGTATAGACGCCATGTTAAGTAGAATATATCAGTATATCTGTGGCAAGAAGGAAAAAGTTTTTAAGTCGAGATAAGCTGATATTTAAGGTAATGGCACCCCTGTAATCTCAAAATTTGGAAGTACCCTTGAGCAAAATCTCAATTATTTTGGATAATCTTTTAGGAAGTTATAACGCAATGACTTACAACTTATCGTTTTTCAAGTTATAATCTCATAGGGAATAATACTCGTAGCTTAATTGAACTTATACTTTGGTAAATTTCAAATTTAATGTATTATTTATTATGTTTAAAATTATGTTTTTCTAAAAAAATTAATTAATATCGAAGTTCGCAATTTAAGCCTGGTACGGAGTTCATACGGAATTTCAGGTTCTCATACAAACTGTATGTAAAAAAAATTACGAAAATTCAAGTTGGTAAATTTCATAAAGGAATTTCCATTGGCTAGTACGGAGTGTTTCAAAAGAAAAATACACGGAATTTTTGAAATTTATTGCCTATCCTAGGGATGTTATAAATATCATTGGAGACTTTTTTCATGCAACTGAAACGAAAATTAATGTTCATACAAATATTTGGTCACGGAATTTTTGACATTTCTAATTTTCATCAATTTGTAATTAATTTTTAGTGTTTTTGTGTGTTTTAAATTGAAAAATAAATGAATTTGTGTGTATACAAACATAATTCTCCACAAAAACCTACACAATTATTTTTCCGTGTAGAAATAAATGTAAATTTACAAACGTGAAATTCCGTAAGAACTCCGTACCGGGCTTTAACTGTAAAAGAAACAAATTCCTAAAAATCCACTTGAAAGCTTAAAAGTGCGTATAAAATAGCAAAATATAACTTAAGTACTTTTTCCTTACTGCCACAGATATTACATTATTTAGAATTTTTCAGTACTTTGTTACTTCTCCTTTATTCATAAGTATGGCTATAGAACGCTTTCCCATCGAATCAACTAAACTTTCTAAGGGATTTCACTACTTTTTGGTTTTAGGAAAGGCACTTCCTTCTTTAAGTGCCACGATAGCGCGGGCCACTCCATTTCACTGTCTAAGTTATCACTGGTGCGTTTCGGGTCATAGTTTTGTTGGAGATCTAGAAGAAACCTCTTCATTAAATAAAATGATTTTGCACTTATCTGTCCATAATACATTTCACCATTTTTCCTTTGAAAAACATAATATTTTTACTACATGCTTGGAAGTAATTGATTGCATTCTGAGGGAAGTGCAAGCATTGAGTTTATTTCTTCGTGGTCTCGGACGAATAGATACCATGCGTGCCGAGATATCCAATGTTATTTTAAGCTCTTTAGCAGGCACAAAATTATCTTTTTTATCATTTCTAAATCACACACCGTTTCTCTTTTGTTTGATTAACTCTAGTGTTATTTGTTATTTAAAAATTATAACATATAATTTGGCTTCCTAAAAATACGAGCTTTAGCCTAATCAAAACCAAACAAAGATACAAATAAAGTTCGAGCAAAATAACGAAACTAAAAGAAATCTAGTTGGTGCTATTTATTGATTGTACTTAATTTAACAAGTTGAAAAATTGTTGTTTTTAAATCACAAACAGCTATGAAATGTTTCAACAAATGATGATCCCATCCAAAGAGAACATGAAATACAGAAGCATCTACTTACGACATCCCCTGAAAAAAAAATTTGCAGTTAAGCGTAAGTTTTGCTTGTTTAAAAAAATGGCAACTGTTGCTCTTATTTCGACTGGCACTGTATATATGCAGATAATGCGGGCTATTCTTGGCTAGAGTTGTACACGCGCTAAAAAATCATATCGCCTGAATCAACTGACGAACCTCATATTTTTTTTTTAAAACATTAAAGCACATTGGTTTCATAATTTATGTTTGTTTTCAACATAAAAATTATCAATCGAAAATTCTCTTTCGCTTAAAAAAACAGGCAATTTCAAAATTATTTACTTGAATCTTTTATTTGAGGCAAACACATTCATAAACATAAAATCAAATAAAATCTAGATAAATATGTATGAAAATATGTTTACAAAATATGTATATATTCTATTAAATTTCTTTGCTATAGAAGCCAAACCTTTTCACTGCAAATATTTGCTGAATAATTTCATTAAACATAATATATATATATATATATATTCTTAATTTATGGAATACAAAAGCAATATTTGGTTAAGTAATATACTTATTTATGCGAATGGAGCCCTTTGGAGCCGCTTTGTTGTTGTAAGTGTGTTGTATGTTGTACGATTACACAAAAGAAATTGATTATTTGAAATTGTAATCCTTTCAACGAACTCCTTAAAATGAGACAGAAAGTATAAAAACCAACAAAAATAATAGTCATAATTAAATATACCAGAAAAAAGAAACTATAAAAAATTGGGTTAATATCAATTTCGAAGCAAACAAATAAGTTATAAAACGAAAAAATATGACTGCTGTGAGCAACCCCTTATAATTTACAATTATAAATATTGTACTTATTTGTATTTTGGTTTTAGCAACTTTGTACATTTCTTACTCTCTCTCTCTCTCTAAATTCGTTTGGTTAACTCTCATACATTTCTACATGTAGTTATGACAAACAATAAACATATGTAGCTGAGAAAATCTTATTACTTTATGACCTTTTTGTTTGAGCCACCACAAAAAAATTTTTAAACTATGTTAAAATGTTAAGACATTATGACATTTAGGACACTTAAGACACCCTTGTGAATACCCCAATTGTAAAAAGCAAAAGATGAAGATTAAATATGAATCGAAAAAACCACAATAAGATTTACAATTACTCGCACATACACGCACACACAAACACGCAGCCAAACACACACACACAAATAAATGAAATATGAGTCTTATGAATTATTGGCAGAATATAAAGAAAAATGCACAATAACAGAAATGGAAGGAATTAAAAACTTACATTTATTGAATTAACATTACCCACACATACACCGAATGAAGCTTTATATTTACACACATACATGTGTATATATTTATGTTATACAAAAAGATTATGATCAATATAAATCCCGTGAAGAATCGTATAAACGTTCAGGCATTTTACAAACATACTAGGGATGTAACGAATACCAGTTTAGCGAATGCGAATGCGAAAACGAATAATGCATTTGAATTTTTGCGAAAGCGAATGCGAATGCGAAAGCGAATGCAAATACTTACAATACGGTAAAAAATCACATCAAACTAAATTTGTTTAAAAACATGAAGTTGTATTATATACATGCATAGATGTACTACATATAGCATTTTATTTAAATTGAGTCTTGAATTGAGCAAATATTTATTAATTTATTAAATTCTTAAAACAGAAAGATGTATATATGAAATTATATTGAAACAAGTATAGATAATAAAAATAAATTTACAAAATGTTAGTCAATTAACCCATTCGTACTTTGGCCCTAAATCCTGGTACTCTGTTCAATAGTTCATGTGAAATGCTGCCAAAATACATATTAAGAAAAATTGGCATGAACTCATGAAAAAATTTTGGAGAAGTAGTACTTTGTTCATCTTGGGAAAAACATATGAAATATATCTTCAACATTTTAAGTTTTCATGCGAAATAATATGCGTGGCACTTGTTAAGCATAAAATTTACAACAAAGAACTGCTAGTTAAAATTGTTTGCATTTAAAATTTTCTGTGCGAAGTAATGAATGGTGCTCAACATTTTCCAAAAGTTTGAAAAGGCTAGTTAGTTTTAAGTATTTTTCAAAGCTGTATTTTGGTTTAGTATTCGCTTGAAATATTCGCATGCATTTTAGCGAATGCAAAAGCGAATGCAAATAGCAAAAGTAAGCGAATAATTTGCGAATGCGAGAGCGAATGCGAACATTCGTTACATCCCTAATACATACATACGTACGTACTTACGTCAAAATGACTACCGGTTTACAAAAAGTTTACAGAACAACACGCTGACATTGTGTTTTTGAGTCTGCAATGCTGCCAACTTGTTCTCACAATTGTTTACATCAGATGCGTAAATAGTTTTTGAGGTAGTGCTCCATAACGGAAAATATCGGAAATGACAAACGCTGCCGCTAGTGCACACTTCGAATTTACATACTTTTAAATTTCTGCAGGATTTTCCTCCAACCGTTCAAAATTTCAAATAAAGACTCTTTAAAATACTCATAAAATTTTCATTATATTGTATCGTAATTTCCCTTTCGGAAATTACGTTAACTTTAAACTAACTTTAAGCTAACTATTTCGCAACTAGCACTGACTGATACTTGGATTACTTTTAATGCAATGATCGAGAGGGCTCTTAGCTATGTTTGAAGAAAATCGGTCCAGCCGTTTAGAAGATATCGCATCTTTTCTAGATATATTCGGGGGTTTCTAAAATTTTTAATTTTTGTTATTTTAAATCACCTGGTAGTCAGTAAATTAAAAAAATGTTTCTGGGGTTCGAACATGTATCATCACACGTTGTGTACTCAACGCGCTACCAGTACCACCTAAAATAACAACAGCAAAGTAGCTGAGAATAAATTTGTTGGCTCTCATCAAATTCGATTAACGTACTCAACTTAAGCATTAATTTTGGGTTTTTTCTGCATGAAATTGCAGTTAGCTTTTAGTCAGTCTAATAAAAATTAACTATAAGTTAACTATTTCAGTAGTCAACCACACATTCGCCGACAGGGTATGTATTGCACTAATACAATTGCAAACACTAGAGTTAGAAATACAAGTGTAAAAAGTAAAACTAACTAAACATAAAACTTGTATTTTAAGGAAGGAAACCGAATTAAATCTGTAGCATATGAATTCAAATACGAGTATGAAGACTGCAGCAGCAGCCTCAGCCTTAGCAGCAGAGGCAAAAGCAGCAGCAATAGTATTGTGGCTGGTGGAATTTACACAGTTGTAAACAACGTCCTCGCCTATTGTTTTTGTCGTTGCTGTTGGCAAATGTGTTCAATAGAGATCGTTGAACTAGTAACCCGTAAGAAGTTGGTGTTTTTGTATTCATACATTTATGTATACTCCTCTGCCATCCATTCAAACATTTATTATTACGACGAGGAGTATAAAGTTACTAACCACATTATTGAAATTTTATTTTCCAGGATGTTGTCCTGTTTAACTTTCTTCCTTATATTTATAATAGTTTTTTTCCTAGTCGTTTACTGTTGTTGTAGTTGTTGTTAGGGCTGTTGATGTTTTCAATAGAATTTTTATTCTCTATCTATAGGCTTTGGCCTTATCGTTTCTCCAGCTCCAAGTATTTGTTTATAGTCTTTATGTATATTTATATTTTGTACAACAATAAAAAAAACCAGTATGTTTATCAACAAGACTTTTATTTTCTATTTTTTTTTCATCCCAGCTTTCAGACGATGACAAAAACTATTAATTTTGCTGCTGCGACTATTTCTTTTTTTTTCCTTTTTTGTCACTACTTAATATGGATTTTCTTTTTTTGTAAGGGAGTTTTATTTTGTTCTATACTGTCGTATCGATAAAATATCGTTCAAAACAATAGACATTTTTTTATTGTGATTTACCATAAACAGATTTAAATCTTCTCTTAGGTTGTTGTTTAGTTCAAAGACACAGAATGAATATAAATCATGATGTTTACAATTACAAGCAGAGGTGGGACCAACATTTTGCACAACGACTGATACAAATTTGTTGAGTTGCAAAATTATTAATAGTTCTTTTTTTTAGCGTTTTAAGACTTATTTGTTTGCTAAAACGACTAGGGAACAATTATATTGCAACGCAATATATTTCACTGACAACCAAAAAGTGTTTATGCTTACAAAATAATTTGACACCAAGAGAGCAGCGAGTGAGTCTTAAATTATTTCAGTTATTTAAATACATAATCACATCCACAGCACAAAATCATTCCCTCTACAATTCGCATCACTTGATGTTCTTATTTCATGTATGTAAAGGCGCTACGTGCAAAAGTATTTATTTATCGCTCCTAAAGGTATGCCTAAAATTTCAATATCTTTGATTGTTTGCAATATATCTTTTTCACTTTTTTCTGTTTGGATTTTTTTTAATTACAATTGAAATTTATTTATTAGTGGTTAAGCATTTTCTATATATATTTAAGACTTATTTGGACTGAGCAAATTCAAATCAATTTTATTTACGAGGACAGTCCTAAAACGATGAAGCCGACCTGACGTATAAATGGCGGCAGTATTCGTAAAAATTACTTTGTTTGGTGCAAAGTGGCAACATTATGAAACATGTGTTTTAAGTTCCAAGGTGCTGTTGTTTTTTTTTTCGAACTATCAAAACCTTTCCAGTGAATTTGTAATCATGGAAAAATTGATCAGCGTTATGTAATTCAATACCTTCATTTGAAAGGTTTCAGTCCAAATTGAGTTAGATTCTGGGGCAGTTTGCTCCCCTGTTTACGACTATAAAATATTTGGTGGCATCGCCATACTGGTCGATCGATTGAGGTGTCCACGCCAGAATGGTTAACAAAATCTGCAAAATGCTATTGGATGATCGTCGGCTGAAGTTGATTGAGCTAGTTAGCTTCAATGAGAGGCATTTCACATATTGAGCGAATATTTAAAGGTGAGAAAGCTGCACAAGGAAATATTTCAACTTAAAATCTACGTAAACAAGGTTAATCTAATCTTTTTCGGCAATGATTTTGCTTCATATGTTTTTCATGTTAATCTAACATGGTTTAAAGTAATTTCCAAAGAAAATTAGTCCTCTTGAAATAACTTTATTTAACGTTGATTTAACATTTACGTACTGTTAAAATCAAAATGAATAATCATGTTCAATCAAAGTTACGCCAAGTTAGAAGAACGTAAATTTAATTTATTGTAGTAAATGTGTTTTATTAAATATTTAACTTACGTTTGGTCGATAAAGACATCAGAAAAATGTTTGTTTGTATATTTGGCGTTCCCGGCCAAGATTTGAACTCTGAACTCATCGACAACTTTAAATATTCTTTAGATACACATTAAATGTGTACCATCATGAATAAAATTTTAATTCAATATTATTTCATTGATCATTTAACTTACAATTTATTTGAAAAGTTTTAGTTAAACAAAACACAAAATTCCTTGACTTGAAAAGTTTTAGTTAAAAGAAAATACTTTTTTTGACATGACTCTAGGATTCGAACCTGCGATCCTCCGACTGCAAGACTAGTACACTACCTATCAGCCAGCAGCAGTTTGTTAACTGTTTACAAATATTAAAAACAACAACAATACAAAAACAACTCACTCAACTAAGCACAAAAGTGTATTGCAGCTATAAACAAAGCAAATAAACACCAACACACTTAAACAACAGATTATTTATTGTAACTTTAATGTGATTTGAACGAATTTGGATCAAGTTTTTTGCATGGTGATTTTACATTAGTATTTTTTTCTGTGTGTATGTGTGTGCAAGATGACTGCCGCGCTTGCTCGTAATAGAATCGTGAAAATGTTTTTAATAGAGTTTTTAGCGATGTTTCACTGAAAAAATCCCGTATTTTTTCGTCGATTCTTTTCCATGTAGAAGACTTGGGTCCACCACTTCATAACTGAGACTTCATAATAGACAATGTGGTATTAGTAATTATCGAACAAACACAGTGTTGCACAAAACGTTTTGACCAGTTTTGGAACAAAACCTGTTTTTGAGATCGTTTTGCTCACTTTGCTGAAAAAAGTATAGGAATATGGATTTTGGGAAAACCCGGATTATTACGAAATGCATGAATGACGAAACTGAAAATATCCAAATTGAAACAGATGTAATCGATGTTGTGAAAAGACCCTTATATTCATAGTAAACGAATGAATGCACATTGTTATCACGTATAAAAGAAATAACCCACAAGGATTTATGTATTTTATATTAAAATTTATTAAGATTTTTCTTCCTTTTTTTTGCGACAAATTTGATTTACTTAAACAAACAAATTTTATGCTCTAAAAATCATTTCATGTTAAAATGTGTGCTTAAGTGAAAGTTGATGAGTATGGAGTCGCTCTTATGTATATTTCTTTTCAATAATCTAATCCAAAAAGTTGAGTTGAGTTGAACTTTAGCCAAAAGTCCTTTTTAATATGTTTGCTAATACTTGTATGTATATACGAGTACTTTGAAGTGTGTGTGAGTGACAAATATGAGGTGATACATGGGCATCTATCTTTCTTGTTGTTTATCAAGTCAAATCACGTTGTCATATTTTGCATGAAGGAAGAAAGTCTTTTCATTTTACTTTTTATTTAATAAATGTTGCTTTGTTTAACACATACTTAACCTACAAAACAGGCATAATAGTTAAGGAACAAATATGAGGAAGAATTGAAAGTTGTTGGAGAGATAAACAAAAAGGTAACCAACCGGATGACAACACTCGACTCACACACACACACACACACACACACACACACACACACATACACGACTACATCCACATGTTCTTTACTTTCCATGCCTTGAAACTATGGATCAAACTACAACAACTACAACCAACAATAGCAGTCACATACTTCATAACATTTTTGCTTTCAAAGCGAATGTAAAGGCAGAAAATCCTTTCCTTATCCTTTCTTTAGATTTATTGTGTCTTGTTAAAACATCATATAATGCCGGTGTTTTGTAAACACTTTATGGGTGATTTTTTCAGTTTATTAAATCCCGAGAATTATTGTGATTCCAAATTATTAATTTTGTGAAAGTTATGAGAAGAAACGTAGTGCAAAATTGAAATGCCGTACGTGCGGAAAAAATAATCTTATTCAATTACAAGAAAAAATATCAAGAATGCAAAAACTAGAAAGATCCCTCAATTTCTACCAGAATTCATAAATTTTGCTGGAACTTAAATAATCACCCCTATTCTGCGTTTCGATTCGAATCGAAAGTTTCTCCGTTTGGCAACTTTGGTATTCTGCGTTCCGTTCTTCGATTTCTCTTTCGATTCTATGTATTCTGCATTTCGATCGTAACTACGTTTTTGTAAGTTGTTATTTTAGTGGCGGAGCGTTTTCAATTTTTGTTTGTTTAGATTTAAAAAGTGATTAAGGTTTAATTAATGAACTAAACAGTTTGTTTTGTTTTTCTGTACGGAAATGCGATTTTTATTTAGTTTATTACAGGTAGAACAGTTGACACATACCTATTTAATGGCAACGAAAAACGATTTTGTCTACGGATTTAATTAAATTTAAACAAATAAACTTTATTTTTGTGTTACAATTATGTGTAAAAAATTAAAATATCACCTCCGTCGCGACAGGATTCTTCAGACTGGAAAAGTTTGGCCACAAATACCTCTTGCTTATCCCGTTTTTTTAACTCTCTGTACTTAAATTTGCAAGAGTTTATTTAATGAAATTTTTCAAAATATTTAATTATTATTTGTTTTAATTGTTAAATCACTGTTTTTTGCACTAAATTTAACTTTTTGCTAAAAATTTTGCAAAATTTCTTAATTTTTCTGTTCCTATTTCATCCGTTTCATAGCAAAGCAGCAGGTTTAAACATACTCTTCTCTTCTTCTTTTTCTTTCGATTCAGTTTTTTTTTTTTTTTTTGGCAGAATACCTCTTTTCGATCCGTGCGTAACTGAATGCGGGAACGTAATCGAAACGCAGAATAGGGGTGAATACTAGTAAAACAAATGGGATGAACGCCAGCGATGACGTTTTTTTTTTTCTTTTTGAAGACTTAAAACGCCAAATTTTGAGCGTTAGTGCCAATCTAAGAAAAGCACTAAGTATACTTTATTAAAAACTTGGTGTATTTATTTTTTCAGTGTAAATCATATCTTAATCGTCTGATATACATATTTATTTCATTAAATATGCTGTGATACTATTGCCGAAATAGAGAATAGCTTAGAAAATAATAAACATTATTGAAGTTCACTCGTTTTTCATGTTAGTGCTATTTACGCTTTTAAGCCTGGTACTCTGTTCACAATTTCGTGCGAAATGCTGTCAAACTACATATAAAAGTATTTGGTATGAAATATTTGCGAAATAAATTCGAAAAAGTAGTATTCTGTTCTTGTTGTGAAAAACACGTAAAATCATGTCTTTCCATGCAAAATTAGTCTGGCGTCATTTTAGTTTAGCTGCGAAACAACATGAGCAACATGAGCTTTCAAGCAATAAAAGACAGAAATTTATAACAAAAACCGCGAGTTGGGCTACATTTAGTACATGTCAAATTTTTCATGCGAAATAATCAATGGTGCTGAAAATTTTTCACAACTTTGAACAGAGTACCAGCCTCTATCTCAAAATTAGGCTTTTTAGTGCTTTTTTCAATCTTGATGTGCTTCTAGAGCCAAAAAAAAAAAAGTTCGGCATCACTGATAAATGGCCCAACACCATGAATTCACAGGTAAAAATTCGCTGTGTGAATTCGTCGGATAAAGCACAATAACGACGAACAGGCAACAAACAGTTGAGGATTCGCCTTGATATAAATCTATTCCAGCATACGGCGAATTTCGACCGACCCCATGATTGAGTGTAACATAAATATTTTTGCCAACGAATTTTAGCGGCCAAAAATTCGTTGTTAGTACCAGTTAGAGCGTGGCACAAGCCCTAAAAAAAGGCTTACAAGCACTCTCATTAATTTCAAAAAGTGTGTGTATATTGCTCCGTTATTTTAAAACAAAGCTTTCAAAAGAGATGTATTTTGCTTTACGATAAGAATACTGCAGTACAGAACAAAACTGCAATAGAACAATGTTGAAGTAAAACCAAGCCTTTCAAAACAAAAATGAAATAGAACATCAAAATTCACACAGAACATTCAAAACATGTTTGAATATTTTGATAGCAAAGATAATTTTCCATATAAAAGAAACATTGCGCTTCGTTAGGAATATGAAAGCTGAAAAGAGTTTTTATTTGCTATGAAATAATATCATACATACTTACATATGTACATTTATATATAATAATTTGTTAATTTTTATTTTCAATATATGTATACATATATACCCATACATACATACATAGCTTGCATGTTTGTGCTCGTGTTCTAGTGCACTCGATGTTTCTGCTATGATTTACTGTTGTTTTGTTTCATTCTCGCTTTTCGTTTTGATGTTCTACTTGTTTTGAAAACACAAGCACTAACAAAACTGCAGAGAAAAACTATTCGAATGATGCTTGATTGTTTTTAGTGAGAGTCATGTTTTGTTAGTTTTGTTTTGGTATTTATGTTTGCACTAAAACAGACTGCTTGGCAGTAGTGTGAAATAGAATACAAAACTTTTAGAACGATTTACGCAGCCCTTTAGTACCAGTTGTGTTCCTAGCATAAGATCTATTAGCCATAAGAGTGGACAATGGAGTGGAGATAAACTCCATCGAAATTGTATATAGAAATCGATTAAGTATACACTGTGCTACAGATAATGAAATTTGTTTGTGCTATTTTTTATGTATTTTAAACATTTTGTTGTGTGTATGTGTGATTTGGGAAGTTTTCACTTCACAGCAAGTATACGGCACATCATTTTTTTGTACTAAATATTTATGCCTCAGCAGCTGATCTTTCCAGAGCTGCATTTCAATTCAATTTTAATGGGAATTTTTAAAAGACGACGATAAGCCCACAAAGCAGTTCACCTTATCGCAGTTGGTGTATTCCTATTCGCCTACGACTAGTTTGTAAAATTAAAAAAGTAATTGTGATCTTTAATTTCGTACAAAACCATCATAGTCACAAAATACTAATGGCAATAAGCGGGAAGGAAAGGACAGAGTTATTTCTGTGCCAATAAAGGAAACTTTTTAAATCTAACTTTGCAGTTTCTTTTAAAGATATGTTTTAATTTTCCGGCATTAAGGGCCAATTTCACCAACTCTATTTAAATATCAATTCATATTTAAATTTCGATTTTCATTACTTTTTGTATGGAAAAATTACTTTTAAATATGAATTGATATTTAAATAAGTTGGTGGAATTGGCTCTAAGTGTGAAATGTGTTACTTTTCTGCAGCACAATGTGATTTGATGAATTTTATGGGCCCTGGAGACGATCCACAAAGCCTTCAATCCTTGCATATGCGTGAGTGTCGGTCGCATGGCCAGGGAATCATGTTGAAATCACAATATACTTTTTTTTTAATAGCATCAGGGAATAACCCCTACTAATGCAGTGCATTGCGCTAGAACTAGGAAAATAGGTTATAGGGAAGGAGGATAGAGGGAGTAGTGTCTGTGGACATTCGATTTAAACCTCCACACGCTGGTAATGACAGAAAAGACCTCCGCACGTAGTTGGTTCCACATTCGAACAGTGCGGCTAAAGAAGGAATTCTGCCTGTACTGCGTAGTGCGATTCATTGGCCAATCGATGTGTGGGTTTCATGAACAAGTTCCCTAATTTCATTGGAACACATTCCGTTGTAGTAACGATATAACATATGAAATGCACCCCACATTGCGTCGATGCTCCAATGAATCAAGAGAGTTGGATACCCTACGCTGTCGAGCAGCCCCAAAATAGACTTTGAAGCGCCGTCCCGTACATGAGAGTTGTATTCAATTTTCGGTCGGATATAAGTGGTATAAATAGTAAGGAGTTCAGAGGGGGTGAAATATCGTTTGCACCGTTTCAAAAAGCCGAGGCACTTGAATGCTTCTTTTGCAATTTGAAAAATGTGTTCAGTCCATCGAACATCACACTGTATTTTCATGCCAAGAACATCAAGAGCATCTGATTCCTTAATATTTATACCCCCCATAGTTAGAGAGGCAGCAGCAATTGACAATTATATTGAGCCATAACCGCTAAAAAAAAAGATTAACCGACACATTTTTTGGACCACGTTTTTTGGACAAAAATCGATTACTTATTACTTATTTATAATCAATGTCACACAACAAAAATACCGGAAATGATAAATGATTGCCATAGTATGTACTCGGCAAAACTCTTGAAATTTTCAAAAACGCTAGAAGTAAAAAAAATCCCAAAATTTAAAAAATGCCGAAATGAAAAATCGCTAAGCCTTAAAAAAAATTGCTCTAAGTTTTTTAAAAATTTGGAAATTTCTTCGAGATGTTCTTTTAAATCTAGAAATCATAATGAAGTGAATATTTTAATTTTAGCGTAAGTCGACTTAGGTACTCTCTGTTTCTCTTTGCCACATTTTTGATACCACTGTTAACCGGTTAAGTGTGAATACATATTTCTCTTGTAATTAAATGTCACTTAATGGTAATTTAATTTTTTTTGTTAATAATTAAAATCAAATGTCTAATATTAATTTTAAAATCTGCACGAGCTTGGAAGCGATTTTTAATAAGACAGAAAACAACTTTATTCAAGCAATACATTTAAATAAAAATTTATCATACGTTTGTAATTAATTAAATACATACATACTCTAATCTGCGAAATGTCTGCAGAATTATTTGATACAGATTATATTTAAAAAAAAATTAAATTTAAAAAATATGGCGTATTTGCATACAAAAAAAAAACTTTGCTAAAAAATACTCCACTAATTTGCATAATTTATTTATTTGAATGAATATTAAAATTGTATAGTTATTTAATGGTAAAAAAAAGTCTAATTACCTTTACGAGTGCTCATGTTTGTTTATAATGCAATTACAGCTCAACAAAACAAATTAAAATATCTGAAAAAATACAAAATGTGATAAAGAAAAAAAATAAATTAGAAATCATAGAAATATTTTTAAATTAATATGAATATATTTTATAATGGAAGCCAAACAAAAAATGGCATTTGTTTTTGGAACACAAATTCAATTTTAATATTTATAATTTTGTTGGGGAAATTTAGTTTACACATACAAAAGTTGCATAAAGGAGTCAGTTGATGTAAGAAACAAAATGTTATAAAAATAACTCTAATGATTGAAATATTTTTTTAAATAAGTCTATGCAATGGAGTCGGGATCTCAAAATACTGAATTAAAGAACGTCTATAACTAACGCTGCATATATGCAATCACATACACAGAATATCTGTTAAATAGGAAAACCATCCTGAGGCATTTTGTTGGTATTATAAAATCCATAGCAGCAATCTTAACCTCAAACACTTTACATCAATTTCAAATTGCATATTTTACAAAAGATTCAATAGTTTTAAGTCACTGCCCTGATATATATGTACATATATCTACGCCTTATCATAATATTAAAATTAAGTTTTTTTTTAATTTTCTAACTTTAATAACTTTGACTTTATTTAAAACCACAGACCATAGATTAATGCCATAATTAAAACACTTGTGAACTAAAGGATACAAACGGTTGGTTAGATTGTTGAGATGAGAGTTTGAAAGAAGAAATTACACATCCACACACACACACACACACACACACACACTTGCAATATGATAAATACTGGCATACAAGCTTAGAGGACTGTGAACAGTATGAATACTCCTACACATACATATGTACATACATACATACATATGAGTGCATTTAAATATTGAAATAACCTGCAGATTGTGCGATCTAACGATTTGAGATTATGTTGGCAATAGTGCTGCAACTGATGGCAGTATTGCGACCACAATGTTATTGAAAATTAAATGAAAATAAAAACAAAACCAAATGGGAATAGAAAGCGTGTAGGGGGAAAAGCTTCAAACACACTGAATACAAAAAAAAACAAACTATAAAGCATGCAAAAAAAGTTCTAAACTATATAAAATGCGCTTTTGTATAAAACAAACTACTAGAACTAACAAAACTTTACTGACATAATTTCAATAGAGTTTTCCCAAGTTTTAGTTACAAAAAAAAAAAAAAAAAGAAAACAAAGAACGGAACTTGAATGTTTTACCGTGTGACATAAATTCTAAAGATACTTTAGTTTGAACCGTGAATTTAAAACTGCATTTGCCTTGGCATGACTACATTATTTAACAAAAATCTGCACAATAAGTTCAGCAAACAAGAAAATACTCGTATTCCAAAGTCATGGCAACTCAAAGTTGAAGAAGGGAAGGGAAGACTTCTGCTATTATTTGGGTTAATTGATGTTTTTTTAAACGAAAAAGTTTTTATTAATCAGGCCAAAGGTAAAAACCCAATTTCATAAATCACCAACTCATCGTATCTTCTTCAATACAAGTAAGTTTTTCAATTACAAATAAAGCAAACACAGCACACCGCCTAATTTTTTTTTCATACTTTATCCCATTTTTTTATTTAGGGCAAAATTTTTTTGTGAAATATCATTCAAACCGTTTGAGTGCTGCTGCATTCACTTGTTCAACAACACTACTTATGCACTTTTCATATTTCCTACCCATGGAACAAAATAAGTGCGAATGTTTGTGTGTGTGTGTGTGTGTGTGTGTGTGTGTGTGTGTGTGTGTGTGTGCAGTTTTGCATTAAATATTGAATGACTTCAAAACTGTTTATTTTCGTGTTGCATAATTTTGGGCAAAAAAAAATTATGAACTCCCATAAACTGTTGGCAATTTAATTTAGATTATAAATTCTTTGCAAATTTCATTATGGCGAGCTGCTGTTTGTACAACTAACTCCCGCGCAACACAATGGAAACCTTCCACGGGTGAGATTAGGTTTAAATTTAATTAAAATTAGAAAATTCAAGTCCTTGTTAAAAAATGATATGACCCCACTATTGTCCTCGGTATTATTAAATATTGTTATTTTAAGATTCGTGATTTACTTCTTGTCAAAAATGCTTTCTCCTGAATTCTTGGTTTTATTTAAAAAAAAAATCGTTGTTACTTTTCATATAAATAAATAATTTCTACCCTGACAAATCACTCTGCACCAGATATTTAAACTAATTCGTGTATTGGCAAAAATTTCTAAGCAATAATTAATTTAAAAAACTAACTGACTTTTCCGTACGGATGCGAGTGCTTTAAACTGTGAATATTTTTGGCAATATAATTTTTACTAATTTAATATTTACTTTAATGAATATTTTTTCCATGTAATGTCAAATAAATAGAATTATGTATGTATATATCTGCATGTGTATCAATACACACATGCACTCTTTTTTTGCATCAAATTAAGAGAAATCTATTATTGTCGTTCAAAATGAACTTTCATGTGAAATCAATTTAACTGCAACAGTTTATGAAACAGTAAATAAAATATGAAAAATATGAAAAAATATTGGAAAAAATAATAAATTTTTATATTTTATACTTGCCACACAAAAGCATATCCACACAAATGCATGTAAAAATACAGAACAAAAAAAAAGCTGCCGCACCAGGAATGTGAAATTGTGTGCAATTGTAAATTCTAAATTTAAATTCTTGAGTAAATGCAACAAAACTTTGGAACATTTTAAATAATAATGTCATTCCACCATGTGATAGAATTATAATCAGGTATTTAAAAATTATTATAAATTAGTTAAATTACATAAACAAGTATTAGGCACTTCAATTACTGTCAAAAGTACAGCTACTAGTAAGATAGAAACAATATAGAAACATAGAAACAAATGAAATATAGAAACAAATGAAGTTCGAACAATAATAATAAAACTAAGTGAAAATAAATGATACTTTGGAATAAAAGTACTCATGTGTTAAGGTTCCCATATTGAGCTTTTTGCCGTTATTATAAGTGTCGCTTCCCTATACGTTTGTAAATTTTTCTAGTAGTGTATCGCATCTGTTCTCCTAAAGAGAGTTTACTCAAAATTTATAAATTCTCAGCAGTCGAGACGACGATGTTAGATATGGCAAAAATTAAAATTGTATTCTTATTTTCGCTCACTCCATTCAGAGAAAGAAGTGCAATGTGTAATAAATGTTCATACACATGTACCTTTAATTACTAAAGTGGTCTAAGTCATGTGCATTTTTGCTTCAAAACATTTAATAAATCTTTAAAAAAACCTTAATATATATTAAATAAATTTATACTAATCGACACTAGTGCAACTCTAAATTAAAATGTTATACAATATAAAAATATTTTTTGATTTGTTTAAAAAATTTACTAAGTATTTCGATAAAAGAAATATATGACTTGCACCACTTTCATAACTATGGGCACAGAATGATGTTTAAGAAATTTTAAAATACTTTTTTCGTGCTACACACGTAATTATATAAAACATTCACAGATTAAGCAGTTCGGAATTAAATAAATTTTAAACTAAAAATATTAATGATTAAGTCCATGACTCACTATACTACACAATCCAACGAGCTACAAAAAAACACAACCCTGACCTGATAAATTGTTACTGTCTTTTAGAATTTTCATAGACTCCATCATACCAGGGTTGTATTTTCTCAAAAATCGCACGATTGTGTAGCATAGTGTACCACGGCCTTAAGTGATAATATCATCATCAACATTATAGAATATTCACGGGCAATATAGATAAAAAAAAACGTTCGCTTTTATCGAATATACTGTGCAATATATAGAATATCAATTATTGTACAATAAAATTGCAAATGTACGCTTACAGATTATTGTATACGTCTTGTATACAATTTTCTTAACTTTAAATAAGTTTTTTAAAAACAATATTTTTCTTGCAGTCAAAATTTAATTTTCAGCAGCAGCTGATAAAAAAAAAGGAAAAATGCTTGTGTAACAAATGTTTTCTTGCAATTTTTTTTAAGACAAAATTCTTTAAAAATTTTTTTTGTAAATGAATTGCAAGATTAATTAGAATAAAGAAGCACAGCCTTATGTAGCGTACATTTTCTGCTGTGCAGACAATCCCTGAACAATTCATCATTGAGAATTATATATTACGATAACATGAAAATTAAAGCGCAGTTTATACAGAGTTATTGATACAATGTGCAATTTCCATTTTCTATCTCTTAGTTCGAACTAATAAATAGTGAAAAATATAAAAAAAAGATGTAGAAAAAGAAAATTAAAAATCATACATTCATATGAAAATAAATTTTATGAAGTACATTCATATGTATGTATGTACATGAATAAACAAATAGTAAATAGATGTATCACTTTTATATTCACTCTGCCACAAGCACACACACACACACACTCTCTCATAAATATTTGCGTTCGGGTAAATGTGCAAACGACTACTGCATACAACCAATTTGGCTGATGGTCCGATTGGCACAACAACAAAGCTCAAAAATATGAAATATTTGATACAAAACAACAAGAATAACAGCAAAACAAAAACGAATTAATAAAATGAAAAACGATTGCAAATAAACACTAACCCACCCACAAACACACTGCCACACACACGCACACACTTACACCCAAAAGTATGCAACAGAAATCACACAAAACACTGTATAACGTAAATTACAAAGAGAAAAACAAATATTCAATATGTTAAAACGTATCAAAAAAAAAAGTAAATTAAATAAGTTCATACATTCATATATGTAAAATACTAAACATAATTTCTTGCACACACACACACATCGACACCCCTCGCATATACATATGTACATGAACACACGATTATACAAAATATGCCAACCGACCAACCGAAAAATGAAAAGGATTTATGTGAAAAAAAACAAGAAAATTAAATAAAAATGATGAACACGAGATGAGAATGCCTGCCGATCATCATCATGATGATGACTTTTTTCAATAATATGTGAATATGAATGTATTTGTCTTGAAAAGGAAACTATGTTTTTTTTTATTTTGCAACAGTAACATTTTATCCGACTAAATGATGATGAAAATATTACAAATATTACATGCTGCAACAAACTAATATGAATGAATGGCAGCAAAAAAAAATCCAAAAAAAACACAAATTATTTATGTGCCAACTGACTTGAAAATAAAGAAGCGTATGTGTGTAAGATAGAGAGGGGGGAGGAGGAGGGGAAAGAGCAGGTTAGAGCGCACGAAGCAAACGGGACAAAAGTGAAATAAATTCTCTAAATGAAAATGATTGAAGAGCTTTTTAATTTGATCAAACTGGCAATTAGGTTAAAAGTAATTTACACAAAGGACGACCGACGACCGACGAGCACTTTTCAACTTTTTTGGTTTTTTTTTTTTGATTTTTTTTCCATTTATTTTTTTCTTCTCTCAATTTTCATTTATAACTTTTATAAAGACTTTGAATGGGGAAAAAATTGCACAGAGACCACTCTAGATGCAAATAATTTTTTGTGGCGAATTTTGCACGAAATGAAGCAAAAACAACTTAGATTTTTATAACTTTAAAACATTTGCAAAGGAGAGTTTATATTGAAGAGTCTTTTAAATATATAATATGTACTCATTTTCACAAAGACTTTCGATATATAAAAAGCACAATTACCTTAAGCGCTTTTCAGCTGCTGTCAAAGTACAACCGACAGCTTTTGTCGAGTTTAAAAGTGGTACAAAATCCAAATTGAAATCATAATATAGACGTGAGTCACTAACTAAGGCTTAATTAAAAAAAAAAGAGTTTTGATAGTAAAGGGTTCGCCATCTAACGTTTTTTTTTAAACTAGTGCTTATTTCGTGATTGGTAACACTTAGCTCATGTCTGATTTGACAGATAATTAGTTTTATCCTTCCGCTGAACGAGCCAACTGACCATCCAATGCGTTTTCGCTTCGATAAGTGGGCCTGCGATCGACTTACAGAAGATGCCGATTTTGCCAAAAAAAAATCATCTTTTCAGATGAAGCTCATTTTGATCTTGGCGCAAAATTGTCACATTTGGGGCACAGAATACCCGCACTCATACATTGAAAAGCCAACGCACCCAAAACGAGTCACTTTTTGGTGCGGATTTTGGCCCAGAGGCATAACTGGGCCATTGAGCAAGGAGTGGCCGTTACAGTCAATGGCGATCGTTATCGGGCCATGTTGAACGAATTTTTGTTCACAAAAATTGAAGAGGAGGATATTGGCAAAATTTGGTTTCAACAGGACGGCGCTACGTGCCACACAGCCGAAGCTTCAGTAGTTTTTTTTTTATAGCATTTTGAAAAAAAAAAGTTATATGGCGTACCCTTTATATTAACTGTCCTCTTCATACAAAATAATTTTATTTCATAAACAGTTTACTGAACAATCTTTGTATGAAAAACCGTTTTATAGACTTGTTATGGGACCTGCAAACGATCAAATAAGCCCATCAATCAGTGTAGCTTAATTGACGCTCTTTCAGAGGCTCTGTAAAATATTTTATTTTTTTTTTTACCCTCCACAACGCAAAGTTTTCTTCTTTTATTTGACATTGATAATAAATAATACTAAGACTGCTTGTAGTAGTTTGATCGTTTGATCTTTTAAAATCAAGAACTAAACTGCTATTTTAATTGATTCGCAGAAAACCACAAGGGTAATACTCGCTGAAATGCAAAATAAATTTATTTTTCTTCAGTGCACTTCCGAAAAACGTAACAAGGAAAATTAATGAAATTATCAGCCGTCATATAAAAAAATTAAAACTGTTTGATTTTCATCAATCATTGCGGACAACACGTACATGTACAGAGTTCGATACAAGTCTAGTTTTCACAACTTCAAAATATATGTATATGAGAAAATAAGCGCCATTTAATCTCACATGACTTCCCAGGGTTAGATTTCTCCAAAAAAAAGTTGAGATATAATTTAGAATATTTTTAACAGCATACTTGACGGTATCGGTTTAAAATTTACGAATTCTCTAATCAACTTGAACTTTAATTCTCAATAAGGTACGACTGGATTTTTATGAAAATCAAATTTTCAATATTTTATTTTAGACACAAACCGAGGTTCAAACCGATGTTCAAACACATGTAATTAAAATGAGTTTGAACATCGGTTTTTGTCAAAAATGAACTTGTGAATGAGTTGGACCTAAGTCTGCTTCAAACTTTGTGTTTACAATCATTTCTTGTAGTTGGACAAACATATTTGAGTATATCAAGCCATAACCGCCAAAAAAGCTTAACCTATATATTTTTACCTTGTTTTTTTTTTAATGAAAATCGATTAGTTACGATTGCAAATGATCGACTTTTTGTCCAAAAACTAAGTTCGAAAATTATGTCGCTTAAGGTTTATTGGTGGATGAAGTATACAATAAACTATACGATCCTTGTATACCCACATATTTAATTATTTACTACCGCGGTTTCACGACAGGCAAGGAACAGACTCAACAATAAAAGCCAAAATATTAGTTCTGGAGAGATCTGCAGATTTAAGTCGATATTAAGTCCTAAGTAATTTAAGCCAAGTTTCATAAATAAAGAATACAGTGTTCACTGAACATAAGAAAACCAACATATTCCTGTTATTATTTAAAAAGAAGTAGACATTTGTGAGATCTGGAAAAAAACTGCGATACAAACTTAAGTTTTGTGAAAACATTTACTGCCTGATTCTCTAAAATAAAACATAGTTCTTGTGCTATAAATTTTTTATTATTGAAAACAGAATCAAATTATTGTATTTGCAATCAATCAATCCCTTGGAATTAAATATTTAGTTTTATTCTGAATAACAATTCCTTGTTCTTCTATTTTCAAAATAATTTACAAACTATCGGGTAAAATAAAATAGCTGAGTTCGAAACACTCTTCCAATCGATATTTGTTTAAAATATAGAGAAGGATTTTGTTATCGGAAAAGCTTCGTTCCCTGATAATTAACTCCCTTTGAGTATTTAAAATTACTAGGATCGCCCGGTGGTGTAAATTAGACCACTTGACACTTAGTATGCCTTTATTTATTATAAGCACATGTGTACAAAACAAAAACAAAGAAGAAACTTGAATTTTTTCAAGCAAATTTAAATCGCTTTTTACTACTTTTGAGCCAAGAAATTTGAAAAAAAAAACATTTACATTGTGCATATCTACACCAAAATACCTTTTAAACCATATACATATGTTTCATAAACATTGGTGGACGATAAGATACTTAAAAGTGTACGAAAAGAAATGTGATTTTTTTTCTACATAAATAACTTTCCATAAATAATTTTTAAATCAAATAAATTTAATAAAATTTACAATCACAGCATTTACTGACAAATAATAAATCTCTTAAAAGATAACGAAACCTTTTTCATGTTTAGCTAATTAATTATTTTCAGCATACGTTTGCAAATTTCATCCTCACTGCATTGAGTTGTGCTTTTAGCCATTTGATAGATTATGATGGCATTGGCCGATTAAAGCAAATATTTGCTTTTCATTATACTGCATGTTTTCTTCTTTTTTTTCTGTGTTATTCAAGTACACTATGGTCTATAAGTAGCTTTCAGTTACAGAAAAAAGAGAATAGAATATACTAAATAACCATTAAGAGTCCGTAATTGGTGTAAGCGGTTCAAACAAAAGGAGAATAACAGCAAAAAATTAGAAAAAAATATATATATGAACTTAATTTTACTGGCTTTTGTTCTAATAACAACAAGTCTTATGCATTTAAGCATACTTGCAACACTATTGGCTTGTTCTAGTTTATAGCTCCCACTTTTTATACTTCACCTACTATATCGTCCATTCAACAAATAGTTTAATGATTCCTTTTTCACAATAAGTTAGAGAGGATAATATTTATAACATTTTACGAGATAGTGTGCTTAAAAGAAAATAACTACTACGGCAGTTACAGCCATGGAAAATATTTAATATTCTCCCTTTCACAAGTATTTAGCACATTAGCACTCATGTGCATTTCAACTTCCATGTACTCGTATGTAAATTATTGTTTAACTTTATAATTGTTTTGTGTGCGAGAATATATGGGTGTTATTTTTCAATTTTATTCTTTGCATAAATAATTGAATAAAAGGAAACGCTCTTCAACAAATCTCTTGTTACGTACTTAACAAATCCATACTAAATTGAACACAAAAGAGGTTTAACAAAAAAAAAAAAAAAAAAAAAAAAACAACAACATCAACAACTCTAACTATTACAAATACATACAACATGTACCATCAACAATAACAACAACAAATACATGCACAACTAGTGCAATACCATTTGTAGGATACAGCAGCAGTTACTAGATCAAGACCTAAGAATTTCTCATGTTTTTTTTTTGCCAATTTTGCTTCATTTCTCTTCTGAGGAACAAGAAGTATAACAACAACAAAAAAAAAAATTAATTTTAATACAATACATGAAGGCGTCTGCCTACAATTGCAGTGATGCACACACACATGCACACAGATGCAACACATAAATACATAAAAAACATTCATTTATACAGGGTGTGTTTTTTTTCAGAGTTACAGAACATTAAGTTGAATCAAGCAAAGAACTCTACTATTGCTAATATCAATTAAACTGATAAATTTGATGCCATACATATTTAAATATAATATGGGTCGTGTGGTCGCTACGATTGGCGCGGACATGGCGCCATCTGAAACTCCAGTTATCACTCCGGTGACCATTCCTCCTTTTTTAAGAGGACAGTCCTTTTTTTTAACACGATGTCTTTTTATTTAATTTTTTTTTTTTTCAAAAAAAAATTTCTTTTTTTTAATTAATTGTCCTTTATTTTCCTTTTATTTTGATTACTATTTTTTTTTTCTTTAAACTTTAAAATTATAAGTTTTATTTTATCAAAACGCGAAAATATCAACATCAATACAATAGAAATTTTAATCATTCAAAATTAGAATTACCTGGCAAAAATTCTAGATGTTGAGGAGTGGAAAAAATTGTTTATACTGTACAAATCACGCAAGTATGCAACAATAACAAGCGTAAAGGTATTTTATATCTTGTATACAAATTTTATTTAAGATTTAAGACTTTTGTAATTAATTTACAATTTTATTTATTTTTTATCGATATTTCGCTTCAACTTTGTGTAGCTAAACAAATGATGGATGATTGATGTGGTTCAATACCTTGCTGGGCTGTACAGCTATAGCATATTATCATTAAGAGTATACGTTGTTCGAAGACGATCCATACACTCAAAAAAAAAAAAAAGACATATACTATTATTAAGGAAATTTTTTTCTAAATTAAAGTAAAAAATTTTTGTAAGTTTGAGTAATTTTTTCTAAGTTTAAGTAAATTTTTACAAAAATCTAGTAAAAATTACTTAATATGTGTAAAAAATAAAAAGTTCATATTCTCAAAAGTAGTTCATAAAAATACACATATAAATTCCCACATTCAAGGACAAGTTTAATGGCTTGAAGGAAATATTTACCAAAAATTGGAAAATGGTTTAAAAGTTTAGGGAAATTGCATCCTTAAAACTAGTCCATCTCGTCTTAAATCAAAAAATAAATTTTAGGAAATGACTTACTCCTGATTAGTTCATAAAATTTGACTTACTTGAAAGATATAAAAAGGTATTCTAAATTCTAGGAAAATATTTAACAGTTTTAAGTATTTTTTCTTTAAATTATAGAATATATTTTTTATTTGCATTAAGCAAAAAATCTAAGTAAATTTTTCATATATCCGAGGAATATTTGAACTTGAAATAATTTTTTTTGAAAATAAAATAAAGTTTTAAAACACAAAAATTTCAATGCTTATTCAGGCTGCCTGTTAGGCAATTGGTTAGAGTGCTTGCCTATCATTCACAAGGTTGTTGGTTCAATACTTGCCTCCTATCAAAGATCTAATATGTATGTATGGTGAATTAATTAAGAATATAATATGAAGATATAATAAAAAAACATACCATAGAATTTAATTTAAAAAAAAGTACCAGAATTAAAGACAAAAAAAAATTTTAAAAATTTACTAAATTTGATATCAAAGATGAAATTTTTTTTTGCAAAGCCCGAATTTTATAGGAAAATTTTACTTAATTTTAGAAAAATTTTACTTAAATATAAAAATATAATTACTATAAACTAGTTCATTAATGAACTAGAAATTTAGTAAATATTTTACTGGTTTCGAGCAAAAACAGCTTTGGCGACATCTTTTTTTACTCAAATTTAGAAAATTTTCCAAAGTTTTAGTTAGTTTTTTCTTTTGAGTGTAGTTATTCGAATTAGCTCCTCTAAAGGGGGATTATGACTATTGTAGGCGATACGATAAGTATGACAAACACAACCATTAATTTAATAGAAAATTTCAATAATTTGCAAGCGTTGCTCTCGTCTAACAGCCGTATTCAAAAAATAATAATTTATACTTCAAGTGTGCTTTAGTCCAAATTTTTATGGAACTTTTGTTTTAACATACACTTCATACCCAAATTATTATTTTCTTAGAATACGACAGTAAGTCTATACATGATGAATTGATAAACCAAACTTAATAAAAAGCAACTATCAGCTGTTAAATTTGTTTGTCAAATAAAACAGTGTTACCAAGTCAAAGTTGAGAACCTGGAAAAAACACCCTTTATATGAAGAAATATTGAAATTAAATTGGGCATATGTACATATATTGGTTGCAGTTGAACGATAGATAAACTTTGAAATACACAGAACTCATCACATACACGCACACACACACACACACACACACACTTTTATCCAAGCCACAGTTTACAGTGGAAAAAATCATAATACATATAGCAAGAAATGACTTCCATAATAAACACTCTACATAGAGACTAAATTACTCATTAAGGTTGTTAAGAACTTCAAATTTATGTGAAACTGCCGAAGTGAAGAGTATAAAACTTAATCTTGGGCCTTTTTACGTTTGTCGAATATTTCCATTCGACTTCTATTTGCTGTACTACATTAACAAAATATGCAAAATTTGTCTATAGTACCAAAGTATTATTTATGTTTGACATAATGTCTTTCCATAAACGGAAACGAAATGAATATAGATATTGGTTAGCCAAAAAAGACAATCAAAATGTTTCTATTATCTAATACGAACATTCGAAGTCGAAAACCAAAATTCATTGAGCGTGATAAGGTAGATAATAACCATATATTAAACTGTTTTCATGAATGTCTACACTTATATTGAAAAATATTGATCAACACAACTCGCACGAAAGAAATAAAGGATGGTTAAATTTTAAGGGCCGATGTTGAATGTGACCCACCCACATAAACGTTTTTAAAGTTTTTTTTTTGCATTTCATATGACATTTCTCAATTTCAGACCAACTCAATTTGAACCATGGAAAGATAAACAGTCGAGCAACGTGCTATTCAGTTATTCAGGCTTATTATGAAAATGGGCGTTCAAAACAAAATGCATATCGAGCACCTCGAAGAAAATCATCTTCAGTTATGAGGCACATTTTCACCTCAGCGAATTGCCGCATTTGGGCGAATGATAATCCAAGAGCGATTGTCGAAAAATAAATGCACCCCCCCACAAAGAGTGGCTGTTTGGTGAGGTTTATGGCCTGGCGGCATCATTGGGCCGTAATTTTTCCAAAATGAAGACGGTTAGGCAGTTACTGTGAATGGTGTTCGCTATTGCGAGATGATAACGAACTTTTTATGGCCCAAATTGGAATATATGGATGTGGACGATATGTGGTTTCAACAGGACTCTGCCACTTGCCACACAGCTCACGAAACAATGGCCCTTTTGCGCGACAAATTCAATGGCCGTGTTATCTCACGTGGTGGCGATAGCAATTGGCCGCCAAGATCATGTGATTTGACACCGTTGGACTTATTTCTTTGGGGTTATTTGAAAGAAAAGGTGTACGTCGATTAGCCAGCAATAATTCAAGAGCTAAATGATGAGATAATTGGGCACATTAACAGCATAGAACCTCAATTATGCCTCAGCGTCATCCAAAATTTGGACCATCGGATAAAAGTGTGGCGCCGAGGTCGCGACAGCTATTTGCCCGATATTTTTTTTACCTACATAATTGAACTATATCATATTATCATAATAAAAAGAAATGACGATAATTTTCTACAAAATTTGTGGTTTATTCAACATCAACATCGGTCCTTAAAATTTAACCAACCTTTACTTCGCTCAGACACTACACACAATCAATTTAATACAGTTCAAGTGAACTATTTCTTCATATAGAGCTTTCGCATACAAACGTTTGTATAGCAAATTTTTAATAGATAATCAAGCCGAAATTAAGATTAATGAATAGATATGAAAAACAACCAGGTGTGGAATGCATATTTATGAGCATATATACACAGCAAAAAACTACACATTACCATTAGAACTACTTGCCGTATAATGACTTACTTTTCTGATTGCCAATTTTCATTACTCGCTTACAAATCACATTACCTAAAATTACAAAAAATTAAGAGAATGATTTTTTTAGACGAAATAGATTACGTGAAATGTTGACAAATAAAAAAAAATGTAAGTACTTCTCAAGAATCGATTATTTTAGTCTCACGCCTTGGTAATCCAGTATGGAAGTGCTTCCACCAAAAATGCTTAATTCCAAACTCGATTACCTTTTTTGAAATTTTTGGCTGGGTATTTCTATACTTTTTGTTTCGTTTTAAGTTTAATTTTATTTAAATAACTTTAATAAATTAGCGATTATCTTCGCACTAAAATGGGATAAAATTCTCAGCCAAATTTTCGTTTGTTTATTTTAAACATTTTCTGGGCTGTTTATAATAGAGAGAAACGTTGATTTTCCAACCCAATGATTCTTTGATAGGCATGGAAAAATTTCTAACATTGAAAGTTTTCTGGGTACTGCTTTTAATTACGGATTTATCTAAAAAGTTAAAAGAATAAGATGCTGATAATGTATGTCATTTGAAATATTCATTTGTAACAAAATGTAGGTATTTCTTTTGTTTTTGACCCAACAAGAAAAAACTATGTGGACTAATTTGAAGTTGAAAAAAATTATTGACGGTGTGACAACGTTTGCCGGGGGCCTCAGCTAGCAATTTAATATAACTTAAAATTTCTTCCAGAAAAGTATACCTAATATTTTTCCATTATTTTGAAATTAGTTTGGATACTCGTTTCACTTTCAAAGTACTCATTTAGCCCGCCCGCCCTTCAGAATCATTAGTCCACATGTCCTTAAAAATGCCTGGATCACTACTAATATAGAAATAAAAGCTATTCTCACACATCGACACACATTTGTGTACAAATATAGGGTCTTCCAGTGGAGAATTGCAGACTTTGAGAGTTGGTAGCAGGCAGGCATATTATCGAATATACATCTGTCAAATAGGTTGTCATGTATTCACTTAATTTTGCCAGATCGGCACGTACGGACATAGCGTTCAACAATACGCACCTATGCTAAAATTGTATTATCAAACTGACTGTGCTGTTCTGTTACGGTTGCCATAATCGTCCTAATGCGAGGACTATTCGCGATGTAGCGGATACATTTAAGTCCACAAGATCAGTAAACAATCTACCAGCATCCGTAGGTCGAGGAAACGTAAAACCTGCTCAAGACATCACCGCTACCCATGAGAGTGTGGAGCAGAGTCCAAGGCAGTCGATTTCGGTAAAGGTAAACGACATATGTTCACTAGAATCGACCCTGGAGCTGAAAAAAGGCAAAAAATCATCTTAAGCGATGAGGTCCATCTCTGGAAAATTGGGTAAGTAATCAATCACAATTGTCGAATTTGCGACGATACCAGTCCTAAAAGCTATAATTGTGTGGTGTGCATTTTTTCCTAGCGGTGCCAGTGCCAGAGATCAGCATAATAGGTCGACTATTATCAACTTCTTTTGACTAGAAACAAGCAGATTTAGCAGGCCGGCTGTACGTGCCACACAACACATAATACATTGAAAATTCGCCCTAAGCTTTTGGAGGGTCTGTTCATCTCACGTGAAGATGATCTGAACTGACCTCCGAGATCGTGCTATTTGAATCCGATAGACTTTTTGTTGTAGGGCTCTCAAAGCCAACGTAACAGATGTGCAATTGCTTTACGTGAGTACCTGCCGTTACGGCCTTATCTCACGTGTGCCAAAGCACCGGGTGTGGGTTAGACGCCAGACCAACGCCCCCATGCACCCTTTCAGAATGAACCTATGGCCCACACCATAAGGCACATAGGTTACAATCTTTGAATATAGTTATCCCTGTTCTATATTCAAGTACCTTGCTGAGGTACTTTGAGCTATCTAAACTCTGCTGCTATGTCCGTGCCCATAGCAGCTCTGTTGAATGGCAACAGCACCTAGAACAGTGTCTGGCTGACCGCGTCAGACCAACCACTAGCATTGATTTAACACTGGGAAGCCAAGACTATTCTCCCAGCGATTTTGGGTAGCAACCACAACCACCACGATAATTCTCCGGCTTCCACGCTTAGGTGTTGTGTATACACCTAAGCGAGGTCCCCTAGAAAATTCCTCAACCATTGCCGGCACAGCTAACCACTCATCCATAAAGAACGCATGCCTGTGTCGCCAAATAACCAGTGCCTGCTCCACACTTACCAAAATCATCCCTTTAACCCCGTAGGGTATACCCCATTGGGGTAGGACGAACTCGGCATTTTAGCAAAGGAAACTGACGACCGCTACATGCACTCAAAACTTCAGAGCAGCGAGGACCACTTACGCGAGAAGAATGCAAGCACGCCACCTAAGTTTCTGTGCCTACTACGGCAAGACACTAAAAAGTGAAAGAGTCCTGGGGTCGTATCCAGGACGAAAGCCATTTTGGACCAGAAATTTCCGGCAACCGCAATGCATTTATCTCTAAGCAGCCCAGCTGTCGGGCAACCGGCACCCGTGGTACCAGAAGTAGCCTCTGGTTAGACCTCGAAGTTCCGCCACAAGGGCTTCACCTCTATCGTCTTTTAAACTCAGGGGCAGTCTTAGGTGACGCTGCACCTAGCTGACAACAACGGGCGTACAATATTTGTTTTCCTTTTATAAATATGTGCACATCCATTACTCTGTTTATGTTCAGAGATTGGGTAGTAACACATAAGTTTTCCGCGTAATGAGCCAAATGTCCGTCAGCGGAAAAAGCTACATTAAACTAGCTGGGGCCCCGGGATTGCCACACCCGTAGTCAAAAATAGACTCCCCTGGGGGTAGCCAACGTAACACATGCCCTCGGTCGAATTCAGCCAAATTTATGCGCCAAGGTAATGGAAAATAGAAAATTTATTAATAATAATAGAACACAACCCAGCCAAGCTACGGCTGATATTTCCACGATATATTCCATACATCGATTGGCCTTTCAAAGGAACAAAAAATTCGATATTTCACAAACACTTTTTTCTTATTTAAATTAGCAGATATGAAGACCCTTTACATCTTCAATTAAAAATACCAAATACATTTGTTTAATTTTTATTTTACCCACAAAATTGCTTTTAGTAACAAATTTTATTACTTAATTTCCTTATAATTTAATTTGCAACGAAGAATAGAGAATGTAATAGGCGTTGCTTTCACACATGCACACACAGGACATCACAGACTTACACACTCAAACGCACAATTTTGTTATTGACTCCATGCATCATCATGTGGGCGTTAAATAATGCGTATAATTTACAAGGATATTGATTGCATTCTTGTTAAAATTGTGTGTGTGAAAGAAGTTGTGCTTTGTGTATTTGTGTGTATGTGTGTGCCTGTGCTGATAGAGTTAGTAGTAAATTTAATTGATCACTTCAGGTTTACATAATGTTTTCATTTGTTAAACATCCACAAACACACACAGTTTCGCCAGCAGTTATTCATACTTGCATCGTTTACACACAACGAATATACAAATTGTGTACAATTGGGAATACTTTCGGTCCAAAGCAGACATTTATTGTTGTTCTAAAAAATTGTTATTTTGGGAAAGCCAACAAGAAATCTTGCGAAACCGACTCAGGTTCTCCCTCCTATTCTCTTTTTTTTATTTTTTTTTTAAGAACTTTTCTACGGGGTTTTCGTCTAGTTCTGTACGCTTTGGGGGGTGAAAGTAATTAATTTACTGGTTGTTATGCTAACAAAAAAATTGATTTTTGAGAGTAACTTTTAATGCCACACCACCGAATCCATAGTGGCTTAGCGACACAAGATCTGGTTATAATATTTCAATGCTTTAAGCAACTAAAAATAAAGCTGCACTTATTCTGTTCTTCAACGTTTCAGTGAAAATGAAAAACAAACAAAAACTGCTCAAGAAAGTACTCGTAGCACTAAGGCCGGTGGTGATGCAATTGGATGTAATTTAATGTGAGAAATAATTTAATGTTAGAAAAAATTTAATAATTGAATGAATAAATGTGTGCATCAAAATTCTTGTTTTTCAATAGATTTTTCACACACCTAATCGAAAAATTAAATATGTAACTAGTTAATTGCATTGGATATGTAAGTAAATTTGTAAGGGGTATCCCTTATTTTTAGAACTTCTCAAACAAAAATAAGTAGTCTGTCTACAAGTCAAATTGTAAGTAGTTACGACTTAATTCCTGGTATAGTTTTATGTTTTCTTGTAAGCAAAGTTCTTCTTGTTGTATTATTTGTAGCAGAAACACAATCATACATGAGTATTTTTAAGATTTGGTACCATGTGGGCTCTTCGATTATCATCAGTGCTGATGCAAACACTTTTGAAATCTTCTTTTGCTTCAAATTTAATTTCATCTTGTTAATCGGATTTTTTTACGAATTCGTCTGTAGATTAATGTGACATTATTTTTCTTTTCGTTCGTGGTTGTAAGTAGATGTTGGAACTGCTGCTGCTGCTGCTGCTGCTGCTACTGCTGTCACTGCTGGTGTTATTGTTGTTTTTGTTTTCTTGCTGGTTGAATAGTTGGTTTATCGACCCTTGCCTTAATATTTACTTTGAAGGTAAACTGCTGCGGATTGTTTGTGGTTCCTATTAAAGACTATTTTCTGTTTGAGAGGGCAAACAGCAATTTCCATTTTTTTTCTTCCTCTTTAAAACTCTCTTCTTAAAATATTTACTTGCATCTTTGAAAATCTTAGTACAGTGGAGTTCTGTTATAACGATTTCTAAGAAGTAAATATTTTCTAACAAATACAAATCTTACTTAAATATATTTGCACAATTCACAATATTGTTTATAAACAAAAGTTTCTATAGAAATAACGAACAATGTTTGTATGACCTACTTACTTATTTAGAATATCGAAAATATCTGATCCAAAGGCACCTAATAGATTTTTTGTGTCATAGATCTGTATGACTTTCCTTATGAAAGTTAGCACAGAGGTTGGAGAAGCCCGTGTAATATCAAACGTACACAGAAACTTGGAATGAAAACCACGCTTCTTACTACTTACTATTAAACAATATGACCAGCCACAATTGTGAGGCGTTCGCATAAGACAGATAGTTTGGGGAATTGTGGATTCCACGTCAAACGACCTACCAAAGGCATAAACTCCACGTCACAATAATATTGGCAACGACTATGATTATGTAAGTCTCACGTTGGTAATCCAGTAGGGAAGAGCTTCCACCAAAAATTCTTAATTCCAAACTCGATTACATTTTTTGAAATTTCTTTGCTGGGTTATATATTAAAGAGCTAATGGAACTGCTGTTTTCGAAAATACCTGACAATCAATTAAATCGCATAAGACGTTGACTATTGAAATGGAATAGAAAGGAAAAAGTCAAGAATTCCATATCCAGCGACTTAGACAATCGGAATGAATAATTTACGATTTTTGCAGGATTTAAACATAGAGTTTGATACAAGTGAATATTCCTTACGAGCTAAATTCGCTTCAAGCCTAATTTATTTTATGAAATATTAATGCAAAATTCTTGGAACCCAAGAAGTTTTTTGTTCCCTTATACACGATAATTCGTTATTACCGAACGCCACTGTAGTAGGTTTTCTTGCCTGTGTGTGCGTCGTGTAAATATGATTTACAAAGAACTTTAGGTTTAGTTCATACCCTGCAGGAGAATAGGCGATAATTGTCTAATAGCTACTAGTATAATTACTAGAATAACAAGAACTAGTGCAAAAAGGGTTAAAGTTGTTGTGTAAAATTACTAGTGCTGATGAGTATTAGTATATGAAGTAGTTCCGAGGCACCACATTGCAAAATAAATTTTGACTGTCTAACAGAGCCCTTGCACTGTATGAAAATTTGTTATCATATAATTACTAAAATTTTAGATTCATCTAAAAATAATTATAATTACCCTTTTGTATTTCTGAATTTTGATAAATAATTGCTAATTTTAAGTAGCAGCTGCCACTTTGTTATAACAAAGGAATAAAACCACTAATTTTATAGAATTTTTCTTTACAAAAGAACTGGTAATAAACTAGTCCTAAACTAGTACCAATGGCACTAGTAGTTTTCTAAACACACTCAATGCTAATTTGAGCATTAAGATAGTTACAGTTGGGATACAGTTGGGAACTAGTGGTGGTGATTTCTGTACTATATAGTTAGAAAAATACTAATTTAACACCAGTTCGTTCTCCTGCAGGGTATGGATGTGTTTGGATGTATGTAAAGAGTATGTTTGTTCAATTTGTATTGTAAATTGTTGGCTGTTGTTATGCAGGCGGAAAATTATTTTATAGCTGATTAGATTTAACGAATCAATAAATAAATTCCGATTAAAGTATTTTTCTTTCATTTTGGTAAATAAAAAAATAAGATTGTATGCAGAAAATTTAACACTAAAGATATGTGTGTGTATGTGTGTTTGTGTGTGTGTGTGTGGTTGTTTGGTAAATTAATTGAAATTAATCAAATTAGACATTAGCAATTAGTTCAACAAATATTGCCAACTAAGACTCTTTAGCACTGAGAATTATAAATCAAGCGTTGACAACAGTACGTTACATTTGCTTAATTCACAACAATCTTTATCGTGTATTTGTGTATCAAATACACTTTTGGTTTTTCAATTGTGAACACCCTCTGTGTTGTGTATTAATGTATTTCGTATTTTTAATGAAAAAAGAAGAACAAGCTACATACAAATTCTCTCAGAGAGCCTCTTTTTGAATACAACATTTTAAAAACATATGAAATAAAAGTGTAATAGTATATTTCATTTTTATATGAAAATTTCATACAACAAATGTTACACTCTTGTATTTAATATGATAATACAATCGATACCGAGATACAAGAGGTTTTGTGAAGTAAGCAATTGAGAATTGGTTTCAAATGGATACAATATGATCTGATAAAGAAAGTTAAATCAAATGTTTTTATCAGCTTTATAAAAATATAAAATTTTTGGACGGCTTGCAGTGACACCTGTGTGCCTTAGAAGTGTACTAGACTAGACATCCAGTCTAATATGAAAGATATTTCAGTGAGAATTCTGTTACACCTTGAAATACAAAAAGAGTCCCTTGGAAAAAAAGTTAAATAAATGAAAGCTAAAGGAGTAAGAAAAGACAAGGAAGAAACGATATAGGCAGTTTCTAAGTTCAGTGCCTGCCGAAGCCGAGGCAGTAGCAAACCGCGGATTTTTCAGAACTGCATTTAAAGTTACTAGAAAATTATAGGAGGAAAAAGTTCAATCCCAATATGACAAACGGCAACACAGTCACGACGACTAACTGAGGAGATGTAAGGAACTTTTGGAAGGTATGAGATATACGAAACAAATACAGATTGCACCACAAAATAAAGCAACACAACTTCTTCCCTGATGCATACCCTATGGAAATAATATGTACGGATATCCCCTCGACGAAGGCAATAAGAATGGCAATCAGCCAAATAAAAAACGTCGAGGTCGCAGGCATGGACAATTTGCCAGAGGAATTCAACAAAATGCAACTCGGATTAAATCGCTGAAATACTTAATCCATATTTTAGGGAAATCTGGAATGGATAGATGTTCCGCTTAGAATGGAAAGACAGCTTTATGAAGAAAATGTCCAGGAAAGGTGACCTCAAATTATACAGCAACTGCAGAGGCATTGCTCTAACACTAGCGGTCTGTAAAATCTTCAACAAAATTATACTTATAGACCCAATTGCTACTGTGTCCACAATATTCATATGCGGCACATAAATTATCATTATGAATAGGGTAGTCGAATAAGCGATGTCCGCCTGCCTCTACGTGAAATTGATATTGCAGAAAATCTAGAGACTTCGGTCTTTGGACTTATATATCTTATATAGCTTGGTATTGAAACGCAGAAAAATCAAAAGGACAGTTCCTATCTTTTTTACTTTTTTATGTTTGTACACACATCTGTAATTTGTGAACCGATTTTAAAAACTATTTTTTTGTCTGAAAGGAGTTGCCTGAAGTTTGGTCCCTTAATTCATTTTTCAAAATTGGAGGGGGAATTTGGCTCCCCGTACATAGCTCTGTCATTTGTCAACCGATTTTCAAAATTCTTTTTTTTATTTATTTGAAAGGACCTGCTTGCAGTTTTGTCCTACATTTTTTTCAAAAATCAATTGAGAAATTTTCTCTTTTTCTATACTGATCATGGCCTTGATTAATTAATGAATCCAGAATTCACTAATAGACGACTGCGTAACATTTTAAAAATCTGGTGCCTAAGGAAAACAACAAACAAACAACATCTAGTAAATTATTAAAATACAACTAATTTTTTTCAAATAATGGGTGTTTTTTATTGAGGTATAGAACTTTAAGTTGGCATCACTTTTTTAACTGGCGGCTATTTTGTCAGCTGTCAAGTGATTAATATTTAGTTTGGTTTGCCATTTCATCATGAACAGGTTGACAAAAGAACAACGCTTGCAAATCGTGCAAATTTATTTCGAAAATTATGGTCGACATAATCGTACATCAGAGCAATTAATTCGGTTAACCATGGATCGTTTTCGCACTACGTTTACTCTATGTGATAATACGCATCCGCAGAGACGTCGAACAGTGCGCACCGAAGAAACAATTGCCGCTGTAGAGCAAAGTGTTGAAGAGGACCCGAATGAATCGATTCGCCACCGTGCACAGCAATTGGAGCTTTGTCCATCAACTTTATGGAAGATTTTGCGCAAAGATCTTGGCTTGCGACCTTACAAGATCCAGCTTGTGCAAGAATTAAAGCCGCGAGACCATGCAATGCGTCGTGATTTTGGTGTATGGGCCGAAAATGAGATTGATCTCGATGCTGATTTTCATCGCAAAATTTTGTTCAGTGATGAGGCTCATTTTTGGTTGAATGGCTACGTCAACAAGCAAAATTGCCGCATTTGGAGTGAAGAGAATCCACATGAGACCCTTGAGACGCCATTACATCCACAAAAACTGACTGTTTGGTGTGCTCTATGGGCTGGTGGAGTCATTGGGCCATACTTCTTCCGAAATAATGCTGGAGAGTCAGTTACCGTTAATGGAGACCGGTATAGAGCCATGATAACCGACTATTTTGTTCCCGAATTGGATGGCATGAATGTGGATGAGTTGTGGTTCCAACAAGACGGCGCTACATGCCACACAGCGCACGTCACAATCGATTTATTGAAGGAAACATTCGATGAGCGCATAATTTCGCGGAATGGACCTGTCAATTGGCCACCAAGATCGTGTGATTTGACACCATTGGATTATTTTCTTTGGGGATATGTGAAGTCGCTCGTCTACGCCAACAAACCAGAAACGTTAGGGGACTTGGAAGCCAACATTCGTGGCGTTATTGCCAACATACGGCCCCATATGCTCGAAAAAGTGGTTGAAAATTGGACCTGTAGAATTGGCTTTATTCGAGCCAGCCGCGGCGGCCACATGCCCGAAATCATATTTAAACAATAATGGCATAAAATTATCCTTCCAATAAAGCCAAATTGATGGACATTAAAACGATTTTCTTGTGTTTTATTTCAATTCGAAGTTCTATACCTCTAAAAAAAAACACCCAGTATAATTTCTATTATTTTTTTTTTGTATAATTTTTTTTTTTTTGAAAAGTTTTGAATGTGAGTTTTTTTCTTAAGAGAAGTAACATTCAGGCAATGAACGCCTTTTACTATTACTAGATAAAGAAGGCAGATGGTGAAGGAAGAGATAGAGGAAAGCTTCACTCTTTTACGACTCTGCTTTTTGCTCGTTTTTTAATAATGCAGTTTTGCAGCGCCTTTGGTGTCAAAGAGGCGTATTAAATTTTTAAGAGCTGTGCTTAGTAGCAATTCTATTGGTTATTTTACTTCGCCAAATATTTTGCTACACAATAACGACGAAGGAGGGCGCTCTGATGTTGCCGTAGGATTAGTATCCGCTGAAGCAGAACTAGTTCAATGACCAGTGTCTATGCCTATCAATTTTCCTACAACAACTGATACAAAGGGAAACTAATGCACATCAGAAAAATGCGTGGTGTTATTGTTTTAACGACTGTCAGAACCGGGCTCAGTTTCAGTTTTCAGTTTTTTTCCTTGATGCGCTTTTAATGTCGCATAAAATTCTACACAAATTGCCAGTTCTTTTCGTGCCACAATAAAGCCTGATTAAAACTAGTTCTCAAATATTAATACTTTGGCACGACCAAAATGACGCCATTTTGATTTCGATCGCAGCACATTTGCTGGAATACAGCCTCATTTCATTCTTTCATTATTTTGTAAACAGAGATCAAATTCTTTATATCACTTCTGGTATTTAACATTCTTCTGCACAAATTTGCAACTTTCCTTAACGACAATAAATTCTTCTTTATTAATTTATTTAAACAATCGGCCATGTCACAGAGTTCAATTCAGTTCCGAAACGGCATTCAATCCACCCCATTTTTTAGGAGATGGTGTCTAAAAAGAAAACTAAAATACGGGAATTTGTCAGGTGTGTCCAGACTGTTGGAGGCCCTGGCATGCTGGGTTATACTCCAGCTAGGACTCGACATCTTGAGGTGGATTCAATTCCGTTTCCGACGCACTCCAGTACACACATCCACAGATAAACTACTAAAAGTAATGAGTTCGAGTTCTATTTTAAGTTCTGAAAATTACTTTTTTTTATTTTATACAAGTAAATTCAAATTAACTTTTCTTTGCCATTAAAATGAATTTGAAGCTGTTTAAACACAAATTCTCAAAATTTTTGAGTTCAGTGTTAAGCCGTTAAAAACATAAATTTTCAGCTTATGCAATGCTAATAATTTTTTTTACTATTAAAATTACACCTGTGGAAAAAATTTCTAATACTTTTGTAGGCCAAGGATGTTAAGAAGTGAAAAACCCACTCATCAGGTTTTATTATTTCACTTTTTTTTAGTTCATAAATATTGTTGAAAAATTCAACTACAAATTTTGAATTTTGTCATTAATAGTTTTTGCTTCACTTCTACTATCGCCTTAATTTTGTGTGCAACGTAGATTTCACTTTTACTTCAAGGACAATAAAAGCAATCTTCCTCCACTCTCTACTATTCTGCCATCCATGTTTTCAAACATGAATAGTTTTGCACTTTTTGCTTTCGAAAACTTGCCAGTATTTAACAATGGAAATCAGCATGAGGTGACAAGACATTCTAACAATTGTAATCGCATTTTTTTAATACACAAAAAAATAATTATAAGAAAACTAAACTTAAGCTATAAAATGAAATTTACAAAACTGACATTTCTAAATAATGAACGGGGAGTTGGGGGAAGAAAAACTATAAATAAGTACAAGTAAAATATGTCGTATTGTCACAATATTAATTCCCATAGAAAATTCCAAATTTTTAGGATTGCATGAATGAATGAACAGCAACAAGAGTAAGAAAAACTTAATTAAAATAAAGCAAAAAAAAAGCGAATACGAGACTGAATGAAGGTCATGAGCGAATTACGACTGAAAAAGAAAAAAAAATATTGTTATTGACGAGTGAACAATTTGTAATTGCAAACAATTATTTTTAGAGATAAGAAAAAAGAAATAATTGAAATAACGTGGCTAAGGACAAAATTGATGGGATATTAAAAGGATAATTAAGTTTTACCAAATGAAAATATACAAATGAAACCAAAAAATAGTCTGGCACACAAAATGTTTAATACTTCAATTATCAAAGACAATACAAAGAAGTTTCTTTGTTTAGAACGGTTTTTAATTTTTATTTAAAGTGTTTTGATTATTTGGAATTTTTGGTTGTTTTTTTTTTTTTTTTTTTTGGTTAAGCAACATGGGGCTGTCCATATATTACGTAACGCTTTAGGGGGGAGGGTGGAGGGGTTCGAGTTTTGTTACGATTTGTTATGGTGGGGGAGAGGGTCTTTGAAAATGTTACGTAACAGAAAAAATTACAAATTTTTTACAAAAATACGTATGTTTTTTTCATTTCTTTATTTAATTGATCATACGTGTTGCCTACATATGTATATTATGTACGAGTGAGTATGTATACTACATACATCTGCCGAATGTCAACTTTTGATATTCGAGAATTTGAATTCGAATTTTTAAAACGATATCCGCGAATACGAATATTCAAAACGATATTCGCGAATACGAATATCTATTGTATGTGAAATTTATGGACATTTAATTGGAGGTCTATTTTATTCTGCAAAATTAAATAAAAAAAATGTGTATGGAAAAGAACTTCATAATTCTGTCCGCGTACATTAAAGTTTATGCAAACAATTCAAAAATTTAAATAACATTTGAAAATTATACAAAGTTTTTATAATAAATTATATAAATTGTAGTCAAACTGAACATACATGGTTCTGAATTCCTCATCTTTATCCATTTACATTTTTAAATATTCTTAATATAAGTATGTACATAAAAACTTCTTTTTATATTAAACTGCAGAATATATTAACATTAAATCCACCAAATACTGGTGGTATTTGCAGAAGTTTAGGAAAAGGTTTCTTGCAATTCTCATAGACAAAAAACCCAGCAAAAAAGTTTGCCTACTAGAATGCAAAAAAGTGTATGTACTCTCCAGTCGTGAGTACTTACAATTTGACTGAATAAGCCATTATTTTTGTATGAGAAGTTCAAAAAGTATGCGGTACCCTATACTTTTTGCCTACAAATATCCAAAAGATAATAGATTACTGATTGCCTAAAAGTATTCAAAATACAATGGGTTATTTTATGCTCACTAAAATGCCAAATTTAATAAAATAGCCAAAAATTATAAACAAATAGAATTTTGTAACATAATTATAAAATTTGAACCTTTTTTGGGATTGTTAAAAATCATAATTTTACAAAGCAAATATATGAATACGTATATTGAAGAATGTGCGAAAATACTTAGATTTTGTAATAAATATTGTAGTAAACCAAATTTATTTTATTGTTTTCGAAGCTCACTTTCACGATCAATAAATATTTTTTAGATAGATTTCAGGATTAACTAGGAAGTACTAACTACAATAAGTACCTTCATGTAATGATATAAATAAGTTGTTATTTTATTCATTACAAGACAGTCATTATTATACACATAAAGTAATTAAATAAATAAGTACCACTCATTACTTTGTAAGCCATTAAAAGAGTACTGCCCATTACAAAACCTTCAAATTTTTTTGCTGGGAAGTATCCTTTCAAAAAATATATTCTTCTATATATGTACATGGCAATATCAAATTATTAAGTTTTAAATTTATTAAATAAATAAAAGTCGATTTTAAAATTTCATAAGGATTAAGAAAAGCATGTGTGCAAAGCACGGTATGTACTTCTTTTTTCAAAGGCCAGTTCTACAGCTTTGCAAATCGGACCAAATGTCAGTTGTGAAAGTAATATTTTCCATTGTGTGTAATTTAGTTTTCAATTTTCCTGACAAGACTTCATATTTTTTATCAACCCAACGAGTCACAGTAGGTAGCTCTACTTGGAACTTTACAATGCGGTGATATAACTTTCACTGGGTGTCTAAAGCCTTCTATAACTGTAATTTTAAGCCATATATATTATTGATTTTTACATCAAATATGGAAAAAGAACTTACATTGCTGATTATTACCAATACCAAGAAAATTTTGACAAATTTTTCACAATAAAAAACGATTTAAAAGTCATTCTAGGAGGGGTTTTTTATCACTACATTAAATGAGTTGCAAGCATCAATATACACAAAAAGTTGTCTTCGAATAAAAACGTCGATGTATCGATTAACATCATATGATACGATACATCGGCATTTATTCGATGTATCAAAACCAAAACATCGATGTTTGCGATGCATCGATTAACATCGAGCAGCTCTAGTGTTAATGGAAACTTGCATAAATAGACGTATTTTCATAATTTTATTTTAATTGTCATTTTAATTTTTTATGCAACAGAACTTAAAAAAAATATTATGAAAACAACAGTGAAATGTGTTTGGGAACTAGATTGTATGCCCCTCTAATTTTAAGGCAAATATGTATTGAAAATGTAATGTTGTAGAAGGGACAAAAGTTAAGAAAAGGAAAATTGTATATCTTTCGTAATTGACATCATTTTGAGTCATTTGATATTCCGACAATCTGTATGTTTAAAGCGGGTTAAAAATGTTCTCTTTTAGAAAATGAAATATAATTCACCATGGCAACCCTTACTGATCCAAGATATAATTTTTTTGTTTCACGTACATTTTAGATTGATTTGAAGATGGCCAAACGGAGTCATCTTTAAGCTCTCTTTCGTCTTTATGTTTGAAATGCTGCTGTCATCAATACGGAAAACTAAAGCAGATTATTTGGCAAACAACGCATAGCAAAAAATAAAAAATAATTTCCTTTTTAGTTATTACAAACTAATATTTGTGTGTCATTCATTTAAATTTCGTTGTGGATTTATGAATTTCTTTATATATTTTTTTAAACGAATACGAATATCTAGAAACGGCCGAATGTTTTGGAATTCCAATAACATCACTAATACATACCTACAGTTTAGGAATAAGCTCTCTATAAAACCATAATTTTTGGAGTTTTTGGACACTTGGGAAGAAATTTAAAAAATAATTTCGCCAATATATGGAGTACGTTCATACGTAAGCTTATTTAATTTTTGTCTACGCACTGTGCTAGTCTAACAAATGAATTTAAGACAATGAATTAAATTTAATTTTTTTTTTTAATAAAAACTTTTAACTGTTTAATTTATTTTTTATCTCATTGTTACGTTATTCCTGGGGGTGAGGTGGGGTTCTCAGTTTTGTTACGATCTGTTAATAGGGGGGAGGGTGGGTCAAAAATCGGAAAAAAACAGCGTTACGTAATATATGGACAGCCCCCATCTAAATGAATTTCATTCCTGCTTATGGAACTAGTCAGAAGACTTCACATTGACTAAGAATAAAAATCTTCGTATGCTTATAGTTAGACTCTTAATACGTCATTGAGAATTACAATGTACAAACATATTAGCCCAATTCACAGTCTTGTGCAAATAGTCTATTCATACTCACCACTTAACAATTCTTAGTGGTGAGTATCAACACCATTTCTCAAATGCTACGATGCAAGACAATTTGCACGAAATTGTAAATTGGGCTAATAAGTTTAAAGGCCTCTAACAAAAATCTATACAAAACAAGCATCTTTATTCGACTTTACATCTATTTTATTTGCTCGCATTTTAAAATAATTAAATTTTTAATTTAATTAATTTAAATTTTTAAAGTATACTATTTTGACTATAAATACTATTACGTGCATTTTTATTATTTATATTTTTATTTTTTAATTTTATAAAACCGAAACGTAGACTTCCACTTTGCCACCACTATTTTTCACTACTACCTCAAAATGCGAAATAATTAATATTTTTAAATCATTTCTACTTTTTGTATTCTCCACATTTTATTTTCGTTTAATTCCTCCGAAGCTCATCTGGCATTTACAACCATTTTTTTTTTTTTTTTTTTTTTTTTTTTTTTTTTTTGAACAGTGAACCCAACTTAAATAGACCAGCTTTGCAGATTATAAACAAATCTTTTGCTATTAATATAAAAACAGTTTTAGATAAAATTTTTAAGCTTTTATGTACACAGTTGGAAAAATTCATTTCATTTCATTTCTCATTTTTAATTAAGTATTTTTTTTTTTCTCAAATAACTAAAGATACAGATGATGTAAAGAAGCTCAATGGCTTCTTTTTCAAATGAATTACAACAAAGCTTTTTTCCGCAGCAAGTAATAACTGACATTCAGCCAATACAAACAAACAAGCAAACATTTGTGACGCAAAGGAAAATAATAGAAAAACCGGTAAATGGAAAAACACAAACTCTCAGTTAAGATGACAACCGCAGTAACAATGACATTTAGGGGGAAAACAACGAAAAATTAAAATTCAAGAAAGACATGCAACCAACGACATCGACAACAATGCAATTGTTCGATTCATTTCCACTTGAAAAAGTCATACAAATTGTACAAAAACTACGACTACATACACTCGTGTTCAGCGTATGCATGAAAGTATGAATATGAGTTTCAGGCACACAAACTCTTCAACAAATCATGACAGGAAAAATATGAAAATGCATACAAACCCTGCAGTCAGACTGGGGCCAAGTGTCTCTATGTCAACACTAAAATTCTAGTAGTATTTAGTTACATTGTCTACAATTTCTCTTCTATTCGTCAGTATAAAAGAAAGAGAGATAACAGAATGTGTGTGAAGTTAGCTCCGGCAGTCAGTGATGCTAACTTTTTTGGCTCTAAAGGCACATCAACATTTAAAAAAAGCACTTAAAAGCGTAATTTTGATATCTAAATAGCGTAAAAAGCACTTTCGTGAAAAACGACTGAAAATCCATAACGTGAATTAATGTGAAGTTTAATAATGTTTAATGAAATATATCAGACGAAAAATGTATGCTTTACACTGAAAAAATAAATACGCCGAGTAATTATTAAAATAATTTTAAGAAATACACAAATTTCTTAAAATCACTAATTAGTGATTTTTCTTATTTTGGCACTAACGCTCAAAATTTGGCGTTTTGAGTCTTCAAAAGGCACTAAAAATAATGCCAAAAGCACCAAGTTGGCATCGCTGCCGTCAGTTAGCTTCGTTTTTAGCATCCATGTGTTACTTTACATATATCTCGCGCAGACACTGTGAAATAAGAAAAAATCTCTCACTTGCCCACTGTTAACTTAACAGGGCAGATATTTTATAATATTTTCAAACAAAAATATTAATGTAAATATTGAAACTTATTTTGGTGGTAAAAATTTCGGCCAAAATCGAAATGGTGGTGATATACGGGCAATTGGGGTCGAAAGCCAAGGCTTCAAATAGTTCAGAACTATGTGCCAGTAAATGTTTGGTTGGTATGTCTTCAACTATCAATTGTTTTTTAGTGTTACTAGTAGATTTTCAATGACAAGCACATGCTAAATCTCTATAGCACAAAGTATTGTATGGGGATTAATTGTAGAGTAGTACTGGTGACAAAGTCAAAAGCGACTCAGTACATTTTCACCATCGACATTTCCTTCAGGGAATGTACATACAAATATTTATTTGATTTGTGTACATACATACATACGAGTATGTATCAAGTATGTTCATTAGTAACAATCTCGAAAAATTTTTAAAAAATGTTTCACCACCAGAGATATACACTTTAAACTTGGTGAAATAAATATTCAATCAAAATTTAAATTTTCTGAAAAGGTGAAGAATTTAAAAAAAGTGTTGTTTTATAGTCTAAGTAATTCCGCCAAAAATACCGACTTCAATAAAAAGATCTAATAGAAGGAACACTTTCGAAAAAAATGTATGGGATGTGTGTTAAATTTTTTTAAAAATCGGTAAACTAGAACCACTTAAAATAAAATATCAAATATTAATAGGCGTGACTCTGTCCACTCTTTTAAATTGAACAGTTTGCCTATTTTAGAGCTCAAGGTGTGTGGTAAGTTTCGTAAAAATCAGTTAAGTAGAACCACGTTAAATATAATAATAAATTTTAATATTCGTAGCCTCGCCCATTTTCTCAATTTTAAAATTGTGTAATTACAAGAACCAAAGTTGTTTACTAGGTTTCGCCGCAAACAAATTGCGTGTTTCCGCCCCCTTTTTGCAATGGGACGATTATTTGCGATCGTAAATAAGCGATTTTTTGTGAAAAAACGAAATTAAAAAAATGTTTCGCTTAAGCTTTTTTTTAGCGGTTATGGCTCGAAGTGTTTCGATGTTATCCACAATAATTAATTTAAAATGCGAATTTGAATTTTTTTGTTAGTTACGTGGTTTTGTATTTCAACTGACGATATATGTATGTGTTGATATGCATGCATGCAGACACATCTATATCTTATTTTTAAAAAAAAACTACAATGCAATTTCACATAAGTAAAAGCAAACGAAACGAAAGAATGTAATGGTGTACAAAATGCAAACATTAAATAACATGAAATATGCAGTAACACACATGATGATGATGACGATGATGATGATGTTTGTAATGAAAAAGTAATTTTGAGTGCAAATATCGGCAAAAGAATGATATATGTATTCGTATATATATATATATAGTTAGAGGCCTGCGAAAACAGTCTTGAAATATAAATACGTCTTTTTTTTAAATATATTCTCGTGGCATGTAATATACTAACTGCCTTATTCATAAAAAATATGTCAGGTTTATTCAGCGCTTATTTGACATATTTCCATGAAAAAATTGTCAAATAAACCTGCAATAAACCTAAAGTATTTTTTATGAATTAGACCATAAATAATAAATACTGCGGTATAGTAAGCGAAGCACGACAGATGCATTGGTGTGCGCGCGTGTGTGTGTGTGTGTGTGTGTGTGTGTGTGTGTGTGTGTGTGTGTGTGTGTGTGTGTGTTTGTGTGTGTGTACATGCATGTATACGCGTCCATGCGTAGGGAAAAGCAAGCATCACAAATTCTTTCGTCACGAAGTATTCTCTTCTTTAGTTCTATACCTGCAATAACTGAAACAAATGATTTGCAAACAGTTTTGTTTAGCGCATGTTTTAGAAGGCTTCGCTATTGTAAAGCATTTGATATATCTTTCATGTCTTGAAAGTTCTTGTAAGTGGTCTTTTGCAGGGATCTAATTTATACGTATGTATGAGTATGTATTTAATTGCTGCAAATAAAAGATATTTCTGTGCAACTTTAACAGAGTTTAGAGAAATCGATTTTAGTATCTTTAATTTGGAAACACTTTTTGTTGAATTAAGAGAATAAAACTGCGGTCAAGGGCAGTAATGAAACAAAATTATATTAAAGGGTAGATTTTTTATATACAAACGATTTTTTCGTTTAAAAATTTGTATGAAAAACAAATATTTTTTGAAACGAATTTTCGTTATTTTTCGTTATACACTTTCAAATTCGAAACGTTTATAAAATCAAAAATAAAATTCAATTTTAAATTATTTTATTTAATTACTTTTTTCATGATTCGATTGCATTCGATTACATGTAATTTTTTAGAATAAAATTGCACTAAGGACAGATTGTAAATTACGATGACAAACACTAGGAGAACGGAACAACAAGCTGTTTTAGAAGGCCTTTATTGTGTTTGGTGCACTGCATGTAGTGGAAATCGGCATAGACATCAGCTCTATTTATATATTTTTCAATGCAAACGTTATAACTAAATTGTTATGATTCATCTTAATCCAGTTTTTTGAAAGCTTTTTATGTAATAAAGGCCAAAATTAGAAGCTAGCTCGGCTTTTATATTAATATTAGACCTTTCAAATGAAAGTATTGAATTATCCAAAGCTGATCAATATTGTTTTTTTTAAGCGAAGTAGCACTCAGGCAATGAATGCCTACTACTAGTGATATGGGGTTGAGGGATGATGATAGAGATAGTGATAGAGAATACATGTGGGGAAGGAAGAGATGGAGGAAAACCTTATTATTTTACAATTCTGCGTTTCGCACGTTTTATTTTTTATTTTTAAGGGCAGTGTTGCAGCGCCTCTGATCTCAATGAGGCACATTAAAATTTCCAAGCTGCGTTAGCAACCACTTTATTTTTTATTTTACTTGGCCGATAATTCTGCTACACAATACTGATGAAGGAGGGCTGTCTAATGTTACATTAGAATTAGTATCCGCTGAAGCAGGTGTTTTTCAGAGACCAACTGACACAGAGAGACGCTAAATTTGTGGTGTTGTTATTTAAAGAGCTTGTCGGTGACCGGACTCGAACTCAGGACTTTCGGTTTTGTAGTCAACGTGCTAACTACTTTAGCCAACGCCAAATCCGATAGTTTATTTTCAAAGTATACAAAATTAATACTACGCAAGGTTTCACTTTGAAGCTTAAAAATTTCGAAGTACATTTATTTGACATTGAGCATTTCATATAATTACATGGAAGTATTTTTGTTTGTTGTTGATTACATAGCGCCTACAACTGGGATTAACTCTGACATAATATCTGAGAGAACTTCGGCAGAATAACAAAAATAAAATGCCGATATTTCTCTCCATCTCACAAAATAGGACAACGTAAATTTATTTTTTTTATAACGTTTCATTTTATGAGTTAACATGTATTACATTTGTATAATTAGTTATTTTATTTTCATTTTTTCACACAAACTTTTATTTATAAATCAATTAAATACTTTTAAAGAAATTTCCAAGAAATTTTGTCCAAAACATAGTTTTTCATTTATTTTAATAAACACTTGCACATGCATACTAATTTATTTTCACGTACGTGTGTTTTTTGACAGTTCATCGCATAATTTTGTTGATATAGGATTTCTTATAACGCTCTCACGAACAATATTATAAGATTAAGATAACACTAATTTGAAGTCTACACGTAACATAATTCTCTCTGCGATTGAATTTGACGCTCTTATCTTTCATATTATGTTAGGTGTAGACCATATGTTAAGCAATGGCTACATTCGGTTTGGATACGTTATTCTTTCTATAAACATATGGAGTTATTTAACCAAAAAAATTTTGTCTGCAGTCCTATTTAGTTTCTTAAGCCAAAACGAAGAAAAACTTCTCTTAAAGATTGTCACTTTTGCCAAAGTAATTTTTTTTAACTACTGCAGCCTTCGTACGTCATTATTGCACTAGTACAAAAATTTAATTTGGGCTTGGAAACAGTTTTATGAATACAAAATTTATTTCCTGCAAATATAATGTCTAGTGTAAGTCCATTTAATAAATTTCACAGTCTGAAACAATGACAGACTCTAAAGTTTTAAACTTATATTACAATATCTCTTATTTCTTTCAAGTAGATGAAGATGACTGCTTTCTAAAGGGCGGATAACTTTTTTTTTTTTGAAAATGCTATAAAAAAACTACTGAAGCTTCGGCTGTGTGGCACGTAGCGCCGTCCTATTGAAACCAAAATTTTCCAATATCCTCCTCTTCAATTTTTGTGAATGGCCCAATTATGCCTCTGGGCCAAAATCCGCACCAAATAGTGACTCGTTTTGGGTGCGTCGACTTTTCAATGTATGCGTGCGGGTTTTCTGTGCCCTAAATGCGACAATTTTGCTCGTTTACATACCCGCTAAGATCAAAATGAGCTTCATCTGAAAAGATGATTTTTTTTGGCAAAATCTGCATCTTCTGTAAGTCGATCGCAGGCCCACTTATCGAAGCGAAAACGCATTGGATGGTCGGTTGGCTCGTTCAGCGGAAGGATAAAACTAATTATCTGTCAAATCAGATATGAGCTAAGTGTTACCATTCACGAAATAAGCACTAGTTGGAAAAAAAAAACGTTAAATGGCGGACCCTTTATTTACTTCCTTGTCGTCTTCATATGATTTTGTAAGAACTTAAATACTGAAAACTCTTATTTTACTTAAATGGCTTGTTAACTAAACATAATTTGTAGGGAGTATAAAATCAGGTACCACAACTACCAATTATTTCATGAAAGCGGTAAAACTTATTTTCTGTTTATTAGAACACTAGTTAGAAATAATACTAAACATAGAGACATCTTAGAAGCAAATAACTCACAACGAATTATGTTTGGATTTCAATAATAAAATGAGTTTGACCTTGCAACCCTAAAATAGCCTTCTGGTCTTGTGCTCCCGTATATTTGTAGTATTTCTTTTCTTCTTTCATCTATTTCTGATTTCCTTGGTGAAATTAAAGGTTGTCATAAGGATTTCTTTCTAAATGATCCCACAATAAATTGTAATATAGTTTTTTCCCCAAACTATTTACTAGATAGTCTTCGAATCTGTTGCTGTCCGCATTTTGTTGTTGTCTTGTTGTGTTTGTTTTTTTCCCTTCAATTTTACCATTTAGCTCTATGAAAATGTCATTTTCTTAACTTTTGCCTTCTTTAGTTCTCTAGTAGTCTTACTTAAGGGGTTTTATTCTCTGAGTTGTAACGTCTTTTACTGCTATTTGAAATGTCTTTAGGACTCAGTCAGCAACTGTTGTGAACATTTAGTTCATATTTTAGTAGTTATTGTTCACTACTACACTGGAAGAAATAATAAAAATTAAAAGGAAAAATATCTCAAGTACGTTTATAAAAAGTGAAATTGTTAAATGGCAAATAAGCGTATTGATATATTTTAATGTGTTTGATGTTGAAAAAATTTTATACATAGGATTTTAAGTTCAAATAAGGACTAATTCATGTCAAATTTAGGATTTTAAAAATCAACATCGGACTTTTTCAAATAAAATTAATGATTGAAGTTGGAAAAATTGAAGAAGAAAGTAATAATTAATAAAAATTTATAAATAATTAAGAATATTATTACGAATTCGATTAATGATTAAGAAATAAAAATTTAGTTTGATGTTAATATTGTTCAGAAACAGCTGATACCTAGAATAATATAGTTCTAACAAGTATGTTAACAACACTCTGCTTATTCAGATGATCCGTCAAGAATCCTCGAGCTTTGCTGCTGCCTAATAGCCAGTTTACTAATCTTAATGACCTAATTAAATTAAATTGACAATGTTTCAACTTGAAATAACTTTATTATTATCATTATCGAGTTTACGTAGTTCCAACTTGAAATAACTTTGATTCAACATGATTCTTCATTTTGAATGGAATGTTAAATCAACATGAAATAAAGTTATTTCAAAAGGAAAAATTTTCTTTGAAGATTACTATAAGTCATGTTGAAGTAATATAAAACACATATGAAAAAAAATTAAATGAACATTATTTACAAAGATTTTAATGTAAAATTTTTCTGTGTGATTATTAGCCCAATATCATTATTTAAGAAACAGAAACAGTTTGACAAAAAAAATTAAAATTTAAACTTCGTATACAATGTCTTTGTAGTAGATTAGAGAACATCGCAATATTTTCTCTTTAATCTGGGACCAAAATGTCATAGTCGAAATCGAACTACACCAACCACGATAAGGAAATATATGAAATTCTTGAAAAAAAATCTCTCAGTGTAATGACTTCTTATACAATATTGTATGGCATGTTCTTTTATTATTTCCTCTAAGTTGTGTTGTATTAAGTGCACATTTTTGTTTTGTTTTGGGAATTTCAATTTCTTTTTTTATTTGTATTTTATTCTTTGCTCCAGTAAGAATACATATCTCTATGTATTTATATACACACATACATCTGTAAATGTTAACAACTACATAAGAATATCTTATGTTTTCTACTGTGAAAATTTCCGTAATAGTTGTACAAGAAATCTAAAACTGTCATTTAAGGTTTATTTACTGCAAACTGCAGAGGAAAAAAAATTAACAACCTAAAACAAAGTTTAACAACAGCCAACCAAATAAAAGCCAAGAAGTACAAAATAAATCAACAGATAGATGATGACGAAGAGACAATTTTGAGCAACTTTCCTAATTTGAGGGGCCAATAAAACAATTTTCTAATACTCCAGGTGGTATTTTTTTGTTTTTGTTTTATTAGGAAAATAAATGTACATGATTGCAATTGTTGAAAATAGAATAGAACTTTCTTTTTTTGGGTTAATTGCAAAACATTGGAATGCATTTATAAGTCTATGACAGTAGCTACAGGCTCTGAGTAAATTCTAAAATCTAGTTAATTGAGGGGCAGCAATTTGGCTTTTTAATGTGTAAAAAAATGCTTCTGTTAATAAGAAAATTAAAAAAATAAATAAATACATACTCGCAGATAAATATTTTTTTAATTACTTAAACGAAAATAAGTTTATCTTAAGTTGAAATAGAGATTTAACATTAAAAAAATCTATGAAAAAAATTTATAAATTAGTTTAATTATTTTTTCCTCGAATTTCATTTATTTCTATATTTTGCTTCGATTAGGCCAATCTTAAAACGGAAATCTCATTTGAAAATTAAATCCTTATCATGTTTATATTAGTATATTTTAATTTAAATCAAAACGTTTGCATTTAAAACAAATTTAAAAAAAAAGTAGAAATCGAATTAAATATTTAATCATATTAAAATGATAAATTTTCAACAAACTAAAGCTCCGCTTTAGTATCTGCCTGTTTGACTTTTAGAGGATTAGCAAACATCCAGTAAAATCTTTAAGTTTTCAACAATTGTGTTTTTCCCTGAGACTAAAAACAGCTTTTAGCACAACTTGACATGTTTAAAAGTATTTCAGTGTATGTGTGTGTGTGCGTGTGTGTATGTGCCTTCACTTAATAACATTTCGTCGAATATCTGCTTCGAAATGTCGATCGTAAGATTTAAACGCCATTTACCATCCATTAGTTTGACATTTACACGTAACCCTTTAACATTTGCGTGATTTCCGTACCCATTTCCGTTTTATATTTTTCTTATTCCTTTTTTCCACTTTAATAATTTCTTCTGTTGTGAACACAACCGCTTACAAATCTGTGTTGAAAAATATATATGGATGGCATGTAGCCGTATGTGGCTTTTATTCTCTTAAGCATTTTGTGAAGAAAACCCCCAAAAAAAGAAGGAAAGTAATAAAAACATTTCTAAATCTATTTTTTTTTTGCTATTGCACTGAAGTAAAAATTTATTTCTTTTCCCTTTTTTTCACCTAAACTTTGATCAAATGTTTTGCCCTCAGATACACCCACTGGTCTTACATGTGGAAATTAAATGGCAAAAGGTGATGGCAAATCGAGCAATGGCAGGTGTGATTTAAAGTAGTTGCAAATGCATGTAACTATAAGTGGCAGCATTAACATAATTTCCTCGTTATTGTCAACATTAGTCATAAGTGACCGACAATAACAACATCAGCTGCAGCAAATATGATAAAAACAACGCCAACGACGATAAGAACGAAGATGTCACCACAAAGCACAACAATCACACAGTGTTGTGGTGGACGTCTGTTTTTTGTCATCAACTTGATTTGCATTTAAGAGCTTCGTAAGCGTGAACAAAAAAAAAATATACGTTTTCACTACGTGCGATGTTTTGCTTCCCTTTGCGCGTCCTGTTGCCACTTTTCGTTTTCGTTTTATTTTTAGTTTTTTTTTTTTTGTAGTGCCGCAGGAAAACTCTTCAGGTTAAGGTGCTCTTCTTCTCCTTGGAACAAATGAGCATGTCATTCTTTTATTCTTCGAGGTTGTCCGTCTTTTTTTATTATAATTTAGTTTACAAATCGTGTTGAGTTTTAATAATATTTCCTTTTCATGTTTATGAGACACTCGCACACACACACACACACACACACACACACACACAATCACACACAGCCACAGCGATAGTAAAATAAAATTTGTCTGGCTGCAAGAAAAATATAGGAAAAGCAAATATATTCTGAATAAAAAACTAAGCTCGTCCTTTAGTTTTGCTTGCATAGAACATCAATATCTTTTATATTTTACTTTCTATTATCATTTCCCACAAGTAAAATGGAATTAAACTTGTTCATGTCAGACGATTGTTCCAGTGTGGCAGTTGGGGAAATATCTTTGAAGTATATACTTGTAATTTTACAATGAATCTCTATTTCGGGCTTAAGCTTTCTTCTAATATTATTCATTTTATTCATAGTTGTGCCATTGCGTATAGACTCCAAGTTAAGACTTGGAGCATAATCCATTTGAAATAAACTCATGAAAGAAGCAGAAGAAAAACCAAAATAAAAAAGTTCAAATATGCAAACAGAATAATAATTATAATTATTAAGTAAATTTCCTTAAAGAATAAAATAACATACTTATCGGATCGATCACATAACTAGTACAAGTATTTGAAAAAAACAAATTTTCCAATTCGTAAAGTTTTGGATTTTGCTTCAGATATAACAAAAAAAAACATACGTGCAGATTCACATTCACATATTATCTAAACTTTTGAGTTTCTGACATGGGGAGAAGATACTGAAAAGCGATTATCTCTCTCATAAATTCATACACTTCAACTTTTGTTGATCAACTCGTAATTGAGATGTATGAAAAGAAAGAGATATTCGCAAGTCCTTCTTCATCTTCCTGACAGCTGAATTACAAGTTGATCAACAAAAGTTGAAGCCTGTAATACGGGAAGCAATAAAAATTGTGTGAAGCTACAAAACTTTAAACAGTTTTTAGCGCATACAATTAAAAGCTCTCCCAAAAGTATGCAATATATTTATATAGTGCGTCAGACGAAGTTCTGGTTTCTGCACAAACTCTATAAATACATATGTACATCGTTACCTAAAATGCAAAACGCCCTATCTAACAAAATATTTAAAGTCGACTTTTTTTAAATTCCTTGTTATTTCTTTCATCAATATAATCGGTACAAAAAATATCAAATCTATGCGAACAAAAATAGCGATATTATTTATTCTATTACATTGTAAAAATTCTAACGCGACTCTTAAATATTTTCCGTTTTAATATGTTTTTTTCCTTTATAAAACTATGAAAATCTTAGGGCATTTTGCATTTCAGGTATCGATATGCATTTACACGAAGTCATTCGTCCTGTTTTTATTTCCCTCATAACTTTGTACCTCTCAATTGTAAAAGGAGGAAACTTTAAACATAAGGAGACTTTATCAGGGTAATCTCATGTACGAAATTTAAAAGTTTTGCTATGAAACCTTCCTGAGAATGAAGCCTCCAAGCGGATATAGGATATTTATTATTAAAATATTTTTACTTAAACCCCCACGCACTCTCAACGTGAGTATGCTGTTCTACCTCCAGTCCGTCTGTCCTCCCTTCCGAAACCTGTCCGAATTAAAAAATTTGCTTCGTTAAGCTTTATCAGTTAAATGGTTCAGAAGGTTTTGATGAAATTTAAAATATGGATAAATCTACGCTAAAGAAGATATACAGGATTCATCCTTTTTTAAAAGTAGGAAAAAGTGCAGGGGGAAATTTATCCCTTTCCGAAACTTTCAAACCGATTTTTATTTTATTAAAAACATAAATACATCGTCATTTTTCACGTTTTTTATACACCGAACCATAACCTCCAAAAAAAATCGTACCCGACACATTTTTTGGACGTCGTTTTTTTTAACAAAATCCCTTATTTGCTATCATAAATAATCGATTTTGGTCAATAAATTAAGATCGAAAATTATGTCCCTTAAGCTTTTTTGGTAGCTTTGGCACGATATATTAGTAAAACCAAAACTAGGACCAACAGGGGTCAGAGATTGTGGTAAAATTAAAAACATAGTTACATTTGCTGCAAATTTTTTAAAAACTAAAACCAATATGTAGCTAGGAAACAGGGAAAACCCTCTGCTTTTTCGTAACTATCCGACCTGTTGTAACAAAATTTAAAACATAGAGAGATAAATAATTTTCCAAAAAAAAACCCGACAGCAATTTCTTTTTCTCCGGTGCTAACTAATCGATTTTGATAAATTTTAATATATATATATATATATATATATATATATAGATATGTGTCTAAAAGCGCACACAGGATTCCTATTTTAAGGCCAGACAGGATTTCCTTCAATTTTCACGGATTTTGCCCATTTTGATGATTTTTTCAATTCGGCGGTAATTATTATTATTTTTATATATTAGAGTAGCAACGTCCAAGCAAACATACTCTGATATATACAATTGCAGTAAATAGCTTTAAAAGCTCTTAACTTTGTTCTTGTTTCTTTGATCTCGTCGGTATGAAAGCACAAAAGCTATTTTGTAAAAGTTTTTACATTCTGCAAATGGCTTGGACGGAGCAATATCATTCGCATCTTGACGAATTTATTAAGTATTTATTATTTATTAATAGTATTTTCCATTTTTCGAGCGGGCAACGCCTTGTTTATAGCTAGTTCATTACAAAGCTTTAGATCATGTGTTCTTTTTTCTCCAAATTGTCCGACATTATTTAGCAAAAGTAATAATATAATAAGAAAAACCTTAACATGTTTTAGATTGAATTATAGTATAATAAAGCCAATTTTTAAAAACCACTTCATACACTCTTTATAGTGCAATATGTGTTGCATGAAGTTTTCAAACAAAACTGGCAGTAATGGCTTCTCTACACACACACACACACACACACACACACACACACACACACACACACACTCAATTATATTTTTTAGGTAAGATTAATATGCGAAAATATATAAATTACGTTCTGTAGTCAATTGTAGCAGCTTTTAGGAAACTATCAGGTCACAGCATACGTAAAATGTTATAATAGTTGAAACTGGCAAACACACAAACACAGAAATAAAGATTTATAAAACAACATGCACAGGTAACAAGACTCTAAATCTCTCACATACACTCACACACACTCACAAACACACACATATGTACGTATAAAATAACTAATTTTTACATCTTTTAGCATTAGTTTTATTACTCAAAACACACAACTCATGTCCAAAAACACATATTGATGCTCTATTAAGTGTGGACATTATTGCTCCCAAAAGGGAAAAACTATACATTCAGTGTGGCTTCCAAGACAACACACGATAATTTATATGTATTTACTAACTAGTATGTGTATGTGTGAATGTGTATGCGTGTGTGTGTACTGGTTATGCAAGCAAATCTTTAAGCTTAAGTTTTCTATTACCAACAACATCCAACCAACATCGAGCTAATCACCAGAATTTACTCCTTGCTTCACACATTTTCTTTTCATTTATTTTATTTTATTTATTTTTTTTTTCATTTTTATCGAAGTACTTATATTATTAAGGTTATATTAGAGAACATTTAACACTATTTCTCTTTTCACTAACTTAACTACATAAGTAACTTAAAAGAATACCGAAACATCATCAAAAGAGGAAACGGAAAAAATTACTTAAACAAGTTGTATACTGACAGCATCAAATGTGTTTAAGTTTTAAGCGTTCACACTGCATTTTTAAAGCAGAGGTTGCACACACATACACACACACACACACACGCATACATACATATAAAAACACATATTTAAACGGAATAAAATAATAAAATATCTTAACATGTATATTCAAGCTTTTGCAATTATAGCTGTGGATACTCCTGAGTGGTTGTTATATATTTCTTAGTAAACTAAATTAAACTAAATCACACTCACTTGCTTTTACGAATACACTTGGTGAGTAAACACATAAGTATGCGTGTTAGATGCGAGAAAATAAGAAACCAGGTCAACATTTTTGGAGCATACCAAAGAAGTATACCAAATTAAATGGGAAAACTTTAACAATAAACATTTGTGTCACCTCAATGTAATCTTTAACAGTGTTTTCACACTGAAAATTAAAACCTGGTTTTAACGTTAAAACCATAAACAGCTGATTTTGCATTCACACTGCAAGTTTGTTAAATTCAGGTTTTAACTTACAGACTGTCTAATAACTTTGGTCAAAAATAAAATAAATCTCCTGCAGAAATGCGTGCATTTGTTGTTGTATTTTTTTCTGCTTTTTATAACACTTATTTGACATACTGTACAAAAACTGTTTTTGTTTGTATGAAAAACTCGGAAATTTTACAATGCGTTATAAAATGGAAATTATTTTATATTTTGCAAATAAATATTTTAAAATAATGGAACTATTAATACAAAGTGAAGAAGTGGTTGGAAATCAAGTTATTGTATATTAAAAATGCACGAATACATCACAAAATAAAACTCCTATCGGCGGATCGATGTCAGTCATATCATCTATTTTCACTTTTCAGAGTTTAATGGAAATATTTTCGTTGGTTTCCTTCCAAAAAAATACTCTTTTTTCATAATTTTTTTTATTATTGTTGCTACTGCATCAATTTTTAAGTTGAAAAATCTTGCAAGCGCCATCTATTGTTATTCACCGGCATAAACATTATCAGCTGCTTCCGGTCAGTTTAACTTGGCAGAACTGAATTTATCAACGCGAATACAAGGTTGCATTTCATAAAACCAACTTAAAACCAATTCAAAAATGGTTTTAAGTGGGTTTTAACAACAACAATTTGTATGGTAAAACCAGGTTTCAAGAGTTGGCTTTAACGTTAAAACCAACTTTTATTAAAACCATGTCAGTGTGAAAACACTATAAGATAAACTAAAGTATAAAACAAATGTTTTAATTCCATTATCTGTACAAAATACAGTGATTTAATTATTTTCATTGACATTGGCATCTTAATAAATCTACTAATTTCTAATCTAATAAATTTCTAGCACATCATATCAGCAACACTGCATATTGAAATTTACGAAAACAAGGTTAATTTAACATTTTTCGGCAATGATTTTGCTTCATTTGTGTTTTATGTTAATACAACATAATTTATAGTAATGTTAAAAGAAAATTTTTCCTTTTAAAATAATTTTATTTCATGTCGATTTAACATTCTAGTACTAGCAAATCAAAATGAAGAATCATGTTGAATAAAAGTTATTTTAAGATGAAACAACATGAATTTAATTTAATGTAGCCATTTTTTTTAATAAAGGTCTTATTCAGAATAAAATAATTTAGGTTTTCAAGACGTTTATCAAGCAAATTTCCATACATAATTTGTAAACCAATCGATCACTCACGTGATCGATTGTGGTGATGCAGGTATCAGGAAAATGTTTAAGTGTTGTAAGAGCATGTATAGTGGCCTTCTCCGGCCAAAATTTTTACTCGAACTAGTCACGTTGCAAGGTGACGCGTTTTTGATCTTACATTTATTTTTTTTTTCTGTGTGAAATGTAAAATTTCCAAATGGTTTATTAAAAATATTCATGCAAACTCAAAAAAGAATTTCAACTTGTCTGTAAAGCAAAAAATGCGTTACATTTTCGTAATGACTTCATACAACTATACAAAATTTATTCGAATTATTAAAAAAAAAAAATGCAATAAAACGGCGAAATACTACACACGCAGAAAATAATAAAATCACATCATAGAAAAAAAAAATGTTCTTCGGTATTTAAATAGAACACAGTCTGTGTTAATGCATTAAATATTTATTTGTATATTCAGAAACATTATGCATGGTATGGATGCCCGTTGTGCACCCAGCAAGCACACAAGCTTGAACTCAAAGTAAGATTGATTTGATGATTTGCGAACTATAAAAAGGAGTCTTATATACTCGTAATTATATTAAAATAAGATTGGATCTATTTTTAAGAATCGAAAAGAGGAAGTGCGTGTCCAACGCGAATGAATCCATATCAGGTGGTATGAGTTTTGAAGTGTAAACAATTCACCGCAGTTATTGAGTGAAAATTTTTAATACTAGTGTTGCGTAATCCGGCCCCAAGTGACTATTTTTTGCCGCTTATGATTTGAATATCCCTGTGGTGACATACCACACTTTTTCAGTAATTTTTGTTTACATCCGAAGTATGAATTTTTCAAACTGAATTGAGGCAAATATAACTCGTATGAACATATCTAATGCGTGGCAATACAGAAATTTATTCCTTCCCCAAGCAGCAGTGTAGCCAGTTTTTTTCTAGAGCTTATCCCCAATTTTTGATTTGTCATCCCCGAAAATCCCCAAATTGAGCTTTTTTGATTCAAATTTTTTCTTTTGTGAAAAAAATAATAATTTTTAATTTTATTTAATATTTATTCAATAAAATTCATATGTATCGATAGCTATATTATTTACATTCATATTATTTTAATTTGTACTTATAATTACTTATAATAAAAATTACACATGGTTTAATATACACAAGTATAAAAAAATGTTTAACTAAAGTTTACTATGTCAAAAACTTCAGAATCGAAATCTTCCGATTCATCAGCCTCAGAAATTTTGTTATACATAGTACTTGTAAAGGGTGTTTTTTATTGAGGTGTAGAACTTTAAGCTGGCATCACTTTTTTAACTGGCGGCCATTTTGTCAGCTGTAAAGTGATTAATATTTAGTTTGGTTTGCCATTTCATCATGAACAGGTTGACAAAAGAACAACGCTTGCAAATCGTGCAAATTTATTTCGAAAATAATGGTTCAGTTCGCAAAGTTTACCGCAAGCTCCGTCCATTTTATGGTCGACATAATCGTCCATCAGAGCAATTAATTCGGTTAACCATGGATCGTTTTCGCACTACGTTTACTCTATGTGATGATACGCATCCGCAGAGACGTCGAACAGTGCGCACCGAAGAAACAATTGCCGCTGTAGAGCAAAGTGTTGAAGAGGACCCGAATGAATCGATTCGCTACCGTGCACAGCAATTGGAGCCGACTAACCGACTATTTTGTTCCCGAATTGGATGGCATGAATGTGGATGAGTTGTGGTTCCAACAAGACGGCGCTACATGCCACACAGCGCACGTCACAATCGATTTATTGAAGGAAACATTCCATGAGCGCATAATTTCGGGGAATGGACCTGTCAATTGGCCACCAAGATCGTGTGACTTGACACCATTGGATTATTTTCTTTGGGGATATGTGAAGTCGCTCGTCTACGCCAACAAACCAGAAACGTTAGGGGACTTGGAAGCCAACATTCGTGGCGTTATTGCCAACATACGGCCCCTTATGCTCGAAAAAGTGGTTGAAAATTGGACCTGTAGAATTGGCTTTATTCGAGCCAGCCGCGGCAGCCACATGCCCGAAATCATATTTAAACATTAATGGCATAAAATTATCCTTCCAATAAAGCCAAATTGATGGACATTAAAACGATTTTCTTGTGTTTTATTTCAATTCAAAGTTCTATACCTCTAAAAAACACACCCGATATTAAAAAAGCTTTAGCATTTCAGCAGAAGGATTGAATTTATCACAACAAATTGCATTATTTTTAAAGTGTGTGTTTATTTTAAAAAGTGCTTCCAACAAGTCTTATTGCATTTTGTTAAGTTTTTTTTTTTTTTTTTTTTTTTTTTTGTTTTGCTAGTTCTCATTATTGGATAATCTGCCTTGATACTTCTTCTTTATTATAAACCATTCACTATGAATAGAAACACACATTTTTAGACTTGCCAGACTTACATTTCTTAGCTCAAAAATCATTTTTGTTACCATCAGTTATAAAAAAAATCCCAAAAAATTCTTCTAAGATTTGGTTATCATCCCCAACAAATCCCCAGGTCCCCAACACAAAATTTTCATCCCCAACCGCGAAAAAAATCTCCGATTTGGGGACAAATTCCCTAAACTGGGAACACTGCCAATACGGGATTTACACTATGATTTTTAACCGTGACTTTCCACTATATTTTACAATTGTATGAGTTATGCTCTTACCACGAGTCGGCGTTAGCAGGTTAAATTTTCGTCTCATTTCCCTAATTTGAAATTTTAAATCTCCAAAACCAAACTTGATTTTATTATGGTCAGAAGAAAAACTCAAGTTTTGTTTATGAAGAAATACATATTCTCTTGTTGCTACGCCAATGTAAAGATGAGTAAAGAGATAGTTTTGTAGAAAATCTTCTTAAAATAATTTAAATATATGCTTGAAAATGCCTTTGCATGTCACGTTTTTTCATGCATGACAACGTACGTTGACAAACCAAATTTTCAGGTTTGCCATAATAATTGTCTGAAAATAAAAAATTTTGTAAATTCTCATCACACATATTTTCTTACTGTTGGGAAAAAATTGTTCTTTGGCAACGCTGATTCTTAAGAGTATGCGATACACACAAGGCAAATTCACATAAGATTACCTTAATTCGCTGTCAAATGAACCAAAACGTTAAGAAATATTTTGACAGCAGGAAATTTTACACTAACAAATATACAAGGCGAATACGCAAAGTTGCAAATCAAGACCACCTTGTATCAATTCGCCTTGGATACACACAAGTTGTTCTCAGTAATGCGTGTCTACACATCCGTAATAGAATAGTATAAGAAAAGGCACGGCGCCCTTAATTTGCCGACCACATCTCTAATGCAACGCTGCTTTGTTTGATGGCAGGCTGCAAATTAATTTATTAAATTATACACTACAAATGAGTTAGAGAAATTAAACTAAATTACTAATTTCATTAAAGTTACATATGTTAATTATGTTGTTTATTTATATCTTGCATTTTCACTTACGCAGGACAATTTTCATCAAAATTATAACATGAGAATGGAAAATTCCTGGGCTGTTGACTGCATTATAAGTTGTGTGTGCGCCATACCTGTCAGAAAAACTAATTAAGTTAACTTATTTAAATTATTTGCTTTATCAAGATTCTTTTTCAATTGTTTAGTTTCATCAGCTTTTCATTTTTCAGCATATCTATCAAGCCGTTGTTGGGCTCAACAGTTGGAGATAGTTTTACGATAGTTGAGCTCAACATCTTCGTTTTATGATCTTAAATTCCAACATTACATATAATTTTACGGTCAGACAGTGTTGTTTTAATATTTAATAAAACCATTATATTTCAAACCTGCGAACTTTTGTTTGTTGGGTAGATGGGTATTCTATTAAAAAAGAGTGAACAGACAAAAAAGTTTGCAAAAGTCCCTCCTAACCGACTGACAGAGTTGAGTGGTGAATGAATGTCTGTCTATTTATTATGCAAATACAATTTGTTTATAGAGTTTGTGTAATTTGAGTAACTTTTGTGGTGAAAGAGGATTAAATAAATCTTTATTTATTTTATAGCTTTAACAAAAAAATAGAAAACTAAAAAAAAATTTACAGAAAAACTCCAAGTCAAACGTTTTCAAAAGGAACTAATTATATGCGTAATTACTACAAGGTCTCTACAAAGTACTTGTATATTCTTCTTACATACACGCGAATAAAGAAAATCTACAAGATAAAAATAAAAGTGTTGAGAGTATTGAGTTGAGAAAAAAAAATAACATAAAAATGATATATTTATTTACTCCCTTAACGAGTTAAATGGGAACTTTTACAATGTGTTAATTTCATTAAGAGTTTTACAGAAGAAAAAAAAATAAAGTAATTATGCTGAAGTGAGTGCGGTTATTTGATAAATTCATACTTCCTTCGCACAGGAAACACAAAGAAAAAAAAAACCCTTTTATATATTTTTAATTTAAATTATTTCATATTTACTCGAGATTGTGGTAAAGAGTTTTAAATTACAAAAGAAAGGGATTAAAATTAAGCATATTCTGTGGTTATAAAATTAATGGTTCAAGTTTGTTAGAAAAAACTAATATGAGAAACCATAATAAAAAGTAGTTTCAAATGTTAAATGAAACATCACAAGCATGTGATGACGAATTTTACACAGAAAAAGCTTTTTTTTTGCATTTTGTTCTATAATAAAATAAATAAAAAAAATAATAAATAATAATAATAATAATAAAAATAATAATAAATAATAAAAATTAAACGACTTCCAAAATAAGGACTAAAAAGTGAAAAATAATTTAGATTAAACAGTACAAGCACGTGAAGTATAACAACACATTTTAATGGGCAATAGACCCACCCAGTTTTTAAGATCGGATTACGCATCGAGCCATAACCAGGGTTACCGTTAGGAATTTTTGAAAAGTCGCACAAAAGGTCGTTTTGTAAAAATAAAGTCGCACAAAAAAGTCGTTTGAGAAAATAAAAGTTGCACAACTTTTTTACCGTCTTTTTATTAATAAAAAGCATAACACAACAAAAAAGTAAGTTGAAACAATTCATATTTCATAACACAGCACTGCAAAACCCACAATTTTTATTTATTTAAATTTTTTCCCTAAAACTATTTTTTGAAACTTCTACTGAAAATTTGTGAAAAATTTCTTAAATGCATTGTACACGTGACAAAGTTGCAAGAAATAACAATAATCTGTGAATTGCTTTTAAATTTTGAAGATTTTTTTTTTTTTTGATAAAAATAATGAGGAAAAATTTTAATTTACTGCAATTTAAATGTTTTCTGTGAGAATCTTTATAAAAAAGGTTAAAAAGTTCCAACAAAATTAAAAAAGTTGCAAAAGTCGGTGATAAAAAAAAGTCTCACAAAGGTCGCACACCTATAAAAAAGAGTCAAATTGCGACTTTAGTCGGATCAACGGTAACCCTGGCCATAACCGCCAAAAAAAGCTTACCAGCTTAAACCTGGTTTTAGATTTTGGTCAAAAAATGAAGTTGCTTTTTTTATAAGATGGAGTTAAGCGGGATAGATATTTCATAGTCAGTTAAAAACTAAATTGCCTTGATCAAATTTACAGAAAATTTTACTTAATTAAGTGTTTGATTATTTAAAAAGCAAGAGAGAAAAATATATATCGAGCCTTAAACGCCAAAAAAAAGCTTAACCGACACATTTTCCGGACCTCGTTTTTTTTTCTTTTTTCTTTTGACGAAAACCGATCATTTACGATGGCAAATAGTCGATTTTGGCCAAAAAATTTAAAATTAATTAATTAAAAATTATGCCGGTTAAGCTTTTTTGCGGTTATAGCACGATATTTTCTTTCCAACCAAGCATTCATTCTACAGTTCTGAAGGCTTTTTTTTTGCTATCAAAGCTGGAGTGCCATCGAGAAGGCTTTCTAAGAAACCCAATGTGTTTTCTAATACAAATGGGTTGGAAGTACAATTTGTTATTTAATAAAAACTGAAGGATTTAAAAATAATTACTTGAAACATTACATAATTTCCACCAAATCTAATTATTTTTCCAATAAAAATGATAATTAAAAAATTTATAATTTAGTTATTAATAAAGAAAACTTTGAACTCGACTTACCACTTTGACAGAATATAATTTGCTTTTAACGACAGATCCATAAAGAAGAATATTCTGAAATAGAAAAATGTCTTTTAAGTTTAAGGTAGAGCAAGATTTTTTTTAAGCAAATAACTATAAACAGGCTTTTCATTAAAAGAAAATTTCTAACAATTTGAGATACGATAAATCGAAGCAGTTCACGTATTCCGTTTGCATTGAAAAAATAATTTTATTTGCAAACACTGGAACATACTGATGAAAACAATATTTTGTTCAATTCTTCTAACTAATCAAATATTTTTAGATCATTACCATGGAAACAACAAATACACTCTAAAGAATGTGTTTTATGCTCACTAAAAACTTTAAAATATGCCCCCAAAAACTTAAAAATAATACAAATTGATTTGCTTGGGAAAAAATACATAAGTTTTTAATTCAACACTTCTGTAACATTTGCATATAAAATAAGAAAAAAACAAATTATAATAACATAAATAAAAAACAATGAAACATTTAATAAAGATATAAAATTCAGCTTCAACTTCAGTATTAAAACTTGGGAACTGTATTTTTGATAAAAGTTCACTTAAATTTTAAAATAAAAATCATTGTCTGTTACATCTAAATAAACTTTTATATATTGAAAATTATCTTTCAACTTTTAGTGATGTAATCGGGGCAACGTCCGTCACAAATATCAAAAACCAAACTTTTATTGAAATTAATGTCCAATAATAGTTGTGGAGTGATTGGTTTTGTTCAAAGCAACTGTGTTCAATAAAAACTTAACTATTAAATAAAAATAAAAACAAATTTGACCAACCACATTAAAATAAAAAATTCGATTAAGTATCAAACTATGCCTTAAAAGCGCCAAATCGAGACAAAGCTAAAAATATGCGTCTAAGACTCAAATATGCAAAAAAAAAATGCTTTGAAATAAATGCACTAAAAACTCAAAATGAAAATTCTTAAAAAGTTCTGAAACGGATAGATATTTTATCTCCGCATTAATACATCACACAAGAAAAAACATGCAATTGCATATTTGAGGTTTCCCGGTTCATTACATACATATGTATACATGAGATTATTTTATTAAAGTTTTCATTGATGCTATGAAACTATTTCATTAAACTATTGAAAAGTTGTTCCTTCATTTTATTGTGTCAACCAAATTAAATGAATTTATTTCAAAAATATCAATTAAACTATTTTATTTTTTCAACGAAATTATTGCTTGCGTTGTTTCATTGACATGTTTCAATTTAATCATTCAGTTAATTTCAGTTTCAATGATATTATTTTATTGTTTGCTTGAAATTATTTCGTTGTTTCAATGAAGTTATTTTATTGCTTCAATGAAAATTTTGTCAATAAAACTACATCATTGAATTAAAGAAATTATTTTGTTATATAAGTGAAATTATTATCTTGCATCAATGAAATTATTTCATTGCATGAATGAATAAATTTGACAAGGTTTTAATTAAAATAATTTTAACGCAACTACGCAACTAGATTCATTAATCCAACTAAGCCTCCCGCTGGTAGAATTTTAATGAAATTTTTCTTTGGACCTTTGTGATTAAAAATTCTTTCAGTGTAGTGTAGTGGCTTCGGTGTTATTTGTTTTTTTTTAAATATCTCATTTATTTGGCCTCCTCAAAATAGGAGCTTTAATTAAATAAAACAAAGAAACAAAAACAAATTCGAGCAGAAATTAAAAACTATCTAGAAATACTTTTCCAGGTTTATTTTTTTATATATTTTTTTTGTAACAACAAAATGTGCGACTACTATTTAACAATTTAAAGAGTTCTTTGTGAACTACTTGGGAAATAGTTTACAAAAATATTTTGCTAATTTGCTTAAAATTATTTACAATGAAACTATTACTTTTCCGTATTTCTATGCTATTCTGCCAAGAACGTTGATGGCAATCATCTGACATATAGAAAATTATTTGAAACTACAATCTTTACTTATAATTAGATCATTAAGTATGTGTAAAGTCTACACTCCCTAATAGTGTTTAATGAAAGCTCATTAAATTTTAAAAAACATTTCTTTTATCATTAAAGTATCCTTGTGCAAAAACTCAACTCAAATAACTTTACAAGTTTTGTGTACATCTCCAATTGCTTTCAATTACAGTCAACATTTGCAGCCAAAGCAAAGCAAAGAAACAAACAGTTGTGTTTATAAAAATTTTCATTTAATGAACACCTTACAATTTGCAAAATTACAAAACCATTGCTTTGTACACAAAGCAATGACTAGAGAATAGATGAAAAAAAAACAAAATCTTAAACTGAATTTTAATAAACAAATTTTATCAACAGGAAAATTAAGAACAACATTTTATTTAAATAAGACAAGCAAAAAAAAAAAAGTAAAAGTAATGAAAAGAAGAGAAAAACAATTAAATATCTTGTTACTTTGAAATATGTTTGCGGAAAAGTAAAGGGAAATGAAACACAGCGTATGATGAAACTACGGAAAATGGAACAGAATTCTTCGAAATAAAAATGGACGACACAACACGCAAAAATATTTTAATGGAAAATAAAACAAACACACTCAAACCCATACAAAGACTGAAGAGAAATCAACATCTAGAAAATTAAACTACACCTAATGTCAGCATATTGCAGTAGCAAAATTAGAAAAAAAAAACACACACACACACACACACACAAACAACAAGGGAGAGGGTTTGGTTAGAAGAGGGAACGTTGGAACCCAAAAACGCATCAACTTACTCTAGAATATTAGTTGGTAGGGCAAAAAAAAAAAAGACAAACAAAAACAAAAAAAAATATATGAGAACACAGGCAGACCAGACCGACTACTATTTATTATTTTTGTTCTAAGAAAATTAAAAAAAAATTTTAATATTTATGTACATGAATGTGTTTTCAGTCATAGAACAGCAACAGCAGTTTGCGGTTGTTAGATTTCCCGCCAAACCGTAACAGTATTCTATGACTCAATGAGATAGATAGATGATGGCTGAATGTTTCAAACAAAGAAATTAGAAATACTGGAAGAAAACTTTCCCAAAGAAAACCTGACGAAATAAACCGCAAGAGTTTTTTTTTTATTATTTTCCATTTGGTAGAGCTAAGTTTTTAATAATTAAAAAATGCATAAATATTTGAAAAAAAAAATAACATTTATTGCTTGCAAAGAAATATAAATAAAAATAAATCATACATAATGGACTTTTCTTTTTGCGGTTTCAATATTTGTAATTGTTTGAAAAATTTTCCCACTGTGCACGTTAGCATGAATAATAATTTTGTACGTATTTGAACAACAAAAATAACAATAGTACCAGGAATATATTTTTACTGTCAAAGTTTTGAGAAACAAAAAAAAAATACATACAAGATTTCAAGCAACAATTAATGTGTTTTTTTGCAAGATGTATGGACGAGCAGTGAGCTGAAGCGCAAGAAGATTGCAAATGTTTTACATTTAATTATGTTTACAAAGAATGAACTAAAAAACAAAAAATAAAAGAATTAAGCAGCAGACTTAAGCAACCATCCATCTAACAAGCAACGGCAAAGCAACAACACCAACAACTACTACAGCAGCAGCAGCATCGTAATATCTAAGTACATTGCAGACGTTCCCAAATTATTAAAAATTCAGGTTTAACAAATGAAAATTTCAGACAAAAGTGCTTCCATGCAAAGTACATATTTCCCACAACCTGTTTGAAGATTTGGACTATGAGCTGACGTCACGAGCGCAGGATGTTTACTCTGTAATTCGAAACGACAGAAAATGCTCTCGCATTTGTATATTAATATCACGCACATTCGAAAGCATTTTCTTTCATATCGAATTACAGAGTAGACCTTGGGCCTTATTTTATTTTAGTATTTGGGCGTTATTTCCTTGCGCCTTGTTTCATAATGCCGCAAATTACGGCATTCGATATTTCAGCATTCGAAATTTCCATACAAGCATAATTAAAAATTTTTTAAAATTCTTACGATATCGAATGCCGTAATATGCCCCCTAAATCGTTTTCAATGCGCACAAATGCGAATTCTAAAGGGTTTTCAATAAAAGGAATTCATTTTCATCCTGAAAATGAACCAAAAGGGTTCGAAGTATATAGACTAAAAAATATAATTACATTGTTTTTATTTCCAAACGAATCAAATGAAGCAATACAATATTATAAAAAAAATGTAAAACAATGATTATTCTTAAGCGATATCATGGGATGTTTGCCATTAAAACGATATCACAGAAGTTGCCACAACGGCTACGCTTGCAGGACCATAAAATTTTTCTCTGAGGTACTGAATCGATTGTAAGCCATTGGCTTAGGCATTATCTTTTATGTACTAGCTCCAAAGAACAAAGTCGAAAGATAACAAATAGGAAGATCTCGGTGGCCAATTGTGATCGCCTTTTCGAGAAATCACCCAGTCAAGAAACTTTTCACGCATGAGAGCGACGATATCGTTAGGACTTGTATGGTTTAGAAAATTAATACTGAACATTTTATAAAAAGCCTTACTAAGGGGTTATAAAAACTCTGAAAATAGCGTTACGTAATATAGATATGAATGGCCCTTAAAATCAGGTGATTTTTTCAAGAGATAACGTTAACGAAACATTTCGAAAAAATCGTTTTCTTTTCTAATAACTTCAAACGCCTTTTTCACTCAATTTTAAAGACTTAAAAAGTGTATGACATGCCGCACATGTCCATGATGACCAAAATCTGTTGCTTATTTAGGTTCAATTTACGATTCATATATCGTGAAGTAGGGTTTGGAACAGGGAAGCCCGAATATGTTTTGCGGTTGTATTGGTGAGGGAATTTCAAATACAGTGATACGAAATAGTAGGCACAAGAGGTTTCATTAAAATTTAATTTCAAGATATTCACCCTTATTCTATTTGCCGTCGGCAACATAACACAACGTCGTTTTTAATGTTGTTTAGCAAATCGGTATTCCCGTAGATAGTATTGCCATTTATCGATGACTGTCAGCATATGTTTGGTATTCTGAAAGAAACATTGATGTTGATGTTGCCGTTCATTTTGTCGTCAGTGTTTTTGATGTCGTGTTCTGTTGTGTGCATGCCTCAACGAATTTGAAAAATAATTTAAATGGTAAAAAAGTGAAATATAAATAGATATAAAAATGTACATATTTATTTGAAAAAAGTTTTTAAAAAAATTGAATAATATAATATGGAAAAAATTAAAATTACCAAACCCAATTTGAAAAGCTTGTGGAAGAGTTGGAAAAGTCCTTCTTTTGCTAGAGGATTCCGCAGGCGCAGTATTCCTAATAATTTCAAGGTGCAGTGGGAAAGTGAGACTGCACTAAATTCCCTCGGTCCACCAATTAGAACTAGTGGTGGATGGCAAAATGTAAGGTAAATAGTGTGTTGGGAAAGTATACTGTATGATAAAATTTGAGTACCTTTGGAGAAAGCTCCAAGCTCCAATAAACGTTGATCTGATCCCTTTTGTTTCAAAAGTTAGGCTCTATTGTATCCAATACATTCATAAATGATGTTTTGCTCATCCTAAAATATTTGTAAAATATTAAAAGGATGAACATTACCCATTATTTTCCAAAAACATGAGAGAACTTATCACTTACTTTTCTCCGTGGGTAACTGGCAAATGCATGACTTTTGTCTGAGAAATCTTATTTGCACTATTATTTTTTTTTTTCATCGTCTCAATAGGAAAGAAAAACATTTTATTTTAATTTATTTACAAAGCTTTTACTTATACAAAAATACTTTTACCAAAAATAGTAAACAAAATGAACCAGCTGACTCAAATATTAGATATGTGTATTGTATTTATCGATAAATAGGCAACGTCATCATAACACTATTAGGGAATACAAAGTTAGCATTGATGTTGTGTTATATTGATGTTGTTTCAAAATTGACGACGATGTTGCCGACGCCAAATAGAATAAGGGTTTTGGTTGTAAAAAATTCATTTCAACTGAATTTGATATTTGTTGTCTTGGTAAAATGAGAAAATTTTCAATATAGTGTGCTCTTTTAAAATTTAAACATTAAAAAAAAGTTTTGAAAAAACTACGATTTTATCAATTTATTTATAACGATCTACTTTATCAATATCTAAGGATACCACGATTAAAATTTAGTTTTTTTTTATTAAAATCGCATTTTGATTTATTATTTTCTTCATCATCACAGTTCTTCTTACGAGAAGAATAGTAATGCCTCTAAATAACATTTTATAATGCCTTTTATAAGGTTGATATCATAAAAGACATTAGTCGTTATCCAAAGCATTGTATACGAAAAGTATTTTCGCAATTCCATAATTTTTTGTATGCACTGTTTTGGAAACATATATAAAAACATCCACTAAGCTTCTTTATTCGTTACTCATGTCTCATGGACGACTAAATTAAAGAGCACTAAAATAAAATGTGATGTGGTCTCTAAACAATTGTTTGGTGAAATGGGCAAGCCTTGGTTTGGAACCACTCACACTTTTGCTATTGCAAATTAAATCAAACTCATTTTGCATATCACTGTAAGATACACTGATTAGCTGTTGTAAGCACTAGTGATTGGCAATGAATCAGGTTTTCGCTATCAATACTGACTCGCAAAATTTTAAATATAAGTGAGTAGACATCATTTTAAATCAACTACTCTGATTTACGCACACTCACAATAATATTGATTAATAAATATAGGTTGCAATAAATATTAATTCAACGTCGGCATCATACTCATAGCACACTCACACACAAAAATCACCTCAGTTTGATTTATAATTTCAGAAAAATACTTGCACTACTCACATTGATTCAGCTTATTCAACTCATCCATACAGTACAACTACAACTACAAAAGTATAAAGTGTATTAAAAAAACACATTTGTAACCTCATAATGAGTATTTTCATGTTCGTATACGAAGTTGGCCTTGCCATACAATACTTATTTTGCGTCGTCTACAAACATTGAGTTCAGGAGAGTCGATATCAACAACGTCCTGAATCTTGCTACACAGAGAAAACAGATTCGTTGAGACAACCGAATTTGTTACCAATTGAATTTTGGCAGTTGCAGCAACTATCATAGAATTCTGGTATAATAACTCCAATTTTCGTGTAGTACAACTATATTTTTAATTTTTGTGACTTGAACGGGCTAAAGTTCGTATCGCTTTTTAAGCCAAATTACATGTGATAATTATTAATGAACAAATAACACCAAAGTCTGTTGTAAATATTCTGACTAACAACACATAGTAGAACGGAACAGCCAGCCGTTTTTATATTTATATTTTTTATATTTATATTATTTTATATTTTTAATTATTACCACTAACCCAATAGTTACAACAGCAAAAAAAATTGGTTAACAGAGAAAACAAGTTGGTTGAGAAACCCGAACTAGTTGCCAATGGAATTAATATAATTCTGGTATAACGACTGCAATTTTCTTGTGGTACAACTATATTTTTAATTTAATTTAATTTATTCATTTACGTTAACTTCATGCCAGTTTTTCGTTATACATAATGCTGATAGCATTTTGTTTTTTTTCTTATTTAAAAAATATATTTAACAATAATAGACAATTGTTAATAAAAACCTTAATATTTAATTTTAATTTGCTACTATAAACTATGATGGTTACATTAACCTCTACACGCAAAGAAAAGATATGGTTATAGAAAGGTTGAGAAAACAATATTATGTTCTCTGAAACAAATGTGTGGTCGTTGAAAACTAGTTATTGTTATTTTAAACATTTATTTCGTTACGATAAACAGAGTAATGTTTTAATTTAATAATTACATTATCACATCCATAAAAAAGTGTAATATGGTTAGAGTTTAACAATATAGTTTTGTTAAAAACGTATGACTACAACATAATTTGTATTATTATTTAAAAATAATATGATGTAAATAACCATATAATGTTGTCTAAAATCATACTATGTTAACTTTAAAACAAAAAAAAACAGTAACATCTGTCAGTTCAGTATTTCGTTTGTAAGCTATCGGTAGTGCAGGGGTGGTGTTAAATAAATTAGTAAATAAATAAAAAATAAAGAAAAGGGTAGAACAATAAAAATATATAAAGATTTCTGTATCTCTTTATACAGACATGTCTGTATGTCGTGTAAATATACATTTTATTTCAACAATATTAATTTATTTTTATTTCGAATTTAACGCACAGCTGTTTCTACAATAAAAATATGATTAAAAAACAAAATAGTATTATTACATTAAATAATACTGTGGTCGTATTTAACAATATTAATATAATATTAGAACATGGTATGGTGAGCCTCAATTATATATTAGTCACAACTAACAATAGTGTTGTCATATTTACAATACTAAGATTAGGTATAACAAAGTTCATTGTTTTTGTGGATAATATTATTATTAACTCAGATAATAATATTATTAAAGTTTGCTTTTCTATTAACAATAATATGATTTGACTGCAACCATATAATTCAATCATAGTATGTTGCTGTTTGATTATGGTTACCTCAACTATATTTTTTCTTTGCGTGTAGGTTTTTGCAACAACTGATAGAAAGTCTTTATTGCAACGTAAATGTAGACGGACAATTTTTTTAGTTGCCAATACCGAAAATTGGTACTAAAATCCAATTCCTAATATTTTATTCGGTTGTGCTCATCAATCAGCTAATAAGTCATGACAAAAGCATACGCTTGGTTGATGCAATCAATTTAAGTATTGTCTCAATCATATCTTTGTTACAATTATGCCCTCATGGCAGTGAATATGGATTGTTTTTTTGGATTAACAGAAAATTGATAGCGTGAACTGAAATATAGTTAATGCAAATGATATTTCATTGAACTAACCGTTTTCCAACCAATCTTTTTTCTGGGTGTAAGTATGAGTGCGATGAGAACTTCAAACTTTCGATTGAATATTATTCACAGATAACATTATAGTAAGTATAAGTGCGCATAAGTACAAGAAATTATAAATCATGATTCAACTCTACTCACTTTTTCACTACTAATTGCGCTTCTCTGGTAAGCACCAGCGAAAAGTAGGCCGGCCTATCAGCTTGCTTGAATTTTATATATAAGTCAAAAAAATACCATTAGGGAATCCCTGCTTTAAAAAAATACTAAATGGAAATAAAAGCACGCTACAGCTTTTTTTTTGCGGTTGTTGCATTGTTGTTATTGCTTCAAGTACTTTTATTTGCATGAAATGAGTGTGTGTTCTTTTGGAAAACAGAAAAAAATTAGCAACAGCAACAACAGCAAGGAGTTTTTTCCCCGTTGTCGTTAATTTTAAATAGACAACAAACACCAAGTTGCAACAAATGCGAGTACATACATACGAGTATTATTTATAATGATGCATATAAACTTGGGTTTTAAATTATTATTACCTTAAAAATATATTTATATTTATATGTATGCATGTATATCCATTTTACGTAGCTGTTATTTTCACTTGCAACACCGAGTGACTCAAAGAAATGGCAAGCAAAATGCGTGGCTTCCATTATCATTCATTCACACTCATTTACAGGCAAAAATATTAAAAGCCAAAAGAAAAAGCTTTCATTTTATTTTCTTCACAACTAAAACAACTAAAACTAATAAAAATTTTTGCCATTAGAATTTCTCCATTGTTGTTGCTAGGGTACTGCTGATTTTTCCTTTTCTATTGCTGTTGCTCAAAATTCATACAAACGTAAGCAATTGTTTTGTTATTGTTGTTGCTGTTGCTGTTGCTGTTGCTATTACCATTCAGCATAATTTTATCCAAAGTGCTAAGAAATTATTTACAAAGAAACAAACATACATACATGCATATACAGATTCACTCCGATAATGACTCTTTCGGTCCCACAAATAACCATAATTCCAACAATTTAAAATGTAATTCATTTGAATATTCAAGAAACTATTTTAGTAAATAAAAACAAAAGCAATCGTAAGCAGTGCGAAAATCGTATTTTTGTTAGCACAATCGGTACATTATTGTACGACAAAATATGTGGGTCACTGTGTTAGTGAACAAAAGGTAAAAAAATTGAAATTGTTAAAGCATTTGCTTGCAAATAAAATCGGTAGGAACATATCGCTTATTTACTTTATTAGTGGCAGAAAACGCGTTTAAGTTTTCAATTTGCATACAACTCAATGAAAACATGAAAAAGTATTCTTGTCTCAGGAGGTGATGGTAGAAGATATTTATATGAAATTTTTACGCAAGATAAAGTACGAAATGCGAATTTATTCTGCATTATAAACTAAAAAAATGCGTTTTTGTAGTTATGACACTCTTAAAGCAAATGAACAATATAAATATTTTAAACTCCGGGAGATTTTTCCAATTTTTGGCGATTTATTTCAGTTTTAGATTTTTTTTTAATTAGTGCTTTTTTCATTTTGGCGATTTTTTCGGTTTTTTGCAATTTTTTCGGTTTGGCGATTTTATAATTTTGGGATTTCTTAGTTTTACCGTTTTCGAAAATTTCAAGAGTTTACCTCTCACGAATTCCAAGATACAGCAAGTTGTCAAAATTACATTAACTGATAGAACACCCTTTAATTTCGATTTTTTTTTAATTTTAGTGTTAATTTTCTATTTATTTAAAGTTCTGCACACTCTGTCAAAATTTCAGATCCGTAGTTCGTACGGTTCTCGAGAAAATAGTATGTGACTGACAGACAGACAGATGGATAGACGGACAGCGTAGCGAAAACAATAGGGTTCTTTTTCACCTTTGGTATACGGAAACCTACTGAAAAGGCACGTGCATAACAAGCTCGATGATTCTCTGTCATACTTAAGAGTCGGAATATGCTTATAATCAGGCTAGGGATATTTAATCGGACAAAAATATACTCGGGATATTTATTCATCATTCGCCATCGTATGTATACATATGTTTATATAAAATTTTATGGAAAAATATAATTTGGCTGTTTGGAAACATGAGATATATGTGTGTGTGTGTGTGAATAAAATATCCCTGTATATACGCATGTGTAGCCGTTTAATAGCCAGAGTATTCTTATACTCATGAGTGTGATTGCACTTCACACAATCTATCAATTTTAGTTATAGTTGTTTGTGCTGCGTAATTTAAAAAATGTGTATAAACATAGTAGTGTGTTTACGCTTTTTTTATTTTTAACTGTACGCACTCATAGTTGTTTGACGACCAATACTCAAAGAATACTTAAAACGACGCTTTTGTCATTCTTTGATAAGCATGTGGCATTCTTTCCTTCAACACTGTGCCCACAATTCTTTCGAAAGTTTTCAGTAAGAATGAGGTTAAGCTTATTGATCATACTTATTTGGATTTGTATAGCTTTCCTTGATTGGTTTTGGTATGAAAACAGCTCTGGCTTCTCTCCATACTATTTAGGTACATATACATGTGTTAGACAGCAGGCACAGATGTTAGCCAATCTATCCTTTATTAGGTCAATATTTTTTTCTGAAGGAGAGGCGGAGAAATACAATAGGCCCAGCTGCTTTATATGGCGAGGAGTTTTTAATAGCATTATTTACCATTTAAGTAGTTATAATTATATTTGTGGAGTATATTTGACCGGAAGTAAATATTTAACTTCATTTTATATTCTGAACATTATAAAAAGATAAAGATATACCGGAGCAATGCTTTTTATCTAATTTGTAAATTTTTTTTAAGTGAATACATTTAAATTTTTAAGACGTAAGCCACACACCATGAAAATGATTTTCCTCTCTTGTTTATTCTGTTTTTACATTTTAAGTCACTCTTAGGTTTCTCTACAAAGCTGCTCCTTGCTTACTATTATTACTATTATTATTATTATTATTATTATTAATTTTTATTTTGTAACATTTAAGTAGCTTTAAGTAGGTCCATTTGCTTCTTGTTTTTGGCTTTTATGCATTCATTTGTCAACAATTACATTTTGCATTCCCTGAAGTATCATTTTGGAAAATGAAGTATCTCAATGTGATTCTACGAGCAAGGTTTACTTTTTTTTTTCTTTTATTCTGATGCAAAAATAAAGTATTAACAAAATACAAGTATTCTTGTTGCAATGAAAAATGAAAGAATTCTCTCCAAAAGACTTGTATAAATTTATATTATAAAAGAATAAATGCTGTTTAAGAACTTTTGCACTGCCACAAAGGGATTTACAGAAACCGTACTGGCTTGGCTCTCACTGTTAAAGTGGGCCAATAATATTTTGGGGAACAGGGCGTAGTAGAGCATGACGAAAGCTTATTTAAAAGTTAATTTGTTTTACCTTTAAGAAAATGTGTTAAGTAAATAGGCAAATTATGCAGAAGTTTCAAGTTTTAATAAAATATGCAGTAGTTTTAAATAGTTTAGGGTTTTAAAAAATATATAAAGCTCATTGATTACAACTCTTCATTCTGATGTAATTAAATCTACGCAATATTCTATTTAAAGCGTACTTAGTATTATGCAAATTTCAATCCTTAATTTTTTGTATTTGTCACATTAACACATTTCGTTTTTAGACGAAATCCCTGTTTAAGAAAAAACATCTCAGAGTAGCGGAAACAGTTTACATGTTCCTCATTAAGTTAAGCTAAATGAGCTTCTCAATGTGAATTTATTTTCGTTTCTTTTTGAAACTTTTTGAAGCACGAATAAAAAATAGCATATTTAACGAAAAGGATTTAAGAAAAATATATTTCAATGCACAACCAGAAACTTTTCTTAGGAGTTTCTCTTAAATAAATACATCTTAAGTTTTCTGTTGCTGTTGTTGCTTTTATTTTATTTTGTTTGCAGCTGTTTAAAGGCAATATAGATTTTGTTGCGTTGTTTTCCTTCACAGGATCTTAATAATTTACATACACACATTTTCATTTTTAAATTTTTGCATTTCTTCTATACTCGTTTGCAAGAGATCATAAAATATACACCTGCAAAATTTAAGAATCATGTGCAATTTTCCTTTTAACACTGACAAGCAGATTAAGGGCTTTTTATTTTTCTCTTCATACATGCATATCGCTCTATTATTGCAACATCGACATAACTCAAAAAGTGAATTTTTGGAGTTAATATATGCACTTAGTCCTTTAGATAATAACGTACTGCCAATCTGCGATCAAGTCCTTCGCAGGTGTGTACTCCACATTATTCCTTGTCCAAGAATGTCACACAGTCCTGGATAAACTTGCGCAGCACTCATCCATCACACTATATTGAGTGCGTGGATATGGGACTAATTCAGTCAATCTATTTTCGAATGATCTGGCAAAGAGGGGAACCCTACTCAGAGTAGTCGATATTGAAAATCTCTGTGGGCTTCCTCTCTCGTCCTGCTGGTGATGCTTCGATACTGCCTTTCCAAAAACCTCATTAGCTTCCCCAGGAAGCACCTGAAGAATCTCTTGGCCACATTAACCGGCCACTGCATTTTTGGAACCCGCGCTAAACGTATGGGTCTTCCGTATAATATTTATTTCTACAGTTGCAATGATGTCGCATATTCTATGCTTCTGCCCAGCTTTGAAGAATCTCCGTCTGCGCTTCCCTTCAATAGCGTCTCCGAGTTATCGAAAATAGGACTCAGAAACCTAAGTCTATAAATTAGGAGCAGCGGCTGGCATGGTCGTTAACCCGCCTCTATAGCATGTGTATTAGGGTGACATTAATTTTCAAAAGTTTGATTTTACCAAGTCTCACCCCCCAAATCGGTTCAGTTTTATGAAAAAAAAATACAAAAAAATTTCATAGCGATAAGTTGAGATTTGGGCGTGCGCCCGCCCTTCAAAGTTTCATACGAGCCTTAACGTATGAACTATATTGATATTTTGTTGATATATTTTTTTTTTATTTAAATTGTTTTACAAGAAAGTAGAAAAAAATTCTATATTCATTTTTTATAAAATGTTTATTAAAATTAAAGTACTTTTGATATAGTCGATTTATTTGAATTTGGGAAACGTTTGCGATAGTCCGTCACAACTTGCAAAAGCAATTGTGTTTGCTCTTCGTTGTTAGTCAGAAGTTTATTGTAATCTTCTATTAATTTAACTTCTCTTTCTGCCACATCATTTACTACTTTTAATTTGTTTAGATATACAAATGCACTTTGATAGCATTCATGGGTTGGCCATATTGAAGGGTCTAATTCCAAAAAAGATTTATCAATATTAAAGCTTTCGAAAAATCTTGCTGTTGTGGAAGAAACAAATTGTTCAAGTCCATTATCAATTACATCTGCAATTCTTTCTTTTTTTAAAATCACGCGTTTTATTATTTTTGCATTTTCATTTTGCAAAGCAGCTTTCATTTTTTTTTTTTTTTTTTGTGTCAGCAGAAACATTATTGTCAAAGAAAGCAAATGCTATAGATTCTGAGCCTAAGTACCATAGATGATTTAAAAACTTTTTTATAGATACTTGCGATATATCTGTATCAATTTTTTCGAAATTATGAAGTCTATTTAAAAATGTAAAGTCCGTATTTGGTGCTTTTATGGCTGAAGGAGCAGAAAACCAAGCCTCTATGTATATTTGGATTATAAAAATACAAATTTTACGCAATCCTGCCAGTTGAATCTCTGATAAAGCAAATTCCTTCCGCAACAAAAATATTTTCAAGCTATAAATGGCTTTTGCCATCCACCGTGCATGATGAAAAGCTCCTGGTGATCTTATCATTACGCTTGCTTTGGACTTGTTCAATTTTTCGCCAAGAAACATCAGGACAAGCTCCAAAAGCTCTTCATAATCTTCTCTAGGCTGCTTCTCACTCAAAACATTATTTACAAAATTTATTATTCTGGTTTTTGACCCTTGCAAATGATACATAGCTAATTCATCTTGAATTCCACCCTGCCAATTGTTTATATTCAAATTGTTCCACGAATTTTTAAAATTTTCAAATAATTTTACGAAGGGACTTGTACTGCAGTCAAATTTGGTTTCAAAAACACTTTTCAATATAATTTCGTAAATGTGATGTCTACAAGGCAGCCAAAAAAGTTCTCTATTTAAGGATTTTTCAAGTAACGTGCATGTACCTTTCAAGCGCCCAGTATTGACCGCAGTTGTATCGAACGCAATGCATTTAATTTCTCTTTGTAGACCCCATTTGGAAATACAATTATAAAGAGCATCGGCTTGTTCTGTTCCTGAACCACATTTCATTGCAGGTATTTCCAACAACTGTTCCATCTCTCCACTAGATATGACTATAGAAAGTCTATCAACATTTGCATTGCCCGTTTATGCTGGTAAAATTTTACCATCCCAATGTAATGTTATAATGTCTTGTTTATTCAATTTAAAATTCTTTTGTAGTTCCAACGCTCTTTTCTTACGCATTTTTTCTCTTGCCATATGAATTGAAGATCTATTAATGATGTAGTCAGCAATGTCTTTTCCTAATGATTGCAATACAGCAGAAATAATGTGAACAGCATTTCTGTTACTTATTTTGCAATAATCTAATGCAATAGCTAATTTTGGAGTAATAATTGTTTGTTTTACTCTTGCATTTTTTGAGCGAACTTTAACAGTTTCATCATGGGACTCTGTGGCTTGAAAACTTTGATCACTTTCAGATGATGACTGAAATTGCATGGTTTCACCTTGAACATAAAAAAAAATTACTTCTATTATAGAAAAGTTCATTAATAATCTAAGTTCATTATTAATCTTACTTATAATATTTTGTTCACGTTTATTACGTTCAACTCGCTTTAACTTAATCTGTTCGCGGTGTTCAGCTTGAATCTTCATTGGAAGTGTCTTATAATCAATTCCGTACATATGTCCTGGTCGACCTTCCTGCCTCTGGCTTATCAAGAATGCTTTATCTTCCTCCACAGTTATTAATTCTAAGGCATTTGCATGCGCCACGTCAAAAATTTGTTCTAAGCTTTCAACCCAGGTCTTTTCTTTGTTTTTCTGGTTATCTGTATTTCTTCCACAACTTTTTTTTAAATTAGTCCATTCTGTATGTAATTTTTCCAGTTTTGCAATGCAATGTTGCTTTTCTATTGTGGGTATGCGCGCTTTTTCCCAAAAAATCAAAAGTTCTTCAATAACTAACTTAGCACTTTCTCGTAAACTCATATTTACAACACGCCAATTAAAAAACAACACCTTTATTACTTCTTTTTTTGAAGGTAACTTGGAACCCGTAAGTTGATTAGAGGCATAGCCAATCAAATAATATTTTTCGAGTAATGATCTTGCAATAGGAAAGAATAAACTCGAATGAATTAATCATGAAATAAATCAAAATTTTTGCTACGTTTCTTTTGCTTCAATGGAAAATAGCGGTACTTGCTTTTTGTTAACATTATTGCTTGTTCATTTTTTGCGTATTTAACATAAAAATAATTTTGTTTTTTTCATGTGTTGCACAAAATTTTTTTTCCATTGAATGGCAGACGTCATTTATACAAGTCGTGTTTATTTTAGGGGGGAGGGGGGCTATAAATGATTTGAAATCTTGCTGCCTTTTGACTAGAATTAAATTAAATAATTTAAAAATCAAAGGTACAACTTATAATAATACCATTTTAGGTTCAAAAGACATTTTAGAAATATATGACCAAAATATCAATATACATAGTTCATACTGTAAGGCTCATATAAAACTTTGAAGGGCGTGCGCACGCCCAAAACTTAACTTATCGCTATGAAATTTTTTTGTAATTTTTTTTTTCATAAAACAGAACCGATTTGGGGGGTGAGACTTAAAAAATTTGATAAAAAAAAATTTTCCATATAACAGAATGTCACGCTAATGTGTATGCACTGGACCTTCTCATGACCCACTTCTCTTCTCTTTTATTCTCCCTTATTCTAAAGAAACTTTCCATCTATATCCTCACTTTATTCCCTATCCCCCCTTATTCTACTACTTTCAACTTACAGGTAGCACAAAGGGATCATTGTATTGGACCCAAGTGAGCTGGACCCCTAGATTTTTAATTTTTTCACCAGCAGCCTGCTAACCTAACCTAATCTAGTCCTTTAAATATGTGGCAAGATGGAATAGTAGCTTAAGTACACTTAAAGAAATTTAACTTTATTATGCTGTATTATGGTCAAGTTGGAGTTGGCAATGTTTGAAATGCTGCATATGAAAAAAAGAGAAAAAGACGAAAGTAGAATCATACGTTCGAGCCGTTTAATGTATTACCAATAGCTTTAAAACTTCCAAAAAAAAAAACACTGCTTGACTTAAGTCTAGTTAAGCTACTATTCCATATTGCCATACAGATATATCACTTTTGAGAACAAAGGCTTTTCTAAATTTCAGAATCAAGTGTCTTTTCTTGTCGCGAATCCAAGACATTCTCCATTGATGTGTGATGATAAGGGCTCGGAGTTTCATGCAAATCCATGCTTTTCTGATAATATATAAAAAGATATTGACTAATTATCTGTCCTAGTCATCAAATTTTAAATAATTTGGCCTCGTTTTGTAGTTGCATATTTTTGCATATTTTGGTGGCAAGTGCAGTTTTTACATTTTTTTTGGCAATAAATGCATATTTTTGCGGTTATAAACATTTTCTAATTTTTTAATTTTTTTAAATTAAAAAAAAAATATATAAATAAATTCTATAAATAATTACTTTTTGCCATTTTACATTCAAACTATTTTTTTAAGTGAAAGTATTTTTGGTTGCTGATTGTACTGTCTCGCACGTAAGCTAGCCCTTTAAAATTTATTATTATATTTCACGTGGCTGTATTTGTTCGAAACCTTGAGCACCAAAAAATATACGAAATCTTTCATTTAAAAAATGTGCAGAGACACGCCCTTTAAAATTTAATATTTTCTTTTAAATTATTCTACTTTACCGATTTTTACAAAACTTAACACACACCCTGACATCTAAAAACAGTTTTCTTTTTGCATTTAAAAAATGGGCGGAGATAAAGATTTTTTAAAAAAAATTGTTCGTTTGAGAGCGTTTACTTCCAATTTGGACCCATGAATTTTTTTCAAACGTTTTCAGTTTTTTAGTAGAATTATTAGGGTTCCGTACACCAAAGGTGTAAAGAAACCCTATTGTTTTCGCTACGCTGTCCGTCTGTCCGTCACACGGTATTTTCTCAGGAACCGTAAGAGCTACGGACCTGAACTTTGGACAGAGTATGTACAACCTTGTCCGCTATAACAACAAATACATGAGAATTAAAAATTAAAGGGTGTTCCAAAACGAGCAACGAAAAATGTTAAAATCCCATGTAATATACATACAATTGTATGTACATATGTATATTGAAACTTGAAATTTGTAAAATTAGTGTATTTTTGTACAGACTAAAACAAATAACACTAAAATTTAAAAAAAAATTAAATTAAAGGGTGAGCCATCAGTTAATGCAGTTTTTACTATGTAATTTTGACAAACTTGCTATATTTTGGAAACCGTAAGAAGCAAACACTTGAAATTTTCAAAAACGGTAAAACTAAAAAATCCGAAAATTATAAAATCGCCGAGCCAAAAAAAAAACCGCCAAAAATTAAAAAAAGTCGCCAAAACGAAAAAAATCGCCAAAATAAAAAAAATTTCTAACACTAAAATAAATCGCCAAATTCGAAAAAATCGCTTAAATGAATAAAATCGCCAAAATGAAAAAAAAACGCAAAAAATATAAAAAAAAAATCGGCAAAACGTGAAAAAGGCGCCAAAACTAAAAAATCATTTAAATGAAAAAAACGCCAAAATGAAAAAAATCTCCAAAATGAAAACAAATTCGCCAAATTGAAAAAAAAACCAAAAAAAAAATGCCAAAACTATATATTATATAGCTGAAGTTTGTATTAAATAACATATCTAGTGTTCGTACTGAACCCTTCGTGCGCGAGTCAGAGTCGCACTTTACTGAATTTATTTTTTAAATAATATTAAAAATATTTGATAAATATTACTTATGAATTTATTTTTCTCTTTGGTAAATACATATTTGGGTGCATATTATTTCATTTTTAGGTGCATTTGTTAAGCAGTGAAAATAAATTTTTAGTTGCATGAAAGTCCCAGCCCTGGTAATACTGATCCCATATTTTTTTTTTTTTTTTTTTTTTTGTAAAAGATAGAGTATTAGATGCGTATGATTAATCAAACTTTACACACAATTATTATTGTACAAATATTGCTCATACGTACGTACGGTCCCTCCTTTCAGTATGCAAAAACTGCAGAGCATACCATTTTATTTGATGGGCAAACACACGTACGAACATTAAATTCAATTATATCATCTTTAAGCAAATAAAAGAAAATTCCTTAAAGAATATATATTTGTTTAGGAATGTTACAATAAAAGAGAAAAGCAAAGCAACCAAGCAATTTGTATGTTAAGCAACAAAATAGGAAGAAAAAAACTAGAAATAGGATGTGAATGGAAACATGTGTGTCGAAACACATTTTCTTTTAATTTTAGAAAGAAAATACGTGAATTAACAAGGCAAATGAAGCTGCATGAAAATGAAGCATGAATGATAAGAATAAAAAAAATAAATATAAGAGAAATAAATATAAACCTACATATGAGTTTAGTTTGTGTCGTTTTTTTAACAGCAAAGCAACTAAAAAAATACTTTTACATTAAGATTTCTTTTTAAATTATGTAAAAAAGTGTTTGCCAACATGTGTGTGTGTGTGTATGTGTGTGTGAGTTTTCTTCTAGTCCCTTAACGAATCAAAAATCCGTTGGCTCTTGCAAAAGCAAGTGGCTCAGATATTCACTCACACACATACACACAGACACAATGAATCAAATAAAAATGGCTGTTAATATTTGTTTAAAAAGTCTTTTGATATGCACAAAACTTTGTTTTATTGTAGCTTTGTTATTCTTCTTGTTCTTCTTCTTTTAACTTGACTGCAAACACCATTTAGAAATGATAAAAATTATTTAACTACCTTATTTAGATATAAAAAATATTACGTCTTTATAAAGGCTTAATAAGAAAAATTTGGTATGAAAATCTGATTTATAAACCCTTTATTAAGCCTTAATGATTTTAATAAATAAGGGCAGTTAGTTTTTAACAAAATAATTTAATCTTCAACATTTCGGTAAAGATTTTGTCTCATGAGTTGATACAAGCATCAGTAAAACACTTTATAGAGATCACGCGCAAAATATTCCATTCGATTACGAACTATATTATTAAATATTTCCACATAAAATATTGTGAAATTATATGAATTTTATTCGATTTAGCTTTTCATGCAGTGAAAATAATCGAATGAAAATTGCAGCAGAAACTACGGGAAAATGTGTGAGTTTTTTTTTTTAAGAAGGGAATAAGAAAAACGAAAAGTCTTTATTAAAAGAAGTAAACCATAATATCACCATATAACATCGCAGTAGACTAGCTCCTAGTTTTTAAGTTAATAATTAAGTACATTATTAGCTAATTTTGCTTTAAAATTAACTTGTAATTAAATAAGTTTTCATTTTTTCAATAGTTAATTAAAATTATTATTAAATTACGTTGAAAGTACAGCAGCACTAAAAAATTCCAAATATTTATTTATGAGAATCAAACGAAATTCTTTTTCATACGGCCCCATGATGTTCATGTATATGTTTTTAAAAAACACACACACGCTCAAAAACATATGGTATACTCATAAACTAAACGAAATCATACTCTTGCTTAGTTTGTTTAAAAAGCAAAACTTTCAAAGGACCTTACTTTTCAACTTCACTTTAAAGTCTGGTACGGAGATCTGGCTGAATTTTTCGTACTCGTAAGAAGGTCTTTTAAAGAAAAAGTGGTAGAAGTTATTACAGTTTTAAAATTTAAACCACTGAGCCATGTAAAATACATATGGCTTCCCCAATCTCTCTAACTCTCCAATTGGCCAACACCAAAACGTGAATTTTTCAGAAAACACATGGGTGCTGCTGAAGTGCGTGGCGGCACAGAAAAATGCGCCATTTCCAACAGCTAAAGTGTAGTTTAACTTTTCTTGCTTTCTTTAAAAAATTCATTCTATAATGAGAATTGAAAATACAGAGCCTGAGTTCGATTAAGAAAAATTCATCGTGGTTCAATAAAATTAAAAACAAAATTAGTTTGAAAAGCATTTAAATAAAAGAACATTCCTTCATTTACTGATACAACGTAATAACACCAAACCAAAAAAGTTTACTAGCTAACGACTTTAAAGTTTCCAATTTACAAGTAACTTCATGGAACACATAGAAAATTTTTATATTCAATCTACGAAAAAGAGATTAATTTAACATTTTTCGGCAATGGTTATACCTATACTTCACATGTGTTTCATGTTAATTTAATATGATTTACAGACATTTTCAGAAAAAAAATTCCATTTCAAATAAATTTATTTCATCTTAATTTAACATTCCAGGGGGTCGATTCTGGTTCTGTGATAATGTGAAATGAAAACTTTTTTCATCTTTTCATAGTGTTTCTGATTCTAGTTCAGTGAAAAAATGAAAACAAAATTGAAATGATTTCATAATAAAAAAACAATTGGAATGAAACAAAACGTTTTCACAGTTACACATCATTACTGATTCTCGTTTTATGAAAAAGTGTAAACAAATGTCAAAACTTTTAATATGAAAAGTTTTTTTACACACACAATTCATTAGTGAAAAAGCATGGAAACCCATTAAAAACCTATACTAGTACTACTATAATACTTTTAAAATATTTAATTCAATTATCCTCATCCCTAATTTCGTCTGATGCGTCCATTAAAACATTTTATCCAGACATTTTCTATTTTTATTCATGTTCATATTTGCATAATTTGGCAATTGATCAGAAGCCGAGGGAGGCATAAGTTAAGCTATTATCGGCGGCAAAAAAGTAATTTGGCGACGAGTGGAAGTTAACTTGAAATGTTATTTATAATAGTTTTTATTATAAAATTTTTTAGTAATAACTATATCAAAATACCACACTAAAATTAATATGTTTTCTAGAAGAAAGTGTCAAACTCCATTTGCAAAAGAATATATGTAGCTTTCTAGTACTGAAAAGAGAAATCAATGCAACAATTCCAAAGTCTTTAAAAACAATTTGTATTTGTGAAGCACTATGAGGAATTTTGAAGAACAATATGCCAATTTCTAGATAAAAAATATGTGTATTTACATAAATTTGTACACATGTAGGTATGCTTGTTTGTATGTATGAATGTTCCTATGCACATTGTTAAAAATAATAGGTAAAAAATGCATGTTGTTCAGCTTGCTTATCATTTTTTTGGAAACGTCGTTTATGCTGGTATTTTACACTTTTCTCTACCTGACAGAAACATGAACACTAGGATCATAAATGGAACCACTTCATTGGACAAAAATATTTTAAATTGTATACCTCGTAAAATATTTTATTGTAATGTGAAATATATTTTTTATTGAGTGAAACTTAAAGCTAGTAAAAGGCTGAAAAAATATGAAATACATATATACATATTTAGATACATATCTAAATACATAAATTGTGTTATTTACATACATAAAAACGTAGAAACATATTGTTACGTTTTTCTCTCTATAAAAACGCTTTTCCGTAGACCCGAAGATTTGCAAATAAATACAAGACCCGAGTGTAGTAATTAGGGTTAAGAATGATACAAGTTTTATTTACAAATACACTTAAACTAAATTGCTCAAGAGCTTAAATACACTAATGCAACTTAAACTAATAAATTACACACAAATATTCACAAGTGGTTACCACTGCGCCTTCCTCGCTGTGGTTTACACACGTCTCTTAGCTGGCTGCGCAAGTATTCACGTGACACCTCTTTGTCTGCTACTCGTCCCTTACAAGACTCACTCTGCCGTCACTCACAGTTGATACACCAATAAAAACTCCCTGGCTTTACTTACACCCTTACACGCGTCTATTCGCTGCGCTGTTCCCTTTACTCCAGTCGACACTAGACTCCACAATAATCTCAATTCCACGACAGACTTTGCTGTCACTATAGACTGTCCTATAGTTTCTGTTTTGTTCCAACTCTTGTGTAAAGCACAGACTGCTCTTAACTATCAACTCACCACTGTATCGCAGACTATTATTAATTTATAACTTAATTATCAACTGACTTGTTCACTCGCAACTGACTAACTTGTGCGCAACTGACTTGTTCGCAACTGACTCACAGCTGCAACTAACTAACTCATTGGCTGCGTCACCTCTTTTTATATTCCACACAAATACCACTAGAAGTTTCAAGCAATGTCTAGACGATCATTATCATCTTATATGCTGCCTAATTAAGTTCATGTGGTAACTATGTGCATACATGTGTATATGCATGCGTGTGTACATCATTAACTAAGCAATACACGGTGGTTGTTTATCTTTTGCTTTTTGTTTGAATTACCATGTATGTATGTGTGTAAATATGTGAATATTCTTAATAAGTAGACGCTTTTTGTTGTTGCTTTTGCTTGTTTACATTTAATCAAGCTTGTACATACATATATGCTGCGCATGCTTTTTTAGTTGTTTGCTACTATTCTAGACTATTCTTTGCTTTGACCCTGTAGGAATATTTTTGCGTAACACTTACATTAACCCTGTTGGAATATTTTTGTGTAATGCTGCTTAACCTTGTCGACGGCCATTTTCGTAACAATATACATATATGTATGTAGATATGTATACACATAAATTCAACAAGAACTTAATCCCTGCCACGATTATCCCATTAAAATTAGATACATGGAATAAAAAAAACAAAAAATTGCCTAAAAACGAACGAAAAAAACTTTACATATTTACGAACATACATATGTATGTATGTACATATATAAGTATGTACATAAGTATGCATGAAAAAAGGAAAGCAACTGTCTTCTTGTTTGAACTTAACTTTTCGTCATGTACATTCTTATTTAAATTACATATGTATGTAGTTGCAAAAACAATTACTATTTCTTTTTTATTTCAAATATAAACCAGATTATATATTTCAATCATAAATAATAAAAAATTGCATGCGGCTTAGCGCGGCATCGTAACTGCGAAACTTAGATCTCTGCATTTGACAATTAAAGTTAAATAACATGAATAGAAACTTTTCACAGCTACACTGGAATGAAACATTTTTTCATTACTTCAACCAGAATCCCAGTCTGTGAAACTGTGGAAAGACGGTGTGAAAAGTTGCTATGAAAACGAAAACATTATCACAGAACCAGAATCGACCCCCAGTACTATTAAATAAAAATGAAGAATCATGTTGAATCACAGTTATTTCAATTTGAAACCGAAAATTAATTCAAAGTTATTTCAAGTGTAAACAACTTATATTTAAAGGTAGATTTTGTAAATACAAACGACTTTTTCGCTTTGAAATATGTATGAAAAACATATTTTTTGAAAAGAATTTTCTTAATTTTTCATACAAATTCAAAACGTTTAGAAACGAAATTTTATTACAAAACCTGCCTGTTAATTTAATGAACGCATTTTAATTTATTTTATTAATGATTTTAACTTACGATTGTATGTTTTGCACAGGCATCAGGAAAATTGGGCGTATGTTATAATATATATAAGACTGGTTCACTACATACTTGCCAGCAGCAGAAAGTTTTTGCTGGTAATCAGAAGTTTATCGGCTATTTACATAACACAAACAACAAAAACAGAAGAACAGGTCATAGATCTGAGCACAACAGTGCATTGTAGCCACGGTTGTCAGACGTGGTGATTTCTAGCCAAACTTGGTGGTTTTTCAACTTGTTTGGCGTCTAAATTTTTGATTTGGTGACATGGCAATTCTTCTGGAGATAAATGAATTTGTTGGCGATTTTAATGGTTAATTTAAAAAAAAAAATTTAGCATTTCACGAAAATGCGGGCTCTCACAAAAATTATATATAATTACTTATGTGAAGCACTTTACTTAGTAAGGCTTCATGGTTCATCTCAAACAAAAAAATGCTTTATTCATGCGCTACAGCAAGTGATTATGTAACATTGTCTCCCTTATAAAAACGCTGCTGGGAAGCAGTAACACTTTTGCTGGGTAATTAAAATAATAATAATTAATGCATCTTGATTTTGGATGAGAAAATTTACAAGAAATACTTTTTGGCAATTTTATTTCTACTTTTGGCGATTTTCGGCTAGATTTTGATCGAATTATTTTAAACAAATTTATATTAAAAAAATTGTTATATACAAACAAATTTACTATCAAATATATATTTAAAAAAAATACACGAAATTAATTCTGGCAACTTTTTGATTTTTTATTGAAGTTCTGCATAAAGCAAATACATATTATTTCTATTAAATTTCATATGATTTCAAATCAAAATTGTTGCATGGTAATTTTACATTTGTTTTTTTTTTTTGTTTTTTTTTTGTGAAAAATAAAATTTTATACTTCTCTCAAGAGTTGAGTGTACAAAATATTTGTATGATTTGATTTGCATTATTAACTCCAAAATTTAATTTTTGAAGTTATGACGTTTGCCCAAAATGAGCAAAATAAAAAATATAGTTGTACATGACTTTAGTAGAGGCAAATACATAAACGGCCTGGCCCCCGATGTCGACAAAAAAACCTTTCTGTCGCTTACTTACATTGAAAACAAAAAAAAACAAATTTCTTATTTTATTGTTGTTTTCCATACAACTTTTCGATCGAAATTTTCTTGTCGACATCGTGGGCCAGCCTGAAATACTTTCTTCTTCTTCTGCGTTTTAAGAATTTTTAAAGCGGCGCCTCAAGATATGTGAAGTTTTTGGAAAACAACTTTTTTAAGCAAAAGGTTCAAAGTTGAAAAAGCATAATAATGCGACTAATTGCGAGTCTTATTATGTCGATTTTTTTCGATTTTCTACATTTTTGTTCTAAATTAAAAAAAAAAATGTAAATGTTCTGGTATTATTTAAAATCACTTGCATAAATTTTACACAATTTCATGGAAACAGTGTTGCTTTACTATGGGAATTTTGTGCAAGGTTTTATTTCTTTTATAAAGTTTTCAAAAAAAAAAAAAGGGAGAGAAAAAAATACAAATAAAAAAGAAACAGAAACAGAAGTATTGCCGAGATCTATACAAAATGCCTTAAATAAAAGATATTTTGTAGCATTTGCAGCAACTTAACTCAGTCGAATAAATATTCAGTACGTTTATGCATGTGTGTGTTTGTGTGTGTATGTGTGTGTGTGTAATTCAGTGTTAGACGAGTACGACATATAAAAACACACATGATACATGGATGTATGTTATTTTTGTGCAATACACTTTTATTTGTTAACTTTCAAGTGTATGTGTAAGAATTTGGTGTATTAACATGTTTAGACATTATTTACCTTGACTAAACAAGATATTTTTTGTGCTGGAATATAAATAGCAAAAGGAAAGACAGGAATTTCCTTTTTACAAAACTATGCTTTAATGTATGCTTATTAACAAATGTGTGTTTGATGTTGTGTGCATGCACATGTACATAAGTCTCAAAAGGGTTGACATTTATTTGTTGTTGTTGTTGTTCGGTGTTGTGTAGATATATTTTGTATTTAACTTTTCTACATGAATGGCATGGCATAAGTTTAGTTTATTGCAGCGAATTTTACATTCATTTAAAAGTCTTTAGATGTTGTCGAGTTGCAATTCTAACGCTAAACTTTGATTTGATTTTATTTGACTTGTAGCAGACAAAAATGTTGTCAAATGACAAAAGATATTACATATATTGAACAATATTTATTTTCAAAGTGTTGAGCGTACAAAAAATTTATCGTACATACAAATGTACTCACATATTTATGTATGTACAATGTATGTACTCGTAAATACATAAAGCATGTGAAGTCGGACTAAACATTAAAGTTTAACGGTCTTATTCATAAAAATTTCTTATTTCAGCTTTAATCTCTACATTACTTATGAAACAGATTTTGCTCTATTAAGCTCTAATAAACATTTGTATTCATAATTGATTAATATCAGTGAATTAACTATTAAACGATATTGCTTCTTTTGTAATTTTATGTTGGCAACATCATGCTACTTTCGCTCTCATTTTATGTTTAGTGATGCATACAACGAAGAATCGATTATCTAGGTAGTCTGTTTGAGTCGAAAAAAAAGTAAATCATTACGCATAATGTTATCAAAAAACAACTTAAAAAGTAGGCGTTTCACTTTTTATTAAAAAATAAACCAAAAAAAAATTTATATGTTACAAAAAATTGTATTTAAACACATTTATATTCGGCTGCGTACAGAGGTAGGCAAATACCCATTTTAGTGCGGTCGATTATGCATCACTATTTTGTTTTAATTTTAAAATGTTATTGTACATACATACATACATATGTTAGCATGCAGTACCATACAAACATATGCATATGCCCTTATGTTTATAATTATATTTTTCTTTTTGCCAATGAATGTGATTTCTTTACTTTTCAACGATGTTTATATGCATGTATTTTTCTTTTTATACAATTATACATAAGTTAATACATTTCTCCAAGAACATTATTCAAGAGACATGCATAAGAATAAACAAGAAACATAAAAGTGAGAAACCACAGAAAATCTCACATAAGGGATAAAAAAAATCAAGAAAATCTTATTTATAATTGTTTATCAAACGCTTAAAGTAGCATGGAGGCTACATTAAAAATCTCTGATTTATGAAACGTTTATTAAACGTCTAATAGGCTATTAAGCATTTATGGATAGTCTTTTTTCGATTTTTGCTCTTATTAAGCTGTTATGAAGCGTTTATGAATAAAACGGTAAATTTATATGTAGATTTTAAATCCTCAATTGAGCTAATTGCAAGGAAATATCTTTACGTACATTTTTTTAGTACAAAAATTTAATTATTTAATCTAACAATTGGTATGCCGCTTCGTGATTAATGTAGTTATAGATTAAGAGAAACAATTTAAAATATATTTGTAATAAAAACAGTTCTTCTATTTTCCCAAATCTACATTATTATTTCTAGATCTTTTGTTTTTTCTTGTAATTAAATGAAAGTATTTTGAAGCAACGCCAACTTAAGATGAATTTTAAACTTTATTTTTCTTTGCAAAATTACATTGCATTGTAGTTTTGCTTCATCAGCATTTTCGTCGCTTTACTGCTAAAGTTGCTTTAAACAGATTAATGCGCTATTGCGAATAACAATTAATTACTGACCACCTGCGCGTAGTATTAATGTGTCCTAGATTTTTTTTGTTTGTATGCTGTGTAACAGCATCTGGTTGCAGTATAAATCATACGCTGTGGTGATATCAGTCATTGATTATATTGAACAGCAACAACAACAACAACAGCCAAACACTTTCTGGGCGATAAAGCATTCAACACCGTATGTTGTGTGTGTGATGATATTTTATTATTTTTCTTTTTTTAATTTTTTTGTTAATCAGCTCATTTGTTTGGTTGTCATTGCTAATGTCGTTGTTGTTAGTAAAATAAATTATATATATCAACCGGATATTGAATTAATAAATATTTATTGCTCGATAGTCACACACATTCCAACACCAATAAAGTTTCGGCAGCCATGAGCATATACATAAGTCACATTGTATTCTATTAAATAATAATCGATTAACTTTCATAAGCTTATATTTAAGTATTCACACAAAGAATTAACTCAATAATTCCGGAACTTTTTGAATTCCCCGCTTCTCAACTATAAGGGCAACACTTTTCCTTTCAACTAGCACTTATTGCTGGCGTCCTGTCAAAATTTAAACAGGATGCTTGATTTGAAAAGAATATGAAATAAGTGCATTTCGTGTGTTCATTAAGCATTATTTTGCGAAAAAAAAGTTCACACAAATTGAGGCAAAACCTTATTCACCATCAAATACAATAGTCAAAAATTGCTTTACTGATTTTTTTTTGTGCCGAATATTCTAGACGCCTAGTTGAGGTATCTAAACCCAAAACAATTGAGAAAATTCACAATGTGGCGTTGGCCGATCGAGGATTGAAAGTGCGTGAGATTATGGAAGCCTTGGATATCTCATATGGATTAGTGATTTCAATTTCGAAAGATTAGTTGGATATAGAGTTTCTACGCGGGAAAAAGATCCCGGGAATTCCCGGGAATTATTTTCTTACAAATCCCGGGACATTTTCAGCGGGAATTTCCGAGAATTTAGTATGTACGTTTTTTGAATCTGCTCTTTTTTAAATTGCTGTTCGTTGTTTTATTACTTAAAAATACAACTTTGTAACGATGCATAGAAGCAGATATAATAGAGGGTTCCGAGGTGACTGTAACAACTTCAAGCGTTACGAAATATTTTCAACCAAAACACTCTTTATAGGAAATAGTATCTAGATTGGCAGATGTAGATGGAATTTCCATCCATGCTATAACTCAAATTTATTTCTTTTTGTTTTTGAAATATTGTCGTTCTTGAAATTAACGAATGAACTCTACAAGAATAGTATCAGTCAATTGACTGGTCATTACATCGGAAGTCATGCAGGATATTTTCATCATTGCGTAGAACAAAGTTTCTACTACATTATTAAGGGCAAAATGAAAAATGTGATGGAAACGTTTGTGCACGTGTGATATTGCATCTCACTCTAATGACTATAAAACATATAGACGCAATGTTCACTCTGCTGCTTTTTACTAATCAATGATAGTATAAATATTACTCAAGTTTGACTGATCATAATTGACTGGATATATTAGTCACAATTGAGTAATCACACATGATTGATATACTGACAAAAAATATAATTTTGATTTAATTTAATTTTTTTTTATTATAAAAAATAGCTTTAAAATACACAAGTAAATAACATATTTAAAACAAATAAACAAAACACCAAATAACTTAAGCGGTATCTAGCCCTCTTCACGCCTTTTCATCTCCAACGCGCCTTCCTTTTTACATATGTATATCTAAAATTTTCAAGAGAAATATACATATTAGATTAAACTTTGTGAATTTATTTTTTGAGCATTTTACTTATCTTTTTTTAACATTTTAATAAACTTTTATTTTCACAGACTGAATGAATTGTATTTTTTTAAATAAAACTCTATATTAAAAAATTTTTGACATACATACATACATAATATATACTTTAGATGTTCCACTCTAAGGCTGAGTTTTCATCTGGCATTTCTTGTGTGCCATTTGCCCAAAAAAGCGTAACCAACTAATTACTAATGTAAAATTGTTTAATTCAGACACATATTTATTGATTTAAACAATTTCCAATCATGTTGGTCTCTATAAAATTGTTTATTAGTTATGTGTGGAACTATTTAACTTAATAAATACATGTCTGAATCAAAAGGTTTTTATTTGTAATTAATGGTTACGCTTTTTTTAAGCTTGTGTGGCATATGGCACACAGATGTAAACCCGGCCTAACATAGACGCTAGAGTAGAGTACTATAATTAATAAATAAATCCATCATCACTTCCGATCAAATGACTAGTCAATTTACCATCACTATTGAATTCAATGTAAAATTGTTGCAAATGTGTTAGTGAAAAAATTTTGTTTGTGTTAGTTTCACTCATTCATTTGTTGTAGGTGAGTTGTTAATTTAAATGTTGTATGTTGTGTTCATAAAACTATATTCTTTATTGGGGCCATTTAATTAAATTCATATGTTTTTAAATTCCCGGGAATTCCCGGGAATAGACAATTTTTTCTTTCGATTCCCGGGAATTGAAAAAGTCCGGGAAATTAGAAACCGTAGTTGGATATGAAAAAGATTTTTTCCGACATATTTCGCCAAATTTTATTTTAAAAATCGCCAAAATCAATTTTATGTAGTTTTTCTTAATATATATTTGATAATAAATTTGTTTTTATATAACAGTTTTTTTTAGCAGAAAATCGCTAAAAGTAGAAATAAAATCGTCAAAAATTATTTCTTGTAAACCTTTCTCATCCAAATTCAAAATGCATTAATTATTTTAATTAAATATAAAAAAAATTATCTCGGTCAAATTGGTTTAATTGCTTGCGGACGAGTTTTGGTACGACTTATTTTTGAAACAAAAATTTCGAAGTTCAATTTTATTTAAAAAAAATTGCGATAAAAATTGCCAACAATTTTTTGCCAAACAAGTTGAAAAATCGTCACAAACAAAAAATCGGACCAAACACAGAAGCACCCTGATGATGAAGGTTTATTGGCCTTCGAAAACGGCTAGTTGTTCCGTTCAACTATGTGTTGTCAAAATATTTACAACTAACTTTGGTGTTATTTGTTCATTTATAATTATCACATGTAATTTGGCTTAAAAAGCGATACGCTTAAAATCATAAATATAGAAGCAATGAAGTTCGAAAAATAATAATTAACTTAAGAAAAATCGGCACATTTGGCGATAAATCTGACAACCCTGCAAGCGACAACAAACGAAATCGTTTGACAGCTTCACAGGATTGCTTGGCATTGTTCGACCGCAATATGGACGAGATTTTACGCCGTTACTTAACCGGGTAATCAAAACCTGGTTCCACCACAACACACCAGAGATGGAACAGTGTATTTGTCGTCCCATGAAGTTATGCACTAAGAGAAAAATTACGATCTAAATTGAAGAAAAAAATTCTTGAATTTGGATTGCAGAAATCTTAATATTTCAATCGTTAAATTTGGTCAGTGAGATTGACGTTCTCAAATTTAGCATAAATTCTTAATTTATAGAATGAACTCTTCAAATCAAGAACGTGATCTTAAACTTTAAGAATGCAAAAAAATATTTTACTTTAGCTTTAAAGTTCATATTAGTTGCCAAGCACTTTAAGGCTAACATAGCTTTGTTAAGAAATCATATGCAAAAGACAACTTTAATTATTTTGTGATTTAATAATAAATTCTGGTAACACCACCATGTTCAACAACCATTTCACAGCTTATGATGTACAAAATCGAATACAATTTCATTCGGGTATTCAAATAATTTTTTATTTTATTAAATAAATTTTTATTATCTTGGAGTAAAGCAACCTAATTTAAAAAATATGACCTTCTGACATGGTAGGAAAACAGATAAACATTTCTATGAAGTAAAATTAAAAAAATATGAAAAATTATCACAATTTGTTTTATTCGAATGAAATGAGTATTTGAATATCCAGCTTTTTTCAATACGTTTTGATTGTATGTACATCACTAAAATATTTTTGTATATTTGTATTTATTTTAATATTTTTTTTATGGATTTTGCCATGTATGTATTTCGAATCAGTTGGATAATTTGGTGATGTTTTCCATAACATGACAGAAATAATAAATTTAGGCTAAGAGCTAGCAATTCTAGCTTAATTTTCAGATGTAACTAACATGAACCAATAGGTGCTGTATTAATAAAAATATTTGAGGTACAAAATACACATTTTGGAAATATCAACTTAAAGTAGTCTTAACAAACGTTAGTGCTTACTTTAGAATTTTGATATAATGATTTTTTTTAAATACAACTTTACTTAACATTGCTTGACAAAGCTTTGTTAAGTTTTTTTTGCATACGCCCCATATTCTATAATTTAAAGCAAAAATACTTAAAACTGGTAAATATTTTTCCCAAATTTAGAATACCTTTTTATATCTTTCAAGTTAGTCAAATTTGATGAACTAATCAAATTTATTTTTTGATATAAAACGAGATTGACTACCTCTAAGGATACAATTTCCCTTAACTTTTAAAATATTTCCATTTTAAATATTTCCATTAAACCAGTAAACTTGTCCTTGAATGTGAGAATTTTTGTGTGTATTTTTATGAACTATTTTTAAGGATATGAACTTTTTATTTTGTACTCATATTAAGTAATTTTTACTAGATTTTTGTAAAAATTTACTTAAACTTACAGCTAATTCACACGAAGACTTTTATGAAGTCTATTTTTCGACGTCACGTTTTGTTTGTTAGCGAACGGGGTAGAGAAGAAAGAGGGGGTAGAAAAAATGACTCGATTTCTGTTTTCCATGGTTTTTTTCATATTTCTCTTTACATTGCTCTTGTTGTTATTGTTGTTACGTTTCAATGTTACTCTTCTATCTTATTGTTATTTTTTATTGTGACTCTTCTAGCTTATTGGCTATATGAGTGGAGAGAAGTAAAATTAGACGTCCAAAAAAAAACATCGTATGAATGCAAGGAATTTTTGGTAGCAACTTCAAAATAGAATTAAGAAAAATAGACGTCATAAATTTCACCGTGTGAATTAGCACTTAGAAAAATTTAGAAGTTACTTTGAAAAATAAAACTATTTTTTATCCAAAAATCTGAGTAACATTTACGTATGAATATTGGATTTCTTTTTATATTAAACAGAAAAATGTTACCCTTTCAACTTTATAATTTTTTTAAATTGAAACTCTTGAAACTCATATTACAAAATAATAATTAGGATATTAAGGGCCATTATTACAACTTAAAGATAGTTAAAAGTAGGATTTTATCGGACCTATAAGAACTTTATCATTTGCAAAATTTTACTTTAACCTAAAGTGAGCGTTAAATTATAGGCAAATTTATCCTACCTGGTAAGTTAAATCCAATTTGCAATAATGGAAAGCTTTTTATAAGTCCGATAAAATCCTATTTTTAACCATCTTTAAGTTGTAATAATGGCCCTAAGCCAATTAAAAGCTTTTAAGTGTTTCTTAATATATCAATTAATGTATACAAATCCTTATTAAGAAAGAATGTAAAATTGTATCTTAAGAAAATTTATAAAAAAAAAACAATTTCACAAGAATATGCAATCGTGACATATAAATAATTCGAGACCATTTTCTAACTACATATTTTCTTTGCCATGGATTTTTAAACACTCATACACATAAACCAGTATTCATATTTATTTATGCCACAACAGAGCTAAAGGTATTTTACGAATTTGATATATTATTTATTTTTGTTTTGAATCGATAAATCAGAAAACAATTAATTTAATAACTACTTTAGTTAATTAAAATTATTAAACAAATAAATTTTACAAAAATTATACATAATTGCACACAATCAGACCGGATGAGGAAATACATATTTTCAATTTTATAATTTATGCAAGTTTTTGAACGACATATCGCTACTTCAATTACTTCAATTCTTTTTTTTTTTTTTTTTTTTTTTTTTTTGAAACAGAGATTTAAGCTTTTTAACACACATTTTATTAAAGAGTTCAATCAATTTAATTTAATTTTTTATATTTATAAAGAAGAGCTGAAGTATTTTATTTAATTGAAGCTTAGTATGTAATGCATTTATATAAAGAGATTTAATTTTTTGTTGGTTATACGAGTCGTTATGTATTTCGTTTTTGTTTGAGGCTTAAATTGTTACATTTGTAGACATAATTCTCAATCATATTTTGAGAGGTTTTCTATAAACATTAATTTTTTTTAGTGTTTTTTATTTTTGAAATTTTACAGTCTTATTTATAAAACTTAATAAGGCTTTATAAAGTTTGTAAAACAAATTTTCACATAAAATTTTTCTCAAAAAGCCTTTATAAAGCCTTAAAAATTTTAAATTTTTATTAATAAGGCTATTTGATGTTCGTTACGCATTGTCTATATATTTCATTGGTGCTTTGCCAAATCATTGGCAGACTTCAACCACATATTTTGAACAGTCACAAACATCTCATCTTAGGCAAAGACTTTCAAAAACTATTTGCTTTTTATAAATTCTAAAATGTCCTCTGGAAGAGACTACAATGAGCCAGTTAAGATTACAAATTTTCCAATATTTTGAATTTGTCTGGCGATCATTGTCATCGTAACTCCTAAAAAATACTTTTACAGAAAATTTAAAATTTTTAATTTTCACAAAAATTTAATGATAAAAGAACAAGATATTTGTATAATATTTGTATAAAAATTTTACCAAAATGTGAATAACGATACAAGGATGAAATCTGAAATCTGAACTAAACGAGCGAAAGTGTTTGTCCGTGCGCTCACCAGTTTCTGTGTATGTATTACGGGGCTGCCTAAACAGCATTGAAATGTAAATACGTCTTGTTTTTTAAATGTATTGTCATAGCATGCACGAGTATTATATTAAACCAGTAATAAATGCTGTTGTGTAATAAGCGAAGCATGATGGATGTATTGATGTTCGTGTACATGATTGTTTACAAGATATGTCGCGAAGACTTCTTGTTCGTAACAAACACTCAAAAGAAGTAGTGTTGATACGTGTATGCTTGTTATTTTGCATATTGTACGTTTGAGTGTGTGTGTGTGTGTGTGTGTGTGTGCGCGTGTGTGTGTGTGTGTGTGTGTGTGTGTGTGTGTGTGTGTGTGTGTGTGCACAACTAATCGTGCTATAACCGCAAAAATAGCTTAAGCGACATAATTTTCAAACTTCAATTTTTGACAAAAAACGATCATTTGCGATCGTACATAGTCGATTTTCGTCCAAAAAAAAAACCAAGTCCAAAAAATGTGTCGCTTAAGCTATTTTAGCGGTTATGGCTCGTAATGTTAATGCATGTGTGCGTTTCTATGTGCAGAAAAATAAAAGATCATAAACACAACGTGTGTGCGTATGTACATGCATGATATTTGTATACGCGCCCATGCATATGAAGAAGCAAGCAATAAAAATTCTTTCGTCACAAAGTATACCTGCAATAACTGAAACAAATTTCTTGCAAAAGCATTTGAAAAATCCCTCATATCTTAAAAGTTCTTCTAAGTGGTCTTGTGCAGGGGTCTAGTGTGTATATAAATACATGACGGTTGTACGTTCAATAGAAATTCCGGCTTTCGAAAGCCACTTCAATTATATAGCAATTATTTTATTTTATTCTCTCAGTTTACTCTCTTTTTGCTATGGCGCTGTTGTTGCTGCTATTGCTGCACATATATCGCTTCTATGACTTTCATCTATTCGACTTAAAATAACACGTATTTTAGCATTTTATATCAACAGCATCCATTAAATGAATATAACAAAAATGAAAGAAAAACAAAAAAAGTTTTGCTAAAAGCAAATTGTATAGCGAGACATATTGAACATGATTGACATATGTATATCGTCTTCGTAAGAGGCTGTGTGTGTGTCTGTATGTGCATTTTCATATGTACATATGTATATGTATGCATTGATGTATTGTATTAGTTTTGGGGTAGTGGCAGAAATCGTAGTTGTGTCATGTTAAAAACAACTGACAACAAAATGTATTACGAGTTGGAAAGTATATTGACATGAAGATGCTACTGGTATAGATAATAAAAACTAAATCGAAAAAGTTCTAAACAAAAAAAAATCTGGAAGAAACAATGGGATTTGCTATAATATGAGAAGCAACAACCGCCACAATAGCAACATGAGGTCGTTTTATTGGAGTAGACTTATTGACATATTAACCAAAAAAAAAAAAAAAACCATGGAGGATAATTTAAGATCAAGCAAATAAAGTTTGTTGGTTAATTTGATGCGGCAAGTATAACCAAAAAAAATTACTAGAGATTTGCGGTTACAATGACATACTTTTCAATGACACTACACCATAGGGCTTGTATTAGTAGAGAGAAGTTATACAACGAATTGACTGTTACTAAACAAGTAATCAAACTCAAATGTGATAATATCACAAAATAACAGTTGTCCTATCAGCCCCAATAGATGATTTATTAAAGATTTTAAGGCATATCAAAATAGTTTGACAACAAAATAATTGGGTTTATGTGTACAATACATCCGATAGGAAAGGAATACAATACTGCAAGTTTGCGCCACATTAGATGTTCTTCTATCGAAATACACAAATAACTCTATTTCAAAAAATAATGAGTTAGGGCCTTTCTATATTAAGGTAACGATGTACACATACATACATATCACTCATTTGCTTCAATAGTGTCATAACTTAAAAAAATAGTTTTGTATAAAACGCGTTCAAATTTTTCAATTTAATTACAACTATGAAAACAATCCTTCTCTCAAGAGTACAAGCTATTTATATGAAATTTTTACAGAAGATAAAATATGAAATGCAAAATTATTCTACATTATCAATTAAAAATAATATATTTTGAGTTATCACATTATTAAAGTAAATTTTTGTTTTTTTTTTTTTAAACAACTTTGGTACTTTTTCCCTGGCCAACGTCATTCCCGATGAAGTCACCAGCCCAAAGTCCGCACCAAATAGTGACTTTTTCGTGATGTATTGGATGCTTTTGAATCATGTGGATTGATATCGTCCCAAATTTTAAAATTTTATTGAAGATGATTTTTCGAGCACCCTCTCACGGATAACGGCGATGTTTTTACCAGATCTTGCACTAGTTCATTGTTTACTGAAACAGAACGCAACCTACTTCTCGGTAGGGCGATTATGGCGACAGAGACAGTTACTCACCTGCTCTTAGAGAGCACGACACTGTACACAACACGACACACATTTTTATGAAAAAAAAAAAAAAAAATACTCGACAACTTGCAAATGTATATGTGACCCCATGCGCTACCTCGATGCAATAGAGTTAGATCCAGTACGACTTATCATTTGATATACCATTGGATTCATAGGTTAGGATCGGAGTAGAGTGATATATGTATGTATATCAACACGGAATCTCACGATTCTATTTAATTACAACAGTAATTAACAGTGGCATTCAGTCTGGTAAACCAAACAAGCAACCAAACAACTATTGATTGTATTCCTTGCCAAAGGACTCAAATTTATTTACAACACTGCGATTAGTCATCTCTGTAGGGCGATTATTGCCGAAGGTTGTGGACGAACAGCACACTCATTTTGCCAAAAAAAAAAAAATATCATCACTTTCACATATTATTCAATTCTATTTTGGCCCACCGTATTTTAACAAAACAGACTGAAAAAATTACAGTCAATCCGACAGATATGGCCGCTATCAACTGCCAGAGTTCAGGAGTCTCTATTAAATTACCCTTTACAAGTAAAACGTTGTATTAAGATTTTCTAAAATGATTGTGCAATTTCACAACACAAATCAATCAATCAATTATTTTATCAGTGAAATCATATAATATAAATATATGCACATATTGATTATTTCCAAATATGCCCTTGAATAAATGAATATCACAGAAAATAATTTCATAAATGTTTTCAGTACAAATCACTTTTTATGACAAATATGACAACTGCGCTTTCAAATAGAAAATAATAGTGTATGAGGTATTTCAATAAGAGGTTTCAGCGCCTCTGGTGTCAATGAGGCATACTAAATTTTGCTGTGTTTAGTAGCTTTCATTAAAAAAATTGTAATACGATGAATCAAAACAATTCACATATTCCATTTGCAATAAAAATTGCGTATATAAAGCGAAATCTACATAAACTGACACCATATAAAGGGTGTTTTTTATTGAGGTATAGAACTTTAAGTTGGCATCACTTTTTTAACTGGCGGCCATTTTATCAGCTGTCAAGTGATTAATATTTAGTTTGGTTTGCCATTTCATCGTGAACAGGTTGATAAAAGAACAACGCTTGCAAATCGTGCAAATTTATTTCGAAAATAATGGTTCAGTTCGCGAAGTTTACCGCAAGCTCCGTCCATTTTATGGTCGACATAATCGTCCATCAGAGCAATTAATTCGGTTAACCATGGATCGTTTTCGCACTACGTTTACTCTATGTGATAATACGCATCCGCAGAGACGTCGAACAGTGCACACCGAAGAAACAATTGCCGCTGTAGAGCAAAGTGTTGAAGAGGACCCGAATGAATAGATTCGCCACTGTGCACAGCAATTGGAGCCGACTAACCGACTATTTTGTTCCCGAATTGGATGGCATGAATGTGGATGAGTTGTGGCTCCAACAAGACGGCGCTACATGCCACACAGCGCACGTCACAATCGATTTATTGAAGGAAACATTCGATGAGCGCATAATTTCGCGGAATGGACCTGTCAATTGGCCACCAAGATCGCGTGATTTGACACCATTGGATTATTTTCTTTGGGGATATGTGAAGTCGCTCGTCTACGCCAACAAACCAGAAATGTTAGGGGACTTGGAAGCCAACATTCGTGGCGTTATTGCCAACATACGGTCCCATATGCTCGAAAAAGTGGTTGAAAATTGGACCTGTAGAATTGGCTTTATTCGAGCCAGCCGCGGCAGCCACATGCCCGAAATCATATTTAAACATTAATGGCATAAAACTATCCTTCCAATAAAGCCAAATTGATGGATATTAAAACGATTTTCTTGTGTTTTATTTCAATTTGAAGTTCTATACCTCTTAAAAAAACACCCTATACGTGGACCAAACAAAAAGAACGCTGCTGATGGAGGTGTAATGGCTTTCGTAAATAAGTAGTTCTTCCGCTCTACTAGTGTTTGTCAGAATATTTACAATTAACTTTGGTGTGAACAAACTAATAATTATCACATGTAATTTGGCCTACAAAGTGATACGAACTTTAGCCTGGGGGTCTACTGCGTAATTCGAAACGAAAGAAAACGCTTTTGATTTTGTATGCTTATAACATGTAAATTCGAAAGCATTTTCTTTCGTTTCGAATTACAGAGTAGACCATTTGATCAAATTGTAAATATAAAAATATTTTTATTTAACAAAGTCTTAAGAAATACTAATTCATCGCTAGCTTTTGCCTTCCCTACAAGATACAATTATAATAGTATTATTATTAAAAAAAATAACCCCCAAATTTATTTCCATTTTGTCACACTGTAATTTAATACAAACAACTAAACGTTTAACATGAAATTTTTATGTTATTTTTAAGCGTTAATAAAAACTTTACAGGCAGCCTTTATTTAATTCAATTACGTTTAAAAGCTTTAAATTTTTTTTAATTTACTTAATTACTGCAATCCTCATGAAGCCCTGTTCGCCTTTTTCTGCAACACACAAACAAGTATTTTAATGCAATCTCGAGTTGCATTGTTGGAATTTACAACCAAATGAAAACATACATAATCCACAGAACTTTGAACCATTCTTTACGTATGATTAATAACATTCATACTCATACGACCTGATGACCATTAAAGAAAGGTTGAAAAAAAAACAAATATTTTAAAAACGTTCACAATTTCAGTGAATAGAACGCGTAGAACAAACTGGCCACAATTTTACATTTCAAATACAATAAAATACATAATTAACTTGTGACTAGTGACCGACCATTAAATGAAAAAATTTAAAAAAAATTAAAAAAAAATAAAATTAAAACAGTAAACTAAATGAGTTAAACCCATGAATTAAATAAACTGTTAGTAAGTTTCCTCACACACACATGCACATGCACACGCACATGCACATGCACTTGCTTGCACACAGCGAGTGAGCGAGCGAGCGAGCGAAGAAGCAAACGAAGCGAAGGAGCAAAAAACACACTGCCATTATCGTAATTGCCAAGTGTAGAACAACGCAGTGTGGTATGTGTGAAATATAAATTGCAACTAAATGAAATATTGCAAAAAAGGCAACAAAAACAGAAACGTTTTTTGTTCATTCTCTTCAAACAAATTCTCTCTAAAGATTTCAGACACTTGAGTTAAGTATAGTTGCCTTTTTGTTATTAAGCCCCCCCCCCTTGTTCTTTTTTATTAATGCATTTTACCATTTTGCTTAAAAACCAAAGATGTTAAAGCACGGTGAAACACTTTATGGCTTTGAGCCTGGTGTGAATGGGTGTGTGTGTGCAGCACGAAAACAATCGGTAAAGTATTTCTTATACTTTTATACTTATACTTATAGACGATTCGTATTTCAAAGAGACTACCAAGTCCGACCTCGTACATCAGACGAAGGAGTCTCAAACAGAAGCATAAAATTAAAATAAAAGAAATATGAAAGGTATTAAAAGTTAATTTCACAATAGTCTAAATAGTGTATGTATGTTCATATTGTTTTGTATTGTATTGGTGTCGGAGTTGAAACTGTTTTGTTGCAAGTGCTTGCTGCGTTTTTATTTTTAATATTTTATTTTTGGTAGCTTCTTTTACCTCGTTGCGTGATTTATAACAATTGCTTTGAATACAGTTTATTATGGCTGGTGCCCTCGCTGCTGTTTCCTTTGCAGATGCTACGATTGCTGGAATTGCTACATTGACTATTGCTTGGAATGACGTGCAGTAAAGTGCTGCAAAATTGTATTTGGCAAACGCATTTCGTTTTGCGTTTTTTTTATATTTTCTCTCTGTTTATTATTGTTCTTGTTTTTGTAGTTGTTAATAGCGCCACCGCTAACAGTACACATACAAACATAAATATCCCTACACCATACACGCATTCTCTAACCAAAACTTAAACATGCGCCAGTGGTATGAAAAGGAACCATTGCCACCAATGACATGCGAAGTAGTTAGCGCTTTTGTTCGATTTGCACTAGGGGCTACCCATGTGGCATTCCAATCATATCTATATCTCCCTCTAGACACCAATTTAATGTAAAAATAGATACCCTAGTTTCGCTAGCTAATTATATAGCTCCAAGTAATGCTGAAAACAATTTTTTTTCAACGACGAGTAGAAAATATATACATATGTATGTATGTATATGATAAACAGATCCCGTTATAAATTATCAACAACTTTTTGTCTGTTTTTTTGATGAATTTAATACACAATGTTAGTTGAATTGGGGATAGTGCGAGGTATAGGTCTATGTCGGCATCTACGTTGCTAGGTAATGGTTATGCAGTGGGGGGTCAATTGCCACCTCGTAGGACATCTCCATGTTAAATTCGCCACTCAAAAGTATGTCTTGTAGATTGCAGTGGGACTAGCGGTAGTTCCAAAAGAACTATCGAATATACAGGCGAATCGCTAGGACGCCATACCATTGGGGCTTTTCTGCAGACAAACACTTACGCACAAACTCACACATATGCAACTAAATTTATATGGACATTTAACTTTATTGTTTATTTCATTTCGCACAAGCTTCTTTTTTGTGTTCTTTATTTAAAAAAATTGCAACCGTTTTAATATTATTGAACCCTCCAAAAAGGAAATCGCATTGTATTTACGGATGCCCTCACCATCACCGTTCATGCTTCCACAATTATTTGTGAGCTGAAGAGGCTTCAGTTTTGAGAAAATAAAATATATTAAAAAAAATTGCAGTTTATTCTACGAAATGGAAATAAATTATTGCAGCACATGTTATTTCTAAAAAACGCATTTTTAACAACAAAAAATAAAATAAAATAAATTTTGAGCATTTATTCCTTTTTGAACAAGTTTTTTGATTGAAGTGAGACTTATATACAGTGGTGTGAGGTTTTCCATAGAATCATAAACTATATGAAAAAAATTTCAACATTTAATCATCTAGATGTCACTATATTTTATGCAAAATCATAAAGAATAAATTTTTGTTGTATAAGACAAAGTTTTTAACAGCATCTAATTCTTTAAACTTTTACTTAGAACTTTAAAATAATGTACAAGATGCCTTATTAAAAAAATAGATTGCAGGATTAGTTGGGTGTTTGTTAAAATTCTAAGATGCAGCTGTCATTAAATCGCAAAGTTATTGCTACGAGACTGAAGAAGGATTATTATGCTAATGGCTCGATTATGCATGGCAACCGAACTTTAGTTGCGTTGCCAATTGCCAAAATGTTATTAAGTAAGTAGAAAAATATTGTTTACCTTGGCAAGCGCGAAACTTTAGTTGCTGCCATAGTTTTTAAAACCAAAAGTTAAAACTAAAAAAATATATTAAATTAGTTTAAAACTATATAAAGTAGAGATGGACGCATGTCGAATTTTTGCAACACCACACGACACGAATACGAATACCAAGACACTCAACAAGATACTGTACAACACGCACGAAATATTATTGGTATGGTGTTGAAGATCAGAAAATTCAATTGATATTTTTTCAAGAGTCGCTTTCAAAATATGGCACCGAGTTGGCACTGCCAGCTGATACTATCTGCTACCATAGCTGATACTATCGGTTTACGTACAGAACTTTAAGCTTTAGAGGCTCATACAATATCAACAAATATGATGGTGTTGTGTGTTTGACGCTACAAAATATTAAATTTTTTCTCTACTGGAAATTCATTCATACATATTTTACATCTAAAATCGTTTCGAGGTTTTTGTGTCAATTTTGCTCAACGAAACAAACCTAACACGCACGAAATTAGATTTTTATCGTGCGTGTTCATGTCACGAAAAAAAAAACACGACATGCGCCCATCTCTAATATAAAGTAGCCTTTTTTGGGAAGGCAAAAATATGATTTAAGTCTAAAAATAAAATTGAATTAGTGATATTAGTTAAAAATTATTTTAAGCAATATTATTTATTTATAATAGAGACTGTAACGATAAAGGATTTGAGCTGTCTCTTTAAAACAGAGATCATCAAAAGGTCGCCCGCGGGCACTTTGTTATGCTCTGTTTTACACGTACATTCCAGAGATGGCAAAGTTGGTACAATTATTCCTTTTTCGGTACTATTTAAACTCGGAAAGTACAATAGTACACCAATGACTAATTAAGTACATTTAAGGAATCTCCCCAGTTTCACTCCGCATTTATTTTCAAGCGATTGCATATGTCAATTTCCACTTTCGAACAATGAAACTCATATTCTTCTCACTTGAAAACAGTCCTGTGAAAATCAAAAAATGTCAACTCGTCCTTTTCCAAATAATTTTTTTTTCTAAATTCGGATGCGAGAGCAAATGCTATTAACTTGTATATTTTAAATTTCAACTTAAACATCCCAACTTACAAGCAAACTTGTGAAAACGGTTCGGTAGTCAGAACAAAGTTGATTATTTCAATAAAAACAAATAAAAATATGTAATTTGAACTAAACAATTATTTTAGTACAATTAAGGTAAAAAAGTACAATTTTTGAAAGTTGTTGGTACATTTTTAAAATTATCAATGCCTTGCCTGGTACAATCGTACAAGCATGCATTTTACTCTCTTTTATATTATATATGTATGTGTTTGATTATCACTGCTTTAAAGGCACATTTTTTACTTTCTTTTTTCGAAAGTTGCTAAAAGTTGCCATACTTAATTCTAATTTCAATTACTGTTGCAATTTGACCACGCCGCTGCTGCTGGTAGTAAGGTGCAGGACAAAAAATAAGATATAAAGCATAGTCTCTACTCTACTCATTGCAGTCATTACACATTCACGTGCGTGATTCAACATGTTTTGTGACAGTTCGTATCAAATTTTATTTATTGAAATATAATACGTGAATTGTTCCGATTTATCGAATAAAAAAAATGTTCAATATGAACAAAATATGTGTAGCAAAACATGAAACAAATATTGATAAAGAAAATATAAATCGAAAATATGAAATGGTACGAAATAATTCGCAAAAGGTGTTGGCCTATGGGGATTGAAAGTGGGAGATATTGTGGAAAGCCATAAGCAGCTCAAAGCGCTCAATGGTTCAAATTTTTTTTATTTGGGTATGCCGCCTTTGCTCACAATTGACTGGCAATGGAATCGTGTGACATCTTTGCGTTGTTTACGTATATGGGCAATTTATTCATCGTTTTGTTGCCGTGAGCGAAATATTGATCTACCAAAACACACCAGAGACAAAACAGTGGGTATGCTTAAGCATTAACTAAATGTATTTGGAAGTGCTTAATAAACAAAAAACAAACTATTTGAAATCTTTAAAAAACACTCCCATAAAGTTGAAGTTGTTATCATGACAAATTTCGTACTTTAATAAAAATAGTAAATTTTAAATAAAACGCCTACAGTTTTGTATAACAATTCTTCTAGTTGTTGTTGTACTTAAAAACATTTTTCTATTAATGGTTTTAAATTAGTACGAGTAACTAACTAACAACTTCGCAAAATAAACTTTTTACCATTTCAGTTCAATTTGACAAGCAAAAGACACATGTCATTTACGCTTTTTTTTTCTTAGTGTGTCTGTACCACAGTGCTTTTGGTTTTTTTTTTACAAACACAAGTTTTCTAAAACTTTTAGTTTATAGTCATTGAATTACAACATCATCATTCTCTCTATGTACTCGCATTTGTGTGTGAGCATTTTTCCTCTTTGTTTTTTTAGTCAACTTTTCTTTTTTTTCCAATGAATGAATCAAGTATGCATTACACATTTGGTTTTCCGGGTAAAGTTTTTTTTTGAGTTTTCCTTCTCTTTTTCACTTTTCTAAATGTGTCATTTAAGAAAAAGATGAAAACAAAAAAAAACATTTTACTCGTGTCTTTAGTTTTTCATGCTGCACTCAAGCCAACTGTGATGATGCTGCTCTTGTCTTGATGTCTAACTAATAAAACTGATTTGATTTAACAATGTTCGTTTAACAAACACACACACACACACACATGCACACACATGGTAATATATGCAGCAACATATGCTCAAATATGGAAACTTTCTCAGAATGACGTTGATGGAAATTTTTCCTAGATGATTGACTTATTTTCCACCTTGTCACTTTGCGTTTTGGAATGAGAGAAAGTAAAAATGCAGCAAAATAGTATTCTGCGAACTTAGAAAAGATTTTATTTATATGCAAAAATCTCATTAAGAATTTTACCCTCAAATACACACACACACACACAAACACACACGCATTTATAAATAATTTTGAGAATTTTAAGGAAACACACATGATACGTGCTGGCAAAGCAACTAATACGCGTACGAGTACCATGAAGAAGGCTTTATTTTCGGTTGCAAAGGATGGATGTTGTGTGCAGGATGTAAATTACAAGCGAGTAATTTGTTGTTGCAGTTGCTCAATATTAATGAAAAAGTTTATGAAAAACAAAATTCTAATAAGCTGTGTGTGTGTGTGTTTAATCATAAAATTTTCATAATCTTCTGAATGAAAATAGAAGTAGATTTTCCATTCACATTTTCTTTTTTCCTTCATTTTAAGTTTGTTTTAATGAAAAGGATGTTCATTAGCGAGCGTGTACTTTTCTAGATTATATGCAAATAATGTATGCAAATGTAATTCCAGAGGGAAAAAAACTAAAATTAAAACCGGCGATTTTTTTAAAAGGTATTTCATTGGCAAATGCAAGATTCACTTCAAGTAAGTAATAAAGAATTTAGTTAATTTTGATGCACCCTGTTTTTACAAACATTTAAGCATTCTGTATGGGTGTGTTTGTTGCAAAGAATTTGTTCTCACGAATTTTCAACTTTGCTTTTACAGTATACGAGTATCAGGAGGCGGTATGAGTTCAGAGCAGTAAAGTCAAGACGACATTTACTACTGCGTAAATGTGCACACATGTGTTATTAATACTCAAATAAGTCTTATGATTTATTATTATTTTTTTCCAGGTAAATTTGTTGAATGCATGTTCTCAATTTCACGGAACTGCATGTGAATTTGAAGGAAATTCAATTTGTTGCAAAACGTAAAATTAAAGATTTATTTATGAGCACATTTGCTGGAAATTATCTAAAAACATAAATATGTATGTTGAAAGCGCAGTAGTTACAAAAAAGTTTTTAATTGTGATAAAACAAATTTATTTTCCACTTCAACTGGCAACACTGCAGCTTGTGAAATTTTTGTTGGCGCGATATTTATGATGACATCTTTAAAATATTTAGCGCAAGTATTTCATAATTTTCCAAACAAATGATGCAACTAATTAGCAAAGTATCAATCATTTTAAATGACATTTTGTCAATACAAATAATAAATTTTACTTTGTTTACATAGAACAGCATACATTTGAGTTTTATTAAGTAGAAGTGAATGGACGGCTGTGCCAAATATATTTCTTATGCAATTTACATCAGTAATGTGCAACATGGTATTACAGTCATGCTCAAAATTTTAAATACACTAAACAAATATTTATTTGTTTGCATTAATTTAAATAAAATGTTATGATCTCAAAAATTTTCTTTTGTCTACAATTATTAAGAAAGTGATTAATATCTTTTTTTTGGAACAGGATCATCTAAAAAATACAACACATATTCGATGATATATTAGGCAGGTTGCTGAGAAGAGAAATTAAGTTTTCAGCTCACTTGAGTCTGAGAGTGGAAAAGGGATAATGAAAGTTTCGATGATGAAGTGACAGATAGATAGAGAGGAGTGAAGCATAATTCATATCTTTATTTTAACAACTCGGCTTGTGCGTTTTTTGTTCACTTTTATAGCATCGTTGCAGCGCCTCTGGTGTTGAGTAAGCGTATTACTTTAGTATAGGTCAAGGGTGCCCAAGCCCTATGCGCTTGGTAATCATTTGTTTTTTAGGCTGCGTTAGGGTTTGCAAATAATCCCATAATCGCGATTACCGCGCTTATCGGTTAATCTCGATTAATCCAGAAAATATACTATTATAATTTTTTCTAAAACCAAAATAGATTGCGTTATGAGTTTTGGTCGAACTGTATGGGTTTTTTTGTTAAATTTTATAGCATCGTTGCAGCGCCTCTAGTGTTAAGTAAGCGTATTACTTTAATCTACGTCAAGGTCAAGCTCTATGCGCTGGGTGCTTATTTGTTTTTGTAAAAGCGTTTAACTATAGGCTGTGTTAGGGTTTGCAAATAATCCCAGATTTTCATAATCGCGATTACCGGTTAATCTCGATTAATCAAGAATATATTCTATTATAATTATTTCTAAAACCAAAATAAATTGCGTTATGAGTTTTGGTCAAACTGTATTTCTGGGTTTAGCCAAATAAATTTAATTACTTTGTCTTGAGTTCGCGTTTTGATAAATTCAGTCGCATTAGTGAAAAGTGATTTTTCAATCAGTGTGAAAAAGTTGACGAAACACATTCCCTAGCATTCAAGTGATATTCAAATTGATTTTTAATTACATATTTTTAAACAATTAGATAAATGGCGATTTTAACAAATAACTATCAAGTACAACACAAATAATTGTAACGTCATTATTATCGCAATTTCAGTCAAAGGCAGATCTGTGTTTCGAACTTTATCATTTACATTTGTACAGTGCAACAGAATAAAAAACAAGCAAATAACCCTTGACAGATTAACGCCTCAAACAATGACAATTATACATAGTCGTGCAATAAAAAAGAAACATGAATATTTTATATTAATCAAATAAAGTAAAAATGCATGTAAATAAACAGAAACCAAAGTAAACTCAAATTTAATTTAGTCTATAATACAATTAATAATTATTATTACAGTAAATATAAAATGCAAAATTTTAATGTAACTTAAAATAAAAATAAAAATTTATTTGTATGTGCGTGTATGTGGAAATATATATATAAACCTGCGAATATTTACACACGCAAACTTAATACACCCTGCAGATATGAGATGATATTTTTATTAATAAATTTTATATGCTCCAGGAAAAATCGGAGATTATATTGCAGATTTGCATTCAATGAAGAGTTCCTAGTTGGAATGTTGACGGCTTAGGCTTCATTATTTAGGTTTAGTGAGGCCAAGGTGATTCAGAGATCATACCAAGATCAGTTTCAAGGGATACTGATTTAAATACAATGTCCCCATAAGGATTCGGCATAGCCCAATAAGCAATTTTGCTTGAAATCAAGTGTAAAACAAATGTTATTCAAGCCACATGTTCAATTGTCAAGGGTTGAATTATGCTTGTTTCACACTTTATTTCAATAGCATCATTCTCCAGTGAAATGGGAACTTGAATTCAATTCGAACATTTCAATTGTATTACAGTTAAATTCAAGCCTTGAATTATACTGTAATTCAACCTTGTATTACAATTGAATTCAAGTATATTTCAAGCTTCAAAAACGATTCTTTTAAAATGGAAAGAAAAATGCAATCGACAAGTTTTCTTACAATTATTTTCTGCATATCTACCTTCACTATTGTTTTCACGATTTTAATCACCATTTGCTTTTTAAAAAAATTACTTTTTTATTTATATTTGATATTTTTCACCAAACTTTCAATTTTATTAAAAAATAAATTACATATTTGACAAGGTTTGAACATGTTGTATGCTGTTTGATTTTTTATTTCAAAATATTTTAAAACTTGAATATTATTTGAAAAAATGTTTGAATTCATCTTTGTTTCCAGTCAAATTTCAAGTGCTTGAATTTTAATTTTTTGAGTGCTTACTGGGATGGTTCGAAGATGAGTGAAGGTACAGCTTACTTACAAATAGACTCCTGAGTGCATGCTGTGTATTACAAAAAATTACGGTGGAGAAGGTTTATACAGGCGAATATGTTTTACTATTGCCACACTGAAGGCTTTCGAAGATCACAGCATCGAATCAAAAAAAAAAAAAAAAAAAAAATACGCGTTTGTAGACAAATAACTTTGCTACTAGTGCCAAAGTACCATCGGACTTGAGTTTATCGATCAATAAGACTTTTTTCGAAACAATCATTCCAGTAGCGAAAATAGTCAGCTGATCGGTTGCGACCACCTAGCATGGACTTGCCTTGAGATATACTCGTCCCAATTTGCCTTGAAAATGCGTTCTTGAGATGTCAAAAGTGAAGCAGATTGCAAGGTATGATTTTTTTTAGTGAACATATCGAGCCATTACCGCCAAAGAAGCTTAACCAACATGATTTTCGAAATGCGTTTTTTTTTATAAAAATCATTAACTTGTTATCATTGGCATTATCTTTCAAAATTTTATAACCATAGGATATACCGTTTCAATTTTATAGCAAAAACAATTTAAGCTTAAGTACAAATTATTTTTTGTTTACAGTTTTTGTAACAGCAACTTGTTACTTAAGCTAAAATTTTCTTTTGAAAATAAAGCAAGTATGATATAATATTCGGAATAGCCGTATATAATATACCCTCCATCGACTTCGTATGAAGTATATGCATACAGACAATATTACATACATGATCTATTTTTAAAATAATTAACTAGATCAGCCTTTTCTGATAGCAATTTATTCACCCACATATAAAAAACTTGAATGCACATTATTAGACCATAGAAATCACCGGCAGTTTCTGATAGACCGGCCATAAAAATCACATATGTGTAAAAATTGCACTAATAGCATGCATACCGATCATACGCATTGCACTTTTCATCTAAAAAATAACCTATCTTGGATATAAACACTTTTGACATCATAACTTTTAAATGCGTCGTTTTTCGAAAAAAAAAACTTTTGTACACTCAAAATAAAAATCAATCCATCCGTACTTAAATCAATCAAAAGCGGTGTCATAAGTACGGTAAGTACGGATTTCACTCAAATCAAGTACAAAAGACGTAATTCAAGTACAGACTATTCAAGAGCTAAATACTTAATTTTATCCATACTTGAAATAAATCCAAAACCAGATTGGATTCAGAAAACATGAGATAAAATTAATTTCAAAATACGTTTGATTCAAGAATTTCTTAGTTGATTTAATACGAATCCGTACTTGAAATACTCCCAAAATGAGATTGATTTAAGAAAATCTGCGCCTGTTTTAAGAAATGCTACACAGAAAAAATTATTCCCAAAAAATTTTTAAACAAATATTTGTTTGAAATCAAACTTAGTTTCATTTCAGTAAATATTCTGTACTGTTCCACTAAATTAATTTGTACCAAAACACTGTATAGAGAAGAAACAGGCCACGACGTTTGTCGGCTACATTTCGGCATTTACATGTATACAACACGATCAAACAAAATAAACAACAACTAAACAACAACAACCGCACAACAGCATGTTGTTCCTATCAACAAGCAAGATAAACACCAACACACACTGAAATAACATTTTCTCTCAGCCGAACTATGATTAATTTAAATTTTTACAAAATTTTTATCAGAATTTACAAAATTATTTGTAGGACCGCATTCAAATAAAATATTTACTGATTCAACGAATTTGATTACTGAAAATGAAATTTATTTTTTTCTGTGTAGCTTGATTTTTTGAATAAAAAGATTTAATATAATTTTTAATTAGCTTTTTATTGAATTTCTATGGTAATAACAATTAAATTTAATGCAAAAGACCAAAAGCGGGTATTGTTTCCTTTACGTCGCTCTGTTACATGCATCGCTAACAGTGTTGCCGAAAAATTGTGACGGAAGAATGCTAAGTGAGTCCAAGATGCCTGTTCTATGGAAGAAAAAATACTAGGTTTTAAATTTATATAGGTTATTTGTTGAATGCTTTTTTACTAAACAATAATAGGCACTTGGCCTGCACAATACTGCCTCTTTATCATCAATGAATAAATTATCTGTTTTGCTCTCAACTATAGCCCACGTTTCTAAGCTGATTACATTTATAATCGTCATCGCTCCAAAAGTGCAACCCCATCAGTGCTCTAAGCGAAACTATGTCATTAAGAAGCTAGGGGTTCTTGGTCACCTAGAGCGATAACATATTTCTGAGTCCGGTCTTACAGCGAGTTGAGCAAAATAAAATAATTATCAATGAGAACTTATGAGGGATGCGTTGCAGAAAGTTTTCGTACCTATTACTATTTTTTACCAAATAATATTACATGTTATGTAGATATGTATGAATATTTATATAATAAAAAAAAACTACAGATTAAAATATACTTCTATATATAAAACTTTCATGAAATTTTCATAATGTTAACAAAGTGTGTATTTTGTTTTTTTATTATTTGCAAAGACAGGAGCAGAAGCAATTATTATACTGGATTCACAGACGTCAATTTCTGTTGAGCAACTTTTGATCTTATTAAAGATGAAAGAGAAGATAAATGAAAATGGGAGCTATCATATTTTTTACTCCCGCTTATGAACTAAAAATTTGCTCAACTAAAATTGCCGTGTTTCAAACGGGACGCACAATCGATAACAAAAACTCATATATATATTTACTTACTCTTTAAGCAGAAACAGCTTCGCAATCTAAGTCCCTCAAAAGTTTTAGCAGTTTGGAGTCGTCCTTTGCTTTCACTTTTTGTCTTATTTATTTATTTATTAATTCACATTTTAATATTGATATTATAGTTTTATTTTGTTCACTTTTATATTATTAAAAACACTTTTGCAAACGAGAAAAATCAACCGCGCCTATTCACTTTGAAATAAAACATTTTCCGTTAAAAAGTACAATTATTATTTTTATTTTAATATATTAATTTTTTCATTTTATTGAATTTCAATCACAAGCACACTAACGAACTTGAAATTTTTTGGTTAAAACGTTTTTTTTATTCTTCTTTTCATATGTGTAAATATAAAGTACACAAAATCGTACTTTAAATAAGTTTTTTACTCAATTTAAGAACTTTGTACTTGGTTTAAATTTGTTTTACATAATTTAAGCTCTTCATACTCAATTTAAGAAACTAAAGGATTAATTTTCTAAAGTAATCCTGTTTTCAGTTTGTTTTAAGTAAATGTAAGTGCTATTCGTACTTAAATTTTTAAGTATGATTCGTACTAAAAGTAAGTAGAAAAAACTTAAATTTAGTAAGGCTTTTTTCTTTCTGTGTATCCATTTTTGTTTAGAATAAATTCCGCAACATCTTTCCTCTACATAATTTTCCCACAAAAATTACCTATCATGGCTCTTTAATGAGATGAAACTATGTTATGAAACTAATTTTTTTTGGAAATACTTTTTCAACGGCTTGTGCGGGTAGTGATAATTATAATTCGTTTTTATAATTTTATAAGATAAGATCTGTATACTATATAGCCTCATTACATTTGGACAAAGTATGTATCATCTAATAACATAAGAATTAAACATCACATACCACACAGAAAAAAATAGACAAGAATTATTTTCAATAAAACCATGTTATTGAATAAAATTTTAGTTTCAATAATATTTGTCGTTAACTTGAATATTGTATTTATTAATTCCACACATTTTAAAATAATGGGTGTTTTTTATTGAGGTATAGAACATTAAGTTGGCATCACTTTTTTAACTGGCGGCCATTTTGTCAGCTGTCAAGTGATTAATATTTAGTTTGGTTTGCCATTTCATCATGAACAGGTTGACAAAATAACAACGCTTGCAAATCGTGCAAATTTATTTCGAAAATAATGGTTCAGTTCGCGAAGTTTACCGCAAGCTCCGTCCATTTTATGGTCGACATAATCGTCCATCAGAGCAATTAATTCGGTTAACCATAGATCGTTTTCGCACTACGTTTACTCTATGTGATAATACGCATCCGCAGAGACGTCGAACAGTGCGCACCGAAGAAACAATTGTCGCTGTAGAGCAAAGTGTTGAAGAGGACCCGAATGAATCGATTCGCCACCGTGCACAGCAATTGGAGCTTTGTCCATCAACTTTATGGAAGATTTTGCGCAAAGATCTTGGCTTGCGACCTTACAAGATCCAGCTTGTGCAAGAATTAAAGCCGCGAGACCATGCAATGCGTCGTGATTTTGGTGTATGGGCCGAAAATGAGATTGATCTCGATGCTGATTTTCATCGCAAAATTTTGTTCAGTGATGAGGCTCATTTTTGGTTGAATGGCTACGTCAACAAGCAAAATTGCCGCATTTGGAGTGAAGAGAATCCACATGAGACCCTTGAGACGCCATTACATCAACAAAAACTGACTGTTTGGTGTGCTCTATGGGCTGGTGGAGTCATTGGGCCATACTTCTTCCGAAATAATGCTGGAGAGTCAGTTACCGTTAATGGAGACCGGTATAGAGCCATGATAACCGACTATTTTGTTCCCGAATTGGATGACATGAATGTGGATGAGTTGTGGTTCCAACAAGACGGCGCTACATGCCACACAGCGCACGTCACAATCGATTTATTGAAGGAAACATTCGATGAGCGCATAATTTCGCGGAATGGACCTGTCAATTGGCCACCAAGATCGTGTGATTTGACACCATTGGATTATTTTCTTTGGGGATATGTGAAGTCGCTCGTCTACGCCAACAAACCAGAAACGTTAGGGGACTTGGAAGCCAACATTCGTGGCGTTATTGCCAACATACGGCCCCATATGCTCGAAAAAGTGGTTGAAAATTGGACCTGTAGAATTGGCTTTATTCGAGCCAGCCGCGGCGGCCACATGCCCGAAATCATATTTAAGCATTAATGGCATAAAATTATCCTTCCAATAAAGCCAAATTGATGGACATTAAAACGATTTTCTTGTGTTTTATTTCAATTCGAAGTTCTATACCTCTAAAAAAACACCCTTTACAATATTAATTATATTTTTTCTGTTTTGTTGTAATTTTCATTGTTTACTTTCATTGTGTTATCGTATTAACACCCTACTTCTTCTTCATATATAATTTGCAATTCAATTCTAATGTGTTATAGAAAAAGTAACAAAAACAAAATAAGTTAGATATCTAGTAAGAATTATTTTGTATAATTGAATTCAAAATTACAAAGACATTGAAATTGTATCTTATCTAAAAATGCAAATATTAAAATATTTGTTTATTATCAGTACGAGTATTAGTGCACATAATTTGATTTTAACCATATTATCTTCAAAGAAACCAAACTTCGAGATATAATAATATATTAGATGATTAAAGAAAATATATGGTGTTGCTTGTTATCAATGGGAAGTAAAATTGTGAATGGTAGGAGTATAAAAACTTTCACATTTCGAGGGAAACCCCACTTGCCGTTTATGCATATCGCAGTTTTACCTGCCGTTACCTTCAATTATAAATAGACCCATTTTGGGGGCTCTACTCTATAATTTAAAATAAAAGAAAATCCTCTTGTATAAGCATGTTATTAACATACAAATTCGCAAGAATACTCGTTCGAGTAGAACTTCTGATTTTCAATAAAACTTTTTCCCAAAACGAGACTACCTTAGTCGATTTATTGAATAAAGTTTTCGAATATTTGAATCTCTGTTTCGCGCGCTTGGATATTTTTAATATGTAATTGTTAAACCAAAAGTCACTGATGACAATATTCATCAATATTAAGGACTAAATGCCAACAAAACCGATACCAATATGTGTAGATTTAAAATAAATTTTTTATTTCATTTCTCAACTCAACAACGAATAAAAACTGAAAATCCCATTTAATAATGAAATCAATTTGAGAGTTATTTAATTTTGTACATGTCATAAAGCCGATAATATCAAGCAAATTAAAAATTAATTATTGAATTTAAATGAACGAGTGTATTTTATAGCATTTTCAATCAGAAAACAATTTGACATAGAAAATAATTCATATAACTTAATAAAACTTTGTGCTGTCATATACACACTAGTACAGATACACATACACATACACATACACATTCATATACTGACAATAACAGAAAGTTAGACATGACGACCTTTTCGATTGAGAAATCACAGAATCACTTTGTAAACTCAATTCTAGAGATTAACAAAATAATTAAGAAAATAGGAGGCAAAAAAAATGTTCCAAGGGATATTAAAAATTTCCTAAAAATTTTCTTGTTATGTCTATTCCAACATACTTTTTTAACTCAATTAAATAGAAGCTTATAAAACATTTCCTTAAAAGTTTTCAATAGAAAGAAAATAAACTCACACACACACACACACACAGATACAATACCAACCAACAAATCTTTAAAAAAAAAATACAGAGCCCAGCAAACACACGGTCTTGAACTTAATTTGGTTGTTATTTGAAATCAGTATTTTTTTTTTTAAAGAAGGAAAAAATAAAATTGTTGAGTGCAAATAACAACTGTGCATTTTTTATATAAATAAAACACAATTTTTTTATTTCTTGAGGATTATCATGTCGCATTTTAATTTTTTTTTTTTTTTGCAAAAAGCAGTGAAATAATTTAAATTCACTTATGTATGTATATGTTAAACGTTTTCATTTATCGATTCAATATATTTCTCATCTTGAAAAAAATTAATTTTAATGTGAGACATTTTAAATTTAATTGAACTAGAATGAATTTTAATCAGGAATAATTTCTTAATCGGGCTTAAATTCAGTGTTTTCAATTCTTATTGAATGAAATATTTTTATTAATTAATGTGAGTTTCTAAACAAGAGAACAAGAATAAAACTAGACTTTATTAGCTGGGAGAAATACCGGCATAGACATGGGTGCTGATGAAGTGAGTGGCTGCACAGAAAAATGTCGGCATTTCCCCCAGCAGAAAAGTCTAGTTTAATTTTTCTTCTATTCTTTAGAAAATCACGTTAGTAAATCAAAAAATTTTTATTCAATAAGAATTGAAAATACTGAACTTGAGACCGATTACGAAATTATGCCGGATTACAATTAATTTTTATTGAAATATTTTTTTTAAGTTTCCCCATGTAATATTGAATATTGAACCCCTTTGTTTGCTAGATATAATTTTTGTGTGTTTTAATAGCAATACATTGTTGCTACTCGTGCAACACAACAATATTGTAAAAAAAAAATTTAACAAACTAAAGCAGTTTCCGACCATCCACTGCAATATGAAGATAATACAAAATACATTTCTTTCTATGTTTTGTTGCATCCTTTATCTGTTTACATCTATGTATTTTTTCAGATTTTTGTGTGTCAATCCGAAATTAAAAAAAAATAAAAACAAAACTGACCACCACATCAATGAATTCAATGGGCTGCATACGAAGTTGCCATGTTGGTTTTATCAGCAGCAAAAAATTGTGGGTTGATTTCATTGCAAACATATGCAAATGTAGAACTGTAAACAAATATATGCACGTACATATGTCTGTGTACTTATATGTAAATATTATATGGAGAAATTGTAGTACGTATGAAGTTACAAAAAAAAACAAATCGATGTAATAAATATTTGTTTTGCAAGTGCATATACATACATAAATAAAGGGTGTTTTTTATTGAGGTATAGAACTTTAAGTTGGCATCACTTTTTTAACTGGTGGCCATTTTGTCAGCTGTCAAGTGATTAATATTTAGTTTGGTTTGCCATTTTATCATGAACAGGTTGACAAAAGAACAACGCTTGCAAACCGTGCAAATTTATTTCGAAAATAATGGTTCAGTTCGCGAAGTTTACCGCAAGCTCCGTCCATTTTATGGTCGACATAATCGTCCATCAGAGCAATTAATTCGGTTAACCATGGATCGTTTTCGCACTACGTTTACTCTATGTGATAATACGCATCCGCAGAGACGTCGAACAGTGCGCACCGAAGAAACAATTGCCGCTGTAGAGCAAAGTGTTGAAGAGGACCCGAATGAATCGATTATCCACCGTGCACAGCAATTGGAGCCGACTGACCGACTATTTTGTTCCCGAATTGGATGGCATGAATGTGGATGAGTTGTGGTTCCAACAAGACGGCGCTACATGCCACACAGCGCACGTCACAATCGATTTATTGAAGGAAACATTCGATGAGCGCATAATTTCGCGGAATGGACCTGTCAATTGGCCACCAAGATCGTGTGATTTGACACCATTGGATTATTTTCTTTGGGGATATGTGAAGTCGCTCGTCTACGCCAACAAACCAGAAACGTTAGGGGACTTGGAAGCCAACATTCGTGGCGTTATTGCCAACATACGGCCCCATATGCTCGAAAAAGTGGTTGAAAATTGGACCTGTAGAATTGGCTTTATTCGAGCCAGCCGCGGCGGTCACATGCCCGAAATCATATTTAAACATTAATGGCATAAAATTATCCTTCCAATAAAGCCAAATTGATGGACATTAAAATGATTTTCTTGTGTTTTATTTCAATTCGAAGTTCTATACCCCGGAAAAAAACACCCTATACATAACAAACAAGCTTGTCAAAACATCATACAGTTTTATAATTTTTACTAAACTACCAAATAAGAAAATGTTTTGCGCTCAAATTCAGTGGAACAATAAATCTTGCTAGTTCTCCATAACTCTTTCATTTAGTGCGCGCAGTGCGTACAGTTGCATCTACACCCAAAAAAAAATTGGTTGGAAAACGGTTAGTCCAATAAAATATCATTTGCATTAACTATATTTCAGTTCACGCTATCAATTTTCTGTTAACAAAGATATGATTGTGACAATACTTAAATTGATGGCATCAACCGAGCGCATGCTTTTGTCTTGACTAATTAACTGATTGGTTAACACAACCAAATAAAATATTACGAATTGGATTTTACTACCAACTTTTGCTATTAGCAACTAAAAAATTGTCGTTCTATATTAAAATGAAAATAAAAACTTTCAATCAGTTGCTGCAACTAACTAGAAGTTGTGTTTACTATCATAGTTTATAGCAGCAAATTCAAAAATTAACTTTTGTGACTTTCAAAGATATTATGATTTGTGAATTCTCAAATGGTTTTTGAAAGTCTGTGCATAAGATAACAGGTTTGTGGCTTTTCAAAATGTGTGATTGAAGAAATCTATATAGACATGCTTCACCATTAGGAAATAAATTTCAATTAAAATAAACTTATGACAATATGTCAAATAATAAATTTCTTAAATTGTGTATTTTTATTTGCATTTATTATTTATTTTTATTTCAGCAAGGAAGGACAATTTTTTTTTGCAAGTACCAATTATGATATTGTTTTAATTATATTAACCAAATTTTTGGTAGCAAGAATAACATTTATTTCAAATTCCATACTGTCAACCAATTTTTTCTGTTGCTGCAACTATTGGGTTTAGGGTTATTAATTAAAATATAGTGGTACCACAAGAAAATTTCAGTCGCTATAGCAGAATTCTATGATAGTTGCTGCAACCGCCAAAATTCAATTGGCAACAAATTCGGTTGTCACAACGAATCTGTTTTCTCTGTGTACGATATCTAAAACAGGCTAATCACAATAATAAATTTCCAATAGAAAACCCTCATCAAACTGACCTCGTATGGACACGTGAAGTAAGTGTGCCAATTGAACTTATAACAGCGAACTAAAGATACACTTGAAGTCTACAAGATGTCTTCATTGCAGCAGTCATTGTGGCGTCAAAACAATATTTTTTTTATTGGCCATCAGAAAAAGTAACACATATGGGAATTTGCACAGAAAATTCTACCTTTTTCCACGTTACATTACCAAGCAGTTAAGCTTGTATTTTAAAATCATTCTGTTAGATTTTTTTTCTATCTTTTTACTAAATGTACAACTAACCCAGCATGAAAAAGGTAAATAAAACACAAGTTTTTTTTGTGGAAAACAAGCTACTTTACAATGTAAGGTAACATGACAAAAGCTGGACTTTTCTCTGCAAATGCCCATATTTGATTTAAAGTTGTTTTAATTTTTTGAAAGCTAACCACATTACAATAGGCAATATTTTCCTGGGTCTTTCCTAGACAAAATTTAAACATCCATATGGCACAAATGTGCTTGAATATTTAAATTTGTCTGTTGGTTTAAACAGGGGGATTAAAAAATTCCAAAAGTATACAAGAAATATCCAAAAATATGAGATTTTCGGTCTCTCTCTCTTTTTTCATCAAAAGTTTACTGAGCCACAAACGTTACCAAACTGATTTAAGTGTTGCCTTTTGCTGCTGTCTAACTGGAATATTATTGCAAAAGTCATCTATTATGGGCGAGCTTATGATTTTAGTTTGAACGTGCTAAACAGTGACATTAACGCTTTTTACACTAACATTTCAAACAGTGTTAAACAAAATGTTCTTCATGAGTAGAAAAGTAGCAATTACAAGTAATTAATAACAATTTTAACTGTGAAACAAGTATTTCAAACACTTTATTATTTTTTTAATTGTTAAACAATTCACTGCCGATGAGCTGGAAATAATAGGGTCGGTGTTAGATGAGGGAATGTGTGACAGATCGGTGAAATTATCGATAGGTCATTACTACAGGGAACTCCGTAATTGGCTAGAGAGCAGTATCAATCGTTCATGACGAAGTAGCGAGGATTGTAGAGTCTCGAGGGCTATGTAGCCAAAACTTTGCTCAGGAAGAATCAAACTGCTACTGGATATGAATAGGAAGGCGAAGGGAGTCGTGATAGGCGCGTTGACTGGACACTGCTCTGTCAGAGCAAGAACCAGCGTTTGGAAAATTGACACTCGAGATTTCTGTAGGATGTGCCGGGATGAATAGGAACCAGAAAATATTGAATACATTGTCTGCCACTACCTGAAGCTGCATCGTCATAGGCTAAGATGGTTGTGCAGACGTTTCCATGAGAGCATTAGTGATATCGGTAAGTAGAACCTGGAGGTCATCAGGAGCTTCATAATGGGCACTTTTGGGCACAAATGGGTGTTTAAATATTACTATTAAAGGGGCAATAGAGGGGAATCACAATGGACCTAACTGCGTCTCCAAGCAGAAGTGCGTTATACACCGCACTTTCTGGCCTAACCTATACAATTCACACATAAATTTAAAACTCTCATTTCGCTCGTAGTATAGCATTCATGTTATTTTTTGAAGAGAAGTATCACTCAGACAATGAATGCCTACTACTATTAGAAAAAAAAAGCTTCATTCTTTTACAACTCTGCTTTTTGCACGTTTTTAATAATGCAGAGTTGCAGCGCCTCTGGTGTTTAAATGAGGCGGTGCAAGTCAGTGAGTGTATATGCCTTCATCACTTGAACTTTCCTACAACAACTGATACAAAATGGGCACTAATGCACGCCAGAAAAATACGTGGTGTTGTTATTTTAATGACTGTCGAAGACCGGGCTCGAACCCAGGACCTTCGGTTTTGTAGTCAACGTGCTAACTACTTCAGCTAACGCCACCCTCATTCATGTTATATAAGCCAGTAAAGCTGTACAGACGATTGTCAGATCTTACAATATTGTCAGATCTGGCAAAGTGCTGACAATGTACTGGCAATCGAAAATTGCCAGCGCAAGGAATATTGTTAGTTCACACGGTTGTCAGAAAATCTTACAAATTATTGCCAGACGGTTGTATGACAATAAATTCATCTGACAAAATCGTCAGCCGAAAAATCGTCAGTTCACACGGTTGTCATATGCAAAAATGGACAGATCTGTTGTTATGCGTTGCCAGACTCAAAGCATTTGTTAGAAATTGTTAAATATCAATCGTTTGCGGTTGTGTTATATGTAAAAAGTGAAAATATAAATTATTATGGACCATAAAGAACTGCAATGATTTTGTCTGCATATATTTTACTATATATTTTTTCTTTAAAATCAAGCGTGTTCAGTGTTGCCCATAGAAATAATTCTCTTACAATGATGCCATTGTCAGATGCACGAACTTCGCACATCTGACAATATTAAAATGTATGACAAATATCTGGCAATAATTTTACAATGTGTTCACACCATTGTAAGATGTCTGAAAATTTGTTGTCAGTTGCTAGTTGCTAGTCTTGCAATGGACTGACAATGCTTTTTCTGGCAACGACGTCTGACAAAAATTGCCAGTTCAGACGGTTGTAAGAAATTTTTAGCACATTTTACTGACAATATAAAGGGTGTTTTTATTGAGGTATAGAACCTTAAGTTGGCATCACTTTTTTAACTGGCGGCCATTTTATCAGCTGTCAAGTGATTACTATTTAATTTGGTTTGCCATTTCATCATGAACAGGTTGACAAAAGAACAACGCTTGCAAATCGTGCAAATTTATTTCGAAAATAATGGTTCAGTTCGCGAAGTTTACCGCAAGCTCCGTCCATTTTATGGTCGACATAATCGTCCATCAGAGCAATTAATTCGGTTAACCATGGATCGTTTTCGCACTACGTTTACTCTATGTGATAATACGCATCCGCAGAGACGTCGAACAGTGCGCACCGAAGAAACAATTGCCGCTGTAGAGCAAAGTGTTGAAGAGGACCCGAATGAATCGATTCGCCACCGTGCACAGCAATTGGAGCCGACTAACCGACTATTTTGTTCCCGAATTGGATGGCATGAATGTGGATGAGTTGTGGTTCCAACAAGACGGCGCTACATGCCACACAGCGCACGTCACAATCGATTTATTGAAGGAAACATTCGATGAGCGCATACTTTCGCGGAATGGACCTGTCAATTGGCCACCAAGATCGTGTGATTTGACACCATTGGATTATTTTCTTTGGGGATATGTGAAGTCGCTCGTCTACGCCAACAAACCAGAAACGTTAGGGGACTTGGAAGCCAACATTCGTGGCGTTATTGCCAACATACGGCCCCATATGCTCGAAAAAGTGGTTGAAAATTGGACCTGTAGAATTACCTTTATTCGAGCCAGCCGCGGCGGCCACATGCCCGAAATCATATTTAAACATTAATGGCATAAAATTATCCTTCCAATAAAGCCAAATTGATGGACATTAAAACGATTTTCTTGTGTTTTACTTCAATTCGAAGTTCTATACCCCTCAAAAAAACACCCTATATATTATAAGATCTGACAACCGTCTGTACATAGCTTAAGTCCTGCAGTCGAAAAATATGTAATAGCTAATATGTATATTGAAAAATTATTTTTAACAAAAAAATTCTTAATTAAATTGTTTCGAACTGCTTGTTTTGCTCGCCACTGTGTACAATAAAATCCCATCTGTATGCATTCATTCTATTTTACAGATCTAAGGTTTCTTTTGTCTTAACCTCACAATCATTTTGTCTAAACGTTTTAAACTTTTTGTTTTCATACTACTCGTATTTTGGTGTGTTGCACCAATGAATTAGGAAAAATACAAATGCAGCAGAAAATGAAAACCAAACGTTGCATATTTAATGGATTTGCCTAATCTAATGAGAATGTGAATTGTTTTGTAAATGAAAGAAAAGGAGATAGATGGAGAGAGGGAGATAGAGATATGCATGGACTGCAAATTTTTTTGATATTGTTGACTGTATCTTTTTGTCGTTTAGGCTTCTTAAGCTTCGAACGTATGTACAAAATGCAATCGCAATTGATTTTAAGTTGATTTTTCTAATTCTGTGCAATTTTAAATGTTCTCACCTCATGCACATTGCTGCTAACGAACTTTAATTTGAACATTTTAATTAAAAATTTAACTCGCACATAGTCAATGAAAAAAGTAAATAAACAATTAAGGTGTTAACGAATAATTGCAACTTGTCAAGTTTTCTATTATGGGCGGGTTTACATCTGTGTGCCATGTGCCACACAAGCGGAAAAAAGCGTAACCGCTAATTAGTAATGAACAACAGTTTCATTCAGACACGTATTTATTAAATTAAACAGTTTCATACATAACTAATAGACAATTTTATAGAATCTCACATGATTGGAGACAGTTTAAATCAATAAATACATGTCTGGATCAAACCACAGTTATTAGTGGTTACGCTTTTTTGGGCATTTGGTACATAAGAAATGCCAGATGTAAGCTCAGCCTATCATTATTGATTTTAAATTGGTATATAAAACCAGCTTCAAGTAGCGATTTTTGTTTCAAATGAAATCAGTTTCCTCAGTAACTTATATTAGAACTATAGTTTTAGCTAATCCAAATGCTATGAAATGCAAGAAACTTCAATTATTATTTTCATTTTTAAGCACGCATACATCTATCTAAAAATTTATGAACGGGAGAAAAGCCAAAACATGCGGAAATAACAATTTATTCTAATCTTATGTAATATAAGTCTAATATAACCCAACCCAATTCAATGTCGTTAAAATATGTTACTGAATAGAAGATAAGTCGATAAATTTCCATTATATTTGTTATAGCGATATAATTATCGTAATAAAAGTAAGATATAAAATATTAAAACCAGTTAAAAAATTAATTGAGTATTTTAGTTGAAAATATTTTTGCAAAAAAACAAAATTTATTTTCTTTATATACAATTAATGTGTAATAATCCATTTCATAGTATTCTGAGTTAAGCTCTGTTTGTAACACTTTTTCGATTGAGCAATTAAAATATTAATTAAAAACATTAACATTAAGCAATCACTTAATTGAACAAGATTCAACAATAATTTGTTCTGTGTTGTGGGACCTTTTTATTTCCGCTTTTTGGAGTTACATATATTTTATTAGAAAAAAAAATATGACAATGAACAAAACTCTATAGGTAGGTATAAAGTTTTAAGCTTCATTTGATTTTACGCATTTAGCTTGCATAAAGCTGCTCACATGATACAATACTTCCAGATAAGAACTGATTTTACCTTTTTGGGAGCGTTTTTGTAAGGAATAGTAAAGCTATTCTTCGTCAAATGTAATAGATTAGCAAAACAAAAGATAAGAAAAAGCTCCAGAATATTCTATCAACCATTTTTTCTAGTATCCATGTAAATATGTACATGCAACATAGTCATTTCTCAAGAAATGCGGTTTTGAAGTTAATAATGGGTAAAAATTTCATATAAAAGGCTTGTAAACACACCTCTTGAGAAAAGAATAGCAAACAACTTAACTTAATGAAAAAATATTTTTTTTTTTTTTGGCAAAAGTTGAGTAAAAAAGATAATTGTATGAAATTTTTAGACAGTATGAAGAGCGATCGATATCAGGATTAATTCTGCACCATTGAGTTAAAACGTTGTTTGAGTAAATTAGCGAATTAGAAAGGCAAATTTTATAGTTTTTCTTATTGCCATTCAAATTTACAAAAAAAAAAATATGAGCTGAAAAGTTTAAGAAAATTATATGTAATAATAATGGAAAACCCTTTGTGCCACTACAAATTGTGTAATTACATATACACATAAAAAATACCAATGTAAAATCAACATGCAAAAAGTTTCATTCAAATTCATTCAAATCATATTAAATTTAAAGGAAATAATATGTTGTTTAAGTGTTTTGGTGTTTATTTGCTTTTTCCATACCCAGCTAGCATTTGGACGTTTGTTTTACGATCACGATTGTTTCGCGACTGGATTTCCAATCGTCACCACGATTTTCGGAGCAGAATTATAATTTTCTCTGCTTCTTTCTTTTCATTTGAGTATTTAACAAGCAAACAATTGCTTAAGCGTCAGAAGTGAAGTGCAACACAATTGTTTTTTGTAAGAAATAAAATTGTTAAAATAAAATAAAAAGTGTTTTTTTTTAGGTGGTGAAATAAAATAAATACAATATATAAATAAAAAACAAAATATATTTATAATGCTATCGACAAAAGCTTTAAGGCTGAAAAGCAAACGCGAAGCAAAAAAGTTAATGGAATCTGCTTATAATGAAACGGGATGCAGCTCTTTAAAAATAAGCGAAAGTGAGGATAACATTTGATTTAGTGAAATTAAATTAGTGAAAGATAATGAATATGAAAATTTAAATTAAATACTTACTTGCAGATTAAATTGGATGGCGATAAAGCTTATATTCTTGTACTTGACATTTGGGAACCACAAACTTAGAACGATTTGATGCAAATAAATATTTTCACTACCCAGCTAAAAAAATTATAAATGGTCCATATATTTTTAATATATGAATGTATATAACTATATATGAATATGTATGAATTCATGTATGGAAATGTATGGGATTATGCATGGCAAAACTATTATATATGAACTAATATATGGACTTATATATGAAATGTAATAATAATAATAATATATGAGCTCATATATGGAAATTTAATTATGAAGCTCGTCATATTTGGATCCAATCGTTTTTGCAATAAAAAAACTTGGATTTTATCACTGGTGAATTGGAAATCCATTAGAAAATACATGCGGTATGCAAAGTTTATATGAGTACCCTCAACGTTAAAAAAAACCATTCTTGTATGATTTTATACATTGTGGCCCCATTTAATATATCAAATAATCAAAAGGATAATCCAGTAACTAATTTTATGGAAAATAACAGAATTCTCTAGATAAGAAATAAAGTTCATATTACTGCAAAAAATTATATTTAAAATTATTGTGAGACGGATTATTTTTCCTTTTTAAATTAATTAATTGCATTAGTTTTTAATATGCTTTCTTAATTAAATTTTATTTACGAATATGATTTTTGTGTTTTTAACCCCCGACTAAAAAAAGGGGTGTTATAAGTTTGTAGTGTGTGCCTGTGTGTCTGTGTATCTGTGTATCTGTGTGTCTGTCCGTGTCCACGTACAGGCCAAACGGCTGGACCGATTTTCATTTAGGTTTTTCTGTTTGAAAGATGACTTGATCGAGAGGGTTCTTAGCTATGTTTGAAGAAAATCGGTCCAGCCGTTTAGAAGATATAACATCTTTTCTGAAAAAAGTCGGGGGTTTTTAAAATTTTTAATTTTTTTTATTATTTCACGAATTGATTTTTTTTTATATATTTTCATTTTTAAAATTGAATTTTTAATAAAAAGAAGCATGTTCTATGAAAGAAACAAATAATAATAAGCATTTTTGTATGAATTTACCATCGTCTTGGCAATCGCCTGCGATTGGATTTTGCTCATCGTTGACGATTGGAAAGTAAGAGTCGACTTCTTGAAACAGTTACTTCAGTTGCTCTGAACGTGCGCGATTGGAATACGACATCGCGCACGATTACTTTAATCGTCGGCTCCGATCGTGAAAGAGTCGTGCACGATTGAAAATGCTAGCTGGGTAGCTGCAATACACTTTTGTGTTTAGTTGTGTAAGTTGTTTTTGTATTGTTGTTGTTTTTTTATGTTTGTAAACAGCCGACAAACTGTTGCTGGCTAGTAGGCAGTGTACTAGTCTTGCAGTTGGAGGATCGTAGGTTCGAATCCTGGAGTCATGTCAAAGTATTTTGTATTTTTTTTAATAAAACTTTTGAAATAAATTTTATTTTAAATGATCAATGATCATATTTAGTGTGTATCTAAAGAATATTAAAAGTTGTTGTAGCTGCAGGGGTAAGCACGTTGACTACCACGCAATGATTTCCGAGTTCAAATCTTGGCCGTGGAAGCCAATTTATATACAAACAAACATTTTTATGATGTCTATGACAACCACACGTAAGTTAAATAACGAATAAAAATACATTTATTATATTAAATCAAATTCATGTTGTTCCAACTTGAAATAACTTTGATTCGACATGATTCTTCATTTTGATTTTAACAGTACGTAAATATTAAAGCAACGTAAAATAAAGCTATTTCAAAAGGAAAAATTTGGTTTCGAAATTACTATCAGTCATGTTAGATTAAGATGAAACACACATGAATCAAAATCATTGACGAAAAAGATTAAATTAACCTGATTTAGGTATATTTTAATTTGAAATTTTTCTGTGTGTGCACATTTATTTACCCCAGCAAAACAATTAAACTATTTGTCCTTAACCATAAATACTCACTACCGTCGTTACACACTCTCAAACTCGCCCTTAATTTCAAAAGCAAACTTTATGGAAACCAACTGTATGGTCTAACAGTATCAACATAAAACTTATTACCTTTCAAACTGCAAACAACAAAGTGGCTTAAAACACACCACCATCAACAACAACAGCAAAAGCAAAAACAAAAACAATAAGAACAAAGGAAAATACAACAACTTGTTTCTACATGTGGGCCAAACAACTAAAGGGTGTAGTGCAGTAACCTTTCTATGGGGAACTGAAGAATTGTAATCAAAAAAAAAAATACATATGCCACGTATAAATATTATATCAAGGCTAAACTTTTAAAGGCGACAAAAACAGCCACAATATAATAGATATTGGTTTGGATAAGGTCGACAATGGCAGCAGCAAACACATGGAAGGGTTCGCCCATAGGCAAGCAAAAAGCGCACAACTTCAAACAAAGCTAAAGTATTTTCATATTTATGTAAATCAAATTGTTGGTTTATGTGAATGCGAGATAAGAAAGAAGTGTTTCGCAAAGTAAACAAAACGCAAACGCAAAATAAAATGTGGAAAATCGAAAGCTCATACATACAACAATAGCAAGCAAAAGCAAATTTGCTAGATAAGTTAAATTACATTAGTGCAATCAATAGATAGATATGCCAGACTTATTCGTATCTGTTACAACTACCAGTAGCCAAATACATATGTACACATAACTCATAAAAATAGTTTAACAGAAAACGAGTTTAATGTTTGCAATAACAATACAAACATTGAAATTCTGCACTCTGAAGTTAAAAATCCAAATTTTTCAACTTATGACGTTTTTGTAGTAGGTGAACGATATGTACTTCAGTGCGTAAATGTGTACCAGAAATTGCTCTTATTACTGAATTTTATTTAATTTTTTTTTCTTTTTTCCAAGCATTTGTGCATAGTTGCAGAGCGATGAAAGAAAGGGGAGTGAGTGACGAAAAGGGCGGGCGGGCAATCATACAAATTAAAGACATTTCCACAAATTAGTTGAATGCCACGTGATTGTTACTCTACTTGGCTCTTACACTGCTTTTAACGCTGTTGCTTTATCAAGTACATACGCTCACATCGAGCAACAACAATATTTTGAAAAAAAAAAACAGAAGCATTCGCAATTCAATTGACCTTGCGGTTATTACGAGTATGGCTGTTAACTTGTAGTACATTCATACATAAATATATTTTATTTTTATTTTCTATAACATATTACGAAGTTATTTTATTCGTTGCCTTTTTATTAAGAACAAAATAAATCACTTTGAAAATTGATTGGCATAAAATTATTGTTCGTGTGTCATAAGTAGTACACACTTGTATCTGAATGTGTAATGTGTTTGGTGCAAGTGTAAATGAGCAGGTTGCATTTTTAATTATTTTTACTAAAATATTTAGATCAAGGAATAAAATTTAAAAAAATACTTTAATCAAACAGTGTAAGTCTATTATCTTTCTCATGCGAAAAAGGATTAATCATTAGATTCAACGCCATACTACCGGTTGTCTCAGCAGAAAGTTTATATTTGTTTAGCTTGCTGTGTGAACTTGACGATTCGGTAATATAAGAGGTCTGCACCACTTTCATGAAGCAACAAGCATACCTCTCATTCGATCAAAAAGTTTTGAGAAGACCGATACAACATTGGAAGGCCCAAAATCGGCGCGACCAGTTAAGAATACTAACCGATGTAATCTTTCAATTAGGAAGTGTCCCACAGCCTTAGATTTAAAGCTGCATCCCAACAAAATGCAATTGGTGCAAGTATAGACTTTTCTGTAGAATTTAACCTTTTTTCTCCTTTTTTTACGTGGGGTCAACTCAAACCTTAAGCTCAAGCCCATTAACCGACTTTCCTGCTACCTTAAAAAAAATTATTTGTCACGAAATGGCGAGCCATTACAATATTAAATGAGTGCCGCCCACACAGGGGTTTAAATGGCGCAGACACGATCAAAATGCTTGATGTCAAATTCGTGTAGGTGTACGTGTGCTGAATGCTTCGGTATACACATGCTGAATGACCTATCAAGCATTAATTTTGACTTGTATTTTATGCTGTTAACATAATCTGAACGCCAGGAGTGAAGAATTCACTTTGAGTTAGATTTACTGCTGTCAATATCGTACAAATTTCAAAATTTAACAAAATTTAATAGCAACAATTACAGTGTTTTTGATAAAAAATAAAAAAATAGAAATTATGAAACAGATGCTAAAAAAAAGGAAAAAAAAACAGCTGTAATTTTTAACAAACGCTCAACTTAAAATCTCGTTTCTAAAGTGTTCGTGCTAGGTCAACAAACACAAGAAGCGTATCAAAATTTGACATCAAGCAGTTCAAAAACTAAAAATTTTTTTAGTTTCTCATCAATCCTTGTCGTTGTAAAACATACAAATTCATTTTCACAAATACTGCCGCAATTATTGAGAAGTGTTTTGATAGTGTCTAAGCCAAGCCGCCTTTCATTTTTGACAAAATTATTTTTAAGAAATAAATTATCAAATTATATAATTTAAATAAGTATTAAACAGTGTTTGGATAAAAAAAGACTTAGCTTTATTTTAATCGATCTACTAACTATAAACTTACTTTTGGGACACCCTGTATTTAATTAAAAGGGGTGCATCGGAATTTTAGTGGTGATTTAAATAAAATCAACTTCAATTTAGTTAAAAAGTAGTGCGGAGTGATTCAATTGACTACCGCCTAATGACATCGCAATGTTAAAATAGTTAGTTGTTTGCATTGGAAAGTAATACAAATTTACAATATTATATGATTCTTTTTACCTGACTACACAAGGCAAAGAAGGGTATTGTGTTTATCAGTATGCACAAGACCACTTACAAGAACTTTTAAGACATGAGGGATTTTTGAAATATTTTACTATAGCGAAATCTTCTAAAACAAACGCTAAACAACGATGTTGGCAAGACATTTGTTCCAGTTATTGCAAGTTATTTGTGATGCTTGCTTCTTCATACGCATGGGCAATTTAACAAACGTTCTGCATGAACATACGCACACGTTGTGTGTATGATCTATTATTTTTCTGCGCGCATGCAAACGCACACACATGCATTGACATTAGTTGTATGTGCTTGCTTTAAAAAACCACCCTTAGACACATAATAGCTTACCATCTATATCTTATACACACACTCAAACGTACAATATGCAAAATAACAAGCATATACGCATCAACACTACTTCTTTTGAGTCTTTGTTACGAAGAAGAAGTCTTCGCGACATTGCTTGTAAACACTCATGTACACGAACATCAATACATCCATCGTGATTCGGTTGTTAAACGAGATCATTTATTAGTGGTTTAATATAATATATGCTACGACAAAACATTTAAAAAACAAGACGTAATTACATTTCAAGACTGTTTACGCAGCCCTCTAGTATGTATGTACATACGTATGTGTGTTCCTTTGCGGCACTATATAAACCGAACGCGTGGACCGATTTTGGTGATTCTTACATCAATTGATTTGTAATCCCGGGAGTGTCATTAAAGATGTGTCAGTTGTCAGAATTTAATATGGCTGCCAACAGACGCTATTTTGTAAATACGGAAAAAATAAAAAGTCGGCGAACTACATCAGGGCTATCATGAATAAAATTCCACGTGAAATTTTTCCCTTTTCCAATTAGAATTTTTTGTTTTCCCTATTACTTGCTATTAGTTGGAAATAATTCCACATAAAAATTTCACGTGCAATTTTATTCACGATAGCCCTGCATATGTATCTATATCAAAATGGGTATCATTCGACAGGTATTTCAAAATCATCTTTAAGTTTCTCTTATGATTTTTCATTTTGAATAACCATTTAGGATATTTAACGGTTATAAGTTGGTCACAGTCGGGTTTTTTAGTTTATTTATTTTTATTTTTTTTTTCAAAAAGGAATCATCTAGATTCTACTTGATGCCTTCGTGAAGAGAGCAGCCAAGTAAACCAACCAATGTTATTATTCGAATTGTAAGTAGTATACGTTTATACATACATACACTAGTAAGCAAATCTGTTGCTGGAATTTTAAGAAAAAGTCTTTATTCTCCAAGTCAGATTTGGTCTATAGGAGAAACTTTGATTTGCACAATTTAATTTAATTGCAAAAATGGAAAGTATTATATTACGTCTTAAATATTAATAAAATTTTTAATTTAATTCAATTCAAAAAAACAAATTATCAGGTATGTGATAGAAATCGTTTTCGATTTAAAATCGACTGAAAAACGTAAAAAGTTGTGATGCACACATTTATTTCGATTTCATTCTGGTTATGTTTTAAATCGAAATCGATTTCATTTCCCATCTTGTTCTATGAAAATATTAGTAAAAAAAAGATGTGATGGAAAACGAAATTTGTGTTGTTTTTGCGTTATTAAATCGAGCAAGCATGAGTTGACGATTGCGCTGATTTACACGGGCATAATTGTGCTGGCATAACATGCAAATTTGTAGGTGAGAGAGGCAAAGAGAGTGGTTTTGCGGTTGGCATAACTTTTCAACCAGCTTCAACCCCGCATTAGCAGCATAAAACCAATACACACACAACTTAAAAAACAGCAAATGTTAAATGAATACTAAAAACGCTAACACACACAAAGCTGTGTATACGTATACATTTTGTGCCAGATGAATTAGTCTCTTGTAATTTGGAAAAGAACAAAAATTGTGCGGCTTAAAAATTGTTCTCGTCTAAACTACCTCATTTAGAAATTATTTTATATCTAAACAATATTTTCTTGCAATAACTTGTGTGAAAATGTAAGTAAAATGCTTTAAAATAATTAAAGGCAGATGATATTACAATAAAAGGAATTTTTTATTTAAATTTATTTTTGTTTGAAACAATTTAATTGTATGCACATATGTTGAAGCCGATCAGCAAAAATCTGCCGCCGACATGTATTGAAAACACTTAGCCGCCGTCGATATGACCATTTTTTCCAAGACTTTTCTATGGTTTTAAAATAAAAGTTTTTCATTATAAAACCCGGTGTTTGAAATGAAGAAAAAATATTGCCATTCCTTACAACAATTGCTTCAGCAAATCACGATCCAACGATTTTCGTTTCGCCGTCGCCGAAAATATCTTTGGCAACCTGCAGCCGGCTTCTGCATTATTGGCTTCAATTTCAGTTAGCAGCAAAAAATATATAGGAACAAATTGATTTTTTTGTAACCAACTGAAAATGAAACAAAGTTGAAATATGAAATCGATGCGTTTTCTGTCACACCAAAAACAATTTTCTACGTTTTGAGCTTGCGATTTCATTTCAAATCGAAGCGATTTCCATCACATACCTGTATATGTTTGTTTTAATATATGTATAAGAAAAACTTGCATACAATTTATTTTAATGTATTAAAAACAAAAGGTATAAAATAAAATTCTCACGATTTTATGTAACTGAAACTCGAACACACAAATAAAGTTTATTACAATGGAAAATGTTTTTTGCGGTGATAACTAAAGTACAGCGCAATGTTTTTGAAATGTAGAAAAGACCGTGGGGGCAAGAATAAACAGACTAAAAATAAAATAACAATAAAAAAATAAATAAATAAATATAAAAAAATAAATAACAATAAAAAAAATAAAAACATACAACTATTAATGGTGACGAAAACAAAGTTATTCAATACGAATTACTTGAGCTTGAGCCCTGACAGCTGCTGTCAATGTTTTTTTGTTTAAGGCTGACGATAATTAATAATTCTAAATGCGTGTTAGTTGAAAATGAAAGCACTTGTAGACTATTTTCAAAAGAATTTACAAATACATACCTTGTTCACTTGCAGCAATTGAAAATTATTTGACGTATGTACATAATTATTAATCTGCCTGACGAGAAGCTCTAAATCAAATTCCAAGTTTGACATGTGCCTCCATTTATTATAGAACATGCTGCACGTAATCACAAAAGCAACATGCAACAATAAAGTTAAAAATAACTTTGTAATAAAATCGTGATTTTATAATAAGTAAAAATAATCATTTTTTGTAGCAAATTTATAAATATTTTAAGCAAACTTTAAACAAGATACGGAGCTTTATTTATGTACTCGTATGTATGTAAGTACTAGAGGGCTGCGTAAACAGTCTTGAAATGTTAATATGTCTTGTTTTTTTAAGGTATTGTCGTAACATGTATTATACTAAACCAATAATAAATGATGTCGTTTAATAAGCGAAGCACGATGGATGTATAGACATACGTGTATATGAGTGTTAACAAACGATGTCGCGAAGACTTCTTGTTCGTAAAAAACACTCAAAAGAAGTAGTGTTGATGCGTGTATGTTTGTTATTTTGCATATTGTACGTTTCGGTGTGTGTGTGTGTGTGTAAGATATAGATGGTAAGCTATTATATATTTAAGGGTATGTATTTTTAAAGCAAGTGCTCACAACTAATGTCAATGCTGGTGTGCGTTTGTATTAGAAGATTTCGCTGTAGTAAAGCATTTGAAAAATCCCTCATGTCTTAAAAGTTCTTGTAAGTAAAATTTTTGAAAAGAAAATTTGTATATTTGCAGTTAGGAGCAGTAGCGAAAAGTTTTAATTATAAAAAATGCTAAGCATGAATCCTTGAAGCAGTTTTAACGATTATGTTGGCTCGATTTGTCCACTAAAAACATTTTCAGGCAACTAAGTTCATGATAATACATATGTATAAATTTTGTCGGCATAAATGGGAATTATAAATTCGAACATGGGTGGTAAAGTTCCATAAAATGAGCGTAAGCTCATAAATGTATGATTAAAACACTATAAACGTTAAATAATTATAATGTGGTTGGGTTTTGTTTTGCCAAAGAATCAGATACTCGATCTTATATATTTAATTTGGGCCAAGTTGTTGCTAGCAAGCTTGAAAGTTTGATTTTTTTCATTCACCAATAAGTAAGCAAATAAAATTATCAAGTGTAGGGTGCACATCAAATGACGATTTATACCAGAGAATAGCTCTGCAAAGAAATATTATTTGTTTTTTATCTACAAATGTGCCGTCTACTTATCTGGTTACAGATTTATTTAATTTCTGTATTAACTTTATAATCTTATTTTATGTAAAAAAAAAACTTGTTATTTAACAACCATACGATAATAGTTTACTACTTTTGAAGAACGTGCTCATCATTATAACATTAAACAATAGTAAAAATTCAAAATTCACTAGTTAAAGAAATGAAAACTTGAAGGCATTCTAAATAAGGAATTAAAAAAAATTATTTTAAGAACTTTCATATCAATTTTATATATTTACATAACAATGTATACTTCTAAAAAAAAAACCGCCCACGTTTTAAACACAAGTTCTCGAAAATATTTTTTTAAATGCTTCATCTTTTAAGAGAGTTGTTGACGTAGAATAAATACATAAGTATCTATGTATGTATATATGTATGTACACATGTGTCATAAATATACATATGTATATCGTATACATATATTTATCTGTTTGATGTAATGATGGGCTTTTAATAAAAATAACTCAATTTTATATTCAGCACGAAAAAAAAATCATTTTCCCAAAAATGAGTTGAGCATTGATTTTGCTTTAAAAGCCACTAACTCACTTACTGCAGCAGCACTTCTTATGCAGCAAACATTCAACAAGATAAACTCATCTATGCCATTCAAATCTCATCGTAAAAAAATTATGAAAAAAAATAAAAATAAATTGTGTTAAAAAAACGCAAGAATTTTAGTCAAGTATGCTTGACCCTGATTAGCTGCTTCATTGAATTAATTTAAGTTGAAATATTATTTTCAACTTGACGGTGTCAGCAACAACATTTTCAATATTTTAAGAAGGATTTAACGTAAACTTGTATTTTTTTTGTATGTATGTATGTATGTATGTATGCACAGTGTACTTACAAATTTGTATATTTTATTATAATTTGATTCTATCTTGTTTTTTTTTCCGAATGTGTTAATATTTTTACATTAATGTAAAATACGAAGCTTATTTATTCTAGTTCTAGTCTGGTTTCAATAGCTAACTCACTAAGACCGTGATAGTCAAATATGTGCATATGAACATATGTATGTATGTATGTAGGTAGATATGTATGTACATACTGTATACCTATCAGTTGAAAATAGAACAGCTTCTACATATTATTAAATTTTTATACACTTTGACCTTTTGAAATTAGATAAAAACTCAGGTAGTGTAGGGCAGCTTTAGCTATTGAAATCAAGCAACATTTCTAATTTAAAATAAATATATTAATAAAAATTAATTGAAAAAAAGCAAGTCAAGTCAACTTTTTTTAACCACTTAATTAATCACAAAAAAAATTAAATAAATACATGTGTATGTATGTATGTATGTATGTTTGTATGCATATGAATTACATATGAGATAAAATCTCTGTTTATATACATTTATATAGTTACCCTACTATAAAAAGGCTGTAACTCATTATATTTTTGAAATCCAGTTTTTTGTATATTTCGCTAGAAGAATATCTAATGTATCGAACAATACAAAAATCTCGATTTCAAAGAAATTAAGAGTTAGGTCATTAGTATGTTAAAGTAACGATATGTACATTTGTATGTATATGTATTAGGGTGGCCGTTATTTTTTTTTTTTATTTCATCTACTCTTACCCCCCAAATGGGTTGTTTTATGTAAAAAAAAATACAAAAAAATTTCATACCGATAAGTTGTGTTTTAGGGGGTGCGTCCGGCCCTCAAAGTTGGCCGTCAAGCCCATATATTCAATGTAATTTTTTTTTTTAGTTTTATTTTGACTATATGTATATGTTTGAAATAATTTAATATATATGTATAAGCTCTTATTGAACATGCTTAAAATAAAAAATTTCCATATAAATATAAGTTTCTTACATAAAGTTGTTGGTATTTTGTTGGTTATTTTCCTCATTATTTTCTAATATATTAATTTTAGCAAAAAACTTTCCTTGAGACTAATGTTGTTGACTTCTAGAGCTAAAATATTGCCATATGTCATATTATTGTAAAATGATTTTTTAAAAAGATAGTAAGTAGTCATATGCAAAAAATTACATCGAAAACGCAACTTATACCTAATTTACATTAAGCATTTTTTCATGAAATTTCATGAATTTTGTTGCACGAAACTTTTTCTTTTTGCTAATTGCAGCGCTATAGAAGAGAATTTTATATAAAAAAGGACGTAGAATAAATCTCCGATGCACTTTCGGCAGCTTTTTCTATATCAGTTGCTCCCCCAGGCCTCCTATTGACAAATAAAAAATTTTCATGCAACTAATTTCAAGAAAAAAATGCTTAATGTAAATCAGGTATTATTGGTATGAAATTTTTTTCTATTTTTTTACATAAAACTGAACTGATTTGGGGGGTGAGAGTAGAAGAAATCGAGAAAAAAAGTATCCATACAATTAACGGCCACTCTAATGTATATGTATGTACGTATGTAAATAGCAATAATTACTATACATAATATTAAATAAAGTAATACGATGTAGATAGATATTTGCTTATAATATCAATAATTTGTAGTATCCGACCGATTAACTGACTCCGGCTTAGGCGAACAATAGGTGTTCAATATTAATTTTATGGAATTTTTCAACAATTTGTATTTGTTAATGCATGGCACTAACTTCGACTTTCCATAAGGATTGTATATAAAAAACGTACGCAAAAAATTTTTTTTTTAATTTCACATATACAATTAAGATTTACTGTAAAAGCAATTCATTAGTATGATTTTTTGTCTTCATTTTCCACTAGGTTTGATTCGCTGAGGAAGAAGGATTTGGACACAGTGCCCATTTCCCTCATAGAACTCGAAAAATAAGATTTTTTTACTGTCATATTTTTTAAAAAAATTCACAAATACAATTCAAATATACTATTAATGCAATTTAATAGTATGATTAGTTGTCTTCATTTTTCACTAGTTTTTATTTGCTGAGTGAACGTTTTTATGAAGAAACCCCTTAATTTCAGTACAAAATTCGTACCCAAAAAAAATATAGCATGCGATATTTTTGAAAAATGAATTTAATTTGATGAATTCTTCACACACATCTTACGAATGGCATAAAACAAAATTTTTTAACAGACATTTTTGTGACGGACGCTACAAAAAATGGAAGTACAGGCAAGTCCCGGTATAACGAACGACAAAATGTCAAGCCCATTCGTTATACCGAAAAATTCGTTGTATCACAGTTTTTTTAAGTATGATTTTATTATTACTATTGTACACAGACAATAAAAACAATGGTATGTATTTATATGCACTGCTGCCGTAGATTTTATTTATTATATTTTTTATACGTTATACAGAGCACAAATTTATCCAAACATTCGCTATATAAGGTAGTTAGATATGTGTTGCCAGCAAAGTTTTGCTTTTTATTTTGCGATATTTTTTATAATTCGTTATAAAATTAATGTACTATGTGGTATTCGCTGTATAAGGTTATCAGTGTAAAAAATGTGGACGTTTCGTTATAGGAATGTGATTTTCGGTTAAGCGAGATTCGCCTGTATCCACCTTTGAAATCTGAAGTGTGTTTTCGTAATTTTTAGCGAAATTTGCATAATAAGTATAAAGTACATAAAATCTAATTCCTAAAACAAAGATGAATTTATGAGAAAATAACTTATATATTTGCAGCCAAAGAATGAATTAAATATTTATTTTGAAATTTCTTCGAGCATCACTGAAGAGAGATAAGTAGATATCGCACATTAACTTCAATAGTGGCATAACTCAAAAAAACCAGTTTTGCAGAAAACGCGTTTTAAGTTTTCAATTTGCATACAACTCAATGGAGAAATTAAAAAAAATTCTTCTCTCAGGAGGTGATGGTACAAGCTATTTATATGAAATTTTTACACAAGATAAAATACGAAATGCAGCATATTTCTGCATTATTAACTCAAAAAACTAATTTTTTGAGTTATGCCACTATTGAAGTATATGTGCGATATGTACATATGTATTATTTTTATGTTATTGGTAAGCATTCTGGAAACACATACTCATAAGGAATTTAAACTTTTGCTGCTTAAAAGCATCCATTAGTGATGGGAAATGAGATTTGCATTTCAGTATCAAAAAAGCTTTTTTTGAGTACTTTGTTGATCCCGAGAGTACCAAAATTTCTTATTTTTTATTTAAATTTTTTTAACAAAAAGTTATATAAAATGTATGTGTGTCATTTGCCCAAAAAAGCGTAACCAACTAATTACTAATGAAAAACTGTTTGATTCAGACATATATTTATTGATTTAAACATTTTCCAATCATGTTGGATTCTATAAAATTGTCTATTAGTTATGTAAGAAACTGTTTAACTTAATAAATACGTGTCTGAATCAAACTGTTTTATATTAGTAATTAGTGGTTACGCTTTTTTACGCTTGTGTGGCACATTGCACACAGATGAAAACCCGGACTTACTAAACCAAACTAAAATTTAGAATGGCTTAAAACAATTGTTTGAACATGGTTTGTGTTTACATGGAACTACATACATATATAGTAGATCAACTTCTGTGCCACAGAATAGGTATATCATTCAGTGAAATATGGTTTTCGTTTATACATACATATTTAATTGTTAAAGGTTGCACTTTTCTAAAATATCCATACCTACAAATAAAGTTTCGTACCATTTGTCCAAAAATAAATTTAATTCTTGGATAAAATTGGTATATGCATACACACGCCTTCTGACTGGATTTCTAGGTTGGCCATCAAAATTTTTGTTTTTTTTTGTGGATTTGGAATTACTTTGTCAAATGTTTTGGGGGAGTACTACGATACTTTTTCATGTCAAATAACATCAAAAAAGTACGACCGTATCAACTTTCCCATCACTGCTGTTCATTGAAGGAACGCTTTTAAGGATATTAGCTCAATTCAATCCATGGAACTCATACATACATATTTACATATGTATGTATGTATGTACTAATTTACATATGTCTGTATGTACCTATGCAAGTGATAAAGGCAATAGGGAAAAACAATTCAATACAAAAATCACCCAGCTAACCAATTGCAAGTAAGACCGACCTACAGAAGTGTAAAAGTAATTTATGCAAAATCTTTGTCCTAAAAAAATTCTACATACAACATTAAATTTTAGGTCAGTGCACGTTTGCCACCTCGTTTCACCTTTCTTCTTTTCTTGGTTCAAAAAATAAACAGATGAAACAAAAAACATAAATTAAATAAAAATAACTTTTTTAATATCTACCTAGTAGGTACGTAGAGCAAAACAAAACGTATAGGTTACCTACAATAATAAATTAAATAAATGCAAAACTTTAGCAAGCGAATAATAATAGATGGAGAATAAACAAGAAAAATATTTTAATATCGAATATAAATCTTATCTGTACTGACCTGTTATTATTGAAATTTTGTTATTGTTGGTGTTGTTTTTAATTCCTGTCTGTTTCTTCTTTTTATTTCCCTTGTTTTTGTTTTTTTTTTTTTGTTTTCTTCTTTATAGGTCTGTTGTCGCGTGAATGACACTTTGCACTCTGCTTTATTGCTGCTGTTGCTGTTGCTTCTTCTGTTGTTGGTGCTGTTTAGATCTTGTTATTGTTGTAGTTGTTATTAAAGCATATACTAAATGCATAATGACACAAAAGCAACAAAAACAACATCAGCACACGTTTATAAGAAATTAAATAAAAGAACAGCAACAAAACGAAGGAATTTATGTATGACAATGCACAAACGGAAAAGAAGTGTGGAAAGAAAAAAAAACACTTAAAAAAGCAACACAATTAAAATTTCAAAAAAAAAAATTGGAATGAGGTAGGCCCACTAAAGATTGTTAATATTTATTTTTCCATTGTGCTTAAAATTATTGCAAATGTATGCATTTGCCGTATTTTCTATAGTATCAGCTTACTTTCTTCTGCTTATAAATATGTAGGTATATTTTTGTTTTAAACACTTTATTATTTAATTATTTATTGTTAAATCTTTCATAACTATTTTTTAGCGATTGCCTCTTTATACAACCACCAAACAAAAAAAAAAAAACAATATACAAAAACAACTAAACTATAAAATGAATTACGAAAAAAAATTGTAAAAATTCAAAATGATGACTCGTTTTTACGGTTTCTTCTTTTAGCAACAACGTCTACTATTAAAAACAAGATACGAGAGCGACTGCCGTCAAACGGTTACGTTAGCGCGACTGAACTTTTTCATGCATGCGTTTGATTAGTTAATGTATGTATGAATATGTGTGCTTGAAAGCATGTGTTTGTGTGTCTGTAATGTGATAGGAGCATTTTCTTTTTTCTTTCATAGCGGTTTTTATTATTAAATCACTTTTTCTTCTTTACAGCCACAACATCTTTAAGTTAAGTTTAATAATTTTTGTTTATAGCCTCACAATAGTTTCACTTCTTATAAGAATATAAAATTTGCTTATATTATTTAATGTGTTAATGATTTTCTTAGTTTTTCTATTTCTTTATTGAACTACCGTCCCGAATACGTTGTTATTCACACGTCTTTACAACACGGCACCGCACAACTAAATAAATTGACAACAGACAAAGTGAATATTTAGTGGTTCTGGTGTACGTTCAGTGAAGTTAGTTGAAATTAGTTTCTCTTTCCTTCTCAATTGTTGAAAGATAGATGATGCCAGATGGAAGTTTTTTTTGGAGATTCACGATTATTTTATATCCATCATCGTTTACATCCGATTTAAAAATTCCTATTATGAAGACTATGATTCGATCAGCTGTTCAGGCTAAGCACAACATATAGTCTATGGGTAAAGAAAAAATTTTATGATGGAAAATTACTCAAGTGTTGAGTGCAGAGTGACTGATGACATTTTTCAGGAAGTGGCACTAAATATTGGATTTATAAAAATAAGGGGCAAAATTAAAAAAAAGAGAAAACTACACTAAACTTTTTATTTTTAATGTATTTTCATATAACTCACCCTAAAAAAAGGGAGACAAAAGTGGCAAGGCAGTCGAAAAAGTGGCAATTTGCCACTTTAGTCGGTCAAACTATCACGCTGGTTGAGTGGTGCGGAACTACTCAACTATGCGTTTCTAAGACAAACACTCAACGGTTGCGAAACAGCTACGTCTTATGAATGCATCCATAATTTTAAATTATATCCAATAAAACAAAATAGTGTATCATGTGTTAAAAACAACTCATATAAAATTTAATTTGATTTTAAAAAGAAGAAAAACTGTTTGTGGTTACATTTTAGGAGTAAACGAATCCCATTTTAAAGTATATTTACATTGTTTTTATTAAAAAAAAGAGTCACAACTTAAAAAAATAGTAATTTTATCATTCACATTTCGAATTAAAATCATAAAGTAAAACAAATTTTATCAACTAAAGAGAAATCGGAATACGTTGAAATTTTTATATTAGATAGATATAGATGTTGTTAGTTGATTTCTTGCAAAAGTAATTATATATACTAATTTTTCATCATTATTTGCTTTAAGGGTAAATAATAACTTTTCGCTAAGATGAACTTTCAGATGAGTTTTTTATAACTTGAATTTTTACTTAACTGATTAAAATTTTATTTCACAACATGTGAGTTCGTTGTAACCAAGAGAATTAATCAAAAGTTCCTGTTTACTACGAGAACTCTTCTTTCCGAATAACATACTGTTACGTTTTTCTCTCTATAAAAACGCTTTTCCGTAGATCCGAAGATTTGCAAATGAATACAAGAGCCGAGTGTAGTAATTAGGGTTAAGAATGATACAAGTTTTATTTACAAATACACTTATACTAAATTAATCAAGAGCTTAAATACACTAATACAACTTAAACTAATAAATTACACACAAATATTCACAACTGGTTACCAACCACTGCGCCTTCCTCGCTGTAGTTTACGCACGTTTCTTAGCTGGCTGCGCAATTATTCACGTGACACCTCTTTGTCTGTTGCCGTCACTTACGAGACTCTCTCTCTCTCTGCCGTCACTCACAGTTGATACACCAATAAAGACTCACTGGCTTTACTTACACCCTTATACACGTCTATTCGCTGCGCTGTTCCCTTTACTCCAGTCGACACGATAGACTCCACAATAATCTCAATTCCACGACAGACTATTATTAATTCACAACTTAATTATCAACTGACTAGCGAGGTCTTAACTTGACTACTTTCTGATTAGCACTAACTATAACTGTTCGCGACTGACTTACAACTGCAACTAACTAACTCATTGGATGCGTCACCTCTTTTTATACTCAACACAAATACCACCAGAAGTTTCAAGCAATGTCTAGACGATCATTATAATCTTATATGCTGCCTAATTAAGTTCATGTGGTAACTATGTACATACATTTGTATATGCGTACGTGTGTACATCATTAAATAAGCAACACACGGTGGTTGTTTATCTTTTGCTTTTCGTTTGAATTGGCATGTATGTATGTGTGTAAATATGTGAATCTTCTTAATAAGCAGACGCTTTTTTTGTTGTTGTTGCTTTTGCTTGTTTAATCAAGCTAGGCATGCTTATTTAGTTGTTGGCTACTTTCTAGACTATTTTTTGCTTTGACCCTGTAGGAATATTTTCGCGTAGCATTTACATTAACCCTGTTGGAATATTTTTGTGTAATGCTGCTTAACATTGTTGACGGCTATTTTCGTAACAATACATACATATTACATATACATATGTATACATATGTATGTACATATGTGTTACATACCCTAAAATTGTATATAAAACAATTAAATTAATTTAATTATAAATGAGACATTTTAAATTTAGTTGAACTGGTGTGAATTTCAATCAGAAATAATTTTCCTATTCGGGCTTAAGTTAATTTAATTATTAAATTTTTTTAATATTTTTAATTGAATGGCTGTTCATAGTAGATAAGTAAATAGTATAATACAATTAATTAAAATGCTACATGTACTACAATGTATTAAGAATTCAAATGAAAAGAAAAGTGCTAAATTATACACTGAAAAATTGTATATTTCAAACTTAAAAAGTCTGAGGTATCTGTCTGTATTCTTCGTGGTAAAATCATAGCGATATGCTGCTACCCAAGGTGTATATAATTACACCATGAATGTTACCGTTAAATTCAATTTTTATTAAAGGTAAAAAAAAGAAACGTGGCAACTTTCTTTAATCGAACGAAACGTCCATGGTGTAATTAGATACACCTTGGAAACGTCCAAGGCAGATTTATCTCCAGGTAATATCAGCATTACAAGAACAATGAAAAAAACAACATGGCTTTTAGTTGATCCAAAATATCAAAAATAGAATTTGTTGTAAAATAATAATAATGAAAATTATTCACATATATTTGGAAAAATTTCTTCACGGCAGCTACCAGTAACAAAATTTGCAACGTTTAGGCACTTTTCACAATTTTTTAATAGTTTTTTCATATTTTTAAATATGTTCCAAAAGAATTTTTTTAATAAAATATTTTTCGCATTGAAAATTTGTTAACATTTTTTTTTAATTCCTCTTTCGTAAACAATTTCTGAAGCTTCGAATGAACTATAATTTAAAGAAAAAAATAGCTCAGCTGCCTTTCCGCTACTACCTGGTGAATGGGCCTTGGAAACGTCTTTTATACAGACATTGACAGCTCATAGTTGCATTTTCATAGCCAAATGTTTTTATTTTGCATTTTTTGTTTTGCTTATAACTTTCGGAATCAGATGTTTAGCATATATAGAAGAAAATTCTAAAAGGAAAATCCTCATATACACATATCCTCAGACTGGAAGGAAACGATAAAAAGAAAACAGCAGAAACAAGAATAAAGGTTTTTTTCCAATAATGAAAATTTTTCGTCTAGTGGGGTAGAGAACACACAGCATTAGAATAGTTTTTTTTAAATACTTAAATTATTTTAGATTTTTATACAAATTGTAATCATATTGCTGAAGAAAAATAGAGATGGCACAACAAACTATTGTTAATGAGGTAGGAAATAAATTGAATTATATTTAAACATGTACCTAATGAACAAAAAAAAAACTTTTTATAGATTAAACAAAATGTACAAGAAAAATTTTCCGAATTAAAATCAGCCGTAATGATGCGTGAAAAATTGTTACTAAGACAACTAGAAGTGATAAATACGACAAGGAAACAACAATTACAGTCTGGAAAACGAGAGAGCGATATTGATACTGGAGTAAAATTTTTGTGCGATAACGAAAACGAGCTGCTGGCAGCCATAAGAAACTTTGGACGCTATCAGTTGACCAACTTAAATTTGGCACTGCAAGATGTCTACCTTAAAAACGAAGACTACATTAAACCCTCCGATGACCATGAAACCATGTTCAAGGGTCTGAATCAAAGTGGTGGGCAGGCGGAGTTGGATTGCGAAGAAGACGAAGGCAAGGAAAGTATTGTAGTGGACTTTTCACACCACAAAAGTCTTATGGAACATAATGCTAAGCTTATGAACGAAAGTATTATCAATATAACGTTGAAAGAAGCTAAAGAGTTAATAAAACAGGCTAAACTTAAAAGGGAACATCCAGTACCTCCATTAAACTTAGAAGAACTAGATGACGAAGTAGAGTCTTCTATTGCTGAAGTGGTTTCCAGTTTTGAGCAAGGATCTTTAGAACAATCCGAAGAACATTCGAATAACAAGTATTCCCAAACACAGCAAGAGTTATCGAAACAAAAAAGATTCAAGCCAAAAATTACAATAAATAATTGCAACGGCACTATAAATTTGAAAAATATTGCTTCATTAACCATTAACTGCACCACGGAAGATAAAGTTCAAGCCCAAGTACCAGTCCGTTATCCCAACCAGGAGGACGAGGACGAAGAAGAAGCTTCATCGTCAACAAGCAAAGCTAAATCAAAGTTGACGCAAAAATCTAAAACCTTGGTGGAGTCCTTGGTTTCTTCCACTTCCAACACAGAATGCACATCACCCACTTCCACAAGTAACTCCAATACACCGAATTGCTCATCTAACTATTCGAGCAACAATAGTTCTCGTTCACAATCTACCAAAAAACCAAAATCTAAACCTTCTAACAATAAAATTGAAAAGCTTCCAAACGCAGTTAACAAATCCATAAAAAATACAAACAAATGTGAATCCCAAGATAATGTATTAGAATCATCACCGTCATCAATGACCAATGAAGTAACTTGTGATTTCTACAATCGTCTGTTAGACGAAATAAAAAAATCGATTAATCAACAGCAAAAAGTTCGGTCCAAATGCACTTTAACCAATTCAAACTCGCAATCTACACAACAAAATGCAGACTCTTCTACCGGTTTCAATGATTATTTAGGAGAAGAAGCCCAGGGAAAGCGTTTCGTTTTGAAAAATTTCGAAAATCTAAAGATAGTATTGGAAGCCCACACCAGTGGAGATGAGGAATCATTTCATCCTGTACAAATTGAGCAGTGGCTGGCCGAGATCATATCGGACACAGATTTGGAACCAATGCAAAATACAGATATGCTAGAACATTCCAAAATACACAATAAAGAAACTCAAGAAACTTAAAGTCTTACTGCCTTATTCATAAAAAATATTTCAGATTTATTAAGCGCTTATTTGACGAATTTCTATGGGAAATTTGTCAAATAAACCTGTAATAAACCTTTAATATTTTTTATGAATTAGACCGTTAAAATACAGCGCACATAAGGCTTTGAATGTACTTAAAACTTTCTTGTAGCCATAATTTGAAGGTACTTCCTTTAGTTTATTAATTTACCTAATTCGAAGCAGTTTTCATTCAAATCAGTGTTATTTTGTTTCTTGCAGTTTGTTCGTTTGAATAATAGTTAACTGCATATTCCGCATTTTTTTCCATAAAACGAAGTTTGAAATGCAAAAGAAAGGTTTATAAAAAAAAGTAAAACGAAATCGTTAATAGCAACTCTACCAGTATTTTAAAATTTAAAACTTTTAACTTGAGAAATACAAAAAAAGACTTATCTTATCCATAAGAAGTATTTTAGGTTCATGAAACCACTTTCATACAAAATTTAATTTAAAAACAAAAAATATTTTTTTATGAAAAAGAAAGAAAATCTATAACTTTTACGAGGCGTGCGTAAACTGTTGAAAGTGTTTAATCATATTAGAATACATACGAAACATCTACATGTGTATGTAGTATGTAAAATGGAAGTTAGCAAATGGATAACATTTTGTTTGAAAAGAAATTCCATTTTTCTCTTTAAAAGAACCATTACATCATCGTTTTACGATAACAAAGCATTTATATGTAAGTATATGTTTGTAAATGTAATATTTAAATTGAATTTAAAGCTAAATTCGCATTTCGGATTCAAATGTAAGATTTATTTATAAGCAAGTCCGTGAAAATGTTAAAGGTTATTTTTAATTTAACATGGGAATTCCAATCAATGGTAATTTTTCCCCCTTATAAAATCATTATTCCCATGCAACGCATCACATTTTTAAACATTTCCAATTCATTTAAATTTTTAAAGTGTTCAATTTATTTAAGAATGCATAAATAAAAAAAGTATTATTAGTATTATTGTATACACAAAAGGATGTTAGTACAAAATCAGAAACTAATAAAAGAACTAAAATACACAAACAAAAAAGTTTTGTTTCTTAAATATATAATTTTCCTAATAAATTAATTCTTACACATGATATATGTACGTATATGTATGTACATTTACATTTACATAATATGTACATATGTGTGTATATAATATACATATCGTTACATTATATGGAAAGGCCCTAACTCGTTATTTTTATGAAATCGAAATTTTTGAATTTGTCGATACATTACATGTTCATCTATCGAAATTACAAAAAAAAAAATTATTTAAAAAAATGAGTTAGGACCTTTCTATATTAAGGTATCGATATGTATGTAAAGATTATAATCGATTTGTATGAATTAAATTTTAAAATAACCTTAAAAAATAATTTTGTTTTATAAAAGATTTACAAAACTAATTTTCTATAAAAACAAAAATATTTTTTTGTAAGCAGTTCCTTTAATATGCACGTTTATTTTTCGATCAACTCCACTGTGCGATAGTTAATTAACATTCGAATGCTAATGAAATTCAAGAACTTTTTTGTCAAATCACAACAATAGCTAAAGCTGTAAAAAAAAATCAATTTAATTTAAAAAATTACGTAATAAAACGTTGAAATACCATCACGATAAGCCGTTTCAAATTTTAAATATGCATGCACACATATCGTCAGCTGAAACGCAAGACCGCTTAAATAACAAAATATTTAAAAATTGCATTACGTATTAAAAAAAAAAACTCCAAACCAAAAAAGCCGAATTAAGAATGAAAACAAGTAGTAATTAAAAAAAATCAATAAATCCTAGTGCGACCAACTTTGAACCGTTAAATATCCTAAATGGTCATTCGAAATGTAAAATTATAAGAGAAACCTAAAAATGATTTTAAAATACCTGTCGCACGATACCCATTTTGATAGTTCGCCGAGTTTTTTTTTTTTTTTTTTTCGTATTTACAAAATAACCTCTGTTGGCTGCCATATTGAATTTTGACAACTGACATATCTTAAGTGACACTCCCGTGTTTAAGACAAATCGATTGATGTTAGAATCAACCAAAATCGGTCCCGCACTCGATTTATATAGTACGGCAAACGAACACATATACATACATAGGCTGATAAACACAATCAACCTTCTTTTCGTAACGCAGTCAGGTAATTAAGAAACTTTTATTCAATCACTTAAACAATTTTGTTAAATTTTTGTTTTTGTAGTCGTGATTTTGCATTTCAGCTAACGACAAGTACTCGTATGTGTAGGTGCAATGGGTGTATTTTTTTTAGTTATAAAAATTAAGGTTTGCACTCAGCAACGCACCTAACATTTGTACCATTTGTTTGGACAAAAATCACCTGAGTCCATTTCGAATACTTTCGATGACCAAAAATTTTTTAGTCGCTTTCGAACTTAAAAAGACTCGATAATGATTCATGCTTGCATTTAAAAACTGATTTACATATTGCAAATACAATAAGAAAATTAGTCAAAAATGATTTCAAATGCAGGTAATAAAAGACTCAAGTAATGTCGGACGTAAGGTCGGTCCATTTTTTACCGACAAAAAAAAAGAAGCGTTTTTTGAGTTATGACACTCTTGAAGTAAATGAGCAATATGTACAGATCTATAAAATCCTTCTAAGGAAATTAAATAGAAAACATATTTATTTAAAATTTTTGGTCGAATTCTATTCATACTTTAGATATTATTAGAATTTCTTCAAATTGCCCCCAAATTTTGCTATTGCTTTATTTAAAATAATATTTTCTAAGTACGTATTATGTAAGATACTTTTATTAAAATAAAAGTTAGATACATATGTATTAAGAAAAAGAGCGAAAAATTCTGTTTTTTTTTGTTTTTCTAGTATCTTTAAAAAGTAGAAAGTTGTCAGTAAGTCTAAGTGTATTAGTTTCTTTAGTTGCACGGTGTAATTATTGATAAGTGCTTTTGATCAAAAAGATACTTTGATTTTTGGGTTTTAGTTCAGTATGAAATAACAATGACATGGAAATTATTGAGTGATATTCATTAGTTTCTTACATAAAAGAAAAGAAATGGCGAAATGTTAAAAGTTTCAATGCTCACTTTATTGTCGTTTTATAATTGCTTTAATATAGCATTTTTATAATGAAGGAGAGATTTTTGTGCTCTACAAAAAGAATTAGTGCGAGAAATCAAAACGTTTAATGAGTTTATATAAAATGCATTCAGTTCTTGCACTGAATTTTGTATAAAATTGTATTGTTTAGATTACATAAATAAATATTTTGGTTAAGCAAATATGGTCAAACTAAATGCCTTCTATAGAAATTATGTTCATAAAATTAAAAAGTTTAGCTGATTATCGCAATATTAGGATGAAAAAAATAAATGCATTCTATAGATATTCTGTTAATTAGAACAAACCTCATTTTGTGTCAAATATTTTTTAAGCTTTTAAAAAGGAACATAAACACATGAATCAATAAGTAAGTACATACACTTAATCTAACAATAATGAGCGTTATAATTTTTAAAGCATTTGCACTACCTCTTCATTCACTTCAGCCAACCATCATTTCTCTTCTTCTAAAATATCCAATATTTTAGGTGTAAAATATGTGATTATGCAATCGGCACCAGCGCGTCGAAAACCCTTCATCGACTCCATTAGAGCCTCTTTCAGATCAAAAGCACCATTTTCGGCGGCATAGTGTAGCATTGCATATTCTCCAGACACTTGATACACGTACAGGGGGTGGTTGGGATAGGTGTCTTTGGTTTGTCTCAATATGTCTAAGTAAGGCATGCCCGGTTTAACCATTAACATATCAGCTCCCTCAATAACATCACGTTGTACGGCTCTCATAGCCAAACCTTTGGACCCACTGGGAAGTTGATAGCATCTGCGATCACCAAATGCGGGGGCCGACTGTGCTGCATCCCTGAAGGGCCCATAAAAGTTGGAAGCAAATTTAGCAGAATAAGACAGCAAAGAAACACGATTTTCCAAATTGTTTTCAACAAGGCCTTCTTTAATTGCTTTAATACGATTGTCCATCATGTCGGAGGGCGCCACAATATGGGCACCAGCTTTGCCATAAGCTACAGCAACTTCTGCCAAGCGTCTAATACTTTTGGTGTTTCTTAAACCGCCTTCATCCAAAATGCCACAGTGCCCGTGCGACATGTAGGGACACAAGCAAACGTCACAAGCTATTAACAAATTAGGAAACCACTTTCTAAGTAAAGGCAACGCTTTAACAACAGGATTTTCTTTAGAGTCAGCATGTGTAGCATGTTCATCTTTCATTGAGCAGTCAACTACACCGAAAAGCAAAACGGAACTTAGTCCCTTGGCAACTAAAGGATCTAAATGATCCCTCAGAACGTTTACACCCATTCTAGCTTGACCAGGCATACTGGCTATAGGTTGAAAACTATTGTCATCACATACCAGAAAAACTGGATACATTAAATTATGCGGTGTTATTTCACATCCGGATTCCTGCAGCATTCGTAAAGTAGGATGGTGTATACCACTGTGCAATTTCTTATCCATATTTTTTAGCCGTTAAATCTCAAGGTTCCAAAATTACTTTCAGTTTTAATTATTAAATAATGATTAAGTAATAAAAAATTGCTTGCAAATGCCCTTTAGCATTCGTTGTTGTTGTTATATTTTGTTAATTTTTTATCTTTGTTTTCCTCTTGACACCCTGCCAGCACCATCTATCAACAATACACTTACGCGATTTCGTTTTTATTAGCTGACGTACTTTCCAACCAAAATTTCGTTGGATTTTTAGTGCTTTTTCTCTTTTTTTTTATTTTGCAAAATTTGTTTCTTGACCGAATGCGTGCTAACCGCTGAATGTTGGTATTGAAAATAATAAATAAACACATTATTTAATTGAAACTACTTGACTGCCTGCCTTCCACTTATCTTTTTGTTGATGTCTTTCAACTTTCTATGAACTCGCATGTTGCAAGATTTCTCTTTTGCTTGTTTTTTTCGGTGCTGCCAGATTTTATTTATATTACTTTCCCAAAAAAATTCCTAATAAGAACTGATATTTGTACTGTGTATTTATATATTATAAAATGAAATTACTTTGAAATATATGCAGTAATCAATCAGTTGGTTGTAACCATACCGTTGGGCCTTATTACGATTGTCGTACCACGACTTCGACTATTTTGTACTAGACTAAAGAACATTGTTTCTTTAATCGAAAACATTCTAATATAAAGACCCACTTATAAATCTGCTTCAAAGCATATATCAGTCTTGATTTGCAGCATAATAATGGGCTTAATTATCAGTGTCGTATTTCGGCTCCGACTACGACGATTTTGTATTAAAAAAATATTTGTAATATTCTTTAGTCTGCTACGAAATCGTCATCGTTGAAGTCGATATCTGACACTCGTAAAAGCGAAACTTGAGTGTGTCAAGCAAAGCGAAACTTGAAAAAATATTTACGGCTTAGAAATATTTAGAGCAAACAGCACATTAGACATCTGACTATCGGCTCCAAGGTGGGAACATTATATTTTTCCAACTTTCTGGACACACAGATCCAATGTAAATGAGTTTTAAATTGTAGTTGTAGTCAGCGTTGTCAGATATGGCGATTTTTCAACTTGTTGGGCGTCTAAATATTTGATTTCATCGGTTGGTTATTAGCTTGCGGCACAGTATATTCGAAATTCATTGCGTCTGCAGCAAACAAATAACCAACCGATGATTTGGCGACATGGCAATTTTTCTGCCGATATATATAATTTGTTGGCGATTTATATGGCTATTTTTTTTAAACAATATTGAACCTCAATTGAAGTTTTAATTATTTTAAAACCATTTGATTTTGATGGTGTTTCTTATATTAATTAATGCGTTTTGAGTTTGGATGAGAAAATTAAGAAGAAATAATATTTGGCGATTTTCTGCTAAATTCTAATATTAATTAATGCGTTTTAAATTTGGGTGAGAAAATTTACACAAAATAACTTTTGGCGTTTTGGTTTCTACCTTGGGCGATTTTCTTCTAAATTTTTAAGCAACTTTTTTTTATAAAAAAAAGTGTTATATAAAAACTTATTTATTATCAAAGATATATATATTTAGAAAAATTACATAAAATTAATTTTGACGACTTCTGGCGTTTTTAAAATCAATTTGGCGAAATAGGTCGGAAGAAATCTGACAACTCTGGTTGTGATGGTGAGTGTGTTCTTTTCTTAAGGCTCAGTTAGCCGACTGTAATGTAAAGCAACTGTAACTTAGAAAACAGCTGATAGATATTTTTATATGAAAAGTAGGTTACGTTACATAACATCTCTATAACCATTTTCATTACTTTTCACATAACAAAATCGATCAGCTGTTTCTTACTGTTACAGTTACATTACATTACAGTCGGCTAACTAAGCCTTGAGCCTTAACTGAGCCTTTAGGCTGAGTTTACCTGGCATTTCTTGTGTCATTTGCCCAAAAAAGCGTAACCAACTAATTACTAATGAAAAACTGTTTGATTCAGACCCGGCCTTATAATGTGGTGAATTTCAAACTGTCGGTAGTGATGTGCACGTGAGTGCCCATTTTTGTCACTTATATTAATAGGATATCGAAGCAGATCCATGAATAGTTTTATTCTGACATATGTACATTTACTGTTATATCGATTTATTATTGTATTTAACATTTAATATATACTATGTTATCTTATGTTAAAATTCTGTGCTCTGATTAGAACCAAAAAAATTTAAAGGCGTGTAGGAGCTTCCCTCTTGAAAGCACTTGAAATCGATCTTCGTTGTGATATATCGTCGGGAGGTTACTTGATTTGCCGCATTAATAATGTATTCTCAATATACTGTGCGGCAAACCAGTAACCACCCGACGATATCACGCATATCTAAATTTGAACCAACCCTTTCATAAAGATATTCGATATATTACTTTGTTTTTGCGTACGACTATTTTATTATTGTATTCTTATATATTATTTCACAAATACATATATTAATGACTTCGAAGCCAATACAACACATTAAATTTAAAAAATAAATTCAGTTTCTTATTTGTTTCCACTACTAAGGAACGAAGAGAAAGGAAATTTATAATATTGATGAGTAAGTAAAAACAGGAAAATCAAAATACATACTTAATAATTGCATTGCAATCAAAAAATAATAATTTATAGGTATTTGTTAAAAGATGTTTTTTTGATTTAAGATATTTTAAGATTTTTTTTTAGCTTTCAACTAAAGGAACTAAAACCTAAAATATAAAACTATGTATATACTGGTTTTTTTGTAGCACAAATTAGGGTGTGCTTATAGTTAAAAAAAAAGAAAAATAATGAACATAACAATTAATCTTAAGTTAAGTCAACTAAATGCTAACTTAAAATTATTTAATGTTGGTCTTAAATATTTGGTATAGTTCTTGTTACAGATGAAATAGGAATACAAAAACAAATAAATGGTGGCATGTTAAAATATCTGAATGCAATATAACTAAGACACCAATGTGTGGTATAAGAAACGTTTGTTGGAAGTTTGATGGACATTCAAAAGACATACGGATTCTTCCGAGAAGCTCATAGGATATATGATACGTTTGGGTGTAAGGAAAGCTTTGCTCACTGCTAAATAAAATTGTTGTTGATGAAAGTTAAGTCGTCGCTGCATGCTCGTCAAGTTGGCACCATCACCTCGTCAAGCCAAAGACACTTGATAGAAAAGCCATTCTTCCATAAACGATGGCACAAACGCCTTCGAGGTGGTAAACTTAACTTTCGGTTTCAATAGAGCCAATTGCTCTTCAAACAGTTCCAATGACTCCGAGCAGCTGGTACCATTGCCATGGGTTAAATATTTACCGTCTGGTTTAAGGATTTTAAATGAATGTTCCAAAATTGTGCGTATGAAATCCCAACATTCACCAATTGGAGCACCTGATATGGGTATATCGGTTAGATCGCCAAACACATAGTCAAATTTGCGACCCTCGTCAATGAATTTCTTCATGTACTCCACACAATCTCCCACAATAATCTCGTAGTTGTCGGTTTTGCGTTTCTCCAACACATCACCACAAATACTGTTTAAATACTGGTTGCAAGCCTGCATTACCAACTCGTCAATTTCAAGCATAACAACAAATTTCGGTTTCTCTTTCAGTAGCTCGTAGAGCAGAGCACCGTCGCCTCCACCCAAAATACAAATTTCTTTGCCCTCGTAGTTCTCAGTGCCACGACCCATTAAGGTTTCTGTATAAATTAAATCGGATTCTGCAATGTCTGGAAAAGAGAACAGCAGTGAATTAATTGTTTATAGGAATAGACTAAGTGAAATTAGTTCGCCCACCAACTGCAATAAATGCACACTTTTGAACAGAGCTTTTATTAATTGTATAAAAACCATTTGGAGTAAGCATTTATATTTATTCAATATATATTCACCCAAAACAAAACAAAAAAAAAAAAAAACTCGAAACATCGCACACGAGCATGAATAATGAAATGGTCCTCAACTTTATGTATAGTTTGGTTATATAATTGAGAATTGGTATGACAATGCGACATGTTTTGGGGAAATTGAAAATTTATAGTGATTTACGAAATGGAAGGGAGATTCTATTTACGATCTTCTCTTTATTTACAAACTTAGCTGAAAATAAGAAACGTTTTTTATACTTTACATCAAACTTACTTTGCAACTCATCCAATATCAACATGTTGCCCAGAGTTTTCGAGTGCAAGATTTGTATTTTCTGGAATGGTGAGCGTGTCTCATAAATTAAGGCATCAATATCATATTCTATTATGCGCTCATCTATAACAAAATAAAAATGTATTAGGGAATAAAAAACCGCATTAAAATTATTGTTTTATCTAGCTATTATATTATATTATATTATATTATATTATTGTTTACATTATTTATGTACATATGTATGTATGTATGTATGCATTTTAATGTATGTAAAATGTAAACGCTTGGATGTAATTGGATGTAATGACTGTTTACGATGGCACAACGAGTATAAATTAAAAGTGTAACTAACTAACGTCTACATGAATAATCCCTGTCGGATTTTTGTTAGCTATCTCAAAATATAGGTGACTTTTTGCTAGCTCATTTACAACTAGCTTCTGAACTAATTCGTAAATGATACAGATTTGGGTCAGTTGATTTTGTTTAGACCTGTCTTCTTCCCGATAAGTATTGAACTAACTTTTAGCTAAGTCAAAGCTGATGCAGAGATGAGTCAAGTTTATCGAGATGTCAGAATAAAATGCATGTTTATGTTAACTTTGTGCCGTCCTTATTTAATATATAGCTTTTGAGTCAGTTGTCAATCGTCTTTGATTAACCATTAGTTACTTTTAAGTTAGCTCAAATTCCAACAGGGATGATATGTTTTGTTATACTTATTAATAATGGTATTTTTCTTTTCTTTAGCGCAAACACCACTTTATTAAAAATTACACTTACATACACAATTTCAAGCACTTAAGGATATTATATTTATATTAAAAAAGCAGCAACAAAAAAATCAGCATCTAAACAATTTCGAAAGCAGTTTAAAGGATGTACGACCTTTCTAAATATTCAAGCTATTTATATAAAAATAAAAATAAAAAAATAAAAATTTAAATTTAAATACAACATTTAGTTGTGGCCTTACTAGCTAGTGCTTCTACCCCTCTTATATTGTTATTGTATTTATCTATAAATATATAATAAATAAATAAAAAAATAAATGCAATAAAAATAATATAAAATGCATGCAGTGTGATACAAGTAAAATTAGACAAATATTTGATATAAGAAAGATTTGTGCTGTCATACAATTTTTAGGAAAGATTATATTGTTTTTAACTAAAAATGTGAATTATAAATTACATATTTTGAAAATGTGTGAAAATAACCCCAAACCCAAAAGTATTAAAAAAAGTTATATTGTTTGATTATCAAAATTTTTATTTCTAACAAATACTAACTCTAACTGTTTGCTCGTTAAAATAGTATCTTTTGAAATATTTTAGTTGAAGTCAATTGCCGTCAGGTATTGGTACAATTTGTACCAATTTTGTAGTGCAATATTTGTTTAATAAATAAAATATAACAAGTAAAATTCTTCATAAATTTTTTTGTTACAAAATTATAAAAGTTAAAATAGGTTAAAGTTAAAGCAAACCGGATACGGTGAAGGAGTGAAAATAATTGAATTTCAAATCCAGCAATTTTTTTTTTGAGAAGATGTTGAGCTCACTTACATGTCGTCAGATTATGAATCGATTCGATTTAAAATCGTTTTTCGTTTTTAGTTATTTTTTCTAATATGTAACTTAAAAATTCTTCGTCAAATAGATTTTGGATATTCACTGATTTTTATAGACTTGTAAATTGTATCGTATGCCACAAATTTGATCTAAATCTGTAAAAAACAGAGAGAGATCTGGAGTCTAGCCTGCATTTCGAATCGAAAGAACATGCTTTCGAATTTGTATGTTAATAAGATTACAATTTGAAAGCATTTGTTTTCGTTTCGAATTATCGAATAAACCCCCTGTTCGCGAGATATCGTTGTCGAAAATTTTCGAAAAAAAGTGTTTGTGTTTTATTACTCGTAATTTCTTCTCAAATTGATTTTCCATACACATTAATTTTTTTGAACTTTAAAGTGGTCGGTAGTTCGAAGGATGCCCTGCAAGGACAACCGCTTTTCATATTCTTTTTAATACTTTTTACTTAGCTTTTCGACAAGTGAAAACTTTTTCGACCTTAGTCTTAGTTTGCGGAGAGAAAAGGGCGAAGGAAATTGTAATCATTTTGTTTTAAAGCAAAATAGAGTTAAAGAAGAAATACTTTTAAGAAATAAAGCAATTTAAAATAATCCGCACTCTTCCGTAAATAGAGTAGATTTGAAATCATACGATTTTCAAAATTAAAGGTAGTCCTGCAGACATGTTTAAAATCATATACATATATCGATGGCTTAATATAAAAAGGGCCTAACTCAATTTTTTTCGAAATCGGGTTTTTAATGTTTTCTGGGCGATAACGTATAATTGCATCCTCCTTGAACATCTTAGTACATTACAGTTCAAAATCAAAAACTTATGGTAACTTAAAAAACTATTTCTGCATGTAAATGCTTTATTTTTTCTTCAGTTTTTTGCTTCTCCTGTAAAATATCGAAAATTCGAGTTAGGCATTTTTTATATTAACCCATCGATATATGTATATAGGTATATATATATATATATATATAGGCTCCATATAATAAAAAAAATAAAAAATGTCTGAATAAATGTTTCCTATTATTGAAGTTAGTTTTCCAAAAACGTACGATTTCAAATCGATTCGATTTCCAGAATAGGGCCGATTGATTATAAACTAAAAAAAATACTCTCATATAAATAAAATTCAACCAAAAAATGTGCAACAATAAGTAAGTAATAAAAAAGAAACTAGTACTAGTGGTATGTACTTCATAAATTCAAAATTATTTAAGCACATTTAAGCTTAGAAAGGAGATTAGTGTAAATATGTGGGCGTGTGTGTATATTATATGCAATAAAACTCAAAAGAAAATTAAGCAAATGTCGTTTTACATGCAGTATATTTCTATGTATGTATATGTAGCTTGGATGCATAAGATATTAAAATGTATTTTAAGTATAAAAAAAATAAAAAATGGAATAATTATGTTTTTATTACCTGCAGATGGAAAATATCTAGCAACATCGCCACGTTTCAGAGTGGGTAATACTTGTCCAGAAATTACTTTCAATTTCTTGGCAATGTTATTTTCAAGACGTTTGGACGACTATTTTTTTTTTTTTTTTTTTTTTTTTTTTTTTGAAATTTTGTTTCGACAATGTGAACAAATATCAATAATTCAATCAAATGTCAATAAAATTCGTGGTGGCGGTGGTTTAGGTGGTAACATGATTTGAATAGTTTGTGAACAACACCGATTATAATATAGAAGAGATAATTTTTGATATGAAATAAATTTAAATAAAGAATTAATTGTGTTAAAAATATTAAATAAACTAGAAAAATTTAATATTTTCTCAGCAATATTAAATCATAAAGTTTTAATAAATATAAAATTTAATTTATATTTGGAATGCTTGAAAAGAGGAGATGAGATATGAATGGGATTGTGAACAAATACAAAGCATGCATTATAATGAACAAAAAGCTTACAAAATATAAAGATAATTAAGGAGTCTATAACTGCAGAACCAACAATTCATTGTTTGTTCTGGTAAGATATTGTTTTTTGAATAAAGATCCAATTTTCGATTTTTTAAGGTTTGGAATGAAACGAACTACTAACAAGAGACCAATAGAAAGGGGAGCATATGTTTTGAGTGTTTACCTGAAAAAAAGGAGGAACTAGCAACATATTCAATATAATTATGTATATTTAAATAATTTTCATGGTTGTTTTGTAAAATTTCAAAAATTTTTTTTTGAACCAATTGCATATTATGTAAATGAATTACATTTTCAGCATTAAACATTTAGCAGGTTTTTGTTTTTTTTTACATGATATGATGAACGAACTATTGACCAAGATGACATTTGCTGTGGTTTCGTTTTAAAGACGAAAATAATATAATGCTAACCTGAACTTGTCATGTATATATCGATATATCCACCACGTTTTATGGGCGGCAAATATTTGGAACGATAGGAATTTAATTTTTGTTGCAATATTAATTCCAATGCACGCATGGTCTGCAATAGTACATTATTTAGACACACACACTCACTGAGCTTCAACTTTATAATTATTATTAATTAAGTTAACTAAACAAAATTTAAATTTAAAGAATGTACCAAAATATAAAAATAAAATTAAAGAAATATGCAAATCAAGCATTATGTGATTATGATTAAGATTGCTGTATAAATTTCATTATAGTGAACTTTATTTATTTGACTTGCTCGATATCTAATAATGCCAACAACAGCAGTAAAATTTATCTAATGGATACCCCCATGTGTAATTTTAAATTTGGCTTTACTTATTCAAAATTTAATTTGATTTGGTTATTTTTTTTTATTTTCAAATTAAACATAAAATTATTTTTTGTTATTCGTCGCCTGTTTGTGGCATGGGAAGGTGAAATATTTTTGGCAAAAATGTTTAAACATATTTTTAGTTATTTTAATTATAATAAGGAAAAATAATCATATCATGTGCACATGTGTACATACATATTTTTGCACATATAACGATTTAACAAAGAATATTTTTGTTTTTCCTCAAGGCCGCTAACAAAGACATTTTTGTGTACATATGTACATACAAGTGTTTGGATTAAGGTATAAACTTTTACACAAAAATACGGATTCTAATTTCCGAAATGGAAATTATTAAGAGTTAAAATATTTTCAATTTCGCCACTCTGATAAAATTGTATCATCAACAAAATTTAAATTGATTTCCTTAAATTTTTGTCTCTCAACAGTCTCTCTTTAGCAATTCTACAAAAATTATTGTTCAGATACATTTATTAAACACTCTTTTTACTGTTTCAAAATGTCTGTAACAAATACAAATTATTAATAAAAACCTAAGAAAGATTGTTATTTTTTTTAATTACATACACATCTACCTATGTATGTACATAATATTCTAATAACCCTGGTCAAGATCGAAATGGCATAATACAAAATTAACAAAAAAAAAAAAAAAAGAAAAAAAAACATATTTAAAACGATGTAGAAGACATAAAATATAAGTATGAAATATAAATAAAAACATTATAAAGCACATGTCTCTTTATTAACAAATAATAAAAAAGAAACACAAACAAAATCAATGACCGGCAAGTGGAAAGAAATTAACCAGAAGAGAGAACATTAAAAACCAAAATAACATATGATATAATACTAATGGGTGTTTTTTATTGAGGTATAGAACTTTAAGTTGGCATCACTTTTTTAACTGGCGGCCATTTTGTCAGCTGTCAAGTGATTAATATTTTGTTTGGTTTGCCATTTTATCATGAACAGGTTGACAAAAGAACAACGCTTGCAAATCGTGCAAATTTATTTCGAAAATAATGGTTCAGTTCGCGAAGTTTACCGCAAGCTCCGTCCATTTTATGGTCGACATAATCATCCATCAGAGCAATTAATTCGGTTAACCATGGATCGTTTTCGCACTACGTTTACTCTATGTGATAATACGCATCCGCAGAGACGTCGAACAGTGCGCACCGAAGAAACAATTGCCGCTGTAGAGCAAAGTGTTGAAGAGGACCCGAATGAATCGATTCGCCACCGTGCACAGCAATTGGAGCTTTGTCCATCAACTTTATGGAAGATTTTGCGCAAAGATCTTGGTTTGCGACCTTACAATATCCAGCTTGTGCAAGAATTAAAGCCGCGAGACCATGCAATGCGTCGTGATTTTGGTGTATGGGCCGAAAATGAGATTGATCTCGATGCTGATTTTCATCGCAAAATTATTTTGTTCAGTGATGAGGCTCATTTTTGGTTGAATGGCTACGTCAACAAGCAAAATTGCCGCATTTGGAGTGAAGAGAATCCACATGAGACCCTTGAGACGCCATTACATCCACAAAAACTGACCGTTTGGTGTGCTCTATGGGCTGGTGGAGTCATTGGGCCATACTTCTTCCGAAATAGTGCTGGAGAGTCAGTTACCGTTAATGGAGACCGGTATAGAGCCATGATAACCGACTATTTTGTTCCCGAATTGGATGGCTTGAATGTGATTGAGTTGTGGTTCCAACAAGACGGCGCTACATGCCACACAGCGCACGTCACAATCGATTTATTGAAGGAAACATTCGATGAGCGCATAATTTCGCGGAATGGACCTGTCAATTGGCCACCAAGATCGTGTGATTTGACACCATTGGATTATTTTCTTTGGGGATATGTGAAGTCGCTCGTCTACGCCAACAAACCAGAAACGTTAGGGGACTTGGAAGCCAACATTCGTGGCGTTATTGCCAACATACGGCCCCATATGCTCGAAAAAGTGGTTGAAAATTGGACCTGTAAAATTGGCTTTATTCGAGCCAGCCGCGGCGGCCACATGCCCGAAGTCATATTTAAACATTAATGGCATAAAATTATCCTTCCAATAAAGCCAAATTGATGGACATTAAAACGATTTTCTTGTGTTTTATTTCAATTCGAAGTTCTATACCTCTAAAAAAAACACCCTTTACTACTACCCATTTAAAGGCAAAATCAGAATGATGGTGTAAATTTGTTGACAACACCCATGTGCACACAATACGAAATGGTTGAATAGAGCCTTTAACAATAATGAACTTGACACTCTCTGGATGACTATGAAAACCCCTAAAAGTACAAAGCAACTTTCGCAACCACCTCCTCGACAAAGAGGAAAGAAAACTGCAAGGTTAAACCACAACACAAATGTATGGGGGAAAATTCTCAGACAAACGCAAGAAAAAAAAATCAATTTTTGGATAATGATTAAATTATACTAAATTGAAAATATGTAGTTAAATAAAAATTTGCATGCCTTGTTAAAATTGTTCATATGTATAAATTAAAATAAACTGAACACAGATAAGAACTAAAAATTCACAAAATTTACTTACATCAAACGACATCAACTGTTCCTTGCCATCTTCCACATAGTATTCCACATTGATGGTCACCAAACCTTGGGCGAATATACGCAAGGTTACAAATGTTTCCTTGTTCTCGGCTAATACAGCGAAGTAACCATCATCCATGGGCATTTGATAGGACATTTCCAACTGAGGAAAAATGTTCTCTAGTTCGTGCCGTAATATTTTTGCAATGTCTTGGCGTTCCTTGGCATCTCCTGCACGTTCTTTTTCAATGGTGAAATCAAATAAAATTGTTTGTGCGGTCATATTAACTTCCTATTACACTTTGATTACTTTTTCAAGAAATTTTTGTAATTATATATTTTTCAAAAAGAAAATTAAAATCAACACGACAAGTCACTCAAAATAATACAAAAATTAAACTGAGCAAAATGTTGGTGAGAGAATTGCCAACAGAAACACAGGGTTGATAAGAGTAGCAGTTAACAGTGTTGCCGTATAAATTTGAGGTAAAAACTGCCTATATAGAACTAAAAACTGTATTCCAGGAGAAAAAAATGCCCGAAAAAATTTAAACAGTATCAAGACGAATTCAGTATCAGCATTTTGAACCAATATGTCAAAATTTGCTCAGAAATTTTTTAACAGATTGGTTTTGTAGCATAGCAAACTACATGTTGTTTTTTGTGTTGTAAAATTGTTGCACTGATAAGGTCACCTGATACTGAATTCGCCTTGAACAGTATTAATCTCCCAGGCCGAGTTTACATCTGTGTGCCATGTGCCCAAAAAGCGTAACTACTAATTGCTAATGACAAACTGAACGTGTTGTCATTAGATTTTCCATACAAAATTCATATCCATAACCGGACATTCATAACCGGACGCGGACACTAAATTTTTAAAAATGTTGTTTTAAATACCTCTCATAAATGGACAGAAGCAGCGAAAAATGGCAACAAGAGTTGCATTTAAATAGTAGGTATTTTTTTATTGAACTCTGATTCATATTTGTATTAGTGTCAATGATAATGGTGATCCCCCGGTTAATGCAAATGTAAATACTAATGCCTTGAAGACGGCAAAGAAATTGCAACTTATTTGAAGAAGTCCTTTGCTTAGATCGTGTCCCAAAATGGCACAGGAAAAAAATTGTTTATATCAATTAAAAAAAAAAAAATGGAAATTTTAAACGAGTTTGAAAAAATGTTCAGTGCGTGAAACTGCGATGATGTAAAGTTTCTTGTTTATTTTAACAATTCATATTGCTACATTTCTTATACAAACCCGTTCGAAGAATTTTTCTAGAGCCGACTTTATTGCATTCCAACAAATAAAAACAATGAAAGTCATTTTTAAGCCCAACAGCTGAAATTATACCAATCTCAAGGCGAATTGACAACAGGTTGTCTCGATTTGCAACTCTGCGTATGCGCTTGTGCATTCGTAAATGTAAAACGTTTTGCATTGATTTGACAGTAGGAGAAGTTATGTCAGCTGGTGAATTAAAGTGCAATTAGACGTGCCATAAGCATAATCATCGAAAACGCTCGTTCGAACCAAACTAATGGGCAACATTGCATTCGATAATAGCTGACACGCCATAACGCCATAGCCGTTGCCATAGAATCCAATTGAATTTAGGATTAGTTATGGCTATGGCATTATGGCTACGTGACGTCTAATTGCACCTATAAGGTCACCTGATGTGAATTCGCCTTGAGTTGACTCTTAGGCCCAATAATCGACTTCTCAATTATTTGCCATTTATCTTTAAGTGCCTCTTAAGTATTTATTATTATTATTAATTTTTTCAGTATTAAGTTGAGAGCCATTTAAATGCCCAACCTTGTCTATTTAAATCACACTTAAGTCTTACGAGCATACCATATGTTATTGTGCTTGTGTGTGTTTATTGAAAACATGTACATAAATATCATGTGGTCGTATTAAAAAGAATTTCGTTTAATTTTCATAAATATATAACATATACAATGCATAGTATCATATCATGGAATAAAACCAACAAAATAACTCTCACACTTCTCCAGATTCCCATAACTGATATCCCCACAAATTTATTTTATTCATCGCACTCGTAATACTCACCATTCAATGGCTAATTTATAATTTTATTTTTCAAACTAACGGTTTCTGTTTTTCTTTCCTTCCTCTTTCGTTTACAGTTGCCTTTTATGAGTTAGCTTTCAAAGAGAGCAATAAATAACAACAATTAACAAATTTAAGGGAAAGAAAACTTGTCAAGTGAATTTGTATTTGAAAGCAAACTGTCAAAAAGTTTACGATTGAAAGAGTGGTCGCGTTTCGATATGGCAAACAGTTGTTGAGGTTTGTTGTTGAATTTGTGAAAATATGTAAAATAGTTGTCGAAAAAATTTCAGTGAGCACACACAACTAAAGGTGAATTAAATAAATTGAATTTCGAAAACAATATTCTTTAACAAAAAGATTAAAAGAAACAACAAGAAGATGAAATACCCACATGCTACATACAAGTACATACAATAATTTTAGTCAAGGAAAGAAAAATTGAAAAAAAAATATTGTCATGCAATTAACAAAGAAATTGTCCGAGTTACATAAACAACAAATATGTATTTCATGTGGATGAAAGCAAAAGTATATACAAATTTTAGTGAAAAATATAATTATCATAAACGATAAATTAAAGTTAGTGAGTGTAGTGCGGCAAGTAATAAAAACAAATTTAGAAAATGTAAAATCAATGATAAAAATCTGAAGCAACAACAACGGTATTAATCAACTGTACATGAACCTGAACTTGAAGGAAGGAAATGTAAAGTTGCAAAAGTGTGTGTGTGTGCAAGTATTTTAAAAATCTGTTTTTTATACATATTGACAGATAAAATAAAGCGTTAAAAATATGTGTTTGTTTGTGCGTGGGCATTTAATGCAAAAAATATTAAAAGAAATCCATTTAATATTTGAATTGAATCTAATATGTATTGTTAAAAAATATATACGTATACATTTTAGTACGAGTATGCATTAGTTGTTGCTATACTGTTTTTTGCGGTTGGAGATTTTATTTTATATTTTATATACATATATTACTCATAGACTGACGACTTTTTGCTTTGCTTTTCCCTTTACGAATTTTTTATTACCCATTGGCGCCAATTAATAAAATTTCTGTCTTACAATTCCATGCTCCATAAACCACCCTCTCAAGCAAAGTTTTTCTTTGAACAAATATTGCTTTAAATGGAACTTTGTGTTATGCTCCCACTATCATCACTACTACCTAGCAACTGATTTTTAAGTTTCTGAAGTAAAAAGTGTTTTGGACTCCTTTGGCTATTGCAATTAGTTGTGGATAATTATATAGCAGTAATCATGTTTGGAAACATTTTTATAATTTAACTGACACAATAGGAACACAATTAGGTTTTATTAATTTTAATTATTATTGTTCGAACTTCATTTGTTTCTATATTTATGATTTTCATCAGGCTAAATAAAGTTCGAATCACTTTGTATGCCAAATTACATGTGATAATTATTAATGAACAAATAACACCAAAGTTAGTTTTAAATATTCTGACAAAGACGTAGAAGAACGGAACAACTAGCTGTTTTCGAAGGCCACTACACCTTCATCATAAGCGTTCTTTGTGTTTGGTCCACTGTGTGTGGCGTCAGTTGATGTAGATTTCTGCTTTAGATACTCAACTTTTTGGCAAATGGAATATGTGAATTGTTTTGATTCATCGTATTTCAATTTGCTGAAAGTTTTTTTTTTTTTTTTTGTAATGAAAGCTCAATTTTACCATTTATTTTATTAGAAAAACAACCTGTTCTGAAACTTACAACTGCTTTTGAACTAGAAAATAAACTTGTTGCTCATAACGTACTTAGCAAGTAAATGTAGTAAAAGCTGCCCGTAACACAAGGTGGTTGTAAGCAAAAAAAAAAAAAAAAAAAAAAAAAAGAAGTTAATGGACGATAAAGCTAGAAAAGGTCATCTCATTGGCTATGACGATATCCGTATTTAAATAAGATAATAACTGCAGATCTTGCTCGTGTGATGATGATAATAATAGTGAAAACAGTGATGCTAACTTAGCCCTTTTAGGACTAGATTTAGCCCGTTTTCAGCCAGTCAAAACGCGAAAAAAAATTTTTTAGCCTTAAACTAAAAAATTTGCAAACCTAGTATTTTTTACAATAATCTTTCAGCCCTTTTTAGTTTTTGCTCGATATGGCTACATATAAGCTTTTGCGAACTTTTTCTTCCTTTAATATAGCAAAATAAAATGAGTAAAAAGTCGATATTGCTTTACCAATTTAAAAAAGAAGAATAATATAGAGTAATCTTTTATTTCTTCCAAATTTTTTATGCCTTGAAAGTTATTCAGTACAGCCTAAAACAGATAATGTATGTTTTTGGAAGAGCGAGAAATCGAAATTTTACTTAATAACGGCCAATTTTAAATGTATCTACTTACATATGTAAACATACATATGTATATATATTTCTTTTATATATGTATGTATATGCTAACTATTTAATCTACGCATGTACATACCTTATTGAAATGTAATATGAAATGTAAATGAAATATGTACAATATTGAAGATCTAAAGCTATGTATGTGTTGATCTCATGATAGTTATTTATATTCTAATAAATTACTTTACAAAAATTGATGTTTTTATTTTCAACAGAAACATTTTAATACTAGCCCCTTTTCGCGCTTTTTCGAAAAATTTTACTATTTTTTTATTTTTGAATATTTTTTCAATTTAGCCCTTTCTAGCCCTTTTTTCAAAAATTTTTACGCGTTTTGAGTCTCAAAAGTTGGCATCACTGAGTGAAAATACTAACAAGAATATTGAACAAGAAAGCGATATAGGTAGATAATGTAGTTTAGCTGAAGCTTGAAGATTATGAAAGTCAAGGTAACATTCGAAGAAGATCCATTGATGATAGAAGATGAACACATTAGTGAAGAGATAATTTCTATTTAGTGACAAAGATATCGATACAAGTGATATAATATTAGATGATGTGAATACAAAAGTATCCCAGCGGGAACAGATAATGAATAAGAAACAAAAAGTTAATACACAGTATGTATAATTTTTAATTCCAGAATTCAGATCATTTCCCAGGAAAGTAATGAATTATTTTAATGCGTCCGAGGAATGAGTTCTACAATTAATTTTTTTTAATGAAATGTATAATTCTTTGCCTTATATTATTTATTAATTAATTAATAGAATCAATATTTTTTTATTTTTGTATTTTGCTATCAATCTTCTCCAATGCACACGTTCAAACATAAACTGTGTCTTCGACTAAAAATAACAAAGTTTGTAGGTGACATAAAGGCAGCAGGAAATAACGGATTTCTCTTTTTTTTTATTAAATATTAAGAAAATGCGAATACTCGTCACACGTTGGCTGAAGTAGTTAGCAAGTTCAATACAAAACCGAAGGTCCTGTGTTCGAGCCCGGTACCCAACAGTTATTAAAATAACAAACACCACGCATTTTCTGACGTGCATTAGTGTCCCTTTGTAACAGTTGTAGGAAAAGTTCAAGTGACGAAGGCATAGTCGACTCCAGCAGATACAAATCCTAATGTAACAATCAGAGAATCATCGGCCAAGTAAAATAACCAATAAAATGGATACTAAACACAGCTTAAAAAAATTTAATATGCGTCATTTAACACTAGGGGCGCTACAACACTGCATTATTAAAAAAAGTGCAAAAAGCAGAGTTGTAAAATAATAAAGTTTTCCTCTATCTCTTCCTTCTCCTGTTTTCTCTATCACTATTCCTTTCCTAAAAAAGGCAACACCTATTAATAATAGTAAGCATTTATTGCCTGAGTGTTACTTCTCTTAATCAAAGAACCCTCTCGCTTCTAAAGGAATGCATTCTAGCCTTATACAATATTTCTTCCATTATGTACGGAATCAATGACCACTTTTCCCGCTGGGATCTGTTAAAAGAGGAAAACGTGAAGGAGCTTGTGAAGATGATGGAAGTTAGATATATCAATGTTAAAGAGGTTAAGATATCGTACATTAATATCGAATCCCAGATACACTTGATTACGAGTACTTTATAACGCAGTGACTTATTTATAGCTTAATAGTAAAAATTCCAAAACAGTGGAAGGATGCCATAAATTCCGAAATAAATTCTCTAAACAAATTTGAGAAAATGAAAAGTCTGCATGAAGGAGCGAAAATTTTGCCATCAAAATTAGTATTTCGTGTCAAGACAACTGCCGATAGTCCTTTAGAAAATTATAAGTGCAGGCTACTCGCTCGTACTTTAAAAGGTTTTAGACAACGTGAGGAGTTAATTGTAAAAATACTTTCAGTCTTGTGTTAAGATTGGCAACACCATGTCTACTATTGACTGTTGCAACAAGCAATAATAAGCATTTATTTTAATTTGATGTTGCAATAGATTTTTTAGAGAGAGAATTGGAATATGGAAGATACTATAGAAAAATACTAATTAACAAAAGTTTGTGTGGCTTAAAACAGGCAGCATGATTTTCTAACAAGCATTTAGTCAACTAAATATTTCTTAAAAATAAAATTCATGCAAAGTGATTGATCCATGTGTATTTGTAAGGATTAAATATGAGAAGAAACTCAATATTGTTGATGACGGATTAATCTTTGGAACTGTAATAAAATTATGAAATATTTAAATGTGATATGAAAAGTTATTACTGCACTATCAAATAAAGCTGCTATAATTTTGCCCTCTACTAGTATATACATGCATTCCGGATACTTACGTATGTATGTAAATAACCGTTTACTAGCATAAGTGTGAGTTTAAATACATATACATACATACTATATAAACATTTGTGCTAAATATTGTATATAGTGTGTGTATGTATATGAAAGTCCTTGCAGCTTTAAAGAGTTGGTGGGAATCAACAAATTGTGTTGGTGCAGTCATGCCCGAAGTGATTCATATTGGTTGTAAAACAGTGTCTGCAAAAATTTTGCATTCAAAATTATACATTTTTACAATATAAACCAGAAAAAAAATTTCGAGGCACACAATTTTACAAAATGATTATTATTTGTGAGATAAAAAGGGTCAAATATTGTATAATTTTAGGAGATCAGACCAAATAATAAAATGTTCTTGCTATTTTAATTAATAAGTGATTAACTTTAGCCCTCTACTGTATTGCCCCCAGTTAACTCAAATAAATGTAATTTGTGTAACTAATTTTGCTTCTAACTGCTTAAAATATACTGCTTATATGTATATCCTCGATAAAATGAATCCCAGTTTGATATACGAACATAAAAAACGGACCACTTTTGCATGAAAACAACTTACAATAAATTAAATAAGTATGAAGTATTGCAACGTTTTTGTAACCTACTTTTTGTTTGGTTTAAGAGACGTCTAATTTTATATTGATTTTGTTATTTCTGGCTATTATTCAGGTATACCGGTAAAAAGTAAAACAGTAGCAAAACTTTTGCTGCAATTTTCTCAACGTAACCGGACGAAATTTTTTAATATTGTTTTGTTATAACTTAAAAACAAATTCTCATTGATGGGAAGCATTTTTAAAATTACTATTATTTTCAAACAATCTAACAACGATTATAGATTTATTAAAAAAAATCATGTGATAGCAAATATGTACATACATACATATCAACACATGTACGAATTAGGCTAAAAATAAATACACTTCGGCGTTTATTTTCTTTTTCCTAATAATAAAATGAGCTTTTCATAACTTAGACACAACAACTAATTGTAGTGAAATTATATGGAAAGTGAAATAATTTTATTAAAATTATATTCAGACTCTGAAGAACAACAATATCTTAAGTACATTTGTGTTTGCATGTACATATGTACATATCTATGTTAGTTCTGCAAAACAATTTCAAATAGACGTCATCGATTTCAACACAAGTTCTTATTCCCAAAAAAAAGATGCCAACAGATGTTTTTGTAGCCAGACATTATTAAAATTAGCAAAACCAATTAAAGACATATTCATATTATTTTTTATTTACTCCAAAACAAATCCAATTAATGTAAAAAAAGTAAACAAAAAATAAAACATTATACAGAGTTTCTTAAATGTTTATTTCACAGCTATGAGAAAAGAGAAAAATGTGCGATTCAAATTTGTTGCTCAACGTGTTTAAAATTTTGGGTTCTAAAAAATATTTAAAACACTTCTTTTGACTGAAATTGGATTTAATTAATTAATTAAATTAATTGAAAAAAAAACAATATGAATTTTTCAGTTGGTTACTTCAAGCCGAACTCATAACAGGTGATCTCCATAGATCAGGTGAGTACATCTCTTCCGATGTCAAAATGCAAATTTTTAAATAAACATCACTTCTTAAATGTCAAAACACATTTTTTTTGAATTGAAGAAGAATAATTTTCAAAGCGAATTCAAGCAAGTCTACCTTCTATGAATATGCCTCGGCCCAATATGTCCAAAATTGAAACGAGGAAAATTTTTATAACAAAAAATTTCCTTTGAAAAATTCATAATTGGGATGTTCAACTTACATGAGGCGGCAGCAGTCACCTGTTGAGACCACCTGATATGAAATCGTCTTGATTTATTCTATATATAAAATCGTAGTGTGTGTTTGTTTCTAACGCATGATCTTTGGAACTATAAGACTTGTGGAGCTGAAATTTTCAACACAGGTTCGACTTAATACCCGGTAGGTTTCCATTTTGTGTTTAACCCAACAAGTGACCACAGGGTGCAGTAATTTGGATTTAAAAAATAAATTATTAAGGGTACGACAACGTTTGCCGGGCTCAGCTAGTATTATATAAATATAAAATAAACAAGAATACAAAATGTAAAAAAAAAATACACCAAGAATAAAAAAATCAAAATTTTAAATAAGTTTACACGGTAACTTGAAAAATTTTAATTTAATTTGTAAGAATCTGTACATTACTTTTCACATAACAATATCGATCAGCTGTTTCCTACCGTTGCAGTTACATTCCATTACAGTCGGCTAACTGAGCCTCAATATGCATTTAAAATGCAATTGAGTGCTACGCATTTATTGCAGAAGCTTTCGAGAAACATACATACATATAAAATTGGCAACGTTTAAGAATTTTTAAACATTTTCGAAAGGTTTTTGATTTGTATTATATCTTTAAAATTGAAAAAAAATACCTCAACTGAAGTGAATCCATATCAGTACCTAGATTCTGTAACTTTTTGCGAACCGAAAATCGAAATATTTATCGACATATTGTGATTCTGCAATTTCTTTTTTACGATAGTCTCCCACTTTATCTTACTAACCATTTAATTCAATTATATATAGTACCCCTGTATAGAAAATGTGAAAATAAGTGAAAAGCACAAAGAACAATAAATAAAAACTCAACAAATTTGATCTTGTGCCTTTATTTCTTTTTTCTCCAACTGACACTGCATATCGTTAAAATATGTTACTGAATATCAAAGTTGATAAATTTTCGTTAAATTTATTATAGTGATACGATTATCGTCATAAAAGTTACTGAATCCAGGTACAGGTGCTTTGCTATTCAGTAACATATTTTAACGATATTCATTGTCGGTTGAAGAAAAAAATTTAAATCACAAGTTCAAATTCATTTAACTTTTCTTTATTATTCTCTGTTCTTTTCGCTTATTTTGAAATTTTACAGGGATACCACATGATATTGAATTAGATGCCGATTAGAAAATACAGCTTGAGACTATCGTAAAAAAGAAATTACAGAACCACATTATCGTTAAATTAATATGTCGATAAATATTACGATGTTCGGTTGGCAAAAAGTTACAGAAAAAAAAATTATACAAAATTCTATCAGCCTTATTTATAAAATTTAAAAAGGCTTTATAAAGGTTTTTTAAGAAAAATTTTTTATGAAAATTTGTTTTAAAAAACCTTTATAAAGACTTTTTAAGTTTTATAAATAATGCTGTATAAATATATACATATGTATGAATTTATATTTCAAGCTAGGGAACCACTGGTATGCATATGATCAAATGTACATACATACATATGTACATAAAAATACATGTGTATGTTTGTGTATGTGAGTGCATAATATAAACTTATGGTCTAATAGAAAAATCGGCAATAGCAACAATAGAAACGTGTTCAGATAAACGATGCCCATTAACATAAGAAAGCCCCACTAAAAGAGAAAAAAAATAAATAAAAACATCTTTGAAATAAAAATACAGACAAAAAATTGTCACGCTGTATGTACCAACGGCACAGAAAAAAAAACATTAGAAACCTCAGACCCTGACATTAGAATATTCATTATACATAAATTGTTGAGACATTATGATCATCAAAGCAAGATTTCCGTGAATTTATATTAAATAATATGTATGTATGTATGTGCATATATTAAATTACATAGTATAATTAATATTTAAACAAGAAAAGCGCACATTAAATTGTAATTTCTGCATACTCGTAAAAATATATCGTAATAAATAAAGTGAATCTACTATCTACGTAGATCGCACAAAAAATGTAAAAAGATGAAGCAAAAAGTCATGCAAATGTATGCACATATGTATGTATATAAATACCCTGAAGGAAATGTCTATGGTGAAAATGTACTGAGTCGCTTTTGACTTTGTCACCAGTACTACTCTACAATTATTCACCATACATTTAGCATGTGCGTGTCATTGAAAATCTACTAGTAACACTAAAACAATTGACTAGGTAGTGAATTTATAGTTCTAATGGGAATATGGAGACATACCAACCAGGCATTTACTGGTACATTTCTATACCTTACGTACATACACATTTATGCATATTGACAAGTTGTTGAAAAATCCACCAGAAATACACCACACCTGTTTTCTCGCTTTCTTTTATACTGACGAATAGAAGAGAAATTGTAGACAATGTAACTACTACTAGAATTTTAGTGTTGACATAGAGACACTTGGCCCCAGTCTGACTGCAGGGTATGTACACACATACACATATGTATGTAAGTATGACATGCATGTGTATGCACATACATACATAAGTACATATTTCATATATTGTAATTATTGAGTGTTAAATGAACCTTAAAGTATGCAACCCGGTTTGCAAATGCTATAAAACTGATTCATTATTCATAAACATGTGATATACATACATATTCTAAGAAAATCATTTTAGATAAAATCTCGTGAGAAGGATAATAAAAAAAGGTATGCCATTGCTATTTCTCAAATAGCATAATGAATAATATAACAATACGTTATTTCTAAATAGCTAAAAAATGCAAAGGAATTTATAAGAAAAGAAAATATAAAACGAAGCAAATAAATTTGATAATAATTATAATAATAGGTTTGTTCATTTACTAAAAATTGTAACGAGTGTGTAACAATTGTTACTGGAAAGTGTTCATTAACTCAAAAAGTTTGCAAAAAATTTGCAAGTTTGCAAGAGAGCGTCAAAAGAGACAAAAGAATTTTTATTGCTAACAAAAACTCAAGAATGTGAATTTCTTTATTACAAAAACATGTATACGTATGTTAAAAGAAAGTATATTTTCTTAATTTATTGTTTTTCTTTCATTAAATTGGGGGGCACACGTTAAATTTTTGCATTTCAATTCTATTCAATTTGCAATACACTCACATTTTTTTTGACTAACACAATCAAACTTTTGAAATTGAGAACTAGATTGCTTTCAAATTCACCTCTCCATTTATATGGCAATTTAATTTTCAATTTGAAGAGCTGGTCACAGCACACATTGATTGAAGCCACAAATTTGAGTTGTTTCTTGGTCGGTGGCATTTACAAAATGAAATTGATTACCAATTTGTGTCACAGCTATAAATTTCAAGGAATTTTAACACACAGTATGAGTGATGAAATTGAAAGCGATTTATTGTGGCTGCAGCCACATGAATTCAAATTTATTGTCAAGGAATTTTGAGATGGAATATATGTTTTTTGTATTTGTTGATAGAATAGAATTAAAAAAAGAATGAAAAATGCATAATAATAGTAAATAACACATGCAACTGTGTAAAGTATTTGATATTAAATGTCGATTTTGAAAAATTTTGTAATTTCAAATAAGATTATCCAAAATACATTAGAAAAAGTACAATTGAATCATGATTTCCATCCATGGTTCTGACATGAATAAATATTTCTTACAAGTTTTTACAAGTAAAGCTTTGATTTAGTTTTTCGTATCTGGGAGAGTAATTTTATAAATCTCTGCCTTGCTCTCTCGTTGCAAGTTTCTGCTAGGATAGTAAATGAACACACCTAATATTAAAAAAAACCAAAGCGCTGAAAAATGCATAGATTTTTTAAGCAATTAAAAAATAGAAATTTTCGACAATGATATCTTTCGAACCATTAAAACCTATTTAGGTAGAATTTGCGGTATTCGCCGCCGTTCTTCCAGTGCAAAAAAGTAAATGAGCCCTTTAAATCGATTTGACAAGAACTTTTGGAGTTATTAAGATAAATAATTTTAGTTTTAAAAACTTCCTCAACAATATCAATAATCAAATCTGATACAGTCGATGTTGTATTTTTGAGTTTAAGTTCCAATAGGTTAAGCCATTCTTAAGTTATGTGAGGTTTACATACACACACACAATAGCACACACACACACATCCATACAGATATCATCGTAAAAATAATCAGAATATATTCCCATGACCTCAAAACATCGAGATTTTATGAAAACTCGATTTTCGAAAATCAGAGTGAAATCGCCCAGCAAAAATTTTTGCTTGCTGGAAGCATTTTTGTAAGGGCGACCATGAAACGGAATCACTTGCAGTTGCGCTTTTATAATGCATGATTTTTGTTCGCGATGAGCCACTTACAAGCAATAGCAATAAATCATCCACCAAACATATGCCTGTACTATACACATACATATATAATTGTGTACTGTTCGTGTACGATCGTAGAACATATTTTAATGGTCTCGCTTACGTTAGTGCTTCTAGAGATGCAACGTATTGCTTCTAACAGCTTTTAGTGCTTCTAAGTGTCGATAATTTTTTGCTGGGCATTCACTTCCTATATTTGAAAGCGGGAAGTTAAAAAACGTGCCTAGTTAAGAAAAAAATTGATTACAGTTCGCGTAAGAGTAAATAATAAATATTTTGAACAATTTACTATTTATTTTTGTTACAGAAACTTCGCGAAGAAGACGTTATATAAAAATATACACAAATAAAATTTGAGCTCACTTCATTCTATTCCTTTAAATAAAAATATGCACAAAATATTTAATTCAACACTCGCCCTAAATTATGCTCAATTTTTGAAAATTTGTAAACAATAAACATAAATATATAAACAAATAAACAAACACCAGTGGTCACCATGCAACGTGGTGCTAGTGAAGAGCGTATAACCAGTGCTAATTCCAGCCCACGTCATAGCAGTAAATATCCGGGATCTGCCTTGCTGGGGTTGCTTACAAAACGTTCCACGAAAGTTGAACCCCATCCCGCCGCAGAAGTAGAAAACAATGAAAAACATTCTACCGGAAAAAGCCAACACTCGAATTGTGCAAATATTTTCATCAATCATGATACATCCTTTGCGAAATGTACACCCGACAAGAATTATACAAATCATGCGGGAAGATATAATGAACGAAGCCAAACACTACCGAATAATGCCACGCCCAATGACATGATGCAAGGGTCCCAGTTCATAGAGAAATCACAGAGTAGTGGCATCATAAATTTACATCGTAAAGTGAAGGCAGGTAAAAATAAAAACCACCTTCATCGCCACAGCACTGATGGTTCCCAAAGTGATGGCGGCATTGCCAGTGGAGTAGATGTCGTCTTAAGGAAACCCCCTAAAAATCGCTCTCCTAATCATAATCGTTTCAGTCATCAGTTCAGTTTGTGCTGTAAGGCAGAAAAGAAACCCGCTACTCCACCCGTAACAGTGCGCTATAACTCCATTCCAGATAATGGTCTAATTGTAAAGAAGGACAACATGTCATTAAGTTGGAGTACGGCGGACAATGCATCACTGTCCATAGGCTCCGTCATTTCAAATCCCACGAACTGCTTGCAGCCTTCATTTGTGGCTGTACCGGCTGCTGCATTGACCGAATGTGCCAGTGCTCCACAGAGTCCTGTAACGGGAAAGTCCATGATGTTTCATAACACTGATTCCTCCTACGGTTCACCTTCCAATACCTCGCTGAGAAGCAATCAAAGTGATACACCGAATTGTACTAACAATGCAATCAATAGTGGCCCCATCAAACCAATAGCTGTTTCGGCCTGTCGTTCTCGCTTAAGACTAAAACTTTATCCCCCGGGAAAAGAGGTATCATCCTTTGGCTCTGAGTTTCCGGCAGCAAATGAAGGTGCTATGTCCGAAATAAAAAGAGCCACTACTCCACAGCACATGTCTTCTCCCAATATTGCCAGTCAGACAGAAATATCAGGCTCCGTCGTCCATGAACCAGAGACACAATCCGTTCGCTTCGTGTCTCATGAAAACATACAGATGCAACGACAAAGCTCCAGTACAGGGCTGGCACGACATGCCTTTATGGCTGCTCAAGTTTTGAGCTTAATTCCAACTAATCAGGCCCGAGAAAGGTAAGTTACACAAAAACTTTTAAAGAAACCGAAAGAGTAAAATAAACTCTCTCTTCATTGCAGAAGTTATTTGGATGGACGTTTGGGATCTTCTTCGCTGTTGGGTCCCAGCGAGTTGGATAAAGTAATTCCCAGCAAGGAAGTGACCATCTTTGTGGGCACTTGGAATATGAATGGTCAAAGTCCGCCTAAGTAAGTAAAATTGTATTGTTAGATTACATTATTTAAGGTAAATTACTTACATACATACATCGTATATATACACTCTACCTCCAGAGAAATGAATGACTTTGTGTTACCCACTAATGTCGAACATGTGCCCGATATTGTGGCAATAGGCACACAGGAATCCAGTCCAGATCGTTTCGAATGGGAAGTTACCGTACAGGAAACCTTAGGACCCTCACACGTTCTCTTCCATGCAACAACGTTGGGTACACTCCATTTGGCTGTGTTTATGAGAAGGGACCTAATATGGTACTGCTCTGCACCTGAAGATGCCAACATGTCGGTGAGAACTGGTTCAGCGTTTCGCACAAAAGGAGCCGTTGCCATATCATTTTGCCTCTTCGGTACTTCAATGCTTTTTGTTACCTCGCATTTAACCGCTCATCAGCAAAAGGTCAAGGAAAGAGTATCGGATGTTAAGAGAATCATTCATGCTTTAGACTTGCCCAAGAATCTCAATTTAAGACACAAAAATAAGGATGTTACTCAGAATTTCGATAATGTGTTCTGGTGTGGAGACTTAAATTTTCGTTTGGGTGAACCAAGGGAAAAGCTTTTAGAATGGATACAGAATACAAAATTTCCCCTACCCTCGCACTTACCACATGGCTACATGCATACTGACCAATTGTCATCGGTTCTGGCGGACGGAGCAGCCTTTCGGGGGTTTATGGAGGCCAACATAACATTTCCTCCCACCTACAAGGTACTTAAATATTTTTATCATAAGCTGTTGTATTTCTGCTATGCATTCAGCTTTTTAATATTTTCTTAATTTTTCAAGTATGATCCTGGTACCCAACACTTTGACACGTCCTCCAAACAGCGTGCTCCCGCTTACACCGATCGCATTTTATACAAATATAGACAAACTCAGGGCCTAATGATGAGACGTCAAAGCACTTTACCTGGCATGCCAACGCCCTCCCAGCCATTGGTCCAGTGCTTGCTATACGATTCGGTGCCGTCCATAATCACTTCGGATCATAAGCCGGTCTGGGCATTATTTAAAACTATTATCAGAGCGGGTACAGATTCGTAAGTCTCTGTTATTTATTTGTGATATTTTTAGTTCTCTAATAATTTCCTTCTTTTTATCTTCTTGCAGCATTCCATTGGCAGCTGGTCTCTTTTGTCGTGATATTTATTTGGAGGGTATGAAACGTAGGTTAAATAATCAATATAGTGGCGCCTCTGCCGTCTGTTCTATACAATAATTTTATCTCACTTAACGCACAATTTTAATCTATTGGCCAAAAGTTTTATATAGCGCAGCTTATCAATACTAAAGTTATTAAACGAATAGTAGATGTTTTAATTTCAGAGTTTTATTATTTTTTTATTTGTGTAAAAATTTCATACAAATACCTTGTTTAGTCAACTCTTGAGAGAAAAATTAAATTTTCTTTCTCCATTAAGTTGTGTGTAAATTAAAAACTTCAAACTCGTTTTCTGCCAAAATAGTTTTTTTTTGAGTTATGACTACGTTGCAATAAAGTAGCGATATGTATATTAAAAATTAAACTGCACGAGAGGAATGAATAAATGCTTAAGTTAACTTAAGCTAAAATCGAGATAATAAAATAATTACAATTTCTATATTTGAAACTACTTCTCTGCTCAATTTTAATTAATTTTCATCAAAGTTACCGTAAATTAACTTTATTTATTTATTATTTTATTTCTGTGATATTCAGAACATGTCTGCATATTCGATTTCTTTTGTAATAACTTAACTTCACTTTCCAATACATTTAAAATTTATTTTTAGAATCTTTAATTTATATGGCCTACCAGAAATTATTTTTTTTATAGAAATGGTAAAGATTCATTTATTTAAAAATTACTCCTGAAAGTCTGCTAAATTAAACTTTAGCTTTTCCCCTTTATTGCCATAGATAACTATGTATATATATCCAGTCGGCACGTTCGTAGTTCCCATACACACACGACAGTTTTAATTGAGCAAATTTTTAGTTCATGAGGCAAGAGAGGAAATCATGATGACTAACCTCTTCATTATCTTCTCATCTATCTTTCATAAGCTCAAAAGTTTCTCCCCTAAAATTTTCGTGTGTGAACAATAGAACGACAAAGGTATCATTTTAAGTAACTTAAATTTATAGAGAGTATGAGCTATAATCATACGCATAAGTATCAAAGTACTCTGAGTATTAATCGGCTATACACGCGTATATACAGGGCTATTTTATTTACACAGACAGAAAGCATGTTTTGAAACAGCGAAAACACATTTTCTATTCCATTTTATATACACAATGAATGTATGTATATGCTGGCGAGTGATGAATATATATCATTCGTATATTTTTTTCCGACTTATATTCCATACTTTGAGTATAAGCATGCTTTGACTATAATATGACAGAAATTCATGTGATACGCATGTGCTTTTTTATCTAAAGTTTGGAATCGGCTATAGTCATAGTTGCTGGAGAGGAAATATATCAGCGTACGAATTGGAAAAGAAAATAATTTACTGAGATATTTTGCAGAAGGCGTTCAAATTATTTTATTAAAAACTTTTAACTAAACTCTCTGTATTTTCGAATGCTAAATTCTGACCCTTATACTCATAAAAAAATTAAATGCATTTGAAATCTATTTTAAAAAAATTTTGTATAAACAATTTTAAATAAAATAGATTTCAAACTTACTTTAAATTTTATGAATATGAGGGTGATTATGCCACAATGGTGCCCAATTACTTATTGTTGTATAATTCTTTAAGTATGCTACTGAGGAATAATATCTGTCGTTTATTTATTTATTTGAAATGCAATAATTTTTTATTCCAGAAATGCTTTCCTAAGCGGGTTCAAGTTTAATATTTATAAATTATATTTATTAGAAATAATAATTGTTTTTTTTTTAATTAATATAATTTTCCGAAAGGGTAAACAAAAAGTTAATTTGTAGTTTCTGCCCAAAACATTGCGTTTTTAGAAGTTCTGCAGTTTTTTTTACTAACACGGATTTTATCAGTTTCTGTATCTGTCTACTTGGTTTTAGATTGGAAATGTAGATCCGTGAAATTTACTGAAATAGAAAACGGGACTTACAAATTAAGAGTATTACTAATCTTGTTTATCCATGTTTCTAATACAATCAATCTAGCACAAAAACGTCATAATCGAAATACAACACTCGCAATTAGGAACAATATAAATATGCACAATATTTCTGTGGCAATAAGGAAAAAGTACTTAAGTCATATTTCACTGTTTTTCAGGAGATCACTTTTAAGAGTTCAAGTCGATTTTCAGAAATTTACTTCTTTTTTAGTTAAATTGGGAAATTCTGTCTTAAACTTTATTTTTCAAAGCAAACATTGTTCTACACACTATAAATAATACATTTAAGTTAAAAAAATAGCAAACTATAACCTAAACTAAGCTTTTATTCCAAATGATATTAGAAGCCGTTAAAAGATAAGTTGCAAGTCATAGTACTATAACTTCCTGAAAAATCATACAAATTAATTGAGATTTTGACCAGGGGTACTTTTAAATTTGCAGATTACGGTAGTACCATTAACTCAAAATCAGCTTATCTCGACTTAAGCACTTTTTCCTTTTTGCCATTTTCCTTTTGAATATTTAAAGGCGATACTCTTATTGGCGTACTGCCAAAATAATGATCCTTTTTACACTTTTCGAGTCTTTTGATTCAACTTCAATTTGCTGTAGTAGTCTACAAAAGCATGTAGCATTTTTTTCTTCAATCTAGCGTAAGCTGTCGAAGTGGAATTAAAAACCTCGACAACCGTAATAAGGCAGAATATCTTAATAAATATTTAAACTAGAACGTTACATATGAAAAGCTTGACCTAAGCAAAGACCTATTAAATAATATAATGTACTTGGGAGCATGATGAATATATATATATAAAGATATCATGATATCATTTGAAAGTTTGATAAAAAATTAACATCCTGTCACACGATGTCGATAGAAAGCGTTTGAACGATTATTTATATTGAAAACTATGATACGAGTATAATAAATAATTATATATCATTGTATCATGTTAAAAACAAAAACAAATTTTCTTATTTTATTGTTGTTTTCAATACAAGTTGTGGATCAAAAGTTTTCTATCGACATCGTGGGACAGGCCGTAAATGTGTAAATTAATTATTATTTTAATAAAAACAAACAGTGCGTTTGTATATGTTGACAATATTGTACTCAAAAAATTTATTTAACATGGCTCATGGTACTTAATATCTTATTAGTTGTATTTACTTCAAAGCTAATTTTTATTAAAAGCTTTCAAATGATATACATACAAATATATATACATATATACAATATAAATGTATATTGTACATACAAACATATAAAAATTAAATATAGAAATATATAAAAATTAATGCACAAATAAAGTAAATTAAAATTAGCCATATCTGATCCTTTACAAAAATAATATGTATTAAGAGTTTCATAAGCTAAGCTTGCCTATAAAAAGTAAAATCCTTAAATTTATACATAGTGCCTCTTTAATCTGGTCACACAAACTTATGAATATTATTGTTAAAAATGTTTGAGTTTATTTTTAACCCCCGACTAAAAAAGGGGTGTTATAAGTTTGTAGTCTGTGTCTGTAGTCTGTGTATCTGTGTATCTGTGTGTCTGTCCGTGTCCACGTACAGGCCAAACGGCTGGACCGATTTTCATTTAGTTTTTTCTGTTTAAAATATGACTTTATCGAGAGGGTTCTTAGCTATGTTTGAAGAAAATCGGTCCAGCCGTTTGGAAGATATAACATCTTTTCTGAAAAAAGTTGGGGGTTTTTAAAATTTTTAATTTTTGTTATTTATTAAATTTTCCGTTAAAGGAGTTCATACCTCTAACATTTATTTTATAAACAATCGTTTCACATTAGAATAGTTCCATAGTTTGTTGTGAACTCCACTATTACTAATTAAAAAGTTGTATTTTTTTTAACTAAAAGAAATATAAATAAATATTTGCCCTCCTCGCGTCTTTATTACATTGAATAAAATTTTGCCTATAAATCTAAAAAAGAAATAAACAAAAACATTAAAATTGAAATTTATTTGCAGGTGGTTAAGCATTGTCTACATATATTTCATTGGTGCTTTGCCAAATTATTAGCAGACTTTAATCACATATTTTGAACAGTCACAAAGCTCTTATCTTGTGCACAGATTATTTGAGAATTCACAAATAATAATATTTTTGAAAATCACAAAAGGAAAATAAGCGTAGTAGGCTTAGAAAGTTATATTCAAAGTATGTGGATGAAGTGTGCTGATGAAATATATATATATATATATATAGAAAATGCTTAGCCACCAGCAAATAAATTTCAATTAAAATAAACTTATGACAACATGTCATATAATAATATTTTAATATTTCAAAAACATTATAGCTTTTCTACTTCTAACGTTTATATTAATTAACTGAAGTAATTAGATTGTTAAAAGACACCATTTTTAGTTTATTAGTAGTTAAGTTAAAAAACTTTTAGTGATAATATTTATCCAATAGCATACATAATTATATAAATATTAGAAATACTTCATTATTCTATACAAATTATGTAGTTAAATCTTTAAACAAATATTTTTGTATGCCCATATTAATTAGTTCCTTATTTTGATATTAAAATATTTTCTCTTTTATTTGTAAAAAGAAAAGAAAATTAATATTGTTAGTAACAATCTATTAGAAAATAAAGAAAATTTACTTTGAAATATCATCTAATAAAAGAAACAAATATTATAAGGCTTTTTATTTTACTTTTAGATGGGTAAAAGGAAAAAATAACAGCCTGGCCCACGAAATCGATAGATAAGGCTCGATTGATTGCACAGTGTAACATGAAAAAATATAACGATATGCATGATAAAAAAACAAAAAGAAAGACTCGTGTCTCCCAGTTTTGCCCCAAGTATTTCACTGGTTTTTATGGGCCCCCAAAGATTTGGGGACTCTGTGTCATTTTTGCATTTTCTCAGGCTCATATCTTGCAAACCGTTCGGACTTTTGATTTGAATTGTGAACATATAAAATCTAAAAAATTTAAATCTAGATATGGTAAAATTGAGCTTTCATTACAAAAAAGCCTTCAGCAAATTGTAATACGATAAATCAAAGAAATTCACATATTCCATTTGCAATAAAGGCGGAGTATATAAAGCAGTACATCAACTGAGTCCACATTCAGTGGACCAAATACAAAGAACGCTGATGATGAAGGTGTAGTGGCCTTCGAAAACAGCTAGTTGTTCCGTTCTACCACGTGTTTGTCAAAATATTCACAATTGACTTTGGTTTTATTTGTTCATTTATAATTATCACATGTAATTTCGCTTACAAAACAATACGAACTTTAGCCTAATCAAGTCATAAATATAGAAATAAAACGAAGTTCAAACAATAACAATAAAACTAACTATAATTTTTTTTCAATACAAGTTGTTGATCGAACGTTTTCTGACGATATCATGGGTCAAGCGGTAAATTAAATACGGGATATTTCAATAAGACATTACATTTTGAATAAAACGCTGTTGTTATTGCTCAACCTGTAACTACTTGACAGATTGATAGTAAAAAATATAGTATTTATCAAATTGGAATGACAAACTCTTCAACAACACATTGAAACAATTAAAATTCAGTACAAAGACTGTAAAAAAACTAGAAAATTTTTCCATCATCTCATTTTAACTCGAAGGCTGCGTTAATAAGCAGAATTTTCATATTTAGAAATTCTATAATTTCTCAACTTAAGATTGTTTGGTGCGGTTTTTGGTCTGGCGCCACACAAGTAACGATACCATCGCTATTACGTGTGAAAAGCCATGATCGTGGGATTTATCGAAGAGGTGATCGCAATTTACTACCGAGACATTCAGGGCTATCATTAATAAAATTCTGCGTGATATTTCTCCCTTTTCCAATTATAATTTTTTGTTTTCTTGTATTTTCTTGTATGTACTTGCTATTAGTTGGAATTGTTCCCGGGAAAAATTTCACGTGAAATTTTATTCATGATAGCCCTGATTGTAAATTTTAGCACCTTTAGATTTCTTCTATTGCAGCTACATGAAGGCTAACGTTTTTAAATTTCATTCACTTTATTTGTTTGCTGGCTATGCCCACTGGAAACCGAAAGAAATCATTACACTGTGCAACAGTGAAAAAAAAACACACGAACTTGACAGTATAGGATCGATTCTACTACCAAAGGGTAGGAAAACCCCATACTCAGTTTGGAGATTTTGGTGATTTCGAAAATCAGCGATCCCTCAAAAAATGATGCGGCCTCAGGTTTTGGCCAAGAACTAACTCAGACTTGGTGATAACCCTTAAATTTTTATGTAAATAATGTGACTAAAAGTCTAATAGTCCATCAAACAAATCTTATTAGTATTTAACGCAAAAAAATTTATATTTTTCGTGCATATTTTTTCCCCCAAAAGTAAAGGGAAAATATATTTTTTTCACTTTTTTTTCAAAATAATTTATAGAGACTTAAATTTTTACTAACAATATTTAGCGAAAATATAGCCACGGTACAGCTGAACAAAAAAAAAAGTACACAAGTATACCCATTGAAATAAAAAGTAACCAAATTTAGTTAAAAGTGACCAAAACGGCAACGCTGCTTGTGAGCACCTTATCACGGACAGCGGTGATGTTTTCGGCAGATCTTGAGTTTCTTCGGCTGAACTAGTGGACTAAAATTTATCCATCATACTGCAAATAGTCCTCTCGTAAAAATGTCCGAGGCACGCGGAATATTGCCCAAATAAAAGACCCTTCAACAATATAACCGCTTTCAACTGTCAAACTTCCAAAGTCCCTATTGAAAAACTCCTTAATTAACTCATTAAATAAAGAATTATTATGAGCATTACATACACTGCTGCGTGTGATCAGCTGTTGGTATTCCCAAACACGATATTCCTCAATTCTCAAAAATATCGGCACCTTTCAAAACAGGGTCTTACATTTGGCATCTCTAGTTGCAAACTATTACACATGACTTTGAGAAATAAAACTGAAAATAGAAAAACATTAATTTTAACTGAATAGCGAGCAAAAGAAAGTCATAAAGTCACATTAACACGTATGACTAAACAAAAGTTATTAATATTCAACACACGGGTAAAATTTTCTGCAAAAAAAAAAACTAAATAAAACAAGACATCAACTCTACTCCTGCAAAATGTACGACCGATTCAATGGGAAATGAAGAAAGAAGACAACTTAAAAGGAAATATTGTACAACAAAGAGATGAAAATAATTTATGTTTATGAGTACACACAAATACACATGGAAACATTAAAACACATACATACGAGTACATGCGAATGTATGTATTTTAAATATGCCTGTGTATGTGTCTGTTTGTATGATAAAAAAAACTGCATGTGCATTACTTTTCCATTGAAAATTATTAACAAAAAAAAAAAAAAAAAAAAAACCTTAAAAACCTTAAAAACCTAAGAACGTTTGCTTTTAATTTAATATTTCTTTTTTTTCGTCCTGGTTAAAGAAAAAATGTAATATTTTTTAATTTATACCCGTATGTGTGTGCAGCTAGTTTCTCGCTTTATATATTATTTTATATTAAAATTTGTATAAATGCGGTTTATGTTTTGTTCAAAATGTGATATATATGTATTTTGTCTTTTTTTCCCTTAAATATGAACACACAAATAATAATAAGTGTGTCGTGTGTACGTGTGCAACTGCAAACACTCATGCATAAGTTTGGAGTTTTTTTCTTCCTGGAACAAGTTTTTCAAACTAAATTGTTAATAGACAGAGAGAGAGAGAGCGAGAGCGTATGAGTGATAGGAATATTAAAAGTTGCTTATTAGTAGGGAAGTAACGAATACCAGTTTAGCGATTGCGAATGCGAAAGCGAATAATACATTTTAATTTTTGCGAATGCGAAAGCGATTGCAAACATTACAATTCGTTAAAATATCATATGCAAATAAATTTATATAAGAGTAAGTGTATAGATAATAGTTAAAAATAAGTTTACAAAATGTTAAACAATCAATCCATTCGTACTTTGGCCCTAAAGCCTGGTACTCTGTTTAACATTTCGTGTGAAATGCTGTCAAAATAAATATTAAGAGAATTTGGAATGAAGTTTTCCTGCAAACATCTTGCAGAAGTAGTACTCTGTTCATCTTGGGAAAAATATATAAAATATGTTTTGATGAGAAATAATATGAGTGGCACTTGTTTCACGTGAAAATAAACAAGGACTAGTTAATATTATTTGAATTTTAAATTTGTTGTACGAAGTAATGAATGGTGCTTAAACGGACAAGTCTTAAACATAAAATATTTTCGCACAAATGAAACACTGCCTTTTCTTTTTCAAAAACTGAAAAATATTTCCAAACACCTCTGGATTTTGGGTTCATTTTGATACATATGAGAGTTTATTGATGGAAAAGTTTTCCGCTAAAATTTTAAATATTTAAATTAAAATTAAATATATATTAAATAAATTAAATTAAATATATATATTTAAATTAAATATAAAAGAAGTACAAATTTTTTTTCTTTAGTATTCGCTATAAAATATTCGCATACATTTTAGCGAATGCAAATAGCAAAAAGAAGTGAATAATTTGCGAATGTGAAAGCGAATGCGAACATTCGTTATATCCCTACTTATTAGCTGCATATGGTCGATTTATGTGAGATTTTGTTTTTAATTTAAATGATGCATTTTATATATTATTTTAATTAAAGCAAATTATATTAATTTTTACACAGAATGCACGAGCGTAGCATTCATAAAAAGGTAAAAAATTTGTTACAAGTAAACATTAAGATTTAGGCTTGATTGTTTTGTGATCCGTGCTCTTGGAAATTTCTTCCGACCATTAGAGTTATTTCCTGTTCCTTGTTAATATGAATTTTTTAAAAGCAAAATTAAATAAATTTTGTTAAAAATTTATTATAAATTATTGTATTAGTTATTAAGTAAAATACATTGAAGTTGATTATTGAGGGACTTAGCTGGATTGTATGCGCATTTCACTATTGCTAATGCAGATCATTAGGGAGCCATTGCAAAAAAATTTCTTAGAGCAACTACAGGGTGGGCCAAAAGAAACCAAGGGGTGTAAAAGTTTAATAACTTTTTTGTTTATTAACTTTTTTTTAGTTTTTATTTCAGATTATATAATATAAAAAATGGAAATTTTTTTACACTAAGTATTAAAAATGATGTCTCTTAAATGACCACCGTTTTCAGCTTCGCACTGATGGGCTCTTTTTAGAGCATTTTCCATAACATCTTTCAAAACTTGTGGCTGTAGCGTTCGAATTTCTGCAACAATGTTTGCCTTGAGTTCAAGGATTGTCTCTGGCTTGTTCACATACACTCGCTCCTTCAAAAAAACCCAAAGAAAATAGTCGGGTGCTGTCAAATCTGGCGATCGCGCTGGCCAAATAATTTCCGAATTTCGAGAAATTATTCGCTCTCCAAAAATTTGACTTAAAAGTGCCATTGTGTCTCGGGCAGTATGGGCAGTGGCTCCGTCCTGCTGAAACCACATACTAGGTCTGTTTTCAAGAGCAGGACGTAAAAAATTTTCTATCATAAACCGATACCGCTCTCCATTTACGGTTACAGCACTTCCATCTTCATTCTCGAAGAAGTAGGGCCCAATGACATTTTCAGATGTGATCCCACACCATACTGTACACCTGATGGGGTGCAATTGGCGTTGATGAATGGCTCTTGGATTTTGAGAACCCCAGAACCTACAGTTCTGCTTATTAACAAAGCCATTCAAATGAAAATGAGCTTCATCACTCATAATCAAATTTTCAATAAAGTTCATTTCATAAAATTCTATTGTTCTGGTTCTCTGTTCAGTTGTGAACCTCTCCATTATAAATTCTCCAAGTGTTGTCTATATAATCTGAAAGAAAAAATAAAAAAGAATTAATAAACAAAAAAGTTATTAAACTTTTACACCCCTTTTGGTTTCTTTTGGCCCACCCTGTAGGTATGGGCATTTTCGCGAAAAGGTCAACCAACAGTCCCAAAAAAGTACTGACGATCTTGCCGTTTTTCATTATATATTATTTAGAAGTATTGAAATTTAATATTTTTGGGTTAAAATAGTGAATAAAAGTTTATATGTGAAAAATAATTGTAAGCGAAGTTGAGTTTGTATGTTACTTGCACTTGGTACGTTTTATAGGATTATTTCGTTAAAATATTTACTACGTTTAGAGTTATCTTACCCTAGAGCTTCTCTTCTTTAATTGTACTTAGATAAGTGAAGTTACGGTAAAAAGTACAAAGGCAGACAACAGAGCACGAATTAACCGTATTTGTGTTAATCTTTAATCTGATCTTCTTTTGTCGCGTGAGTGACCGAAAAACAGCATAAGTTGTCAAAACGTTTGCATTTATTGATAAAAGTGGAGGCAAATTTGTAGTTTACGTGAGATTGGTTCAACAATCAGTAAAATAAAATTAAATAACATTTTTTTTTAAATAATTTATTTTTTATTCATTGCGAAAGTTTGTCGTGTGAGTGAACGTAGTAAGTGCAATCCCTTCTAAAAAAATTATTTTTGCTAAGTTATTGTTAGCTTTTTTAATTCAAATTTAGATGGACCAACAGAATATTAATAAAAAAAAAAATGAAAAGCAAATGCAGTACATGGGCAAAATAAAAAATAACCCACAAAAACTGATGGATTATACAGCAAAACAAAGAGAATTGTCCCAAAAGTACAGAATAAAAGTGCGAGAGAATCTAATAGAAGTCGATAGCAAGTTAAAAAGAAATAGAGAATATGATAGATCGAGACTAAAAATGATTCGGACTAAAATCGGCAAGTGGAGAATAAGAAAAGTGATAGGTATTGGAGCAAGCAATCTTTGGAAAGGGCGTAAAGAAGGCAGAAAGGGCACTGCCAACAAATGCAGAGAGTGAGTGAGTGACGTCGCGTGACAGGCCAAATTTTGAAAAATCATAAGTCTAATAATAAAGCTTGATATATCTTACTTATGTCAAAAATGTTTAAAGTTCAAAATTTTCACACAATTCGCAGCGTTTGCTGATTATTAGCAATGATGTCTAAAGCCATGTCTATTTGAAGTCGCGTGAGTGGCCGCTCTTTTGTGGCTTTTATCTCAAAAGATAAAAACCGGAGGCTCTCAATTTGTTTGCCATTGATAATACTCTCAAAATACTATTTACAAAAAATTATTAGTGGTGAATTGTAAAAAATTTAATTGTGTTTGATTTATTTAACATTTAAAATTTTATTTTGCTCCCGAAAGTCGTGTGAATGACCGCGGAAATGCTCATGTTATTTAAACTTTCATTTAAAAATTTTGTGGTGTTATTTTTCGGGGTCTTATTTCATTTTTATTTTTGTGTGAAATAAGGCTGAATTTACATCATGAAATTTTTTACAAGATAATTTGCATGTAGTTTTCGCGATAAAATTTCAACATGCAAAATATTTTATTAAAAAATTATTTTTAAACAAATTTAAATATGTATACGAAAAAAAAAAATTAAAAATTGTGAAATATTTTTAATATTGCAATTTTTTGATAGTGGTAGCAAACGTGGAAAAACTTTTTTCAATTTAATGTGAATAATTTTAATTTTGTTAAAAAAATTATATTATTGATATTTTGGCTCAACTAGAAACCCATGTTGTTTTTTCTTCATTGTTGTATTTTTGTAACCTTGCTATTATGTGCCCTGTATTACATTATAATTATTTTTTTTGTTATAATAACTAGAGATGGGCAAAAATATCGATATATCGAAATATAGATGTTTGAAAAAAAAATATCAATGCGGCTTAAATAAATATTTTTTGAGATTAATGCTTAAAGAGTTTTTAAAAAGAATTTATTTGTAAACAAAAGCACAGAAGAGCATTTTGGCCTATTCTTGCGAGTAAAAATTTTACCAGTAAGAATATGCAAGAATTTTTGTTACTCAATTCAGTGAGACATTTTTAGATATTAATTGAACTGTAGTGAATTTTTAATCAGAAATAATTTTTAGTCAGGCTTAAGTTCAGTACTTTCAATTCTTTATTGAATGAAATATTTATATTAATTAATGTGAGTTTCTAAAGAAGAGAAAAAAAATTAAACTCAGACTTTTTATTAGCTGGGGGAAATACCGACATTTTCTGTGCAGCCACGCACTTCATTAGCCAAAAATTTCAAAAAAGGTAACCGAGTTTGAATTAAGTATTTTTGGTGGAAGCTGTTCCTTACTGGATTACCAACTTAATGATTTTAACAAGGCGTGAAACTTAAATAATCGATTCTTGGGAAGTAGTAATGTTGTTTATTGTAGGAATTAATTATTTTTTTCCTTGTGGGAAATAGTTACTTTTTTCTTAATGCAACTACTTTTTTTAGTCGAAAAAATTGCATTTTTTTAATAATGCCGTTGATTGAGTAAATAGAAGATCTTGATTAAAAACTCAGGTTGATTAAATAAATATATATATATCTTTTTAAGAAAAATATAAATTAATTAAAATAAACTATTGTTTTACTACCAAATACACTATTTTGTAAAATCTCTTTTATAAACTCAATAGATATGGGTTATATTGTATTTGTATCCGTGCCTGTATTGTTACTTTTAAATACTATATTTAGACAAATTTCAATTGCTTTGATTGATGAACTTTTATTAAAACCGAAAATGAAAAAAAGTTATTTGGAACTATTTATATTTAAATAATAATTTTCCAAAATGGAAATACTTATTTTTTAGTTTAAAATAAATAAGTAGGCAATTTAGAAATATATATAATTTATTTAAAATAACTACTTATTTTGGCAACATTTTCACGTCATCTTTTAAAACCCAAATAATATTTTTAACTTCTGCTTCTTATTTTTAATATTTTACGTAATGTGATTTGTAAGCGAGCACTTCAATTCGTCATTATATGGCAAGTATTTAGTTCAGATGGTAATGTCTAATTTTTTTGCTCGGTAGCTCTTCGGTCACGTTTTTCAGTTTGAGGAGATTATTGCATTCGCTATCGAACAATAAAATAATATGGTTCAATATCGCATCTGAAAAAAACGCGATCGAATCACCTAGTTGTCGAAAGCGACGATTAGACGCCAGATATTTAACAAAAAATTAATTTGTAAACAAAAGCACAGAACAGCTGTTTGGCTAATTCTTTCGAGTAAAAATTTTACCAGTAAAAATCTGCAAGAATTTGTTTGCGTCTAAATCTTGTGTAAAATTTTTTGGATTAATGAACAGAAACAATTGTTACAAATTCGTAAAAAATTTTTGCAAATGAATACAGCTATTGTTAAGCCCCAATGTCATAATCAGCTGTTTATCGCAAGCGAAGATTGGAAGTCTGCTTAAGATCTGTATTCGTGGAATAATTGTGCAACAGTCCCATTAAGTTATATGTACTCGTAGTTATATATATATGTATAGTTCTAGAATATAAAACGAAACTCTGGAGTAAGTGTAATTTCCACATCATGTTATGTCAAATTCGTGCAATTTTAAAATCAAGCTATTTTATATGAGGGCGAACTATTCATAATAGTCTATTCCCTATAAGAGGCAAAGCACTAACCATCTTTTTTTTTTTTTGCTCATTTCAACGTACTTCAAGTGCATATAGACAAAGTCATTCATTGTACTTACATATATCGCTGGCCGCTGTATGAAAAACTGTGGCATAGGATTTGATGATGAAGGCAATATAAAACACAATATGTTGCTTAAATTATAATTTTTTTAAGTTTATTCTTTGCTTATTGTATGGAGACCACCACCACCAAAAAAAAACAAGAAAAAAAGAGTATGATTTTTTTTAAATGTATGCATGGACAAAACAATACGGTTGCTTGGCTAATTTACCAAAAAAAAAAAAAATAAAAAAATAAAAGTTTTGTAATATATTCCAAACTTTGTTTGATGGCTGTTAGTATTTTTTTTGCCAAACGCATCTAATTATCACGAATAATTTTAGATTTGGGAAATTTTCGGCTTAGGGAAAAAAGTTTTTGGGGGATTTTATTAAATTGAAAATAAAAGCGCTTCAGCTTAAAGAGCAAAATTATTAAATTAAAAAAAAAGAAATAAATTCAGTAAAGTGCGACTCTGACTCGCGCACGAAGGGTTCCGTACGAACACTAGATATGTAATTTAATACAAACTTCATCGTATATAATATATAGTTTTGGCATTTTTTTTCGTTTTTGTGATCTTTTCGGTTTTTTTGTTTTGGCGGTTTTTGCGTTTTTTCAGTTTTGGCGATTTTTTTAAGTTTTGGCTCTTTTTTTAGTTTTAACACTTTATTTTCTTGTTTTGGCGATCTTTTTATTTTTGGTGATTTTTTTCATTTTTGCGATTTTTTTTTATTTAAATTTTTTTTAGTTTTGGCGACATTTTCGCGTTTTGGCGATTTTTTTCGATTTTTGGCGTTTTTTTTCATTTTGGCGTTTTTTTCATTTTGGCGATTTTTTCGAATTTGTCGATATATTTAACTTCGTGCTAACCTAAATAGAAAAATGAAATAATGGAAAAACAGGGGAAATAAATAGTGATACTTACATATGTATTTACCAAACGTAAATCAATAATTGCACATAACAATCATTTCTCACATTCCGTTTCATTAGAATTTAAGTTAAATAGCTGATGTTAATAACAATCTCTACCCAAGTAGATAGACTAGGGTGCTGATGAAGTGCTTTGCTGCACAGAAAAATATCGGTATTTCCCCCAGCTTAAAAGTCTAATTTAATTTTTCTTCTCTTCTTTAGAAACTCACATTAATTAATAAAAATAATTCATTCAATAAAAGAATTGAAATTACTGAACTTAAGCCTGACTAAAAATTAATTCTGATTAAAAATTCACTATAGTTCAATTAAAATCTAAAAATGTCTGATTTATTTTAGTGTTAGAATTTTTTTTTTTAATTTTGGAGATTTTTTTCGTTTTGGCGATTTTTTTTTAATTTTTAGCGATTTTTTTTTGGTTTGGCGATTTTATAATTTTCGGTTTTTTTTAGTTTTATCGTTTTTGAAAATTTCAAGTTTTTGGCGATTTTTTTAAGTTTTGGCTCCTTTTTTAGTTTTGACACTTTATTTTCTTGTTTTGGCGATTTTTTTCGGTTTTTGGCGTTTTTTCATTTTGGCGATTTTTTTTATTTTTGGCAATTTTTTTCATTCTTGCGATTTTTTTTTATTTAAAATTTTTTTTTTAGTTTTGGCGACATTTTCGCGTTATGGCGACTTTTTTCGATTTTTGGCGTTTTTTTCATTTTGGCGTTTTTTTTCATTTTGGCGATTTTTTCGAATTTGGCGATTTATTTTAGTGTTAGATTTTTTTTTTAAAATTTTGGCGATTTTTTTCGTTTTGGCGATTTTTTTTAATATTTGGCGATTTTTTTTTTGGTTTGGCGATTTTATAATTTTCGGTTTTTTTAGTTTTACCGTTTTTGAAAATTTCAAGTGTTTGCCTCTTACGGTTTCCAAGATATAGCAAATTGTCAAAATTACATAGTCAAAATTGCATTAACTGATGGACCACCCTTTAATTTTAATTTTTTTAAATTTTAGTGTTAATTGTTGTAGTCTGTATAAAAATAAACTAATTTTACAAATTTCAAGTTTCAATATACACTTGTATGTATATTACATGGGATTTTACCATTTTTCGTTGCTCGTTTTGGAAAACCCTTTAATTTTTAATTCTCATGTATTTGTTGTTGTAGCGGTCAAGGTTCTACATACTGTGTCCAAATTTCAGGTCCTTAGCTCTTACGGTTCCTGAGAAAATACCGTGTGACGGACAGACGGACAGACGGACAGCGTAGCGAAAACAATAGGGTTCCTTTTCACCTTTGGTGTACGGAACCCTAAAAATAAAGCAAACCAATTCATACACATGCAGGCAGGCAGGCACACACATATTTCGTTAATAGCAATGAAAGCCATTTAAAGCAACATTTCTGCATAAATGACTGTCGTTGCATGTACCACATCACTGCCATAAAAGTAATAAAAACTACGTGTCTTGATAAGAATGAAATAATAACACAAAATCATATAACATAAAAATCATATATAGAAATGAACAAAATAGTTCTACTGCAAACAGAAAATAGTCGCCTTTTGTGTAAAATATTTCCATACCCAACAAAATATGAGCACGTTGAGAGTCGTTGCTGCCACATGTCACGCAACAATGCAAACTTTTTATTTTCTGCCTGCTACGAGAAATTGGCACAGATTTTTTTTATATAAAACCTCACTTAAATAACTAGAGATTTTGTTTAGATTCTTTTCTTTTTCATTTTAACGCTCAACTAAAATAGTATATGGGTGTTGTAAGTGAATTTAAATATAATCATTACAAAAGGAATAAAAGAAATAAGTGAGTGCTTGTATGCATGGAAATCGGCTCAACGTATGAAGAAATCCATAAAAAATATATTCATAACACTTCGTGTGGAACTTTTATCCATACTCCAGTGTTTTCAGACTCAACTTGCACGATTCCTTAAAAACCTTTGTTGAAATGTGTGTCTGTCTCTCTTAAGAAGCATATTTGATTGTGTCTTCTTTCTTGTTTCCATGACAATTGTGTGACATAATGAAAATGGCTGCTTTTCATATGGAAATGTAATAAATATACATATATACTCGTACTTATGCAATTGTAATATTATATTTGATAAAATTATTGCATTATTTTTCGTTAGTAGATTTTGTGTAGGACATTTTTTTATGAATATTCTATCGGTGCACACATTAGGTGTGTTCGAGTAATCTTCCAGTAAAATACATTAAATAAGTAAATTATTCTGAATAAAAACTTTTGCATATAAAATTACGAGAACGGACAAATTGTAAAATCCAGTATAATAATTACAATAGCTGATTGCTAATTATTTTGGCGCTATATTAAATGCAAAAAAAAATATACAAAATTATTAATGAACTGTAATTTTTCTCTCTCAATTTGCCATCTCATTTACTGAACTATTTGTACAAGAACGCAGTTCAGTAAAATCCAGTAAAAAATATTAAAAATTTTTAAAACCTTTTGAGTTCTCGAACGCAGCTCTTGATTTAAGGAGAATGGAATTTTCTTCACTTTTTTTTGGATTATTATGTTATAATCAGGAACAGGGGTTTCATGCAAATACTGTTGACTCTTGATAATTTAAAATTTGTTATTTGAATCCCTCAATTATTTGAAGTCATTTCCAGGTCTCTTGAAAAACATACAATAAATGGTAATTATAAATTATTTGAATGCCTTCTCGATCGTCAACACGTTATAATTTGAATTACTTTAATGTGCTGCATTTTAGAAAAATAAATCAAAATAGAATAAAATTAACAACAAAATATTAGGTGTTCGTGTACGCAAAAGGTTTTAAAAATGTTTACTGAACTTTAATGCATTTCTAAAATAAATTGCGTTCGTTTAACCCAAATAAAGTGCATAAGAGCAAAAATTGAGAGAGTAAAGTGACAGTTCTTGACAGTATTTGCAAATTTTCACTGTATAAATTTTTCGTAGTAAAGCTTAGCAAGATATAAACATATCGAGCCTTATTTTCGATTTTATCGCAAGCGGCTTCTAATATAAAATATACTTTTTATTGAAATAAAAATTTTATGGCCCTACCTTTTATGAAAATGCCAAAATTATTGATAACTGCCAATCGTCAATCGTAAGGGATGATTTTCGTATATAAAACATGTTTGAATAATTAAAAAAAGCTTCTCCTGGAAATTTAAATTTTTGTTGCTTACGATTAAATTGAAAATAAAGCTCAATGTGATTCAAAATGTAAACAAAGAAAAGTAAGCAAACGAAAGTGTAAAATAAAAAGAACAAATTTTAAAGAAAAATTGCGAAAGTCCTCAAAAATTGATAAAGTATGGTAATAATAGCTGTTACCCCACACATACTGAATTTATTGATTCTTTTGTTTTCTGAATGACTTTAATTATTCGGAGTTATAAATCTGTAGAGCAAATGGTTACTGCACTTGTATTAAGATGATCAGTATTATTAACAAATAAAATGTATTTGCAGTCAGCTGTTTCGTTAATTTTACTAAATATTTAAAATTTTTCCGTTCGAGTACTTTTTTCGGCAACAGTTGTCTTTAAGAGAAAATTTTGAAGCTTTCGCAGTAATAATTAATATACTGCATTTGATGAAAGTGTCGCGGTCTTCGAAAACAACATGTGATGTGAAACACCCTGTGATACAAACAACCATATTTTATACATGAATATTGTGCTGTCACACATTCAACTTCTTTTCTACAAGAACAGTCAACTTTTCTTTAAGAAAAATATGCCATGATACAGACAACTTTACTATAAAAAAAAGTGTGCTGTAACACAGTAAACTCTTCTATGAAAAAAATATGCTGTGACGCTGACAAATTTTCTTTAAGAAAAGTGTGCCGTGACATAGTCAACTTGAGGTGATATAAACAATCACTTTTTCCACAATATTAGTGTGCTGTCACATAGTAAATTTTTCTATTACAAAAGTGTGCTGTGACGCAATCAACTTATAATAAACGATATTTGGTAGAATTTGCATTGATCGATTAACCCCCTGTTTGTGTAAGACGTTTGAGTTAGAAATCTTGGCGTTTCTGTAATAGATTAAAGAAAACTTGTACAAGTTTCCTTGAGTCTATTACAAAAATGCCAAGATTTTTAACTCAAACGTTTTACACAAACAGGGGGTAAGAATTTTCGGCTAATATCGAATCCGATAAATCAGTCGCACACTAAAGGTGCAATCAGACGTGACATAACCAAAGCCATAGAAAACAGCCGTTCGAACCAAACTAATGGGCAATACTGTATTCGATTATAGGTGACTCGCCATAACGCCATAACCGTTACCATAAAAACCAATTGAATTTTGGTTTGGTTATGCCCATGTCACGTCTAATTGCACCTTAAAGATCTGTAATCAAAGACTAGAAAGTAGTTTCTTACAAAAAATATCAACTCCAATTCAAAACGAATTGAACTCTGTGAGATGATGTTGTATTAAATTTCTTGCTATGAGTATGATATTTATGCGGTTGGTGTCAAATAATGACCATTAAGTCACTCTCATTTTTTGCTTTTGCGATGTGTGGCCGCCCTCAAGGATTTTCTCCTGTAAGAATGGCAAATATTGGCTTTGCTGAGTAAAGTGAATGGACTCTGTATTTTTATATTTGCTTGTTCACATTCTAATAATTGTGGCAAAAACAAAACTTTAAATAGCGCCATAAGCCGCTCATAAATTTTTTCCACCATAAAAAATATTCTTAAAACTATATTTAGCTTTCAGTCTCCACAATCAAAGGCCACATTAGTCTTAGTTTACACCAGTGGTGTCAATTAAAACTATGGTTGTATGTGTGAGAAAAGCTGTCTCATTCGTTTCTGAAGTACATAGAAAAAAATAAATATTTGCAACAAATGCAGTTTAGTGAAACAGCTCAAAATATATAAAAAGGCGTCTAATAAAAATTAAATAAAAAATTTGGGGGAGACCCATATTTTCCGATTAACGGGGCTGTGAACTTTTCATAGGAAACTATGAAGAATTTCAAAAAATAAATTTTTAAACAGCTTATCTGATAGAAACTTGAAAAATAAGAAGAAAAAGTTAAACAATAAAATTGGCTGCGACCCATATTTCCCGAGTTATTGGTATTTTAAGTTTTAATATTATTTTGAGTGGAGCTGCTCCAAGAAAATCGAAATATCTTTTTAATATATATTCATTTCATTTCTTAAAAGTTTTGTAACATAAAACACATTGAATGTCGCGAAAAGCATTATTGGTCATAGAGCATTTTTCGCATACCACTTTTTTTCTTTCACTGTATCTATAAAGAATTTAATACAACCGCTACGCATGTGTTATTGTCGCTGTTTCATTGACGACTAAATGGAAGAGAATAAGAATCTGTGTGATTTTAGTTTGCACAATTGTGCCATGAAACTGACATCATTGGTTTACACTTTGCAAGTATTATTGCTAAGGCCCGGTTCACACGTTTCAACTTTTGTTGCTCAACTCGTAATTCAGCTGTGAGAAAAAAAGAGATATTTGTATATCCGCCTTCGTCTTTTTTACAGCTGAAATACGAGTGGAGCAACACAAGTTGAAACATGTGAACGGGACTAAGCTGTCTAGTTTGATGGAGAGAGAGAAAGGGAGAGCGAGAGAGAGAGAGACGAAGGGAACAGAAACGATTCTTTTCCCCTTGTCTCTCTCTCTCCTAACAAACTAATCAGCTTAGCAATAAGACTTGCATAGTGTAAATTATGATTTACATACATAAATTCGAAATGAATATCTCTTATAGTTTATATAGTCATATGCATAATGTACGAGCTTTTGCAGAAGAGCTTTGTGTTTTGAAAATGACGATAGCACAACGACCAATCAGGTGTGGGCGCTGGCTGGCTTTGTGAGAAAACAAGAGCAAATTGTAAGAGCTTTCAAAGCTGTTTACCTCAAATGCAAATACTAGAGTACGTATCATTGAATGCAGCCGGTTTAGACTCTTTCAAAATCATTTCAAAATTATAAATTTCTCTAGAACAATGGCTAAACAATATTTCGATTACATTCATATCAAGAGGAAGTGAACTTGTTAAAAATTCCAGATGGTTTCTTTAAGAAATTGCATATACATACATACATACAAAATGTATTTTATTTAATTAAAATGTAAAATTTAAATATTCGTATGGACATGCTGCTCAATTAGTTTCATGTTGACATACATACATACCTTTTGAAGATTGTTCTTTTGTTTTTTAATTTATGCACTTTTGTTAAAAAGAAAACAAATGTTACCATGATCATCATCTTTTAAATATTGTTGTAATTTCTACAGATTGGAAAATTTTATGCAAAAGCTTATTGACTACAAAGCTGTTTGCATATCTGTTGGCACTTCTCTAGTAAGAAAAAACCAATTACTATCTTTTCAATGGGGATTTTGTTTTCCTCTTGCAATAAACATACACAAGTACTATTCTATTTGCATTTATGTATGTACTCACTGTACAACAAATACACTTCCAAAGATTACCAACTCTCTAGTCAGCCTAGAACCATATGTCTTTATGTCAATACTCTTTCTCCAGCGACAATTGCACTAGTTAAAATGTCGACAACTTTCCTTTTATGTACGAGTAAAGATACGTTAGAGACAACAGTTCTAGTGTATTTCTGGTGATATTATCAGTGAACGCGTCAATAGATTGATTTTCCGTTTAATTATGCTGTGCAATAATATTAAAAAAATATATGTAGACGAGGGTTACTAAAATCTACTAGTGAATCTTTGGTTCAAATATCTCCATATGGTCGTAAAAAAACTACCTTCTCAATAGTGCTAAAGTCTACTGGTAGATTTTCAATGACAACATTATGTTATATGTCAATAGGCGATTACATTGGCTGGGGTACACCTAATCAGTACCACTATTGACAATGTCACTAGAAAATCACTATAATTTTACTATTGACGTAGAGCGAGGAAGTATCGATATTGTAGACTAGAGCCCCTAAAATTTACTAGTGAATCTTTGGTGTCAATGTCTCCATGTGGTCCCAAAACAACTACTTAATCAGTAGTGCTACAGTCTAGTGGTGGATTTTCAATGACAAGCTAATGTTAAATGTCAATAGATGATTACATTGGCTGGGGTACATTTGGTCAGTAGTACTACTGACAATGTCACTAGTAAATCATTACAATTTCACTATTCGCACTTTCTGCAGGGAATATACGAGCAAATACATATGTATGTATGTATGGAAGTGTGTATGCGTGGATGTAAATATCTGTGTGTGTGATAATAGAAAGATACAAATGATACTTTTAGCAGCAATATTTGTGGAATTTGTAGCAGCATGTAAAGAACAAGTAGTATTTGCTATTCGTAGTTAAAACATGTGCCTTAAGACTATTTTGTATTCAAAAACAGTTTGTAAAACAAACATTGACGCACATTTTGCACATTCTGTTCAGTTCGTTTACAAAAAGTAACAAACGGACTAACGAATACGTTCAAATATGTTTTTTTCATTCCATTTACACTTTTGAATTCGAACTCGTATCTTTAACTTTCATATTGACACACATACTCGTTTACAATATGTACATACATTTGCACAATGGGGCTGGTTAGTAATATTAACACCAATATTCTATGAAATGAGATGGAAAAAAATCCGCTTTGGGTTTGGTATTTTTTTTTTATTAATACATTAGGGGTTTTTACACCGAGCTTATTAGTTTGTTAGTCGTTAATCGTTACTTTTTTACACGCATTTTGTTTTTGTATATTTAACGCGCTACCAGATTAACATTTAACAAATTAACGACACGGCAACTGTGATAAAACAGCTGTTAGTTGGTAACTCACAACCAGCTGTTGCAGTTTCTAAATAAATATAATAAAAAAGTCATTTGTTATACATTTCTAAGCATAAGTAGTTAAATGGTTTACAATTGTTTTTTTTTACATTTTCTCGTGGCATGTTTTATTTTTTTTTTCAGAATAATAAATTGTGTAAGAACAACATATATTGTTTCAATTTTACAACTTTGTTATTATGTGTATTTTTAATTTTTATGGCATCTTTGCAGAGCCATGACATGATCAAAAGTCTTGGCAAGCATTTTAGTATGTGTGACAACGACAACGCTTGATGGCAAATACAGAAATTTACGGCCTGTCCAACGATATCACTAGAAATCGTTCGACCGACAACTTATATTGAAAAAAAGAACAAATTTTCTAATGTTATTGTTGTTTGCAATACAAGTTGTCGATCGAACGATTTCTGGTGACATCGTGGGACAGGCCGTTAGGTTTTGGCATGCTTGCTGTCACATGTTAATGTGTGTATAGTGTCAAGCATGAACAAATTTTAATTATAATTAGTAGGTCATCAGGCAAGATAATTTCAAAATCCCAAATCCCTTTAAAAGAGGCCTGAAGTGCAAGAGTTCGAGGAAAAAAGTTACTACAAATCAATTTGGTTTAATCAATCAATTGTCGAAAATCATTCTCTATTTTATTCTTTTATCCTTTATGTCAACGGCAACATACCTGGGTATGTTTTTAGTTTTGAAAACGCTGTAGCTCTAAACTGGATAACCGGATCGACTTGAAATTTCTTGATATCCTAGTCAAAACTGTTTTACGCAATAGTTCCAAGTTTGGTTAGGATTAGATCATCCGTTCGGAAGATAAAGCCCATTTACAAAGTTGCACCCTTAAGTCAACAGAATACATACCTGGGTATGTATAGTAAAACGCATGCAAATATGATAATATAATATAAAAGTATAGTTTATTTTGAGCTAAGTTTTGTAAGTATTTTTTTATTATTATTATATAATGTCAGTTTTAATTATTTTTGCTTAAAATTATTGAAATTCAAATACATCTATCGCATTGAGGTAAGTCTTTGGAATGCTCTGCGCACACTGGTTTGTTGCATAATGTGCATGCTTTACGAGTAGGGCGTCATTTCGAGCAGATGTAGCAATTCCCCTTTACTTTTAGCCGGCCCGTACTATCACGTTCCTCCGATGCATGTGCCTCAGCATCCACAACTCCGATGGGCCCACCTTTCATGGCCTCGATGGCGTTGCGCGTTGAAAAATCTCTGGATATTCTGCTGTTATTCGCCCTTCTTTCCATTTCTGGCTTGCACAATTGCTCGCTAAGCTGATGGAGAAACATCCTACGGCGGCTTGTAGATGTCTTCAGGTGAGTGTTGTTGTCAATGTATATTACGTATGCAGCAAACGCAGCAACGTCCACAATATTATAAAAGAAAGCCAGAGGCCATCTATTTGTGCGCCGCTTCGTACTAAATTCGGACAAGCACTTGTCCATGTTATCAACGCCACCTTTGGTTTTGTTGTAGTCCAATATAAGCAATGGCTTCTTCTTAGGACCGGTCGTTTCTGTTGTATAATGAGTAGTGGACAACATTACAACTGCCTTGTTTTTCTTGGGAACGTACGAGCACATCGTAACGTGATTACAGAACCCAAACATTGATGATTCAGCCTCACGTCGTTTCGGGTTGGCAAATGCTGCTGGCACGAATGTACGCCTTTTGTTGCAAGTACCCAATATAGATAAATTGTTGTCTAACATCAAAGTTTTTGCCAAGTTGTAGCTAGTGAAAAAGTTGTCATATACAATATTTCTTCCACTTCCAGCAAAAAGGTTGACACATAAATCTTTAACTACTCTTTCGCCAACGTTTCTTTCACGTTCACCAGACGGTGCCATTCCTGTATAGATTTGTCCCTGCATTGAAAAATTATATTCAATTTAGTTATTTAGATTTTCAACAATTTTCAACAATATTCATTGTACCTGCAATGGATAGGAAGAAATGGAGTCGCACACCCACCACACTTTTATTCCATATTTGGCAGGTTTTGATGGTATGTATTGCGTGAAGCCAGTTCCACCACGATAAGCATACAATTGTTCATCTACGGTGACGTTGGCTCCAGCCACGTAATATCTACGAAGACAGCTGTTAAGCATAAAAAAACGTCCGATATTGCTGCTGCTTTGTCAGTTTGTTTTCGTTGCTGGCGTGTGTTTCCATTATCAAAACGTATGAAGCGGCTTATTTCCCAAAATCGTCGTACACTCATTGCGGCACGATATAGTGGATGTGAAGTAGTTTTCCACAAATCTTTCGTATGCACGTAACCAGAATGTGTAACGCCACTTAGCAAAAGTAGGCCCAAATATGCATCAAATTCACTTTTTGTTATGGGAATCCATGATCTCGGTTCTCTTGTTGGATGTTTTGCGTTGTCAATATCATAAAATTGCCTTTCGATTTGATTCACGAATAATTATGTCGCATATTTCGTTTGACATTATCAATTGGAACGTTTCTGCAATGGTCAAACCCTGCGTTGCCCGTACTGGTCCAGATTCTGCACTTCTTAGAATGTTGTGCGTACGGAATCTTACAGGTTGTGGTTGTATCGAGGACCAAACATTGCCATCTCTGGCAGTAAAAACTTCGCCAGTTTCAATTGGTGCATCTTCAAGATCTTCATCAGAATCACTGTCGCCCTCTGGGTCATATTCTGGTAACATGGGTTCTTCAACGTCTGAGTCATATCCACCAATATCACCTAAAGCCTCGTCACCAACTATTGAATCGTGGTCACTTGTTTCTTCTTGGCTCTCTTCAAGCGCTTGCCGAATATATGCTTGTTGTTCTTCGTACGAAAGTGCGCTTAGTTGTCGCGGAGTAAGCCATTCACCACCAGCCATTTCACTTTTAATATTTTTTTATTTCCACAAAATAAACAGAAACGTCTTTTCACTTCGAATCACAAATGTAAACTAAATTTTCTGACGATACTACAAAGAATGAAATTTCCGCAACAATAAATGTTTCTACCTGCCTATATTATATATTTATTATATACGTATGTCGTCTACCTATACAACCACTTTTTTCAACAAACAATGACTGTGAGGATGAAATTGGTTATCATAAAATTTTTTAGCCTTTTGTCCATTTCTAACAAACTAAAAAAATAATTCGGAAATTCCAACAAACCAGGTAGATACGTAATTAGCATTTTTATGCTAACGACGTACCAATCCCCATACAAAACGTATGTGCATACCCAGGTATGCTGCTGTGGACGTGCGTAAAGCATTTCTGCTGTTGACATAAAGGTTATTTCAAAGCATTTCTATATAAACTCCAGTGACATATTTTGAAATTTCCTTCGATGTCGAGTGCCGCAATTTGCACGCACAACATCCATAGTGCATTCGTTAAATATGGTTTGGTTTTGGATAAAATCAGCAATAACATTCAATATGATTCCAAGTAAATAATAACATCATGTACGTGCATACATACACACACACACATATACACACTTGCATACACACCCACCAACCCCTCACCCACTACACCCGCCAACAATATGAAGTACTCATTTTGAATATGATTGTTGGTTGCTTGGTTTGCTCTGGTAACTTGTTACTGAATCCTTGTTACCGATACTCTTCGTATCATGTGTTTGGATGGCTTCATTTCATTCTCTATTCCATAATGGAACAACAGCAATAATAACATTTACATCAACATCGACATCAATATGATCAAATATGTTATTTCATTTTTTTTCATTAAATTCTAAAGTGTGTTTTTGGCTTTTTCATGACTGAACACTTATAAACTTAAAAACCAAACCAATCGACAGACAGCCAAATAGACAAATGTATGAATGTACTCATCGTACAGACGGCCATTGAAGCTCTTCATAAACTCATAATCTTTAATAGAAATTTCTGCAAATATTCATTCATATGAATATTGTTGTTTGGTGCAATCAGATTGTTTGTTCATTTGTTCGCCTTTAAACGTGTTGAAATTAGCATTTATGGAAGTTTGTGTTTTTTTTTTGCTTTTTTTCAATATTACCACTTATATCTTATGTTTTCATTTTGGTAATAATTTTGGCCAAAATAAGTTGACTTTAGGTATTTAGTGGGGTGAAAGGGGAGAAATTTGGTTATATCAATAATGTCAGTCGTTTCGAATAAAATTCATTATAAATCCTAAAAATTATCCATGGCAAGCCTAACTGATTAATATAAATGTTGCACCATTATGCCAGGTGAGTGCATAAGGCATTTTTATGCAACAATACAACAACCATTGCTGTGAAAAGAACCAAGAACGTCAAAAACACAATCACAATTATACCACAATCAAAACAAAAAGAAGTTTCTGACATTCGGCAGAAAAATTAATTATCATATGGAATAGGGTCACCATTAGAGATGCCAATCGTGACTGATTTTTGAAATTCACTGGCCTTGGGATTTTAATATAGAGTCCCGAAATCCTGTTTAGGGATTCGGGGAAATCTAAATCCCGAAAATTATAAAAGAGAATTGTACATATGAAAGTTCCACCCAAACCGGATGTTTGGATTTTGTTCTGATGTCAGACGTTTTGTAACGAATTCGTTAAGGCATTTAGGTAGTTTTTCTGAACATTTTATATAAAAACTTTAATTTAATAGTTTTATTTTTAAATAATACCTGATTTATATTAAGCATTTTGGCATGAAAATTTTTTCATTTGGGGAAGCAAATTACATCACAAAGAGCCAGAAATGCTTCAGAGATTCACGCTACATCAATTGTTATGTGTCACTATCTCTTATAGCGCTGATATTAGCAAATAAAAAAAAAAATTGCGTGCAACCAATTTCATGAAATTTTATGAAAAAATGCCTAATGTATAAGGTATAAGTGTAATAAATAAAAAAGAATTGTAAAAAATATTAAAAAATGTAAGTATGCAAATTATGTGAAGCGATACTGTGATTTAAAAACAAAAAGAAACTGTACCGTTGTTGCGAATTTGTACCGACATATCGTATCGATTTCTTACCGACATATTGTTACGATTTCGTAACTAAATATCGTCAAAAAATCATTACGATTTCGGTAATATTTCGAAATCGAAAGAATTTTTCGACTAATCGACACGCATTCTTTACAAATTCAGAGCATTTGGTTTGGTGGGTAATGTTTTTATTTGGCAATTAATTTGTATTACACACTAGTATTTTGCCGCGATTTCGTTCGCATCCAGTAAGAAACTGAGTAAATCTTAAAAATGGAAAAATAACAAAAACACAAATTTTTCCGTTTTACCCTGTTCTGCGTGATTTTCTTGATTTTTTTTCTTTCATATTCTTCTTCTCCAGATAATAACAAAGGAAACAAAAAAAGAAGCACACGTGATGCCGTGCCAGTTTTAAAAAATATTAATGACGCTTTTTATAAAATCGAAAAAATTAAAAACCAATTTTTATCTTATACTTTATATTTATTTAGTCCTGGTTCACACACATGACGTTAACCTGATCAGTGTTTGGTCAATTTTCTTTTGAACCTGCATTTGCGTTTATAAACAAGTTCAAGTTTGTTTCAACAAGTTTCATCAATTTGCGATGTCGTAGAGTATTACGAATGATAAAAGAAAATGAAAAAACAAACTTGACTGGTACGGTCAAGTCAGTACCCCTCTCTATTTTCCTCTCTCTCCTAGAAACTCAACTCTTGACGAGATAAACCTGACGTGTGGAGAGCCAGTACTTACTAAAATTTACATTTTGCGCTTGAATTCGAATAACGAGAAACGAGTTGCAAAAATGTGCAATTTTTTATGCTTTTTTCCAGAGAAAAATATCATTATAGTATGGCAAAAAATTTAGTAAAATGCGGGTTTCGGCTTTTGATGTTTTTTTTTTTAGCACTGACGCTTTTTTTAGTTTTGGCGATTTTGTTCCTTTTATTTTCAGCTTTTTTTAGTTTTGGCGATTTTTTCGGTTTTTGGAAATTTTTTCGTTTTAGAGATTTTTTTTTTAATTTTGGGATTTTTTAGTTTTAGCGTTTTTGAAAATTTCAAGAGTTCGCCTCTTATGGTTTCCAAGATACAGCAAGTTGTCAAAATTATATTAGTTGATGGATTTTTTAAATTTCAGTGTTTATTGGTTGGACTCGCACAAGAAGGGTTTCGTATGGAGCTTGCTTCTTTTTGCCGATTTTTTTTTCGATTTCTGACGATTTGTTAGTATTGGCTTTCTTATTAATTTTGCGATTTTGTTTTGTTGTCTTACAAGAAATATTTTTAGTTTTAGCGTTTTTTTTTAGTTTTTGCACTTTTTTATTTTTGGTGTTTTTTTCGGGTTTGGCAACTTTTTAAGTTCCTTGGCAACTTTTTTATTTTTGGTAATTTTTTTTTATGCATTTCAGCAATTTATTTTATTTTTGATGACATTTATTTAATTTGAGTGCTTTTTCAGTTTTTGGCGATTTTTTTCGTTTCGCCGATTATTTTAATTTTTGGTTTTTGTTTTAGTTGCAGAGTTTTTGAAAATACGGTTTTCAAGATACAGCAATTTTTCAAAATTGCATACTCAAAATAACATTAACTGAAAGAATACCCTTTAATTTTGATTTCTTAAAGTTCAGTGTTCATTTTTGTAGTCTGCATAAAAATACATTAGGATTTAAATATTTTTCGTTGCTGGCCTTACATCACCCTTTGGCTTTTAATAGTGTTTTCAAACTGAAAGTTAAAACCTGGTTTTAACGTTAAAACCATAAAAAGCTGATTTTGCTTTCACACTGTAAGTTTGTTAAATTCAGTTTTTAACTCAAAATAAAATAAATCTCCTGCTGAAATGCGTGTATTTGTTGTTGCATTTTTTCTGCTTTTTAATAACACTTGTTGGACATACTGTTCAACTGTTTTTGTTTGTATGAAAAACTGAGATATTTCACAATGCGCTCTAAAATGAAAATTGAATGAAGAAGTGCTTGGAAATATTGTTAATAATATAAAAATGCACAAATACATTATAAGATAAACCTTTTTTATAGGCAGATGAATGTTAGTCATATTGTCTATTTTCACTTTCCACAGTTCAATTTAAAATATTTTCGTTGTTTTCCTTCCAAAAAACTCTTTTTTCCATAATTTTTTCATTATTGTTGCTGCTGCATTAATTTTTAAGTTGAAAATTTTTCAAACGCCATCTATTGTTATTCACTGGCACAAACATTGTCAGCTGCTGTCGATCATTTCAACTTGGCAGCACTGAATTTGTCACAGCGAAAACAAGGTTGCATTTCATAAAACCAACTTAAAACCAATTCAAAAATGGTTTTAATTTGGTTTTAACAAAAACAATTTTTATGCTAGAACCAGCTTTTAACAGTTGGTTTTAACGTTAAAATCAACTTTTATTAAAACCATGTCAGTGTGAAAACACTATAACTGTCATATAGTTGTTGTTGCAGCGGCCAAGGTTTTACATATTGTGTGAAAATATCAGGCGCGTAGCTCTTACCCTTCTCGAGAAAAAAGCTTGTGACGGATAGACAGACAGACGGACGGAAGGACATCATAGCTATAACAATAGGGTTCCTTTTCAGCTTTGGTATACGGAACTCTATAAAAGAAAATTTTTCTTAAAATCGTTTCTAATTCGTTGATTAGGAATCGTAAAATTGTAAAACTTCTTGCAATGAAAAGTCTATGCAAAATTCATCAGAGATGATCTAAATCTGCACCAATTCCGGATCGCAAATTCTATATTTTCATAATTTTTTGGGACTGTCTTTCTTACTGGGATTATTTTCGAAATTTCACCATTTATTTTATGGCCTGATTTTTTAAAATAAAACGACTTTTCGTTTTCGTTTCTGGTTGGAGCGTAAACGAAAATATTTTAAATTTTGTAAAACGCTACGTTGTTTTCGTTTCATGTCAAAATATTATAATTGAAGAATATATTATTCCTCATAACAAAAATTAATAAAAAAATGTTTTCAAAATCAAATTTTATTTCATTGTGGAATATGCACCAACGAAAACAAGAAATTTGGAATAAGCCGCATTAGTTAAGAGCCCATAATAACTTATTGGATCTTTCTGAAACTTTGTAACATTCAATATTTCAGTGTTGGAGTAAAATGCTATTATGGATGAATATGTTTTTCATAACACACATGGATTTAGTTAAGGTAGCTTGTCAAGGTCAAGTTAATATCCAAAATCTCACAATTGCAATCGTCAAGGTAAAAGGATAAAAATATTGCCAAGTATGCAGGTTGCATAGACATAATATGACACCCTAACGATTACAAATTAATATAATATTGTGATAGGTATTGTGCCAAACAAGAACTTGATCTCTCGCTACTTCTGATGGCCGGAATTTTGAATAGGAATTTGGCCTCCTTTCACATTTATATTTTTGTCAAAATCTAACTACTTTTGTCTTATCGTTATTTCTATTAATGATCACTGCGCCAGTTTAAAAGGGCAGAATGCAATTATATAATGCGTTAGAGAGTGATACATAATAGTATAACATTATGTTAAATATTTATGAGCACGACCCCACCCCGCCTCAGTTTTTTTCAGTTTTTCACACTCATAAAATTTTTTATGTAAAATTAATTAAAAATCAGTCTACATATTTTTCATTTGACTTTAACGAAAATGTTATTTAATTTTTAATGTTAGAATGTGAACTGACTTAAAACTGTGAAAAATTATTTTTACCTTTTATTTTCCACTATAAATTACAAAAAATTAAATAAACGAAAAAATCTAAATGGCTTTTTCTATAAGCGGATTGATTTAACTTTTACAAATACTAATCTTGACTTCCGTACAAAAGAAAGATGTTTCCCTTGCTTCTATAATTTTTCTGTGAAAGATTCAACACCAAATTCAGTATAAACAAATAATTTTTGCTTTATTTTCCTCAATTTAACTGTCAAATAAATCGGAAAAAATTTTAGTATTGAGTCAATATAAAGTAAAGGTTAAAAATAAAAAGATTTAGTTCTAATAAACAACGGAAAATACGAAATACAATGGAAATTGGTAAATGGACTTCCAATTGAATGCTAAAATCAATTAAAAATGAAATTGCTTACCCCATTATTCATAAAGTTTAAAATTAATTTGAAATGAATTTTATTTCAACTTTTTTATAGAATTTTTTTTTAATAGATTTTATTTTTTGTATGCTTCCACTGTAATAATTTTGTGAGTGTGAATTTTTGGTTATACCTAAAAAGCTCTTTTTATGTCAATACGAAAGCTTTAGAATATGTTTTATAAAAATCAAATATTAAACGCTATCGTTTATAAACGAAACATAAAAACGAAAGAGCTTATGTTTTCTAAAAACAGGCTGTTAAGTTGTTTGAAAACGTTTGGTACTGTTTTATAAAATACATTTACTTTACGTAAAATAGAATTTTCGTTTTCAAATGTTTTACAAAATTCAAAATTAAAAATAAACCAAAATTTTCTGTTTGAAACGTTTCGTTCTGTGTTACAAAATTAGGCCATTAAGTTTATTTTGAATGGATAATTTTATTTTAATAAAATAAAGGATATGGTGCATGCATCTACGAGTACATACGAATATGTAGGCTTATTCTTCATCAAAGAACAATTCGTTTGTAATCACAAGCCCCAAAGGTAATTCAATAACTCTCCTTTAAATTATTTTAGCATTTGATATGAAAATTTTCAGCAACATTTAAATTTCCCAATGCAAATTTTCTTTTGGAAATGAATTTTCCCAGAACTTTATGTTCTTTTGTACTTTTTCTAACAACTCGTTTATTTTTTCCTTTTTGAGTTTTTTTTTTAATAAATAACAACTAAAGTAGCTGCGATTTCTTTTAACTTTTTTATGTATTTTATTTTTTCAGCGGATGCTATTGTCAACAATTCAACTTGACTTGAATTTCTAAATGAAAAAAAAAGAAATAAATATTATAAAAAAAACCTGAATTGAATGAGCGAAAAAAAAATTGCTGTAAAAAGAATAAGAAAAATTACCTTGACAACAACTGGTTGGTTAGTGAATGCTTAAATGAAAAATGTATGAAAAATATAGAAAAAAAGAAAAAAAAAAATTAAAAATTCAAGTTGATATCCTTCTTAAAGATTGTGAAGGATATACATATAATTTTGTGCAAATCAACAAAGCATAAAAGGGACCACTTAAGCAACATATTCAACTACAGCGGCAGCAACAGCAGCAACAAGCAATTTTCTTTGAAGCTTAAACTAAAGGAAATCAGCAGAAAGAAGGCGCGAAAGCGAACAAGCTTTTCTAATAATAGCGTATTGAGGGAATGTACCCCAGTTAAAAATGTTAATTTATAATAAATATTATAATAATATAATATATAAATATATAAATAATATATAAAACCTTGTGACAAAATAAAAGATACATACATACTTTCTAAATGACCAAATTAACTTAACTTCAAAATATCAAGTCAAGGCTGGTCTTCACAATTTTACATAATCCTCCAACTTTTGAGCAATAATAACCCTTTTTGGGGTTCCGTACACCAAAGGTGAAAAGGAACCCTATTGTTTTCGCTACGCTGTCCGTCTGTCCGTCTGTCCGTCACACGGTATTTTCTCAGGAACCGTAAGAGCTACGGACCTGAAATTCGGACACAGTATGTAGAACCTTGGCCGATACAACAACAAATACATGAGAATTAAAAATTAATGGGTGTTCCAAAACGAGCAACGAAAAATGTTAAAATCCCATGTAATATACATACAATTGTATATTGAAACTTGAAATTTGTAAAATTAGTGTATTTTTATACAGACTACAATAATTAACACTAAAATTTAAAAAAAATAAAATTAAAGGGTGGTCTATCAGTTAATGTAATTTTGACTATGTAATTTTGACAATTTGCTATATCTTGGAAACCGTAAGAGGCAAACACTTGAAATTTTCAAAACGGTAAAACTAAAAAAACCGAAAATTATAAAATCGCCAAACAAAAAAAAAAAAAAAAAAACGCCAAAACAAATAAAAAACGCCAAAAATCGAAAAAAATCGCCAAAACGCGAAAATGTCGCCAAAACTAAAAAAAAGTTTAAATAAAAAAACCGCAAAAATGAAAAAATCGCAAAAAAATCGCCAAAATGAAAAAACGCCAAAAACCGAAAAAATCGCCAAAACAAGAAAATAAAGTGTCAAAACTAAAAAAATCGCCAAAAACTTGAAATTTTCAAAAACGATAAAACTAAAAAAACCGAAAATTATAAAATCGCCAAACCAAAAAAAAAAAAATCGCCAAATATTAAAAAAAATCGCCAAAACGAAAAAAATCGCCAAAATTAAAAAAAAAAATTCTAACACTAAAATACATAAATCGCCAAATTCGAAAAAATCGCTAAAATTAAAAAAAACGCCAAAATGAAACAAACGCAAAAAATCGAAAAAAAATCGCCAAAACGCGAAAATGTCGGCAAAACTAAAAAAAAATTAAATAAAAAAAAATCGCAAAAATAAAAAAAATCGCCAAAAATAAAAAAAATCGCCAAAATGAAAAAACGCCAAAAACCGAAAAAAATCGCCAAAACAAGAAAATAAAGTGTTAAAAGGAGCCAAAACTTAAAAAAATCTCCAAAACCGAAAAAACGCAAAAACCGCCAAAACAAAAAAACCGAAAAGATCCCAAAAACGAAAAAAAATTTCCAAAACTATATATTATAACGGATGAAGTTTGTATTAAATTACATATCTAGTGTTCGTACGGAACCCTTCGTGCGCGAGTCAGAGTCGCACTTTACTGAATTTATTTAATGAGTTGTTAAACATTTTCATTTGCTCCATAAGATCAGGGTTGCATTTTCACAAAAGTCCTTTGAAAAGTTTAAAAAGAAATATTAGGTTTGATCCCGTACTGGTTGTTCAAAGTTCGGTAAAATGAGAGCAAACTATAATTTCTCTCAGTAACACAAAAAATTTGCAAAAGTACAGGAATATTAAAAACGAAAAATCTTACCATAACTGGCGCAATAAACTTGGAAATAATTATGTTCTCAACTGTCAAATTTTATTTCCAACACCATATGTCCACGTGTGGACCGAATAGACATTTATTTGCAAATTAATTGCGAAATAGTTGTTCAAACTTATTTCGAAGAAATAATGTTGAACATAAGCTGTCAAATTTCATAGACATTTGTTGTTAATGACAATTAAATATAATAAACATGTGACTGTTGTAAAAATACAGCATTTTTTATTTTTAATAAAGCGAATATAAATAAATTAATTTCAAATAAAATAAAATTACCATAACAAACATCGATCTATATACAGTGAATTTTTTAAATTTATGTCCAATACCATAATGCGTGTTCTATAGCATAGAACATAAGCTTGTACATGAACATATTTGTGACGTCATGCTGCCGACGTTATTTCTTTTGTTTAGAAATAAATATTGCGCTTGGCGATGTGCAGTAAAAGGAAACGTCAATGTTTCAATGCTTCAGCATATCTATAATGTTTTGTTCCTTAATTTTATTTTAAGACTCATAAATCTTTTTTGATACAGTTTTTAAATTTTTTTTAGTTTTGAGGTCAATTTAATTTTTCTTTGTTTTTGTTTCGTTTTCAAACAGCTGATTGATTTTCTGCTTGTCCATACTAGCTTAATGAAAAGGACGGACTGTTTCATGCAAGAAGAAGAATAATATTGCGCTCTCAGCTCTCAAAAGCCGTCTCACTTGTCCAGACTTTCAGTACGGGAACAATTTTCGGTAAATGTAAATGTTGAGTCACTAGGCGTGAGTTAATTCAATTTTTTTTTTTATCGAAAACTTAACATTTGAAAAATGTATTTAAAATATGAAATTTTCTAGTTGGATGTGAAAGCCATTACTGTTGTTAATATATTCCTTAATTTTAAATTTCCCTTCCACAAATTTGCTGGTAGTTGGTGGTAAAATAAGTAATCGCTCAATTGGCGTAACTTCTCTTTTCATAAAAAGATCCCACCAAGTGAAGATGCAGCTTAAGTATGGGAGTGTTTGAATACACACCTTTTCAGCTTTATATTATTTTATGATTTTTTTCTTTCATATCAAACACACATACTTGCATACACACATACATACATATTTACAAAAAAATTCTTTGATTTACTTGTTAGTAAAGTATGAAATTTATTTTTCCTTTTCCTCTCTTTTTTTCTATCGCAGTATTCTATTTCTTTTAGTTGCTTTTTTTATTTTTGTTATGCGACGAGTATATTCGCGAAATGCAATAAAAACATTTTTTACATCATCGTAACTTAAACACAGATTTCTTTTTATACTTCAGTACTCGTATTAAGAATAAAATATTTCACTTATTTTTTTTTCTTTTTATAAACATAAATGCGAAGAATAACTGAAAATTGTCTTGGAAAGAAATATGGTTTAGTTTCTATTTAAACAAATTTTAAATTACAAAACAGTACATTTTTTCACTAGAGCCCCGTTTTAAGGTCGATCCTATTGACTATATTTGAAACTGTCTGACATTTTAAAATTTGATTCAAATTGGTTTGCGTCAATATCAATCCGATCAGCGTTGTGTTAACGCGATTAACTTGGGATGTCAAGAAAATGTACTGAAGAATATGTGATGACAGTTGAGAGATATTCAAATTACAAGCGATGAAAATAATCAGATGAGCAGTTGAGACCAACTGATAGTGGGATATTTAAATCACGATTTAAATTTGAATTTCTTTTTATGTACAATGAAGCCAACTAAATATTTCAAGTTTGAATTAAACCAATTCAAAATTCACATTTTATACAGAAAACGCGATTTGATGTGTGCCGTTATATCTCCGGCTTGTATTAACGAGAGTTTCACAAAAAGTATGAAGTTTACGCTTGGTTTACATGACATATTTTTTCATCATCATGAATATGTGGTAGGGTGATCGACTCGGTTTTCCAACCGGTTTTAAAACCCGGATTTTTCATAATACGGTTATCGGTTTTTTCAAAATTTTGATTTTTGGAATGTCGAATAGTCCGGGTTTTTTACAATTTAAAAACCGGCTGAGTCGAATACTTTTCGAATTGTACATTTTGCGTGTTTTGTTGATTTTCGTAAGTAGTTTTTTTTAGTGTAAAAGCTCTAAGCTTTTTTTCAGCATGGCAACATTTACTGAAACATGAAATTTAAAAGAATTTATTTTATGAGCTAATAGCAGAGGCGAATTAAATTGGCCGTGTGGTGTGCAATGGATGTCAAAATACAGTTGCAAAAAGTGTTTTTTAAAAATGATGGTTGTACGTAGAGTTTATTCCTCAATTGTATATTATACATAGTAAGTATATGGAGTTATTTTTATTTTTTATTTTTATTTTTATTTTTATTTTTATTATTTTTATTTTTATGTTTTACCTTTAATTTTTGTATTGTTTTATAGTATTTACATGAACTGTTAACTCTTTTTTTTCCATAAAGCAATGGAAAATCAAAACTTTTGTATAAAAATTTTCTTACTTAAATAAACCGGTTGACCGGTTTTTCCTGAATTATAAAAACCGAAACCGGGTTTTTCATAATTTCAAATATTCGAACTATTCGAAAACCGGTTCGTGGAAAAAGTCGAATAATCGATCACCCTAATATGTAGTGTGAAAGATTTGAAATTGTAGAAGTTAGACGACAATATCAGATAATAAGCTTTTAATAATAGTCAGAAAGTTAGGTTTAGAAACCAAGTTTTGTAAAACTAGCACAAAAAACCCACAATTTTGCCCCAGTCTGAAGTCACATAGGCGAAAAATCTTTATTTGGCGAGGCCATTCCAAAAATAAAAATTTTCTAATGAATATTACTTTCTTTTTTGAATGAAATTAATATCACCGACACTATTTCCATTAACATCATTGCATGTCAAGATTGCAAACATTAACACCCTGCAACAGTTACTAATCATGAATGACCACTATAGAGGTCATTGCTGACAGTCACATTCGCATCACAACCTGTCTGAAGACTAGTTGCAACTTTTAGTCCAGCCTCGTTTATGCTTAAACATATGCATACATACATAAATACTCACATATACATACATACATATATACATACATAACCTGAAGGAAATGTCGATGGTGAAGATGTACTGAGTCGCTTTTGACTTTGTCACCAGTACTACTCTACAATTATTCCCCATATAATACTTTGTGCTATAGACATTTAGCATGTGCTTGTCATTGAAATTCTACTAGTAACACTAAAACAATTGACTAGATAGTGAATTCATAGTTCTTATGGGAACATGGAGTCATACCAACCAGAAATTTACTGGTACATTTCTATACCTTAATTTATGTATATTGACAAGTTGTTGCAAAATCCACCAGAAATACACCACATCTGTTTTCTCTCTTTATTTTCTACTGACGAATAAAAGAGAAATTGTAGACAATGTAACTACTACTAGAGTCTTAGTGTTGACATAGAGACACTTGGCCCCAGTCTGACTGCAGGGTACTTACAGTGTACAAATGTGCATTGGTGTGTTTATGTTAAATATCATATAAAAATCTGACTTAAGCCTCGTCTTGTCTTTGCATCAGTTATGCTGAAACGGTAACAACATCCACAACAACAACAACAACAACAACAAAAGCATCAAACAACAGTAACTTCAACTGTTCCAAACAATAACGTACGACGCAACAGCACCGAAAAACATGAAGATGCAGCTAACAAAAAAAAAAAAAAAAAAAAGACTTAAAAGCTAAAGAAGGAGTGTCAAGTATCTTTGGGAAAAATATTTTTTATTACATGCATTTAAATAAAAATTAAAAGAAAAAATGCAAAATACTCTTTTTACTTTGCGTTAGAGCAGCAAGTACGATGAGTATCAACATCGGGCAAGTGATAAAACCCTCGTAAATACATACATATGTATGGGTGTATGTAAATATATATATGTATTACACTACGTTGTAATATCGTACGCACCGTTTATTGTATTTCCAGTTAAGAAACAATTTTACTTAATTTTTTTTTCACTTAAATATTTTTTTTATTCTTAGATTGGGCTTTGCATGCATTTAATAATATAATAAAAACATTCCTCAAAAGAAAAGAACTCTCTGTAAAAGATGTGCGCACATTCATTTTGAATAGAACTATTTTGAGATTTTCTTTTGTTGAACGAACTTCTTGTTTGTTTAAATAATTTTGGTTAAACAAACTACATAAATATGTAACTATGGATAGTAAATTTTTATTTTAATTTGAAATGATGTGAGATAATGAAAAGCAAATTAATTTTTATCAAAATTACAATATAAGTTTTTATCTATTACTTTGTAGCGTTTTTCTAATTCTCTATTTTATTAGTTTGTATAAAATAGTAAAATTTTTCTTAAATTCTAGGCTCGGTGCTAAAGAGGTATTGCCAGCTTCTCTCTGCCATATGTAAAGAATTATATTATTTTTGAAGTTTTTTGGCATGCTAGAACGATCAAAGCTAAAACGATGTAAGCTAGAAATAAGATTTTTAAAAATATGATATTTGTTACTTTAACCTTAAGTGAGCCATAAGTTACAGGCAAGTCTATCCTACCTGGTATGTTAAAATCAATTTGCAATAATGAAAACCTTTTTATACGTGCGATAAAATTCTACTTTTAACTAACTTTAAGTTGTAATAATGGCCCTAAGTGTATAACTGAAGTTTCTTTAGACTAAACTACTTACGCATTTTCTGATTTGCTTCGTAATAATTAATACACATTAGTCTCCTGCATAAGACATCTTATAAGAACTTTCAAGACATGAGGGATTTTTCAAATGCTTTACTACAGCGAAATCTTATAAAACAAACGTTAAGAACACTGTTTGCAAGAAATTTGTTTGAGTATTGTAGGTATAAGAGTAAAGAAGAAAACACTTCGTGACGGAAGAATTTGTGATACTTGCTTCTTTCTACGCATGAGCGCATGTACAAAGGTCATGCATGTATGTGTGTATGATTTTTTATTTTTCTGCGCACATGCAAAGGCACACACATGCATTAACATTAGTTGTATGCGGTTAACCACATAATAGCTTACCATCTACATATTACACAGACACTCAAACGTACAATATGAAAAATAACAAGCATACACTAATCACAGTACTTCTTTTGAGTGTTTGTTACAAACAAGTTGTCTTGCGACATCGCTTGTTAACACTCATATACACGTACACCAATACATCCATCGTGCTTCGGTTATAGTATTTACAACAGCATTTATTATTGGTTTAGTATAATACATGCGACGTGAATACATTTAAAAATCATGACGTATTTACATTTAAAGACCTTTTACGCAGGTATCTAATACACATCGATGGCTTAATATAAAAAGGGCCTAACTCAATTTTTTTCGAAATCGTGTTTTTAATGTTTTCTGGGCGACAACGTATAATTGCATCCTCCTTGAAGATCTTAGTACGTTACAGTTCAAAATCAAGGACTTATGGCAACTTTAAAAACTATTTCTGCATGTAAATGCTTTATTTTTTCTTCAGTTTTTTGCTTCTCCTGTAAAATATCGAAAATTCGAGTTAGGCCTTTTTTATATTAAGCCATCGACATATTCTATGCAGCAAATGTTTTATGTTATTTAGCTTTATATTTAATAGTTCAATAGAAACAAAATAAGTTTTAGCTGTATTTGATTTCAACGAAATGAAGTTATATTAATATACTTTGGGTAAAATCATAAAAAAATATTTTTAATAAAAAAATTTTTTTTTTGGTCGACATGCTGATTTAAAAAAAAATAAGGCAGCACTTATAGTGATAAAAAGTAGTCGGAAATCATCTAATTGCGCACATACTCTTTTAATATTGGGCAACTTATTAAACAGCGTGTGTGCACTAAATTACTCAATAATATTGTGTTGTCTACAGGTACCTTATCGTTTACCAAAAACTTGTTTTAAAAATGTTTTCCTACAAAACTTAAGTTGACATTCATTATATATTTTTTAGTATTGCACAAATTAATTTACATTTCGCTAGTCTGTTTAGGCTTACATATATCTTCTTGGATAAAAATAAATAAATAATAAAAAACACCAAATGATATTAAACTTTTCTCATTGTATTAAGTTCCTTAAACAAATTGCAGACTTGATGTATAAATCATTGCCATTTTATCCATAAGTAAGAACGTTAATAGAATACAGAATACCCCCAAACATTGAACATACATAAATACATCTGTATGTACTTATGTATGTATGTACATAAATGCACCATAGGATGTTAAACAAATAATGACGGTCATTCCCATTGAGCCGCAATAAAATTCACACAAATTGTATCAATACGATTGTTGTATGTGAAAATCAATTCCAAGATAAATAAATAATAAAAAAAAAAAATAACGATAACTGAGTGTGGTGTGGGTTCGTTCTTTTACTTCCTTCATGTGAGAAAGTGTGAATGAACGTGAGGACATCTCAGCATTTATTATTGTTGTTGCTTTTATATGCATGTGACCGAAAAATTTATCGCAATGTTTACATGAAGAAAACTATTTTGTTTTTTGGTATAAAAAAGTTTCCCAAAATTGCAATGTTATTTTAATGTCATTTACTTAAACGCAGATTTGTGTATGCTTAAGAGCGGAGTTTGTGTGTATTAAAATTATTGGAACAAATGTAAGTTTACAAACCTTTATAAAAAGATTTAAATTGACCGACACATTGTTTATAGATTGTCAATAAACATGTACATATATACGCATGAACAATAAGAGCAATAAATTGTAAACTTTACAAATCCATGAATGCCTGAGTTCTTTTAGTTTTATGATGGTGCGCTGGTGTTTTTGTTTGTCAAACCTAAATAAACAAATGATAGAAATGAACAAAAGTCATGTGGCTGTTAATTTTTCGACTGCGTTAAAACAACTTTATCGCAACGAAATACTAAATTGCAAAATATCACAGTAACTGCAAGAGAGCATCATGAAACAACAAAACAAATATATGCAGAAATATTGCACTTCGAACTATATATTCCCCTTTCTAATCAAACGTTTGGGAACCACATTAACAATGAAGAACATTTAATTTATATTGACGATATATACAGAGGTGAAATATGAGGCCAGGACTGATGGTGATGGAAGAATGGCTGAAAACAGAACATTAGACATCTTACCATGAGGAAATGCCAGCACAGAAATGTGTGACAGATTCCCAACTGCATGACTCTAATACCGGAATGGGAGGCACCGAATGAAGAGGTAATTAATTCGGGAAGCAATATTTTTCCAGCCGGTTCGAAAATTGGTGTCTAATCGAGAAGCGGGCTCTATGGTTGGATACGAAAATTTTTTTTAGTCTACCGGATCATAATGAAGCTTTTAAGACTGAGATCATGGAAAGCATTAAATGGTTAAAGTAAATTGATAACAGGGTGTCGGTCCGTATTTTCACGGACAATAAAGCTGTTGTGAAAGCCTTAAATCTCGGAACGCCGTTGGTAATATGGTACAGAGACATCAAGGTATAATAGCAAATAAAGAGGTTGATAGCAGGAGTGGGAACTGGGAGCATCTTTGAATAACATTATACTGCAGAGTGTTAGACATTTTAAAAGACTCAAATCCGATGATTGGCAGTATCTTTTTACCAATTTTTGTATGTTTTCATTTGGGAAGAGGAAGCAGAATCCTATGTTGTCTTATCTAGTCCGTATTGGGCTTATATCACATGTGGAACATGCAGAGAAGCTAATAAAAAATTTGCACACTACCTGTATCATTGTGTAGCGTTTAGTCAGCTTAGAATATACATTTTCAATTGGAACAACGTTCCGGTCTTAAATGGCCTACACATAGGAAAATTTCACATTAATCTCGATGAAAACAGGGTTAATTTAATATTTTTTTCAGTAATAATTAAGCTCCATATATTTTTCCTTTTGAAATAAAATTATTTCTTGTTGATTAAGCATTTCAGAACTGTGTAAATTTACATGAAAAATAATGTTGAATCAAAGTTAAAACATGTGAATTCGATACCGAATTAACACGATGACCCATGTTGAACCAAAGTTATTTCACGTTGAAACACTGTAGTTATTGTATTTTTTTATAGGCCTCCAAAGATTTCGAAAATCTGTGCGCCTCCAAAAAAATTGGAATCAGTTTTTGACCAACAGCTAGTTTAGACTTGGTGATAGTTCTACAATATATATGGCAATAATGTAGCTAACAGTCTACCAAACAAACCTTGTTAATATTTTATGGAATTTTTTTAATTTTCAAAATAACTTACAGGGACACCTAGTATTTTGCTTATAATAATTAGCATAATTGTAGCTATGGTAAAGCTGGACCAATTTTGTGAAAATATCAAGTTAATATGAACCAACCCAGCAAAAAATTTCAAAAAAGGTAATCGAGTATGGACTTAAGCATTTTTGGTGGAAGTTCTTCCTTACTGGATTACCAACTTAATGACTTTAACACAGTCGTAATTTAACTCTGGGTAGGGGAAAACACCTTTCCGCGTCGTCGTAGTTATTTTTTAAATGCGGCCAGGCATTTTATTGTTGTCTTGCTTTCGAGAATTTTGCGGCTGTCGCATTGTTTAATGTTTCTTTCCACGATTAACCGTAATTAATTGCGGTTCTGTCTGGAATTCTTCATTGACATATGCAATCGTTTTGTTTGTTAAGTACATACTCATATGTATAACTGTTCGTGATTTGTGACATTTTGATGACCTGTTCAACCGCTTATATTGTAACTAGCATAACTACACTTTTTTATGGATTGTATGACACGTGAAGGATTTCGATGAAACATATAAATACTAGATACTGACTTTTAAAAATTTTGGATCAATAAACTGGTGGACACCACATTGAATACTCTATGAACTGGATAAATAAGCTGATTTGGAGCACGTAATACTAATCTGACGATAGCATTTTGTTGAAGAACCTGGTGGAGACCAAATATAATACTCGGATGGTGGATAGTGTTTGTGTTGGGCATAATTGGCAATTTGTTATAGAACCTGGTGGAGAACCATATATAACTCGAATTTGAAGAGAATTTTGAGTGGTGGAGACCATTTAAACTCTAGGAGTGGACTCTAGGATTCTCTACTTCCCATGTGAAGGCGTGGGTCGAACGAGGCCTTGAGAAAACCTCTATTTGTTGAAGAGCCTGGCACTTTGCTCCTAGTAGCTAGCCATAAACTACGAAACCCCCCCCCCCCCCAAAAAAAAATATGACTTTAACAAGGCGTGAGACTAAAATAATCGATTCTTGTGAAGTACTTACTTTTTTTTATTTGTCAACATTTCACGTAATCTATTTCATCTAAAAAAATCATTCTCTTCATTTAGCAACTTGCACGTCATTTTTTTAAATTTTAGGTAATGTGATTTGTAAGCGAGTAATGAAAATTGGCAATCAGAAAAGTAAGTCATTATATGGCAACTAGTTCTAATTGTAATGTGTAATTTTTTGCTGGGTTACTATAGTATTTGTACGTGCAAAGTTAATCAGCAGATGTTTCGGTCCAACAGCTGTTTTGTATCGAGTTTGCAGCATTAGCTGAGTTCGAGAACTCAAAATGTTTTAAAATGTTTTGTTATTTTTACTGGATTTTACTGGAATGACTCAGTAAATCGTCATGTGAGAACTTAAGTGTCCAATACGCCACTATAAACTATTGGATATTGGATACTTAAGTTCTCACATGACGAAATGTAAATTCTTACTGGACAAATGTTTGCCAGTTAAATCCAGTAAAACCAAACCACATGTTTTTATATGTAAGTAGACAAAAGCAAAAAGAGTTCTTAAAATAACGAAATTCAATTGTATTAGCAAAACAACATTTATTTAAGCTTTATGCCAAAAATATATTTAGATTTTAAAAGTGAATAAAGTAAATAGAAATTTTGGTTTATATGAATAAATTTGAATACTTTTTTTTCGCATATATGTTTAATTTATTAGCAACAAAATCCATATAAACTGTTATATTTACAACTTTCCCTTTTGCGTTCTTTTATATTCAAATGTTTTTATTTATTATATTACTGAGTATTTATCCAGTTGCTGGATTTTACTCGAAAAGTACTCGAACACACCTATTATTTTGATTGTAAATAATACTATTTAGCAGAAGTTTAATTTTGGAGCTCTGACTCAAAATTACATACTTATTAACGTTGTCGTATATTGTTCTCCAAACTGACAGAATTCTTTGAAATTCCCTACAAAATTTCCTTAAAAGCTCAACAAAAGTACCAGTACCATGTGGATCTTTATAAGAGTCTTATAAAAAAGTTCTTTTAATTTTTTTTTTTTTTTTTAAAGAGGAGTAACAATCTATGCCTACTACTATTACTAGGGTTTACCTTAGTTAGGAAGTGAAGAAAGGTGGTGAAGAAATTGATTCATTCTTTTACAACTCTGCTTTTTGTACGTTTTTAATAATACAGTGTTGAGGCGCCTCTGGTGTTAAATGAGGCGTGTTAAATTTTTTTGAAGCTGTGCTTAGTAGCCATTTGAGTGGTTATTTTACTTCGCCGATGATTCTACTACGCAACGAAGGAGGGAGGGCCCTCTGATATTACACTAGAATTAGTATCTGCTGAAGTCTGTATAGTTCCAAGGGACACTACTAATGCCCTTCAGAAAAAGGCGTGATGTTGTTATTTAATGACTGTTGGATACCGGGCTCAAACCCATGACCTTCGCTATTGTAGTCAATGTGCTGACTACTTTAGCCAACACCACCCTTAGCAATCGTTTACACTATGCAAGTATTATTGCTAAGTTGATTAGTTTGTTAGAAGAGATAGAGAGAGAGGGACGAGGGGAAAACTAACGTTTGTCTTGTTATAGAACAATATTTAGCAGAAGTTTAATATTGGAGCCATGACTCAAAATTACATACTGATTAACGTTGTCGTATATTGTTCTCCAAAATTCCCTAAAAATTTGCTTAAAGACCCGACAAGAGCACCTGTGCAGTGTGAACTTTTATAAGAGAAGTTCTTTTACAATTCCTGAAATACATTTGCTTGACAAATTTCAACAATAAATACGAGACATTGGCTAACATGATCTAATGTATGTATGTATGTTGTTCAGCTTATAAATTTGTTATGCAATAAGGATGTTATTTTTTCCTTTTCCAGTATGATTTTTACATTCACTCATCCGCCGTAATTTTAATCGTTTTAGTGGCGTAGTTAATCATGCAATTGCCGTAACAAATGTGACACATATTGTGACAAATTATACTTTGCAAAATATTCTTGTGTTTTGTAAAACAATTACAAAACAAACAAAAAATAAGGATTTGTACAATGAGTTTCTTGGGTGTTAACACAAAGAGCAATACAGAGGCATGAGGAACTTAAATGAATTTGATCCTGTTAAGAATTTAATGCAAATCTTTAACGAACTATTTTCATGCTTATGTATGTACATAAATAAATAAATAAAATAAATAAATATGTATGTATGTAGGTATGCTTTATCTAAAACCATTAAACGTCGGAAAGTTCCATCCTAAGCACAAAATATGCATGTAGGCATATACAGACAGACATACACACATGTGTATATGTATCTACCTTCACACACACATACGCATATGCATGGATTTTTTTGCGTAACATGTGCTTGTACTGAAACATTCAAATTCATTGAATTCCTTTAACTTTTAAACTTTAGCACCCAAGTCAATGTTTAACAATACATACAACGTTTCCGCTTCAATATACATTCACAAAATAATTGGGGTGCTTATTTTGCCCCGTGCGCTCGCTGAATATTCTCTCTGACATTGTGCAGAATATGTTGGTGTTTGAGTGTGTGACATAATGCCAAACATTAGATATTCCAGCAGGCATCTCTTCTTACTTTCCCCACTGCGCGTCAGATACAACAACAGGGTCGTCTGTCTCATGGTTACATAAAGCAGTTTGCATGACACAAGTGTTTGTGATGTTACTCGGCCATTGTTTGGATGCATTGTGACATAGAAACAACAATTGTCGCCCTTTAGAACAATGCATGACGAAATAAGATTTTACGCACTTTTAAGTAAAACGTTTTATGTTCCTTGTTTAGTTTTTATTTTTTTTAATTTTCCATTTTATTTATGCGTGTGCTTTTGCAGCCTGTGTATGCAACTAATTTTTTTTTCTTTCTTATTGTAGCATGAAAGTTTTTCACTTCATGCTCATATTCGTACAAATCTTTATCCCTCAATTTGGCAAATGTTTCTAATTTGTCGCATTTGGTAAATGTGATGCCCGGGCCCTTGTTTATGTCAACTGAGTGGAACAAATTTCGTTTGACTGCACCTGCAAACATGTTTAAACATTCAAAAGACTTGTTCATCTCTGTCCTTCTTTTTTTTATGTTGAAATATTTGTTCTTGTTGTTGTTTTTTGTTTTAGTGAAATGAGAGCAAGTATTTATTATAACTTGTTTTTTATCTTTGTTGCAGCCAAACACTTACGAACTTAGTCATGAAAAATATTTGTGATAAGACTTTGTATGAAAATCAAGTTTATAAAATTTATCTACAAAGAAAAAAACTTATGAATAAGACCAAGTCGAGTTCATAACAGGTGATCTCGACATATCAGGGATCGGTTCCCAGTGTTCACATTGGTGAACAATGTTCACAATTCGCCGCGTTTTTTCAGTGAAAGGTTTTGACTCTAGTGTTCACTATAACTGTCAACAATAATTCGTTCTCACAGAAATCAAAAGTGAACTACGAAATTGATGAGGACTTCAAAATTCATCGTTGCAGAATACGACCCCATTTGAATATTTTTTGTTGCTTGCATTTTCATCTTGTTCCGATGTCTTCTCCTTTATTTAATAAAAGTTTTCTCGTGATTTAGTTTTAATAGTGTAAAATAGTATTGTACTGTAAAAATCAATTAACTATATTTTAAAGCGAGTAACTTCAATTCAATATTTGGGGGATTCAAACGTTTGTTATAAACTTCATGTTGTCGTAATGTTTTAAATTATTTAAATATAATTTTTTATCTTCAAAATTATGACAATCATGCCTATTCGCAGAAAAAGTCTTTGTTATGACAGAGTTCTATATTTACATTACTTTTGTATTCTCGTAACATACTCACAAAAATCCAAATTTTATAGTTAACATTCTATGTTAATGAAAATTATGACATAAAAAATTATGGCATTTGAATATTGAATAAAAAATAAAAAAACATACATACATATGTACATATCTATGTATGTACATAAAACCCTGCAAATAATATTGGAGTACGTGGTCCAGTATAGATGAAATAGACTAGTTACATCATGGTCCCATGTAATGCAGTCATGGACAATGACGTTTTCAAACAAGCATTCAATGCTGCACGATAAGTGTTCGTTTAGTCTATAGCTATTCCATATGCGGTAGTTTTGGGGTTAGTCCGATGTAATGCAAAGTTTTACCATGTGGTCCAACCCTAGAACATCGCAATGTGAAATCGACCAGCTTTTTTCATATATTTGGGTAGTTTTGAAGTACTCCTACTCCTCTTTGGACTAGTCCTTACATACATGTACGGACTAGTCGCATTATCTGCAGAGAATGAACCCTATTTCCATTGGTCACGGCAGCATGTGTGAACGCCTGGATCACCTATTCTTTTTTTGTTTTTTATTGTCTAGAGAGGAATGATATAACAAAAAAAAAAAAATTGAGAAAGCAGTGCGGAATAGAATAAATCACGAGATTTTCACTGTTGGTATTTGGTCTGTTTTAATAAGATTGACCTAAATAAAATTTAAAGCCTACTCAGTTTCTTTCTAAGTGCGAACAAAGTCGCGATAAAATGCTAGTATAAATATAAATATAAGGGTAAAATCTGGGAGCACAACTTGCTCTTGTACATCACTCCCAAAATGGGCTATTAGCAAAAATGTACATATTATGTGCATCCCTTCTGCCACTTTTAAATTAGTTTTTTTTTTGTTTTTAAATATTTTATATTAATTATTTTAGTTTGAAATGCCTGTCACAATTCCTATGATTGTCTACATTCCTACTGCCTTATTCATAAAAAATATTGCAGGTTTATTGAGCACTTATTTGACATATTTCTATGGGAAATTTGTCAAATAAACCTGTAATAAACCTAAAATATTTTTTAAGAATTAGATCGCTAGTCTTTATTTTAAAAATTTATGTTGATAGAATTTTGTTTTGAGAATCGGAAATTTTAGTCTTTAGTCACAATGTTAAAGTTATGACTATTTTTTAGTCACAATACTTTCTATGAATAGGCATGAATATGACCTTTTTATGACTACCGTTTGAATTCCCCAAATGAATTTTTATGCATTTAAGGAACAAATAATACCAACGGAACAACATGCTGTTTTCGAAACCCGCCACACTTTCGTCCCATCGTTCTTGTGTTTGCTTCATTGTGTGTGGTATCAGTTGATGCATATTGTATCTTTATATACTCAGTTTTCAGTGCAAATAGAATATGTGAATTGTGTTGATTTGTCGTGTTACAACGAGTCTTATTTTCGATTTAATCATAAGCGACAAATATTAAAAAAAAATTAATAATTATCACATGTAATTTGGCTTACAAAGCGATACGAACTTTATTTAGATTAATCGAATAATAAATAGACAAAAATTAAAGTTTTCAGGAGAAGGTTTTTTTTTATTATATTCAAATTTGTTTTACATACGTAAATTGTCGCTTACGATAAAATTTTACAGCACATATCTTGAAAATTATCAAAAATTTTGGCATTTTGATAATTCTAAACTTTAGGTCCATTTCGAGTACATGTCGCTTACGATAAAATCGCAAACAAGGCTTGGCAATTTGCTGAAAGCTTTTTTGTAATGAAAGCTCAATTTTTACCAGCTCTAATTTGTTGTTTTTTCTTTGCTAATTATGCACATACAAGTGAATTTGCATACCTTAGTTCTACTTGAGACAATATTTTTTGGTTTTTTACTTTTAAGTATATTTTGCTCACAGGCTATTAGTTTTTATTAGTTAGTCTTAATTAATTTTAGTTAATTTTTAATTATATTTGTTCGAACTTAATTTTTTTCTCTAAATTTTACATAATTCGATCAGGCTAAAGCTATTGCATTGTTGTACTTGTTGTTACCCTGGTTAGATACATCTTGACTTCATCAAGATTCCATTAAAGAAATACTTTCAACAAATTAGAATACGTTGAATTAAAACAATTCGTTTAAAAAAATATTTGTATGTAATCGTATATTAGGCTGAAGTTTGCTTTAGCTGACACCACAAATAGTGGACCAAACATAAGAGAGCTAATGATAGAGCTGTAGCGGAACTGGAATAAGTTGTGACTGCAGATGATAATTTGCTAAGTTGGTGGCTAATAAGGTAAGAATTCCTGATGCTGATTGGTTCATCTTTGGCCTTCCTTGGCGATGAATCATACCGAGAAGCTCACTGCTTTAAGTGCTGTGTGGCTTTTGGTGCATTGTGATGGATCCATATTTCAAAAACTCATCCACATTGCGGTTGAACAACGCCAAGCACTCCTGCGATGTTGTGAAACGATTGGGTTTGTGGTCGATTGTGAGCAAACGCTGCACCCACCATGCGCAAAGCTTTTTCATACCCTAGTGATCATTCAAAATTAAACGATTAAACCATGTGGCATTCTTGGGGCATCTGCAATCTCTTTCACTTTCAATCAATTCTCAATATCCTAAATTTTTCCGATTGTTTCGGGTGTAAAAAACAAAAATTTATTTTCAGTAACCAAAATCATTGAATTAGTAAATAATTTGTATGAATGCGTCCTACAAATAATTTTGTGAATTCTGATAAAAATTTTGTAAACTTTAAAATTTAACAGAGTTCTGCTGAGAAAATTTGTTATTTAAGTGTGTTCTTCCCTTGTTGTTGTTTATTTCGATTGATCGTTGTTTGAAAATTTTTTTGGTAATAATTTTTTCTGTGATAAAATGGGCGTGCTGAACGATCGGCATCTTCCGCGCTGGTACAGCCGCAACGAAATTCAGTGAACTACTTTCTTTATCCATTTAAATGAATGGTGAAAACTCCCCATAGTATTTATCAAGCTAGAACGTAAGCAATAATTTTAAATTGAGCGGTAGTCTGCTATCAAACAGCACTTGGTTCAAATTTTAACTGTAGTCAAGTGACAGTTGCATGCTTGGGAAATTATTGACATTTCGTTACGTTAATACGTAAACGTCCTAACTTAATTTTTTTCACAACTAGTTTCTTGCATATTTCGGTATATTAGGGGTTCATTTATCGAAATGCAAAAAAAAAATCGATTGGAAAAATATAATTAGTTAAAACATTTCCGTATTAAGGTAACGATTTCTACTATTTCCGAATCCCAATATTTTGAGTTCTTCTTGAGTTAAAAACTAATTCCTTTAATTGCACATTACAAGAAATTTACAATTTAGAAAACAGCAACGTGTCTTACTTTTTAATATTTATTTTTTTTTTCAACTAAATTTGAGATATTGCTCTATTTTTTTTAATCATAATAAGAATTTTGCTTCCGGTAAAATATTTCATCCCGATATTTGTGTCTATAAATTTGGCTTTAAATTCACATGCATGTGCAAGCAAGCTGGTGTTTTTATTTCCGAAAAAAATAACGCTTCAGTTTTTATTCTTTTTAACTTTTTATTTCTTCATTTTGTTTTCATTAAATTGCTCTGCTTTAATTTACTAAATTATTAACACTTAAACAGTGACAAACATAAAATTTATTTCTTATATTACAAATACTAATTTTGATTTTTGTTTGTGGTTTTCTTTTGTGTTTTATTTTTAAATTATTAAAGTGCATGTTAAAGCTACTCAAAATAAAAATAAAAATAAATAAAAATACTTAGTTATCATTAATATCTTTATTAACTAAATTGCCCATGGTACTGCTATTACCTCCTCCTTCTCCTCTGCCGTCATCACTGTAAGCCAATTCGTCGGGCCGGAAGTAGGAATTTTGCATACTGTACAAGCGATCAATGGGATTAATCATGGGAGTTTGTGAAAAAGGCCCCATCAATTGTTGGAAAGTAGAATAACTCAGTCCCAGGATGGTATTCAAAATGGGTTCATTGGTTTTGTTGCAATTTTCTGCAAATGAAATAACATTAGCAAGATTTTCGTTTGATAAATCCAGTCAAATTTACCTTTATTTGTTTCCGTACAACTAAAGGGAGCATTTTCATTTTCATCTTTGATACAATTTCTCAGCTTGGCCATCGCATCAGCCGTATTGGCTGTAGCAAATGGTGAATCCATTAAAGATTCATTATCACTTTGTGCCTCATCTTTTATTTTTGTCATGTTGCTGTTGTCGGACTCTTGAGAGTCCTGCGAGTCGCTGTTGCCTTTTGTATGGCCCTCCTGTTTAGCCTTCTTTTGTATCTTCTTCACTTTGGCTCTTTGATTTTGAAACCAAACCTTAATGAAATTAAGAGGAAAAATTATAAATAATTATTTGAGAGGAATTAAAAAAAAAAACTTCAGCGCTTTACCTGCACAATCCTTAAACTTAAGCCTGTTTCCTTGGCCAGATTTTCTCTTACTTTACGACAGGGTTTGGGTGATACTTCAAATGAAGCCTTAAAAGCTCTTCTCTGTTGTGTATTTAAAATTGTGCGCGGCCTCTTGGGTCCGCGGCGACCATCCAGCTTTGGCGCAAACAAATCATCACCATAGAAATCTGCTTAACATGCACAAAGAAGATAAATAGATACAAAGAATTTTTTTTAATAAAGTTTAATTTAAATATCACTTTTAAGCTAAATAAGCACTTTTGTAATAATTATTTCTTTTGTCTTTGTTGCTCTTTAAATACATAAATTTATTATTTAGTCAAAGTAAAATAAAATCAACAAAATGATAGAAGGCAAGACTTGTAACAGCGAGTACGGGTGTCGTGTCTGTGTTGTTCATGTTGTTGTTACCTACCGTATCCTTGCAACATTTCCACTTCTTTCTCGTAATCGAAACGACAAAACAATTGGCCCTGTTTTACAACATACTGTTCACCCTTCTTCAGGATGGCACCGCACACAACGCACGCAAAACATTTCAAATGGAAAACATTTTCAAGTGTCCTCATAACCAGCTCATCGGCTGCAATTTTGTGACCGCAGCCAAGGCAACGATTTCGTAAAAAAAGTCTGTGGGTATAAACAAGAAAAACACACGTATGTACAATACATTTTACATAAAGAAATATTCTATTTATCTGAATTTTTTAATATTAATGTATGAGTTTCATTTCTTAAATCAATAACATTCAATTGTAACAGATTTTGTATGAAATAGTTTAAATTTGTTTAAGTTCTCAAATCTAAAATAAAGCGTAAAAATATAAAAATAGGTATGTAAATAAATATTGTTAAATAAAAGGTCAATACGAATCCATATCAGGTGGTCTCAACTATCCAGGTGGCTATTTTTGCCGCTTGGAATTTGACATATGATGGCTATTCCCTCTGATGCCAACAGACCTTTTTCATTACATTTTTTTATATCCCAAGTGTGAATTTTTCAAAGCGAATTGAGGCGAATCTTCCTTATATGAATATAGCTTGAAAATGTTCGAAATGCTATCAATTCGAGAATGAAAAGAAAAAGATTTCCAGTCGCTTTCAAATCGAGAACGAAATTTGTCAAATCATGAAGAGACTGTTTTCAAAACGTAATCTTCCTGTTGTCAAATTAGCAATGAAAAATTCTGTCAAAAAAGATCTGATAGAAAATTTTCGAAAAATATTTATGGGATATAAAATTAAATTTTAATGGGCGTGCCTCCACCCATTTTTTAAATGCAAGATTTTGTGTTTTTTCAGAGCTCAAGGTGTATGTTAATGTTAAGTCTTGTTAAACTCGGTATGGTAGAACCACTTAAATATAATATTAAACTTTAATAGGCGTGATTCCGCCCATTTTTTTAAATGGAAGATTGTGTCTATTTTTCAGCTAAAGGTGTGTGATAAGTTTCGTAAAAATCGGTTAAGTAGAAGCATGTCAAATATAATAATAAATTTTAATGGGCTTAGTCCCGCCCATTTTTTTAACTTTAAAATTGTGTAATTACAAGAACTATAAGAGTTTGATAGGTTTCGCAGCAATCAAGTAAGTACAATAGCATAAAACGAAATAAAAAAATTTTTTGCAATTGGACCAGTGGAAAGCTCTCAGACAACAAAAAAATTTTTCAATCCGTCTAATATGAATCCGAGTTATGAAGTAACACCGCCATCAAAAAAAAAGTAGAGACATATTGATAATTTCCCCCTTTTTTGAAGTCGGTTAAAAATGTAAAGAAATATGATTGTTAATAAATTAAGGAAAATATTTTTTCCAAAATAAGAATAATGTGTTCAAGGTGAATTCATTCATACCAGGTGACTGTTTTCACCGCTTGTAATTTAAATTTTTCTAAGATGTCAACATAAACTTTTCAGTACATTTTATTGCTTAGATCACTTTTGACTATAGATGGGTGTCAACTTTGGTGGTCTTGCATTTTTCTATGTTATTTAAATCTTGTGGCTCCTCTCCATATGGATCTTTTCAATATTTTTTGTAAAATACCGCAAAAAGGCTCTTAAGCGGATACACGAGCTTAAAGTATTGAAGTGCTCGAACTTCTTCGTCATAAATTTGTTCTCAAGTTAAACAAAGTTCGAAATTCAACTTATGCAAATACCGATATACACATGCAAATATTAGTGTGCTGCCTGAAATTTCTTAACGATAAAAATTAAAGTTCAACTAGCGAAAAAATTTTTTTTATTGTTTAAACCATAGGAAGATGTTGATTGCATTTCGGCAAGCAGCAATTATTTGCAAATATTTCAGTCAGGAGACTGAGTGTCACTGACGCTTAGAATGCGAACGCTACTGTTCTAAATTTGGTAAACTTTTAACTTTTTAAATAATGGAGAATCGACCTATTGAAGGTGATCAAATTCTTCCGTCAATAAAGTACTCATTGTGCCAACCTTCTCCGTCGTTGCGTTAATTTCAGTTGAAAAAGGCGAAGTTTAACGTATGACGGATTCATTGTGCCCTGGCCTTAAGCGTGCTAGCATGTCAGCTGATTTTGGTACTCAGTGATGCCAACTTTTGTATTAATTTTTATGCTGTCAATGTTGCGTAATTTGAAATATCGAAACTGTGGAAAGTGTAAAATGCGAAAAATGATCTGACACAAAGACGCGTTGTATTGGCATTCAGTTTTGATTCTACTGTTTAAGTTGAATTTGTAGTATTAAAGCCCACTATGAAATATTTTAATTCGTCATATCTTCGCTTAAATTTACTTTTCTGTCCCCTTTCTGCAAAAGATAAAAATCTTATATCGTGCCATAGCTTAAGCGACATAGTTTTCGAACTTCAATTTTTGACCAAAATCGATTATTTGCTATCGTAAATAGTAGATTTTCGTCAAAAAACGAAGTCCAAAATGTGTGTCGCTTAAGCTATTTTTGCGGTTATGGCTCGATATATGGAGAAGATATTGATTCAAGATAAAAATCAAGACATGTTTACACTTAAGTTGTTGCAATCCAATGTCAGGAGAGCTCAGAGACCTATAGGTTTATGATCTTTAAGTTGTTCGATGATGTAGACGCTGTAGTTTGCTTTTGTCCCTATTTAAAAACGTTGCAAGTGTTGCAAAAAAAAAAATATTTCTGTTTTCATTACAGTGTTTAAAAAAAGTTGTGAGTACTAAAACAAGAGTATTTTCTACTTGTAGTTGTTGCAGTCATATTTCTAGATAGTCCTTGTAGGAATCACTAGGACCTTATGGTTAATATTGTTTTTATGGGAAATTACATAAAAACGTTACTTTTGTGGCTCTTTGTAGTGGATGTTTATTATGCCAAAATCGTTATTTAAAAGGGAACAAGAACTTTAAAATTTTTTGAATACTACTTCATGGAGAGAATTTTTAAAAGAAAGTAAGCAAAAATCTTCAATGCACATCTCGTACAAAGGTCCGGAGCGAAAATTGTGTAGTTAATTCATGTTTCTCTAGTGAATAGTGTTTTTTTTCGCAGAATTTCATCAAAATTAAGTCAATGACTTTTCGGACTTCCGTCGTAGTTATATGAAATGCAACTCTGTTTCCATCAAGTACCACCTGTTAATAGACTACTGTAAAATTTTGAGCAATTGTCGTTATTTACGATGAAATTATTGACCAAACAAACGCCCATTTTAAGGACCTCGAAGGTCATTAGGATAAACGTTGGACTAATGCCCGTTATTAAGGTTTTTACCTACAAGTTTGCCTTATAAAATTTAACTTATACGTTAGATATCTGTACACTAATAGATATCTATGGCTAGAAATAACGGGCATAAGTTTATTGAGTTAAAAGGAGATTATGTTGAAAAATAAATTTTTGTTTGGCAAATAAAAAACTGTGTTGCATTCAAAAAGTCACGGACTTATTGATTCGCCCGTATGTATTAATGTTCGATATAATTTGGTAATAAAGTTTCTTTATTTCTAATAAAATTAACATCACTTATATAGACTCTACTTAATCCCAGAGAGCCAAGTGGTTCCTGCAGGGACCAAGCAGGTTTTTTCTATCTCAGATAGGGAAGGAAAACATATAAAAAAAACTTTGTCCAGAATCGCATATATTTTTTTTTTTAACAAAAAACAAGATATCAGGATATTAAGGGTTAAGCCTGTGGCGTTGTATCCTCGGGAAATGACACATGTCACATGTGTTACAGTATTTCAAGCTTCTGGTTTTCCACATGCTGATTCTTGCTATGATCGGTCAGTAGCCCTAATCCGTACAATAATAAATTAGATTTTGGCAAACCTCGGCAAAAAGGCCAGCGAAATCCTGCAATTTTCCCTACTCATCCCGGAACTATATATTTGTTCCGTCTTAAGCCCAATTTTGAGTTCATGAACATGTTAATTACAAGTACTGATTGATCACTTGATATATGCGCTAGATTATTGCTAGATTATTGATTGATCGGACTCGAAGCAGCTTTTTAAACTCAAACGATTATGTATAATAATGTGCGAAAGGATGAGAGCTAAAATCCCGCTTTTCAAAGTGTCGATGCATTTCTCCTCTTTTGGCATTTACCTAATTTACATTAAGCATTTTTTCATGAAATTTCATGAATTTTGTTGCACGAAACTTTTTCTTTTCGCTAATTGCAGCGCTATAGAAGAGAATTTTATATAAAAAAGGACGTAGAATAAATCTCGGATGCATTTTCGGCAGCTTTTTCTACATATATGAGTTGCTCCCCCAGGCCTCCTATTGACAAATAAAAATTTTTCATGCAACTAATTTCATGAAAAAAATGCTTAAGAGTCTAAACACAATGTTTGCGGTGCGGTGCGATTTCTCGTTGCGGGAGAGAAAAATAAACATAATACAACGGAAGACGGCGACGGCAACACTTGTCATTGTTTCTTTAAACTTTTATTCATTTTTCTGTTCATACATTTTTATAAAAAATGTACACTTTGTATTAAATATTTTGTAATGGTAGCAGCTAAAAACAAAAAATAATTTTAATTTTATACATTCGCAGATATATTTAATAAATTTTTTAAGCTTTTATATTTTATGACAAACATTTTTAAACTTCAAAATCATGTTTTTTGTTGTGAACACAGCCAATTATTCAAAAACTATGGCAACATCAGATAGAGAAAGAGAGTCAAAAATTGAGAAAATAAGAAAGTCCGCAATGAAAATAAAATAGATTTTAAATTTATACCGTTCCGCACTGCGGGTTTTTACTTCAAAATCGTATGAAAAACCGCACCGCAATGAATTCTCGTTACTTTGTGTTCAGACTCTTATGTAAATCAGGTAATTGTCAATCCTTGTTATTTCTTATTTTTGTTATGCTTAACATGAATTTGTTAGAAAACTTACAAAACAATGAAATCCGATGTTGAGATGAAACATTTTTAAATTTCCCTAAGGCTTTTGCTTGTGTGATTTAGATATTAATAAATTTTCTTAAATTTATTGTAGTTACTACTTACTTACCTTTCATAATCGATGCGACAATAGAGTTTGCCATCGCGTGCAAAGCAGGAATGCACCAAGTGCAACGAACATGTTGCACACTTAAGGCAGCTCTCGTGAAATGAAGTGTCAACGACACGCATTATATAACGATCACAAATTGGTTGGCAGCAATAGCCACATGCCATCGATGATGATGGCATTGGGGTATTGGACATGGACGATGGTGTTGAGCAGGCATTTGAAGATAACGATAGTGGCAACGATGACAATGTTGATGACGACAACGGACACAGTGAATCAATGATGTGTGTGGAAGGATGTGAATGGGAATGTGAAAGTGAATGAGAGTGGGAATGGGAATGGGAATGGGAGCAGGGGATGCCTGCGGCTGTATTCAATTGCTGTTGTAACAAGTGCTGCTGTATGGCTAAAGCTGTTTCAATTGCATGTTGATTGCTGTTGCTATTATTGTGGCAATTGTTTGTATTATTGCTACTACTACTGCTGTTGTTGTTAATGTTTATATTGTTACTGTTCGAATTGCATTCGGTTAATGTCAAACGGTTGGCTGAGCATTGTAAAACATTTAAGGCTTGTTGGTGCTGTTGATGTTGTAAAGACAATTGAAGTTGATGCTGTTGTTGTTGTTGTTGCATTGATGGTGGTCCTGGTCCACAAGGATTTGTTGATGTTTTGTTATCACATGCCGTATTACTATTGTTGTTTATAGTTGTTTGATTGCAGTTGCTATTGTGGTTGTTACAACTTCCGTTGACAAGTGTAATTCCTGTCAATGGCTGCTGTTGCTGTTGTTGTTGTCTATTATTTGCTGCACTTGTTGTTGTATTGCTGTTGTTTGTCATACTGTCATTAAGTGTTTCCTGACTGCTGCCATGACTGCTATTGCCGTTGACAGTGGCATTCGTTGCAGTAACACTTCCACTTCCACTTCCACAACTACTGCTGCCATTACTATTGCCATGACCATTGGCTGAGGAGATACTTTGACTGCCATTCACTTGTTGTACTGCAGACAATTGAGTGGTGGAGTTTGTTATTGTCGTTTGTTGAGGCGTTATTGGTGAAGAGGTGCTTTTGTTCAAATTGCTGTTGCTGGAAGCACTTGTAGCTGTGCTGTTGTTGCTATTGCTATTGTTGTTGTTGTTGTTGTTGTTGCTATTATTGTTTGTTGCGGAAGTATTTGCTGTAGATGTTGTTAACATTCTTTCATTTCCGTTCATGGCCATTAAAGAGTTGCAGTGTGTACTTTGATGCTGCTGCTGCTGTTGTTGCTGCTGGTGGTGATGGTGATGTAGCAAGATGTGTTGTTGTGTTACTGTCGGTTGACAAGTTTTAATATCTAGAGGAACTATAAAACATTATACAATTTTAGTTTTTTTACTTTGGTTTTAAGGTTTTAGTTTGGTGTTTATCTTTTTTGTTTTTATTATCCTGCCAGCTGAAACAACAAGCAACACTTTTTGTTTTGTGTGAGTGCGTGTGACTGAAATAAAGTTTTACTCAATTTTAATGTTTTTGTGGTTTCGCTCGGGATTTGTTTTTGTGGCCTTGTTATTGTTTCACCAGCTACTTGTATCTATCTATCTACATATTACTTCCTCTCAATGGGTTTTATTTCACATTTTTTTTGCTGTTGCAAATAGTTTGTTGGTTGGTCAGTTGGTTATTTTCGGTCAGTTGCTCATTTTAACTGGATTGTACTTTAGTAAATTTGTGGTTTTGTAATTATTGAAATAACTGTATATTTATTTATTTATTTTGTTTTTTTGTTTGTTTCAATGTGGGAGTTATAATGTTACTATTTCGTTGTGCATTACAAAATCTGAAGCCGGTGAAGTTTCAATTTGTTATATAACAGGAGCGCTTTAACATACATTTTTTTAGAGGAACAAAATATCGAAAGGCTTGTGAAAGAGTATTAACTACGAAAGATATAAATTTTAATTCACTCTCACATTTTATAAATATTATTATAAAAATTTTTGTTTATTTTAATATATGTTTATATACATATATTTGTGGCAAAAAGGAAAAAGTGCTTAAGCCAAGATAAGCTGATTCCTTTTGATTAAAAAAAAATTATTATTTTTTAAATCCAAGCTTATTGTGTTTAAAAAAGCATCAGACAAAAACTAGCGATTTTGGTTTTTTATACCAATATAAAAATATATGTTGTCTTATTATTTGCTATATCTGGAGAAGTACTATATAATAAGACATAATTCGTTATGTGCCATAACTCGCTATAATCATGGGTTGATGTAACCAAACTCCACTGTACATATATATGTGGTACATAAGAAGGGTATAATTAATTTGGAAGTAATTTTACAAAACTAAATAATAAAATCCGTAACTTACGGGTCTGATTTTTATTTTCTTATACATATGTACGACGAAATCCTATCTTTAACTAACTTTTAGTTATAATAATAGTCCTTAGAGTTTCAAAGAATTTTTCTCAGAAGTAAAGGTATTTGGCAACACTGTTTTCTACACAGAAAAAAAAAATATTTTTCCAATCAACACCTTTAATTCAAAAACCAAACAAAAAACGATTAAAAATTTAATTGTGTCAATTGAACTTCTTAATTAATTAAATTTTTAAACAAATTAATTAAATTTAATTAATTAAATTTTTTAATACAATTACAATTATTATTTTTTGTTTTTATAAAAAGTTTTATTTGGAGAATACTTTTTTTTTGTGTATGGAAGCTTCTTTTGTTTTGCTTTGGGATACCTTATTGGGAATATAATTAAGCCGGTTCAATATTTTATAAATTATTAATTGCATATATTGTTCAGTATTGAAAGACTTAACTACAGCCAAGTTAAGTTATGGATATAAAAACAAGTGCCTTTAATACTTTATTTGATTAACATTTGTTACATTATTTTCGTACTTCTTGAAAAACTTGAAAATTAGATAATTCAGCCCATTTATAGAGTTCGAAAGTGTAGTACAACACTTCATTTTTAAGGCTGCTATAATTTATTGAAAAATTAAAGCATCGAGGCAATGTGTGATGCGCTTCACTGTTCCACCGCCACTACAACGGAATATCCCCACTTATGCGTCATTTACCAGTTAAGTGCATCAGAGAACAGATTGAATGCCTTATTTTGTTGTGTTTAATGCAATCACAAGAAATCTGCATATTTTTGTCAATCCACAACATTTGAAAAAAGCCAACGCATGGCACAATTAAAAGAGATGAGTGCGTCGAATTTTATTGCGTGCATTGCTTGTTTTATATAAATGTTCACTGGTCTTGTCCAAAACAAGGAATAAGGAACAAGGAAGTGAATGGTGCGAATACTTTTTACTGTCATTGAAAACAACGTAAGCTTTGTACTTTGTGCTTGTATAACACTGTTATATTAGTATTCATAAAACACGACATAGATTTGAAATGTATTTTATATAAAATTTTATGTGAAACAGTTATTTGAAATACATTTCAGATTTATTTTAGTTTTTCCAAATTTTACTTTTTATATTTTCATTTTTTCTAACACCGTAAATATCGGCATTTATTTTTTCTAAAATTTCCTCCCTCACACTGAGTTTATTTTTATTTATAACCATTAAAATCACTTAAAATAAACTTGTTAGTTAAACGTGATATACAAAAGATCAGCGAATACTGAGTGAATGGTATGAAAAAAAAAAATACATTCTTTCATGCTGCATCATTTCATTTCACTGCTTGTGTTACAACGACATTGTAATAACACGCACTGTATGAGCAATCAACAAATCGCAATGAACTGTATCATAGGAATTACATTTGTTATTGTTGTCGAGTCAATGCATGGCAAAAGAAACGAATTTATGAATTGTTAGCAAATGCGAATGGTTTCATTCCGTTCTCTGAAGTGCACTACGGCTCATAGGAAAATTTGTTTATTGGCAAATGTTTTTCCTTTAATTTCCTATGGGCCTAATAAAAAACATTAAGGAATAAAATTAAATAGTAAATAATTTTACGTTAAAATCATATTGATAAGGACTACCATTCGATAATTCTAAAAATTTAAGGTCTGCTACTGTCTTCTAAAATTGTGAATATTTTTCATAAAGCCACCACTTTTGTTTATATTAAAAAAAGTATAACAGAGTCAACTACGTGCCAGTAAATACTCGTATAAAGGAATCTTATTTCCCACATAATTTATTTTTATCCCACTTAAAAACTGCGGCCTTGAATTTGTAGAATGTAGAAGTATTTGTTGTTTGTTATTCGGTTACATTTGGTATTTAATGCATTTGTTCACAGTTGTTGTTCAAGTTACAATGACTGACTGGAATGATGTTTGACTGTTTTGGTCAGTTGGTTTATTTGGTGACCATTGGACTGTTTGTTTTTATCCTGGCAAAGCGTTTACTTCTACTGCCACAGTAAATGTTTGCAATATATATTTGTAGTTGTATATACATATGTATATATTTTATACACTTGTATAATGTTGTCTCAATTTATTGAATTAAATGAAATTATTTAACCACATTTTCATGGTGTTTTCAAATTATTTAATTTTTTTTTGTTAAGTGAAATATTTCATTAATTTTTTTGTTTCAAATAATATATGTCTATAAATATATTTTTTAAAATCCCACTCCCATTACGCGTTAAATTTAATATTTGTTCAATGTAAGTTGCGTTTTGTTGGAAAAATAAATACATGCATTTAAGAACATTTTTATAGTTTTCGGAATTGAAATTTAATTTTTTATTTATACGGGGGAAAAAAATGAACACATGTGATGTTATTGCAACTGATAATGATCAGTGCCTTCTAGTGTAATGCACACAACCACACATATTGAAGCTGAATATTGATGTGTCTAGCACCCGCTTTATCTGAGTTTCGGGTTCTCAAACGAATCGAGTGCAATTACATTCTTTTCCAGATTTAGAACTTTGAACTGGTAACACTGGCTTGCTTGAAAACTGATTTAAGAGCTGATGGTTGTAATTTACGAGTATGTACACTTAAGGTACGGCCACACTTGTCAAACATTTACCCAAAAAAAGCGTAACCAACAAACACTAATGAAAAAAGTTTTGATCCAGACACTTGTTTATCAAATTAAACAGTTTCAAACACAACTAATACACAATGTCATAGAATCCAACATTATTGGCTACTCTTTAACTTGACAAACTTTCGTCTGAATTGAAAGATTTTTCATTGGCATTTAGTGGTTACGCTTTTTTGGGCAAATGTTTGACGAGTGTGACCGTACCTTTAGCCGCAAAACTCTTTATACGATTTTAGGTATTTCATATCTTTCATTCATAATTTTTATTTAATGTTTAATTTTTGAAAATATTTTATCTTGAGTATAATATTGGATCCAATTTATAACTTCGAGATACAAAAACCTTCAAAAACACTGTTACTTTTTTTTGGTAAAGTAAAAACTACTGAAAAATTACACTTAGCCAACGTCGCAAAAGTGTAGATACGCATTTGAATCATATTACATACAGATATAGTAGCACATTTTATTTTAAAATTTTGTGTTCATTAAGTCTTGTTTTAACAATATGTGTCAGATTTTGTTTTAATTATTAGCAGTAGTTAAAGAAAATGGAAAAAATAAGGATATATCAACCGTTTTCCCCTCTCTCTTACAAACTCAAGGCTTATCTAAAAAAATAATAATGTGTTGTGAGGAAAAGTCGTCTAAGTTTAGTTCGAACAGCTGCTTTGCATGGTTACGGTTAGGGTTATGGTTATGGCACGTTTAATTGAACATCAAGATTGCGTGACTTAACTCCTTTGGATTATTCTCTTGGGAGTTATATAAAGTCACTCGCTTACACTGATAATCCAGAGACTATTGAACACCTGAAAATTAGCATTCGACAAGTTATTGGCGAAATGCGATCGAAAATATTGCGAAACTGTGTGAAAATTTGACTTCCAGATTAAGCCAAGTACACCCCAGCTGTGGACGAGACACTGCCCCAATTATATTTAAACATTAGGAGCGACTTTTTAAGTTCAAGATTAGAGATTAAATAAAACTTAATCTTCATATGTGATTTTTGGGTAGTTTAAATGGCCAATCGAGGTGGTTTAATCTTAAATTATTTTTGTGAAACATATAAATTTTTGTAAAAATTATATGGTAAAATAATTAAAAACACATAAATAAATATATACAAATATTTTATATTATTTATCTATTACCTTTAACACGCGCAATATTTTACTTGTAAATAACAAAATATTGCAGTTTCTTCTTCTTTCCACAAAAAATCAAAGTGTGTTGATAACATGTATGACTTTTGCACAGAAAATGTTGCCACTATTTTGTGTCTCAGTATTGTAATACTACACATAATAAGAAGTTTAAACTACCACTCAAAAACATCAAACTCAATTAATGTGAGATTAATTTAATTTGCAGATTAACTAATTAGAGAAATAAACTAATCTTAATCTCGAACCCAAAAAGTCGCCCTAAAAGCATCAAACTATCTATGTACTAAGGGCCATTAAATTGATATTTAAAGTACTTTTACAATATATTTACGGCCCTTTTCGCACATTAAAGGCTAACAAGGGCCTTTACGGCAACTTTTGTAGGAAGAACTGTCAGTTAAGTTTTACATAAACACTATTTTTTTTGTCAACATACATAAGTAAGTTTATCACAATGGACCCAATTGGGTCTCCGAGTGGATGTCCGATAAAGCACCACCCTTCCTAACCTAAGTAAGTCTTCTATAAAAGTTCTAACATGTTTTTGTACTTTTTCTATGCCGTATAATCAGTGAGTTAATTTATTTGCAAATAGTGCACGTATAAACGTAGTAATGGTTTCTGTTTGCATCGACCAAATATAAATATTCATTTTCCTTCATATCAATCAATAAATTTTGCCTTAAACTTATAACTAGACAAGCAAATTTGAACATATTGTACTTGAAAGCCAGTCCATTTGATTTGTTTATTAGAATTTGACTTATTTCAGCTTAAATACTTTGCTAAATTTCAATTGTGTTAAATAAATCCGATTAAAGTGAAATCAATATGCAAGCAAAACAAAAATCAAAAACAACCAACAACAATAATATAATTTAACTATCTGACCTGACTCATTGCAATCGTACGTTTGCTGAAAGCTGTAATAAATATCCTGAAATCCTTAAGCATATGTTTGTGCTTAAGGATCGTAAAGGAAGTAAAACGATAAATAACAAAAAAAAAAGAAAAACACCAAAATAATTCTGTCAGTTAAATAATTAGGGGTTGCAGTGCATCTGCAAGTGGCAGTGGATATTCTTGTTTGTTGTAAAAAAAATATATTTTTTTTTGTCCTGTCTCGAAATTCTTTTATAATTTCGTTTTAAGCAAATCTGTTTAAACAGGGATGATTTTGCTAACGAGTTCGATAAAAGTAACAAGGGAACCCCTTTTTAAAACTACATTAAAATTTCTTTTTTTTTAAATATTTTTTTGTATTCGAACATTTTCAGGCAATTCATTCAATTCACAGTTCGTTTGTTGGTTCGTCCTCAAACACATTAGTTTCTAATTAGTAAACAAAACGTTTTATCCGCTTTTGCATTGAATGGCACGTTATTGCTTTCGTTGGTGTTTCTGTTTGAAATAATTTCTTTTCCAATTCAAATGGGTGGTGTTTCTTTGCGCTGAACAAGTGTAAATCTTTTGTTATCATGCCAAGTCATGTATTTTTTTTCTCCCAACTTTGGCCAAATCATTCATGAAACATTTGTTCTTTTTTTTTGTAGATTTTCAAAATTCATCTAGAGATTTTGTTCATTGTTGAAATGCCCTTTTGATTTGGTTATTTTATGCTTCCTTTTGGTTGCTACTTGCTCTGATTTTATTTTGGAATAAATGGACAAGTATGAGTGTATATATGTTGTGTGTGTGTGTGTGTGTGTGTAAGTGTGCGGGCTGTGTAGTGTAACAGGTGTAGTTTGCATGTTATTGCCATCTCTAATCAGATTATCGCAAACATTTTGGTTCTCTATGAAAATCTATTTGTGTGGATCTAGACAATGGCTCTGCGTGTTACTTTTATCTGCTTTTAGAAGATGGAATTAAAATATACTGTATAGGTGAATGTCATTCTTAATCTAAAAAGGATTGACTTCTGTCAAGATTTTTCTACTGCCCTGCTGTCTGTAAGATTGCCTGCATATGTTTTGGTGGCAAAAGATAATTATTACGTCATCAGTTAAGTGTTTGTGTTTAAAATAAAATTAAGAAAATTATCATCTAATTGTATATATTTTAGGGCCGTGCATAGAATCTAGAACGGAGTGTATAACAGAAAAGTCAGCTGACTGCTAGAAAGGAATAATAATAAAATTTAATGGGTAAATTCCAATAACTGTTTTTTTTCGGCTGAAATAATTAATTTTCTATTTCATATAGAAATTTCTTCAAAGCGGCGTGGCCACACATCAAAGTGACGCGTCAGATTTTTGTATGTATTGGTAAAATTATGTTTTGCCTATCACAGCAACAGATCAAATTTCTAGAATCAAATTTCATTTCAAATTTATTTTAAAAAGGTACGAATTTTTTTGAGACATATTTTTTTCAATAGAAATATCGTACTGCGCATTCGTTGCTGTTCTATTACTATGTTGTTTAGATACAACTTGTCTTAAAGCAGGCAAACTGCAATAAGTTTCACTAAATTCAAAATGAAATTTTTTCATCCATTCATATTTCGCATTTGAAGTAATTACGTGCACACAGATCAAATTATCTTCAAATTTCTGCTACGAGGGTAGTAAAACCTAAATTGTTTTGATTTTCATCAAACTCACATCAAACCATACCACTATATGTCATATCACAACTTTTTCTGTGCGAAATTTAAACCGCCTACCAAATCATGGTATTCAAACCAAATTCTGAAAAAAAAATTCTTCGAAATTTAATTTAACCCATTACCGACCAAAAATTAAATTTGAAAGGGGTCAGTGCTTATGAAAAATTATACCCAGTTTTAGTTCATTATAATGATATGATAGCGCTTGTCGCTTTATTTTCCATTTCACAGCAATCAGTTAATACCAACACAATTCGCGAAAAACGCACCTAAAGTTGACCGATTTCTACTGAACTCACAAGCCTATTTTCAGGAACAATTAAATCTATTGACTTTGATGCAGAAATATGTGACAGCGCTAAAAATTTTCCGAAAATTAAAATAACATGTCTTTATTTTAAAGTGTTGACAATTGAAAACAACGATTAGAAAAGTAAAAGCTCACTTTTGTTTTTATTAATTTTGCACAGAAAAAGTAATCATTTGACTTAACGTCCATAAGTGTGAATTTTTTCTTACTAACGCTATCAAAGAAAAGTAGAGTTTGGCGCGTCAGTTTGATCTGTGGCCATACCGTTTAAAAGTTCATTAACAAATTTGTGTGCAAGTGATCAAGGCCTTATTAATGGGCCTTGAACTAGTTCTATATTAACACTTTCTTTTTGAGGCTTTAATTTTTTTTAAAGATTGAATGCCTACTACTACGAATATTACTATATGTTACTTTCATTTAGAAAAGGGACACTAATGCCGTGGTCGGCAGCATATACCATTACATTTTACGATTGTATGAGTTATACTCTCACCCCAAACCGGTTTTGCCAGTGAAATTTCATCTAATTTCCCTAATTTAAAATTTTGAATCTCCAAAGGCAAACATAATTTTATTATGGTCAGAAGAAACACTCAAGTTTTGTTTATAAACAAAGGCACCTTTTGTTGTTGTATGTAATGGTGAGTAAACAGAGGGTTTTGTAGATAATTTCATTGAAATAGTTTGAATATACGCTTGAAAATGCCTTTGCATCTTACGTTTTTTCATGCATGACAACGCTCGTTGACAAACCAAACCTTCTGGTTTGCCATAATAATTTTCTGAAAATAAAAAATTTAGTAGATTCTCAACACACATATTTTCTTATTGTTGGGAAAAAAATTTTCTCTGGCAACGCTGATTCTCCCTGCAGGAAATGTCAATAGTAAAATTATACTGATTATCTATTGACGATGTCCCAGTACTACTAACAAATTATACCCCAACTAATGCTATTTACTATTGACATTTAACACAGGCTTGTCTTACGAAATCTACCAGTAGACTGTGTCAATACTGACTAGGTAGTTCTTGTGGGACCATATGGCGAAAATGTCAATAGTAAGATTGTACTGACTTGTTATTGACGATATCACCACACTGTGGCAAATAACAGAATTAAAACTACTTATTAATTTAAATTGTATGTTTCGCTGAATTAGTAAAGTCAGACACTTACATATGGATCTGAAAGTGTGATAAATATTTAACTGATGGCATAAAATCTTTCACAGATTGAAAAAAAAAATTTCTTGAAATGTCAAGAATTGGGCTGTCATCCTTTGACATATATTTAGTAAAAATTTAGCATAATTTCTCTTTTTTGGCATTATCAATTGCCAATTATCACCTTCCCAGCAAAAATTGCTGCCTCCCAGAAGCGTTTTTTGTAAGGGAGACAATGCTAAAGAATCACATGCTGTTGTTCGAGAGCTTCCCAAAAGCCATGAATTTTTTGCCTTACTAAAATAATTCATAGAAGTAATAATATCTCTGGCAAAAAGGAAAAAAAATGCTTAAGTCGAGATAAGCTGATTTTGAGTTAATGGTACCTCCGTAATCTGCATTCTAATCTCATTTGGAATAAAACCTTATATTAAGGTTACACTTTGGTATATTTCATCTTAAATGTATTACTTATAGTGTGTAGAACGACGTTTGCTTAAAAAAATAAAGATTAATAGAGAATTTCCCAATTTAACTGTAAAATAAATAAATTTCTGAAAATCGACTTGAACGTTTAAAAATGTTCTCCTGCAAAACAGTAAATTATGATTTAAGCACTTTTTACTTTTGAACTCTGATGCAAAACTTTTCTATTCTAGGCATAAAAGAGACGGTGGCGTTGGCTGAAGTAGTTAGCACGTTGACTACAAGACGGAAGATCCTGGGTTCGAGCCCGGTGTTCGAGAGTCATTAAAAATAACAGCACCACGCATTTTTCTGATGTGCATTAGTGTCCTTTGTATCAGTTGTTTTGGGAAAAGTTCAAGTGATGCAGTCGTAAGGCACTGGGTCACTAAAAACTACGCCGGCTTCAGCAGATGCTAATCCTAATGTAACATCAGAGCACCCTCCTTCGTTGTGTAGCAGAATAATCGGCGAAGTAAAATAACCAATAAAATGACTACTGAACACAGCTTCAAAATTTAATACGCCTCATTTGACACCAGAAGGCGCTGCAACACTGCATTATTAAAAAGCGTGAAAAAAGCAGAGTTGAGTTGCGATGAAGCTTTCCTCTATCTCTTCCTTCATTTTCATACTTCACTATCATTTTCCCTTCCCTATCACCCGCTCTCACTGACTTCTATTCAACACACAGGTATAAATAACAAAGGCATCATTGTATTGGACCCAAGTGAGCTGGACTCTAAATTTCACCCTTCTTTACCAGCAGCCTGCTAACCTAACCTAACCTATGCATAAAAGGGGCAAACATATGCTTATGTGCAATATAAGGCACAAAATATTTTCGAGAAAATAACAATGATTGATTCAGGCACGACTTTATTAAGTTAAACAGAACTAATAGCCAATACAATATTATTGGACACTATTTAACTTAATAAACTTGAGTCTGAACTAGTATTTAATGCTTAAGCGTTTTTTTCTTCTGGCAAATGTTTGCCAAGTGTGACCTTAACTTACGTATATTTTAAAATTCAGACCAAAAAGTGTTAAAAAACAATAAAAACTCTTTCAATTTAAAAATGACTAATTCTCGCATATTTTTTTAGAGAAAATGTTAATTTTAAGAATATTGACAAAAAAGCTTTTGGACTGAATCGGCCGGCGCTCTTTTTCTAACTGGTTTACCGACGGTAAATCCTCCCAGTTTTTAGCTGTTATCGGCCGTCGGAGTTTTCTTGCTTTTTAGTGAGATGATAAAATACTTACACATGCCAATTGGAATGGGATGATGTTCCTCTATCATTTTTAAATTTTAAAGCTTTATTTATTTCCAATATGAACTTAACTTTGCAATTTCTTTTCTAACTCATATGCACATACAAGTAACTTTAACGTTAAAAGTCCTTAAATTGCATTAACTTTTGCATATGTCGTAAGTTCGAATCTTTTTTTTCATTTAAACACATTTTAAAAATAATAAATTTTATTTAACTTTCGGTAAGGATTTATACAAATTTTTTTCTGCATAAATTGATTTTCAATGAACTGCTTCTTAAAACGTTTTCTTTAAACCGACACATACATATGTACATACATACACCCACATATTCATACCGTTTGTGTGTTTTCTTAGGGAATAACTTTTTTATTTTTTCTTATTTTGCTGGCGTTTAAGATGGCGTTTTGGCTTTAACGTACAATTCTCGCCAGTGTTTTGTGTGTAATGCAATGCTTGACTGATTACAGAGCTCTGGCTCTGACAAAATATATTTGAAATACGATTTGGCTCAAAATCACAAATAAAGGATATTTTGGCTGCTTACAGGGGAAATCCTGTTGAAAATAAATATGTGTATTTCTAGTAATTGGCCAAAAATTGAGAAAGCAACATTTCCCTTATGAAAATTTTGTTGTGAAAACACACTATGGAATGCCATGTTTGCTTTGGTTGTGCAAAATGGAGAAGATGGCCGCATGTTGTGGCAGGAGTTTGACTCTAAATTAATTTCCCCTGTATTTGGGGAGTATACTTGTGCTACAAAAGGACATTCTATTAACAAAAAAAGGGCACATGCGCTTTGTGAACTATTGGCAATTGAATAAGGGAGAATATTTTTTTTTTTGTATTCATTCAATACGAAAATGTAAAGTTGATTTTAGCTTTTGAATATTAAAATCCGAATTCAAACAAAGCGTTTGTGAACTGTTAAGAAATATTGTTGAAAATACTGGTTTTGAAATGAAACACTTCAATGTTTAAAATATCTGCTGTAAAAGTAAGTGCTGGAGTCTGTATATTTGGTATTATTATTTTAGTTAATCCATTTCAATATGAATCCTTTTTTATATCCGCGTAAATGTGTGTGGTTCTTCTGGCTTCTTTCGTTCTTTTATATCTGTTGCCTATTTCACACATTCTGCCATCGTATGTGTGTGTGTGTGTGTGTTGCGCGTATGTCTGTCTGTCTTTTTAACAGCTGATTATTGAGTTCTTGCCTTTACGATTTATATATAATCTTTGTGTCGTTATAGTAAATGTTAATGACTTCGAAAAACACGTTTTTATGACACGCTTTGTTGTTTATACTTTAAAGCCTTTTCCATTTTACTTTTTCCCTTTTCGCTTGCTGTTTCCTATTTATGCGAGTGTTAATGGTTGTTTGGTTTTAGTTTTGTTTTAAGGCTTCATTGTACTTTCAAGTCCTTCTCTACATACATACATATAAAGTCAGTTAAAAGAAAGAGAGACAGACATCTTACAACATCTCCACAAATATTAAAGTCTATTAAATTAAGTTGAATTGTAATCGAGGTTTCTATTGCTTTAAAACATTCTTAAACAGACTTTCTTCGTCCTTTGAAAAATGTTTGCAATAGAATGTGTGCGTGTGTGTGTGTGTGTGTGTATGTGTGTTTTAATGTCTGCTATGAGTCTAGGGAAAATTTTACAAGAACACACAAGCTTACATGAAATTGTTTGCCAGTGTCAGTAGTGTTTATGGGCCATTTCTTTCGAGATACACCGACACCAAAGAAAAATATTTGGAATTTATAATGCATAGATATGAAAATATGATTGTGTGGCTTGTTATTGTTATTTTGGACGAGTTTTTGTTTATTTGTTAAAATCTCATGCTCTTAGCTTACTTTAATGCATCGAGAGTGGGTTTGGTGGGGTGTTTTATTTCCCAAAATTATGTTATTCCTGGAGAATAAATATTGAATATATTAAAAGTTTTTCATACTAAACAATTGAGTTTGAATAGAAATTGCAGAAATAATGAAAGTTATTAAGTTATCTTGTTCTATAATTATTGTTTGTCAATGTTGTAATTCCAAATTCTGTGGCAATAAGAATGAAACATCTAGATTACACAGTCGATTTACATAACACAAGTTTTATGAGTCCAAAACTATGTTTAGAAATTTATTTAATCAATTCAAAAACCATGTTGTATCGTTTAAAGTTGTATTTGAAAAGAAAGTTTTAAATAAAATCTCTCAAAGCAATAACATTTTATAAATAACTTGTTTTTGCTTGTGATCAACAAGCGTTGTCATGAAAATATTAAAAAGTCTCCCAAACTGCGCAAACTGTGCATTTTTACACTCTCCGAAATAAACTGGCAAAAATTGCATGGAAATTTATTAACACAAACCTAGTACGTTTTCCCAAAAACTTTTATTAAATTAATTTTGTAAAAGTTTCTTGCAAATTGAAACGAACTGTTTGCGCAAAAGTTGAAAAGTCTCACCATTTGCACAAATTAAAGTTCTTAAAAGTTCTCTTGAAATTCCCTATTATTTATTAATCAAACAAATGCCCTTGAATCTCTAATGTGTTAATATGTAGAATTTTTGTTTGCTGTGGATTCAGTAACGTCTATGTGTATTTCGCTTCCGCTTAAGAAATTCCTCAGTAGACTTCAACTAAAATATTTTTTGTGAAAAGCTAAAAAACTGCGTATGTTTATAGAAAACTCTTTCAAAACGTTATTGAGAATTATTTACACAAACATCACCAATAATGTATTTACATTATCTCGAAATCTAGTAGTTACGAGATTTCGAGCTAAATCTAGCTGCTTTTTACTGGATTTCCCATACAAAACAAAATATAGTTTGTGAGTAGATTTGTAGGCAATCTACTCAAAATCGAATATTTTTATTTATTTATTACTACCCTGTGCAAAATATTTATATAAAAGATGATTGAATTAGCTACGGTCTGCTTAAAAAGGTGTGTAAATTGGCTACATTGCAGTTGTTTGGTTGTAGTTTTGGAAGTTTCTCGGTAAATGGGTTTTGGTTAAAAAAATCTTGATAAATGTAAAAAAAACATGGTGTAAACGGTATAGATTTTATTAAAGATTTTAATTAAAATATGCTAGATTTTGTGCAAGTGTAAATGCCCTATAAGTTAAAAAGTCTCAAACAAAAATTTTAAACAAATTCACTTCGATATTTTTTAAATACAACTGAATGCTTTTCATTTTGCATTTTAGTTTTTTTTTTGTTGCTCAGTATGGCAACTAATTGTAAACAGGTTCAGAAAATTAAAAACAAATTTAGGATTTAATTATTTTAATTTTTAATTTTGAGCTTTAATACCCCCTCACCTTGTTTAAATTCTTTCAGTTTTAGTTTTTTTCGGTTGTTAACTAGCCTAGGCCTACGTGGATAGCAATTATCAGTTCTATAGCGCAATGTATTTTTTTAACGCCTTATTGGTGTGATTTTGTTGCAAAGTGCTGTCAGGGTTGTGTGGGTTGTTTGGCCTTCGAGAGTTTTTCGTCCCGCTCGCACTTGTTGACTGATCTGCCACGGATAACCGTATAATCTTGCGGTTTTTTGTGGAATTTCTTTAACAACCACGTTGCTATTTCCTATGTGAAGGCATAGGTCGTGTACAGTCAGTCACAAAATTTTTTTAAAATACTGTTAATAACATCTTGGGCATGTGGTCCAGTTACTCTTCCCATATTTGTGCAACACCATATTCTGCAAAATTTACTATGTAGAATATGTATTAATAAATAAATAATAAAATAAATAAACACACACAAAAAAGTAGTATGAATAATTTTGTAATATTAATTAAAATCTTTGTAATATCAATTGAGAAATTAATTAAATTTTTACCTATAAACAATTCGATGATATCAATTAAGTTTTTCCACTCAAATTAATTAATATGTATAACAAAAAATTTAATTTAATCAATTAAATTCTTAATTGAAAAATTAATTGGTGAATACTGTTTTCTGTGAATAAATAAATAAATATCTTTGCATACGTGTAATGTGTATAAAAATTTTCAACAGAATCGCTAGTGCTTAAACTCTTTAATTCGAACTTCTAATTTAGAGCTTTACGGGCGTGGTTCCGTGGGTGAGTCAACCATTCAGTGCGGATATCTTAAAAGTTGCACTTTTTACAACTTCGATATCTCAAGAACATTTTATATCAAAACCTTATGCTTTAACTTTAATAATATCTAGCCATAACCGCCAAAAAAAGCTATAAGCGCCACAGATTTTGAACCTCGTTTTTTTACGAAAATTCATTATTTTCATTTGCAAACAATATATTTTGATAAAAAAATTGAGTTCGAATATTTTATCGCTTAAGCTGTTTAAGTGGTTATGGCACGATATTATGATTGAAGGCAGGGTGAAAGTGGGAGCAGTGGCTTCATGCCATACACTATATGCATTGTAGGAATCTACGGGCCAGGCGCACTATGCCAAACACAATGTTTAAAAGCTCAATACCGTTACTACGTGCTACGTTTTGTTTAATGGACTTTCTTTTATAGTTGAAATTTTTGAATTTCAAATCTTATCACAAGAATATTAATGATATTAGCTGAATAATTGAAATATTTCACATAATTATTTTTACCGATTCAGTATCACACAGAGATTTCGTTTATTTTTTACTTTTTCTTGCCAAAACTCCCACTATGTGTTTGAACTGTCATTTAGTACAAAAAAATGCTTATTTATTTCTCTGTTATCCTTGATATTTGTATCTGATTATGTGATATGTATTTGTGTATGTAAAACTAAATGCGTGTAATAAATAAGTATTTATGTATGTGTACACACTTGGTGGTGCGACAAATGATCCCAAAAGATGTAGACATTTTTTTACGCAACATAAGACCCAAACTATAAACCCAAAATATAAAAACTACAAAATGGGAGTGAAAATGCAAAGGAATTAAAGCACTTTTAGTACTTAACTTTTTTAATGAAGTCAATTTTAATCAGGCTAACTAAAAACTTTCTTTGAAACGATTGCCGAAAAAATTATTATTTTTTTCTTTTAAATAACGTCTACTTGTCAAATGAAATTTTAGTTTTTTATATTAAGAAAAATGATGCAAATCGTGTGAACCCCTTAGAGATGACAGAGCTAATCTCAGTTTCACTGTAAAATAATTTTTTAAATCACGGCAATTGCAATACCAACTCATAATTTAAATTTTACTTTTTCTTCATGCTGTAGTTCCCTATTTTTTTTAAGCTGAAGCTATTTTACTCAAATAACATTTCTGCTTTTTTTTAACCCCCGACCAAAAAAAGGGCTGTTATAAGTTTGTAGTACTCGTATGTGTCTGTGTGTCTGCGTGTCTGTCCGTGTCCACGTACAGACCAAACGGCTGGACCGATTTTAATTTAGTGTTTTTTTTGAAAGGGCACTTGATCGAGAGGGTTCTTAGTTATGTTTTAAGAAAATCAAGCCGCTTAAAAGATATCGCATCTGTTCGGGGGTTTTTAAAATTTTTAATTTTTGTTATTACAATTTCTGCACCTATTGTACACAGCAACGTACTATGATTGAATTATATGGTTGTAGTTCAAATCATATTATTGTTAATAGAAAAAAAACTTTAACAATATTATTATCTGAGTTAATTATAATATTATCTGAGTTAATTATAATATTATCTGAGTTAATTATATTATAATCGTAGTATTGTAAATATCACAACACTATTGTTAGATGTGACTAAAATATAATTGAGACTCACCATACCATGATCTAATATTATATTAATATTGTTAAATACGACCACATTATTATCTAATATAATAACACTATTTTGTTTTTTAATCATATATTTATTGTAGAAACAGCTGTGCGTCAAAATCTAAATAAAAATAATTTAATATTGTTCAAATAAAATGTATATATAGAAATGTATACTTACACGACATACTGACCCACAAATATTTATATATTTTTATTGGTCTACCCTTTTGTTTATTCTTTATTTATTTATTTATTTATTTATTACCCCCCGTACAATAGCGATAGCTTACAAACGAAATACTGAAATGACAGATGTTTCTGAAAAAGCTTTTTTTTAAAACTTAACATAGTATGGTTTTGAATAACATTATATTGTTATTTACATCATATTATTTTTAAATAATAACACAAATTATGTTGTAGTCATAAATTTTTAACAAAACTATATTGTTAAACTCTAACTATTTCACACTTTTTTATGTATGAGATAATGTAATTATTAAATTCAAACATTACTCTGTTTATCGTAACGAAATAAATGTTTAAAATAACAATAACTAGTTTTCGACGACCACACATTTGTTTCAGAGAACATAATACTGTTTTCTCAACCATTCTACAACCATATATTTTCTTTGCGTGTAGGAAAAAAATTCTATTTTGTTCATTTTAAATTATCGTGTTTAAATATTGATTTAAAACATGCTGACTACATTTTTCTAGGATTTTTTTTTAAGATTTAAGCAAACTAAAGTAAATATTTTATCTTTAAGAATATTTATGTACAACAAAATCCTGGCCATTCTATGCTGAAGTTTGTATCCCCTCAACCTTGCATCACTCTTATTGCAACATGACCAAATGAATAACCAGCCAGCCACAAATCACAACAATTGTGTTGAAATGATAAAGGAAATTTAAGGAGGACAACAAGTAAGACGAATAAACATAAAGAAAAGTAGTGAAATATTGTGGCAATAAATGTGTATTTATGTAACAGCCACTTTTTTTTACAAGCTTAGCTTCCCAGCTGACCAAGACTTTCATTATTGATATCGATTTCTAATGTATCTCGAATATTTATCGTGTAAAACTAACACTCAAGAAATAATCGAAAAATTTTACCTGTCGCTCAGTTTTATACCAAAAAACATTCGATCTCGAAGTTTCGCTACCAATATCAAAATTGAGAGAATATCGACGATATCACAAAAAGGCAGCTGAAAAAGTAAAAAGTAATTTTAATTTTTAATTTATTTATTTCAAATTACTTAACCTATTTACCTTTTTTTTAATACCTCTTAATTTATGCTGCAGGATTTGAACATGATACCTTTATTCTAACAGACTAGCTCACACCCACCAGGCTATAGTGGCAAATTTTTTTCTGTTCAATTGTTGCACATATGTAAGTATTTGCTTTTTTTTTTTTTTTTTTTGACTTACAGTGTTGTCATGGTATCCATAGACTAACAGGCCAGCACACATCCACTCGGCTACCGTCACAAATTCGAAAAACTCTCAAGAGAAGTTCGAAGCTTTAGCGAACATTCGAATTTTTGGATTTGAGAACAAATATCGAATAGTTTTGTTTCGAAATTTCTTCGCTTTAGTGAACATTCGTTTTTACGGAATAGCAGGTCAATTGGGTTATGACAATGTATCATTTTATGGTGGTTAAGTTTAGCATAAGTTTGTGTGTGTGTGTGTGTCTGTGGTAGTGATGCCTTTAAGCTTTTAATAAAAATAACAAAACAGAAGACATTTTATGTCTTCGAAGATCTTGAATAAACATGAATTGTTGCAAAAAATATATTATAAAAAAAATAGAAAATAAAGCTCAAGGAGTTGTATCAATTGAAACCACATTATTCTGGCATGCAAAGTTTTCTGTAAGAACAGTGCACGTTCACACAGTCAATTATATTTTCTATATGTAGATTACGCTATCACAGAGGAGCCAACCATCTTTTCTATAATAAACGCGTGCCATAACACAGTCAACCGGACTTTCTATAAGAATATTACGCTCTCACATAATCATCCATCTTTCCTTTCTATAACCATGGTATGCTGTCAAATAGTCAACAATCTTTTTTTGTATGAACAGTGTGCTGTCACACACCTCAACCATATTTACTAGAAGAACAGTAAACTTTCACATAGCAAACCATGTTTTATATAAAAACAGTGTACTATAACATAACCAACCTTCTTTTCTATAAGAAATGTGCACCCAAAGTTAACCATATTTTCTATAAGAAGAGTATGCTATCACAGAGTCAACTATATTTTATACTAGGGCGGATCAATAAGTCCATGACAGCTCTCGTATATAAGAACAGTAAACCATCTTTTCTATAACAACAGTAAGCTGTCACTTACATACAGAGAAAATAACAATGTAAAATCGATTCAAAATCATATTAATTCATGTTGAATTAAAATTTGAATCATGATGGTATGTATTTGGTGTGCATCTAAAAAACATTTAAGGTTAACGTGGCTGCAGCCATAAGCATGTTGACTACCACGCGATGAGTTTCGAGCTCAAATCTTGGCCGTGGAAGCCAATTTATATACAAACAAACATTTTTATGACTCCTGCTCCAATTTACAAACGTTAAAGTTAAATAAAATACAATGACGACATTAAATTAAATTCATGTTGTTCCAACTTGAAATAACTTTAATTCAATATGATTCTTCGAATTAACCTGAAACACATATGAAGCAAAATCGCTGCTGAAAAAGTTTAAATTAATCTTGTTTACGTAGATTTTCAGTGAAAATTTTTCTATGTGTAGTGAATTATCTTTTTATAAGAATAGTATACTGTTACACCACAGTCAGCCATATTTTTTATAAGAACAGTGTGCTGTCACATAACGGACTATCTTTTTGATAAGAACAGTGTGCTTTTTACTAACTTTTTATAGTTGCATCAAACCCAATTTTCTATGGACATATGTATGTAATAAATTTTTTCGAGTTTGATCTTATTTATAAAATAAACTCTATTTTCGCTTATAAAAATTAATTTCAGTTTTAATCAATTAATTCTGTGGAAAAGTCTTAAAAGAAGAAACTTTTAACAACCCAGACGGCCGACTTCAGTAGAAAAGCTTTCACTTTTCTGAGTGATTTTCATGAAAATTTTCTCGACCAGCCGCCCACCTGAGTTGCGGAAGCAGGGTATTAATGTCGGCTAGATTTTAGTATGAGAACTACACTGGTCGAGCCTAAGTAATTATATTTATAGTCCTAATTTACACTATGCAAGTCTTATTGCTAAGCTGATTAGTTTGAGGGAGAGAGAGACAAGGGGAACAGAAACGTTTCTTTCGCTCTCCGTAGCGTAGCAATAGGACTTGCAATATTTTTTTTTGGTGCATTGTGTAAACAAGGACATACTTAAGATTTGAATACTTATTGTTAGTTCATTTTTGAAGATACAATATATAAATATCAGTAAACAAAAAAAAAAAAAAAAAAAAAAAAAAAAATTTCCAGCAAACGAATCACGGCTGCAAAAGGATTAAAATTTTACTTGAGAAAGGTTTCTAAAAAATTCCCTGAAATATAAAAAACATTGCTTGCATCATTAACAATATGTCTTTAAAGAAAGTTTTCAAATGTAATTTAAAATATTTTTTCAGATTAATTTGGGTCATTGGGCTAAATTAAAGGAAAGGTGATGTTTTTGTTGTTCTGCGCGTTGTTTGGCACAAACGCAACGCAGCAATTTGTCTGTCTGGCGAGTGTCTATCTGTGAGTTAAATACAAAAATTCCATATTGCAAGTGTATGTGTGTGTGTGTGTGTGTTCGTGTTTTCCGGGCAACGTTGATAATGACGACGCTGATGGGCGGCCAAGAGTCATACGGTAGTGTTGGTATTTCTTTTATTGTTGTTTGCTGTTGGTGTTGTATTTGTTGTTTTTGTCAGTGTTGGATGAAATTTGTTTTTAGCAGCAAGTTCACGCTGTTGTCGATGGTGGGGGTGATTGGGGCTTCGTTAATTAAGTGCAACATGTGGTATTAAGTAATTTACATGTTCAAACATTCACTACTTGCTAGCGATGTATGTACATATGTATGTATGTATGTATGTATATTTTCTTGATTTATTCTTTGCATATGTTTGCTTGCATATACATACATACATGTGCAGAGATGTATGTATGCATGTGTCTGTGTGATAAAAGACGAGTTATAATGAAAAAGTCATACATTGTCTATTATTTAAGGTCAATAATTTAACACTTAATGAAAACTTTGAAAGATTTCAAGACAAGTTTATTAATTTTCATTGAGGTGTTGATTACTTTATGTCGTGTAGAAACTATATTCTGAGTTTGAATCATTTGTGGCATGCGACGTTGATTTGTGTAGAGAGTAAATTTAATCTCCACATGAATGAAGTATAAATGCGTATTATTATTCGGGAAATATTGCCATAAATTTATATACATATATGTATGTATGTATGCATTTCTTACAATAATTATGGAGATAAAGAAACTTCTGGAAGAGCAAGTTTACTTAAAAAACGAGATTATTAAATTATTTTGAAATATATCTTTAAAAAAATAAAGTATGCTTTGTTTGGTTGAGATGTTAACTTTTTCCATATGTGACCTTCTCCGAGAAAAGGAATCTATTGTGTGAAAATGAAGTTTTGAGAAAAACCCATTTAAAAAATAATATTTTAATGTTTTTATCATTTTTATCGATTTTCCCAACTTCGTTTTGTACGATTTTATGGGGTAAATAAATTTTCAACAGAAATTTAACTCATTTCATCTTATTCTACACCCTTTTAGGTGCTAGAATCTACTCTTAAGTCCAAGCCCGTTTCTTGACAGACTAGGTGCCGTTTCTCGGAGAAGGTCACAACATACATAATAGTTTTTTTTCGAGTGCGTTGTAAATCAAGTATAGATATTTCAACAGTTCAAGCTTGATATTAATTGTACTTTAACTGATAGTTCCTCTCATTCCTTGAAAGCATATAAACAGGCCTAATATATTTAATGCGTTATTCACAAAAAATAATTTTGTTTTATAAAGGGTTTATAAAACAAATTTTGTATGAATGAATCTGTCTTATAAACTTTTTATAAGTCAAGAATATTTTTTATGAATAATGGTAGAATTACTGAAATCATATCGTGCTGTTGTGTATCAGCTGACAAAATCCGTAACATCTAATAAGCATGTTCATGCTTATTGAAAATGTGTTGGCAAGGTTTGCTACGTAAAAATCTGCAGAAAATAGATTTTCACGTAGCAAACGTCAACTTCTGGCTCACATACATACACACATACGTATAAAGCAAAGAGAAACACAATAACAGCTGACACATTCGCTGGCAGCCTCACGTGTTTAATATCTAACATCCTTACTTAAACGATACGACAACTTCAAAAGTAAGACGATACGATTTGACTAACGAAGCCATAAGGCGTTAGACTTTTTTAAATAGTTTTTTTTTCAGAGCGCCTGTTACAAAAAATATTAATAGTTTACACAGAGAAAAGTAATATGAAAGATTTTGTATTATTACCCGGTAAAAAAGTCGGAAGTAGTTTAGGTACTGAACTTCATATTCTCTAGTTGTTGTTTTTATATCAAAACTTGTTTGGACCACTTCCGTCCTATTGCAACCATGTGTTAAATTTTTTGATATTTTACCAGATATAGAACAACTTGGTGCTGAGTTCATCAATGTTATAACCAATAATTTGCTTATTAATTTTTTGCTGGATAATTAAAACTTTTTAATATAAATTTCCACCTATAAAATATTTGATAATATTAATTAAGTTTTTCCTTTCAAATTAATTAAATCAATAAAACATTTTATGCAATCTTTCAATTCAATTGCTTCAATATAATTTTTAATTGATTCCACTTATTTAAGTGGAAAAAATTCATTATTATTATTATTATTAGCTTGCTTACTGGTGCAAATTTAATTAAGTTTTTAATTGATATTATAAAATATTAATTAATATGATAAAAATTTTCACGTAACATATTTTGTATTTTTAAAGCTTTTCAGCTTGTCATGTTTATGCATTTAATAATCCTCAATTATATACATTTGGAATTTGTATGTAAACATATTAGCTTTTTAATCTGTTTCAAGAATTTCATTGTATATCTTTTCGCTGTTGAAATGCCGTATATACAAATGTACCCATAATTATGAAAGTGGCCTAAACAAATTTTAAATAAATCTTAAAAACATCTCAATAAACATTTAATCAATTGGATGCCGCGGTAGGCTAGTGAGGAGTGTGCTAGCCTATCAGTGCGAAGGTTGTGGGTTCGATTTCTCACCATATAGACTCTGGTCTGTTTTAATACAATCATTTAAGGTCTTTGTTATTATTCTCATTTAAATTAAGTTATGATATAAATTGTAATTGTATAACCAATAAATAATAAATAAAATATTCAATAAATATTAAATAAATTTATGTTCATCGAGAGTAGTAAAACTTTAAATTAAAATATTGCATAATACATATAAACACAATTTTTAGTTTATTCTAAAGTAATATACTAACCATCTCGAAACTTAGACTTAGACCACTTTCATAATTATGGTCACATATGAAAATTAACTAAAACAACGAACCTGCTTATAAGCATGTTCGTTTTGTTTATAGTTTAGTATAGTTTAGTGAATTGTTTAATTCAATCATAAGAATAATTGATTTTAAATTTATTTTACATTACATTTTTTGATTCATATAATTAAAAACTTTAATTCTATGTATTTTGATCACAAATAAAAATTTCATTAATTTGGAAAAAATAACATATTTTTCAGTTTTTTAAATTCTGAGTATAGCAAAGAATGATTTTTCACTTTCGCACAAATTCTGTCACTGACCTTAAAGGATATAAATTCAAACTCATTTTATAGTGAAATAAAAACTCGCTGTTAGTTAGCAAGGAGAGCTAAAAGTGGCAAAAAAGTTTACTTTCTCTTTTCTTTTTTTTTTAATTAAAGAACATTTTTCGTATCTGTAACTTACTTTTTAGAAAAACGTTCCATATTAAAGCGAATGCGCCATAGTATGTGTTGCCAATAAAATCAACAGGATATTCGTAGTTAAAATTTCAATAACTTTTTACTTTTAAAAACAATTTTTATATACAAAAGCACACTGACTGTTAATGATGTTTAACACCAATAAGTAATTGATTTGCAGTTAATGGTAAAATATAAAATCTTTTTACGATTATATCTACTCAGTTAATGATTATAGAGACAGCACGATGTAAATGTTTTACAACTGTGAAATTCATACGACAGACATTTACAACTTTACAATCAAACATCAATGCTCGTATTCGGATTAAAAAAGGAAGACGAGGAGACAAACATTCACGTACATGGTATAACCATTTGAATCTGTCAGCCTGAATCAAAGACTACATACATACATACATATATAAAAAAAACACTTTAAATCAACTATAAAAGGAAAAACATTTGAATTTTAGCATGAATGTACTTGCACAAAAACTACAACGCACAACTTAATAGATACGCACACACATACATACATACATATATACATACATATTGCCGAATGACAGTTAAATAGTGTGTGTGTGCGTGTGTGTGTGTGCGAAACTGCTTAGAGGATTTGATAAAACACCACAGGAGATGGTTTACGAATAATACAAAAAAAAAAGAAAACATTTCCCAAAGCCAAGCAAAAAATAAAAAAAAAAAACAGAAAAAGCTGAACTTTATAGCAGCAGCAGTGGTGTGGGTGCACATTCTGTGACATGACAACAATTTGCTGCTACTCATTCACCACTCATCCGTCCATCCATGCAGTGCTTCAGTCGGGCAAGCAGCCATCAGGTTTATTCGCCATCATTCAATATGGCGTCAAAACGTCACAATCCTCAACATCCTCAATGTGTGTTTGAGGCAAACAACATGTGCCGCCGTTGTATATCTGTGTTTCACAAAACATTTCTAAACAGCAATAAAGACAATGCAGAGGAGTGTACTCGTGTACTCGTATCTTTGTGTAATGACAGTGTGCACAAGTTGGGGGAGTTGAGTAGGAAACCAAACCATTCCAAACCAAACCTTCAACCCCAATATGGTGAGCCAAAAGAAAAAAATATAAAATACAGTGTAAAAAGTTGCTGATACAAAGTCAAGTCGATTTCAGTGGTTCTAGTGGAGATGATGTTGTTGTTGGCATAAAATATGCTCTGTATTTTATGACGTGATAGTCAAGAGCTCTACACTGAAAAAAAAACTTAAAATGCTGTTAGACCATATTTTAGGATCTAAATTAAAGTCTTTCGATATTGTATACTAATAACATACTAATTAGAAAAGATCTGAGCAGATCTCGGAGAAATTAACTTGCAAAAAATAATAAAATGCATACAATAAAAACAATACTTACAACTACTAAGGGGAAAGAATCAGCTTCTGCTGTAGTTGGCACACAAGGGATTAATTACTAGCCTCCTAGCTTAAAGTCGATGCCCGCTGTCTTTCTGTGAATACATACTTTCATATTATTGGTTATTTATGGTAACGACTGTACAAAAAATTAAGAGGGCTGCAACATTTTTTTTCGAAAATTGGAGGGGAAATTTGCTCCCCTTATGCATAACTGTATCAATTGTGAGCCGATTTATAAAGTTCTTTTTTTTGTTTGTTTTTTGTCTGAAAAGGGTTGCCTGCAGTTTGGTTCCCTAACTTTTTTTTCCAAAACCGTGGGGTGATATTGGCTACTCCATGCACAGCTCTGGCATTTGTAAAGAGATTTTCAAAATTCTTTTTTGTCTGAAAGGGATTGCCTGCAGTTTAGTCCTTTAATTATTTTTCCCACAATCGGTGGGAGAAGTCAGCTCCTTTGTCATTTGAAAGACGATTTGAAAAATCCTTTTTTTTTAGATGGTTTGCCCGTAGTTCGGTACCATATCGTCGGTTGGTTATTGGTTTGCTGCAGCTGTTTCCTACCTTTGGATTTCCATTTAATTGAAGTTGGCTAACTGAACTTTTTGGAAGCTCAATAATAGCTTTTTCTGTTAGCTAATATGTCTGGCAGGTCTTCAAAAAATACATCTATTGGCGTATAAAATAAATTTCTTAATTTGTTTTTTAATATTCTCCTTTTTTTTAACAAACACCAAAATAAAAAGTGTTTTAAGATAAAAACTTTATATTAAAACACATCTTTGATGCTTTGAAAAAACAGCATTTTTATAGGCGAAAGAGAGCCCAAGACTGGATGGAACATTGTAGATAAAAATCTTGTCTTATAGAAGCGTGTTTTAAAGCAGGATACCCCTCAAATCTCACTTAGATACCGGCTTCGGACGGACCAGTAGTTACGTTGCAGTTAATTTTTTTTTTCTCGCTAATGTAATTAAAATTTTTTTTCTCACAATCTTTTATAATAAAAGAAAAAGCAGTGAATACGCGAATAAGGACAAAAATGAAAACATGAAAAATATTTCTCGCAGTGTATTTAACTTTAAGTTGGAAGGATGGAAGAAAAATCAACGAATAAAGACAAAAATGAATGTAACAGACTTTGTATGCATGTTTGTTTGTAAGCTGCTCCAAGACTTATAATCTTTGGAGCTTAATGTGCTGATGACTTGCTGTGATGTACTGTGATGTGCTGCATTGTGTTGTCTGCGTATGCGATGGGATTTTCTAGGGATTCTCGGCTTCATAGTTTTACTTACTAGCGTTTCAGCAGCTAGCAGCTGTTTCATATGCTGGTGTCGTTCGTTGTTCATTCGTCTGTTTCTTCATTCTTTTCATTTTATAATTTCATGTTCATTTTAAGGAATTACTGTGTTTAAGTTCGAGTTTTTTTTTTTGTATGCTGCAAAATGTGCTGAGTTGGGGTTTAGTGTTTGGTTGGATTTTCTACACTTTTGTTGGTTATTTTTGCAACGTTAGTAGAAAGGAGCAGCTCTGGAGAAAGCGAGGAGTGGATGATTGGTTTGTGCAACATTTTGTCGTGCTATTCTTCGTATTTCATCATACGCAAACACAATCGACATAAAGTAGTGATGCTATCTATTTTTGGGAGTAAGTGTTTACTTTTTGCTGCTTCCAACATATTTCTTGGAATTGTTTTGGTAGAGTCCTATATTTAGGGCAACTTAAAACTTGAATTTGAACTTTTACACATTTTTGTGTGTTATTTGTTTTTGCTTTTGTTGGTTATAACTTCAATGCAAAAACTTTTCACTTACATACATATGTGATAGTGTCCTTGAAGTACTTGTCCTTTTGCAAAATTCTGAAAGTTTTGTTTAATGTTTATTACAAATGTGGAACTCGAGTAGTTTGAGAGCTTGTTATATATTTCTTTAAAAAGAAGAAATCACTCAGTAGCTGTTATAATTTGCAATTGTGCAATAAATACTGTTGGAAGTTGACTTTCTCAAATTATTTTTGAATGCTTATTTAGTTCTTAAGCTGGATACATGTTTCTAAAAAAGGAAGAACAAGTTTGGTTTGAATATAAAATATTAAAATTATATTTCTCTTAAATTTAAATTTATCGTATAGGAATTCTCTTTTGTTTTATAAAAACGGGCAAAAAACAGAAATATTTTGAACGATTACCTCTGTGGTCTTTATGAATAACATTATAAGTCGAGAAATAAGATTTTCTAGTAGAAGATAAAAATATGTAGTTTTATATGGGAAACTGCTGAAGATGTATGAAAACTTTTCAACCGGGGACTCTAGTGAAATTGAGCTGAAAATAGCTTTGAAACCTGAACACCAACCATGTTTGAATCACAGTTGACACAAGAAAAAGTGGGAAAACCCACCAAGAAATAACACCAAATCTCACTTATTCCTCTAAATAGGGTCAAGTCAAAATTTGAAAATTTTCGGCAGTGTCGCGGCAGACATTTGTCACATGTTATGCTTTTTTACATAATGGCCTTTCCAATGAATATACGATCTTGATGATATTTCACACATACTTTGTTTTATTTTTAAAATAAATAAATTTAACCCTGTGTTGCGCAAAATCGCAAAAATTATTTTTTTTTACAAATTCTAGGAGTAAAGAAAATATTGTTCTAGAATTTTTTTTGAAATTTTATGTATAGGAGTGAAAAAGGGCAAAGAATTAAGAGGAAAGATGGTCAGATATCCTGGCAATAAAAGTAAAAAATTAGAAATAATTTTATTGATAATATTTCTAACAATAAAAACAATAATTGACTTGGACAATCATAAAATTTGTTGAATTAAACCGCTGGCAATATAGATTTTTTAAAAATTGCACTACGGTAACATTGATTTAATAAAATCGTAGGGTCATTGTAAATTTGTGGTGATGTAAGAGATAAAAATTTTTATTAAGAACGAATTTTGCAGTTTTAAATTAGAATTTGTACCAAAGTTATTGCATTAAAATAAAATTAACAATTGCCCGTACTTAATGGTTTTTATGAGGATTGAATGATTTGTTGCATATTTGCAAAAAAAAAAAAAAAAATTGCGAATTTGACTCACATACTATATAAAGGGTTCCGTAGGGCGTTTTCTTCGGTTTTGGCGATTTTTTTTGGTTTTGACGACTTTTTTCGTTTATGAGGATTTCGACGGTTTTTTGCGATTTTTGGCGATTTTTTTGGTTTTGAACAACTTTTTTCTATTTTGAGGATTTCTTCGTTTTTTTTTGGGATTTTTTTTCGGTTTTTGGCGATTTTTTTTTGGTTTTGAACGATTTTTTTTTTGTTTTGAGGATTTCTTTGGTTTTCTACGACTTTTTCGGGTTTTGGCGATTTTTTTAGTTTTGGTTTAGCATATTTAGTTTGGCAATTTTTTTTCTTTCGTTTTGGAGAATTTTTCGGTTGTTGGCTATTCTTAAATTTTTTTACTATCAGTGAATGCTTTGTATATTAGCGATTTATTTTATGTTTGGTGATATTTTTCATTTCAGCCCTTTTTTATTTTGGCGATTTTTCGTTACGGCATATTTTTAATTTTCGAAAATTTTTAATTGTCATGTATTTGTTCTTGTAGCGGCCGAAGTTTTGAATGTTTTGTGAAAATATCTGGTCCGCAGATCTTACGGTTCTTACGGTTGCAGACAGAGACCCGGACGGACATCGTTGTGAAAACACGTCTTTTAGTTTGATGAAATTGTCTGTATGCGCAGTTATGAACGTAGACATTTGTGGGTGACTATTTACTCACAATGTCACCTTTATTTAATGGTTTTTTTTTGCAAGATATCATTCTATTATTCCCATTAAGTCTATAATATTTTTTTATGTTGCAAAATATTGTCTATTGTGGCAAAATAGACAAACCCCAATCAGCATTCGAATAGTGAATTTTGTCTTATCGGCTGAGAAGTGTAAATCAAATTGCAAGGATTTGAAAGAGTTAAAGGTAAATGAGTTGAGGATACGTATGAGGATGACTGACGTTGACGTTTATTATGTGTGTATATATAAAGTAATATTAAGTTATTTAAAGTATTTATCTGCATAAAGTCAGATGAGACGCCTGGCAAACATTATTTTGTAAATACTAAGATTCCACTCATTGGCCTTAAATGTCTCAACAAACGTGTGTATGAGTATAAATGTTACGGGCATGTAAATGCAAATGAACTTGAAGTGCTTTAGAGTTCTATGGAATTGGTGCTGCAAGAGGAAGTGGTGATTTCAAAATAAGGACGAAGTAAGACAGAGAACAAACAATGAAACATAAATGCAATCATATTTGTGGAAACGACTCCATTTCGTACAGAAATTGTTCACATTTATAATTTAAAATATTTTCGTATGTAAATCTGTAAATATTAATAAAATTTGCATATCCAAGTGCTGCTGGTGGTTTTGTTTCACTTTAATCTAAAATTGTTGGTGGTTGCAACGACCACATTAAGATGACTTAGCGAGAGTGCTTTTATTTTTAAATCTTCTTTTCTTTATTCACCTGTTAAGTGCTCGCATAGAATTTTAAGATTCATTTCTTTTAATTTATCTTAAAACTCATTTACATTTCAAATGTATTTTGTTATTCTAAATTTCGCTTCATAAAGTCCACACTTTATGTTTCACTTTCTTGCTAGAAAAAAAAGTAAATCAAATTTTACACCGTTTTCCAAATGAAATGCAGCTAAATATTTTGCGACAAAAAATTCTTCTGATCAAATTAAACTGGTAAGCCGGGATATACTCTTGTTATGAAGCAAGTTTCTATTTTAAACTTTTAATTTTGCTCTGTGTTAGTTTTGTCGTAAATGGTGTCTTCTAAGCTCTTAACGTAAAAACAGTTGCTTATGCTAATAAATTAATATAAATTCAATTTTTTTGTAGCTTTCAGTTCTTTTTTTAAATTTTTTTAATATTTTTTCTTTACAGTTTCTTAAAAGTTTTCTTTATGTTTTTTTTTTGTTATTTCTGTATTTTTGTTCTTTTACTTCTGTGATATTGACGTGCCAAATGTCACCACATTTATTATACGACAGTTAAAAGCAGAATGGCAGGCAAATAGAAAAAAATTGCAAAGGTGGTAAAAGCGGATTTGAAAGAAAAAAAAAAGATTATTAAAACTCTAGTAAATTCTACAAATCCCTTGCCAGCTAAAACAGCGAAACATAGTTAAGGAAAAAAAAAATACATTTGATTTTCTTAAATGAACTTGAATAAAATCTGGTTTGTTAGGATTTTTCTTTAGCATTTCTAATTCAAAAAAGAGATGCGGTATACCGACCACAAGTGCCAAAGTTATTTCAAATACAGAATATTCATGGTGACACTTTAAGTCTACTGTTTAAATATTCTGTTGTTAAGAGAAGCTTCAGGAAAGTTTTCCTTAAGCATCTTACTTACACTTTATTGTCTTGTGCGTGAAATGAGAAATAAGTTAAATAAATTTCGCATTAAAAGTGGCTACAAAATAAAAATCCTTAATCACATTGTCATAAAAATGTTAAATAAAAAGTCCTGACAAAAACAATAAAAGAACATTTAAGCCATAACCATAAACTAATAATACTTTCAGCACGCAAAGAGTTGAGTTAATATAAAATTTTAAATACCAATTAAGCTGGTTTTAAAAGGATTTTGGGTCGTATTAAAGTAAAAAAAAAAAAGATTTGCTTTTATTTGGAAAGAAAAGGTTTTTGCAAAGTCTTAGTTCAACTGGGAGAAGGACAAAAAGAGAGAGTATTCTTACCTCTGACTTTCATCCAGCTGAATTAAGGCTTTGTCAAGTAAATTTTGCACATCTAAAAGGGGTCGTATTAAAGATTAAACAGAAAAAATTATAATAAATATTTTTATTAGGTAATTTATTATAAAAGGGCCTCTGCAGCTTCTTTTATATACCCAGAGCACTTTTGTGGCGTAAGTCGGTCGACTGCAACATCAATGATCAAAGAAGATGACACCTCGACCGCTAAGGAAATGTGGCGGTCTTTTTCTCGTTTACGGCAAACCAAAGCATTGATGCAGCCATTTAAATATAATGGCATCCTATCTATATATTCTCTGTGGAAAAGTAACCAAGTTCGTTCACCCTTGTGTCGTTTATGCTTGGAAGGTGACGAGACGACGTCACATATTCTCTGTGAGTGTATCGTCTTATAAGTAGGGTCATACAGAGATTGATTTAATTTTTAAAGATCTATGGTACAAAAAATCCATCAGGTGTCGCAGTGCCCGTCTTTGGACCAGATCTTTCCCCCTATTTTCTTCTAAGTAATTTGTTGAAAAAATATTTATATGCATATAGATATGTATAATAATTCAGTTTTTTAACAAACTTTTTATTTGACTCTAAAATAATATTTAACTAAAGTATTAACTAATGCAACAATTAAATGTATTAATTTGCTGTTACTTATGTTATTCAATAAAATTTCAATATATTCTAAGGGACTTTTAATTTTTGGGTTGTTTATTTCCATCATTAAAATAATTTATAATTGATATTTTCAATTACATACATCCTTTTTTTATTTATTCAATTATAAGCTTTAATTGAAACGAAACATAATTTTTATTAAAACTTTGATTAAACATAAAATATTCCACTAATTAAAAAAGAAAATAATTTTTTTTGTCTTTCTGATGATTGGCGAAAATTTAAAATATCTATTTTTTTTTATTGATTCGAACAATGTAATTATTATAATAATACTTTTTCTGTGTACATTGAAATTAAAATGAAAACTAAAAATTAGAGAAAATTTGTGATTTTTTGTAAAAAATTGCACAAAAATAAAGCTAGAAGTAACAGGTTTAAACAGTTCACACTGACATGATTTTAATAAAAGTTGATTTTAACGTTAAAATCAACTGTTAAAACCTGGTTTTACCATACAAATTGTTTTTGTTAAAACGAAATTAAAACCATTTTTGAATTGGTTTTAAGTTGGTTTTATGAAATGCAACCTTGTTTTCGCTGTGATAAATTCAGTGCTGCCAAGTTGAAATGACCGACAGCAGCTGGTAATGGTATGCCAGTGAATAACAATAGATGGCGCCTGAAAAATTTTCAACTTAAAAATTAATACAGCAGCAACAATAATCAAAAAATTATGGAAAAAAAGAGTTTTTTTTGGAAGGAAAACAACGAAAATATTTTAAATTGAACTGTGGAAAGTGAAAATACACAATATGACTGACATTCATCTGCCTATAAAAAAGGTTTATCTTATAATGTATTTGTGCATTTTTATATTATTAACAATATTTCCAAGTACTTCTTCATTCTGTATAATAGAGCTGCAAAACTGTCGATAGTCGCTCCACTCGATAGTTTCGATAGTTTTATGTAAAACTATCGATACTATCGATAGTATCGAATAGTTTTATAAAAGTTGCTACATAAACTACATTTGACTCGAAAAAAAATCCAGAGTCCTCAACATTTTCATTAGTATATAAAAATATATCAAGCCTTTTTTTCGATTTTATCGTAAGCGGCACATTATCGAAAAAATACTTTTTTATTGAACTTATAATTTTATGGGCCTACCCATGGTTTAGAATTATCAAAATGCGAAAATTGTTGATAAATTTTAAGACACTAACTGTAAAGTCTTATCGTAAGCGACAATTTTAACCTTCTTCTAAAAATTTTATTTTTATTCCATACGATTACATCGAAGATTAGGCTGCATATGTAGGTATGTAGGTACAATTAAAAAAAAATTGTACTAACTTTCAAAAAAAATTTTAATTTTTTCAGTACGATTGTACCTAATTCTTTATTTATATTTTTTTAATACTTGTACGTTTTAATTAACTAAAAATCAATTAACAAAACGCCAGAAGGTGCACAAAGAATATTAGTTGCTGGGATCTGAATATAAAAGTCACATTTACGATATACTACGTTTATAACCTTTTTTTTATTCGATTGTTCACAGTCAATGCAAATGGTCGGATTCTCCCTTTGGTACGAAAATAAAATTTCCACATTTGCAGATGAATTTGGAATAAATAACATTCCTCCAGCAATTCTTTAAGCACCGGAAAACATCGTTTGATTTACATAATTTTCTAATACCTACGAGCTAAAGATTAACCCCCTTGTGCAAAAAAATAAGTGAACGTTAAAACCGGTTTTTCTATGGAAATTTTTTTTAATGTACACTTCAAGCACGCATTATTTTTTGCATAAGGGGGTTAATATATTTTAATGCTATTTTTGGCATGTAATAAATATAAAGAGATTCCAGTAGTGATAAATGGGTCATTGCGGTGCTACGGTACTTTTGGCATTCAAATAGCGCTAAAATTGTACAATTGTACCAACTTTTGCATCGCTGTACAAAAGCTTAAATCAACGACGGATAACTTGCTTCAAAGCTGCCGGCTACTGTTTACTGGCTTCGATTATTTTTACTCTTTTAATTACTTGTTTTTTTTTACCGATAGTATCGATAGTGGAAAAAACTATCGATGTTTCATTTACAACAAAACTATCGATTACTATCGATAGTACTATCGATAGTTTTGCAGCTCTACTCTATAAGAAGTTCCATAATTTAAAACAATTTTATTTACAAAATATAAAATAATTTCCATTTTAGAGCGCATTGTGAAATATCTGAGTTTTTCATACAAACAAAAACAGTTGAACAGTATGTCCAAGAAGTGTTATTAAAAGGCTGAAAAAATGCAACAACAAATACACGCATTTCGGCAGGAGATTTATTTTATTTAGTTATTAGACAGCCTGAATTTAACAAACTTGCAGTGTGAAAGCGAAATCAGCTGTTTATGGTTTTAACTTTCAGTGTGAAAACACTATTAAACAACTAAGAAAAATTAGAATTATCGTTTATACATATATCATCTATTTCACCAAATCCCATTCCATAAACAACAATATGATAAAACGACAGTCACCCTTGTCGCTTCTACTTTTACGGTTGAAACATATTCTTGCCACTACACCATTCTATTATTATGTATGTGTAGTATGAGCAAAAGGTAGAGATTAAAGGGTTGCATTTGTATACTCGTTTGTATAGCCAAAACAAATATACCATGGTATGTACCATGTAATTGTAGTGTGAGCGACAGAACTAGTATAAGAGTTATTGTCTGTGCGTGCTTTTCCAAATTACAATACAATTAAAAACAAATAACAATTGCTTATTGTATTGCTGCTGAGCAACTGTTTGATCTGGGGGCAAATTACGGCACTCGTTATTGAACGAAATTACGAAACATTTCCATATCAACTCTATTGAAATATTTCGCAATTTCGTTCGATAACGAGTGCCGTAATTTGTCCCCTGTTTTTGCTTAAAAATACATATTGTAATACAATTATATGAAAAAACCATTGTTGAAACAAGTACATGATGGACAGATGTATGTGCGGACGTTCGTTATGTTATTTTGTGGCGCAGCCAAGTATATATATATATAGAGAGAGAGAGAAAGACAATTTTGCTCTGAGAGTAATTACACTTGCATATCCTGTGTCATTTTTTTGTATTTGCAGCTCATGTGTTTCATGTACATGTATCATCTACTTTCATATGTATGTGAAATTTTGCTTTTATTCATTCATCATTAGCCATGTATTTTTTTCTCAACACAACATAAGGCACTTACGGTAAAAGCAGTTTTATGTATCTTATTTGTTTTAAAAAAACAAAAAAAAAAACAAAATAAATGTGTTGTTTTCATTTGCTCATTGCCCAACCATACAATAATTGCTTTAAAAATCAACATTTACAACTAGTAACAGAAAACGCTAAATAACATATTTGTTCATACCAGAACCAAAAACACGCAAAAACTAGTGCAAACAGATGTATCTGTGCAATGCTATAGTAGAGATGGGATGCTGAGTAAGTTTTCTCTCACTGTCATGCTCACGCTCTCACACACATAAAAACATCTTCCACGCAGTATATCATATGTCCTTTGTTAGGCTTATGTTAAAATAAAGAAAACTTAAGGCCGGGGCACAATGAATCCGTCATACGTTAAACTTCGACTTTTTCAACTGACAGCTAAGTTGAAATACATGGTTTCGTATGAGGTCTGTTACATTCAGTACGTTTCCGACAACGCAAATTACAAAATTTGGTCAACTTTTAACTTTTTGCTTACGTTGAGTAGTTTGACTGATATCGGTTGGTTTTTTTGGTACGTTCTAATTTAGATTTTTGTGTTTTGTGGCAGCAAAAATATAATTAAACAGAAGAAATAAACGAAATAAATAAGAAAGTTGAATTTAATAAAAAAAAATGTAGAATCGACCTATTGAAGCTGTTCAAATACTTCCGACAATAAAGTACTCAGTGTGCCAACCTTCTCCGTCGTCGCGTTAATGTCAGTTGAAAAAGGCGAAGTTTAACGTATGACGGATTCATTGTGCCCCGGCCTTTAATCACAATTATTAGAACTTCGCATCACCAGACAGCGGACATATTGTTGAAGCTGCATTTGTCATTTATTAAGTCTGGCTTGCCAAAGCGTTCAAGTACACAGGCAAATTATAAACCTGTTTTATCAAAATGGGTGTTCAGGTATTCTATTGCTGCAATGTTTGACACTCGGCAAAATACACTTGAAAGCCTGGTCAGTTTACGTGGAGGTGATATGAGCTGTCCACCTGAATCAAGCAGTTTTACACTGTTAGAATTTTTCTTACGGGGTTTTCCTAAGTCGAAGATTCGTGCGACTGAGCCACAAACTTTAGCAACCCTCAAAGCAAACGTAACAAATGCTTATTTAAAGACATGTTAGAAAATATTTTTATTTATATGCAGAAAAAAATTGAGAGACAAAAAAATTCCTTTAATTTATTACTAGTAAAATTTTTACTTGCAAGAATTATCCAACCATCTGTTGTGTGTTTTGTTTTCAAATTAATTATTTCAAAAATATCTGAAAAAGGAAAACTCAAAAATGTGAATTTCTTCATATTTTCTTAGTTCATTGTTTTTCTTTCATTAAACCTCATAAATTCAATTATATTATCAAGGAGTTTTGTTTGTTTTCATATCTGATCAGAGATGGAAATTGGTTTTTTGTGTTTGTTACTATATAGAATAGAATTAAAAAATGTGTAAAGTATTTCATAGTAAATGTCAACTTTTAATGATTTTGTAATTTAAAATATTATCATACATTTTGGATAATATACATTAGATAAGGTACAATTGTATCATGATATCCATGCATGTTTCTGACATGAATAATTTTTTTTGCAAGTTTTTAGAAGTAAAACGTTCATTTACTTTTTCGCATCTGGGAGAGTTATTTTGTAAGTTTCTGCCTTGTTCTCTCGTTGAAGTTTCTGATGGGAAAGTAAATGGACACACCTATTTATGTATATCGCTTAGTCGCTATTCACACTATGCCTTTTTAGCCTGCCTTGTATTGACAATTTTCTTTTGAAACCCCTACGAAAAGTCACACACATTTACATTAAGCCTTTTTTATTCATGCCTTTTTGGCATTTATATACACGTTTAATGCTGAGAATTCAAAAGAGGCAAAGAGAAATGTCATAAATCCCCTCGAATTTTCATTTCGTGCCTTTTGTTCTACACCGCAAGCTTCTCACCCCCTCTCACCAATAAACTAAGAAAGCCTGCCTGCACAGGCAAGCAGAAAAGGCATAGTGTAAATTGCGTCTTAAAGCTTCAAGCTAAAGCCTTAAGGAAAATAATGCACAATTACTTCATGTTACACTTCAAAACTTATTCATGCTCGATTGGCCAAGTGAAGTAATTGTTTGACAAGCCATTACGATCATTTGAGCCATGCCCTCGTCTTTAGTAGAAAATATGTTAACAAATAACAAGAGAAATTGTGGCCAAAGAATCACTTGCATGTTATTTTGCATTTTTTAATGTTGCACATTCACATTTCATTTTAATGTCATTCTTATGCAGCTGGATTTACTCTGAAATGATTTTTGCTTCAAACATTTAAAATACCTTCAAAAGAAAAGTGAGTCATAAATTTATTTTTAATGTCATGCAAGCACTGGTGAAAATTCAAAGTGGCATTAACAACATTATTAACACCCTACTTTTAGTGCGATTTCATTTTATTTTTTAGGGACAGAAGTCATTGTCCAAAAATCTTATACATCAATATTTTGCTTAAACATCATCACACCTGAAACAAGTTGTTTCTTATTATGGGTGCAAGCGAGTCAGCAGCTGATTTTGTTATTCATGTGCATAAAAATAGAACTTTGATCCAATAAAAAATTCAAATTAATAAACATATGACTGTCAAGTCTTAATTCGCATTTGTTAAAAGACTAATACCAAATTATTTTCACACCTTTTTATAATTTCTCATTTGATTTGGTATTTTGATAAATTCCTATTAGAGAGTGAACCCCTCCCTATTCAGTTGAAAAATACGAGCGAAATATTACTGCAATAATTTTGTTTTAATTCAATTTTAATAATTTATTTGATGTTTCTATGCAAGTAAATCGAACCAAATGTACAGATATATGTAGAAAACGCTTAGCTCTTATTTCTAATACACAAAAATTAACAAGATTCAGGCCAAAATTATTAACGGTATTCAGTGTTTGATATAAATGGCCTTGAGTAACTGTAAATGAAAAATATCCTTGCAATTCAATAACTAAATAGACAAATTTGCATCTGTTATGTTATTGCGTTATCACAACACCGAAAATGGCAAAGCTTGTCTTGCTATTTGTATTGCATTACCATCACTGACAATAAACAGCTGTAATTTGTGTAAAAGCAAATTAAATAAATTAACCCCCTGACCCACGATATCGTCAACGTTCGACTTGTCGCTCATTTACATTTGAAACAACAACAAAATATTAAAATTTGTTATTGTTTTGAATGTAAGTCTGCGACAAGTCGAACGTTGTCGATATCGTGAGTTTGGCCCTAAGAAAGTTCAGTAGGAACGGATTTAGCAGGTTCTATAAAAAAAATAAAGAGAGGAAATCTAGTATTTATAGTGAAACTTATTTGAAATATATATTGCAATATTTCTCATTTAAATGGAGCTCACTATCATTTACAAAACATTTGCATTGCAAAACGTTGCAATTTAAAATGTACTAGACAATGAATACCGCTATTATTTATACAAAATGTTTGCGTTATTGCAAAAGTGCTCGTGACTTGCAACACACTTAAAGCAAACATGTGACACACAAATTGATATGGATATGGACTTCAGTCCCCATACATACATATGCATATATGTACACCCAGAAAAAAGATTGGTTGGAAAACGGTTAGTCCAATAAAATATCATTTGCATTAACTATATTTTAGTTCACGCTATCAATTTTCTGTTAATCCAAAAAACAATCCACGTTCGTTGCCATAAGGGCATAATTGTAACAAAAATATGATTGTGACAATACTTAGATTGATTGCATCAACCGAGTGTATGCTTTTGTCATGACTAATAAACTGATTGGTTAACCCAACCGAATAAAATATTACGAATTAGATTTTACTACCAACTTTTGGTTTAGCAAAAGTCGTTCTATATTAAAATTAAAATAAAAACTTTCAATCAGTTGCTGCAACTAACTAAAAGTTGTGTTTACTATCATAGTTTACAGCAGCAAATTAAAAAATTAACTTTTGTGACTTTCAAAGATATTATGATTTGTGAATTCTCAAATGGTTTTTGAAAGTCTGTGCATAAGATAACAGGTTTGTGGCTTTTCAAAATGTGTGGTTGAAGAAATCTATATAGACATGCTTCACCATTAGGAAACAAATTTCAATTAAAATAAACTTATGACAATATGTCAAATAATAAATTTCTTAAATTGTGTATTTTTATTTCAGCAAGGAAGGACAATTTTTCTTTTGCAAGTACCAATTATGATATTGTTTTAATTATATTAACCAAATTTTTGGTAGCAAGAATAACATTTATTTCAAATTCCATACTGTCAACCAATTTTTTCTGTTGCTTCAACTATTGGGTTGAGGGTTATAATTAAAATATAGTGGTACCACAAGAAAATTTCGGTCGCTATAGCAGAATTCTATGATAGTTGCTGCAACCGCCAAAATTCAATTGGCAACAAATTCGGTTGCCACAACTAATCTGTTTTCTCTGTGTATGTATGTATATTACTTTGTACATATTAAATACATACTGTATATTGCATTTTTTATTTTATAAATTTCTTTTTATTTTACTTCACTTGATGCATAAATGTCTTCAGATTTTATATTTGACGCAAAATAATACTTTAGTTGTTTTGCCATGTGGTCACAACAGACGTGAGCAAATTTTAAGAAAATAATTTAAGAAACATTTTTATGTTGCAGCTTACAGATGCATGCATATTAAAGTCAAAAACTTTAGATACATTTTTTAAATTGTCATGATAAAAAAATTAAAGACAACAACTCCCTCGCTGACTTTAAAAATGAGCAAAAAGAAAAAAAAGCAGCCGAAGAAAAAATATTTAAAATTCCTTTTAATCGTTCGCTAAATAGCAGAATATTTGCAACCATTAAAAACTCATTTTTGCTGCCTCTTTTGTCTGTGTTCCTTTCTGTGTTTGCTGTAGTCCAAACATAAAAAAATCCTCAACACAATTTTCTTGTTCGCTACCCGTAACATTTATGTATGTAGATGAAAATGTATACATGCATGTATGATTGTGTATTTATTTTTTCTGAGTGTTTGTGTGCTTGCAGATTTATAGTTTAGAACGTTCCGTCGTTTCAACATTCAGTCAGTCGTTCATTGAATCCATCAGTTTGTGCATTCATTCAATTCTTATTTTTCGGAACTGATGTGAGCTGCCACCCTCATTACATTCACTTAATGTTGAAATATGTCAAGCAACCCAGCAAACTTTGTCAAATTAGTAGATTACAAAATCACTTAAGCTACTAATCGGATCACCTTGAAGCCGAATGAACATGTGAAACATTTTCAGAATAAAATAATTAAAAGCCAAAAGTTTAAACCTTAGAAAAATTATCAACAATCGACATGTATGTATGTAATCAAACACTACTCATGTTACCGTAGACATTGTTTTATCGATGCTGCACAAAGAGAAGATAATGCATTTGCTGACTAATATTGCCAATATATATCATATCAAGCTTTAGAGCAACTGAAAAAATTATAAACAATCAAAAAGCAACAATTTTCGATTCCCAATGCCAGCAGCCTGAACGTGGGTATTGTTTTATTATTGCTTCATCACAAAGAACAGATCAATATGTTACCAATATCTAATAATGTCCTGCATAAGACCATTTATAAGACCTTTCAAGACATGAGAGATTTTTCAAATGCATTACAGAAGCGAAATATTCTAAAACAAACGCTAAACAACACTGTTGGCAAGACAAACAACTGAAAGAAATGTTTTTACCAACAGCGTTTGTTTTAGAATATTTCGCTGTACTAAAGCATTTGAAAAATCTCTCATGTCTTAAAAAGTCTAATAAATGGTATTTTGCAGGACTTTAATATCTAACGTTATTTAAATTCAAATCAATCTTTCACACAAAATATTGTTCGCTGGGTTGGGTATTAATATCTTTTTTTTTTTTTTTTTTTTTGCAAATTTTGTTGGTACACATCGAAGCAACATTTAAAAAGTATCTCGAAAAAAATAAAAGAAAAAAATCCTAGTTTAAAATTCTTATGTTAAATAGCGTTTAAACAACAATTTGTAAATTGTTAACGATCGTTATCTAAAAATGTTTACAAATTTTTGTTTTAAAAAAATCTTCTTTTTATTTTCTCTTTTATTTTAAATGTTTGATTATGTTTCTTCCTCGTCCTTTGCTGTCCTTAAGGGATGTTAAATATGTCTTGTAAATAAATACTTTGTTATTCCTGTGCAAGTATTTTTTAAATAAAATAAAAAAAAAATCCAGTTGTGTATGTGGATACGCTTTAGATATAATACCGTTCTGACTAATAGTCTTTTTTATTGTTAATTTTGCAATATATTTTTTAAATACTTAGCCCGTTTTTTGTCTTTCATTTGATGAGTTTATTTTCTAAGTATTTACAAGCAAACGAATAGCAAATTGGAGTTAAGAATTTAACTAAATTTAAATCATTAAAGTAATATTATAAATGCCTAGAGCATTAGTCGAAGTGAATCTTTGAAATATATTCTGAAACTCCGTATAAAAAAAAAGAATAAGATATAAACGCGCGTGGTAAGTCTTTTACTTAATTTTATATGAAAGAGATTTGAATAAATTATAAAAAAGTAATCACAGACTAAAAACCAATTTTAAAAAGTTACATCACAAATTTTATTTGCTCAATTTTTGTTGTTAGAATTCACTTGTTAAAAAGTCAATACACTTACTTTAAAAACTAGATTTTAATTTATTTTATAGGTTTTATAGATATACATACATACTAGCATCTTGCCGCGATTTCCTTCAAACACAGAAAAAAGCTGAAATTGTCCAATACACTGTATTTATACCAAGCTTTGCACAAATAGTAATAGTGCAAAGTTTTACCCGCTGTGCTCCTCAAAAGTATCCTGTATTTTAATTTGAAGCGTATGTTATCCATCTAACAAATTTCCTACAAATATATTAAGCCCTTCACAAGCTTACATGATTTCACATGTATATTACTAGCAGGATTATCGGTCAGTAATGGGTTAATTCAAATCAAAAATCTTGAAACTGTTTCCTTAACTATTTTTTTCATTCTGTTACCAAATATATGCCCTGATTTGAAATTTAAAAACATGTTAGTTTGGCAATAAAAAGTTCTATGTTTCAATTCAACATTCTTTATTTTTTATTTTTTGTTTTATTCAAATAACAAACATCCACGTATTCAAACATCTAAACATCCAAACAACATACCATTGGTGTCAACATTATCCAGTTTTGGGCAAAATAAGTTGATAGACATCGACCTATAGTACTATCTTGGTTGAAATAGGCGAACAGCACGGAACGTTGCCCGAACAGATAAAACAATTGTATCTACGCTACATCCGTCCTTAGTGATAAGCCAATTTGACAGATTTACCTCAACAAAAAAAAAAAAAAAAAAAAAAAAATAAAAAAATAGCTATTATCAATTTTTAAAGTTAAGAGGTTTTACTTTCTATTTAGCTGAGAGAGCTAAATGTGATAAGACATCAACTTGGTACTATCGACCTTTCACACATTTTTTTAAAGAAGCAACACTCACGTTCCTAGATAAAAGTTGGCGAATATTGACAGCAATGAAATGTCAAAATAGGGAAATAAAAATATATTTCAAAAAGGAAAGTTAAGCTTCTTGAATGAGTTTTTGATTGAAGTATTTATATAAAATAAATAGTGATGATTCCGTAGCGTTGTGGTTTGAAGAGTAAAACGAACGAGTGGAACAAGTTACAAAAATAATCTTAAGACATAAGTAGGTCCGACATACTCTCATTAAAGGATCGCGCAGGCAAGAAAAAACAAATCTCCAATGGAAAATCTTTTTAAATTCATATAACTTTATTTAAATTTTGGACAAAATTTTCGTTTAAATACGAAATCGCATGTGGATATTTTTTTGCTTGCAATTTTTCTAGTTTTTTCTAACTTTGCGTTTGATATTAACCTATAAGTCCCTGTTGTAAGATTATATGACAGCCACGGATATTTATTTTATATGCGTGGTGCGTATACAAAATACTGAATTAAATTTTATAATTAATTACTCATACGCATTATTTATATAACGTCTGATTATTTATACAACTTAAAAAACAGCAAATTTTAAATGAATGCAAAAAACACTAATGCACTCAAAGCTGTGTACACCAGAGCTGCCCACAGAGAGAAAACCGAGAGAAATGTATAAGTGCATGTGTATTCATTTGTATAAAAAGCCGATTGATGCTCGGCACTCTGGTGTCAGTTTGAACAGCCTGGGTGTGCACGTATACATTTTTATGCCAGATGAATTAGTCTCGTGTGCATAAAAAAAATCCAGATATCTAGTCAAAAAAGTGGACTAGAATGGGAGAACCGTGTCCAAAGAAGTCGAATATAGTTCCATCTGCATGCATCATATATGGCATCTATTTTTTTGGGATGCGTCTATCGCAAGCGCAAAAATAAATAAATTCAGTAAAGTGCGACTCTGACTCGCGCACGAAGGGTTCCGTACGAACACTAGATATGTAATTTAATACAAACTTCATCCTATATAATATATAGTTTTGGCATTTTTTTTCGTTTTTTGGGGTCTTTTCGGTTTTTTTGTTTTGGCGGTTTTTGCGTTTTTTCGGTTTTTGGCGATTTGTTTAAGTTTTGGCTCTTTTTTTAGTTTTGACACTTTATTTTCATGTTTTGGCGATTTTTTTCACTTTTTGCCGTTTTTTCATTTTGGCGATTTTTTTTATTTTTGGGGATTTTTTTCATTTTTGCGATTTTTTTTTTAAATTTTTTTTAGTTTGGCGACATTTTGGCGATTTTTTTTCGATTTTTGGCGTTTTTTTCATTTTAGCGTTTTTTTTCATTATGGCGATTTTTTCGAATTTGGTGATTTATTTTAGTGTTAGAATTTTTTTTTTAATTTTGGCGATTTTTCGTTTTGGCGATTTTTTTTTTTTTTTGGTTTGGCGATTTTATAATTTTCGGTTTTTTTAGTTTTACCGTTTTTGAAAATTTCAAGTGTTTGCCTCTTACGGTTTCCAAGATATAGCAAATTGTCAAAATTACATAGTCAAAATTGCATTAACTGATGGACCACCCTTTAATTTAATTTTTTTTAAATTTTAGTGTTTATTGTTATAGTCTGTATAAAAATACACTAATTTTACAAATTTCAAGTTTCAATATACATATGTACATACAATTGTATGTATATTACATGGGATTTTAACATATTTCATTGCTCGTTTTCGGAACACCCTTTAATTTTTAATTCTCATGTATTTGTTGTTGTAGCGGCCAAGGTTCTACATACTGTGTCCAAATTTCAGGTCCGTAGCTCTTACGGTTCTGTCCGTGTGACGGACAGACGGACAGACGGACAGCGTAGCGAAAACAATATTGTTCCTTTTCAGCTTTGGTGTACGGAACCCTAAAAACAATCCACAGCGAGTATCATGAAAACTTATTGCAGGGCTTAAGTGATGAAATAATGAAAATCCGCAATTGGCGAAAAAAATTTTGTTTCATGAAGACAATGCAGCGGTTAACACATCCAATATTGTGGTAGCCAAAATCACAGCTATCAAATCACACAATTTTTTACAAGAAGTACATATGTGTGAAAGTTTTTAAGAATTTGAAAATGTGGCTGTAGTATAAAAAATATCATTTCCAGAAATTAAAAAAAATCTATTTGTTGTTGGTTTAGCATGTCTACATACATTTCGTTGCTGCTAAGCCACACTACAGTAGACTTCAAACATAGTTCAAAAAAAATTTACGCAAACTAAATTTTTTAAGTTCGTATGTACATATGTATGTATAAATCAAATATTGAAATAAATCTCTAAAAACAAAAAAAAAAACAAAAAATTAAAATTAAGATTACACAACATTTTTTCATATTAATTTAAATAAGAATTTTTAAATGTTTGGGAAAATTTTTTACTTTTTAATTTAATATGTCTTTTTATCTTAAAAATATATAATTTAACGATTTTTTTATGCCTAAAATATTTTATATAAAATCATGTACATGCGTGCATATACATAAATATGTATATAAAAAATCTTTAATGACGATGTCAATTAATATTGAATTGACACGTGTAATTTTTTGCATTAAAAACATTGAATTTTTATGTTCAAATTTCTGTTAAGCACACGCGTCTTGCGAGTATTGAGCGTGCAACCACATTGAGTTCAGATATTTATTACTCGTACGAAATCAAAGGACAGATAGATACTAGAGGCCTGCGCAAACAGTCTTTAAATGTAAATACGTCATGATTTTTAAATGTATTCTCGTCGCATGTATTATACTAAACCAATAATAAATGCTGTCGCATTATAAGCGAAGCACGATGGATGTATTGGTGTACGTGTATATGAGTGTTAACAAGCGATGTCGCCAATACTTCATGCATGTGTGTGCATTTGCATTTAAGCAGAAAAATAGAAGATCATACACACATACATGCATGACGTTTGTACATGCGCTCACGCGTAGAAATAAGCAAGTATCACAAATTCTTCCGTCACGAAGTATTTTCTTCTTTACTCCTATACCTAAAATATTGAAAAAAATTTCTTGCAAACAGTGTTGTTAACGTTTGTTTTATAAAATTTCGCTGCAGTAAGGCATTTGAAAAATCTCTCATGTCTTAAAAGTGCTTATAAGATTTCTTGTGCAGGACACTAATAGATACGCATATGCATACATATACAAAAATGTACATATGTTGGCTCGAATTAAAGATGGAATCGTGAAAGAAGTTCTACTTATTTGCCTCACGTGAATGAACCAAAAATTCAACGAAACTCTCGCTTATATCCCTTTTAGACACGAAAAGTTTACTTTGCAAAGTCTTAATTTAGCTATGTGAAAGACAGAGGAAGGTATACTATCTATTTCTGTCTTTCTCCCAGCTGAATTAAGACTTTGCAAAGTAAGATTTCCGTGACTAAACGGGGTATTACAAAGTACTAATGAAAAACATTATATCAAATCAACAAATTTATTTGTTTAAGAGACAGAGAGAATTTGAGCCACTTGTTCATTATAGCGCAACATTTTATTTTTTCTGTCAGAAGTCTCGAATTCTTTTTGCATGGATTTTAATTACATGCATATGTATGTCTATGTTTGTACATATCGCAAGGTTAAACTCAAAACATTTACAAGAGAAAGAAATTGTTTTATAAAATTAATTTTTTTTTTAAAGAAACAATCTTAAAAGTTGAGAGAATAATGTGCCTTGATGACATTAAGGCAATGTATTCATTTAACCTGGCGTTATTTGAATATATGCGAATTTAATTTAACTGAAGACTGAGTTTACTTATTTGTTTCAAAAACATTTTTTGTTTTAATCATTTTATGCACAATTTAACGTCTGCTACCAAGGGAAAGAAAAATAACAAGTATTAACTATATTTAATAAATTTTGTAACGAGAAAGATTTTGTTTGCAATAAATGAATGAATTCAGTTTAGGTTTAGTTTGGGTTCGCTTTGATTTTGTATGTTTTAATGTATTTGCATCAGAAATAACTTCAAAAATTAAACTTCATTTCAGAAGTTTTTTACACATACCTTTGTATTCAGAAAAAAATATTTTGATTTACAAAAGGTTTACGAAAAAAAATTTGTATGGAAATTTGTTTGTTAAACGTTTTGTAAACATAAATTATTTTTTTCTGAATAAGGCCTTTAATCTCTGAATGTAAAGAAAAGGTTATTAAAATTTCGTACGATATTTGCTCATAACAAGTGACGTGAGCAGCGCCCATCTCTGGTGCAAATGTAGTAACTCCCTTTTAATGTTTTTGTACATTTTTTATATTTTTATTTAATGAACGCATGAATGGCTGGATAAATAAATTAAATGGTTGGTTGACTGATTGAATAAATGACTGGGATACTTTCTCTGTTCGCTGCTTTTGTTGGCTGTTTTCTTTTTAATGTGAAATTTACCATTAAATAACCACATTTGTGTCAACAAAATGTCGAGTTTATATTATTAAATATAAAGGGTGTCCCAACAAGAACACAAGATTTAAATTTGGCGCCATTCGAAGTGTCATTGTTTGGCATTTGAACAATTGTTAAGGTGGAAGTACATAACACGCGTTCAATGCGCTAATGCGATACACGCGTCTGTCAAAAAGGTTGAAATAGTGTGTTTTCATAAGGCAAGTTACATAGAGAAGTTCGCGACGCGCGTACCTCGCCAAAAGTTGAACATTCTTCAACTTTCACGCGTTGTATACAAAATGACAGCTAGTGTTGCCAGATTCATAAACTAACATACACAAACATGATTAGAAATTAATTTTTTTATTAAACAATGGATACAAAAATTAATTAAATGTTTAAAGAAAAATGCAACGTAAATGCAAAAAAAAATATCCGGCAAAGGATTTAAATTTTACAACTAAAAAAACTTCAAAAGCGTGGTGTGTAACCTTCCATTTGTGTAGCGTTGAACGTTTAACAAGCCAGAAAAGCGTTGCCGCGTAACGCGTGGTATGTACTTCCACCTTTATTGTTTGCTAGTAGAAGGTACGAGGTTAGTAAAAATGGTTCGCTACACGAATGAACAACGCATTCTCATTGTGAAATTGTTTTACCAAAATGGTGAAAGTTTTGCGGCTACAGTTCGCAAATTGCGATCAATTGGGGATCACAATAATGCTCCAAAAGAGTCAACTGCAAAGAGGTTAATAGATAAATTTGCCGAAACTGGGTCTGTTAGTGATGTAAAGACAACAACGCGCCTTCGACTAGGGCGATCGATCGAAAATGTCGCAGCAGTACGTGATGATGTCGCTCAAACTCCATCCACCTCAGTTCGACACCGAGCTCAGCAAATTGGTGTCTCCAAATTCACTATGCAGAAGAAATGAATGTGGAGGGCATGTGGTTTCAACAAGACGGCGCCACATGTCATACAGTCAGAGAATAAATCTTGCGTTCTTGTTGGGACACCCTTTAGTATACTACACAGTATGTACAGATGAATACACATACATACATACATGCAACCTTATGTACGAGTATACATATATGCATGTGCTTGCCAATGTGTTTTTTTTTGTCAGCAATAAAATACAAAATATTGAAAGTATAACGAAAGCAAACGCCCACCAAACTGAACGCCATTTTCATGTTGTGGAATCCCCCACAATACTCGTATTATTAAATCTTAGTGCCAATAATCTCTGATTATGGAAAAGACTAAAGAACACTAGTACAATGATTTCCATTGTTTAATTTTCGAGTTAAACAAAAGAGTTTTCTGTTGAATTTCCTATAAATTTCATTTTTATAAAGAAGAGATGCTTCTTGCCTTTAATTTAAAAGAAGAAATAAGGAAATTGATTTTACTAGCTTAAAAAAAAAAGAATTAAATTTCTTCACGTTTTTATGTTGAAACCACGTGACGCCTCTTTTCTATACCATTTTTTTCTTTTAGTTTTTTTTTTTCACTGAAACAAAACTTTTCTTTTATTTTACGCGAACAGTTGGACTATTTTTTTCCAATTTTTTTTGCAACGTTCTTAAAGATACAGATTTCAGTTGTTGTAAATTTGGAACAGTGTGTACCCTACGAGATGTACATACACACTATTGGACAGCAGAGAAGGATAATGAATTAAAAAAAATATATACTGCATTACATAGTCTTAATTTTAGTAACTGCGTGTAATCATAATTGTAGCGCAAACAATTCTTGCGCAAACATATTTTCTCTCCGGCAACTATGACTATAGCCGATTCCAACGTAAAAGAATATCTCTACTTCGTTTATGCGAAACACTAAAATACTCTTCAACTAAAAATAAAAAGGCACATGCATATCAAGCGCATTAACTCTCTATCACACTTATAGCGTGACAGTGATTATACTAAGGCTATGGATATTTAGTCGCACAAAAAAAATACTCGGGATATTAGATCATCATTCGCCATCGTTAGATACATATCCATGATCATAAGTAGAAAGGCCTTAACTCGTATTTTCACGAAATTGAGTTTTTCACTGATTCACACAAATGAACATAGTCACAAAAATTTATTGCAACAGTGTATAAAATAACGCCTTTGCCAGTAGTTTTACAAAGCAGTTCTACTAGCACGTGTATTGTTTATTATTATGTTTTTATTTGAGTTAGGGCCTTTCTACTTCTATAGGTGTGCGTGTGGCTATTTGAAAACATGCTTTATATGTGTGCGTAAATAAAATAGCCCTGCATACACGCACGTGTATTCGATTAATAGTGAGAGTATTTTTATACTCATGCATGTGATTGTAGCTCATACAGTCTTTATATTTTAAATAAAGTTGTTTGTGCTGCATAATTTTAAAAATGTGTATAAACATAATTTTTGGATGTTTATAGTTGTACATATTTATAGATTTTTAATTGAACTATAGTGAATTTTTAATCAGAAATAATTTTTAGTCAGGCTTAAGTTCAGTAATTTCAATTCTTTTTATTGAATGAAATATTTTATTAATTAATGTGAGTTTATAAAGAAGAGAAGAAAAATTAAATTAGACTTTTAAGCTGGGGGAAATACCGATATTTTTCCGTGCAGCAACGCACTTCATCAGCACCCTAGTCTATCTACTTGGATAGAGATTGTTATTAACATCGGCTATTTAACGTAAATTCTAATGAAACGGAATGTGAGAAATGATTATTGTGTACAATTATTGATTTACCTTTGGTAAATACATATGTAAGTATCACTATTTATTTCCCCTGTTTTTCCATTTTTTCATTTTTCTATTTAGGTTAGCACGAAGTTATATTACTCTACCTACGTATGTTTAACTATTCTTGCTTATCTTTTTACGATCATCACATTAATTATTTTTACTTATTCGATGTACCGTCGGTACATGCATATAAGTATTATAGTAGTGGATATTATTTATACATATTTAGGTTAAAATTAATGCGTGTGTTTGCATATGAGAGTGTTTCTTTTTTCATAGTTATAGTATTCATATTTGGTTGACGGCCAATACTCAAAGACTACTTCGAACGATACTTTTCTCATGATTCACACCTCAAGAACGTGAAATTATTGTCGCTGCTTACTGCATATTATTAGTTAGTATTTAGGTTGTTTTAATGTAGGGTGAATTTTATTGTCATTTTCCTTTTGGTCGTATTGCATGTGCCAAAAACTATCTTTTATTTGCATTTAAATGATATTTAAATGATATTTAAATAATTCCTGAGTAGGAGTTAGTCCATAATCAATCGAATTTTTACATATATACTTTCAGATATCGTTTTTAACTTTCTTTAACATGAAAAGCTAAATGGGGCAATGTTTATTCATTTTTGCGCCACTGTGCTTACTTACTACTCTGATTTTCCTCTTAAATCTATTACCAATAAAATATAATTTTAAATTTCATTTCCAATTTTTGAAATAACATAAGCTCTAAATAACTTTAGTGTTTAAAATTTTAAAAAGAAACATGGATTCAACACTCAAATGCTGTGATTTGTCTTATTTATTTTTTGTCTTCAGTGTTCTCGGGCACTTTGGATCGAGTTGAAGCAAACCAACCATTACATTCCATAAACCAATTCAAAGAATTCATATTTCTCTGTACTCGAATGCGTTTGTTCCCGTTTGTTGTGCTCTTGTTCAAGCTGCTGCCATTCACAAATGTTACACGCGCAAATACAAGAAGACCTTCATATATATTTTTTTTTCTTTTTTTTTTCAATTGAAATTTTTTGTTCAGTCCTGTATGTTTTTGCTCGCCCACCTAGAAATGGAAGCGGGTAGTGAGTCGTGAGGGTGCATTGCATGGATGGAGTATGGATTTGCAACTATAAACATGACCAAATTTATTGATGGACCAAAAAACAAATGGTTGTTGTTACAACACGAGTATTTTCTGTCCGTACAAAAGGGAAGCGTAACGAAATAAAAGAAGGTACATATACTCGTAAAATTTTGTGCACACCCTGCTTGCTGGGGGCATCGCTGTGTAGAGGTAAAAGTTCAGTATTGCTTAGTGTCTTGCTTTTTTTTCTCCCCTTGGTTTTTATTTTTATTTTGTGTATCAGGCGTCAGCTTGTAAGCGTGACCGTGTTTATGTCATTCGTTCTTTAATTTATAACTTAAATGTTTAGGTTTATATTTAAGATTTCAGAGTTTATTGCCTTATACTTGTAGGCAGATATATTTTTACAAATGACAGATTTGGTTTCAATTCTGAAGGTGTTTTAAAAGAAATAAGACTGTAAAAATCAAATTTGCAAATATTTCTAAGATTTCAACTGATTTTGGAGTGGAATACATTTCTCAATATTTGATTATTTTATTCGTCCAGTTAAATAAGTGTTCACATTCTGTTTGGGTTGCGTAAATTAAGTAATGTAACTTAGATATACATTTTTATATATTTAAGTATTTGCAATAAAACAAATGAAATTAATGCTAAAAGCAAAATATCATCAAATATGAAGGCCGTGACCCAAGCAAACTGTATTACTTCGCAGTTGCCACTTTGATTTTTTTTTAGGTTATATTAGATTTAGAAATAACTTAATTATGGTAAGACCCCAAAGTAACAAGTAGATGAAATCGATAAGTATGTATGTAAGGTCTTACTCAGAAACAAAATAATTTAAGTTTACAAAACGTTTAACAAACAAATTTCCATACAAAATTTGTTTTGTAAACCTTTTGTTAATCAAAATAATTTTTTCTGAATACAGCAGTTAGTATTTAAAAAATATTACTACTAAAACTCAGAAAAAAGCTATTGAAAATATAAGCACGATTTGCAATATTTTCTCCAATGTTTTCTCATTCTTTCAATAAATATGATAAAATAAAACATGCACACAGAAAAAAAATACCAATGTAAAATCAACATGCAAAAATTTTGATTGTAAGTCACATTAAATTTACAAGAAATAATAGCCCAATCGACAATCTTGTACAAATGATCTTGCATCGTAGCATGTGCAAAATGATAGAGTATATTGATATTCACCCCTTAACAATTCTTAGTGGTGAGTGATACTGACCACCTAACAATATGTTGTTATTCGTTTTGTTCATAACTGCAATATACTGGTGTGCTTAGTTGTTTGGCTTGTTTTTGTGCTGTTGTTCAGGGTTGTCAGATTTTTTGCCGACTTATTTCACCAAGTCGATTTTAAAACTCGCCAAAATTCGCCAAAAATCATTTTTATGTAGTTTTTCTTAGTAAATATTTGATAATAAATTTGTTTTTATATAACAATTTTTTAATAAAAATTTTTATAAAATGATCGTGTCAAAATTTATCAGAAAATCGCCAAAATAAGAAATAAAATCGCCAAAAATTATTTCTTGCAAATTTTTCTCATCCAAACAAAATAAGAAAAATCATCAAAATCAAATTGTTTTAACTTCTTGCAGACGAGTTTTGGTTTGGATTTAATTTAGAATTAGAAAAATTTTGAAGTTCAATTTTGTTAAAAAAAAACCATAATAAACGCCAACAAATTTATTTATCGTCAGTAAAATCACCAATAAATGTATTTATCGCCAGAAAAATCGCCATGTCGCCATACCAAAAATTTGGACTCCAAACAAGTTCAAAAATCACTACGATTGGCGATAAATCGCCATGTCTGACAGCCCTGCTGTTGATATTTATTTTGATGTTCATAAATAGTCAACAATATTCGCATTATAAGCGAAAACTTCCTGCTGCTGGCTGATAGGCAGTGTACTAGTTGTAGTCGGCGGATTGCAAGTTCGAGTTCTGGTGACAAGTCAACTTTAACTTTTCAATTAAATTTTGTGTTAAATGATAAGTTAAATAATGTTGAATTAAATTGAATTGTATTCATGATGCTAAATATTAAGTGTCTATCTACCACTGATCGCTGCAGTGGTAAGCGCGTTGATTACAACGCGATGAGATCCAAATTCAAATCTTGGCAGGGGAAGCCAACTATATACATACAAAAATTTTTCTGATGCCTGTTCCACTATACACACGTATGTTAAATCATTAATAAAATACAGTGATTACGTTAAATTAAATTCATGCTGTTTCAATTCGAAATAACTTTGATTTAACATGATTCTTCATTTTGATTCAACAGTACGGGAGCGTCAAATCAAAATGAAATAAAGTTATTTCAAAAGAAAAACATTTATTGAGATATTTTTAGATTTTAATTGAACTATAGTGAATTTTTAATCAGAAATAATTTTTAGTCAGGCTTAAGTTCAGTAATTTCAATTCTTTTATTGAATGAAATTATTATTACATTATTAATTAATGTGAGTTTCTAAAGAAGAGAAGAAAAATTAAATTAGACTTTTAAGCTGGGGGAAAGAAATACCGATATTTTTCTGTGCAGCAACGCACTTCATCAGCACCCTAGTCTATCTACTTGGGTAGAGATTATTATTAACATCAGCTATTTAACGTAAATTCTAATGAAACGGAATGTGAGAAATGATTGTTGTGTACAATTATTGCCCAGCAAAAAATTTCAAAAAAGGTAATCGAGTTTGGAATTAAGCATTTCTGGTGGAAGCACTTCCCTACTGGATTACCAACTTAATGATTTCAACAAGGCGTGAGACTAAAATAATCGATTCTTGAGAAGTATTTACATTTTTTTTATTTGTCAACATTTCACGTAATCTATTTCGTCTAAAAAATCATTATCTTCATTTAGCAACTTGCACGTCATTTTTTTAAATTTTAGGTAATGTGATTTGTAAGGGAGTAATGAAAATTGGCAATCAGAAAAGTAAGTCATTATATGGCAAGTAGTTCTAATGGTAATGTGCAATTTTTTGCTGTGTGATTTACCTTTGGTAAATAAATATGTAAGCATCACTATTTATTTCCCCTTTTTTTCCATATTTTCATTTTTCTATTTAGGTTAGCACGAAGCTATATTACTCTACCCTCAAAAACATTTATTTGAATGTTAAATTAACTTTGTTAAGGTAGATTTTGAGTTGAAATTTTTCTGTGTTTGACTCATCTCCTGAGAAAAATTAATGCATACAATTAAATGATCATTTAGTTAGTTATGTCACCAACTAGGCAGGAAAAATTATTACTTTCTAACTATACCTTGTAATTTCCTTGCAAATCTAGTTTTACAGATAATTCAGCGTGTTGTGTTTCCTCAAAAAAGGTTAGTTTTGTTAATTTTTTCTCTTGATGCCACATATACTTCTAATGTTTTCTACACTTTTCTCTCTTATACATAGCTCTACAAAACATTTAATACAAGTTAAAGTGCATTTAAAAATTTATTAGCATTGCCGTTGTCTGCTTTTATCTTTATTTATTTTTTAACATCCTCATATTATTTTAATCGATTGTTTATAACTGATGTTTGCAAATTATATCGGTGCTTGTTTTTTTTTTTGATTTGTTGCAGCAACATATTTGAGTCCATTAAAAATGCGTTTAACATGTTTTCTGTGGTTTTATGGTTAAATTGTAAAATTGAAATAAAATACAAACAAGTCACACTTTTACACTCACTCATGCATACATACATACATACACATGTACACATGTACGTATGGATGCATGCGGGCATGCGATTGTAAAAAAAGAAAATAAATAAATAAAGAAGAACCTACACAAAGTGCTACACACACGAGCACATATGCATGTATGTGTGTGTGCGTGCATGTGTTTATGTATGGCCATTTGTATTTGTGATCACACACTCACACACATACAGTTACATTATTATCCTGGAGCCCGTTAATATCTCGACTACTCACTTGTGTGGACATAAAAACAGAAAAGAGCACATAAAAACTGCACTGCATGTGTGTATCCATGTTGGAGGGTACTTGTGCACAAGAGGGAATATTTGCGTGTGTGTGTGTTTGTGCAAAAAAGAGTGGAAGGAGCGAGCACACATTTAATGCCTTTAACACAATTCACAATTCAGTATGAGGTTAACAATGTGGTTGTGTCTATAAACGTTTAAAATGTATTGTATACGATTCAAGCATAAACACTTAAACAGGATTTTAAAACTACATTTATGGATAGATATACATATAAGCACAAACGCGCATACACTCACACTTTTAAATGTATGTATATGCACATGCTGGATTGCGGGTAAGTGTGTGCTCTCCAATTCGAGCTTTAGTACATTTTTTTTCTATGGTTGTGTGTATTTATTGAACATTTTTGCTTCAATGCATATTTTACAAATTAAATGTTAAAATTACAAACACGCGAATTTATGGCTAAAAAATAATGGCTAAAACTGCACACTCATTCTACAAGACACACACTCACGCGCACTTGCACCAACAAAAAAATTATTTGTATGTACTTATCTCTGCTTGTGTTGAATATACAGTGGGGAACAATGAATGACGTATAGAAGAATACAAATATATAAATATATATTTCCATCGATCCTATATTAAACAAAGGAATTTAAAAGATTTGTGACGGCAACCTGTGGGTCGGTAATGCAGTGGGGTTAGTGGCAACCTCAGAGGTAACAGCTGGTCACCAAGTCGTAGTAACAAGTTTTAGCAACAGCTAAAAGGAAACAAACTTAAGAACAAAAACAAAAATTATAAAAAAAGGGTAGAAGAAAATGGCCAGAAGAATTTCTAGAAAAGACAGGTTTTTGATCGGAAAAAAAGATGGACGACATCGCAAGATTTTTGGCGTACACCGAGTCTAGGTAGGTCGAAGTGGACGATGTGGTTGATCAATCACGGTTTGGGCTTCAACTAGAAAGGATGATGTGGCTGGCGTCGAGGGAAAAATGAGTAAGGAAAAAAAGAAGCTATAAAATAAACTTAAATTTATAAATAAATTTAACCAACAAAAACATAAGTGCAGAAAAATAAAATAATATAGAATTATTTTGTAAAAAAAGAAGAACAAAAAACAAGGCAATCGAAAGCAAGTGAACAGTGATAAAAGCTTTAGTGTGACAAACCAGAAGCAATCGTGCACAAAAATGTAAATGCTAAAAAGTGGTTAACACTTTAACTTTACTAAAGTAGAGAACGTAAAAACTAAATAACCTAAGATTTCATTTATAAAACTTACAACGAGATAATAAAAATTTTGGTTGACCGAAATCTCAAGTTAAATTTAGTTAAAGTGGTGTAAATTGCCGAAAAGTTAAAAAGAAAACAAAATGGCACGGCATTGTAAACTTAACAACAGAACTACAATATACCAAAAACTTAAAACTATTCAACAAAGATAAAAAATTGCCAAAAACTTAAAACTGTTGAAAGCTTAAAACTAATCAAAGAAAGACTTAAAAATTATCAACGAAATTAAAATTAACAAGACTTAAAATTACTCAACAAAATTAAAATTTAAAATTTACCAAAGCGTAAATAAGAGAAAACGCCCTAAGAGAATATAACTCGCTTTCAACACGCCACATCCAACGAGGGAACTGGCCAAAAGGAAAAAAAAACCCTCACTAGCCGTAACATTTCTGGAGGAGCTAGCTACCTGTCATCAGACATGGACGTACGGACGACGGACGAAAGCAAGTTAAGTTTTTTTTGATTGATTGTTTTCCTGTTCTATATGCATACAATTTTAATTGTAATAATTTTTAGCTGTAATTTGTATAAACACTTATATAAACCTCTTAACTTTTTGAGTAATAGGGAAAACACTTATTTTTTTTTTTTTACTAGTGCCAGTCTTGTTTAGTCGCACTTTGTTAGGAGCAGTTTCGAGCTCAAACCTGCCCCAAGACCCCATAATAAGCCATTTGGCGTAAAATGATAGGTGTTTACCCTATAAAAAGAGAAATAGCTAATTTTTTGTTTGGAAATCTTTATTATTTTTTTAAGAAAAGAGTTTTGAATCGTTTTGTTAGAAAAATTTACTTTACCTTTTTCCATGATACAATAATATAAAGGTACAACCTCATTTGACGTACAAAATTAATTATGACTTTTTCCCCGTTTATTTGATTACTGTTTTTTTGTAAACAGAGAGGAGAACGTTGCCACACACATATAATGGCAACTTTCATTTAGGAATGCTTTTTGAAATGTGTATTTTGAGTTAAAAAATTATAGTTTAATCCACACATTTTTTAAATGCTGTATTTATTGGACATGAGGATAACGAAATCTGTATGTAATATGATCTTCAAAAGTTGGCAAATGTTTGATTTATTATTTATTTCGCCACATAATAAAAAAGTCTCATGGCTAGGCATGCAACATCAATCTTAAAAACATCGCAGGTTCGTGAAAAGTTTCGAAATGCATTGAAGAAATAACTTCCACTGCAAAGATAACAAACTCCAAGAAAATCAGATAAATCACAAAAAAATTCCTAACATCGCAGAAATTACAATGTCTGGTAAACGTTTTTGTATAATTCTATATACACAAAAGTGTTTTTATATTTTACGAAGAATATTCGTCGTTGGTTCCAGTTGTGCTTACAGCAGCTTCGTCCAAACACACAAAAGCTGTGAAAGCTCTTGAATTTGTTCTTGTTTCTTTACAAAATAAGAGTAATACGGGATTTACACGATGACTTTTTCCCTTGCATTTTTCTTGAATTCTCTTTTATATTGCTACCCCTTTGTATCCCTTTTGTCAATAAACTCTAGGAAAGTCACGGTAAAAAGTCATAGTGTAAATCCCGTATAAGCATTGCTGTCGTCAAGATCTTATTGGCTGATGCGATCTTTTCTGCTCCTGTTGGTGTGAAAGCACAAAACCTCCTTTTTAAAAGTTTTCACATTGTGCATATGCCTTGGACGAACCTGATGTAAGGCAATAATAGAGTGAACCACGAACACGAAAACCCGCCTATGATTCGGAAGTGGAGCAGATGCTGTTCAGTTAGGAATTTCCTTGTAGCTGTTCATTTCCTTGTTGTTCTATCTTTGCTGCTGCCTTTGTTGGTGCTGCTGTATTTTTTATTGCTGTTTTTTATAATGAAAAAATTTAAATATTTTTAAATTTTTTTAATTAAATTAAATAAACAACAAAGTCAAACAATTAATCAAAAACTCGGATTTCATAAACTAATAAGGTAGCATTAATTTTGAGAGTAAAAAATAATCGGGACAAATGTCAGAAGGTTAATATGGCGACGAAAAGAGAGAACGGTTTTACCTTTATATTATTGTATCATGCCTTTTTCTATGATTTTTGAAATTTTTCATTTTTTCTTTATTATTTTTAATTAAATTCAAAAAAAAAAAAACAATTAAAATTAAATCTTAAGAAATTTTATAATGGATAGTTTTCTTTACTACATTTTATTTTCCTTGTTGTAAATAAATTGAAAATGCTATCTATTTTTTTGTACAATCTGAATTGAATTTTTTTATTGCCCAAAATGATGGGTTGAGTTAAATTTTTCAGGCTGTAAGTAACCATCATAAAGGTTTGGGATAACCTACATAAAAATTTAGGCCAGGTTATCATGGTGAAATCCAGCAGGATTTCCGAGGGAGGGAGGCTACGGTTAGCCAAAAATTCAGGCTAAGAGTCCAAACACAATGTTTGCGGTGTGGTGCGATTTCTCGTTGCGGGAGAGAAAAATAAACATAAAAATAAAGACGGCAACGGCAATACTTGTCATTGTTTGTTTAAATTTCTATTAATTTTTTTGTGCATACATTTTTATAAAAAATTTACTCTTTCTGTTAAATATTTTGTAATGGCAGTAACTAAAAACAAAAAATGATTAAAATTTTATACAATCGCAGATATATTTGATAATTTTTTTAAGCTTTTATATTTTATGACAAACATTTTTGAACTTCAAAATCATGTTTTTTGTTGTGAACACCGCCAATTATTCAAAAACTATGGCAACATCAGAAAGAGAAAGAAAGTCTAAAATTGAGAGAATAAAAAAGTCCGCAATGAAAATAAAATAGATTTTAAATTTATGCCGTTCCGCACTGCGGGTTCTTACTTTAAAATCGTATGAAAAATCGCACCGCAATGAATTCTCGTTGTATTGTATTCAGACTCTAACTCGACTTTTATATTGAGAGAGCAGAGTTATAAGTATGCCTGGTTTTTTCCATAGTTTTTTTTATCAAGTCAAAATTCCACTTTCGGGCTCCAAATCACATATTTATAAATATTTTTATCATCTTGGTTTTTACATCCTACCAATCACAGCTGGCATGATTTTTGTTTGTTTATTGTTGCTTATTGCCTGGAGCTGTCGGCAAGAACACCCCCTAAGATGGCGAGCTCAGCCGGAGCTGAACGCCAGCATGCCAGCGAGTCCAAAAAATCTGGCAACCATACGAAATGATGCACAGACAGAAATGTCTAAACCAACACCATAAGCAACCCGGTAGCAAATGACAATAACAGATTTAATAAAAACTAATATGCAGTTTCTACAAGTCAGGCAGACGACTCGTCTCGAAAATTTGTATGAAAATCACTAAAAAAATGAGTGCTTTCTATATAAATTCTATACTCAAGTCGACCGTCCTCATTGTAGACGTAGTTATCAGGCATGCCACAATATCCGCTAATTTTGAGATGATCCGTACGTATTATTGCAGGATTATCCATGCAGTGGTTTCAAAATAGCCGGTTTGGCAAAGCTGTCAACTGTTAAATATCTGTCATCTCAAGCGTCATGTATTTAGTGTCATTTACGAATATGGATAACCGAAGATCGAGCAAAAATAATTGAAAATTACTGCAAAAGTATTGGTTCAAAGGAGTGGCCACTTTTCGAAGGAATTGACAATATTATAAAGAAATTTGAAGACACTGGAAGCCTTACAGATGAAGCCAGGCCTTGTCATTAAAGTAATTTGTGCACTGCCAGAAATATTGTGTATATTAGTATGCAAGTTGTAGACTATGAACTAGTGTCAACAATAAGGTACTACGAGCCATACAATACAACCGACTCTGACCGTATTTTATGGTAACGCGCATTTTCACGATTTGGTGACGTCTTGGCCACAAAGAGCATGTGATTTAACGCCATTAGACTTTTATATGGGCTACGTGTCCATGCAAATATTTTTCTACTGTTGCAGCATTTAAAAATCCATATTTGACAAGTTATCACATTACCGAGATATGCAAACAAGTTCTCGAAAACTATATCAAAAGAATCGGCTGCTGCAACCAATCTAGAAATGGCCATTTTAATGACATTGTATTTCTCGCATAATGACAAGGTCCAATAATAATACAAGGGTTTGATCAGAATCGTAATTTAATGTGTTTTTAGTCTCACTTTACTTTCGGAAACCGAAAGAGGGATAACCAATCAACAAGCTTAATTTGTTCAATAAAACTTACAAAAATAAAATTAATTTTCAATTATTGTTTTCTTAAATTCAAACGTTAAAGGAGTTGATTTTTAATTAATTTTTAGTTACATTCATTGAAACTTTTTACTTAAGATCATACATATTGTTAAAAGCGCGTTTACATTTGAACAAAACCTAGTGCTTACGAGATTTCGTTCAAAATCTAGCAGATTTCCCATGGATAACAAAACCTGCTTCGTCACAAGATTTTGTTAAAATCTACTTAAAGTCTAATAGAACTTAATGATAGAACTATGGTTATTTTGTACAAATTTGTACTAAAAAGTCAGTCTGTGTACTTTAAAAGGTATTTAAACTGGCTACATCGCAGTTGTGTGGTTCTAATTTTGGAAAAGTTTTAGTTAATGGGGTTTGGTTTGGATAAAAATTCTTGAAAAGTGTCAAAAAAGAGATTGGTGTAAACGGTATAGGTTTCATAAAGATTTTAACTAAAATTGGCTAGATTTTAATTAAAACTTTTTTATTTTTTTGTATTATTTATTTTATATTATTTAGTAATTAGAAATAAGAATTATTCTTGATTTTTTCAAACATATTTAAATTTAATCTAGCTAGAATGCATTTTTCTGTGGTAAGTCAATAATTGTATAGACCATGAAATAATTTCTCACGTTCCATTTTATTAAAAATGTATGTTAGATAGAAATAACAATGAAATAAAATTATATTATATGATGATGTCAAATTTTCTGCAAATATATCAAAATGTTTCCATTTATTTCCCTTTATTTTCTTTTTTAGCGGCGTACGATTTAATTAATGTATTGTTTGTGGCCGGTGGCTGCTGTTAACCGGCTTACAGCCAATCGGCTGTGTTCTCTGGTTTATGCTCATGTGTAAAAAAAAAACAAACTGAGCAATCGTTCTAATTGGTTTTTTTTTTATTTTTGTTTCACTCACTTCATAGAACGAAAGAAAACAAAATCAAAAAATTTTTGTTTGTTTATTTTCGTACTCTGCTTTTAAGTAATAAGAAATCAAAACAAAAATAAATTTTATAAATTTTATAAATTTATTTTTGTTTTGATGTAATAGTGCCGATTATTTTTGTTAAGAAAATCACGTCCTAACATTTTTCATTCTATAAGGTTTAAAACTACTTATTTGGAGGTCGATTATGGAGTTATTACAGTTTTGTTTTGTAAATCTAAATTTGCTTAAAGCACAAGTTTTATCTGTAAAATTTATTTTCGATTAAATAAGTCAAATATATTTTTTTTTCTTTTTTTGCAATATCCTTACAATTTATGTATTCCACTGTTGCGGCAACAACAAATAAGAATAAATAATCAAATGTATGGGTTCCATGTAATTGTTGTAGTTTGCATTTTTGTTGAAGGCACAAAAACACAAAAATGTCAATAATTTCCGCGAGACTGAAAAATAACAAATTTTTAGGTTAAAAACATTTCAACTACGAAAAGTTGCAAAACAAAGTAACAAAGGCCATCCTTAACAATAGAATCCTTTCGTTGTTTGCACTAATTTTGCATGATTAAATCATTGCAGATAATGATATTGTTGTAGAAAATTTGCTATAAGCATATATATATGTACATATGTATGTGTTTATGTGTATATTTGTTGACCTTTAGGGAACGAGTGGCATTTGTAGTCCCCTCTCAACTCTGGCACATCTAAAGGTTTAGTGTTTCTCTTCACTATTTTAATCACAATCAATGATATTTGTAATAGCAGCTTATGATTAGAAACTGAGATCCGGCCTTTAACACGGAAACTACAAACAAAATATTTGCGCAAAATGCAAACAAAAGAAGCAGCAGGAAATGCAGGCAGGCGTTTGTGTTTGTGTTTGTGTTTTCTCAGGTTTTACGGTCAAATGCTTTTGCATATTACTTTGGCACAAAATACTTTTCCAAAAGCAAAATTTTTAATTATTACAACATTGTCATTAGTGTTCACATAGAAATAATTTCATAATGTAACTATTTTTCAACGAGTTTTCATAAATTTTAATAATATTTAAATTGTACCAATACTATACAAAATTTAAAAACATTTCATTTTATACGGATTTCTCATGCAAGGAGGACAGTTTTGTGAAATTAGAAAATAAATCGTTATTTTTTTATTTAATGTTCAAAACCTCATTTTAACATCGGCCGCCATCTAAAACGACTTCGTGTACTCCATCAAACAAAGTCAAGTCATTAATTTTTTTCCTCCATTTGTAAATGCTACTGTTGAAAATAAAAAAAATCCATCAGCATTTTTTCGTTAAATTTTTCACAACATAGTCGACAACTAAATACTTCAGCAGTATTTAGTTGAAAACAAAAAGGAAACGGAAAACATGTATAAAAAATATGTGAGTGAGTGTGTGTGTGTGTGTGTGTGTGTGTGTGTATGTGCTGACGAGTATTTGTGTTTATTCTGTACAAATGGATGTGTTTAATGTTTTGTAATTTACCGTTAAGTAGACAAGTATTAATGGTTAACTACGATGGAATGCGAAGCACGCACACTCACACACACAAACAGATACATATATATTCTTCTTCATACCAAATTAGGAATACAGAGAAAAAATAAAAATAAAAAACGTACACACTCCCTCACAGCATTTATCAACATAGAATAATACAAACGCACATACATCCATACATATTTACATACATACATGAAGCCAACGAAAATATTCACATACATATGTATTTTGTTTTACAAACTGAAAAAATTACCAGTCAAAGGCAAATAAGAAATTATGGATATAAACGAATTTGTATTTCTTTTGATTCACACACATATACTTAGCATAGACTGGGTGTGACTCAGGCTTGAAATGGATTAAATACCAGAGATATAGAAGAAGTTGACATTAACACATAGACTGGAATAATATTTCTACATTTGGGTTACAGGTTTTTTTTTTATAAATAAAATGTGTTAAAGTAAATAATTTTTAACTTATTTCAAAACAACGTTCGTATTTTTTTTTTTTGTAATTTTTTCGTAAATCGTGAAATGTTAACTACCGTTTTAAAAGTTGTCATTAAATTTATATTCTTGTTTAGTTTTTTAAACTTCAAAAATGTGGTGGATTATTATTATTAATTCTCTTCTAGGGGACTGCAGGAACACGAGTTTCCAACTTTGATGTTTCAACTATATACGAGATAATAATTATAATTACTCTTAAATTGACATTATAATTATTGGGAAAATAAAAAAAAAACATACATAAGTGCAAATTGAGTTTCTTTCATTCCAGTTGAATTAATAGGAATTCACATGCTCACCTTTCTTTCAGATTAACCAAGGTCGAATACACACTTTAATTTCTTTTCTTTCAGATTGTTTATTCAAACAAGTTAATTAATTAAATATAAAGGTAAGTAATAGATAAGATAATTTTGGTAATACGATTTTATAAGTGGTTGGTTGATGGTTCAACGGTTGAAATAGAAGTAAGTTTTTGGAAATGAAATGTAGTTACATTTAGCGCAAATCGTATATTTTTCTAGTTTTTCAGTTTGTAGTTCAATAAATTTGAAGGTTACCATCTAATACATTTACATTTTTCCGAATCATTTGATAATTACGAGTATCAATGATAATAATAATACAGGGTGGCGCAGAAGCTATATGGTTTGAATTATTTATAACTTTTTTAATTATTATTCTTTTTTTGTTTTTTGTTTTTCAAAATTTTGTGAAGAAGACTTAGGGAATTAATTATGAATTATTACACGATAGAACAGCGTACAAAAATAATCGAATTTTATTTTTCAAACCAACAGTCTATTGTGTTGACGCAACGTGAATATCGTCGTCATTTTGATGTGCGCATTGCACCCACAGCGTCAGCAATAAACCATTTTTTTTGGAAATTTTCCTCAACATGGGTCTGTAAGAACCCTTCCTGGGCCGGAAGAACACCTACCATGCACACTGGTCAAAATATTGAACGTGTAAGGGAGAGCGTGCAGCATAGTCCATCAACATCAACAAGGAGGCATTCGATACAATTTGGACTATTACGGCGGTCACTGAAGAGAATTTTGAGTACATTAGACTTGTTCCCATATAAAGTTCAACTTGTGCAAGAATTGAAGACGACAGACTACAAGCAACGGCTTGAATATGTCATTCGTTTCGGTGAAAAAGCGGAGGAATGGCAAAACTTTGAAATTTATTTGCTGGTGGTTCAGCGTTATCTATATATATCATTGTTGCTGTAACAAATCATCAGTAGACTTCAACCACACATTTTGAATAGTCACAAACCTATTATCTTATGCACAGACTTTCAAGAACTATTTGAGAATTAACAAATAATAATATTTTTGAAAATCACAAAAGAAAAATAAACGTAGTAGGCTTTGACACTAATACAAAAAACCCAGCAAATAATTTATATTCGATTTGAATCTATTTTATTTTTCTACACCTTTATACAATTAGAAATCCATTAGATAACAATAAAAGTAATTATAAGGCAAAATGAAAAATAAAATCTAAATTTAACATTTAAGAAATTTATTATTCGACATATTGTCAGAAGTTTATTTTAATTTGACATTTATTTGCTGGTGGTTTAGCGTTATCTATATATTTCATTGCTGCTGTAACAAATCATCAGTAGACTTCAACCACACATTTTGAATAGTCACAAAAGTCAAAACTTTATTCACAATTTGGTAATGAGGGATGAAGCCCATTTCCTATTAAATGGGTATGTCAACACGCAAAACTGCAGGATTTGGGCTTCAGAAAATCCAAGAGCAGTTAACAGCGACAATCACACCCACTTAACTGTACTGTTTGGTGTGGTGTATCCTCCGAAATTAAAATTGACCCATATTATTTTGAAAATGAAAGTGGTGTCACGATCACTGTCAGCGGTGGTGCATATCGGACGATGTTGGAAAATTTTGTTAGGCCAGCTGTGGAAAGCCATCCAATTTGTGATTTCAACAAGATTGAGGTGCCTCAATGGTTTGGTTGTAGAATAGTAATTAATGAAAATTTATAATAAAAAAGTTCAAGGGTTTTTTAGTTTCCAGTATAGAGTGGACATGTGAAAATACACAAAAATATCTTAAAAGTGGTTGCACGTAGGAAAACACTTTCTATTAAGTGTTTATATCAAATATATTCTCGTATCAGAGAAAGACGAAAGTATCTTTTTAACTGCTCTTTAAGTATTGGCCGTAAAACAACTATGGGCACGTACAGCACGCAAAATGCAAACTATAGCTATAAAGATCCAACAACTTTGCTTATACACATTTTCTAAATTACGCAGCACAAACAACTGTAACTAAAATCTAAAGACTGTATGAGCTCCAAATAACTCGCATGAATATAAAAATACTCTGACTATTAATCGGCTACACATGCGTATATGCAGGGCTATTTTACTTACACATATACATAGAGAATATCTTCAAACAGTAACACGTACACCTACGCATATTCCATTCCTGTGTATACAAATTTTTAAGTATGCAGTGACGACTGATGCGCAGTTACTAGAATTAAGACCATTCACTTATGTATATTTTAGTTTGAGTACGCGTTGTCATTCTCTGACTCGTATCTAAGACTTAAGTTTGTATTTGATTTTATAACTTGATGAAAAATTCCCGAGAGCTGAATTACAACAACTGAGCTTTTTACACTGCATATTAAAAAACATTTTAAAATAAACTACTTTGCTACCAGTTTGAGTTTTTTTCTGTTGGTACGTTTATGTATTTAATGTACAAGTTATGTTTAGTCAATGAAGAGATTTAACGACAATTTTTAATCTAATGGCCTCTTCAAGGAATTCGAAAGTAGGTACATATACAGCTATAAGTACATACTTATGCTATAATAATAAAAAAGGGACAATGCTTAAATAAATAAAAGTCTGAATAAAAAGGTTTTTCATCAGGATTTAGTGGTTAGGCTTTTTCGGGTAAGTGTTGGTCAAGTCTGACCGTATTCTTATAATATCTTCACTTTTCTGATTATTAATTAATTCACGTACATATCTATGCAATTTTGTATTATTTGCGGTCGCAATGGTCTGATATGCATGTATCCAAAGCGATATTGAAATTCTTATCTATGGAACCAAATTATTTTACAATTTCAATGATGAAAAATTGTCACTCATGTTTGAAATTTTCCTTAGCAATCCTGAGCTGAATTGAATATCTTGTATCTAAGTAGGTATGTATTTATGTATGTATGCAATTTAAGTTTTATATTTAGTACGATGATCTGAAGCACATATTTCAATTTTAAAATTGCATTCTATTTAAAAGTTGTACCTTTGTTTCCTTTGATTCCCTTAACAATCTGTGCAAAATGAGGATGAGTTAATAAACATGCTCAGCATTTCCTCACATGTTTTCCGATTCTCTTGCTGACTTACTGATAGATATCGACATTTTACTTGTAATTAACCACAGAAATATTTACAAACATAAAATGTGAGCAACAAAAGACGCATAGACACATGCATAAATTTACAAATACTTAAAAAAAATGCATAAACAGTCGCAAGACAACTGTGCGTAAACAAGTACATATATCCAATACTTATGTATGTATGTATGCCCTCATACAAAACTTAATACAGTCAATATCGTATACTTAAATAGGAGTACCTAAAAGCATGCTCGTGCATGCTCTATACATGCAGAAGCAGCAGTGTGCTACAATGCTACTACATATTCGTAGTATGTCATTTGTTGGTGCACACAAATAGTTTAACAACCAGATACATGTGCATATTTGGCAAATAAACCACAAAAAGTTTGAAATGCTCGGAGACAAGGCGCCAAAGAGTTTTGTCATGCTTTGTGCGTTTGTTGTCGCCATATTGACATTTGGTAAGTGCACACACACACACACACACACACACACAGTCGAGCACACAAAGAGTTTGGTTGAAGCATTCAACCGTTAATATACTCACATGCATTGCATCACACACACACACACACACACACACACACACACATGTGCTCGGTTGCAGCAAGCAAAATCATTTTCATTCTCACATGTTCGCTTGTATTTAAAAGGACACGCACTTCAAGACTTTTCAAACATCAGCAAAATGTAAAATTTACCAACATAACCAAACTCTGCAAAATTTAAGTGTGAGTGTATGTGTGTGTGTGTGTGTGTGTGTGTGTTTGGCTTTGTGCATTTATCAGTATGTAAATTCTAAAGTTTATTCCTTATTGTAAAAACACATCATTGGCCGTTTGCATGCGAATGTGTGCCTTTAATTAAGAGTTGCCACTTCAGATCAAATAAATTTACAACAAAATAAAAAAATCTGTTCGCAAGATCTCAGAAGGAAATATTGGCCCTGGTAGTTAATAAAATAATTACATTTTTTTAATTGGAGTCGGAATTTCACGGGAAAAACTAATTGATATTTATTCTCGACGAGGGGATCAAATCAAATCAGATGATTTAACCACTTCGATTGGATCGAATTTGATTTATACGTCAAACAATTAGCAGAAGAAAAATATTACTTTGTTATAAACATTAGTGCAAAATGGCCGAGCGACACCTAGAAGATACTGAAAACAATTACAAGAGAATAATTTCATTCGCTTGCTATATGTATAATAAAAATTGTACCATACTCTGCTCTTTTAGCATCAAAAAGTGCGTCGTTCGAAAACAGGACGCCATATTATGACTAATAATTTACAATTGCCTTAAGTGAAATTTTTTCCCTAAAAAATTTGTCGTGCAATTTGCTTTACGAATTTAACTCTAAGGCTGCCTACAAGAACATTTAAAAGATATGGCATACATTTATATAATTTAATAATTTGATACATGTTTTGTAAATATACAAGATTTTTGATTTTTCTTTTAAATATTTGGGCGTTCAAACGGTAGTCTTAAGTGCCGTAGTGTTAGTATATTGTTTAACAGATGCAATACTTTTGCCAGAACTAACAACTGAAATAAATGAACAATGGCTCAAATCAAATAATAGACTTAAAAAATAATAAAATTTATCTCATATAAATGCTTAAAGAGTTATACGTAGCTATTATGGAATAAAGAATTGCTCATGGTGCGAAGGATTAATGCACCATTGGTCGCGACTTTAATATATTTTCTTTTCTTTTCTAACTTCTCTTTATAAGTTACACTCAGGCAATGAATGCCTACTACTATTACTAGGCGTTACCTTCTCTAGGAAAAAGATATTGACAGAGAAGACAGGTGGTGAAGGCAGAGATAGTGTAAAACTTCATTCTTTTGCACGTTTGTTTAATAATGCAGTGTTGCAGCACCTCTGGTGATTGGTTATTTTACTTCGCCGATGATTCTGCTACCCAATACCATCGAAGGAGGGTGCTCTGATGTTACATTAGGATTAGTATCTGCTGAAGCAGGAGTAGTTTAGGGACCAGTGACTATGCCTTCATCACTTCAACTTTCCCACAACAACTGATAAAAAGGGACACTAATTCATATCAGAAAAATGCGAAGTTTTTTTACTTAATGACTGTCAGAACCGGACTCGAACCCAGAAGCTTCCGTTTTGTAGTCAACGTGCTAACTACTTCATTATTTGATGAAATGTTAAAGTTTTTTTTTTAATATTTTTTCTGAGAGAAAATATGCAAAAAACAACTACAAAAATATACTTTGGTAGACACTCACTAGCTTATAGGATTCCCATCATTAAAAATATCGATATTTTTTTATTTGCGTGGGTTAACATATATAAAAGTTCCGCCAGATAACTTTTTTTTTGAAAATGCTATAAAAAAAATACTGAAGCTTCGGCTGTGTGGCACGTAGTGCCGTCCTGTTGAAACCAAATGTTGCCAATATCCTCCTCTTCAATTTTTGTGAACAAAAATTCGTTCAACATGGCCCGATAACGATCGCCATTGACTGTAACGGCCACTCCTTGCTCAATTGCCCAATTATGCCTCTGGACCAAAATCCGCACCAAACAGTGACTCGTTTTGGGTGCGTCAGCTTTTCAATGTATGCGTGCTTCATGTGAGCTTCATCTGAAGATATGATTTTTTTTTGGCAAAATCGGCATCTTCTGTAAGTCGATCGCAGGCCCACTTAGCGAAGCGAAAACGCATTGGATGGTCAGTTGGCTTGTTCAGCGGAAGGATAAAACAATTATCTGTCAAATCAGACATGAGCTAAGTGTTACCATTCACGAAATAAGCACTAGTTGAAAAAAAAACGTTAGATGGCGGAGCCTTTACATACATATGTGCCCTTAATTATGAAAGTGTTCCAAGTCATATATTTTTCTGGTCGAGATATTTAGTAGATTACATTTGAACAAATGAAACAATGTTTTTATATTATGAAACACTTTAATTTAGAGTTGTTCTAGTCTCGATTCATAAAAATTGATTTAATATTTTTAAAATATTTATTGAAGTTTTTTTAAGATTAATTTAATATTTCGAAGGAAAAATGCATATGAATTAGACCACTTTCATAATTGAGGGCACATAGTATATGTATGGAACTACTTTCCTTTGAAGCGCCATCTACATACATATAGAGTTAAATGATAGCAAATAGAAAATATGCCACCGTAAATCCTGCATGCTAAATGTAGCAGTTTCGAGATTATAAAAGATATGGCAACACTTTCAAAAGTTCACTACAATGATGCAATATTTGATGTACCAAAAATGAAAAAAAAAATACAAGAAAACCACAATATTGTTACTGACAACCAGTGTTATGAACACAAGCAAAAGTCATCTTCAAACGAGTAGTCTCCTGTTTTTTTTTGTTGCCCAACCACATACTGCATTGTCATTGGTTTATGTAAATTTTTTCCTTGTTTTGTTGCTGTTATAGTTTTTCTTTTAATATGATACGAGTAAAAAAAACAATATTGAAGAGGAGTCTCTATGGTCGAATATGTAAAAAAGTTCCTCAATTGCCACATTCGACCTGATATAGTCCGAAACTTGCACTCATACATAAATATGTACATTGTACATATAAGCATGTACATACATATGTACATATATATATATATATATATATATATATATATATATATATATATATATATATATATGTATATTTAAATGCTGAAACTGGCTAAAGTCAAAACAATCAAATTGTTGCTTATGCACACAGAAAATTTCGGTAAAAATTTTCTTTGCTTCCTTGAAGGTGTCGGCTGCCACATTGGGGAAACATTTGATGAAAAACGTCAAATATTTGGTTATCGTAGTTGGACTGTAAGAACAGCTGATTGCTGGCATATAAAACTATTTGCCACAAAACACAAATGTGTCTAATGTGCTAGCTGCAAAACAATCATAAGTTCAGGATTGTGACGAGAGATTTAAATTCTCAATTTGCAAATGAAAATTGTTTATAAATTTCCAAAATAAACATCATATACATATTTAAAAATAAAGTAGTTTGTTAAAAAACATCTAGTGAAATAATAAGAAAGAAATTTGTTGACTTCCGATGGGAACTTCCAGAGCTTAGACAGTTGATAGCTTTAATTTTTTGAAGCTAAGAGGGCGAGTAAATAAGTACGTTAGAGAGTAATTCACCCATAGGTTAGGTTAGGTTAAAAGAGAGGCAGTACTAATCGATGTTTTGCGCTCATGATTCCTTTTTGCCAGTTGTTAACATGGACATAACGTCAATACAATACCAAAAAATTTCGGCTTGTCTACTATCGAGAATAATTTTGTGTTGTTGACAGTCTATTTCTATGCGCTAAGATCTAAAAAAATAGCAAGAGCCTGTCAAAGGCAGTCTGATGTTTTCGACAACGGGTACAATGACAATAATTTTTTTGTATTATATTGATGTGACGTCCACGTTGACATTAGATCAGGGTAGCATTTTCTCAAAATTTGTTTGGCATTAAATGTACTTTACATAAAAGATAGAACTAAAAAGTTTATAGAATTTACTAAAATTATAGAAAATTGCAATAGTCATCGTCCACACTATGAAATATTTGTTGCAAGACTTTTATAAATTCCCTTTTGAAACTGCATTTGTGTTCACACCGTGAAGCTATTCTTTTTCAGCTGAATATATTTTATCGTATATTGCTCATGATATATGTAACCCTTTTAGACATGCAAAGTTTACTTTGCAAAGTCTTAATTCATCTGTGTGCAGGACAGAGATATAAACACTCTCTCTTTCTGTCTTTCTGCCAGCTGAGTTAAGATTTTGCAAAGTAAACTTTCCGTGTGCAAAAGGAGTAATGCTAGGAACACAACTGGGATGAACGACGAATTTCGTTTACGTCGACGAATTCGTCGATAAGAATTTGCTGCGTAACTTCGTCGTGTGAAGCACAATAACGAAGAATTTACTCAGCGAACTCAGATTTATAAGTGCTGAAGTTGGTTATTGTGTGTGCAAAGAGAGAGAGACAATTTTTTTCGTCGTTTGTCGGCGCACAAAATAGAAATAAATTTATCTCAGAGTTCGTTATGCATGATAAATTTCGTTCTACGACGGTGTTGTGCTCATTTCAATATTCACAAATGTGTTTTATTTTTTATGACGAAAGTTTGCACCTAAAAATTTGACGTTCGTCCCAGTTGTGTTCCTAGCAATACTCAGCAAGAACTGCACTTACATGAAACAACGTACCGTTTTCCATTTGTCTTTCCCATTTCATCAACAAACTCAAGAGTCTTGCGATAAATGTTTTCCAGGGTGTAGAACAACCTGACAATGTACGGATCAGAATCCCAATAACTTGCATCCAATTTAATATTATCTATAAACGGAACTGAAGAAATTTTGATGTCTATAAGCAGACGTAGTTTAACCTTAACTAAAGCTTTTTAATATAATAAGTGCTAAAAAAAACAATAAATTAAACTCTTTATGATGATTCTGATACTCCTTTTAACACTTCTTTGCAAACGCTTCTTCCCTTAAATTTCTTCGAAATTTATTGTAGATTTACACTATCAATCAAAATACAAAAATGGACTGAAAGAATCATGTCATTATTCAACAATTACTTCGACAATATAAAAAAACACCCCACATCGGCGAAAAATATATTAAAGCCAAGAGGAACAACACCAACCCCTGTTTCACGAATATGAAAACTAGCCACCAAGTGATGACAGTGTAAATGTATGTTTGTATACACGTATGCTATAACATTATTGCCTCTTTTGTAATTGTTATTGTTACTTATGTAGCTGTAATAATGTTTTAACTATAATGCAATTACAATCTGTATGCGTGACTGATTGCTTGCCATGGATGGCTGTGGTGGGCGGCGATGCTGTTGCAAGAGTTTCAGCAGTAAACAGTTCCACTGCAAATTTTGGTGTATTAACTAAAGAATAAGAAAGTGTACCCTTGGTAAGTAAAAAAAAAATATTAAAATAAAAACCTAACTTATAGTCAAGAACATAAACTGTGGGACAATGAAATCTATTTGGGTCTCTGAATGTTAAATTTACAGATTAATCGCTTACAATCTGCAGTAACAGTAAGAAAACTTGGCAGAGAAGTTTTCTTATTAATTAACAAATAGTTGCAAAAACAAACTTTCATCAAATTGTAATACGATGAATCAAGACAATTTACATATTCGATTTGCACATCAACTGACACCACACACTATTGACCAAACAGAAAGATCGTTGATGATAAAGGTGTTGCGATCTCCAAAAACAGCTCGTTGTTCCGTTCTGCTAGTGCTTGCCATAATATTTACAATTAAATTTGGTGTTAGTTGTTCATTAATAATTATCACATGTAATTTAGCTTACAGAGCGATACGAACTTTAGCCTAATCAAATCATAAATATAGAAACAAATAAAGTTCGAATAATAATAATTAAATGGCTTGGTCATCTATCTCTGTTTAAACTTTTATTTTACCAGTGATACTGTACTATTATTGGAAACTGTATAATTGTAATCTTTAAAAGTCATCATTGTTGAAAAACCACAAGTGTAACATGTCGAATTTCTGCCTCAAATACGAAACTCAACAACCCACGTGCATTAACTCATTTTCAGTATGAAACCAAAAATGTATTGCAACGGTAGGAAACACAAACAAGAGCAATAAATCAACAATATAAAAAATATGTAAACTATAGGACAAAGGACATGCAACACAATTCTGTCAATGCTGAATGTAAAATAATAAAGATATTTTGCTGCTCAGCTGACGAGGATGATGATGAGCTTGATGACTTGATTTTATGTAAAAAAATACATCAAATTAAATTTTGATTGATTGCCCAATAGTTTTTGGTAGAGGAACTAATTAATTTTGTACTTTTGACATTTTATGTTGCAGCAGGAAGGAAATAATTTTAGGTCTTTTATGTGAAAAACTCTTTATGTTCAAAAATTTATTTAATCCAGCTCATAACCACTTTGATTTATAATGTTTTAGTTACACCTGTTTTGGAAACCAGTTTAGGTATATTTGAGGCTTAACGCATACAACATAACACATACATATATACGTATACACATACAAGCATATTTTTTGTTAACTCATCAAACTTTGACATGACGCTACTTGCTGATGCATGTATTTATTTTGTGGTTTTTAATGAAAATCTATGAAAATTTTTGTCAACGAGAAGCACAATCTAAATTTTTATGGTCTATATGTGTTGCGTGTATGGGTTTATTTGTTTTATACCTAAAAAAAAAAGACACAGACAAATACCGCACAGAGTGATACGTGATAAGGGTCACAGTAAATAAAATTATATTTTTCACAGATAGAATTCTCAATTCATAATTTAAAACGTAGAGCCCGATTTACAATGAACAATATCGAGGGCAATATTGAAATATTTCAACACAATTTACAAAAGTGCACTACAAATATTTCGTTCGACATCGAATGTCATTACTTTCCTCCTGGTTGTTTTAATGAAAAAGCTACTACGAATAGTTTAGAATTGTTTAATACAAAATAGTTAATTAATTTCAAATTAAGTGAAATTCCCTAGGGAGCCTTATATTTATTTAAAAATAAAAATTAAACGCATGTGATATATGTATGTACATACGTTTAAAAAGTCACGAATATATGAGGCCAGAAAACTTTTTTTTTTTAATTTGTTTCATAGTGTAAAAATTACACAAATATGTGAAAATCGCTTTTTGTAGGAAGTGTATAAGTTTTTCTATATACACACATATATACATATGCTTTGTGAATGCATCAGCGTTTGTGCGTGGGACATAAAGTGCGATTTATTTTGTTTATGCGGTTTTAAAAACTTAGCTGTCAACTACTGTGTATTCGTGTTAAGCCGCAACATATTCTCTAACTCAAAATGATGACTTAAATGCCACAAAGTGAGTTAAGCGACAACAAAATCCACAACTAAAACAGCAACAACAACAACAACAATAACTACAATACTTCTGCACCCCATATTTAATTTCCACACTCGCACACACACCTTTACTCACAAAGAACCAGGAAAAAGTCAACTTTTTATGGTTGAATTCATGCTTCTTCTTCTCATTAAAACCTTTAAAACCGCAAAATACAAAAAAAAAACAACAACTTAAGCATTTTCTGGGAAAATCCCCCGTATTTAAAAACAATATGTCTCCTTCTGTTTAAGCATATCTTTCGTATATTTGTGTGTATATGCATGTAGTATAAATGTGTGGCTTTGTTTGTATAAGAAACCACCAGAAAAAAAATTAAGTTGCAGAAAAAAAACAAAAAAAAAAACTCACGCCCACTTCTATAAACACTTTCACCTAAACTTACTGACTACTCGTACTTATTATACACACGTTCACTTTAACATTCAAATGAATGGAATCGTTTATTTTAACTCCTGTTTCTAAACTCGTGTGAATGGTAAAGTGTGTGTGTGTGTGTGTGTGTGTGTGTGTGTGTGTATGCGCGTGTGTGCAATTTAAGGAGCTGGCACGCAAAACTCATAAAACATTCAACATTTTCCGCTCACACCTCCCAAAAATAAATTTTATAAATGCTCATTTTGGAATTTATCCATCTACACACATTAAAAGTCTGTAAGTGCGGCAGATGGACGGACGGAAGGACTGAACCTTTTTAACAGTTTATATATATATCTAAATACTACATAGTTGTTGTTGTTCTTGTTTCTTACTAATTTATTCATGACATCATCATTAAAAATTATTTACATACAAGTCGTGTGACTCCAACAACAACTTTGACTTTGAGAAAAAATTTCTTACTGTTGTTTTAAATTCACTGTGGCAACTTCAGTGTTGCAGCAGCATTTGCTTATTCTTCCTGACATACTCAGCTCCATTTGACTTTTGCTTAAGAATGGAACTGTTGTTCAAATAAAAATTACTATAGCTGAATATATGAGTATATATTAATGGTGAAATTCTCTATTTTTTCAGTGTTTCAATTTTGTATAAAATATATATATATACGTACTAGTGATGCGCGAATATTCGTATTCGGATTCCCGAATATTCGTCCATTATTAGATAATCATATTCGCCAAATTCAGACGAATGCGACTACGAATATTTTTCCAAACAATTATATGTTAGAGGGGCTAACGCTCTAGATAACTACTATTTTAGTTCGGTTAAATAAAAAAATAAAATAACATCACTTGGAAAATATGTCTACGTATGAAATTTTCCATTAATACGATACAAACTTATACGATATAGCCTCAAGTCGGCCAACAAAAATTTTAAAATATATAATTTTTTATTGTCATACGAATATATTTTTTGAAAGGACTCCTTTTGGTCCATGGGAATTGGAAGAAATAATTTTCCTTGTTACCTTTACTAATAATAAACATTATAGTTTCAAATGGAAATAAGTTATTTATGTGTACTTAAAATATTTAAAAATGTCGAAGGACAAGAGATAAGGAAATGAAAACAGTTTGTTTGGCATAAAGTAACTTTTTCTGAAAAAAAAAATTAAAATTTGTCGAACTGTAAGGGAATCTATTAATTTTTTTATAGATATAGAAATTTTTATTTTGTATTATATCGAAATATTATTTAATGACGATCATTACAAGTTTTTATTAACTTTAAAGTACAAGGAGTATTAAGTTCTTTTTCAATAAAAATGTTGTTGTATTTAATTTTTCAGGCGTAAATAGAATGTCTATAAATTTTACATATACTATTCTTGTTGGTATTAGCGAATATCGCTTCAAATATTCGTATTCGTATTCGCGAATATCAAAACTTGACATTCGGCACATCAGTAATACGTCCATACATACATACCTATGCATGAAGCACATGCACACATACGTATACTTGATATACAGTCTACTATTGATAATTTGAAACGCATTAATAAAAGTATTTCAGTCGAATTAGCAAAAGTTGTTACATTGTCCCATTTCTTCGAACTTTTTATTTTTTGACTGCCCAATCACAACTTCTTGCTTATACTTCTGCTACTGAAATTTAAAGAGTCGTAGTTGAAACAACGAAGAGCTCCAGCTTTCGTGATGTTCGTACAATTTTCGGTTTGACTGACTGCTGCTTTAAATAAATACGAAGTTAACGAAGCAGAGATGTTTGTGTGTATATGTTCGAATGAGTGTGTATGAGTGTGATTTTCCTGTGTGTACAAATATAATAGTAAAACAAACAAGAACAACTGTTCCTCCACCAAGCGACTAAATACGCAATTAAAACTGCAAAATCAAAAGAAAATAAAAACACACAAGATCTCTACTACCATAACTTCCGAATTTATTTAAAGCAGTAGTCAGACAAACAGAAAACTTTTCGAACATGTCGAGAGCTGAAGCTATTCGTTTTTGTGTTAGCTTCTACTGCAACTCTTGAATGTTCAGAAGCAGTAGTATGAGCAAAAGCAAAAGAATATACACAAATGAAAAGTTTTTAAACGATGATTTAAAGTGTTTCCAAGGTCCCTTAAAAAACATTCAATAAGTTGAACAAATTTTTTGTCAATAGAACTCCTCCGTTCTCGAAAGCAAATCTGTTTATATTTTTTATATTATCAGGGTAAGTGAAATCAGTTCCCACCAAAGTTAAAATTCTTACCGAACATATTGATAGTTGAACATTTTATAGCATCTTGTTTAATGTTTTTTCAGTATTAATTTATGTAAATCGCAAACTCTTCACCCAAAGTAAAATAAGTGCTTAATAACTTTGAAGTAAGTATTTCACACACTGGATATCAGTAAAAGCTCAAGGTCTTGAACTTTTTTCAAGTGTTTGTATTTTAAATTAAAATTAATTTAAAAAAATTTAACTTCTTCTCTGGTCCCTTCAATTTCAAACTATCGAGAGTCTACTGTACTTTTTTTTCAAAACTTGAAATATTCGTATGCATAAATTTTCAAAATGAAAACAATTTTCAATTCAAATCTAATCGTTATCCTCAATATCACTAAGGGCCATTATTACAACCTAAAGATAAAGTTCCTGATAGTTAACCTTAACATTGGCTAACGTAAACGATAAAGTGACCATTAATTTTTTTCATTATTACAACTGTCCGATTAAATAAATAATACAAATGATGTATTGTGGCAACATTGGTGTACATACCGGCTACTTTTGACTGTTAAAATGCTTAAAGTTCACTTTGAAAGTTACCATGAGGATAAACCTGCTGTTAGCTTATCAGTCACTTTTACATTAATGTTTACTTGTAATAATCAAAATATATTTACCTGTCAGATAACATCCTAAAATTAACTATTTGTAAGTTGTAATAATGGCCCTAAGACACACGGAGTATCTTGCGTAGTAGTTAGTCCGTCCGCCTTAAAAAAAAAGGAAACAAAAGGAACATTTCATTTGGTATTTTTTCGTGTTTTAATGTCAGTGTAATTGTTTGTGTGGGTATTTATTTTTCTTTTTTAAAATTTTTTAAATGTTTCGCCATGAATTTTAATGAGATTTAGCTGAGCCTCCATTCCTAGAAAAGGAATAATGGTAAAGAGAGCAGGATGAATAAAATGAGTATATTTGCTTTTAGTTTTAAAGCAGTATGTGGCATTTATTTCTAATTTAAAAATAGATGGTAATATAAACAGGTTTTTAAAAAACATGAAAAATATTATTTAAAAAACAAATTTCCATCTGCCTACTCTTTAATACTGAAGAAAATTCCTGTTTTGCTTTTCTTCCACATTTGTAGTGAAAGGAGGATTTAAAATCACAAAATGCTCTTCAAGTGGTTATGAAAAAAGTGCATGATGCACCGGCAAACTAAAGTCTATTAATTATGCTGTTAAAGTCAGTAACGAAAAAATTATAAATGCGTTTAAATAAAACTTAAGAAAAACTTCATCCGACTTCAAAGTTCAAAATAATTTATATTCAGTTAACTAAAAATTTTTTATATATGCTAGCTATGGTGCTGCTACTCGAATAACACACACGTGTTTCTAGATCCCAATGCTTTTGTTCATTTTTTTTATTTTTCCAGGAATGTGTCTGTATGCGTACGTAATGACTGCCCCTACTAGGCTCGTATAAAGCCAGTGTGTGAAGTTTGGATTATATAGATTAGAACCTAGTGCTCTCCTGTAAAGGTTCCAACGCTTTGAGATTAATATACTCCAGTGTCCATATGGTGTTTCCAGGATAATTTTTAGTCAAGTGTCACTCCTATGTACTTGAAGTTTTTGATTACTTATATTAGTAAGATTTAAAAAAAGAATTTTTAAACTTCTTCGCTCTCTAAGATAATTTTTCAAGAGACTTTGTAATTAGTTTTTTGCTTTATATTCTAATTTGTTAAGTAAAATATTATATACATACGTACATATGTATGTACTCACCATTTATACCACATTAATCGCTGTTGACCATTTCATTTTGTTGTCCTTAATAACTTCACAAATTGGCCCAATTAACACCTCGAGCAAAGCCAAACAATTTTCTTCATTTTGTCCAGGACAAAAAGGCAGAAATTATTTAAAATCCCTCTCAGCAAAAAAGGGCAACAAATGTTTGAAATATTTGTATTTATTAAAATGGAAGATAATTGTTTTGTTCAACAACACACAAATAAATGTGTTAAATTAAATTAAAAAAAAACAGAGAAAATAAAATAAATACTTGTATGAAATATTTCAACCTTAAAACAAACAAAAAAAAAAAAAATAATAATATGAACAACAATTACAAATGTTGCGTTGTTGTATTTGTGACCCTTTTGAAATTAAGCTTAAATGTGAATGGAATGGAATGATGCTGCTTTCGACCAAAAATATACATTTTATTTTTTAAAATTTTGTAAACGAATGTGTGTTAAACCGCACTCAATTAAGCCATGTTTGTTTGTGTTCTTTTTTTTTTTTTTTTGCTTGTTTTCCTTTTACAGGCAATTTATTTGAAGGAGCAGCCAAAAACAATTTTTGTCAAGAACCCAATTTACCTTTTTTGTTTTCAAATGAATTTAAGCAATTTCTTTAATAAATAAAAATATTTTATAAAATAAAATTTACCTAATGGCGGTTCACTTCCAACTCAGAGCAGACATATTGCGAACAAAGTTTCTTAGTGACTCGTTTTATTAAGAATTTTAGAAATTAAAAAAAAAGTCCTTTGAATAAAATTAGTTTAAGTTGAAAGCAACTACTGATGTCATAAAAGGCCCCAAGAAGCATTTAATGTTTACGCCAGTAAAAGCAAAGTGACTAGATTAGTGGTCAAAGTCAAAGTCTGTTCTTGCTTTAATATTTGAAAGCTGCAGGACATAACGCTGTCCCATTTTTCATGGCCAGTTATTTTGTTATTTATGAATATCTATGTACAATACTACAGAACTGTTTGCATATAAATACTTTTACTCGTATTTTAGTGTTCTGCATTAGATGTATCGCACAAATTAAGCTTGTCATTCAAATGTGGTAACATATTGTTTCAACTATTGGCCTATTAGTTTTGGAAATTGTAACCTTAATTCAACCTCCTTTTTGCATAAATTCCTCAAAGCATTTGCATATACCCAGTGAACATATTTTGGGCGAAAAACATATGAAAGTTTGCTAGACAACCAACCGAATAGTTTAAAGTTCCCTTAGACATTTATCAGGATTTTCGACACTTTTTTGTTACACCGCTTATAAGAATAATAATTAGAATAGTCTGCCTATTTTCTAAATTATTTCATCAGATGGTTCTGTTCATTCCCTTTAAAAACAAACGACAGTTATACAACTTGTGAAATATTCTTTTTAGTTAATTTTTAAACATTTTCTTAGAATAATATTTACGTACTCGTATTAGTGTCAACCAGTCACACAATTTATTCAATTCGAGTAGATAGCCCAAAAATGTTCACTGGGTATATGCACCCACACAATATGTGCTGTATGACGTAAATATGTACTTCAAATACAATTACAACAATTTTATAAACTTATTCTACTTACATAAACCCAAAAATACTTTCATTTCACTTGGTTGACAGTTACAACGCAAAAAAATAACGATTATGATTTGCATAATTTATGCCATATTTTAGTTTGTTTGAATTTTTTTTATCTCTTTTTTAGTTTTAGCAAATACACTTAAAAAAATTGTTGAATTGAAATCTTCATGTAAAAGAAAAAAATTGTTTTGAATACTTCGTTTTTTTAAATCAAGTGATTTTCTAGTGCAGTACTAATGCAAGATTCTAGTAAATTTTTACGGACGTATTGTACATTCTATGAATAATTTATTTATTTGCAAACAGGACCAACGCATACGTAAAGATTAAATTAGCATTCCAAAAATTATTATTGCAATAACTGAAGCAAATGTCTTGCAAACAGTGTTGTTCAGCGTTTGTTTTTGAAGGCTTCGCTAAAATAAAGCATTTGAAAAATCCGTCATGTCTTGAAAGTTCTTTTAAATTGTCTTTTGCAGGGGTCTTTTGTATTATATAAGAACATGATTAGAGCGATTACAAGGAATCATATTTCTATTGTTATCTGAATCATTATTCCCTTTTTAGTTAAGTAAGAGGTGAAAAACATTTTATAATTTGTTTATGATTCAATCAGGGTAAAGTTCGTATAGTTCTGTAAGACAAAGTACATGTGATAATTTTTAAGGAATGGATTGTTTTAAAGACAATTGCATATTATTATGACAATCATTAGAAGAAAGGGACAAAAACTTTTTTTCAATTAACATATTTTCTCAGCTAATATAAAATACAGTAATTTAAGCGCCTGGAATCGTTTTTTGATAAGTCAATTGATTTATTTTTTACTAAGTCCCAATTTACACTATGCAAGTCTTATTTCTAAGCTGATTAGTTTGGTAGGAGAGAGAGCGACGGGAGGAAAAGAAACGTTTCTGTTCCCCTCGTCTATCTCTCCCTAAAACTAATCAGCTTAGCAATAAGACTTGCATAGTGTGATTTGGGACTTAATTATCACAAAATATCCTTTAAATCTGCAACAAGTGCATCAGTAATTTAAGTGAACTTAACTCATATCATTTCTCCACTATTTTCTTGTATATGTTTTTTCAATAGCAGTGAGTTTAGGAACCAGGTGACTTGTTATTATGACGCTTACAAAAGTATAACCTTACAAAGGATAACATATTTTCCGCAATCAGTAGGTCCAACTAAATTGATTACACTTATTTGACAAACAGGCTTTCAGCGTAAGAAAAACTTAGTGTGTAAGTCAAACGACAATACTTTGAAGTTTAGAGGTTTAGAGAAGCCTGCTGAGCAGACTTTGTAGTAGAGATGGGTGCATGTCAGTTTTTTTCAACACGTCACGTCCGAAACTATCTATCTCAGTACGGTACTGCACAGCACATACTAAATCAAATTGAATAGCAAAAAGGAATTTTTTAATGTTCAAATAAATACATATTTTTGTTTAATTTCTGAGATTTGAGCTTAAGTGAACCATATACCATCTAATAATTTGCTGGAGTTACGTGTTTGACGTTACAAAATATTGATTTTTTATTATTAGAAATTAATGCATGCAGTAATGCATTAAACACATTCACCACAGCAGGCTAAATGAACACGCGACTTCAAATGCCGCTAGCAGCATTTGTCGCCTCGTAGCCGGCTACATAATTATTTTGGAGACGGCAGCAGCACCACCTGCAGCTGATATTCAAGTACAAATACATAGTTTAATATTGCCACTTTTATATATTTTAGATTTATAAAAATTAATTACTCTTTTAAAATGTACTTATTTCACGTGAAAGTACAAAAACGAATCAATTTATTCTTTACATCAATTTTTGTATATTGTTTCTGTTAAATAATATGAAATAACTGTACGATATTCATTCATCCAATACTGAATTTTCTCATTGTAGCCAAGGAAATAGAAATTAGTTTAATTGGACTACAACGACAAAATCAGCATAGTCCTGTTGCCTTGCTGTCTTCAAAAGAATCATCCTAATATAAACATGTGTATTCTATCCTTGACAATTAGTAGTCGGTAGCTTGCTGTGGTGAATGTGTTTAATTTATAACCGTGTAAATTTTGCTCAGCACGAAGAGATCCGACCACACGCGAAATCAAATTTTTAGTCACGAGCAGCTCGTGTTTAAGGCTGGGTTAGCCGAACGTTGCTGTTGCTGTACCGCACCGTACCGTACTGTTAGCACGTTGGTGCACTTATAGAACATTTAAAAACGTGCGTATGCCTTACCTCGTTCTGTTGTTTTAATATTAAAAAGGAACAGCTGTTCACAAAACAGTGATGGGAAATAGAAAAGTTCAAATGGTGAATGTAGCGAAGAAAAAGTACCTAAAATATGTAAACGCTACTAAAACTGTATACTGTCTGTTATACATTTATAACAAATAAATATGTTCATACATACATACATATCGATGGACACAAGTACACCTCGTCACAAATATTTATTGCAATATCGTAAAAACAACACTTTTAAAAGCAGTTTAACAAAGCAGTTGTGCTGTTTAATATTATGTTTTTATCTTCCCCTGTAAAATTACAATTATTTGAGTTAGGGCCTTTCTACTTGTGACCAACGATATGTATGCAACATGAAATAATTTTTACATGCGTGCATACACAATAAGAAGTTTTGATACCATTTTAATCCTTTAATACATATCACATTTATATTATGCTCATACATATTTATGCATTTCTTTATTATATATCAGTACATATACATACACATGCATGTATATATTTGTGTACATAAGTATGTATATATGTACATTCCCAAATATTTATTTATATATTTATGTTTTTTCACACAGATATTATTAACAAAAGTACCAAAAAACTGAGCCAAAATACCCCTATTCCATTTAAATTACAATGGTACCATCACTGGCTTACAAACGTCACTTAACAACGTTAGGAAATTCTATTTTATACAGGTTGAGACGTGCCGTCAACGTTACAGCAAATTTCGGTAAGCGCTTGCATTGTTTTCAATCAACAAAAACGATCAGCTGTTTCGTTAGCTTACGTGGACGTTCGGCTAATTCTACCTTTAGTCGTGCGACTATTCTGTTACGAATCAGCTGACTCTTTTTTGTTTATAGAAATCTAATACAAGTAATTAAGTTTTTCTGTTTCGTTCTGTTCTGTTTCGGTTCAACATATGAAAATAAAAATAATTATTAAATAATTGTAAGTGACAGCATAAATTAAATAAAAATATTTTGAAATAAATTGTGATTGTGCTTTAAGAATGTAAAAAATTGAATTTTTAAAAGAAAAACATAAAATTATATTGAAACTTAACAATGGACGATGCAAAACTCATCACTTTAGTGGAAAACTGTGACTCTTCTGGTTAGAAACAGCTGATGAGTTACTACGGGAAAAGTAAGCATTCTAATTTAGAAGCAGAAGGGCACAGCACAGAACAGCAAGAGAAAGTAAAGACTTAAGGAAAGGAGCCTTAAATTGTTTATTAGGTTTGTCAAATAACAAAGTGTTTAATGTAGGCTAACACTGTATATAAGTAATTAGTGGCTGAGTCGTATTAATTGAGTCGTAGATTAATTGATTTCCTAAGGTTTTTATATTTTGGACTTTGGCAGACTGATAGATTATTTGGTTTCTGATTTTATTTACCTGATCTGAAAGCACACCTAATGAGAGGGAAAGAGAAAGAGAGAGAGAGAGAAAGGGACAACGCAGTAAGTAGAAAAATTAAATTAAAAAATGTCTAGTACAGACAATCTCGGTTAGTTTACTCATCTGTCTAAGACGTAGTAGCAATGGAAAAGTACGAAAGTTTTTGAAGAGATAACTAAAAAAAGGCATAATTGCAGCAGGGACAAGAAAACCGCCCAAGGCCCCATTTAATTACTTCGCAGCTCAAGCTTTCTCAATTCAAATTTCTTCATATAATACGATGACTTTATACGCCTCGCTGATAGCATTGTCGAATTCCAGGCTGAAATTAATTGCAGCCAATTTTTTAAAATTATTTCATTAAGAACAAAATTTTGAGCATAATGAAAAAATCTTTTTGTTGAATTAAATTAACCAATTAAGTATTTTACTTTTCGTATTTTTCGCTAAGTGTTTCATACCCTATATATAATCTTTCAGATTTACACAATTTTACTTCTAGTTTTCTTTAATTTTCTTTTAGACTTGTACACTTTGTGCTTAACTACAACCACACACAACATTTTATGCAAATAATTTCCAAGGAAAAAGTGCCATTGTGGTTAATGGCTGTAAAAGGTGACACCATATGGCATCATAAGATGAGTTGGTTAAACGAAAGCAACAAACCAACAAAAGACCGTCCGTACGACGACCGATCAACCAACCAAGCAACTGATGGAACGACCATTTAGCCAACCATCTTCAACTGTTCATGAAACGAAGGGGTCAAACTCATTAAACTATAAGCGATGACATTGTTCCCACAATTTCATTCTTCCTTTTTTTCGGATAAACATACATATTTATTTTTAGTACTCTAGGCAACACATGTTATAGGGAATATATATAAAACGAGGTATGTTCAGTAGGGAGATTAAATTTTTATGGATGGAAAGTTAAAAAATCGTACGGAGAATAAAAAAGTAATCTTTTAACAAAGTTTTTCAAAGAAAGTAGATGTGGAAAATTTAACTTACTTACTTACTGCTCACATTTTTTGAGAATTTTCCACAAACAAAAACAAATATTGAAAACAACAAGATGCTTTCGATTTTAAATGTTCTTTTCTTAAATCTCAATCTTTCCGAGTTTTAATTGTATTTCTAAACCGATTCCCAAGACTTTATTAATATCAAATATTCTTGACATGAAAAGATTTTTTATCGAATTTAGAACTTCTTTTCCGTGTAGGATATAATTATTTAATTTCTTTCTAGACATGTTCATATAAGGTATGATCACTTCAATTTGCTTTGAAAAAAAGTGTTCTTCGCATGTTAAAAACAATTTAATGAACAATTTGTGTTCACTTCTGGGGCCTGTTTCTTAAAACTAACAAGTGTTGTAGTACAAGTAAAATAGTTGTGGAAATATATTTTTAATAAGGAAATAATCTTTTTTAAGAATTAATCTATTTAAAGGAACAGAACTCTGATTGTGATTCAAATGCAAGCTGCAAATACAAACACCTGGGCTGTCAAGTCCACCAGGTTTGAATTCCCCTTGTTTTTTTTATAAAGGGTCCGCCATCTAACGTTTTTTTTTTCAATTAGTGCTTATTTCGTGAATGGTAACACTTAGCTCATGTCTGATTTGACAGATAATTAGTTTTATCCTTCCGCTGAACAAGCCAACTGACCATCCAATGCGTTTTCGCCTCGCTAAGTGGGCCTGCGATCGATTTACAGAAGATGCCGATTTTGCCAAAAAAAATCATCTTTTCAGATGAAGCTCATTTTGATCTTGGCGGGCATGTAAACCAGCAAAATTGTCACATTTGGGGCACAGAAAACCCGCTCGCATACATTGAAAAGCCGACGCACCCAAAACGAGTCACTGTTTGGTGCGGATTTTGGTCCATAGGCATAATTGGGCCATTGAACAAGGAGTGGCCGTTACAGTCAATGGCGATCGTTATCGGGCCATGTTGAACGAATTTTTGTTCACAAAAATTGAAGAGGAGGATATTGGCAACATTTGGTTTCAACAGGACGGCGCTACGTGCCACACAGCCGAAGCTTCAGTACTTTTTTTTTATAACATTTTCAAAAAAAAAAAGTTATTTGGCGGACCCTTTATATGCCACAAAGTTTTATTTTCGAAAATTGAAAAAAAACATTTTCAAAAGATTTTTTTTAAATTTTCCACCAAGTTGCGATGGGCTTTTCATTAAAGATTTTTGTCTTCGAATTATATTGTTCTCTTCTCATGCATGCGCATGAAAATAGTTTAAACAATAATTAGTTTCGAAACAACTTTGCAAATATTAAAAACAACAAAATACCTACAAAAAAGACAAAATACCTCAAAAATAAAAAAAAATTTAAAGAAAAGATATTTAAACCACATGGACCTTCTTAAATTCTGGCTAAAACATTTACTAACCGTCTGCAGTACATGACTTTTAAATTGTTAAAGAGCCAGTGAAGCCAGGCGAAGCACAGAAAAGGCAGTGTTGACACTAATAGACACCTTAGAAATTAATTACCAGCAATAAACCGCAAAAAGCACAAAAAAGTAATAGAGCACATGTCCCCAGGGATTAACTAATGGACGTTTTGGGCGACGTTGTTCTAAATACCAACGAAACGTCAACTTTGTAGCACAACAACACCAACAGCAACAACACACAAGAAACTATTAACAACAACAGGACTTGATTATAGAAAGGAGTCACGTGTCAAATAAAATGTCAACAAAACAATTGAGTTATTTATTTGAAACTATAAAAAAGAAAAATTTAAGAAATGAGTAAAATCTTCACACACACAACATCATAATACAACAAACAACCGCCGTTTAACTCTCTCCACACAGACCAACATACTATATAGTAAATAAGGGACATTAACAAGGAGCAAATGAATGAATGAAAAAGACTGTAAAAATAATAAAATAAAAATAGCAGGACACACACGCCTGGAGTTTATGAAAAGAAATCTTTAGTGCTGATGGATACAAAATGGTACAAAACTGACTGGTGGGTGGTTCATTCTTGTGTTTAAAATATTCATGGTGTGGCAAAATCTATTAATAAGACTGTAATGAAAAATTAAATCAACCCCTTGCCGTATGCTAAATAATATTGTCCATTGTACACGTACACTTGCAGAAAAATCTAGTGAGAATGAGATAAATTTTAATTAAGATAATAGCCCAATTCACAATCTTGTGCAATATATATTGATAATCATCACTAAGAATTGTTAAGTGGTTAGTATGCATATACTATACTATTTTGCACATGCAACGATGCAAGACTATTTGCGCAAGATTGTGAATCGGGCTAATATTTTCTCATCAATCCTAAATGAAGCATAGGGCCTGAAAAAATTAGTGGAATGGGTTTCTGTCTTGTGCCATTGCTTTTATTTCACTCCAACTCTTACTCATGGTGGTTATTTCTGCACCAACCTGAGGGTTCCTGATCGTTTAAAGGGACTATGCAATTTCCTAGGGGCGTCGTTCCAAATCTCATATCCATAGAGAAGGATGGATTTTACATGTGCGTGAAATATGATTAGTTTCAGATGATAGGATAGACAAATTGACCACCAAATGGTAATTAATCGACCAAAAGCTTGTCAATTGGACTTGTCGCAACTGAATGCCACTTATTTCAGAATTAGAAACATTTCTTAGGGTTCATGATGTAGATGTCTCATAACTTCACAACATTAAATAAAAATAGTGTTGCGTTGCTTGCCATTTTATTGAGCATGATATTGACATAAAAACATAGCTGTTGGCTCTTAGTTGACGCTATATGGAAGTCGAATTTGAACAAGTTTTAGGCAAAAACTAGAAGCATATTTCACTGATAACCATGATACAATAATCTAAAGGTAAAACCACATTTGACGTACAAAATTAATTATGAACTTTCCCCCGATTATTTGATTACTGTTTTTTTGTAAACAGAGAGGAAAGCGTTGCCACACACATATAATGGCAACTTTTATTTAGGAATGCTTTTTGAAATGTGTAACTTGAGTTTAGAAATTGTAGTTAAACACATATTTTTTTAATGTTAATTGAACATGAGAACAACGAAATGTGTGTGTAATAAGACCTACAAAAGCAAATATTTGATTAATTATTTAATTCAATAGATAACAAAAAAAACCTCACGGCTTAGGATAGAGCTGCAAAACTATCGATAGTACTATCGATAGTATCGATAGTTTTGTTGTAAATGAAATATCGATAGTTTTTTCCACTATCGATACTATCGGCAAAAAAAAACAAGTAATTAAAAGAGTAAAAATAATCGAAGTCAATAAACAGTAGCCGGCAGCTTTGAAGCAAATTATCCGTAGTTGATTTAAGCTTTTGTACAGCGATGGAAAAGTTGGTACAATTGTATAATTTTAGCGCTATTTGAATGCCAAAAGTACCGTAGCACCGCAGTGACCCATTTAGCACTAATGGAATCTATTTATATTATATTACATGCCAAAAATAGCATTAAAATATATTACCTTATGCAAAAAATAATGCGTGCTTCAAGTGCACATTAAAAAAAAGTTCCATAGAAAAACCGGTTTTAACGTTCACTTATTTTTTTTTTGCACAAGGGGGTTAATCTTTAGCTCGAAGGTATTAGAAAATTAAGTAAATCAAACGATGTTTTCCGGTACATAAAGAATTGCTGGAGGAATGTTATTTATTCCAAATTCATCTGCAGATGTGGAAATTTTATTTTCGTCGTACCAAGGAGAGAAGCCGACTATTTGCATCGACTGTGAACAATCGAATAAAAAAAAGGTTATAAACGTAGTATATCGTAAATGTTACTTTTATATTCAGATCCCAGCAACTAATATTCCTTATGCACCTTCTGGCGTTTTGTTAATTGATTTTTAGTTAATTAAAACGTACAAGTATTAAAAAAATATAAATAAAGAATTAGGTACAATCGTACTGAAAAAATTTAACTTTTTTTTTTAGTTAGTACAATTTGTAAATATGACATCGCATCCCTGCTTCTGTATACATAAGTACTTAAATACATATGTGTGTATATGAATTTATTTATAAATCCAAGTGTTATTCGACAAATAGTAGTCACAAGTATTTTAATAAATTCAACATCGCCGACGCAAAGATAAATTTTGGTGGTACTGATATCGCGACGGCCGCCAATCGTCTCGGATTTATTTTGACATACCCTAGCGTGTTTCCCTATAAATTTTTTTTTTAATTGTACCTACATACCTACATTTCCAGCCTAATCTTCGATGTAATTGCACGCGATAAAAATTAAATTGTCAGAAGGTTAAAATTGTCGCTTACGATAAAACTTTACAGCCAGTGTCTTAAAAATTATCAACGATTTTCGCATTTTGATAATTCTAAACCATGAATAGGCCCATAAAATTTTAAGTTCAATAAAAAAGTATATTTTCGATAATATGCCCCGATTACGATAAAATCGAAAAAAAAGGCTTGATATATTTTTATATACTAATGAAAATGTTGAGGACTCTGGATTTTTTTCGAGTCAAATGTCGTTTATGTAGCAACTTTTATAAAACTATTCGATACTATCGATAGTATCGATAGTTTTACATAAAACTATCGAAACTATCGAGTGGAGCGACTATCGATAGCTTTGCAGCTCTAGCTTAGGATACAACTTCGTTCTTAAAAACATCGATATACAGATACGGCGTTTCTTAGAAGCGATACATCGATGTTTTATTCACAGTTGTTTCATACATATAATACACATTCGCATATACTTCGTGTGCAAATTTATTGCTGGTTTACATCAAGCACAACACACATACTGGGACATTTGCATTCAAGGTAAACACCTTTCAAAGCTCTTAAATTTGTTCTTGTTTCTTTGCAAAGTAACAGCAAGCATTGTTGTCACCGAGATCTGGTTGGCTGTTCTGCTCTCGTCGGTGTGGAAGTACAAAAAGCTCTTTATACAAGTTTGCACATTGTGCATATGGCTTGGACGTAGCTGAATAAGAGTTAATGCTTTGTTGATATATACAACAAACATTATTCTTATTTTTTGTTTGCTAAGGACATGGCCTATGATTGGACTAGGAACATGTAATTATCATATTTCTCCTTACAATGGACCACTTGGTCTAATAATATCCGTAAGGATGCTACAACCCGTTAACAATTTTATCCGAATAATGTAAGGCAGCTGTGTCTAAACACACATACTCTAATATATGTATTTCAGCTTTGTTATTGTTTCTTTGCAATGACCAAAGATGTCGTCGAGATCTGGGGCAAATCGCGGCACTCGTTATCGAATTCCGAAATATTTTCATATAAATGCTATTGGAATATTAATACCATTGGAATATAACGATTGCCGCGATTTGCCCCCTGCTTGGATGTTGTGCTCTTGTCAGTGTGAAACCACAAAAGGTCTTTTGTAAAACTTTGCACAGGGTGCGTATAGCTTGGACGCAGTTGATGTAAGACAATACACCAGTGAGTATAAAGACAAAGTTCCGCCTTTATTCAGTTGGAAATTTCCTTCGTGTTGTTTCTTGCTTGCTGCCGTTATTGGTGCTGCTGTAACTTTTTTGCTGTTTATTTTTTATAAATTTATGAAATTATTAAAATATTTTCAATTATTTTTAATTTAATAAACAATAACGTCAAAAAAATAAAAAAACTCGGACAAACGTCAGAAGGTTAATATGGCGACGAAAAGAGAGAACGGTTTTACCTTTATATTATATAACTATATATAACTATAAAGCAACTGTCAGTTGTCAAACAGAACAGTATTACAAACTCAAAGATGTGCAGGTATGTATAAAACTTTGCAATTAAAGAACAAAAAATCAGTAAACAAATATAAGTAATTTCAGCCAAAATGTTCAGAAGTGATTCTACCCTTATATGCCTTGCAGGAAATTAAACTGACACAATACTAGTCACGTCATCGGTCCCCAAGTGATAGGTTCGAGCTCTAACACTTCATATGAAGCAGACCAGTCACTTTTACATGGGGATGGCCTAGGAAGGGGTTAATTAATACTTTGTATGCACCTTGTGACTTTTCCCATCGGGACCTATTCGGTGTAAAATTATATAAATTACATATAAATGTTATTCCGATATTTAATTTAACAATGAACACTTATAAACTTTTTTTTATTGCAACAAATGCAATGATTTTTTTTTTTTTTGGAATACGAAAATTTTTTGAGACTTGAACCGACAACCTCATACATGACAGGCTTGCACACTATCCACTCAATCACAGGGCCACTCATATTTACGGGACTGGTTCCTGTGTCACTTTGGAGGGAGAAATAAACATTATATTTATACTATTTGATAGATCCATGTGTGCAACCATATCAAACATGTTCAGTGCCAATTAAATTGGCTCAAGGTCAAGGCGATACATCACGAAAATGGTGAATATGTAACTTAAGACGTTTTTGTTTGAAAATAATTTTGATTCTTTGTTTTCAACTCTCTAATACTGCATTTAGATTGTCTCGAAATCGAGTATTTTTGATTTGAAATCTTTATCAAAATCAACACCATTTACACTAAGCTTGTTTTTTTACATTTTTCAAGATTTCGTATCCTTTGTCTAAAAATTTGTCCTAAACTGCCGGACTTAACTCTTTCACACACTTTCAATAAAAATGTAGTGGAACGTATTTAATTCACTCACCTTTTATATATAGTTACATATGTTTCTTTCACTCCTCGAGGGAGCATAGGGCCTTTTATAGCAACAACTATTTTAAGTTTGACAGCCGGAAACGACTGCCCAATAAGACGTCAATGACGTGACGTCATTGGTAATTCATGTGCCAGGCGTCGTATTCCGCAACGATGAATTTTATAGTGTTCACTTTTTCCAGTATTCACTTGTTGATTTGTGCATCCGAAATGGTGATAATGAACTATTTTCACAGTTATAGTGAAAACTAGTGTCTAAAATTTGCAGAAGGGAAATAGCGAAGAGTTTTGAACACTACAAAGCTCATTGTAGCTGCCTCAGATGGTATAATCTTGTATTAGTCATTCTTGGTATAGTCGATCTATTTTATCACATATGTATTTCATTCAATAAACTTTGATTTGGTTTCCACAGAGGCAAAGGTTGAAATGATTGCAATTTCTTAGTACCCAGAAATTTTTTTCAACCAAATTCCAAGTCAAGTTTGGGATTGTTCACCATGCGGTGAATTCAACTTCGTGGATATGAAGTGAAAAGGAGATCGCTTGGACCTAAAATTTTAAACGCAGAAAATATTGCTAAAAAATAAATTTTTGGCAGTGTAAACAAGGAATAATTTCAACAAGTAACTTTGCCACATACTGTCTCTACATCTTTATACAGTCACACACACGCACACCCACACATACACATACATGGATACACTTTACCATAAACATTTACTCACCTTGTCTTCCGCTTTATGTCAATGATACATACTTTTTTAATGGTACCGTCACACAGTTTGTTGCAGCTTCCCTTTAACAGATTTCACGCAGTTATTTCCTTCCTTTTCATATTTTGTCGTTTGGGTTAAAGTAAACAAAAGGAGCACGTGCTCTCTAACACTCGTTGGCTTCCTAATAATTCCATCATTTTCCTTACGACCCGTAGACGGGGGTTGAAGGTCTGCTTTTCTTAAAATAGTAAATGCATAAAAAATATGTGTTTGGTTGAAAGAAACGTTAAGGGATTAATGTTACTTTATTTGCACCATCATAATATCTCTATTTATTTTTATAGTATTTCAGTATTCATTTTTCTCTGCATAGTCACCAAAAATTGAATTGAAATCATTCGGTATTTGCCCCTGGATTAGCTGGATGACATGCGTCCACAAATATAAACATGCAAACAACGACGATATACGCACAATGAAAGAATTCTCCATATTGTTGATGGAAGGAAATAGTATCCAGCTTTAGCAATGATGTTTAAAATGTATTTGTATTTGGCCTACAGCAATGTAAGTGTGTACCAGCAGCTTAATATACAAAACGACCTACTAAGAGTCTGGCGGCTGGGATTTCTTTAGATTCAAATATGAATATAAAAGTTCTTTTGTTTGTCAAGATAAAGCGTGGGAATCTTGTCCTGTCAAATTTTGCTCAATCCCAATGTTAAGCTCTGGAATTATTTTGCCATTTCTTTTATATTACAAAGTGCTTTGTGGCATGTATAAGTAGAAAAATATTATATTCTCGTTATTGACGTGCCATCTCATCACCAATAAATAATAAGTGTCATTAACATTGTGTGCGGGGAGGGAGGGAGGTTTGTCAAGTGAAGGCAAAAAATTATTAATAAATTCAACGAATTTGCACAACAAATGAATATGAATTTTATTATATTGCTGGACTTACAATTTCCCAAATTCATAAAAAATGCGCATAAATGAATAAAAAATTAAATAAATTCAAGGGTCATATGAAACTTGTCGCATACGAGAGTAAGTGCACTAGAAAAGGGGAAGAACTGTGTCATAAACTAATAAAATTTCTAGTGGCATCGATTACACTCGCAAACTGACACACATCGTTGTAAAAATTGACTGATAAGGGGGCAGTTGTTGGATATTAGATTAACCCACAATTTCTATTAAAAATATATATCTACTTGTTATAATCAATATGTGCATAATTTATAGCACTATTTCTTTTTTAAATATTCTCAAGCTAAAAATTCATGTTAACATTCATGACATCCTAAAATTTTATTAAAATCTTTCACGAGTGTAACAAAAAAAAAAAAAAAAAAGTTTTTCATGCTTTTTCCAGTTACTACATTAATTTTGAAGTCTATTATAAAAGTAATCACTAGGCAAGTTCCGTTTTCGGAAAAAAGAAAATTTAAGAATTTTAATAAAATGAAAATTACAGAAACAAAAAATATTTTATCAACACGAATTCACACCAGATGGCCTCCACAGCCCAGATGAGTATTTTCGCCTTTTGTAATTTGTATCTCTCTCAGATGTCAACATACATTTTTCAGTATAATTTTTGACAATCCAAGAAGGAATTTTTCAAGGCGAATTGAGGCAAGTATACCTGCTATATTATTTGATTAGATAAATAATTGCAACAAACGAATGAGACTTGTGTTAAACTTAATAAATTTTTTAGCATACCCAGTTTTTTGTTAAATTAATAGTTTATGAAGAAAATAGAAACGATAAATCGTACCTGAATACTACGATTTCAAGGTGAATGCAAATAAGGTAGTCTGGTCTCAACTGCTCAGGTGACTTTTTCCGCTATTTTCAATTTGAATATATGTACATACAGACGTTAAAAGTCAAAACATATTTTTCAGTAGATTTCTTTTAACATCAAGAGTACACATTTTTCAATGCGAATTAGGCTGAGTATATCTTATATGAATTCGCCTTGCTACGCTTTAGTGTTTTTTGCCACTGTATTAGTCTGCCGCAAAAATGCTATGATGCAATATTGCTTTGATTTGCTCCATGGCATTACAAAATGTAGCAATAATAAGGTTTTCTATATAAAAACCGGAACTGGACACCACTATTTTTTTTTTTTCGAAAAATTATATAAACTTAACTGTAATGCATTTTTAGAAAGTAATGCCGTGATTGCATTTAATATATTAATTTTTATTTGTATCTGCTTGTTTTAATGATAATTCGTTTTCAATAATTACAGCAAGGCCGTGAACAATGTTGTAAGTGACAAAATAATATTTTCTCATAAGAGGGAAAAAGGCCCTTTTAAAGGCAAAATTACGTACATTTTTTATATTTTTAGTTTAACAATAATAATGATAATTAACATTAACTTTTCCTTTTGTAGCTCCGTTACATTTATCAATTAATTTCCACAGCTCTGTTTGTATCATTTTATTAGTTACTCACAAAGTCCTTCCACTGACTGATAATGTAAGAGAGCAATGTTAAAATACGTCTTTTACAACATTATTCGCTGCATTGCTTCACTTGTCTGATACCGCAATTTCGAAGCAAAAAGTTTAATCTGTCGCAAAACTTGCACAAGGAAGGAAATAAAAAATTTTTCGAATTCACATAATTTTGATTTCTCGTAAGATTTAACGTTTTCTGTAAATATTTTTAAAATTTTGGTATTATTTTTTTAGTTTTTGTAATTTTTTTTTAAATTTTTGTAAATATTAATTTTGTTTTAAATTATAAAATTTTTATAAATGGAACGTAAGTGACCTCAATCACCATCGTTGCTTATGCATGTGAAAATCTTTTTTAAATGAGCACTTATGAGTAACAAAACATAAGCCCTTTCCTTTTCCCTTTATTGTGTTCAAATTTAAATCACCATGTGACCATTTTCAAGCTATTACACCTTTCATATCAAACAAATCGTTCTTCGCTCATTTTCATCTTGATTCAATGACTTCATTCAAGCATTTCTAAATATTTGTTAGAACTGAACTGTTGTCGTTCACGTGTCGACAATGTTGATGTTGATGATAATCCCGTGTGTGGAATACAATCAAAACAATCAAACATGCCACACATATCGACGCTTAAATCACACGCCTGCCTCGCTGTTCTCGTACACTGAGCAGGTACCACGTTTCGTTTACTGATTCAATCATTTAGAAAATCAAAGAGACCTGTTTAACTTTTTTACTTTTTATCTAATAAAATCTTTTTATTTATTTTTTGATGTGCAAATTTTCATTTTATTGTTATTGTTGTAAGCATTTGTTTATACACAAACAATATTGCACACGACCAACCACTTAACATTTGAAACAAAACGTTTTTGGGGTGATGATATGAGTACAAACAATACGAACGCGTACATGGGCACTTTGTCTATTTTTTATGAACGGACTTGTGACGTCTGTCCTTTTTAAGTTTTAGAGATTTTTGCGATGTTAATCTAGTACAACAAAATGTTACAAAAGTATTTAACAATTAAGTTGCGACACGCTCCGGGTCATGCAACAATATGTAACTTGTACCTTTCGGGCTTGACAATAATATTCCCAATGTTATGGATCATTTAATGAATAAAAAAAGTTTCTTCTTTAAGAAATATTATATAAAAAATATGAATACATACTCGTAAGTAGATACATATGTATGTATATATCGATGGCTTAATATAAAAAGGGCGTATCTCAATTTTTTCGGAATCGTGTTTTTAACGTTTTCTGAGATACAACGTATAATTGCATCCTCCTTGGAGATCTTAGTACGTTACAGTTCAAAATCAAGGACTTATGGCAATTTAAAAAATTATTCCTGCATGTAAATGCTTTAGTTTTTCTTCAGTTTTTTGTTTCTCCTATAAAATATCGAAAATTTGAATTCCGCCTTTCTCATATTAAGCCATCGATATGTATATAAATATATACATATATAGAGGAATTAAAAAAGCAGTATAGAATAAATATCTCTGAGGTTAATCTCACCAATTTAAATATTGTAGTGTTTTTACAATAATTTTAATTTCAATAAAGCAAAAAATAATTAAATTAACAGACATATAGTAATGACTAGGTGCTGATAAAGTGCGTTGCTGCACAGAAAAATATCTGCATTTCCCCCAGGCTAAAAAAGTCTAATTTAATTTTTCTTCTCTTCTCTAGAAACTCACATTAATTAATAAAAATATTCCATTCAATAAAAGAATTGAAATTACTGAACTTAAGCCCGACTAAAAATTATTTCTGATTAAAAATTCACTATAGTTCAATTAAAAATCTAAAAAAAATAAAAAAAAAATGTCTCAATAAAATAATATTTCAAAAGTATGCTCAACTCTGCACGATGAACTCATGCAAACATTTACTTTGAAAAGTAGCACACGCTTTCGATACTTTTCAACCATTTCAATAAATAATCCAAACATCGTTCTGATTTATATTTATTTATTTGAACTTTTGTTGCTATTGTTGTAAAATATCATATCACACCAAAAATTCTCAAACATCCCCCTTTACATGTTGAAGCAAAATGTTACACTTGCCATTTGTACAAGACCCTTTTAAGTCAAATTATTTTACAAATACTGCCAATTTATCTGATCAGATAGTATTATATTTAGTTTTATGTGTGGATTTCATTCATTTCATTATTTGTTCTAATTCGAATTGACTGTGTAAATATAATCCCATGGGAATCAGCATTTAAATCACTTTTACACAAATTTTTATTTTTATTACGTTCCTGAGGGTCTGTCTGATTGTTTTATGAATGTATTTGTTTTGCTTGCTGGTGCGTTTATGTGTGAAAATGTTTAGTGGAGGGAATTGATGATTTTTTTTTTTTTTTTTTTTTTTGTTTGCATGAAGTTTAGATTTATCTTTTGGTAGATCTATTACAATTTTATAATTTGCCCAATTGCAAAGAAAAGATATGCTTGTTGAATGGTTGAGAAAACAATATTATGTTCCCTGAAACAAATGTGTGGTCGTTGAAACTATTTATTGTTATTTTAAACATTTATTTCGTTGCGACAAACAGAGTAATGTTTGAATTTAATAATTACATTATCACATCCATAAAAAAGTGTAATATGGTTGGAGTTTAACAATATAGTCTTGTTAAAAATTTATGACTGCAACATAATTTGTATTATTATTTAAAAATAATATGATGTAAATAACAATATAATGTTATCCAAAACCATACTATGTTAAGTTTTTTAAAAAAATCTTTTTCAGAAACATCTGTCAGTTGGGTATTTCATTTGTTAGCTATCAATAGTGCACGGGTGGTGTTAAATAAATTAATAGATAAATAAATTATAAACAAAAGGGTTGGCCAATAAAAATATATTAACATTTTTGTATCTCTTTATACGGACATGTCAGTATGTCGTGTAAGTATACATTTCTATATATACATTTTATTTCAACAATATTAAATTATTTTTATTTCGATTTTGATGCACAGCTGTTTCTACAATAAATATATGATTATAAAAAAAAATAGTATTATTATATTAAATAATACTGTGGTCGTATTTAACAATATTAATACAATATTAAAACATGGTATGGTATGGTGAGTCTCAATTATATTTTAGTCACATCTTACAATAGTGTTGTCATATTTACAATACTAAGATTAGTTGTAACAAAGTTTATTGTTTTTGTAGATAATATTATTATTAACTCAGATAATAATATTATTAAAGTTTGCTTTTCTCTTGACAATAATATGATTTGATTGCAACCATATAATTCAATCATAGTATGTTGCTGTTTGATAATGTTTGCCTCAACCATATTTTTTCTTTGCGTGTATGCGGTAAATGAAAACTTTGATATTATTTGAACTTCTCATTTGTTTAAATAAAAAATTAACATAAATAACTCTAGTTGTTCTAAAGGCTAAAGATTTCCTGATAATCTGCATTAGCAACAGTGAAATGCGCATAGGCTCCAGCTAAACCCCTCAATAATCAATTCCAATGCAGTTTTAATAAAAAAATATTTTACTAAATAAGTAAAATAGAAATTTGGCATTATTAATGCTTTGACAAATGTGAAACTGGAAAAGTTATTTTATTTATATTTTGTTTTATTATTTTTTAACATAAAACTTATTGTTTCTCCAAAAATATATTCATTCAGCTCCAAACTTATTAGATCCAATTAAAAAACAACAAGTGGATGTTGCTTTTAAGCAACGACATAAATTGCTTCCATAATCTTTTTAAGTCCAGGCAAAGAAAAGGGGTATCTACATATATATGTGTGTGTCTGTACGAGTCCAAACCAAACCAAACATCAGGACCGATTTTGATTTGGTTTTTTCTCTTTAAAAGGTGAATTGGTCAGGAGTCTCTTTAGCTATGTTTGAAAATCTCTGCAGCTGTTTAGAAGATATCACATCTTTTCTAGATTTATTCAGTTGAATCTGTGCGTTTTTGACGCCATAGCTCCCAAACGGCTTGACCGATTTTAATTTATTTTTTTTTTTGAAAGGTGACTTGATCTTATATCTTCTTGCCTATACTTGAAGAAAATCGGTTCAGCTGTTTTTTTTTTTTTTTTTGTAATTATATGTATCTTTGCTTCTTATGGAAGAAATAAAAAAAACTTCTAGGAATTTCCACTAAAATAAATTGGAAGTCATTCTGAAGGAACTACATTTTCATTGCTTCCAAAAAATTGATATTTTTAATTTTCCGATAGTTAGCAGAAAACCAAGTAGAGGTTTATTTTAGTCATACAAAACCTTGTAATTCCTCCATCGTCTTAGAATATACTTACTAAAATTTTTAGAAAATCGATTTTTTTAAAGAAATTTATGAACTAATTTTGGTCTAAAATTTAAAAGTTATTTACTTAAATTTACATGAAAACACTGTTTCTTACTTAAATTCGTATGAAAAGAAATGAATTGTTAAAATATGTAATTTTTCACCATTTTTCCGGGATGAAAATATTATTATGGAACACAAAAAACTAAATTTTTCTTAAAATCGCTTGCATTTCGGTGACTAGGCACCGAAAAAGAGAACTTCTTGCAATAACAACCTTATGTAAAAGTAATAATAACAGATCGAAATTTGCACTACTTCCACATAGCAAACTCTACATTTTTTACTGGGATTAAATGAGAATTAAATACCCCATTTTGTTACTGCACGCATTGAAGGTAGCAATAATGCGGTAGAACTCTCGTTTGGTAAAGGTTAAAATTAGAACAAGTTTTTCGGGATTAGAAAATGGAAGATTTTCATCTTTTCTGTCATTTCTGCATTGTAACTCTGAATTCTATGGAACTGAAATATTTATTTGGCTAAACACATGCAGTGAAAGACGGTTGTTCCTGCACGTTGGTAAATGACTGACAAAGAAAGATGAATTTAATCAATAGTATCCAACGTCAGAACATGTTTGACTAGAATCACAAAATATACAGAGATGTCACGAGACGAAAGATATTTGCGTTTTCGAACTGTCCCATTCACTCGGCAGCTGTGTCTTCTTTAACGATTTTTTTCGTAGTGTTTTGAGCTGTACAATTTTTATAGCTATGCTATTTATGGCGCAATACAGGAGTTACGATTTGATTTTCGTAACACAAATAATCGACACTACTAGAATTATAACTAATTTTTGTTTTGATTTCTTTGTACTCAAAAGCAGAGTACAAAATTAACACAACAAATTGTTTGATTTTGTTTTGTGTCGTTCTTTGAAGTGAGTGAAACAAAAACAATCAGATCGATGCTTTATTTTTTTTCTTGTATTGTTTTTTTAAATGAGCACAAACCAGAGGACACAGCCGATTGGCTGTAAACCGGCTAACAGCCGCCACTGGCCACAAACAATACATTAATTTATTAGTGCCCGCTAGAAAAGAAAATAATGGGAAATAAATGGAAACGTTTTGAAAAATTTGCGGCAAATTTGACATTATCATATAATCCCCCTTATTGTGATTGGCGATTTTGTGGCGAAAGTCAGGCGTTTTGTACTAGATTAAAGAAAAATGTAGTTTGTTTTCTTAAATCAACTGCAAATTGTCAAATTGGAAGTCGAAAAACTCCAACCACGATAAGGAGGAATATAATTTTATTGCAATGTTATTAAACAAATTAAGTTTGTTTTATATAGTTAAACAGCATAGCTATAACCGGGTGTCCTAAATTAATATTTTTGAATAAAAATTCTCAAAGTTATATCAGGAATCAATTAAATACTATTCTTAATCACTTTTTTAATACTAAGAAGCTTTCTCACATTCTGTTTTCAGTACAACACAACAAATTCTTTTATTTAATTTTGTAAACATTTGCACTTGTTCATTTCGCAAAATACATATTTTTTTTAATTTTTGTCTGGATTATTTTACTAACAACTTCATAACAAATATACCACATATGTCCCTTTCTCGCAGAACGTGTGTTGCAGATGACTCTAGCTATTTTCATAATTCATTTTTACCCCTTTCAGACACGGAAAGTTTACTTTGCAAAGTCTTAATTCAGCTGGGAGATAGACAGAAAGAAATCGTATTCCTCCCTCTGTCTTTCTCCCAGCTGAATTAAGACTTTGGGAAGTAAACTTTCCGTATCTAAAAGGGGTATTTCTTTAACTCTGTATTTACCCCTTTTCCACAAGCAAAGCTTACTTTGCAAAGTCTTAGTTCAGCTGTGTGAAAGACAAACGTAGTAGTACATTCTATTTCTGTCTTTCCCCCAGCTGAATTAAAACTTTGCAAAGTAAACCTTGTAAAAGGGGTAAAAAGGGATGATACTTTGTGCTAGTAGGTATGATGATTGGGACTACTATCTTGCGTAATTCTTGACTAGGCAAGACTGGCTTAGGTCCTTCTTGATCTTTTTCGAACACCGAATTGTAATGGAAAGTTCTCTTCCACACTATGAAACATTTGCTGCAAAACTTTTGAGTTTGTTGATGAAGGAGGAAAGAGGAATGAAAAAGGGTACTTTGTTTCATGTACATGCAGTTCTTGTTGAGTACATATGAAGGGGGGAAGAATGGTGATTTCTTTGTTTGTTCAAAATTTAGAATTCAAAATCGTATTTTAAAGAAAATGTAGCATTAGACCGGAGAACATAACTCCGTTTGGCCTAGAATTGTTGTATGTAATTTTTAAGTCAGTTCTTTTACCTTAGATTGGATTTGTTACCTTTTTCACTCCATGACGGCGGGCTTTTTGGTAGAACCATGAGCTATTGTTGGTAGTCTCGCACTTCTGGTAAATTCAACTGTCAGAGTCTTTCTATAATTTCATTTTGTTAAATTAAGAAATGAAATATGTACGTGTTTTATATATATTGCACATCCTTCATATTAAAAAAAAATATATATATTTAAGCATGAAAGTTGTTTGAGTTAAATAACCAAAATATTTGTTTAGGCTTCAAATGTATTCAACTAAAATTGATAAAGTTTTTTTTGGAACGTTTCCCATTAGCATTTCCTTTGAACACAGATTAACAAATATTTGGTTTATTCCATCTAAGTTTGACTAAAACTCAAGACTGCTTGACTCACTTACCAACTGATTTGGTAATAAACAATTTAAACATTCTTGTTAATTTTTTTTTAAATTGAGGTTTCCGTTCTTAAATGATTTTTTGAAACTTACAAAACTTTCCATCGGCTTTATCAGGCAACTTGAAAAAAAAACAAATAAAGACATCGAGCAGATGTGCTGCACCACGAAAAAAAAGTATTGAGTGAGAGAACCTCAGACCATATACTTCAACCCAAAAACACACATTCGATAACAAGAAGAAAAAAAAACAATCAACAAGAAATCTAAGAAATCTTCATAAACATGTGAAGATTGCAATAGCAGCAACAGTACAACAAACAAACATCAAAGAAGTTAAACTTAAAATAAAGTTTCTTAAGAAAAAGTCTTTATTTAACTTTTCAACCCACTTCAAAAGTTGTTGCCATTTTTTTGTTGCGTGTTTTCTCTACTTCTTTTTCTTGCTGCCGCCTGCCATTTTGTTCTTTTATACTTTTACTTGTTTAAAAGTATTTGTTTTTCTGTATGTAGAATAAGCTGGAGTGGGTGTAAGCTTTCAAAGAATGTATGTACGTGTTCTTGTTCTTACTCTTATTGTGTTGTGTAGGAACATGATGACGATGATTGGTAGCCCTCATAACAAAGTTCATGTGCATGTAATAGTTGAATTTTAAAGAGTTTTGTTTCACACTTCCGTTTCCGTTTGACAACACACACCCACACACACGCACACACACAAAGCGAATATCAAAGTTTTAAAATATTTGTATGTAATTTCTATTTGTACCTACTTTTCATATACTTTTGTTGTTATTTTTATTTACATATGACTTGTTTAGTTTTGTAAGTTTAAAATAGGGAAAAGGAAATTTGCATGTGGTTTAAAAAAGAAAGAGTTCCTTAGTGCGGATGAAGATGGCAAAGAGTGCTTATAGATTGCTCATGTTTGTTTTTATCCCTTCAAACGGAAATTGTATACAAATTCGAATATTTTATGTTTAAAGTTTATCTTTTTTTGTGTTAGCAAGCTTCTTAATTTATAGATTTTATTGTAATGTACTTATTTAATTGTATATACGTGTGAAAAATAAAAATAAAAAGCAATTTATTTGGCGACGTTTTACTTGAGATGGTGGGACGACCTAGATCAAAAATTTGAGAGTCATAAAATAATAATAACAATATAGAATAAGTGAGCTGGATCTAAATGATTGTAGTTTTGCCCTTCATACTACCACATTATTGCAAAGTTATATATGTGCCAAGAGATTCGCAATAAAAAATTCGTAATTGATTGTCAATTTGATTGCACAAACGGAAAAAAATAAAAAAGAAACACAGTATATATTTTCCTTTGTCCTCTATATATATATTTTTTTATTGGTATTGAAGAGTGATTTTTTATGTCCATTTTAGCCATTATTATTATTATTTTTATATGGCATAAGTTTAGTATGTTTTTTGTTTCACTTTTAGGGCGCCATTTTTTATTACAATTTACTATGTTAGTTATTCGCCAGTACTAAGGAAAAGCTTGCAACGGCAAAAAAAAAAACATAAAAAATGGCGAAAGAGCTCAACAACACCAACAACAGTGCAACATTAACCAACAACAAAGAAATAAAATAAAAAAACCTTTTAGTAATGATTCTGACCATTTTCCATTTTCACAAAGACCTCCAGATGAATATTTAACAATTTTTTCCACTACAATAGACAGTTTAAGCTTTGGTTTGGTTTTTATTATTTTTTGTTTGTTTTTTCTCTCTTTATTTTTCTCGTTTGTTCATTCCTAAAAATTTTTCTAAAAACAATGTTTTTCATTTTGCTTTATGTTATTTGACACTCCATACATACAAAACTATTGGATGCACTGGGAGAAAAGCTATTCTTTATATAAATTCTGTAATCATAGGGATATTATGTAAGTGGTATTAAAATAAAATATGCACTTTTATTGCACTTTATTTTTTTAATATTGTAGAAACAGGTACTTTTCACATTAATGCATTTTTTTAAACTTGTATTTTAAAGCCACGAAATAAAACTTTTTTCCCCCCTTCTGAAATTCATTCCATTTTTTCACATATTTTAATAATAAGTAAAAAATTAAGTAGTAAGCTTTCAAAACGCTTTTATTTAATAGCTCAGCAGCAGCTGTTACAAACTTTATTGTATGTATAGTTAATAATTCTGTAGTATCGGGCTTTGGGTAGTCTTCTAGAGATAGTTACATATTCAATTTGTATATTGACTTTTCTTGAATTTTTTTTTCAGTGTATCAAAACTGCTTTTAGCTCTGCAATATTTGAGCTGTTTTCATAGAATTTCTTGTATCATGTTGTACAAAATATATTTTTTTTTACTTTTTTTCTTATGTTTTTTTTTCTATAGCCCACCATATCGTCGTCCTTTTGGAATTTAACATGGCTAAAAACTATCAACTCCACTCCTTTGTACAAGTGCGCCAATATGTATGTATGTACACACGTTTGTACATCCATGTGCACGTTTTCTTTTTTAACTTGCCGATGACTGGCTGATTTCTATGGTTTCTTTTCCATTCATATGATTTCTTTTTTCTAATGTTGTTGTACAATGAATATTTTTTTTATTCCCTGTTTAGTTTGTATTTTTGCCAGAGGGTTTCTTTCCAGAAATACATAATATGGTTTTTTCTTTTTATTTTTATTTATTTTTTTTTTGTTATCGTTTGTCCAACAAACCAACCAACCAACCAACCAACCAACGAACCAACAACCATCCATTCATCCATAAGTGTTCTAAGTATGCTGAACATGTAGCTTTTGGTATTTATGACTATTGTCGGAAAGCAAATATTTGTCTGCAGCATATAAAAACAACAGTTAAATGTGAACGTAACCAGAATATCTATGAGTGAAGTATCCTTAAAAAACAATAGTTACACAAACAGCAACAACAACAACAACAACAACAACAACAATAACAACAACAACAATCACAGCAACTCAACAGCAACAACTTTGAAAAAGGAATTATTGCAAATAAGTATTGTACAATGCGGTTCATTCGTGTTTCTAAAACTAAATAGAAATTGTAGTTGTTATTATTACAGTGGCAAAAGTTCTTGTACTTCCTCGTTAAATGGCCAAAGATTTTTTAGCCAAATACACAAATACAGAAATGTCGTCAAGAAATAAATGCTGCACTATAAAACTACTTTATACAATTTCAAGAGCTCAAACAATATTCTGTTAATGACACGACGAGGAGTGCTTAAATTTTTGTATTTTTGCAAAATGTGTGAGTAATCGGGCAGGTTTGCAAAATGCCTGTTTGTCATACGCTTAATTGCAGTGCTGAGAAAAGGAACTGAGTTAAATAAGAAACAAATTGTGTTTGAAAAATTTTTAAACATGCACATACATACATAAAATAAATTAAAAAAAAATTATTTGCATGTTTGAAATGCAAGAGAATTCGATTTCTTTATATCTAGAAAGCAACTCAGTAGGTTTAAATGTTATCTAGGGCCAATTTTTGACTTGGTAATCAAACTGTAATTATTTTTAAGTTCTATTTAAATGCGAAATTGTATTTTTCAGTGCACATATAAAAATATTTAAATACCCAACCTTGTGTATTTAAATAATATTTAAGTTTTGCTAGCATACCATTAGTTTTTTGTGCTTGTGTGTGTTTATTGAAAACATATGCATGAACATCATGTGGTCGTATTAGAGATAATTTCGTTTTATATCATGGAATAAATAAATAGAAAAAGTGTGTTCTGATGCTGTTTTGGTTTTAGAAAACGTGTTTTAATGCAATTTTAATTTTCTTCACGTTGATAACCTAACTTTTTATTTATATTAAAGAGCTTTTGTTTGAGAAGCTTTCCATAATATTTGGAAATTTTGTAGTGCTACCATACTTTCATCGTAATTAAATAAGCAGTTTAATTAAGCACTCAAGAATTAAACCTTATCTAAGTACATTTTAAATATAAATAAAAAATTAACTAATTACATATTTAATTATCAAGTCAAAAAATGGGGATTAGTGTATGAGCTGCTCTTAAGTTTATTTTTTTATTATTTTATTATTATTTTTTATTTATTTATTTTTTTAAATAAACTATTTCTGTGTGAATAATTAAGAAGTGCTTAAGTCGAGATAAGCAAATTTTCAGTTAATGGCACTCCTGTAATCTTCATATTCAAAATTACCTCTGCTTAGCAAGTATTTATCTCTAAATTTCGTAAAAGATAAGAATAAATCGAACAGCATGGATATAAAATACCAAATTGATTGCTTGATGATGTAACCCGACAATTACGTAAAGTAACTTTGCAAATGTCAATATATGAGTTGCAGTGTTTAGAATGCAAAAGCAGCAAATTTCTGAAATCAAGCTATTAATGATGTTTATGATTACATAATAATAATGTTAAAGGTTCCCTATTGACTCGTGAGCGAAACATCGAAATCGAAAGATTTGCTGCCACAAAGTGAGCTCTAGCAGCACTTTCTCTTTCCGTTTACGGTAGCCGTTGTCGAGAGTTTTGTCCGAGATATGTTTACGCAACATTAGAATGCGATATTATTTACGAATGTTTTGGTTAGTTGGGAATTTTTATTCAATAATTTTTGTTGTAAAAACCAATCCATAGAAAGGAAAAGAAAAAGTGTTGTTGCCTTGCACTTATATGTACACAGTGAAGATCGACAAAAATCTAATAAGACAAAGTTCTTTCGTATTGCTACCCAATAAACCAATTTTTAAGCAAAATATAACTGTATTGGAGAATAACTTTTTATAAACGTACTTATTATTTGCTTGTATCTGTTAAAAATGACAACTGTTTTCCTAGATATGTTTACTATACACTTGTCTTACTAATAGTTTTAAAAGCACACTTGTAAAAGACTTATGCCCACTATAGTTTCATGAGTGTTTTTTTTAACGATGTCCCATATATGGCATCGTAAACTTCGCATTGTTTGCAAAATGCCTCAGTTAAGTTTATTTATTTCAGTGTAAAGTGTTTAAAAGAAAAAAGTGAATTAGAAAAAGTAAAAATTAAATTAAAAAATAATGCCATATAAATTTAAACAAAGTGTTCGAAGCGAACCCAAAGAAATTGTTAATTTGCTTCTGAATATAAAGAAAGCTTACAAAAATATTACCAATGTAAGCTTATTGTAAGTATGATTAGGAAACTATTTTTCTGTAAGCTTGTTATATATTTAGACTTCTAAGCTTTTTGTAAGCACTGAGTAGTAATATTATCGCAAGAGATAAGTTTTCTTAATTAAATAATTATTAACAAGCCTTTTACAATACTTTTCACAATAAATTTCTAAGCTTGTAGTTATAAACTTGTTATAAGCTATTTCTATATAGTTTTGGTTTATTGGGTAGTGCAGAGTGCTGTACATGTGTATGTGTTTTTCGTATTGCTAGTCCCACTTGATCTGAGATTCGATAAAAACGAATACTCACTAGAGCGAAGAAATTTCGAATAAAAATTGTTCCCTATTTGTTCGCTAATCTAAGAAAATTCGAATGTCCGCTAAAACTTCGAGCTTCGAACTTCTCTCGATAGTTTTTCGAATGTGTGATGGTAGCCGAGTGGATGTGTGCTAGACTGTTAGTGTAGACGTACCAAGTTCGATGCATGACAGCACTGCAAGTTAAAAAATAAAATAAGAACAGAAAAAAATTTGTCACGATAGCCTAGTGGATGTGTATTAGTATGCTGGAATGGAGGTACCATGTTCGAATAATGCAGCATAAATTAAGAGGTATTAAAAAAATAAATAAAATAAGTTAAAGTAAATATGTAATAATAAAATAATATTACTTTTTTACTTTTTCTGCTGCATCTTTGGCACATCGAAATTAGTTCGATATTTTCTCATTTTCGATATTGCTAGCGAAACTTAGATAACGAATGTTTTTTGGCAAAAAACTGACAGGTGACCTTTTTTCGATTCATTTTTTAGTGTCACTCCCGATAGTTTTACACGATATATGCACGATGTACATTCGAAATAGATATCAATAGAGAAAGTCTCGGTCAACTGGGGTGCTTAGTATTTTATGTGTGTATTAAACACACACAGCCTATAGGGCTTTGGACACGATCAAAATGCTCGCTGTCAAGTTCGTGTACGTGTGCTTGTCGGCTTGTTGTTACAATGCTTGATGCCCCACCAAGCATTCATTTTTATTTTGATTTTGTGCTGTTCTTTTGGTTGAAAAAAAAATTTATAAAAATGTCTAAATAAAGAAATTCAATAACAATAATGGCAGCACTGCTTACAAAAAAAGAACAAAGCAAAATAAGAAAGTTCTAACACTTCTTTTTTCTTCACCAGTCAAATTTATATTCTTTAATTCCGATATTTTGGGCAACCGTTCGTAATGGAAATATAATTATAATGGAAATTTGCACGCGCTTGATGGGGTAACAATATACACGCATTAACAAGTGACAGCAAGCATGCCGAAAATCAAAATTTTTTGATTTTCCATCAAGCATCGTTGGTGTCACACATACTAACAAATTTTCACTCATACTATAACCAATCTCAGCAAGCATTTTGACCGTATCTAAACCCCTTATAGCTAAACGCTTTTACAAAAACAATTAAGTACCACGGGCATAGGGCTTGGGCACCCCTGCTATAAAAGTTTGTAAATGGGATTACCCAAGTTTTAAGAGTTATACCAAATTATTTACACGTCTAACGCGCCTCAAAACCGGAAGTGAACATTTTGAATCCCAATTTTTTTTTTGTTAATTTAAAATTAGTGTAGGATATATTCATAATACTGGAAATGTTTTGAACTGCGATATAAACTTGCATAAAAGATACCTAATGTATGTATGATACGAGTATGGTTGCTCTGCGAAACCGGTAGTGACAATTTCAATAAAAATTTCACGGTTTCTTCTTTTATACAATCATTTACAAGTGATTGAATTAAATTAAATAAAATTAGAAATATTTTGTTTTAACTAATTATCTTTATTGCCTCTTCCACTATTTCGAAAGAAGGTCTTCATGCGCATTCTAAGCGAAAGAAAACTGATTTTTATTTCTTTATCTTACCTCTGTACGAATTTTGACTCGAACGACAGGTCGCAAGAAGACGTAAGTGTTTCTATACAAATTTTGATACCACTAATTCGAATGAATTGTCAGCAAAGCGAACACCATGTCAAAATCAAGCACTTGCTATTTCGCTTTCGACTAGCAACATTTATTTGCAAACAAGCAGATAAAATTTATGAAATTAACATGTTGCCACTTTATTATTATTTTTTATTCAAATTAATTGAATTTATTTTTTATTTGTAGGAAAAACTCATGAAATATTCATCAAAATGTTGTTTGGCATTTTTGTTTTGATTATTGTTTTATATTCATTGTACAAAGTACTCGCACATTTCTAACATAACGAATGTAGTTTCAAAGCAAAACAGTAATAACATGCTGTTGCTGTGCGACTATTTTGTTGAATTCTTTTTCATTGTACAATATGGTTGCATTTATTTTCATGTAAATGTTAGTAAATTTTCAAAAATTGCTAGAAGTACTTGAAACTTACAAATTGGCACTACTTTGATTTACAAACACGTTAAACAAAAAATTGACAAACGTAATCATAAGCGAAAGAAAGCTGATGACATAGTGCAATGAAAATTTATTAAAGTTCGAGCGACTAGTTTTCTTTCGCAGAGGTTTTCTTTCGACATAGTGGAAGAGGCAGTTAGTAAATTCTTTGATTGTATAATACTTCATAATTAAATATTTTAAATAATATTTTGAATTTCTAAAACCAGCCACCTTAATTAGTTATATATGCTTGCAAACGTATACTTATTTGTTTTTAGGAAAACACTAGTGCCTGCAGGATTGAAGTCGTCACAGTTACTAAAAGCTTTGCAAATAGGTTATAACAAAGCAATTTCTATTGACACTAAAAGTGACTTAAGGGTCCGTTTTTATTGCCTTATGCGGCTTTTGAAATTTTCGAATGTAGTCATCGTTGTTTTTTTTTGTGGGTTAGAAAAATAAATAAAGCAAACACAAGAAAATATGCCTGGTGAAAGAAAATACGAGTACAAAAAAAATATATGCCGAATAAATAACACTGGGATTTATTGCCTTTGATGTCAAAAGAAACTGCAAAATTCGAAATTGAATTTTTTTCTCTCTGCAAAGTTTGCAAAAGACAATAAAGTGAGGCGAAATGAAAATATATGACTTATAAACAAACATACAATTACACAAACATTTAGATAAAATAAACTTTAACGAACGTATTTAATGAAGGCACAGCCACAATTTAGACAAATAAAATTGTCAATTTAAAGGAAGAACAGGCGGAAGTACAGTAAAATTCTACTAACTTTCGATTAATAAAAATACATTTATATGAGTACATTTAACTAAATATATTTTTTTTTTATATTTTTAGTTTCTTAAAAGAAAACAAAAGAGAGCAAACAATTACAAACAAATTAAAAATAGGAAAATCTCCTTGCGTATGTTATATTCGAAGACTTTGCACAAAATTCAAAACACACGAAACTGTTTTATATAAAAAATGTTTGATAACTAAAATAGGATGTATGTATAGTCCTATAAAATCCTTCCTTTAACTAACGCCAAGTTTTAATAATGGTTCTAGGAAGGGATTTTTTGAAATTCGAATTACAAATGGGTATGAATGGTTAGAAATAATACAGGTGGCACCTAAAATCCAAATTAATCTGAAGTCATTTAAACAATTAGTTGGACAAGTTTGTGGTGCTATTTAGTTTTTTTTAACAGGGTGATTTTTTGAGAGCTTCCGGATTTGATTAAAAAAAAACAAATAAAATTTAGAGAAATTCATGAAATATTTATTTGTGTCGATAGAACGATATACATATAAGTTATCATATTCTAGTGAATACACCTATTAACACTACACAAGTTATCATATTCTAGTGAACACACCTATTAACGCTACACAGTTATCATATTCTATCGAATACACCCATTAACACTACACACAACCATAATTATATAAAAACTACTTTGAATACTTTTTAATTTTAGCTGAATTATTAAAATATAAATTACTTGACAACAAAAACTACAAATAAGAAAAGAAATTAAATTAAAAGAAATTAAAATTAAAATAAGAAACTGCTTTTATTGCATTTTGCTGATAAGTTAATATTGCAACACCATAATATTAGGCCAAGTAAAAAATTGTAAATTATTTTAAACCGTAAGAATAAGCACAAATTTGGTATAAAATAAGAAAGAAATTAATAAAGATTCAGAGTTATTTCAGTACAACAGCAAACAGCGACTTTGTATTTAAATCCGCATAACTTATATACATATATAATTCAATATTTCAAAAATGATTTTATGTAAATGTTGACCACGGCTACGCCTCAAATAGTTTATATTCTGTGTCCAATTTTGGCATACTCTGCCCAAGATATCGGCCGGTATCTCACGAATAAATTCTTCAATATTGGCTTGCAGTGCGTCAACCATTACGGACTTGTCCCTGTAAACAGCGTTAACATAGCCCTACAAAAACTAGTCTAAGGCCCATATGACACTTTATTTTCCTTTCATATATTAAGTTTTAGAGAAAAGTGCAAACATATTGGAATAGGAAAACTCAACAGGTGCAAAGGGTTCAGCTATATTAAGAAAAATGAAATAATGTCAACAACTTGACTAAAGTTATCGATAACAAATGAAGATCTGTCAAAAAAAAAATGAAAAAGCTTGAAACATAAAAGTGTTGGTTAATTAGCGCTTTATGGTTAAGCATAGCGACTACATTTAAGCATTTTGTTTCCGTTTTATATATATTATTCTTTCTAACATTTATTGTTTCTTTCTATCAATTCAATATTAAATCAATGAAGAAAAAATGAAGTGTCATTCGGGCTTAAAGACGTTAAATCGCATGATCTAGAAGGCCAATTGTACGCGCCCAAACGTAAAATAAACTCTTCGCCGAACTCGTCTCTCAATTGTGCTATCGAATCGATAATTTGTGGTCACCAACAACACTTGCGGATACAGCCACGTTATTTTCCTCTACGTACGCGTATTGGTGGTTTATTGTTCAATAATGTTAATTTGGTGCTAAATTTAGTCACAAGGACTATATGGAATATAGCCACCTCAGAAGGTCACCCAAACTGACCATAGCATTGAAGGAGTGCACGGATGCACTTTCTTAACCGAGCATGCAGTTTGATAATAAAATTCAACAATCTGCAATTATAGACTAAAGGGAACATGTTTAAAAGTAGTATGTAACATGAATGCATCTGAGCTGCCTAAAACAGTGTTGCCAAAAAGAAAGTTGTTAAAAAAAGTCACCCTTTGTAATCGAATATCTTACCTGAAGTACATTTAAAAATAATTTCAGTACCCGTTAAGCTTTTTTTCGATTTATGGAGATTTTTTCTTAGTTTTGACACTTTTTTTTGAGATTTTATTCAGTTTTTTTTTTCGTTTTTGGCAATTATTTGGGTTTTTGACGATTGAATTTAGTTTTAGCGATTTTTTAATTCTTTTCGTTTTGGAGATTTTTTTTTCAGTTTTTGACGTTTTTTTAGTTTTGGAGATATTTTTTCGCACGATTTCGAACTTGCCATTTTTGAAATTATATAGTCAAAATTACATTAACCGATAGAATACCCGTTTTATATTGATTTCTTAAATTTCAGTGTTAATGGGTGCAGTCTGCATAAAAATTCACCAACTGTGCAAATTTCAAGTGCTGTATAGAATTGTCTTTGTTTCAAGATTTTTCGCTCCTCGCTTTAGAACACTCTTTAATTTTTAACTGATATATATATGCAGTTGCAGCGGCCAAAGTTTTACATGTTCGGTGAAAATTTCAATTCCTATGAAATAGGTGCGAAAACCCAAATTTGCTTTTCACTAATTTTCTTTAAATTAATTTGCTTTTTCCGCTTAATATCATGCCTCATGAAAAATATCAGGACATTTGAGGAAAAGATCGCGGCTCCTGCTGTAATAAAATCAATGTAATATCTTTTTTTAAGGTTAGAGTTTTATTTTCCTTTCGACTTATTTTCAAACTGTCATACTTAAAATTAGAAGATGCTGATATATTTTTTCTTTTATTTTGCACTTTAATTTACTTTTGTTAATTTAGTTTCAGCTTGAACTTTTAACATACATTTTAAGGAGACTCGTTGCTCTGTTATGATGGTAAAGATAAGTGGTTTCAGCGGAGTATGAAGTATATAAATAGATGATGATGATGATGATGTCGAAGACGATGATTTAAATGCTTGAATGTTTGTTATTGGATGACAGTTAAATAAATATAAAATGCCAATAAGCGTCGACGTTGACATTTCTTTAGCTTTCTTGACGTAATTTTTTTCTTACTTTGTCGCATTTTGGGTATTCTTTGTTGTTGTTTCAGCAATTGAGTGAAAAAAAAGAAAAACACACCATAAGATTTACAAAAATAAACAACTTTCGTCGTTTTGGGAGGATTGTGGGATTTTGTTAGTTTTCGGCAAATATTTGTTTAATTTTCGTTTTGGGTGAAGTCATTTGTTAATTCAAAAGATTTCTTTTTCATTAAAACGTTTAAAAGAAGTTTATACATACATATCGAGCCTCATTTTCGACGAAAATTAAATTCAGGAGAAAGTTTTTTTTTTTTTTAAATATTCAAATATGTTTTTGTACGTAAATTGTCGCTTACGATAAAATTTTTCAGCTCTTACCTTAAAAGTCATCAACAATTTTGGCATTTTGATAATTCTAAACTATTCTAAAATTCTAAAAAACATCTCGCTTACGATAAAATCGAAAATAAGGCTCGATATGTACTCGTATGTACATATGTATATCTATAATTCGGACAGGGATACGTTTTTACTAAAGATATTTGTTTTAAAATACCAACGACAAGTTTATGGCCTGTTTCACAATAACGAAGCGAAACTTTCGACTTACAATTTATATTGAAAACAAAAACAAAGTTTCATATTTTATTGTTGTTTTCAATATAAATTTTCAGTCGAAAGTTTCGTTTCAGTTTTCTTTCGTTATTGTGAAACAGGTCATTAAAGTCAAAAGACGTAGAAAGGCGGTCTAAAAATCGAGGTTAAAACTATAAAACGAACATTTACGTAGCTAAAAATTATTCGAGCCGGGGGATTATATATGGTGATTTTCATAAATTATATGAAAATAAATAATTACATGCAATTTTTAATAACTTTAAATTTTTTTAAAGAGAAGTAACACTCAGGCAATTAATGCCTACTACTATTACTAGGTGTTACCTTCTTTTAGGAAAGGGATATTGATAGAAGACAGGCGGTGAAGGAAACGATAGATAAAAGGTTCAGTCTTTTACAACTCTGCTTTTTGCACGTTTTTAATAATGCAGTGCTGCAGCGCCTCTGGTGTTAAATGAGGCGTATTAAAATTTTTTTTTTTTTGAAGCTGTGGTTAGTAGCAATTTTATCGGTTATTTTACTTCGCGGATGATTCTGCTATATACACAATACCGACGAAGGAGTCAGTATAGTTCAGTGACCAGTGACTATGCCTTCATCACTTGAACTTTCCTACAACAACTGACACAAAGGGACCAAATAACTGTTGGATACAGGGATTGAGCCCAGTACCTTCGGTTTTGTAGTCAACGTGCTAACTACTTCAGCCAACGCCACCCTCAATATATTTCTGCTCCTTGAAAATTAATTAACTCAAATTTACACTCTCGCTTTTGCTCAAAATATTTAAATAATTATTTTTCCAACAATAACATACTCAAGATTTAACAGATGCCGCCTCAAGCATTGATAGACTTCCACCTTCTTGAAAAAAAAAATTCTCAAGTTTTTTTTTTAAGCTAAATAAAGAAATTTTCTCCATTTCGGGTATTGAATGCTTAGATACAACGTTTCAATATTTTGGAATTGCCACCATCTGAAGGCCGAGTGCCAATATTTTAAGCATACCTTGGTTAAAATATTTTCTTAATCCCAACAGTCCAGACTTCGTAGACCTTACTGCATACAAACTAATTGAAACTGCTAATATTATTTACTTTTACAATATGAATAAGATTCAATTCATTCCATTCCATTCTCGTTTATGCAATCTTTCAAATATAATGTAAGGTATTCAAGTAAAATAATATTGAACAATAACTTTAAGGGTTTAATAACAGCGACAATAGGCGAAAGGTAAATTCTGTTAAGAAAAAAACAAACACAAAACATTTTCGTTTTATGATGGCTAAACGCAACCACAATTACAACAACAAGGAAAACAAAAGCACTTAAATAATCATTTGAGCGTGATAAACACTACGGAGGCAAAACTCATTTCCAATTCATTGTCTATTTTCCTTTTTGCAAATCGGCATTTTTTAACTCGACTCATTCGTTTGTGATCCTGCAGTATTACAAAACATCGCTGTCGCTGTAGAGTCAAGCATTAAACACATTCACCACAGCAAGCTACCGACTAGCAAATGTCAAGGATAGAATACACATGTTTATATGAGAATAATTCTTTTGAAGACAGCAAGGCAACATGGCGACAGGTTGTTGTCTATGATGATTTTGCCGTTGTAGTCCAATTAAACTAATTTCTATTTCTTTGGCTACAATGAGGAAATTCAGTATTGCCAGTACAATACAAAATGTTGAATGCATGATTTTGTACAATTATTTCATATTATTCAACAGAAATAATATCCAAAAATTGATGTAAGAAATAAATTGATTCATTTTTGTACCTTTACGTGAAATAAGTATATTTTAAAAGAGTAATTAATTTTTATAAATGCAAAATATATAAAAGTGGCAATACTGAACTATGTATTTGTACTTGAATATCAGCTGCAGATGGTGCTGCTGCCGTCTCCAAAATAATTAAATAGCCGGCTACGAGGCATTTGAATTCGTATGTTCGTGTAGTCTGCTGTGGTGAATGTGTTTAATGCATCATTACGCAACGCATGAATGAAATTTAACAAAACAAAGTCTCTGTATAGTTTATTTTTCTATACATTTGGCTCGAGGACATGATATTAAAGAGGTTTCAGACCACCTTGTGGCTTATTAGTTATTAAAAGTATATTATATTTTTGTTGAACTCAACAGCAGAGAGAAGATGTGCAATAAAAAGCAAGTCAATTAGAAAATCGTAAAATGAAATGGGTAGAGAAAATAGTGAAGATTCTTTAGGGATTCATTAATGTTTCTTTAATAGTTTGAAAACTAAATGCATCACAACAGGTGAAATCAAATATAAATAAATATTTCGTTGTAGTCATAATTTCATGTTTTGGAATTACATCAAATTGGATAAGTAGTAAACAATTGAGAGAGTAACATTTGCAGTATGTGTAATGAAAAACCTGCATGAAGTTAGCATAAGTGACGGAATTTATCGTGGTTATATATAGAGATATTAAGAGTCTCGAAGAATAAAAAGTTCTGAAGTGGATGTACAACATTTAACTACCAACCAGAAGCGTCATAAAGAAACACATTCCTTTATATAATTTTCTGGAAATCCTACCGAAATGGTATAATATTTCTTTAGTTTTTATAACTTGCTTATTTTGTTATTTCTACTGGTTTAACGTTTACATTTCTATTTCAAATATACTTACTTTAATTGACCACATCTTTGTCCATAAAATGTAAAGACTCAAGAAAGAAAAATCGACCAAGATTCGCTGCAACAAACACTTTCAAAAAATCGTCATTCTAAAATAAACTGATCATTATGAAGAATTTAAAAAAAAAATCATCCCAATAAACAAATTTCATTAAGCCAAGCGTAGAAATATGATAAACCTAAATATCTTTGTTCGAAAAAGGTTAAGAAACTTTTAACGGTGAGAAAATAAAATAATGTTTATAAAAATGATGCCTGATTTTGTAATTTGTTGCACATTACGAGTATAAACAAAGAAATTCCTTTCAAAACTAAAGCAACAGGGATTTGTTTTTTCATTAGAGTCGCAAGTTGCAAAAGCTTTTGCGTTTCAAAAATAAATATATGAAAAGTCAAATAAAAAAAAATATTTAAGCCTACACACTTCAACAAATGCTTAAAAAAGGAGACGATTCATACAAGAGTCAATGAAACTGTGAATTAAAACCATCTTTAAAAAAGAAATATGTATTCACAAAATCTGACTAAATGATTCTGATTCTAAAATGCCAAAATTTTTAATGAAAAATCTGAAGTGGATATTTTGTCTTTTTATTGCTTTTTGTTTTTGGATGTTGAAAATAAAAACAAACAAAAATGGAATCAGGGTATTCTTTTGTTTGTCTTCCTAAAATTTTCCCGGTTTTGTGGAAATTTCAGGTGGGAGTTCCGGGATACACAATATACTCGTAACAAGTTTCAGTCCCTGAGTACAGCTAAGATCTATACGAAGCCATTCGTCCTACTTTTATACTGGTCATAACTTTTTCTTCTTTAATCGCAAATTGATGAAGCTTAAAACATAAGGCAAAGTAACATGCGAAGTGTAACATTTTACAATTAAAGCGTACTGAGAAATAACTTAATACATAAGTCAACCTGGGTGAGAAACCAACCGAAATAATCTGAAACCCCAAAATATTTAAGAGCGGCGGGGATACGCTCATAAAGCTAGGAATTAAAAACTAAGTATTAAGATTTAAGTTTAAGCGATTTTATTGAAACCTTAAACTTTTCTTTTCAAACGTGGGCGCTATCTTTTTTGTTTGAACTTGGTCAAAATTTTTATCTCAATACTTTTTATGGTGAAACTTTCTATAGGAAATTGGCCTTTTTCACATTAGGATAAATCTGACAAAAACCTCAGAAAATATTAAATAAATTCTCAATAATAGAAACTTATAAAACTCTAAATTAATATCCCAGCAAAAATTACTGCTTTCCAAAAGCGTTTTTGTAATAGATTAAAGAAAACTTCAACAGTTTTTCTTTAATCTATTACCAAACAGTCGTCGTCCTATTTGAAATGCGCCAACCACGATAAGGCAGAATGTTACAGAATCACTTGCTGTTGCGCATGAATAAGGCATTTTTTTTTGTTCGAGATGAGACAGCTAGATTCAATACATTTAGCTTCCAAAACGCTATGAATTGGTTTTGCCTTATTAAAGTGCAGAAGTAATAATATATAATTTTTGTGAGAGCCCGCCTTGCGTTAGTGCTTTTCAGAAGCATTTTTCGAAGCTAACAAATCCAGTAAGCAAAACATTGCTTCGCTCATTTCTTAGAGCTTCCAAATCAGAATTTTTTTTGCTGGGATATGGTATAATAGAAAAATACTTTTTTGATTTATTTAAATGTAACCTACCATATATCTCGATTTAGATAGAACACTTTTATAATTATAAAATAATACAAATATATTATAAAAAATGCATGTGTTTTCGAAGAAAGTTAATTGAGGTAACTTGGGGGCCACACGTTCAATTTTTGCCTTTCAATTCCATTCAATTTACAAATTTGAGTTGTTTCTTCGTCAGCGGCATTTAATGAAATTGACAATCAATTTGAGTCACAGCTATCAATTTCAAGGAATTTCTACACACAGTATGTGTGATGATATTGAAAGCGATTTATTGAACGTGTGGCTGCAGCGTAAGTATGTATAAGATGCATAATTTTGCTTTCTCCAAAGTGTAATTTTAAAAATTCTAACTCGTAGAGGGAAAATATCATTGTTAAAAAAATTATTAATTTTTTTCCATTTAATATTGTGATAGAAAATACACATGCGAAATTATTTTTGCCCCATCAAAGTGCGGTATTGGGAAACCCTAATTGCCATAAGCATAAATATTAAATCTGAGTGTATTTTTAGTATTTAAGTGTCTGTATGAGTGTGTTTATTTAGTACACTTTGTATAAAGAAAGATTATTTATAGAATGAAGAAATGGCCATTGAAAAATAAATTACTGCAGATACAAATAAACACTCGCACTCTTCTCAGCACAGTCAGATTTGATGGCAAAACACTGTAGACAGCATGACGGCGCTGGTTAAATCAACAAGCATGACTACAGTGCGAGTGGATAAATTTTTTTGGAATGTTGATATAAAATCTACGAAATGATGAAAAGATTTGTGACAATTGCAACTTATTTTATGAAAAACATTCACAGTTTCTGCGCCGCAAAGGAAATACAAATACAAATATTAAAATTTAATGACTATGAATCCATCCTATATGTTTAGTTGCAACGCGACTTGGCAGATATTTTTAATCTTCGGCCGAGTTTACATCTGTGTGCCATGTACCCAAAAAAGCGTAACCATTAATTACTAATGAAAAACTGTTCGATTCAGACATGTATTTATTGATTTAAACAGATGTGTAATCGTCTCTTTCGATAACAAGCTGATTCGAGTACATTTTTTTCAGTTTGAGATTATGACATTATGTAACGTAACCTACTTTTTATATAAAAATTATAACCAGCTGTTTCCTACTTCGCAGTTACATTACAATACAGTCGGCTAACTGAGCCATTAGTCTGCCCTTAGCGTTTTATCTTACAAAATAAGGCGAATTGTAAATATGTACGAAGTTAGCTTTAAACAAATTTTAAATGTTTTATGGCGTTAATGTTCAGATTTGAGCTCTTTTATTTTCAAAATTTTTTCATAACATTTATTGCCCACCCTCCCCCTTTAAAGGGTTAAATTTAATGATTTGTTAGAATAGAAACAACGACTACCGTTATTTGGAGCAGTTATAGGGTGAATAGATTCCACAAAAAAATGTGCCTTAATATGTTCTACAAATTTGCTGAGCATGCCCTACACCAGTGATTCTAAACCAGTGTGCTGCGAAATTCTAGAAGTTTGCCGCTAAGTTTTTGATATATAATTATGTTCGTATTGTTATGAAAATATACACGAACAATCCTAATGTTATAATTATTATCCACAATAGCTTTAAACATATTATTACAATTTTTCACATCTTATTTGTGTGAATTAGAATTTTAAGCATTAACTAATCTTAAAACTGAAAAAAAGATCAAGATTTTTAAATGTAGAAGACAATATGGTAGTAGTAATGTAATTTTTACGATTTACTATAAGTGAAATTATCGAAAAACATCAAGCTCAAATATCCTATTACATAGGGTGTCGTTGGCTGAAGTAGTTAGCACGTTGACTACAAAACTGAAGATCCTGGGTTCAATCCCTGTATCCGATAATCATTAAAATAACAACACCAGGCATTTTTCTGATGTGCATTAGAGTCCCTTTGCATCAGTTGTTGTAGGAAAGTTCAAGTGATGAAGGCATAGTCACTGGTCACTGAACTATACCGACTTCAGCAGATGCTAATTCTAATGTAACATCAGAGCGCCCTCCTTCGTCGGTATTGTGTAGCAAAATCATCGGCGAAGTAAAATAACCAATAAAATTGCTACTAAGCACAACTTCAAAATTTAATACGCCTCATTTAACACCAGAAGGCGCTGCAACACTGCATTATTAAAAAGCGTGCAAAAGCAGAGTTGTAAAAAGAATGAAGCTTTCTTCTATCTCTTCCTTCACCACCTGTCCTCTATCACTATCCCTTTCCTAAAAGAAGGTAACACCTAGTAATAGTAGTAGGCATTAATTACCTGAGTGTTACTTCTCTTTAAAAAAAATAAAAAATATATGTATTCTTATTATTAACTTGCAATTAATCTCTCAAGGCCCTATGCTCATTATAGAAGCCAAAGGGATCAATATATGTTTATATACAACCCCTTAATAAACATTCTGTTACTTTTGTAGTACATATTATTTTATTTCGCACACTTAAAGTTATTATCATAAACTACTTTACACAGTGTGTTAAAGTGCCGCCAAATTTTGAAATCGTTAAAAGTGTGACGCAACAAAAAAAGATTGAGAATCGCTGCCCTACACATTTTCATATACCGATATGCTGCACCGAGAAAAGAAACTTTAACACTCCCTAAAGTAAAATTCCCATGTGATATTTAAAAACGGAGACACACGTGCAATATATTTTTGTTTGGTCTTCTCTACCAGAATCTATTGTCAGAATCCGGTAATTTTTTTTTTGGTGTTGTACTGTGTTAATGAAAGTCTTAAATTTCGAAATAAAAATAAAAATAAAAATATACATTAAGCAAAGAAAACATTCACTAATGCAAAGAAATTTATTGCCATGTGCATTATTTTCGTGGGCGATCATACATGGTGAGGCAAAAATATTCACCCCATTGGAAGGTGCTAGAATTTTTACAAATGGTAGGAAATGTCAGTCAGTCACGGGGGACATTGTCGTTCAGATTGTCCTCAAAAAAGTTTAATTGATGACAAAACATGTGACATTGTCGACGATTTCCTTTAAATTGTGACATGTCGTACATTAATCGTAGAAGACAATGGGTAATATGAATAAAAAAAAGTATTTGCCTTCTACTTAAAAATTTGTATGAAAACCCCAAATATGTGTATGTTTTTTGTATTTTTAAACACATTTTTAAGTAAAAAGCAAATACTTTTTTTTATTCATACTACCCAATGTCGTCTGCGACGATATGGCTAACTGGGTACGAATATTGAAGTCTCTGCAGCAGAGATATTACGGAGCAAAAACGAAAAAGATCATTAAAAAATTGTCTCTATGTTTATTTATATACACGCATACACACATAAATGAAATAACAAGAAACCTAATAAATTCAAGAAGAAAACCTTATTGAAAAAATCAATAAGATAGCCTAATAAAATCAAGAAGAAAACCTTTTTAGAAAAATCAATAAGGCAACCTAATAAAATCAATAAGAAATCCCTATAGTTTACAATTTATAAGAAAACCTAATAGAATCAAGAAGTTTTTCTCTATGGCATGTTATTTTGGAGCCAAAAATAACGGAATTTGAGTAAAAAAAGTTGTGAATAATAAGATTTCTTCTTGATTTTATGTGGTTTTCTTCTTGATAAAATTAATAAGATTTACCACATAAAAACAATAAGGAATCTCTTTGAAAAAATCTTCGCTTCTTTCTGCTAGGATACCTCTTAACCTAAAAACGTTTCATAGAGAAAATCTTATTGATTCTATGAGGCAGTTTTTTCTCTGTGCAGTGACACATACTCCTTTTCATTTATTAAAAAAACCTTTCTAAGAACATCGTGTGAATACTTGTGCCACACACGGTAGAAAAATTGACATTAACCCGCCAATGGTGACGCAAATTTGACTTTGATCAATGGTGACGCCGGTCTCACGCTCCGGAATTTTCAATTGAAGATTTTTCCAAATTTGTTATTAATATTTCGTTTTTTTTTAATTTATGCTCTTTGAGAATAAAGCAAAGATGTTTAATCAATTTAAGCTCTTTTATTTCAATATTAACATTAAAAAAATTGTTTTATTTGAGCATTAAAAACAACAGCAATTTTAGTAATACATTTTTCAAAATTAAGAAAAAAATAAAAAAATCACATATTTATAAAGGAAGATAATGTTTTTTAATCTTTCGACATTAGGAACTTTTACAAAATAAATAAAAAAAAATATTAAAAAAATAATGAAAAATGTATGCTTGGTTATTTTATTCACATACACGGTGACACACGGTCTCATGTACCGGGTTAGTAAAAAAATACACAAAGTGTGCTCACGAGGCAGTTTCGTCATTAACTAGTAGTAGGGGATGTGCAATGAGGCAGCTACTCGAAGTTGCAACCAAAAATAATAACAGGGAATAATGTTATTCGAATTTTTTAACACACCCGGTCTCACAGACCAATAGGACACCAATGGCGGGTTAAAAAATCATTTATTGGGTGAGTAATCAACATAATAATTGATTAGGTTTTTTATGCATCGTAATAAAAGTTAAATTATTTTCATACTCAACGGAAAATATCTGCTTTTTTAGAAAAATATTTCACTGAAGAAAAGTTGGTGGTGAAAGGGTTAACGTTCTAAATATGATTATGATTTAATACCAAACTTTTTTTTCTAAGCCTAGAGAATTAAATAAACTTCAATCAAATATTTACTGAACAGCAGGCACAACATGTGATTACCATTGATAGTCCTTAGAATCATTTCAGCCTGATTTATAAGTGAACTAATTTAGTCAGTATTTATGAGTCCTGTAGTAAGCAGTTAGAAGAAATCTCTTACCTCGCTGCCTTCGTAGCATCATATGAAAATGTGAATGTGTATTTTTCACTTTAATTCATGGCGCTTAAGTGGTGGTGTCAGTCAGCAAGAATGTAAATAAACATTGATTCCATTCCATTCAAACATCTGCAAAAATATCCTTTCAAAATGCTCGTACAGCGCAGCCACTGTAGTTGTGCTGTTGCAACAACAAGCGAAAACGTAGCAATGAAAATATTTCTTATTCTGCTGTAAATCCTTTAACACATTGGGAAAGAGTCGCCAAGAGAGAAGAGATGTTTCGTTTAAATAAATACAAAGCAATATGCATTTGTGAACAACAAAATATTTTTTTTTTTGAGATGAGATCGATGGCTTTTGTTTAAAATAGAAAAAATAAATATATAGAACTAAACAGTTTTTCGCATTCCCTTTTGTTGATTTATTTTTCACTTTCATAAGATGTTTTTTTATATATTTGTATGAGGCAGTTAAACTGAAAAATTAGCTCACTTCTTAAACAGCAGGCCTGCTGTGGTCTGTCTTTATGCTTGTTGTAGTATTATTGTTTTGCTTTTCATTTAGCTTTGTTGCAACATGGGGCAGATGAGCGTTATTACATTTTGGTTGTTTGTTTTTATTACTGTTGGCGGTTGCACGCTTGCGCTGCTTTGTTCAAACACTTGTAGCTGAAGTGATGCTGAAAATGTTTGGGTTTTGCTTGAATTCTCTTTATTAAAAAGTATATAAATAAAAAAATGTGTAATTAGTTTGTGTTGTCTTTTGTGTGGTGTTAGTATACTTGTGTGTGTATGTCTGTTGACATTGAATTCAACTCCTTTATCCAGCAGCTGTGACTTTTTTCTGTTTTTGGTAACTCGTTAGACATTAATTGTGGTTTAAAATGGGTTAAATGGTAATTATATATTTGAAAGCCATTGACAAGTCAGTGAGAATATCATTGTAATTTCATTTGCTATCGCATCTATTTTTTGTAACGTAAATTATATCCATTAAATTTTGTTGTAAGAATTTAATTTAGTTTCAGTTGCGTAATACCAAGAATTCTGTTGAAAGCTGATTAATTTTTATAAGGATATATAATATTTCGCAAGCTTCGAAATAAGCATGCATTTGTGTATTTTTTTCTTATTTTCATTTAATGCGTGTCAAAATGAATACAAAATTTTGAGAAATATGTATATGGTTGAAGACTTCAGATGAGTTGCCGAAGTAGCAGCTAAATGGATCTCTAGACGTTCTTAAACAACAACAAACAAACGTTTTTAAGTTTTGCTAGCATAATTAAAATGTGTTTTAGTATAATTTATTCCTTACAAATTCGTACATATTATTTGGCTTTCCCAACTATACTAAAAGTAAATTATAATTTTTTATTTATTTTCATGAATAACAGCCCCCGTAAAAAAAAAGAAAATTTTCGTCTCATTAGAGCCGAAAAAAGTTCTTTTTAAAGTTTATTTAAAAAAAGGTTAAAGCTCTGTTGTTGGTTTAGAAAAAAAAATATGTTCATATTTAAAAATTTAACATCATAAACTCGAAATGAGAAATACATACATATAAAGGGTTTCCCAACAAGAACGCAAGATTTAAATTTTAAATAAAACACAGATATTTAAAAAAAATCGTGAAACTTTATTATATCGTAAAGTAGGCAAAATGAGGTTATGTGTGGAACAACAAATCGGGCAGATGGCCGCCGTGGCTTTGCTGGCACACACGCGATCTTTTAATGAAATTTTCAATGGCCGTTTTGCATAAATGCTGCGGTATTTCATTAATGCAGCGTCCAATTTCCTCTTTTAAGGCTTGAGTCGTCGTCGGCTTATTCGCGTAAACCATCGACTTCAAAAAACCCAAAAAAAAAGTCTAAACGTGTTAAATCGCACGATCTAGGCGGCCAATTCTGGTCTCCAAAACGCGAAATAACACGACCGGGAAATGACTGATGTAGCAATTGAATTGTTTCTCTGGCTGTATGACATGTGGTGCCGTCTTGTTGAAACCACATGCCCTCCACATTCAGTTCTTCAATTCTAGGCACGAAAAAACTGGTTATCATTTCACGATACCGAACACCATTGACTGTTTTGCGCTTGACCTGCCTTTGAGCGACATCATCACGTACAGCTGCGACATTTTCGGTCGATCGACCTGGTCGAAGGCGCGTTGTTGTCTTTACATAACTAACAGACCCAGTTTCGGCAAATTTATTCATTAATGTCTTTACAGTTGACTCTTTTGGAGCATTATTGTGACCCCAAATTGATCGCAAATTTGCGAACTGTAGCCGCAAAACTTTCACCATTTTGGTAAAACAATTTCACAAGGAGAATGCGCTGTTCATTCGTGTAGCGCTCCATTTTTACTAACCTCGTACCTTCTACTAGCAAACAATAACAATTGTTCAAATGTCAAACAATGACACTTCGAATGGCGCCAAATTTAAATCTTGCTTTCTTGTTGGGACACCCTTTATAATAAGGGTTGTTATTCATGAAAACCACAGATGTTTCGAACGAACTTCGAAAGTTTCAAGAAATATTTTTTCATGAAGTTTCATGAATTTTTTTGAACGAAACTTTTTCTATTTGCTAATTGCAGCGTTATAGAAGATAATGTTTTATAAAAAAGGACGTAGAATGAATTTCTGATTAATTTTTGGATACTTCCCAGTGATAAAAATATACATTACATAATCGATGACATCAGTAATACTTAGTAGCAGTCAGTGGTGATTCGTTGGCTTATTCTGCTATTTAGATTTAACATAAAAGTGTCATAGGACGCGTAAGTCGTGCGCTCTCGCTTACAAAGTAATCCACGATGTCGATATGTGCCACTAGCATTGCACTTACATCGACAGCGTAGTTGTAAGGGAGCATGACAATAAATTTAGCCTTAAAATTGGACCAGTATTTTAATTTTGTTTTATAACAAACTGTTTTAATCAATAAATAAATTCCTACTTATGTCGTAATCGAAGTTATTGGTAATACATGATATATCAGATTACACGTATGTACATTACAATCCAACTACTTAAATTGCTCACTTACGATGTCATACTGACGTCAATGATTATTATTAAAGTGCTTCGCTTAACTTAACTTATTTAAAAAAAAATGCCTAGCGTAAATTAGGTATAGCCTACGTTTTAACGAGCCATTGACTTGGATACGGCATGAACATGACGCCGGCAGAGCAAATGTGAAAAGTTATTCAACTTTGTTGTGTTGAACACGTGCGATGTCCATGTTCAGTAATATCAAAATATTTTGTGGTAGTGCAATAGAGATGGACTTTTTACCAATTTCGTTCTGTCTCTTTTCTTTCTATTGCAATTGGTTGCGGACGGAAAATCTCATGGCGAACATTTTTTCTCAGCCATGTGTTGGGGCATCGATGTCAGAGCATGAACGAGACATGGACATGAGCGGTCTCCATTGCGATGTCCGACATGATGCCCATACCACATTCATGGCAATAACATATTTTTTATTTTGTTTGTGTTTTCAATATAAGTAAGCGACAAAACACTTTCGCTTCGTCTTGTCTTGCCGGGTCGAAAATTTTAGTGACAACATTTTGTTTTACACGCAACAATAACGAAAAATTAAAAATACATATTTTTAATTGTTTAATATACATATATTAATGTAATTTAAAAGAAATAAAATATTTTTGATCTTAAACTATTTTGGAACTTAAATCTTCTGGCTTAGATGCGTAACACTATTATATATATCTCTGACTTTTTTCAGACTTAAGTTTTTGTTTTCGTTTATTTTTTTTTTTTGCTATTCTTATTTCTATAAAGTTTTTTCTATCTTGAACAAACAAGTCAAAAACAATTTTTTTTTTTATTTTTTTATAAAATAAAACTTCTTTAAGTTGAGAGTCATTTTTATCGAAGTAGTTTGGGTAAACTTAACAACTAAAGAAAATGAGCCAACGTTGGAGAAAAATTCAACCCAAATATTGTCAAACGAATGCAGACAAATTATTGAAATAGAATGAATTGAAATCTAGAACACAAACATAACATGTTGCTTTGCTGGCAATATTTTTGAAGAAGAACCGCCCACTCAAGAAAAACGAAAACTTTTCTTGGAAACAATAGTTCTTGTTTGTAGTGGCAAAACAAGACAAAAAATATATATCAAAAAATAGAAATAAGAAATTGTTTTAAGAAAAACATAACCAATGACATACTTTAAAACTGAAAAAATTTTAAATAAAAAATAAGTCTTCAACAATCAATTATTTTTTGCTATTTGCGAGCTTTTAAAAATCGTATTTTAAATCATTTTTATTAATTTTCCCCCTTAAAGTCTCCTATTTGGAGTTTAAAATCTTGCAATAGTTTTATTTCTTTTTTTTTGCCTTTTTATCTTTCTAACAAAAAAGGTCACAAGACGATACTTTCGTTGTAAAAATAAAACAACTTAAACTGCCCAACAAACACAAGATTAGAAACACATTATTTTCAGTGTAATATCAAAGACATATTTCTCGGTGGCTACATATGTACATAAATAATTAGAACATAATAAGTAGAATATAAAGAATCCGAAACGCAATCATTAGAAGTGCCTTCATTGAGGTAGTTCGCACTAGAACAATTTTTAAGCCGTACAATTTGTGTTCTTCTCCAAATTACACGAGACTAATTCACCTGGCACAAAATGCATACGTATACACAGCTTTGTGTGTGTTAGTGCTTTTCGTATTCTTTAACACCCCTTTTACACAGGGAAAGTTTACTTTTCAAAATCTTAATTCAGCTGGGAGAAAGACAGAGTGAGGACTACTGTCCCTTTTTGTCTTTATCCCAGCTGAATAAAGACTTTGCAAGTAAAATTTCCGTGTGTAAAAGAGGTGAAACACTTGCTGTTTTTTAAGTTGTGGTTGCATTGGTTTTATGCTGCTAATGCTTATTTTATAAATGTCGTTTGTAAGGTTAAATGTGATGTAGAAACTCGGTACAATATATAATAAGCCATTATCATGCGACTCAGAATACACAGAAAGATATATTCCTGAAATCAACAACTTTAATTCAAAATAAAATCAAAAATCAATTAAAAATGTATTTAAGTCAATTCAATTTTTGTTTAAAACTTTAATTAATTACAAAGTTTAATTGACTCAATTGCAGTTTAATTGATTTTTCGGTTTTATTTTGAATTAAAATTGTTGTTGTTTCTGTGTGAGAAACCATCAACATTGCAAGTGGCGATTGTTCATGTCTCAGCGTTGTATTGCTAGGTAATACCTTAGGTGACGCGTATACCAACAGCGATTATGGCCCAAGGGATATCGAAAAGGGACCCGTGGTAAAATCAATCATCTTCAATAGTCCCCTTGGGTATAATGGAAGCCTGATACCACTCCGTATCGTTTAACATCAAATGCTTACGTTTGCTAGGTAGTATGCATGTAAATATATCAATATGTAAACGTATTTCAAATTCAACTATTTTTTTTTTCTTTTTCTATTACCAATAATCCAAAAAAAGACTTCTAATACAACTGGTACATACAACATGTTAAATAGAAGAAAAAAAAACATTAAACATTCATGTGCAAACACACATTCTCATACAAAAACAGTCGTACAAATACACGCCATCATACAAATGAATACACGTACGAAACTTGAACATGAACATGGGGCAGAAATTTTATAAAAAATTCTAGTCAAGATTTTTTTAACTTCCTTTATTTTGAAGTACGCCATGTTTGGTTTGTCTTTTGAGCTTCCGCTTACAGAGCGTGCACATAGACGAAACTTTCTTTTTTTTTCTTCCTTTCTTCATTCTTTCCGCATTCTTTTTAGGGTAGAAAAACAAGTTTCTAAAGGAATAATAAATACAGGGTGCTTACTTTTAAGAAAATGCGTATTCTTGAAAATATAACATATGAATAGAATTCTGTGACCGATATGTATAATATCAATCAAATATTTTGTTTGAAAATGCAAAGTGTTTTATTGCGATAATTTAATTGAATAACATTTACTTTTTATATACATATGTATGTATGTATATCGTGATTCTCAACAAGGTTTTTTAACATTCTGTTTAAGTACAATAAGGGCCTTTATTACAACCTAAAGATAAAGTTCCTGATAGTTAACTTTAACATTGGCTAACGTGAACGATAAAGTGACCATCAATTTGTTCATTATTACAACTGTCCGATTAAATAAATAATACAAATGATGTATTGTGGCAACATTGGTGTACGTACCGGCTACTTTTGACTGTTAAAATGCTTAAAGTTAACTTTGAAAGTTACCATGACGATAAACCTGTTGTTAGCTTATCAGTCACTTTTACATTAATGTTTACTTGTAATAATCAAAATATATTTACCTGTATGATAACATCCTAAAATTAACTATTTGTAAGTTGTAAAATGGCCCTTTTTGAAGAATTTGAGCGATAAATAAATAAACCTGATTTCTTAAATTGTTTTTCAAACATATTTTTTATTGACCATCATATATGATAAAAAACTATTTTAGTTTGTTGTTAATTCACTTAAAAATAAAGGGTCCGCCATCTAACGTTTTTTTTCAACTGCTTCTTTCGTGAATGGTAACACTTAGCTCATGTCTGATTTGACAGATAATTAGTTTTATCCTTCCACTGAACGAGCCAACTGACCATCCAATGCGTTTTCGCTTCGCTAAGTGGGCCTGCGATCGACTTACAGAAGATGCCGATTTTTCCAAAACAATCATCTTTTCAGATGAAGCTCATTTTGATCTTGGCGGGTATGTAAACAAGCCAAATTGTCGCATTTGGGGCACAGAAAACCCGCACGCATACATTGAAAAGCCGACGCACCCAAAACGAGTCACTGTTTGGTGCGGATTTTGGTCCAGAGGCATAATTGGGCCATTGAACAAGGAGTGGCCGTTACAGTCAATGGCGATCGTTATCGGGCCATGTTGAACGAATTTTTGTTCACAAAAATTTAAGAGGAAGATATTGGCAACATTTGGTTTGAACAGGACGGCGCTACGTGCCACACAGCCGAAGCTTCAGTACTTTTTTTTATAGCATTTTCAAAAAAAAAAAAAAAAAAAAAGTTATCTGGCGGACCCTTTACAAATCAAAAATAACAAAGTTTACTAATTAAAATTTGAAAAACAGCTTTGTCAACTCGATTGTTAATACAGAAAGCAAATTTAATTTAAAATAATAGAGATAATAAAATTTTCTCAAGTTACAAACTTGAACGTTCTATTTTTAATTTTAATTAAAGTTTTAATTGCACTTGTAAATTTTTTTTAATAGTTAGGTATAACGTAGTATGTTTAATTTAAAAACAAAATAGGAAAAATAAAAGGAAATGTATTAATTAAGGTTTGAAACTTGGGCACTAATTATCAAAATCAGTGCATCAAAGTTATATTTTCAAAAAATTATGAAAGTCCAAGCAAAACCTTAATTTGTTTGCTTTTCTTCGGTGAAAAATTTTAATGAAATACATATTTTAAATTTGGTTTTTGTCCTCGCATAAATATCACGTTAGTAGCGTGATTTAGACCCAAATCTTGAACCAACAGTACTACAACAAAAATTTTCCATTCTCATTATACAAAGCATCTTCACATAAACTTACATACATACATACTATATATGTACATATGTACGAGTATTATGCAAGTATTTTCCTCTTGCAAACTTATTTAAATTGTGACCCTGTTTACATTTTTAGTAATTCAAGCCGTACTTAAAGGTATTTTCATACTTGATTTCAGTTGCTTTTTTTGTATGCTGCTCAAGTATGTACATAGCCGCAAAGATACAAGCAAAAATAAATAAAATATTTGCATATGTGTTATATGTGTACATACATATATGTATGCATGTATTTATGTATATGTATATGAACATACATGCATATGTAATGCCAAAAATAATACATACATATATAAAAATTAAGAAGTATTCAAAGAAGAATAAAAGAAAAAGTTTTACAAACACAAATAGCAAAGAACTATAATATAAGCAAGGCCACCATTTTATTTTAGTTTTATTTTTTTTTTATTTCACCAACTTCCTTTTCTTTGTAAAAGTTCATAGAAACAACAACAATAATATCCAACAAAAATCTACATGTAAAGGGTGTCCCAACAAGAACGCAAGATTTAAATTTGGCGCCATTCGAAGTGTAATTGTTTGATATTTGAACAATTGTTATTGTTTGCTAGTAGAAGATACGAGGTTAGTAAAAATGGAGCACTACACGAATGAACAACGCATTCTCATTGTGAAATTGTTTTACCAAAATGGTGAAAGTTTTGCGGCTACAGTTCGCAAATTTTCGATCAATTTGGGGTCACAATAATGCTCCAAAAGAGTCAACTGTAAAGAGATTAATGGATAAATTTGCCGAAACTGGGTCTGTTAGTTATGTAAAGATAACAACGCGCCTTCGACCAGGTCGATCGACCGAAAATGTCGCAGCTGTACGTGATGATGTCGCTCAAAGGCAGGTCAAGCGCAAAACAGTCAATGGTGTTCGGTATCGTGAAATGATAACCAGTTTTTTCGTGCCTTGAATTGTGCATGTGGTTTCAACGAGACGGCGCCACATGTTATACAGCCAGAGAAACAATTCAATTGCTACATCAGTCATTTCCCGGTCGTGTTATTTCGCGTTTTGGAGACCAGAATTGGCCGCCTAGAACGTGCGATTTAACACGTTTAGACTTTTTTCTTTGGGTTGTTTTGAAGTCGATGGCTTACGCGAATAAGCCGACGACGACTCAAGCCTTAAAAGAGGAAATTGGACGCTGCATTAATGAAATACCGCAGCATTTATGCAAAACGGCCACATGCTCTCATGTTTAATACAAAATGAGAATGATGATGATGACACACTCAAATGTCGTTTGTAAAAGTTAAAAAAAAAATACTTTTCCTTTTTTTATCTGTTTTACGAGTATTTTTCTTTGTTCTGTTTGCATTTAGAAAAATAAGTGCAAAACAACTTTTTTCAGTAGGTATGATCTTGCTGTAAATGCCTGAATGTATGCGAGTGAAAAGCCAAAAGAACCCGAACCAATGCCCATTAAAAATTCAGTGAAGCGTAAACCCAACAAATAAACAAAATTCAAATTTTAACTAAAACTGGTTTGTGATTTCACACACAAACACACACGTGCATACATTATTGTATACACATACATATTTATATATCTGTATGCAGATAATGTTTGTTTTTATTGCAATCTTATTTTATTTTTTGTGCCACATTATTGTGCGAGGGACATGCTCAACAAGGAAATAAACACACACACACACACACGCACACAAACATCTACGCAAACCAATATTTCCTACTTTGTGAACAGCAACAACAACGATGAGAAAGAATAGCACTTTAGGCAAAATGGTGTGTTTAATGGTGAATAAACCATGAACAGTGAGTGTCAAGCAGGGGAAATTTAAAGGCCAGCAGAAAAACAACCAATCAGAATCAGAAGAGGGTGTGTCTTCCCAAGGTAGAGCATTTGTTTCAACTCATTTCATTTCAAAATATTGTCTGCCTCAGCATGTAAACTCAAATGCAGTGTGCACAAATTGAAAAGTTCTTTTACAAAGTTTATAAATTTTAAAAAATACCTAGGTATATAGTATATGAAAGTAAGGTAAGGTTTCTAATCCAAAACTTTCGGAAACTTCTAATACTGAGATTAAGGTTGGGACCAAGTTCCTTATCTAATATCTAAGGCCATTATTTTTTATAAATTTTCTTTGTGACCATCAGCTTGATATACGATTTTTGGACAGACAACCTTGTTACTGGCTCTTACAATTTTAGTGTTTTCTATGTCTTCTCCATTTCCCAGCGAGACCACTTGAATTCAATTAACAATAGAACCATAACGATAATTTATAATATGTTAACACCAGCGATACGTAAATTTTACTCATATCATATCTTCCATTTGATAAATTTCAAACAATGACAAATCTGCGGTAGGACTTCGTTTTAATCGTTTGTTTTAATTACGTAATTTAATTTATTTATTTAAATCAATTTCTTATAAGTATTGTAGTAATTTTTGAATACATATGTACATATTAATCATATAATAATATGTTGTGCTTTAACACTTGTAAGCATATCATCACACTTGATGATAGCATATTTTGAAGGTATTACCGTTAGAATGCCAAACACTTGTTTGTATGTTTGTATGTATATAACATTAAAAAAAATTTAAAATTCACGTAAAATTTACTTACATTGTGGTTCTATGGTTAATGAGAGTGTGTGTATTAGTGCTGTTCTTGGCTATTTTAATTTTAATTACATGACTGCGCGTCGAGTTTCAACTTGCATATACCTTGCTATTTAGAAAAATATGTTAACATCTTTGTTTGAAAAATATACAAATAAAAAATTTTCCCTCTTATGCGAGACCGATTCCTAAACTTCAAGATCGTTTGAAAAAAGAATTTTGTATGGCAAAACTGGTTTTAACAAGTTCTTTAGCTTCAACGATCATTTTTGCTTAATCGAGTCAATTTTAATCGAGTTCAAAATTTTAAAGCAAATTATTAAAAATTTAATTGAGTCAATTAAACTTTTGTTTAAATATTTGATTAATTAAAAAGTTTAATCGACACCATTAAATTTTTAATTGATTACAGAAATATTTTTCTCTTTGTATTAGTAAAACAAAGTTTAGGTTGGATCAAGTACGAGTGAGATGACCACAGTCAAAAAGAATTTGTTGACATCGCAGTCCCTGAAAGTATGCAGTAAACTTTTTTTCTCAAATAACCTGGCGTAATTGAATCATAAACCGCTTCATATGATATCTAACTTGCACCAGAAGCACTGGCCGCAGCAAAAGCTTGAGTTTAATAAAGTGGGCGGAGTTAAAACCATAAAAATTTGTTATAGCTATTTTGCGCTAGAGATCAGAAGTTTGCTGCTCAAGTAGGCCTTGGTGAATAAACTAACTAGAAAAGTATTAAAATCCGGAGCAGGCTGCCCATAAATTAAATGATACAAGGGCGATGGCAAATTAATATGCATATAATAAAATACATAGTAGTAGTAGGAAAACAGAAAAAATTAAATTTTTTATTCAATTACTCATTTCAAAAAAAAAAAAAAAAAAAAAAAAATCAAATAATATTTTTACTGAAATAGGACAGCAGAATTAGTAAAACTAAAAATCAAAATTGTGAAAAACTTATGCCCTAATTCTGTTAGACGACTGTATCGTCTTGAATATGGACAAAAAAGCCGCAGTTGTGATTCTTTAAAACGATTATTATTTATTGTCTATGCTAGAAGGTTCGTGTATTTGCTTTATGATTTTGTTCCAAACATTATATCGAACACATATTTTTTTATATACGTATTTTTCAAACTATTGTATAATACAGTACAACTTCGACAATCCGGACACATATAGTTTTAGGCTCCTTCGGATTAACGAGTTGTCCGGACTATAGCAGTTGAAAATATTAAAATAATCTAAGTGAATTAAATACATACATATATATGTATGTGCATATATACATACATATTATGATATATTAAAAAAACGAAGTTATTTTGTGCTGACTAACTTTGTTGAGGTGGTTGATCTGTGCCTTTTGCTCTATTCTCTCTTATTCTCTCCTCAGCCCACTGAATGCAAATTTGAAATGCTTTCTTTGCATCTGCATTAAAGATCTTTGTTTTTTCATGCATTACTACTTTTTTAATGTTATAAATCTTTGATTTAGGAACATGGAAATTTTCGGCAACCTGCCTAATGTAAGGTTAGTGTTTAATGCTTGAGTTTATTATTTAAAACCATGGCACTTCGAATGGAATTAAACAAACACGCTTGAGAAATAATGAATCGAAATTTAAGAAATAACAGTGAAAAATGTAAATCAAAGTACAAATATCAAAACAAAACAAAAATTTCTGTCAACTCGCTTGTTTTGCTTGGATTTTAGTTTTTGTTCTTGCATAAAAAAAATTTGTCCGGATTGTGTAGGTAAAAACTTTAAATTGTCCGAAATGCAGAAGCGTCCGAATTATTGGAGTGACCGGACTGGCGCGTGCCCGGACTATCGAAGTTGTACTGTACTTTAATTAAATTTTTTTTTGTTTTAAAAACATGACTGTGATATATTTATTTTTCATTATCAAAGACAACAACTTTTTTTTTAAAGAAAATAATTTAGAGAATTCAAACAGAAGAACTCAGAAGTCCTTAATCTTCTTACTGAATTATGGCATTAATGGAATGAAAATAGAATTTTTTTCTTTATTAAAATAATGTACTATATATTGATGAAACCAAATACAGACAATAATAAAACTTAGAGCCAATTTCAAGAACATATGTATTTATTCAAAAGCGTGTTATAATTTTTTCTGTGTATAACTTAATCGAAATTTTGATCTCAGCACTTTTGACAGCCAAAAATTTTGTATAGAAACTTGACCTTTTTCGCATTTGGGAAGGGATAATAGATATTTTTCTGACTTCAAAAGAACTTTTTACCACATGCCTGCGATTGCTTAAGAAGTCATTGCTTACACAGATTAGATTTTTAATTGTATTAATTAATCTGAGTGGAAAACTTAATTGATATTATCAAATTATTTATAGGTGAAAATTTATTTAATTTTTAATTAATATTAGAAATATTTTAATTGATATTGCTTGTATATAATAATGTATTGTCAAGCTCTCATTTCTCATTTTTTTACATTAAAACTGCTGTAATTATTTACAATTTACAAATTATTTTTCTGATTACTCTAATTCGTACAGCTATTACGGCTCCATAAGCAGCGGTATTAGTTAACTATAAAAATTAGAAATAAGAATTATTTTATTTGAATATGCACCCAAAAAGAAAATTTTCTAGAAGGAAAACTATGACTGGAAGTGACGAGCATTTGTACTTCTTTCGAGTCAAAATATTTAGTAGATCTGAACGTTAAATTTCTCTAAAGAAGAATATTGAACTGCAACTGATTTAGTAATTTCTATTTTTATTTTCTTTCTAACTGTGGAGCATTTCATCACAAGTTTTCTATAATTTACTTATCGTTTTAATTCTTTCATCTTATGGCAGCACTGCTTGCTGTAAGAAAAGATTTGAGTGAATGGGGAAATTTAGTTACGCAAACTAAATTTGAGCTTTTTTTATTGCGCATATCGAAAAGAGCGAGCCCATCATTGTAGTCAGGAAATACAATCCCTTGTAATTATAAAACAAAGTGGTTGTATATTTAAGGGATTTTTTGTTGAGAGTCAATTCATGCAAAGAGCGTTTCTATTGTTAAAAATATTTTCACCAAAGGGATATAAAAATGAATGACAACAACAATTTCTTTATTTATGTTTTTGTTTTATTTCTGAGAGGGTTGAATTTTCGTTTCGGGGTTTTGCATTGTAATAAGAATCTTGTTGGTTTAATGGACAAATACGCGCACACTTGCAATCACACATCCATAAATATGAACGAATTCAAAGCACAGACATGAAATAAGGGACTGTAAAGTAAAAATGCTTTGATTTTTCTGATTGTCGATCATTTGCTAAGTGACAGTAAACGAAAACGGTTGGCTGACGCGAAACATAAATGAAAAAAAATATAAATACTAGTATTAGTGGATGTGTTGCGAAAAGTATTTACGTAAAAAAATATTTAAAAGAGAATTGTACAAATTTGGAAAAAAAGTTATGAAAATTAAAACTTAAATGAAGAAATGGAATAATTACAATTATTGAAATACATAAGTATTAAAAATTAGTATCAATTAATAAAGTGCAGTGTTAAACAAAGTCAATTACATAGATTTAATTATAATTTATAAATAAAAGTTTTATATAAAAAATACTTACATACATACATATATAAATCTTAAAATGTTGGAATTTTATCCCATGCCTACAAATTTGAATCATGGCGCTTCATTGTATCCCCACCAACAAAATCATGGCGGTGCGAGATTTTTGGATAATCCCGTCATGCAAAATATAAACTTGACCCAACAGCAGGCAAATTTACAACAGCAGCAGCAGCAGCAGCAGCAACATCAACAAATTATTGCTTCACCCAACCAAGCAGCATGTCCTCCACAAAATCATAATAATTCCTTAAACACCTGCTCAATAGCTTCATTAACAGCACAAACTTCATGTCTACCTAATAATGCTTCGAATACAACTAATGATGTTAACCCAGAAACTTCAAATAATACTTCCTCTGCCACCTCCAATACAACCTCATTACGTTTAACAATTAGCAATAGCCATTGCAATAAACACCAGCACCAACAGCACCAACAACAGCAGCAGCAAGCGTCGTCCTCGGCGTCGTCGTCTAGCAATTGTTCTACGTCTGTCATTACTGCCTCTGCCTCCAACATCTCCCCCCAAAAAACACCATCAGCAACATCAACAACACCTTCATCCATTAATTGTACAAATTCTGCCACACTGCTGTCTTCTTGCTCAAAATTATCCATAGAATGCAATGGACGCACAGGTATGTATTCCAAAAATAGTTTTATCATTTTTGCCTTTTATTTTTTTATATTTTTTCATTTTATCGTTTTCTTTTTTTGTTCGCAAATAACATAAGTATGTTTGTATGTGTTTATCTACTCTTTTTCGCTCCCCTTTAATTTTCATAGACTTTTAACAGACAGTTTAAAGTTGCCGAAAAGTTTCTCATAGTTTTCTTTTGTACAAGTATCCTTTATTTTGCATTTCACCTTGAATAAGCATGTAGTGAAGAAGGCTTTACTTACTCCATCCTCTAAACTTAAAATTGCATCCTTAACCTGCTTATCTGTACGCTGGCTGCGTGTCTACGTTGTATTTTTTGTAGCTTTGAACATTTTTTTGGTGTTAAACTTTAGGTGTCGGTCGGTATGTGTTACCTTAATTTATTTTCTTGGCTTAAATTTATTTTAGAAATACTTTTGCCAGTTGTTATGAAAGAAAGCCAGATTCTATGCTAGTGAGTTGTGGGTTGAATATCAACTGGCAAAATTTAAACAAAGATGTTAAACATTTAGTTTTAACAAGCTAAAGGATTTATCTAAAAATATTTAAAGCTTACAGGAATGCAGTGAAAGACGGTGAGGTTTCATTGTATAGTTGTTTTGAATAAAATAACTTATGAACGAAATAGAAAAAAATTGAGAATTCTTATTTGTGATAGAAATTTTCCAGGAGTAATTGGGTCTGTTTAAAATCAAAAACTGTCACGTTAAGTGAATTAAGGTGATAACCGATTCTTCCAATAAATTATTGAGAATTACAAAACTACAATTGTACCAAGAAAAAATTTTTTTTCTGTCAATTAAAAATTTAATTGAGATTTGTAACCAATTGAATTTTTAAACAAAAGTTTAATTGGCTTAAATACATTTCTAATTGATTTTAAGTTTTATGTTTAATTAAAGTTATTTATTGCAGAAGTATTTTTTTCTGTGTAGGCAACAATAAAGTGTCTCTCGACGTGCTTAGCGAATAAACAAAAAACTTATTTTTTAAGTTGCAATTTTTAATTTGTGTTTTTTTTTTTGGAATATTATTTCTTAAAAAAACTGAACCATATAGTGTTATTATCACTTTTGATGGCAAAATCTCCGCTGACATTCAGACACTGTTACTTAAATATTTGTTTTGAAAATATTTCTCTTTTTAAAATACACCGTTTACCCGAATCCTTTAAAGTAAAGCCTACAAAATGTTTAAATATATTTCGCTATTTTTTTTAACTCGGCTGGTTAGTATAATAGAGAAATCACTCTTTATTGGTTCATATTCTTTGATGATCTTCTGAGACATTGAGGTTGCTTTTAACAACACTTTTCGCCGTTTGAGGGCCAATGTAGCAATATGCAACTGGATTCAAAATCTACTAATTTATGGTAGGATAGGACTTGTGTTTTTAGATCTTCTAGAAAGACCCGCTATATGTAAATAGGGATACAACCGCAATGTTACTTCTAAAATCGCGGGTGTACGAATTTTTTGCTTAAGCTGATGAGGTAAAAATAGGTATTTAAAGAAAAGTCAGAGGGACATCTTAAGATAGGCGAAGAGACACGGGTTTAGTATTAATCCCAACAAAACAAAACTATTTTTCTTCTTGAGGAAGTATAAAATACTTGATCTCCATCTCATTACCCTCAACAACAGGGTGATAAAAGTGTCCAATATTGCAAAATATTGCAGTGTCATTCCAAACTCCAAGTCGAGTTTTAAGTTAAATATTCTAAAGGTGTGAGGAGAGCAATAGTTCCACTTCATATTTAAGAGTTACATTGGAAGAAATTGGAGTCTCATGGCAACAATCGTTCACTCGTTATATACAAACATCATCAGCGTTCTTGTGTTTGTTGCACTGTGTGTGTGTGTGTGTGTTTTGATTCATCGTATTCCAATTTACTGAAAGATTTTTTTATTTGTAATGAAAGCTCAAATTTATCATCTTATCTTTAATTTACAAAAAGTCTTACGATTGTGGTTTGCTCTTCTTTACTATTTCTGTTAATTTTCTTATATTTGTTTCACTTAAGACAAACTGTGTTTCATAATTCGTTTTAAATAGATGGAATAAATCAATTAATTAAATTAATGAAAATTTTAATTGATTACAATATCCACTTAATTTGTTTATGGTAAACGTTTCAACAATACAATATTTAATTTATTATGATCAATACTTCTATTAATTAATGGTTCAATACAATCATTGAAAAAAGTAGCTTTGATTTTATTTTAAATTAATTTGTTGATTCAGCCAATTAAACATATTCATTGATTTAAACTATAAAAACAACGTTATAACTCAAAAAAACAAATTTTCAGAAAACGAGTTTGAAGTTTTCTCATGAGTTGTGGAAACAAAATTATTTTATAAAATTTTTACAAAATAGGAAGAATGATTTGAGGTTAATTTTGCATATGACGTTCTTTGAGTAAATGGGCGATATGTTTAAATTATATTAAAAAGGAGAATTAAAAAACTTTTTAAATTTTTTGTAATTCTGATAACCTATATCCTAGTTTTGGCTATATGTACATAAATACAAAATTGAAATAATTTTAGATTCATTCAAACAGTTTGATGATTATGAGTATTTTTATTTTTGATGAAATAATAAATATGCTACCTACAGGTACTTCAATATGACAAACTTATTTGCATATTCAACACGATGGTGTTGATAACTAAATGAAACTTACGACCCTTTTTTTGACAGATAAGTTTCAGCACGAAATGCACTCCAGATAACGAACGATTAGACGCTTAACTTATAAAATCTACAAAAAAATACTGATAAGATTAATCAACAAATAATGGTTTATGGCAAAAAATAAATAAAATAGAATATAATCAGGACAACAAATAAATACTTCAAATGATGGCTAAGGAAAGTAGCTTCGTAAAATTATGTCTAAAAAAACCATCAATATGGTTATTCACAAAAAGTGACACCAAATCGCTTCAATTGTGTTAAATAACGATTACGATTGTAAGCGCACTTCTTTCCCTTTCCACCAAAATTTCAGTGACACTGTCAGTCAGCAATCAAATTTTCGGTTAATATGTGGGATATTTGTAACAGCCAAATGTCAAATAGTAACAAATCATGGCAAACGCTTAAATTAAACTTGCATTCATTTAAAAAAAAGTCACTATTAAATTCCTGTAAAGGTGCTTTCAATTCGGCAAAGTCTCAGACACTTGTTATTTGTGGTTATTTTCCTAAAAATTTAAAGTGTATGAATAAAATTTATTAAAAATAACACCGCAACCGTTGGGTAGTTACACTTGGAAAGTTTTCGCTGTCCTCTTTCCGAATTTCAACTTCGAAAGCTTATGTTGAAAAAATTGCGTCAAAAGAAGTTTTCGACAATAGCCCATTTAAATCGCATATTTTGTCCAGAACACAGAAAAAAAATATTTCTGCAATAAACACGTTTCATTGAAAAAAACTTAAAATCAATTAAAAAATGTAATTGATTCAATGATTCAAAAAATTTAATTTAGTTAAAAGTTTAATTGGCTCAATAAAATTTTTAATTGATTTTTGTTTTCAATTAAACCTGTTTATTTCAGGAATATTTTTTTTATATGAAAGCTCATTTCCACAGAACCTTACATGCCAACCACACGAGCAATAATCTTGGCAATTATTGCCATGGCAACTGTCAAATTCGATTGCCGACACAAGATATTAGCGTGTGGACCGTATGAATATGTGTTCAATTATATATTCAGCAACAAATGTTAAAATACATTGCTGAGCAACAATCTCTTAACAAACGCTGTCAAATACAAATTATATTAAGTTTTTTTCAACACAAAAGTAGAAAAGAAAAGTTTTAACTACATAAAACCAATAAAAGTTCAATTTAAAATTAGAAAAGGATAAAATTATTGATAATTTAAGTATTTATGTGAATAAAAAGCAAATATATTTGAATATACGTATTCGTCACCTCCAGATACATTGTTGAACACAAGCAATTTGACGTCATCATTCTGCCGGCGTTATTGCTTGTATTAAGACACATCAAATTGCTCGTGTGGTCGTAGTGTTAAGGTTGAACAAGCGGGCCATAAAGTTTTCCCAGTAGATAATTCTGTGCTAAGAAAAATATGATAAGAGCTGTGTCCCTCGATAAAGCTGCTATTTATCATACTCAAAGAACACCTGTTTAAACCTTGATAAATAGAGCCCAAATAGATTTGAAATTTTCTAGTGAAAAGGAGCGAGAGAGGAATACAAAATGTACACATTTCTATTTCAACACTCTCCCGCATAGTCAAGAATTGCTGCAACGAAAATTGCAAGTCTGGACCGGGACTAAACAGTTGTTGAAAAAAATCACTATGCGAAAAGTGTTGGACTACACGCAAAGAAAAAATATGGTTTAGGTAACCATAATCAAACAGCAACATACTATGATTGAATTATATGGTTGCAGTCAAATCATTTTATTGTTAATAGAAAAGCAAACTTTAATAATAATATTATTATCTGAGTTAATAATAATATTATCTACAAAAACAATGAACTTTGTTACACCTAATCTTAGTATTGTAAATATGACAACACTATTGTTAGATGTGACTAAAATATAATTGAGACTCACCATACCATGTTTAAATATTATATTAATATTGTTAAATACGATCACAGTATTATTTAATATAATAATACTATTTTGTTTTTTAATCATACATTTATTGTAGAAACAGCTGTGCGTTAAATTCGAAATCAAAATAAATTAATATTATTGACATAAAATGTATATATAGAAATGTATACTTACACGACATACAGACATGTCTGTATAAAGAGATACACAAATGTTTATATATTTTTATTGGCCAACCCTTTTGTTTATACTTTATTTATCTATTAATTTATTTAACACCAGCCGTGCACTACCGGTAGCTTACAAACGAAATACCAAACTGACACATGTTTCTGAAAAAGATTTTTTTTAAACTTAAAATAGTATGGTTTTGGATAATATTACATTGTTGTTTACATCATATTATTTTTAAATAATAATACACATTATGTTGTAGTCATAAATTTTTAACAAGACTATATTGTTAAACTCCAACCATATCACACTTTTTTATGGATGTGATAATATAATTATTAAATTCAAACATTACTGTTTTTATCGTAACGAAAAAAGTGTTTAAAATAATAATAACTAGCTTTCAACGACCACACATTTGTTTCAGATTGTTTCTCAACCATTCTATAACCATATCTTTTCTTTGCGTGTACGCATTCCATTTTTGTTCCAAATTATGTGTTAGCACTGACTTTGAACAGCGCTGCAGGTAACACTCGTAACTCAAACGAAATTATTTTTAACGTTTTGATGCATTTTTTCGAAAATGGTTTTTTACTCAAAATAAATTATTATTGCTAAGATTTTTGGTTCTTTTAAATTCTTTATATATTGTTATTTGTTTTATGTAACGATGTTGTATAATATAAGAAAGCTATGTAAATATGTACATATATATGTGCAGAGATCCAAAGCACTCAAACGCTTGAACATATGCAAAGTCATGCATGTTTGTATGCACATATTTGTCTAAATGCAGCGCATATTGAAACCAAATATTATAATAATTTTAAATATTTTGTAGAAATTGTTTATGAGTACAGTTCAGTATAAATTGATTAAATGTAAATTTTTGATGACAGGCTCAGAAATAAAAATGTACTTTTGATATTTTATTTACTCTACAATATGGTTTTATGTTTCACCCGACTCCCAAGTCTCACTTTGTTCATAAAATTTTCAACATATCGAGCCTTATGCCCTAATTCTGATCGACGATTGTCTTGCATATGGACGAAAAAAGCAGCAGTTGTGATTCTTTAAAACAATTATTATTTGTTGTCTATGCTAAAAGGTTCGTGTATTTGCTTCATGACTTTGTTCCAAATATTATATCCAACACATATTTTTTCATATATTTTTCATACTATTGTATAATACTTTAAATTAATTTTTATGTTTTCAAATCATGGCAATAATATTTTAATTTTTCATTATCAAAGACAGCAACCATTTTTGAAGAAATAATTTAGAGAACTCGAGCACAAGAACTCAAAAGTATTTTGAAACAAAAACATCCTAAATCTTCTTACTAAATTAGGGCATAAATGCAAAATCTCTAATTTAATTAAGCTTAAAGTCACTTGTTTTTATATAAAAAAAACATCTTCATATACCAAAAAAAAATTATGCTTAATAAAATTAGAGATTATAATAATAAAAAATAGGTAAACTAAATTAGGAGAACTAACAAGAGGTTTAATTTTTTATAAATATATTTGTTTTTTGTTTTCCTTTATATGTTTAAAAAGTAGACAATTTAATATATATCTTAGACCTTGTGTACACACATCAACTTTTCTTGCTCAAGTTTTAACTTTATACTGAGAATGAACAGAGAAATATAAAAACGGTATTTACCTATTTTTCATCTCTCTCATACAAAGTCTAGACTTGAGCAAGAAAGCTTGATGTGTGTGAGCCATGCTAAATTCTTTTTTTTTTTGTCTCAGATGAAGTGCAAAATGTGTTTTATTAAGTAGAAAAAAATCCTCTTTAGCAACATTATTAAGAAATTATGTATGTGTCTTTAAATTCTGGAGTATTTACTGTTCTAAAAATTTAACTTTCTATGGAACACAATATTTATTTCTTTCTATTTGAAGAGACCAAAAATATTAACCTTATTTTTAGAAAAGAAAAAAGCTTTTACGTCCGCACATACAGATTTTTTTCTTAATTTGAGCTTAATATATTAATTTTTTTACATATAAAACTTGTTTCCCTTTGGATTAACTAAATGGAAAAAATAATAATAGTCCACAAATAATTCATTTTATATATTCCAAATAAACTTATCTGACACACATAATCGCACTGACTGTAACTTTCAAATTTGTTATGCATGTACATATCAATGGCTTAATATAAAAAGAGCCTAACTCAATTTTTTCGAAATCGCGTTTTTAATGTTTTCTGGGCGACAGCGTATAATTGCATCTTCCTTGAAGATCTTAGTACGTTACAGTTCAAAATCAAGGACTTATGGCAACTTAAAAAACTATTTCTGCATGTAAATGCTTTATTTTTAACCCCAGACTGTAAAATATAGAAAATTCGAGTTAGGCCTTTTTTATATTAAGCCATCGATATGTATATATGTATTTATAAATTTGCATATTTCAACGCGTTTATAGATTTTTTAAATTCCCTCAGAAATTATTTAAATATCAAAATCTTAAATTAAATTTGCAGAAAATAAGTATGCCTGGAAACAAGCATACGTACTAACATACATACATACATACATACATAAATACATACATGCATACATACATACATACTTATTTGATATTAGATAAATATCTATTTATTAAAATTATTTTTGGCAATTATTGTTAATAAACTTAATCAAGTGTTTAACTATTTTATTAAAAGCTTAAGATGTTTTCCAAATATATTGCAAAAATTAAGGAAATCATTCAAAATGTATTTCATAGAAATCAATGTCGGCAATCCTAAGTTTAAACTTAGCAGAAACCAAAAATATTATTCTGATAAGTGGGAAGTAGACTATTAATTGGGAACGATTTTCCGTCATTTCATGTCAAATTTGGCCAGTAGACTTACCGGTTTCGCCTATGTGCCATCGTTAGTGTTCACCTTATAAGAGTATTGAAGTAAACACTAAAGATAGCAACTTAACAAAACCGATGTATTTATAAACCAAATTTGCCGCGGTCGGAGGAAAATACATCACTCGGAAGTATATACATATAATATATATTACAATTTTTGATTTAATTATAGCTTTAATAGCAAACAGTAAAGCAAACAGTAATGAAGTTAGGCCCCAGACCTAGTACGAAGTCATCGTAATCGAAGACGAAAAATACGACACTCATAATTAGGCCCCTGAGAACAAAATTATATAAAGTTTTTTTTTAACTTTGACTTAGTATAGTTTACCTCCCAAAAATCGAAGTTATATTTTAGAAAATTACTGAAAAGTTGAATAACTTCCTTCTATACTTGTAGATGTCATTGATCGACCTTTCAGAAAATGTAAAATATGTTGCATTAAACAGATAGACCGCAGCAGCCTACACAGCAACAGTACTACATATGCTATTGAGCTTATTATATTGAGAATAGCAGCAGCTTTATAAGCATATTGAATTTTTAATATAATATTTATAATGCATCTCGAAATCTAGTACTTACGAGATTTCGAGCTAAATCTAACTGCTTTTTACTTGATATCCCATACAAAACAAAATCTAGTTTGTGAGTAGATTTGTAGGCAATAAACTCAAAATATAATATTTCTATTTTATTTTTACTACCCTGTACAACATATTTATATAAAAGATGATTGAATTAGCTACGATCTGTTTAAAAAGGTATGTGAATTGGCTACATTGCAGTTGTTTGGTTGTAGCTCTGGAAATTTTTCGGTTAATGGGTTTGGTTTTGTATAAAAAATCTTGATAAATGTCAAAAAAAAAAAACTTAATGTAAATGGTATAAATTTTCATGAACTAGATTTTGTGCAGGTGTAAATGCAGTATTATATAAATTTCAAGACATCTTCTCTGTTAAAGATATAGTATCCAATAAAAATATATATTTTTTTAAATTATTTATAAATTAGCATTAAACACCTCAGTATTTTTCATTTTAAAATAGTTTTTCTTCCTTCTGTAAAATTATGAATGTGTTAGTTTAGGGGATTTTGGGTTTCAGGTAACGATATGTAGAAATTAGCCTGACTTGGTGACAGCGAAAAAAGTGGCGAGCTGCGATGGCGTCAAAATAATCATTTTCATATGTAAACCTGTGTATTGTATATGTGAGAGATTGTGATCGGTAGCCTGCTGTGACTGTGTATTTAGTGGTTGTGTATTAATTTTATAATTTATCAAACGAGAATTCTTCTCATTTAAATTTTTTGGCGTTTTTTGGTATGACTTCCTGAGAAGTAAAGAAAATGTAGTCTTTTGCGGGTATGTACATAATATTAGAAATTTATTAAATACATTCTTCTGCAGTATTTTGATTGTTCGCTAACTCCCTTCAAATGGATTACATATTACATTTTTTTGCTTGAGCTAAGAATTATTTAAATATCTAAATAAAATTTGCTTAAAAACAAGAATGAAATGTATAACAAATCAAAAACAAAATAAAATGCTCACGCGAATGCCAGAGCCGATAGCCCAGGAAACATTTTCATAAAAATTATTTTTCTTATTCGGGAAAGCAAATGCTTTCGAATGGTATTTTCTTTCATTTCGAAATACAAAGCAGGTTTCCAGTCTTAGTCTTAAAAAATTTCATTAAAAAAATTTTGATATAAATACCAGCATAAGATATATATGAAATGTCTTCCGATAGGGACTTCAGAACTTTGATACGTCAATATTTTTGAAGCTGTCGGCTTGGTTGTTAATCATTCAATTTGTTTTTCGAAAATACCAGGGATGGATAAATCGTTCAAGAAGACGTGCAAATGGTAAAATTGTTTTATCAAAATGGGTTGCATTCCAAATGAAAAATTATTTTCAGCGAATTGTTTATGATGCTAATCCTCATAACATTCAAGAGCGTCCGGTCCATCCCAAAACATTCACTATCTGGTGTGGATATTGGGCTGGCGGCATTGTCATCGGCTCATATTTCTTTGATACCGATATTGTTCAGGCAATAACCGGCAGCAGCAAACGCGATCCCCTTAAATAATTCTCAATATTCGATTACTTTTACAAAATGTTAGCTAAACACTTACATATATTTATTTGTCTAGCAAATAGAAAATTTTAAAACCTTGGCATTAAACACATTCACCACATCAGGCTACCGGCTACAAAATGTCAAGCATGGAGTGCACATGTTTATATTAGAGTGATTCTTTTGAAAACAGCAAGGCAACAGGGCGGCAGATTGTTGTCTGTGCTGATTTTGTCGTTGTAGTCCAATTAAACTAATTTCTATTTCCAAGGCACATCAATCAGGTACCCGCGATTCTACAACAAGTATTACAACAGCAACAACCACATGTACTTTGTTGGTATAAATTACCTTCTTACTTTTCAAAACAGGGTAGCATCGTGACATTGCATGTTTCTTACAGGAAATGTCAAACACCATACAAAACTGAATATTCGAAAGGTGTTTATGGATAGCCAAACAAAAGCATGCTTTTAGGCTTATACCTACACAATCCAAATTTGACATTTAGATTGGTATAATGACATTAGTCACCTGGTGTAGTGTTGCCACCTAATAAATGCGCCTTGTCTATTAGAGACCTGCGTAAAAGGTGTTTAAATGTAAATACGTCATGATTTTTAAATGTATTCACGTCGCATGTATTATACTAAACCAATAATAAATGCTGTTGTACTATAAGCGAAGCACGATGGATGTATTGGTGTACGTGTATATCAGTGTTAACAAGCGATGTCGCAAGACAGCTTATTTGTAACAAACACTCAAAAGAAGTACTGTTGATTAGTGTATGCTTGTTATTTTTCATATTGTACGTTTGAGTGTGTGTGTAATATGTAGATGGTAAGCTATTATGTGATTAACCGCATACAACTAATGTTAATGCATGTGTGTGCCTTTGCATGAGCGCAGAAAAATAAAAAATCGTACACACATACATGCATGACGTTTGTACACGCGCTCATGCATAGAAAGAAGCAAGTATCACAAATTCTTCCATCACGAAGTGTTTTCTTCTTTACTCTTATACCTACAATACTCAAACAAATTTCTTGCAAGCAGTGTTGTTAACGTTTGTTTTATAAGATTTCGCTGTAGTAAAGCATTTGAAAAATCCCTCATGTCTTGAAAGTTCTTATAAGATGTCCTATGCAGGAGACTATTGTCTATTTCTTTAAGAAAATTCAGTGCTGCCACTATAATTCAAATTGTGGAACGAATGATATCGTACAATTATTGCATATTATTTAACAGAACCAATATGCAAAAATTTATGCAAAGCATAAATTGATTCATTTTTATACTTTTACGTCATATAAGTAATTACATTTCGAAAGAGTAATTTAATTTTTATAAATGCGAAATATTTGAAGGTGGCAATACTGAACTATGTATTTATACTTAAATATGAGGTGCAGATGGTGCTGTTGCCGTCTCCAAAACAAATAAGTAGCTGGCTACGAGGCGACAAATGCTGCTGGCGGCATTTGAAGTCGTGTGTTCGTGCAGCCTGCTGTGGTGAATGTGTTTAATGCACAAGTGTAAAGAAAACTAGGTTATTATGTTTTCATATATTTTGTATATATCTATTTATGTATATCTATTTGATGATCGACATCACTTAACAAAATGGTTGTTCCAGAATTATTTGTTGGGTGAATGAAGCACCAAAACCAAACCAACAAGTGCATTTACTTACTCATGTCAGAAGTACTTGTAGTCGTACATAAATGTACACACACTCGTGCACTCTTATAAAAAATTAACTAGTACATGGGTGTCAGTGATGGGAAAGGAAAAGTTCCACAATTATTAAATATTTAAAAAATTGTAGGTTTTATCAGCAATAATTTCTAGATCGGGCTTAAAATTCATTCAATTAAATTTAAATGCCTTATTTTTCCCTTTTTTTTTTATAAAAAAAATTCATTTAAATTTGAAAAGGCAATCAGTATATTGTTATCTTAATATAGAAATGCCCTAAAAAAATTATGAGCTCTTTGAAACCGAAATTTTTGTATTTTTCGATAAGATAGATGTTCTTACACAAGAAACTAGATTAAAAAAAAAAAGTTAGGGTCTTTCTATATTAAGGTAACGATACGAAAGCATATTTACACAGACTCGAAAAGGTCTTTTAAATAAATTGCTTTTATTAATGCCCTAATTCAGTAAGAAGATTTAGGACGTTTTTGTTTAAAAATACTTCTAAGTTCTTGTGTTTGAATTCTCTAAAATATTTTGTTCAACAATGGTTGTTGTCTTTGATAATGAAAATTACAAATATTATTACCATGTTTTTAAAACATAAAATTAAATAAAAGTATTTGGCAATAGTTTGAAAAATAAATAAAAAATATGTGTTGGATATAATGTTTGGAACAAAATCATAAAGTAAATACACGAACCTTCTAGCATAGACAATAAATGATAATTGTTCTAAAGAATCACAACTGCGCGTTTTTTTCATCCATAGACAAGACGATACAATCGTCGAACAAGGTGTAGATTTTGGTCCCCGAAGTTACGCTATTCCATGTCCGTCATTTTCAATTTAAGAGAGACAAATTTGGCCTTCTAGATCTCAGCGCAATAACGAATCGATTAACACCTCCTTTGTTCATCAAAATCCCACGTTGTTTTAGCTCAGGCGCTAAGGTGGAACATGCTTACAAATAAAACTGATAGACTGTTAAACACACACTCAAAATAAAAATCAATTCATCCGTACTTAAATCAATCAAAAACGGTGTCATAAGTACGGTTAGCACTGATTTACTCAAATCAAGTACAAAAGGCTTAATTTAAGTACGGACTTTTCAAGAATTAAATACTTAATTCTATCCATATATAATCCCGAATCCGTACTTGAAATAATTCAAAAACGAGACTCATTTAAGAAACAATTAGATTGAATGAATCTCAAAATGCACCTGTTTTAAGAAATGCTAACTTGATTTTTTGAATAAAAAGATTTAATATAATTTTTAATTAGCTTTTTATTGAATTTCTATGGTAATAACAAAAGCGGGTATTGTTTCCTTTACGTCGCTCTGTTACATGCATCGCTAACAGTGTTGCCAAAAAATTGTGACGGAAGAATGCTAAGTGAGTCCAAGATGCCTGTTCTATGGAAGAAAAAATACTAGGTTTTAAATTTATATAGGTTATTTGTTGAATGCTTTTTTACTAAACAATAATAAGCACTTGGCCTGCACAATACTGCCTCTTTATCATCAATGAATAAATTATCTGTTTTGCTCTCAACTATAGCCCACGTTTCTAAGCTGATTACATTTATAATCGTCATCGCTCCAAAAGTGCAACCCCATCAGTGAAGCGAAACTATGTCATTAAGAAGCTAGGGGTTCTTGGTCACCTAGAGCGATAACATATTTCTGAGTCCGGTCTTACAGCGAGTTGAGCAAAATAAAATAATTATCAATGAGAACTTATGAGGCATGCGTTGCAGAAAGTTTTCGTACCTATTATTATTTTTTATATATTATATTCTATTATTATATTTATATATTATGTAGATATGTATGTATATTTATATAGTATAAAAAAAACTACAGATTAAAATATACTTCTATATATAAATCTTTCACTGACATTTTCATAATGTTAACAAAGTGTGTATTTTGGTTTTTTTTATTATTTGCAAAGACGTGAGCAGAAGCAATTATTATACTGGGTTCACAGACTACAATTTCTGTTGAGATACATACTTTCGACTTTAAAAAAGATGAAAGAGAAGATAATGAAAATGGGAACTATCATATTTTTCTCTCCCGCTTATGAACTAAAAATTTGCTCAACTAAAATTGCCGTGTTTGAAACGAGACTTGTTCAAAAACAATACGCATAATCAATAACAAAAACTCATATTTTTACTAACCCCCTTATGCAAAAAAATATTTTACTTTAGCTTTAAAGTTCATAGTATGTAGTTGATAAGCACTTTAAGGCTAACATAGCTTTATTAAAAAATCATATGCAAAAAACAACTTTAAATATTTTGTGATTTAATAATAAATAGTGGTAATACCACCGTGTTCAACAACCACTTCACAGCTTATGATGTACAAAATTGAATACAATTTCATTCGGGTATTCAAATAATGTTTTATTTTATTAAATAAATTTTTATTATGTTGAAGTAAAGCAACCTAATTTAAAAAATATGTGCTTCTGACATAGTAGGAAAACAGTTAAACACAACCATCAAGTAAAAGTAAAAAAATGTGAAAAATTATCACAATTTGTTTTATTCGAATATCGAACGAGTATTTGAATATCCAGCTTTTTTCGATTTGTTTTGATTGTATGTACATCACTAAAACATTTTTGTATAATTGTATTATTTTAATATTTTTTTATGGATTTTGCTATGTATTTCGAATCAGTTGGATAATTTGGTAATGTTTCCCATTACATGACAGAAATAATAAATTTAAGATAAGAGCAGGCACTTCTAGCTTCATTTTCAGATGTAACATGAATCAATATGTGCTATATTAGTAAAAATATTTGAGGTACAAAATACACATTTTGGAAATATCAACTTAAAGTAGTCTTAACAAACGTGGTTGCCTACTTTAGAATTTTTATACAATAATTTTTTAGAATACAACTTTTACTCTTTAAACAGAAACAGCTTCGCAATCTAAGTCCCTCAAAAGATTTAGCAGTTTGGAGTCGTCCTTTTTCACTTTTTGTCTTATTTATTTATTTATTAATTTACATTTTAATATTGATATTATAGTTTTATTTTGTTCACTTTTATATTATTAAAAACACTTTTGCACACGAGAAAAGTCAACCGCGCCTAGTCACTTTTAAATAAAGCATTTTCCGTTAAAAAGTACAATTATTATTTTTATTTTAATATATTAATTTTTTCATTTTATTGAATTTCAATCACAAGCACACTAACCAACCTGAAATTTTTTGGTTAAAAGGTTTTTTTTATTCTTCTTTTCATATGTGTATAAAGTAAGTACACAAAATTGTACTTTAAATAAGTTTTTTACTCAATTTAAGAACTTTGTACTTGGTTTAATTTTTTTTTACATAATTTAAGCTATTCATACTCAATTTAAGAAACTCCGGAATTGGTTTTCTAAAGTAATCCTGTTTTCGGTTTGTTTTAAGTAAAGCTATTCGTACTTAAATTTTTAAGTATGATTCGTACTAAAAGTAAGTAGAAAAAACTTAAATTTAGTACGGCTTTTTTCTTTCTGTGCAGGCGTTACCGTTGTCGGGTAAAAAGCTGTTTTTAAGACCTATTTGAAATCCCAAGTACAAATTTAAAGTTTTATTAGATGAATATTGAGACGATAAAGTTTGGCACTTTTTGAAAACAAATAAGTTGACAAAATAAATTTTTAAATCCCATCACTGGTGGGAGTCAGTTGCTATGAGCATAATGAGAGGGGGCAGAGGAGCAGAAAAAGTTCATGCGGCACTAGTATAAGTAGCAGGGCTGTAGTGGTAACTCGTGTAAGGGGGCATGAGTGATGCTTAAGCTTTTGTTGGCAAACAAAAAACTTTTGTAGTATTAGAAGGGACTTAACTGTAAAATACGGGCTCAAAAGTCTTTGCCATTTTGATTTATGTTTGCATGAATGAATGAGTTGAACGCTTAGAAGAATATCTACACACACACACACACACACACACACACACACACGCACAGTTCGAGTATGTATTTGCTGTGTGCAATAAAATCCCTGTAAAAAAAGCACATTTTCATTGTAATGAAATTCTATCTACCAAACAACTTCAAAAAAAGAAAAATAACGAAAAAACAAAAACGTGAAGAGAGAAAAAATATAATACTAAAACGATTTATTGATATGCTTAGTAAATCATATTTGAATTGTGGCAACAAAATCTATCACAAACAAAAATCGTACACACTTAAACAATAGTAAACACAAATACTCGTAATAATAAATCTATCGTTTTATTTAATAAGAAAAAATAAAATTGAAAATATGTTTGGAAAGGGTACTTTTTTTAGTTTGCATATGTAGAATGGATTTGACATAGGGAGAAGTTTAACATTTCATGAACATGCATTATATTTTTTATGGTCTTAAAAGATTTAAAATAATTCACTTACTACTGGTTTGCTTGACTTTTTGATATTGTATTTCACTAACTTTTGTTGAAATTTTATACATTTTAGGTGTTGAGCAAATAAAACGAGAAAAAAATTACGAAGTTTGTGAGGGCTGTGGTCAGAAAATCCACGATCGTTACCTTATGAATGTTGGCGAAACGAGTTGGCATGAAAATTGTTTGGCCTGTTGTTATTGTGGCATGCAACTGCATCAGACTTGCTATATGCGCAATGGAAAGCTTTATTGCAAGATGGACTATGAGAGGTGAGCAAACTTTCAAGGTAGAAATTAATATCAAGTTATTATTTTTGATCATTTGTAAACTGCATCATCCATCGCTTTAAAATTTATTTGTCTTAAATTGCACAGCAAGTTTATAGAAATAATTTATTTACTTTTTTCATTTCCAGATTATTTTCTTTTAAATGTGCGACTTGTTGTCACTCTATTCTGCCTCAAGACGTGGTGATGCGCCCTCTGCCTAGTCTCATTTTTCATTTATCCTGCTTTGTATGTGTGGCTTGTCGTATGCCCCTGCAAAAAGGAGAACAATTTCTTTTACGTAACGGTCAAATAATTTGCTTTCGACATGACCTGGAAAAGGAAATGTTTCTAGCAGCGGCTGCAACACAACATTGTGGCTTTCTAGGATTAGACGAGGATGATCTAATGCGGCCGAGAGATGGTCGTCGAGGTCCTAAGAGACCAAGAACAATATTGACATCCCAGCAACGCAAACAATTCAAAGCTTCATTTGAACAATCGCCAAAACCATGTCGCAAGGTAAGAGAAGCTCTAGCAAAAGATACGGGACTGTCAGTGAGAGTGGTGCAAGTTTGGTTTCAAAATCAAAGAGCCAAAATGAAGAAGATACAGCGCAAGGCTAAAAATAATAGAAATTCTGTTGGAGGGGATGACAAAGAAAGGGATAAATTGGACAAGGAAGGCATAAAACAAGAGGCGGGCTCAGCATCGGGTAGCGAAAATGGTTATTTAGGTATGGACAGTGCATACGCCTCCCAACCATTAAATCCCAATCTACCCTTTTCTCCAGACGGTAAGTTGAACTCGTAAGCTACGAAAAAAATTGTTTCCACATTTAAAATTATTATTAAATTTTCAGATTACCCTGCCAATTCAAATGATAGTTTGTGCAGCTCAGATCTTTCTTTAGATGGCAGCAATTTCGATCATCTAGATGATGATGCAGACTCATTGTCCCTCAACAATCTGGAGCTGCAATCATCTTCTTCTTCAGGGCATCACCACAATTCCAACCCCCAAGACATTTTAGCCAACTTAAACAACAGCCTTATTAATCCCATTGATAAATTGTATCTTATGCAAAATTCTTATTTTCAAGGTGAATCTTAAAAATTAATTTAGAAACTTAAAACAAGAACAACAAACATCCACAGTTAAACAAAAGTATTGTACGAATTTATTAGCGAGTAATTATAAAAGAAAGAAAAACACACAAAAACTAACAATTAGCATTTTTGAAAACACGAAACGAAGGCAATTTTAGCATGTAGTTTTTTAAAGAGAAGCTTAAATAACCAGACATTTTTCTTAATCCATTGAATGTCAACCACAACCAAAGTTTTCATTAGTTTCTTAAATTGTAAGTTATATTTATTATATTTTTTAAGTTAAACACTATTTCTAAAATCGTAAGAAATTCCCGAGATGTGATGTATTGTTTACATATAAATTTTTAATTGTATTATAGAATTTTTATGTTTTTACAATTGGCCCCTGGTTTTTATTTTCATATTTCTTGTACAAACGATGTGTGTATAAATATTTTTTAATTGTTATAAATTATAAAATAAGATTAAAAATCTGTATTAAAGTCTCATAAATAGATAAAAAAAGAAAATTCAATAAATAAACACGATAGTCATTAAAAATAAATAAAAAGTTGAGATTTCTCCGAGCTGCCAAAACTCATAAAACAGCAGATTTTTAACGGATTGCGCAAGTTCGGTATGAACTCTACTTTAAAATTATTTCTTTGTCGAGTAATATATGTATACCAGGTATCTATTTATAGGTACATTCATATTTAATGTGACTGGCTGAAAATTTTTATGTGGGCTCCCTTCCCCCTAACAATGTATTTTTGGAAACCCAAATGCTAAGGGGTAAGAACGAGTAAATTCGGTGACCTTGTAACTCCGGATCTAACTAGAGTAGATGTAAATTTCAAAAAGCATTATTTATATATGTAAGTATGTCTTGTGTGTGTCTTGTAGCGCCTTTATTTCGAATATAACTACAGATCTTTAAATTACAAGTAATTGGAACATATTTAATTATTTTTTTGGATCTGGCTTAAGACAAATATAATGGCCTATTTTCCAACTGTGAAGGGAAACTGTCGACTTACAATTTATATTGAAAACAAAAACAAATTTTCATATTTTATAGGCCATAAATTTCGTTGGTGTTTTTACAAACCCATCAAAAGCATTTACATATTTATTCATAATATGATAGAGAGCGAAGTGATGTAAATAATGATACGTGTATATAAATCACGATGAATGATTTCAAATGTCGAGAGTAAAGTGATCAAAAAGGTTAACTTTTTCAACAAACTAGGCAAATATTTTAAGACATATTGTAAGAAGTTTATTTTAATTTGAAATTTATTTCCTGGTGATTCAGGGTTGTCATTTCATCGGTGCTTACCCAAATCAGCAGCAGACTTCAACCACATGCATTAAACACATTCACCACAGTAGGCTACCGACTACAAAATGTCCCAGGATAGAATACACACGTTTATATGTATGAGAGTGATTCTTTTGAAGACAGTAAGGCAAATAGGCGGCAGGTTGTTGTCTATGATGATTTTGTCGTTGTAGTCCAATTAAACTAATTTCTATTTCTTTGGCTACAATGAGAGAATTCTTTGTTACCCGTATAATGCAAAATGTTGAATGAATGATATCGTAGAATTATTTCATATTATTTAACAGAAACAATATCCAAAAATTGATGTAAAGCATAAATTGAATCATTTTTATACTTTTACGTCAGATAAGTACATTTCGAAAGATTAATTTAATTTGTATAACGGCCCTTTTCACAATATGCAATTAAAAGCTAACAGGGACTTTAACGGCAACTTTTGTATGAAAAACTGTCAGTTAAAGTTCACGTTAACTCTTAATCACACATTATGAAAAGGAACGTAAATGTGAAATATTTGCAGGTGGCAGTACTGAACTATGTATTTATACTTAAATATGGAGTACAGATGGTGCTCCTGCCGTCTTCAAAATAATTAAGTCGCTGACTACGAGGCGACAAATCTTGCTAGCGCCATTTGAAGTAGTCGTGTGTTCGTGTATCCTGCTGTGGTGAATGTGTTTAATGCAACACACCTCGAACAGTCACAAACCTCTTATCTTATGCAAAGACTTTCGAAAACTATTTATTTTTATTTTATTTTTATTTTGTGTAAGATAAGAGGTTTGTGACTGTTCGGGGTGTGTTTGAAGTCTACTGATTATTTCTTACAGCAACAATGAAATGCATATATACAACGCTGAACTACCAGCAAATAAATTTTAAGTTAAAAGAAACTCTATTTTAACAAAAAAAAAGTAAACATTATTATTGGTTTACACACATATTTATTCAAAATTCGGAATATTTTTTCGCCAAACTTTCTTTAACACTCAACGCCACTCTTGATAATTATTTATATAAATTCTATTATCTCCTTCATAATTTGAAGAGTCATAACTTAAGGTCCAGCCAGTACCATCGAAATTGGGCGATTTTTTGGAAATAACTACCAAATGACTGCTGGTTGATACTATTTCTTCGGGCAAATTGGGGCCACAGAGAGTTCTCAGTAGTTTTTCCGTATTGTTTGGTAATATTTCAATTATTTTAACATTATCCAAATGACAATTCGTAATCGTTCCCATATCAAAATCTGCATAAAGAAGAAGACAAATTATTTATTTAAATTTACAATTAAATATATAGATGTTTTTCTACACAACAAAAGAAAAGGTAAGGTCCAGTTTAGGTTTGGAAGGATAGTGCTTAAGCACTAACCGGGCAATGACCAATCAAAACTCCTATTAGAATCCGTAGAACCCTCATGCTCATATTAAACAATAGTTCGGGCTTTGACAATGACGCTTGCGAGACCCTGCAATCCTCCCTTCTAATCCAGGATCTATTTCTTAATTCTAAGATCCGATAATTGAGCTAGTAACTCTTTATGGATCTTTTTTATTTATTTTATTATTTATAATATATTTTGATAATGTTAATTCTTTCTCTGTGCTTTATACAGAGGAAAAAGTTAATCTTGTAATTGTAAGATATTCCTACTTTTATAAATATCACTACTTTATCTCTAGTTTTGGAGAGAAAAATTCAACATCCTGTTTCCACAAGTAGTCTGGAAAATTTGTATGAAAAACACTACAAAATTAAGACCTTTCATATAAATTTTCTACTCAAGTCCGACGTCTGGGCTGTAGAAATAGGGGCAAAATGGGCCGAGTATATCCTGGCAGACATAAATGAGGCTACAAGTGCAGAAGTGGCGTAACCCACATTTAATTTTTGTTTGCTGCTTTGGTGATAAATACGTTCTTTACACTACCAACTATCAAAAAAATATATAAATTAAGCCACATTTTGGTATTCTGAAGAAGATGGAGCTAAAAAAAATCCTTTTTGCATGATCTGTGCAAAAGTAATGAAGCAAAGTAATAAAGCAATTAAATAATTAAAAATAGCAATTGTTTAATTAAGTAGTTGTTGTTTACACCACTTTTGCACTGATAGCTTCAAATATGCCTTGGGGGAAAAAGATTGATTTTATTGCACAATGTATTTTGTGTAAGGAAGAACAAAAAATATAATACCTACCATAAAATTGAATAGTTTTAACACTTGTTGAAGGTATTATAATATCCCAACGGCATTCCGAGAAATTTCTATTATTTTCATATGGAGGACTGGAGAATTGTGCCTTGTGCAGTCTGAAAGTCCCACCACATCCAGGTGGTAAGCTGCGATTACTTGCTGCATAATTAAAGGAAATTGTTGTAAAGTCGGATGCCTCAACACGTACGGCATTTGTTGTAGTGAATAAATTTACGTTGGTATAAGTGTTTCGACAGCGATCGAGTAAAGTTTTATTTGTTTTAAGATCAGTTATCTGAAAGGCAAAATGAAAAACAAATGGTTCAGAAATAATACGAGTACCATGAAGTTTTAACAAATGGAATGCAAACAAAAAATACCTTTACCTTTAAGTGCAACTTTTCGCAGTCATAACTCTTAAAATACATTGTTTTAATGTAAAAATTTAGCGTATAGTTTTCTGGCACAATAATGGTGTCATTACAAACTGTGCTCTCCCAACCATTTCCACGATAGTTAATGGATTTACTTAGAGAATTGTAAGTTCGATTACAGGCTGGTTGTTAAGGAAAAGAAAATATGTAAATAAAATTCAATGTCAGATCTTTTACATCATGATTCTTACCGTCAGTCCTTTGAACAATGAATTCGAAACCCTTGCCTTGTTCTGATTCATCGCTATGGAATGTCACTTCAACGCTATTCTCCGTAATGCTCCGTGCGTTGATAGTAAAGTTTTCAGATCGTCCACACAAGTGATTGACATACTATGAATATGTAAATATTAAAGTTATCATTGCTGCTATTTATTCAAAATGTGTGAAAAATTCCTACTTACATACATATCTTTGATAGTTATATAATCCAAGCACTTGCCCGTGACTTGTGATTTATTTTGCAAATCAATGTAATTGAAATGAAATTGCAATTCGTTGCTGGAAATCAGTCGCCAAGAGCAGTGAATGTTGGGTGCGTAACCCCTTTGTCCGTTGGGTGGGAAAGTAAGTTTGAATTGCTGCCAAAGAAATATTTTGATTAGAAAGTATACGTGTCAGTCTGTTATAGTATAAACTTTAAATTAGATATGTGCAAGTGTCGTTATAGTTTTTAGTATTTATTTCATTCTTTTTTAAGAATATGGCCCTTATTATGAGTTGCATTAGATTTTCGATATTCGCTGGCTATTAAACATCGAAAATCTAATGTTTAATTCATATTATAAGCATCGAACATTTCGGTGAGTAACGAATTTTGTATTGAACAAAATTTAGCTTTCGATGAAGTATTTTAGTATAAAAAATTATTATAAAAGACTGTTTGTTATATTTGGTAAAATTGTTGCAGATTTTAAAAATCACTTTGAGTGATATTCACAATGCTCGACGTTCTTTGTCGAATGCTCGTCATAATACTACATGAAAATTCGTTGGATCAGTACTTTCGACTACAGTCGACGATCGAAAGTTGCTCATAATAAGGGCCTATATAATTATTATTTTTTAATTAAAGCGATTCCGATGACTTCGATATTTATCGAGTGTGAATGTAATATCATTTGATGAGTAAATAGCAGTTATGCCAACAGCTCTACATTGAACCCCTTATTTATAAACTTACCTCATTATCGCCTAATTTATATTCGGAAAAACCACAGTCGGCATGTTCCATGCTAATCATTATTTCAAAACTATACTGACCCGGTTGGGTGGCAGTTAACCTCAAAGAAGCAAACTCAAAAGAACTAAGGAATGTTCTATTAATGTTGGAGGATGAACAAAATCTAGCAGACTCCATTTCGAAGGTTGTGGGATTATCGGATATTTCCAGCATGTTGCATTTTTCATCACAACTCTTGCTCGAATTGAGACATGTTGAATTGGCGCTATTAATTTGAAGTTTTTTAATCGCTACTCGTATGCGATAAGATTTGGGAGCTGTTATGCGATAATTGCATATGTACTCTTCATTAGAGTTGAATTTTATGTTACGAGCCAAAGTTGCGGGGGAGTTGCCTTCAGTGAGTGAAACTCGTTCATTGCAATTCGCTAAGAATACTATGTTTGCCTCGAAGCCCCCACTAGAGCTTGTGCTATCTGAAATTGCATTGATAACCGCTAGATTGTTGTCCACAACAATGGGTATAGTGGAGGAGTAATTTCCACTTAATCTTGCCACCAGTTTCTCATTTAGCATTTTAAGGCCGCTATAAATGTTAAGTTGATCATAAATTTCTTCAGTCGAGAAATATTTAAATCTTACGGCTATGGAATGTTCGGGCGGAGCTGTGATGTACCAGATGCAATTCATGTTTTCGGCATAAGAATTTTTCATTTCATGTTTCAAGGGGCGTATGACAGTAGGTGCAGTCACATTGCCACCGCATGAGTCGTATGCATATGACATAGTAAATCTTTGCCCCATATAAGCATTATCATATGCAATACGTAGATATTGGTAAGCTCTTTCTTCGAAGGCGGGCTCACAGCGTGGTTCCCCCGGTAGATCTTTTCCATCTTCATCTCGTTTATTGATCACTAACTTGCCAAATTTGCAAGAGTCCCGTGTAAATACAGTTAGCGATCCAGGATTGAACTCTGTCCTGACCAAAATCATTTTATCAGGTTTGTTGCCTAGAAATGTGTATTCACAATGCATTCTGCGCCAACCAATATTAATGTTATGAGGACTGGAAATAATTTGTGTCTCTGTTGAGGTAACATTCACCACTCGATGGCAATGCATTTGTACGGTAAACTCGAAACCATCTGCTGTTGTATTTTCATCAGTGCGGAATATTATTTGTATACGATGTGAAGTGGAGTTGTATAGAGGCGGTACCTGTCGACCACAAAAGCGGGCCTCGGGTATCCAAATGCCTCCACTGTCCCGTTGAATCTCTAGATAGTCTTTGGTACAGTTAGATGAGTCTTCTATAAAGAATCTTCCCACAAACTGCACCTGCAGGTATAGACCCGGTTTTGTGTAGAATATCCAAGAGCACTCTTGGTTATTTTTATAGAAGTCTTTGTTAATTTTGACTGAGGAAATGCCAAAATCAACCAACGTTTCACTGGAACAAGTCAAGGTCTTTGTAATACTGAAAGTAAATGGAGATTTTTCAGCATTGTAACGAATGGAATTGTATACAATGAAAGTGAAGCGTTTTGTTATTAGATATTCAATATTATCTATCATCTTGTCTCGACAAATCTTTAAGGCCAACGAACGGTTCTTCCATTCACCCTCAACTATTTCCACATACTCCTCTTCGCAGGATTCTGTAAATGAGAAATTGCCCATCAATTTGAATTTGTTGCTCCTATCACCGGCAAACGTCATATATGTTTTATATAACGACCAAACACACACTACTTGCTCTCCCATATCGATTGCATTTCCTTGAGGGAATTCAATTTCAATACCACTGGCTACATTTACTGCACCCCCACAAGGATATTTTCTATATGACATCTTCAAACTGCTTATACGACTGACAGTGTTTTGAGTGATTGCAATCGAGCCAGTATTGTGAGACTGTGCGTGAATATAGTCAGTGAGATTATTTCGATAATATGTGCTCGCAAAGTTGTCTTTGAATACTAATGGATATTGCAACTTTGAGGATCCATAGCCTGAAGTTAAAAGTCTGGAAATATTGAAGACTATAGTTTCACCTTCATTGAGTTTAACTTTCAGGCCACAATAGAAGTTTTCGCGGAAGACGGGCTCTAAGCCCGGTATGTCTATGTCACCAGACTTGTTGTCTATATCAATGTCTTGAGGGCAGGGGGATTCCTCAACCGAGCTGTAACGAGCTTTTAAAGGCAACATAATCAAATCGGATCTTGGCAACGAGACTTTCAAATACATTATGTTATCAGATGATTGAATAACAGATTGAGGATTAAAATTATTCGATGTGAATGATGTAATTTCCGAAGTCCAGTCAAAATTGTTGTAGATATTAAAATAAGGAGGGCTTTGAAAAACAAAACAAAAATTCTAGCTAATTGTTAATTATAAAACAAAATGTAAGTCTACTCACTTTGTAAAATTGTACTGCTTCATATCCTCCATGTTTAAAAACTCTAAGCGTACTCTTTGCTTCTTGGGCACAGTTATCTTCCACGAGCATGTGTTTACGTAGAGTAACTTAAGTGGAAGGTTCATTGTTATCTCACCTGAAACGCCCGTTATGACATTAACACATAATGAGCCATCTGAATAGAATCTCGATGAAAAGCCCCTGTAATTGAAAGCTTTTGAAAAGGTGTGAAATCGTACTATAGCCTTGTTGGATGCAATCTGGATTTCAGTGGTTTTTGTGGTATTACCATATACGAAAATGGGGGGAATCTTAACGTCAGTATTACTTATGGTAATTATTTCCAAATGATCTGAGAACTGCAGATTGCTTTCATTGTAGGGAAGATTTATGTCAATGAAATTTAAGCGAATGATGTTTTGACGCTTTAAATCGATAACATAATCGCATTGTGTGTTAGCTGGATATGATGCCGGGTAGCCGGGAGACTTAAATGAGCCGTAGTTGGCGGTAAATGTGCCTCCGCAACGGCTTATGGAAATTAAAGCCTTGAAGCCATTGCGCGGTTCTGCTATGTCAGTTAGATAATGCAAATATAACATGTTCTGTGTGGTCCTTAGTATGGGAGGTTTGCTACAGTAACGTCCTATTTTTTGCGATAGCGGTGTTGAACCATCAAATATTTCTAAATATTCCTGCGAGCAATGTCGCCAATTCATATCAAAACGATCGATAAAATCAATTTGAATTGTTTCCCCTTGAGGAGCTACAATTCGCCACTCGCAGTCTGTATGTGGATGTGGTACATTAGGATAGAATGGCGAGGTCAGAATAACTTCTGAAGCTTCTGGTATTAAGCGTATTTCTTCATTACATTCGGAATATTCCCGATACGTAAGATTCCAAAACTTCATATTCATAAATTTTGGAGTTACTTTGTTTAGGTTGATGTTATATTTAATGGTTAAATGGTTGCTGGTAGAATTTATTTCGATCGATGTGACATTTTGAGGAAAGCATAGTCTGCCGGGATTAATAAGGGGTGCATGATCATCAACGCCGTCGTAGAGTAATGCATGATTGTTGCAATCCTCATCAAAGTCCTCCCTATTCAGTGCTATCGATGGATAATCCAAGCGTATCCGAATTCGTTTACCCGCTTTTACATTGACATGCCACACGCATTGACTGTTAGAACCATCGCTAAAGTCAACAAACATACTGCCAGCTATAAAACCCACTGAGTCGGTCATATTGGAACCACATTTAGCAACAACTTTAGCCAGAAACCCAGTGCGATTAAAAGACCAATCGGTTACAAAATCTAATTTAATATGAGGTGTACCATGAACCCATAAAAATGGTGTGCCCTTCATCCTGTTCTGAACACTAGACTCATTACATAAATGTTCTTGTGTATGCCAAGACAACAGATCAGCAGAAGTTGATATTCTCAAATAATCACTTGTACAATCGGTTGAATCCTCCAGGTCAACATTTAGCAAAGCAACAGCAACATGTTCGGTGGGATTGGCCGGTTTAAAAATCCAGTCACATCTAAGATTATTCTCATATCCTTTTGGATAACCAGGTGAAAATACTCGAATCGCATTATAACGATGGACTTTTATAAATTCTTCAGAATGACATTTTGATAGTGTTGCATTATCATCGAGAGTCTTATTCGTCGTTACAGTCCACAGTATACTAAATCTTTCAATATTTTCATTAACTGTTTGTACATATACGACATTTGAACTGGAAACGAAGTGCCAGGGAGAAACTAATATGTCTACGGAAAGTGCTGTTTGGTCAAATCCATCGAAAAGCTGTATTGGACAGAATCTTAGGTAAATTAGACTTAAACACATTTTGAGTTTGTTACTCACTTTTAATCCATTATTATATTCTTCGAAATTCATTTGTATGAATTCACCTCTTGGAACTATAATACGCCAAACATAAGGTTCCTCATCGTTTTGCACCATCTCCAAGGGCGGATTGGCAATGTACCCCTTTGTCATGTTTACCAATTCATTTAAATGAGCTTAAATAAGTGCAACCAACATTAATTTGAAATAACATTTCGTTACTTGACATCTTGAACACATACCATAATTCCAGGAAAGCTTAAAGCCCTTTGCAGTATTGCCATAAGCACTGTGAAATCTTAACCAAAATCTCTCGTAAGATACAACGGTTTGTTCAGGTACTTTCGAGCCACAATATATGCCAATTATTTTGCCCTCTGACCAGTCTCTTATTTCCAAATAATCTTCATTACAGTGCTCCGAGTTGACAATATCCAACTGTTCAAACTTCAGTTCAAGAAAGCTTCCTTTAGAGCCCTGCAATATCCAATTGCAGTCAATATTTGAGGGATACGTTGATGGATAGTAAGGGGATGCCAAAGAACCCCGAGATGACTCTATAGTGCCTCCACACGAATGCTGCACAGTAGAGTATTTGGCGCGAAAATTAATATTATTTGCAAAGACGTGTAACTTCGATGTCTCGAAGACCAGATCAGTTTGATGACTTTCGCAAAAGTACATTGTGTAATTGCCAGATTGTAAGTTATCATCAAAGAGATTTTCCTTAAACTTTAAAATAAAATTTTATTAATAAAAACTATAGTTTTTGGTTTTTAAAATACTGGAAGCCCAACTTACACCTAAACCATTTTTGCACACTATGAGGCCATCGTTATCCTTTCGACAAAAACAATCCATTTGTAAAATAGTCAAACTTATCAAAGTGCCTTCAATAAGAAATTGTAAATTTTGAAATACAAAGCATTGTAAAAGTTATTCAATTGTACTCACCTTGCTCAACATCGAACTGCCATACGCATTCTTCTGTTGCTAAGGATCTGATGTAACCGGATGATTTGGTAATTCGACTTCCACATTGCTTCTTGTATTCAATGAAAAATATACCTAAGCCTTGCTTGCCACTATCTCTGTACTCCACTTTTAGTTGATTGTCATGCACAAGTCCAATATTTGGGTTTTCCGACCCACAAAACTTACCCAAATACTGCATCGATCGACCGTAACCTTTAAAGAATTCCATTGAAGCTTCAGAACAATTAGGTGAACTACTAAGATTAAAGTGTTTAAAGTTTAACAGAATGCCGTATGATTCGGGAACAGCTACATCCCAAATGCAATTGTAGGATTGACCAATGGGCATAAACGGATAATTTGAGGAACTAATTAGTCCAGATGTTCCTCTGAACATGCCTCCGCAAGTTGATGTTTTGGTATGATATGATGCCTTAAAGTATTTACGAGATCTAGTGGGACTTGTGTGAAAGTGCACGTACAAACGATTCCCCGGTGAAGTTACTATTAAAGGCATTTGTTGCTCATGGCACTCTCTTGCAATTTCTTTGCTTGAATTTTTAGATTCTTTGAAGTACAAGATGTTTTGGCTACAATCAGGGCTCTCACTTTCTAAATGTAAGTTCAATACCATTAAAATAACTTGTCTACCCACTTCCACCTCAATAAACCACTCACAGTCCAAATCGTTACTGAAAGGATAGTTAGGAGAGGTGATGTAGCCATAATCCTTCTCTATATGCTCTCCACAGCCCACTCGGCTGTACTCAGCCCGGAATCCATTTTTATTATTGGAATAGTCGGTAACAAAATGTATCAATAAGCGATTTCCTTCCGATGTAATGGGATCCGTCGTAAGGGTACACAAATGATGTTTTTTTAAAATATCCATATCTTTCATATCCCAAACCTCCACATAATCATATTCGCACGTCATATCAGAGACCTCGAGACTCAGATGGGAAAATACTAATTTCAGTTTGTTGTTTCGTCCTGCTTTAAGATCCCAAGCACAGTTCTGATTCTCTGGATAGTTTTCTGGAAAATTGGGAGACTCGATTACACCACGATAATTGTCAATGATACTTCTGCAGTTTGTTATATAATCCATTATAAATTCCGGACGCTCATGTTTCGAATTTTCTGTTAAGGAGTAAATAATTAAAAGCTGGTTTGATGAAGACTTCAATTGCATTTGTTCTCCTTTCATTATGTTGCTACAGTTGAATTGAAGTAAAGGACTGAATGTGTTGCTACCATCGTAAATTCTCAAATTGTTTGTATGGCAAAACTCGAATTCATCTATGGATGTTGTTACTGTCAAGTCTATAGACGATCCTTGAGAAACAACTATTTGCCAATCACAAATTATGTTCACATCACGTATTGCCGTTACCTCCGGCAGGGCATCGAAATGGGGTGTATGTATGGAACCTTTATATGCCGTCAACTTGCCACCGCATCCGGTTGCAGTCTGTTCCCAGTTGAAATAAAAACCCTGGCCTTCAATGTAGCTGTCCGTTGTGAACCTGATATGCAAGCTGTTGGTAAATGATACAAGTCGGGAAGGTATCTGGGTTCCACAATAACGGCCCACCAGAGGTGAATCGGAGAACTTTCCATTTCTAAGTGAAAATTAAGCATGAGTTCTTAAGAAAAAGGATTGAAACTTCAATGATCCTTATCATCACCTTATTTCTAAAACGTCTCCTGAACATGTGGGTTCCAAAGTAAAATTATGTACTTTCAATTCGATTTTGTTTCCCAATGGCACCGTTATTATCCAAACGCAATCGAGATTTGCTTGGTAGGGTCTAGGCCATGAGGGAGAGATGATGGCACCATATAGTGAGCTGAAATTACCACCACAAACTGAAAGTGGTTGGCATTAAAAACATTTGCTACTTTGTAATTTTCTATGATTTTTTTCTTTTTAAGTTTTAACACTAACCTTGAGCCGTATTTGCAAACTCATACCATCCAGAGATTTTTGTTCCATATTTAAGCAACAATGTGATGGTATTGAAGTTGAATGTTTCCTGAATCCTTAAGGATCGTGTGACGCTGAAACAAATTTAATTTAGTAAGTGCGATCTTAATGCAAATACACAAAGACTCAGACATAATAGATGGAACTTCAACTTATTCGAGAAACTTCCCACAAGATTTGTATATGTGTTTATGTTTCACAAAGTAAATACAGCATCGTGTTCAATAAAAAGGAAGAGTTCTTTACTTAAATTGACATCAAGATAGTTAAATAAATATATCTGTACCATCTCATCTTTAAGTTCAAATGCCAATATTTTTATTTTGGCAACCTAAAAAAGCTATAGAGCTTCAATTCTTTGATATATTTTGGGAATTTTTTAGTTGAAGTCCTCTAAAATATATGTGGAAAGTAAAATAAGGTATGGTTTATACTAGAAAAAGGTACAAGGAAAAATTTAACCAATATCGCAAAAATTTTAATTCTTTTCTTTTAAATTATTTTACTCACTTTTTCAAAAGGAAATCCTCGCCACCGGTTTGATTGGCATATATTAAAAATCCACTACCTCCACCGAATTTAGAGTATTCAAAGTCTAATTTGATATGTTTGCCTACGGGTGCTTCAAATATTATGACGCATCCTTCATCGTTTACTATTTTATCCAAATATCCTTTATTTTTGGTATAAACGCCACCACAACTAATTTTTTCGAAGCTGTACTCCAAGCGAAAGCCACGTGCATGTTCACTGTTACGGCTTGCGTGAAATACAACAGTCATCACATTACGTTCTGAAACAATCATCATTGGGGCACCTTTGTAAAAACGTCTTTTGTTCGTACTGGATAGGAAAACCTGAAGAAAAAACATAATGTTTATTATTAGATTTTTCTAAAGATATCAAAAGTTTTTCCTTAATAGACTTGCATCCATGTATGTTATGGAGTCGTCATTGAGTTTCGCTTCTTCAGTTTTCCTATTGGCAAAGGTTAAATCTTCCATAGTATCGGTGATATTAGTCGTTATTGTTTCAGCTATAGAGAAATCGGTGAAATTCGCCCATACCGTGGTATCCGCAGGTCCATATATATGGAAAGTGCAGGTTGTGTGTTCAACATAGGGTTTGGGATAATTGGGAGTGGTTAAGACACCCGCATCAGGACCAAAAACTCGGTATTCACACACTACAAATATAATTGTACATAGAATAGAGCAGGTAGAGATAAGTTACTTTTTTTCTAAAGCCTTACCTCTGGAATATTTTGCTTTTATAGGATTGTTGCTCTTAGACTCATCAGCTAGAGAATTCTGATATCTTACTAACATATAATTTTTGCTACTTACAACCGGAGCTGGCATTTTTCCACCACATGACAATAAAATTGTTGAACTCTCATCAGTTTTGCCATCAAAAATCTAGACAAGAACACTACATAACCACAAAGTATTTTTTAAAGGCAATTGATTTTACCTCGATTCTATTTAAATGGCAATTTATCACATCAAATGATTTAAAGTCTAAAAATTCCCATTTGATTTGTGTGCCCAGCGGCTGTTCTATTAGATATAAGCAGGTGGCCTGTTCCGAAGGAGCAACAATATAGCCTGAAGGCTCTGTAAATAATCCACCACAGTGTGGCAGACCCGGCTCAACTTCGTAGTGCAACTGAAACGAACTGTCCATGCTAAAACGGTCTGTATGCAAATGTATTGAAATTTTATTGGAGGATGAACGCATTACTTCCGGTTTACTACTTTGGCAATATTTCTTCAGCATCAAGTCCGCATCGTTAACCTTAATCGCATGTAAAAGCAAATACACGGCAGTCTATATATAAACCAAAAAATTTTAATTATTAAAAAAGAACATTTACCTGTAAGATATCTCCAGTACAATTTGGTAAATTACCCAAATTAACATCATATATTCTTAAAACAAAACGATAACCATAAGGTGCCGATAGTTCCCATTGACATTCACGGTTATAAGGCATTTTGCCAGGATAGCCAGGAGATTTAATAACACCTACATCTTTGTAGAAAAGATCAAGATTCTCTCCACAAACATGCGCCTGAGATGTCCAAGACATTTCGAATCCAGGTCTGTTAGTGACATTATCTGACTTGAACCAAAAAAATAACTTATTATGTGACGATAGAATAGTGCCCCCCAAAGGCAAGTCCTTGCCACAAAATCGTCCTATCAATTGGGCAGCCAAACTGTGCCCATCATGTATTTGCAAGAAATCGTGAGTACATTCTTCGCTCTCTTCGACGTCGAATTTGCTAAATGTAACATTGATTATCTGCGTGGGATCGGTGCGTATTATCCAAGCGCATTTTTCATTAACAGAATATTCCGTTGCATCATCAGTTGGATATTTAAGTTGGCCAGATGACGCCAACCATCGAGCACAAACGGAACGTAGTACTTCGCAATGTTTGCCTGTTGTGCCGCGCAGACAGGAACATTTAAAATCGTTTACACCCAAGGGCTTACAAGTGCCATTATTTTGGCAAGGGTTTGGATGACATCCATCGGCTGTTTCACATAATGCTCCTGAGTATCCATCGGGACAAATACATGATGTAGTGCGGCCGTATGAAACACAAGTGCCATTATTCTGTAACATTCAAACATATTAAAAAATGCTTCAATACTTAAATATATGTATGTATATTGTAGGTAATTTACTTGACAAATATGATTCGCACAAGAATCAGTTAAGGGATCGGTATGACAACCGCGAGACCCAAAACCATGACCAAACATGCCTGGCGGACAAGTGCATGAGGCAACGTCGGAAATATATTCACAATTTGCCTGAGGATGGCAAATCTTTTCTTCATTACAGGAATTGGAAGGAGCTAGTTCACATATATGGCCATCCCCTACCCATCCAGGTGGACAATTAGCACAGAGATAAGAGCCCTGTAGAAAAAAATTAATTGAAAGTTAAATGATTTTGTACCACTAAGAACGAAAAAGGTATACATACCTCAGTATTAATACAACGAACTTTAGGCAACGTACTACAGCCACCATTATTTGCTTCACACTCATCTACATCGGTACAGGTCACTCCATTGCCCGTGTATCCAGCTGGACATGGTCCACACTTAAAGCCACCTGGTAGATTTATGCATTCGCTATAGCAGGGATTGCTAGACTCTTCACATTCATTTACATCAATTTCACAAGCCAATGAGGCCAAAACACTGCTGTTAGATGAGATGGTGGTATTTTGTCTCCATCCTTGTTCACAGATGCAAGTGTAGCCTTGCTGGTTATTGGCAGGTACACAAGTGCCATGAGCACACAATTCCTGAAATTGACCCTGTTGGCAAATAGCATTCCGCAAGCGGCAGTGGGTGCCAGTGAAACCCTTAGCACAGATACATCTTTAAATTTAAACAAATTATTAATTTTTCGTTAAATGATATAATGGAGCCATAGCTTGGAACTAGAGTTATCAAACAGGATTCTAAATCCTTGGAAACAATGAAGTTTTTCAGGTTTCTTTAACCAGTTTTTACAACGGGCAGGAATTTTGGAATTATTCGATAATTTAAATCATTCGATAAGTTTTAAGCGTTTATTAATTATCGTAATTGTTGGTTGAGCAAGTCTAGAAGCATTTCGTTGCTGCTTAAGCAACTAATGAGTAGACTTCAACGACAATGTAAAAATGTTTAAAACCCTCAGTGATTAAAGACAAACTCCCAATAAATTATTGAGAATTACAAAACTACGATCACAGTAGGCCAAGGAACTTTTTCAAAAAACAACAATCATTACTATTCAATTTAATTTTTTTAAATTTTAATAATTTTCAATAATTTATTTGGAGTTCATCCGTAAGCAGTGGGGTCTTGTAAGCTTTTTTTGAATTATGATTGAAGGCTACTGATGAGCTGCTGAAGAAGCAACAAATAAATGCATCTTGACGTGCTTAACCAACAACAAACTAACTTTTTTTATTTTCTATTATTTCTCTTTTAAACAAAGTCATGTTAATATCATTAGACCCGCTTCACACACATCAAGCTTTGATTTTATAATGAGAAAGAAGATAAAAGTTATATATCACTTTCATCTCTCCCATAAAAGAAATCGAGACATGAACAACAAAATGTGGTAACTGAACCAGTTTTTAGGAAAAAATTAAATATACAGAACGCACTCCGAACATTTTAATTTTTATTAAAGATAATGTAGATACACATCGTCACCTAAAATCCAAAAAGGCGCAAGAACCAAATAATTTAAAATAGATTTTCTGATTGATTACGATGTGATTAACCAAAATACATCTTTCCTTAAAATTTTACTCAAATATGCTCCAAAATACCGATTTTATGAGTATTCATTATTCGATTTGGTACCTAACAAATCAATATTTTTAAATTTATAAGGTTTTTGCTTCTCTTGTAAAAAAGTAAAAATTGTACTTACGGCATTTTGGATTTTAGGTGACGATATATATGTTTTTAAAAACATAATAAATTTCTACTGCAGAGATGCAAAATACACAATGAACTACTGAACACTACTTCCAACCACTGTATTTTAGTGTAACTTTCATACTGCATGAGCTTTATTGCAGCAGCTTTTAGCTATCAGTTTTTTTTATTAGTAATAAGTAGACTTGGGTCGAACTCGTTCACTAGTTCATTTTTGCCACAAACCACTGATCAAACCCATTTAAATTACATGGGTTTGATCAAGTCTAGTAATAAGTAATAAGCAGTACGGTATAATTCTACTTCAATTTCGCTTACTTCAGCTATGTTCTACTGCAATTTTTATTCTAATTTATATTTTTTCATTTGCTGGGCTTTGCTTTGATCTTCTATTGTTATAGTTCATTGCTCTATAACAGCTACGTCCCAGCCATATGCACAATGTGCAAACTTTTATAAAAGAGCTTTTGTGCTTTCACAAAGACTAGAGTACAACAGCCACAACAACAATACACCAGTCAACAGTGCTTGCTCTTACTTTACAAAGAAACAAGAACAAATTTAAGAGCTTTCAAAGCTGTTTACCTTAATTGCAAATATCAGTGTATGTGTGTGTATCCAAGCCTGGTCTTTTATTTAAAAAAGTTTATTACATATATGTATTAAAGGGTTGCATTTGTATACTCGTTTGTATAGCCAAAACAAATATACCATGGTATGTACCATATAATTGCAGTGTGAGCGACAGAACTAGTATAAGAGTTATTGTGTGTGCGTGCTTTTCCAAATTAAAATACAATTGAAAACAAATAACAATTACTTATTGTATTGCTGCTGAGCAACTGTTTGATCTGTTTTTGCTCAAAAAATACATATTGTAATACAAATATATGAAAAAACCACTATTGAAACAAATACATGATCTGCAGATGTAGTTATGTGCGGACGTTCGTTATGTTATTTTGTGGCGCAGCCAAAGTATAGAGAGAGAAAGAGACAATTTTGCTCTGAGAGTAATTATTTACTTACATATGTTTGTGCAATTTTGCTTTCATTCATTCATTCATCAGCCAATTACATTTTTTCTCAACACATCATAAGGCACTTATGGTAAAAGCAGTTTTATGTATCTTATTTGCCTTAGAAAAACAAAAAAATAAAAATAAATGTGTTGTTTTCATTTGCTCATTGCCCAACCATAGAATAATTGCTTAAAAAATCAACATTTACAACTAGTAACAGAAAACGATAAATAACATATTTGTTCATACCAGAACCAAAAAACAGGCAAAACTAGTGCAAACAGATGTATCTGTGCAATGCTATAATATGTATGTATGTACATAAACTGTATCTTCGAACTGGTCTTTAATAGAAAATCTCGACTCTCTGGGACTTAAAAATTACTTTTTTTTAAATTAATATCTGATAACTCTGATTGGAATATGTTAAACTTACTTGTAACTACCTGGAGTATTTATGCAAATAGCATTATTTTGGCAACCCAAATCGGTACCAGACAACAAATAGCATTCATCCACATCATCTTCACAAGTTTTTCCCTTTTAAAAACAAACAACACACAAATATATTATCATTAATTCTCACAAAACGCCCCTTAATTATTAAAAGATTTTTTAAATAAAAATAAATTGCTTTTATCTTCTAATCATACCATGTATCCCTCGGTACATTCACAAATAAATCCATTGTAGGAGTCGTAACACGTTCCACCATTCTTACAGGGTTCTGTGGCTTCTGCACATTCATCCTTTTTTAATTTACGCTCCAATACCACTAGTCTGCCGTTCAATCTATTTATACGCCCCAAATTTCTACGAATAACACCCAGTTGCAGAGTGCGCCTGGTACGATTCTGCATTGTCATCAATCTAAGAGCAAATCGCTCTAGGTCATCATGTAGTTTTTGTATTTCCGTTTTGATATCTTCGATGGAAAATATTTCACTATCCTTTGATCCACTATCCTCTATATCAGGCTTATAGCGATGACGTAATTTGTCCAAAAGATTAATATTGTTTAGGTATAACGATGAATCTCCTGTTAAACGTAACGTTATGTTACGGTCATAAGCTGCTTCTAGAACCAGATCACCGTTCTTTAGAAGTATCTTTGGTTGGTTTTCATAAACACAGACGACATTTAATGGCCACAAGTATAATATTAAAAGAGTAAAACACTTATAATAGGACTTCATCCTCTGAAAATTTTTGAAGGATTTTAAATCCTCCAATGCTTAGAAAAATATCCTTTTGGGGTCTTTATCCAGCATTAGTTGGTGGAAATTTTTCAATTTTATGTTTGCACTTCACTGCTTAAATATATTTTTAATTATTATTTATTTTTTTTTCCTTATTTCACTTGTATTCACTTTTTGAAATCCACTGGCAAACTAACATTGGTTTTGGAATTGCTGTCATATTTATGCAAAAAATACGCCCCCTTTTTGAATATTTGAACGGGCAGAACTTATCAATCAGCTTAACTCACTTCTATTTTGAATCTATTATTCCCTTAGCTGTTGCTGGGGATTTAAAAACTAATACTGTTATGCTACTCAAAGTTTTTATTCATAATTATGATAAGTTTTCCTATCGCTTTTATAAAAACCAAAAATAAGTGTGTTTTAGTCACAATTTGTATGGAGATTTCGTTTTAACATACACTTCGAAACAAGTTTTGTTTTTAAAATACGGTAGTTAATTGTTATCAATTATTCAAAAATTAAATACAATATTACAACCTGAGAATTTGTATGTCGTAAGCAACGCCATTAAATTTTCAAAATCGAAAAAATTTAATTCATTTTCTCTCATCGAAGTGATTAATGTGCATGATCTGATATTGGAAAAAATTATGTTTCTGACTAAGGGTTTCAGAAAAAAGACTTCACATTTGCATTATTTTTTGAAATGTTGTACCTAGCTTTTATTTTAAAACTACAATGTTTCTGCTACAAGATATTAACACTATACGTTTGTTCATGAAAAGAGGAGGATGTATAAAAAATTACATAGAATATATATCAGAGAAACAGGGATGGCCAAGTTGGTACAATTGTACTTTTTTTGGTACTATTTAAACTCAGCAAGTACAATAAAACACCAATGACTAATTTAGTATATTTAAGGAATCTCCCCAGTTTCACATACTACAGCACATGCTTTTAATCTGTGTGTCTTAAATTTCAACTTTAACAGGTGTAAACCACAGGCTTTAACATCCCAACTTACGAGAAAATTAGTGAAAAAAATTCGGAATTCAGAACAAATTCGATTATTTTAATAAAAACAAATAAAATTATGTAATTTGAACTAGGAAAATCTTTAATACAATTAAGGTCAAAAAGAGAATATTTTTGAATGATATTGTTGGTATAATTATAAAATTCTCAATGATGTCCCTGCAGAAAAATCATTATACATAGTTTGCTTTATTCAACACCTGTACCTGGATTCATTAACTTTTATTAAGATAGTCCTATCACTTTTTAATCAGAAATAATTTTTAGTCAGGCTTAAGTTCAGTAATTTCAATTCTTTTATTGAATGAATTATTTTTATTAATTAATGCGAGTTTCTAAAGAAGAGAAGAAAAATTAAATTAGACTTTTAAGCTGGGGGAAATACCGATATTTTTCTGTGCCGCAACGCACTTCATCAGCATCCTAGTCTATCTACTTGGGTAGAGATTGTTATTAACATCAGCTATTTAACGTAAATTCTAATGAAACGGAATGCGAGAAATGATTGTTGTGTACAATTATTGATTTACCTTTGGTAAATACATATGTAAGTATCAATATTTATTTCCCCTGTTTTTCCATTTTTTCATTTTTCTATTTAGGTTAGCACGAAGTTATATTACTCTACCTACTTATGTTTAACTATAGCAAATTTGATAAATTTTCGTTATAATTATTTTAACGTTCCGATTATCGTTAAAAAAAAGTTAGTGAATCGTACCACTGGTATTTAAGAAATGAGGCTACTTGATTTTAAACTCAACATTTTATTATTTTTTCACCACAGAGGAAATACGCAATTACCTAGCATATGCACACACCACTTTTGTAATATTTCACTTCTTCTTCTAACAATCTAGCCGGTTTATACACCAGCTAAGGGCTATAAATACATAAATTTTCAATTGCTGCCACCTGCCTATAGTTTCACCGTTCTGGTATGTGACGCTGCTAATGAAATTTTATGGCATGTGTATAATGTGACTAATCTATATATATGTGGACATATGCAGGTTATAGGCGAATTACGGCATTCTAGAATAAAATGAAAAAATCCAAGTAATAACTCATAGCAAGACGAATTGATTTTGAACTCGCTTTGACTTATAGTATATCACATATATTTATGCTATAAAAAGTTCTTAATATTATTGAAAGTCGCTCTAATAACTAGCTCATCTCATAATAAAAACCGCTTGACTGACAACACTGGACATAAACAGATGTTTGAGACGCTGAATTTTTTGTTGTGGTGGGAAACGTTTTGTGAAATAAATTGACTCAGTTTTTATTCATTTTATAAATAATATTAAAGAAAATGGTAAGTAAACAAACTCTTCATTTAGACATTTAGTGATATGCCTTATGTTTCAGTTGTTTTATTCATTTTTTAAATCGTTGGTGGGAAAGGATGTGGTCGTTGAATTGAAAAATGATTTAAGGTGAATGCTTTTGGCAAAAAAAGCCGGCTGGTATTTTAATAATTTTCATTTTGATCAATATATTTTCAGTATTTGTGGAACTTTACACAGTGTAGATCAATATTTGAATATAAAATTAACAGATATAAGTGTGACGGATCCAGATAAGTATCCGCATATGCTATCAGTGAAGAATTGTTTCATACGCGGTTCTGTAGTGCGTTACGTGCAATTGCCGGGCGACGAAGTCGATACACAACTTCTTCAAGATGCTGCACGTAAAGAAGCTGTTGTTAGTTCTCGGTGAAGCTGTGATGTATAACACTCAATAAAAGCAGGCAATTGAAAATTTATTATTTATAGCTTAATCAATGTTTTTTATATTCTGTTTTTAACTTATTTAAATATAAATTCATTTTCGAATGAAGTGATAATTATCAAGACAATGGAAGATAAACTTCTATTACTGAATTAAAATGAAAATGAAATTGTGTTTGTTGCTATTAGTATTCATAATTTAGTTAAGAAGGCAAGAAATTCATGGCCTGTTAAGCAATTCTTTGTAATGACTATATCCTCATTATCTTTGCAGTTTTAACTTGCTTAATCTTCGAATTAAAAATGTGTTTGAGTAAAATCTGCATATATAAAAACAGAAGATTCGGGGTTTTCAATAATTTGCGACCGATGCTGTTGCAAAGTCCTAGTTGATTTCAATATGCAATTCAAAATGATTTCAAAACATCCCATTTAATGTCCTAATTCAAGGAAATACAGTTAGTTTTCCCTATAAAAATATTAATATACTTTTTACATATCTCCGGCAATAAGGAAAAAGTGCTTAAAGCTGAGTTTACATCTGGCATTTCTTATGTGTCATTTGCACAAAAAAGCGCAACCAACTAATTACTAATGAAAAACTGTTTGATTCAGACATATATTTATTGATTTAAACAGTTTCCAATCATTTTTTTAATGTTTAACTTAATAAATACGTGTCTGAATCAAACTGTTTTTCATTAGTGGTTACGCTTTTTTTAACCTTGTGTAGCACATGGCATATTTTACTGTTTTGCAGGAGAGCACCTGTAAACTTTCGATCCGAAAAAACATTACTGCTGATGCAGTTAAATTGGCGGACTCGGTTTTCCCTTTTTCTTAATTTAGGAAAACATTGTTTTACATCCTGTAACTAATACATTAAATTTTTTAAATATACCTAATTATAAGCTAAATTAAGCTATTATTCCATATGAAATTATAATTCGACATAACTTCCTGAAAAATTGCACAAAGTAATTGAAATTTTTCTCAGATGTACTTTGAACATGTACATTGTAGATTACATAGTTCCATTTTGCCACAGGTATTTAGATATTTTTGGTTATTGTGGACATAAATTTATTTAATTTTATGGTATTAAAAGTTCATGTCTTTCACTAACTTAACAAACAAAGTTCATAACATCAAAATCAAAAATAATAAAATATTAACAAATACACAATCGAATGTATGAGTGAATGCACACTTTAAAGAAAAACGTACAAACATAAATACGTAAGCTTGGAAGAAAGTCAGAAATTTTTCCAGGAAAATAAAAATTCCTATTAGATCGATTTCCTTTTCTGTTTAGCAATTGTTAAAAGAATTTAAAACCCCTTTTAGATATTTATTTGTTATGAAAGCCAGAATAAATACTATGGTACTTCTATGTCTTCATCGCTTTTTTTAACTTCTGGTGCTATCTAAAATATTTCGTTTTAAAATGTAAGCACTGATTTCTTTCTTGATATTTCAACCATTATTTCATGAAGAAAATTCTATGTTGTAATTATCAATGCCCACTCAATACTAACTTTTTCTTTTATTATAAGTATGCTCTGTCGTAGTTTCTTTTTCTGTCCATTCCCATTCATGTTGTTATTCTTAGATAAACAATGTATTTACGTATGTCCATACCTACATATCGCTTTTAACAAGTAGAAAATCTCTAAATCAATACATTTCACACAAATACACCTCGTCACGAAAATTTATTGCAATAGTTAAAAAAAAAATTAAGCTTTTACAAAGCAGTTGCACAAGCGCTTGTACTGTTTATTATTATGTTTTTACCTTCTCCTGTAACGTTACAGTTATTTGAGTTAAGGCCTTTCTACTTGTTAACAGCGATGTATGTATGTATAGTATATGCACAAACACTTTGTGTGTTAAAATCCAAATAACAATAAAAGTTACAACCTGCGATAACTGATGGGCCGTCCATATATTACCTAAAGATGGCGGGAGGATGGGGTGAGGTGTTTGAGTTTTGTTACGATTTGCTAAGGGGGGAGAGGTCTTTTAAAATGTTACGTAACAAAAAAAATTACTAATTTCGTACAAAAATACGTATGTTTTTCTCATTTATTTATTTAATTGACCATACATGTTGCCTACATACATGTATTTTGTATATTTATTATGTATTATGTGCCGAATGTCAATTTTTGATACTCGCGAATTCGAATATTTAAAATCATATCCGCGAATACGAATATTTAAAACCATTTTCGATAATACGAATATATAATGTATGTGAAATTTATAGAAATTTAATTAGGGGTCTATTTTATTCTGCACAATTAAATTAAAAAAAATGTTTACAGTCTTAATTTTTTTTTTGTATATCAAAAATACTAGTAGAATAAAAACTCCATTTACAAAAAATGGAAGTAATTTTTAAAGAATAATACATTTTCCATTGCTATAAAACAGAATTAAAACGTTTTATTTGCAATTGACCCATATATTGACTACTTTTGTTATAAAAAGCTAAGAATTAAGATATCGTTGCGGCAAATCCATCAATGTTTTAAAAATAATCGAGGGAAATAATTTTTTAAGCAAGTAAAATAAAAAAATTTATCGCAAGAGTCTAAAATTTCGCAAGGAATTTTCAATAAAAAATTTTTTGCATCTTCTATGAAAATATTCAAATCATTCTCAAATTTAGATCAATGCCAGGTGTTTAATTTTCCTTAATAAAGAAAGTTTATTGATAAGATGAGTATAAAAAAATGGGCACACCCGCAAAAAATAAAGTTAAACTTCTTTGAAAACTTACTTCTGAGTTCTTGCTCACTCCAAGAATCTTGTTTCTGTTATTTTAAAAGAATGTGTCTTTTTAATATAAGTTAACGATTGATTCTTATTCTTGAAGGTGTAAAGAGAGTTTTTATTGCCAAGAGTCAATTGTCCTGGTTATTTGTCATCCTTTGCATGTTAAAATAATTAAACACACAACTGTGCTACAAGCGCACAGTGGACATAGTAATCAAAAATAAAAAGAAAAAAAAAAATTGTAATCTTGCATCCACATTTTTCGATGGGAAGTCAACGATTTAAAAACCATTGTTTAAAAGATTTAATGAACTTCGAACGATTTCAAGAATCATTTGTGTATAATACTCTTAAATATGTGATCGAAAACACTTCGTTTCAAATACTATTTCACTTTAATTTTAAAACCGCAGCTTATTTTAATTAAGACAAGACTTAAATCATTCAAATCGGTTCAGAATTTGTAAAGTTGCCAGCTGACACATGCGCTGGCATTCTCACGGTTTTACTAACTAACCATACAAAACAGCTGTTCGAACCAAACTTATGGACAACACTACAGTTGGTTGAATTTTGGTTTGGTTATAGCTATGGCACGTCTAATATAAGCTTAACATCCAGACTTAAATGATACGACAACTTTAAATATTATACGATTTGACTAACGAAGCCATTAGTGTTTAATTACGACACATTTACAAAGTATATATGCATGTATGTATACCCTGAAAATATAATTCCTCACATATTGATATGTCAAATTGCAGTGGGGATCCTTGGAATATGCATACATATGTACTACTTCGCTTTGAAAATTTCTTTAAAAATTTCGATTTTACAAATTCTTTAGAGATTGATATGATTTGATTTCTCTAGTGCATACCTCATACACTTTTCTTGCATAATAGTTGAATATGGCATATACAACACACTTTTCTTATAGAATGGTCCACAGTGCCATACACAGCACACTTTTCGTATAGAAAAGTTTACTATTCTATATACAGCTCACTTTTCATATATAAAAGTACATTGAGCAGTACTCAGAAGATTTTACTTGTAGAAAAGTTGACTGTTCCATACACAGCACACTTTTCGAATATGGTGTATGTGGACTTGTTTTGTTTAAAAAAAAGAAAGAGTATGTCAAAAAAAGATTTTTTCAATATTTTCTTATATATTTTTTTAAGATTGAATTATCGGTTCAGAGGATTTACTCTCTCTTGTATTCAGAACTTTCGAATATGTGCAAAAATAACCAGCTAAAAATATTTATCTCCACAACTTTAATTTTTAAAATTGTGGAAATAGTTCAGCCAGCTTTCATTCTTTTTTCCTATAATGTCAAATCCATTAATACAATTTTCAACGGGATTTTTCAAATCTCCTGATATAAACGAATATTTTACTTACACAAATTTACCAGGAGGTGTTGCAATAAAACAATATATTTTCTTATACTTATCAAATATAAACATACATATATATTTTTTTCTCATTAATTTATTACATTCATAATACATAAAAATTTTATAGAATAAATACAATATGTACATATATTTCGTTGGTTTTGAAAACAACCTTGACAATTTTCTGCGACCGGTGGAACTTAGAATTTGTACCTTGAAATCTTAAAAAAAAAGATTCGCCTTTAGTTTATTTTAAAAACTTAAAGAAATTCTTAACTGTTTATCTTAAAAAAAAACTTAAATACCATTCTAAAATAAATAAAAAATTCCTCTAGAATAATTTTTGAAACTTCGACACTTTCAAACAATAGTACTTTACATGTTTCGTAGTAAATATTACAAATCCTCATACACATGTTTATGTATTTATGTACATACATACATATGTATGTACATATATCAATATAACTAAAATATACATTCTAGTGATGTAACGAATTTCAATTTTTGATATTCGCGAATACGAATACGAATACGAAATTTTAAATTTTAATGATCGTCATTAAATAATATTTGAAAACTAACAAACTAAAATTTTTAGACATTCATTTAAATTTCGTTTAGGATTTATTTCTTTATTTATTTAATTTCTTTGGAAAAATATTCGTATTCGCCTGAATTTGGCGAATGCGAATACATTCGTATTCGCCTAAAAATGGCCGAATATTCGACAATTCGAATACGAATACGAATATTCGTGCATCACTAATACATACATAAGTACATATGAAAATATGTTGGTTTACGTGGCTGCCTTCTTTCTACACGTAATAGTATCAAATAGAATCTAGAGGATTGCTTTTTGGAAAATATGAAAATATTAAAAAACTTCTCAACAATTTACATACAAATAAAAGTATGTCTGCATTTAAAATTTAAGATTTAGCTTTAATATAAAAAAAATTATTTAAAAATGAGTTTATTTACAATTATTTTACAAAATTTATATTGAATTTATATACACGATTTAAATTTCTAACGATACAAATATTGATTGGAGTTGATTTTTTTTAAACATTTTTACTTTCATTGTAAAAAAAAATAAGCAAAAATGTTGACTAATTGGACCGATGGCAAAATTAATGGCAGTAGATACAAACAGAATTAATCCGGAATATTATTCGGTGTTACTTGGAAACAATTTGTAGATGTTTTAACTTTTACAAAAAGATTATCTCTTGAGATGTTTAAAAAAACTGGAATACATGCACATAAAACTTGGATTTTAAGTTTTAATACGCAATGTTGTTTATCGAGCCTTATTTTCGATTTAATCGTAAGCGACAAAAATTAATTTTTTCAGGAGAAGGTTTGTTTTAAAAAATTCAAATTTGTTTTTGTACGTAAACTGTCGCTTCCGATAAAATTGTACAGTCTGTATCTTAAAAGTTATCAACAATTTTGGCATTTTGATAGTTCTAAATTATGGGTAGGCCCATAAAATTTCAATTTCAATAAAAAAGTATTTTGTCGCTTACGATAAAATCGAAAAAAGGCTCGATATTTTGGAGCCATAAAAATAAACAATATCAGTGATTTTTTTTGGATAGATCTCATTCCTAATCAATATTGAAGCCGATAATACAATATTGGGGGGCAGAGCTTAAACAATTGTAAGCTGTCCATGCTGGAAACAATAAAATGGCAATGTTGTTACACCGCAATTAATCGTAATCATGAACATTAGTCCACAATTTCACACAAAAAGTAAAAAAGCAGTGAACTTGAAATGGGAGAATTGTGTCAAAAGAAGGCGAAGATAGTTCCGTCTGCTAGCAAGTCACGGCGTCTATTTTTTGGTATGAGCGTGAAATAATTTTTATTGATTATATTCAAAAAGGAAATGCAACCAATGCAATGCATCTAGAGAGTCGCATTTATCGAAAAAGGAAGTGTTGTTTAATCAAGGCAAGATAGTTTTGGGATCGCCTTGTTATATAGATAGGATACAATTAAGAAGATAATTCAACATTATTTCGTTCAGTGTAGAAACAATTTTTGGTTATTTCACAATTTCCACTCAAAATTCACTCTCAAAATAATATTACGTTCAGATCAATTCACGTCTATATCGTTAATATTTCAGTTAAATTATTAGCCCAAGTGTCTTTGAAAATTTTGGAAGAGAAGACAAAAAAAAACTACATGTGTATCGGCTTACATGAATTCCTGTACCAATTCACTATAAAAATGTGAACGGGAGGAAGGGGAGAGTGCACTTCGAAATTTATATTATGGTTAACACCTGAAATTTCGAAACGCCAATGTACGTTCTTATCTTTTTATTTCCTCTGTCAGAATCAGTCGTCAGAACTTTCCTTCATATCTTCCACGAAAAAAAAACTGGCTACAGCCTCATAATATTTAACTTATTTGCGAAGTCTCAAGATCTGAAAATTCTTTTTCCACCAAGGAATCAAGCTTTCACCACAGATTGCGAACCCAAACCTTAAACCAAACTCAGTCTTTATTAATGTTTATGTTAATTAAATTTGTAAATTTTCATTTATTTTGCCATCGTTTCCACTGTAAGCTTTTGATCCTACGTGTTAGGATAAATGGTGTTCGGGGATTAAAATTTAGAGAGATAAAATATATATTTGTTTAAATTTTATAAACTTTAACACTTTCGATAATCTAAGAAATACTTAATGCACTTTCTCGTAACGCAGCTGGATTCGAATAAGATATTTTAGTCAGTAATTTTTGATAATTGAACTTCATAAATTGTTGCAAATACATGCATATGTATATGTACATAAAAGTGTGTATATGTACATCTAAGAATATTTTTGTAACATCTTTTCATTTTAATAATTAAACTTTAACATTTAATATTGCCCTTATAAATATATAAAAAACTAATAAGTCATTTTAAATACAAAATAAATTACACACACTGCGAATTATATAAATAGGAAATTTAATTTAAATTTTAAAATTTTTAATTTAATTTGATAAAAATTGTCAATGAATTGTTTTTTATTTGAAAAAATGTTTATTTAAATAAATGAACGCCCTAATCCTGTTCGACAATTGTGTCGTCTTGTCTATGGTCGAATGAAAGCCCTAGTTGTGATCCTTTAAGACAATTATTATTTTTTGTCTGTGCTAGAAGGTTCGTGTATATGCTTCTTTACACCATCAGGTATGTGATAGAAATCGTTTTCGATTTAAAATCGACTGAAAAACGTAAAAAGTTGTGATGCACACATTTATTTCGATTTCATTCTGGTTATGTTTTAAATCGAAATCGATTTCATTTCCCATCTTGTTCTATGAAAATATTAGTAAAAAAAAGATGTGATGGAAAACGAAATTTGTGTTGTTTTTGCGTTATTAAATCGAGCAAGCATGAGTTGACGATTTCGAAATTATTTTATATCTAAACAAAATTTTCTTGCAATAACTTGTGTGAAAATGTAAGTAAAATGCTTTAAAATAATTAAAGGCAGATGATATTACAATAAAAGGAATTTTTTATTTAAATTTATTTTTGTTTGAAACAATTTAATTGTATGTACATATGTTGAAGCCGATCAGCAAAAATCTGCCGCCGACATGTATTAAAAACACTTAGCCGCCGTCGATATGACCATTTTTTTCCAAGACTTTTCTATGGTTTGAAAATAAAAGTTTTTCATTATAAAACCCGGTGTTTGAAATGAAGAAAAAATATGCCATTCCTTACAACAATTGCTTCAGCAAATCACGATCCAACGATTTTCGTTTCGCCGTCGCCGAAAATATCTTTGGCAACCTGCAGCCGGCTTCTGCATTATTGGCTTCAATTTCAGTTAGCAGCAAAAAATATAAAGGAACAAATTGATTTTTTTGTAACCAACTGAAAATGAAACAAAGTTGAAATATGAAATCGATGCGTTTTCTGTCACACCAAAAACAATTTTCTACGTTTTGAGCTTGCGATTTCATTTCAAATCGAAGCGATTTCCATCACATACCTGCATATTTACAAAAACGTTTCTTTTCCCCTCGTCTCTCTCTTCTAACAAACTAATCAGGTTAGCAATAAGACTTGCATAGTGTAAACAAGGACTTATGATTTTATTCCAAACATCATACCCAACACACATTTTTTTATATATTTTTAAAACTATTGTGTAATATTCAGTAAGAAGATTTAGGACGTTTTTGTTTGAAAATACCTTTGAGTTTTTGTATTTGAATTCTCTAAACTATGTTCTTCAAAAATGTTTGTTGCTATTGATAATGAAAAATAAAAATATTATTGCCATGTTTTTAAAGCATAAAAATTAAATTAAAGTATTATACAATAGTTTTAAAAATATATGAAAAAATATGTGTTGGAAATAATGTTTGGAACAAAATCATAAAGCAAATACATGAACCTTCTAGCATAGACAATAAATAATAATTGTTTTAAAGAATCACAAATACGGCTTTTTTTTCGTTCATAGACAAGACGATAGATACAATCGTTGAACAGAATAAGGGCATTAATTTTTGTGTTTTAAAAACGGTAATATTCACCCTTATTCCAGGCATCGACGTCACTTTAACACAATACCAAAAAAATTGGGGCTTGGATACCCGTTGTCGAAAACAAGTGACTCCTTTTGGCAGGTTTATGCTGTTTTCTAGACCTTAGGGAACGGAAATAGATTGCCAGTTGCACAAAATTGTTCTTGAGAACGAGTAAACAAGCCTCAATTTTTTGATATTGTGTTAAAGTGACGTCGATGTCGACAACTGGAATAAGGGTGAATATTTTTATTTTTCATTAAAAATGGCAACAAGCATTTTTGAAGAAAATAATATAGAGAATTCAAAAACAAGCACTCAAAAACATTTTCAAAGAAAACCGTCTTAAATTTTCTTACTAAATTAAGAGCACAAGAGTTTTTAAGCATCACTTGAATAAAGAAGTTTTGTAATTAAAAAAGACACTCCAAATTTAAGTAAATAACTTTTTTTAATTTTAGACCAAAATCAGTTCATAAATTTCTTTAAATAAATCGATTTTTAAAAAATTCTGATGAGTGTTTTCTAAATTATGGGGGAATTACAAGGTTTTTTATGACTAAAATAAACTTCAGCTGGATTTATCAGCTAATAAGGTCATGGCGACCGTTTTTTGGATTAAGCCTTAGGTGAATTTTTCTTGTCCCCAAACCAACAATCAATTCACCTCACGAACAAATACCCACTGTGATGACCTCAACAAATCTTATTTTTGGAAAGGATGAAAAAACTCGAAAAACTTTGGACAAGGTGACTCAAGGAAGACTACATTTTTATGTAAAAACGTGTGTAAGATCCGAAGAATATGGAGGTCAATTTTGACATCTGCTCACAAATTCACTGATTTGCAGCTCTTGTCGTGTTTGTAGGTTCAATGTATGGGCCCAAATACCTTTCCTTTTATATCCTTTTTTGCGGTGCTTCAAATATCAAGTCGATAGTGCCACAGTGGGATATGGCACCTGTCCCATAACATCTCTTCGTTGCATAACTATTTCTTAAGTTGTGCAAATAAAAGTTGTATCCATCTGGGCCATCGATATTAAACCTTTTTTTCGTCAGAAAAATATTCGTCTCAAATTGGTAAAATTAAATTTCTTATCTAAGCGATTCGCAGTGTATGTATGAAAACAAAAAATGTTTAAAAACTAACATTTTTAATATACGTGCAAGGCGAATTCATATCAGGTGATCTCAATTGCAAAGTGGACTATTTTTGTAACTTATAATTTGAATATCCTTAAGATGTCAACAGACGTTTTCAATAGATATTTACACCTCCCAAGTATGAATTTTTTAAAGCCAATTGAGGTGAGTCTACCTTATATGAATAGGCCTTGTATATAAGCTAGTTAACAAATCACAAAGCTCAAGAAACGTAATCAATGTCAAAGATACAAAGAACTAAATTACATTTTTATGTTAAACTTATTTGAAATTTGCTTTGGGGGAGAGAGAGAATAATTAATTGTGTATTGAATTGCAATAAATAAATGTTAAAATGATAAAATATGTACAAGTAAACTAAAAAGAACAACCATATTTTCCACTTTATAGATTATATTTTTTTAAATACAGATTCTTAATTTCTTATTTACGTAATAATAGCAGTCTCCCGTTGAATATTTTACAAATAGGAAACAGAACAGTTTCCTTCATAACTTATATTTCATACATTCGACATATTGTCATCCATGCCAGATAGAAGAGATTGCAGTCCCAAAGAGTTGGCATTTTTGTCGCGATTTTCTCTATCACTTACGGAAGCTGATTTAATTTTTTTCATACTTGCCACTGCACCATATTGTGTATCATAACTTAATACTATTGATACATCACCACAGTCACCATCACCTCCTCCACAGGTATTACTCGTATTTCCAATCCCATTAGTACTTAAAAATGCTCTATCACTGTTGTCATCACTGCGACCGATGCTGCTGCCGCTACTCACAGAATTATCATTTTGTATAATTTCCGTTGAATGATTATGATAGTGTTGAGTTGCGGCACCAGCTGTTGTTGGTGATGCCCGTTGATGATTATAATTGCGATTATGTAAACTACTACCGGTTACTAAAGCTCTTTGATTGGGATGCGGGCTTTTCATTGATGATGGTTGTCTTGTTAATGGCGGTGTAATAACTGACATATTCGCTGCTGTGGGAGATGATAAAATTGGTGCTGCTGTTGTTTGCAAAAGACCAACATTCTCCTTGTATGCACTACCCGTATTATTAATGCTGCGATAATAGCTGGGCTGTCTGAAGGTTCGAAGTTGGCGACCATTGCCATCTACTTGTGTAACCGCTGTCAGCATTGAAGGCGTCCTTTGCGAATCACCTCTAAAAATAAAATAAATATGTACATATATAAATCAGTATGAAAAAGGAAAAAAGAAAAAATAATGCGTTGCATTAAAATTAATATGAAAATATCAAAATAATTCATTTTAGTATAACTAAGAAAATAATATTTGCAATACAAAGAAAATTATTTATGATCAAAAGCGTATGGAAATTGGGCGAATCAAATATTAACCTGGCTTGGAAATATTGTTGTTCTCCAAGTGATAAGTATCAGTCTCAGCTCTAACACTTCCTATGAAGCGGACCAGTATTACCATATATTGAGGGTGGCGTTGGCTGAACTAGTTAGTACGTTGACTACAAATGCGAAGGTACTGGGTTCAATCCCCGTATCCAACAGTCATTGAAATAACAACACCACTCATTTTTGCATTGGTTTGCTTTTGTGTCAGTTATTGTAGGAAAGTTCAAGTAATGAAGGCATAGTCACTGGTCAGTGAACTATACCAACTTCAGCAGACACTAATCCTAATGTAACATTAGAGCGCCCTCCTTCGTTGTGTAGTAGAATCATCGGACAAGTAAAATAACCGATAAAATTGCTACTAACCACAGCTTCAAAATTTGTTTTGTAATACATTGGCATTGTGTATAAAAATCATCGGCGAAGTAAATTAACCAATAAAATTTCAACTAAACACAGCTTCAAAAATTCAAGACGGCTCGTGAACACCAGAGGCGCTGCAACACTCCATTATTAAAAGAAAACGTGCAAAAACAGAGTTGTAAAAAAAAAGAATGAAGCTTTTCTCTGTCTCTTCCTTCAGCGCCTGTCTTCTCTATTACTATCCCTTTCCTAAAGAAGATAATTCCTAGTAATAGTAGTAGGCATTCATTGACTGAGTGTTACTTCTCTTTTTTATAAAAAAAATACTGGTTATAAACTCTTAAAGTATGTTTTTTTGCGCCATTGTCTTTATCTGCTACCGACCTTCAACAACGGCGTATCTTTGCGGATTGCGTTCAGACCGTGATTTATCGTAAAGCCGATCAGATGTTATGATTTAACAACACCTTTATACTTTTTTCTTTGGGGCTACGGGTATGTCTCACAATCAATTCAAAACCTCAAGGATTAAATTCGTGAAGTTTTCGAGGGTCCAAAGTCGCAAATTTGTGATGGGAAATTTAATGAAAGTAATATTGTCTTGCAAGCATAGTCATAGCTGCCATTTGGCTGATATTGTTTTTAATTTTTAATGCAATATCCTCCTCTATATAATAAAATAAACATCAGATGATGTCGCTTAAAAATACTTGTATTTTTACATTTCAAATGAAACCTTTTATTGGATAACCCTATATTACTCATTGAGGAGGATAAGAACCAAAGAGGTTGGCTGGTTTTTAGCCCTCAAAGTTTTTTTTATTGCTTTCAGTTTCATACAGAGTAACGCTCTTGGTCAATAAAGGGTAGTTTGAGGCCTGATGTTTTGTACAGTGATAAATATTACATAGTATTAGATGTTGGCTGCTGTTCCCAGCTCCAGCATTAAAAACGCAGATCTAACAAAGTCTCCGTCTCATCAGTTTTATAGTTCTGATTATCATGCAGGGTATTGAAATGAAAACTTTTTATCAGCCCAATTCACAATTTTGTGCAAATGGTCTGGCATCGTAGCATTTGCAAAATGGTATAGTATATTGATACTTAACTTAACAATTCTTAGTAAGAATTGACAATACTGAAGTTAAGCTCGATTAAGAAAATATTTCTGATTAAAATTCACTATAGTTTAAGTAAATGTAATATGTATGTATCACTTATTTTAATGCACTGTTGCAGCGCCTCTGTTGTTCATGAGACGTGTTGAATTTTCAAAGCTGTGTTTAGTTGAAATTTTATTGGTTACTTTACTTCGCCGATGATTCTTATACACAATGCGAACGAAGTAAGCCGCTCGGGTATTACAATGTGCTAACTACTTCAGCCAATGCCACCCCCACACTTCTTGTCATCAAAATAAGCTTTCCAAGTAATGTATTACATTGAAGCTCTTATTCACTACGTCAATGCATTTGTACAATTTCTTATTGAAAATTCTCCAAATTCTCCAGTTTCATTTCATATTGTTTAGTAAATGATTTAAAATATCATTTCTTAGATGTTCTACACTCAAAAAAAAGACATATACTATTATTAAGGAAAAAATTTTTCTAAATTAAAGTAAAAAAAATTTCTAAGTTTAAGTAATTTTTTCTAAGTTTAAGTAAATTTTTACAAAAATGTAGTAAAAATTACTTAATATGAGTAAAAAATAAAAAGTTCATATTCTCAAAAGTAGTTCATAAAAATACACACAAAAATTCTCACATTCAAGGTCAAGTTTAGTGGTTTAAAGGAAATATTTACCAAAAATTGGAAAATGGTTTAAAAGTTTAGGGAAATTGTATCCTAAAAACTAGTCAATCTCGTTATAAATCAAAAAATAAATTTTAGGACATGACTTACTCCTAATTAGTTCATCAAATTTGACTAACTTGAAAGATATAAAAAGTTATTCCAAATTTTAGAAATATATTTACCAGTTTTAAGTATTTTTTCTTTAAATTATAGAATATATTTTTTATTTGCATTAAGCAAAAAATTCAAGTACATTTTTCATATATCCGACGAATATTTGAACTTGAAATAAATTTTTTTGAAAATAAAATAAAATTTTAAAACACAAAAATTTCAATGCTTATTCAGGCTGCCTGTTAGGCAATTGGTTAGAGTGCTTGCCTATCAGTCAGAAGGTTGTTGGTTCAATACTTGCCCCCTCTCAAGGAATTAATACGTATGTATGGTGAATTAATTAAGAATATAATATGAAGATATAATAAAAAACATACCATGTGGTATAGAATTTAATTAAAAGCAAAAGAGTACCAAAATTAAAGAAGAAAAAAAAACTTTGAAAAATTTACTAAATTAGAAATAAAAGATGAAAAACCTTTTTTGCAATTCTCCGAATTTTATGGAGAAATTTGACTTAATTTTAGAAAAATTTTATTTAAATATAAAAATATAATTACTATAAACTAGTTCATTAATGAACTAAAAATTTAGTAAATATTTACTGGTTTCGAGTAAAAAACAGCTTTGGCGCCATACGACAACTTTTTTTTACTCAAATTTAGAAAATTTTCCAAAGTTTTAGTTAGTTTTTTTCCGTTAATATATTAACGGAAAAAAGAGTACACGATTCGTTGTCAATTTAATTTAAAAAGTCATTAAAGCAGAAGGCAAAAGTGGTGAATTGGAGGCACTTAACCCCAGGCTCACATTTTTTTTTTCTTAAAGACAGAAACAGAAAACCCATAATGGCTTGTATTATGTTTATTCAACTAATTATATAGGAAACATTAACAACATTTAGGATTTATTTTAATATCCATTATATAAATTTGTCTTAATTTATTTAATGGACCATGCTGTAGTAAAACTAACACACTTTAGTTAATTAAAAAAGAGAGAGTTGAGATATTTTATTTATTACTTGAACGTGTACACGTTATCAATTAATTTTATTATACCAAATATTTTCAACAAATTTTACTTTACTTGGGATCTTATAATAAGTTTTTATATTTTGTTTCTGTATATCTAAAAAATTTTGTCCATCCTTCGTCCAAATTTAGTCAATGACATTTCGTGGTGCAATTTATTTTTTTTGCATCTTCTTTGAAATTAATTATTTTTATTGTTAAAAAAAGTCTAGATTTTTCCTTCTGAAATCAATTTTTTTAATGAAACTTTAACATAATTAGGGTATTGCAACGCGAGTCATAAATGTCATATCGTCGTAATTTTTAAAATTATTTACATAGATATAATTGATTTCATTTTTGTTTTTGCTTTCAAACAAAAATTCTAAAACATCAAAAAATCCCCCAAATACATATCTACAAGGAAAGTTGCATCATCTAAATGCAACAAGGCGGCGTTGCAAATGAGGGTGGCGTTGGTTAAAGTAGTTAGCACGTTGACTACAAAACCGAAAATCCTGGGTTCAATCCCTGTATCCGACAGTCATAGTCACTGAACTATACCGACTTCAGCAGATGCTAATCATAACGTAACATCAGAGCAATCAAAACTTGCTACTAAACACAGCTTCAAAATTTAATACGCCTCATTTGACACCAGAAGGCGCTGCAACACTGCGTTATTAAAAAAAAAGCGTGCAAAAAGCAGAGTTGTAAAAGAATGAAGCTTTCTTCTATCTCTTTCTTCACCACCTATCTGCTTCTCTTTTATAAAAAAAACAGTAATCAATTTCCATGCTTTTTTGATTAAAAAACATTTTATTGAAGAAATAAACAAATTGTAATATTCGCGAAAGTAGTGCCGTAAATAACTTTAATCGTAAATGCAACAATTCCCAAAATAGCAATAGTTTTTCAAGCAATTTGTTGCTTCATAATTGAAACAAAATATTTCGTAAAGTAATTATGTAGAAAAAAGCCTAAGGGCCAATTGCACCAATTCTATTTAAATAACAATTCCCATTGTTTTGCTTTTCACTGGAAAATAAAAAATAAAAATATATGAAAAAAAAACTTTTAAATATGAATTCATATTTAAATAGAGTCAGTGAAATGGTCGATTAATGTGAATCCATGTAATTAATTTTCTTTAGCCATTTTTTCATGCCATCTTTTCATATCACTCATTTTTCCATATCATGCAAATAGTTTAATGAAAATATTAATGATGACATTCTATCTATCCTCCCCCACCTTACAAAAAGGCAAAATTGCACAAAAGGAATTTCGTAAAAAAATACAGCAGTATCAAGTATTTTTGGAAGGCAGATAAATTTCAGTCAAAACAACAAACAGAGAAATTTTATGTTGCAAATATGCCGCAAGTCAGCTAATAACGCACCAAATGTCCGCTTTTAGGTTCTCATTTCTTGCAACATTGGTACGTAGATTTTTGGTGTTGTGAGTCCCTGGAAGCGGAGCTTGTAGATTCCATAAATTTTCTTAACGCTTTTAAATTGAGGCTGAAAAACTTTCTCATCTAAAATGAAATGTTCTCATAACGTATTGCCTCAATTGTTTCAATTAAATGGTCCAAATCAATAAAATATTAAGTAAAATCACAAACCTGTTTAAACTGTACGTTCCATTCTTGTTGTTGCCTTTTTTGCTTGACTTGCCTTTCAAGGGGCACAGATGAAAAGCACCATAAATGAGAGGGTTAACTAAGCTATTGGACATACCGAAGAAGAATATACCCGATTGTAGATCTTCGCCAAACTGTAACGGAAAAGTTAAGAAAATAAACAATAAATTTACGTATAAATTAAAAGAATACAAACTATTTAAAAAAGAAGTAGGTGCACAATGTATCTTCACGATTATGGGAACTATTAACATTTTTTTTTGAATGTATACAATTTGGCAACAATATTATCTTTTGCGATAAATGAAAAAAAACTAAATTTAACTTTAGTTAATTTAAATTAGTGTTCGAACTTCATTTGTTTCTATATTTATGATTTTGATCAGGCTAAAGTTCATATCGATTTGTAAGCCAAATTACACGTGATAATTATTAAAGTTAATTGAAAATATTTGGACAATCACGTGGTAGAACGGAACAACTAGCTGTTTTCGAAGACCACTACACTTTCATCATCAGCATTCTTTCTGTTTGGTCCACTATGTGTGGTGTCAGTTTATGTTGATTTCTGCTTTATAACTTTTGAGTAACTTTTATAGCAAATGGAATATGTGAATTGTTTTGATTCATCGTATTGCAATTTGCTGAAAGCTTTTTTGTAATGAAAGATCAAATTTTCCATCTCTAAATTTACAACAGTCTTGCCATTGTCGCTTGTTCTTTACTAATTATGCACATGTTAGTTAATTTGCTTTTTTTTTTTTGTTCTACTTAAGACAACCTTTTTTAGTTTGTTACCATTAAGTATATTTATTTAATTTTTGCCACAAGCCCATGGCTGTTAATTATACCCTTTACCAAAAAATGGTAAAAGGGTATACATATATAGGTTTGCCATTCCGTTTGTAATTTCCAGAATATTAATAAGCGAGCCAAAAAGTATATATATTCTGGATCCTTATGCACAGGGAAGACGAATAAGCGATGTCTGTCTGTCCGTTCTGCCGAAGCTCCCAGAAAAGCTAGAGACTTCGTTCTTGAACTGGTGGATCAGAAATGGTCGAAATAAGATCGGTATTGAAAATCAGCAAAATCGTGCTGACGGTTTCAGAGCTGGGAGACGTAAACTTCATTTTGCCATACAAAATAACTACCGAAAACTAGTTTTTAATAATTTTTTATTAAATAAACTTATTTTATACTTCAGTATGAATAAAATTGGTATGTCTAACTAAAAAAATTTAAAAAAAATTAAAAAGACGTTTCCAGGTTTGGAAAACCTTATTTTTTTTTTTTTTTTTTTTTTTTTTGTTATGCAAAAGTATCTTACTAAAACAAATTTTTCCTTTTTTTCTATAAACTAAACATATGTAATGTTCTTAAAAGAAGGAGATTGATTTAAGAAATCAGAAAAATAAAAAAGATGATTCCAGGGTTGGAAAACCTACAATTTTTGTGATATATACAATTGACTACAGTAAACTAATTTTTTAATTATTTTTATTAAATAAACTTATTTTATACTTCACCACGAATAAAATTAGTATTTCAAATAAAAAAAAAAAAAAATTAAAATTTAAAAATATGTTTCCAGGGTTGTAAAACTAATTTTTTTTTATACAAAAGTAACTTACTAAAAGAAATTTTTCCTTTTCTTTATAAATTAAACATATCTTATATTCTTAAAAGAAAAATATTGGTGTAAGAAATCAGAAAAATCAAAAAGGATGATTCCAGGGTTGGGAAACTGAAACACTTGTGATATAAAAAATTAACTACCGAAAATTAATTTTTATTATTTTTATTAAATGAACTTATTTTATACTTTAGTACGAATAAAATTGGTATTTCAAATTAAAAATTAACCTTCTAAAATTAAAAAGATGTTTCCAGGGTTGGAAAACTTTAACTTTTTTATACAAAAGTAACTTACTAAAGCAAATTTTTCCTTTTTCTCTATAAATTAAAGATATCTTATATTCTTAAAAGAAAGAGATTAGTATAAGAAATCAGAAAAATCAAAAAGTTTGATTTCAGGGTTGGAAAACCCACACTTTTTGTGATATAAAAAATTAGCTACCGAAAACTAATTTTTTATTATAAAATAAACTTATTTTATACTTCAGTACGAATGAATTTGGTATTTCAAAATAATAAAAAAATTAAAAAAATTAAAATGACGTTTCCAGGGTTGGAAACCTTATTTTTTATACAAAAGTAACTTACTAAAACAAATTTTTTCTTTTTTTACTATAAATTAAACATATCTTATATTCTTAAAAAAAGATGGTGTAAGAAATCAAAAAATATCAAAAAGGAGGATTCCAGGGTTGGGAAACTTACACTCTTTGTGATATAAAAAATTAACTACCGAAAACTAATTTTTATCTATTTTTATTAAATAAACTTATCTTATGCTTAATAACGAATAAAATTGGTGTTTCAAATAAAAAAAAACTATTAAGAAAATTAAAAAGACGATTCCAGGGTTGGAAAACTTTAACTTTTTTGTACAAAAGTAACTTACTAAAACAAATTTTTCCTTTTGTTCTATAAATTAAACATTTCTTAAATTCTTAAAAGAAAGAGATTGGTGTAAGAAATTAGAAAATCAAAAAGGATGAGTTCACGGTTGGGACACTTACACTTTTTTGATGTATAAAAGTAACTAAGTCTAATTAATTTTTATCTTTTCCTTTATAAATTATATATATTTTACGTTTTGGAAAGAAAAGTTTGGTATAGAAAATTATAAAAATAAAAACCACAGCTCCAGAGCTGAAAACTATGATTTTTTTCTGGACATTAAAGTAACTAAATAAAGTTTTTTTTTGAATTTCATTTTTTTTACTTAACACACTCTCTATATTTTTTTAAGAACTACTAGATTGGTATAAGTAATCAGAAAAATCTAAAATTATGATTCTAGGGTTTGAAAATTATTATTTTTTTCTTTGTACTATGTGCTTTTGTATGTATATCTATACTACATAAAGGCACTTTGGTAAAGGGTATATAAGATTCGGCACAGCCGAATATAGCACTCTTACTTGTTTTAGTTAATTTTAATTGATTATTGATCGAACTTAGTTTGTTTCTATATTTATGATTTGATCAAGCTAAAGTTCGTATCGCTTTATATGCCAAATTACATGTGATAATTATTAATGAACAAATAACATCAAAGTTAATTGTAAATTTTCTGTTTGATTTTTTAATTTGAAATATAAAATATCGCAGCTACTACCTGCTGAATGTGCCTTGATACTTATTATATATTTCTTTTTTTTTTCATTATTATTGCAATATTATTTTTGTGACATTTTATTTTTAATGGAAATATTCCAGTAAACACAGAATCCGTTTTGTATGTTTTTGCATTCAAATACAGAAATATTTGTTTCTCATTTATCGAGAAACGAAGATGTTTCACACTTCATGTGAGAACTTTTGCTTTAAGTTTCTTAAATTTAAAGAAGACCAAACAATGACCTCAAACAGTTTACTATGAAAGTCACGATGTCAAAGGAACATAAGAATGAGGCCATCAGCGCAAAAGTGGCGAAACCCAAATTTTTTGTTAGTTGCTATTCTTATATTAAATACATTCCTTTCCTTACAAACTAGCAGTAAAAAAGTAGAGCAAGCCACCTTTATTTATTTATTCAAAAGCAGATGTAGCTGAAATATAATTTTTGCACAGAACATAAGATAACAAAGCAATAGAGCAATTAAATAATTAAGTGTAGAGAGCATTTAAATAATTAAATAGTTTGGGATCAAACCACTTTTGCGCTGGAAGTCTTATACATATAAATAAAATTTTCTCCTTTACGTTTGTTATTAGTTTATTATTCACTAAAGAAATATTCCTAGACAATAATGATGTGCTTGCATCTTCATGTTAAACTTAACCCTTAGTGTATCTAGGGGCTTTCCATATATTCCGTAACGCTGTTTTCCCCGATTTTTGACCCCCTCCCCCTCCTCATTAGTAACATATCGTAACAAAACTGTGAACACCCCCCCCCCCCTCCCCCAGGAATAACTTAACAATGAGATAAAAAATTAATTATATAGTTAAAAGTTTTTATTAAAAAAAAAAATTAAATTTAATTCATTGTTTTAAATTCATTTGTTAGACTAGCACAGTGCGTAGACAAAAATTAAATAAGCTTACATATGAACGTACTCCATATATTGACGAAACTATTTTTTAGATTTCTTCCCAAGTGTCCTCAAACTCCAAAAATTATGGTTTTATAGAGAGCTTATTCCTAAACTTATGTATGCATTAGTGATGTGTATTGGAATTCCAAAACATTCGGCCGTTTCTAGATATTCGTATTCGTTTAAAAAAATATATACAGAAATTCATAAATCCAAAACGAAATTTAAATGAACGGCACACAAATATTAAGCGTATTATTTACGGTCAAAATGCATGACCTGCATTATGATAATATTAGTTAAATTTTGTTTGTATGAGTCGCACCGACGATGCTTGAAGCAAAATCTAAATTTTTTGATTTTTGCACATGCATGTATGCAATACAAACATACCAAGATAAACTACTCAAAGCAGTGAGGTTTCAAAGAACTGTCAAATTCTAACGTAAAAAGTTTTTGTACGTAGTTTGACAATTGCCTTGCAATTAGCTTGTAACAAGATGCTATCAATTTATCGTGCAATGCATGCACGTGTATGCTGAGTTCTTCATGCACACGTATACGATGCTTGTGTCATGCATTTTGACCGTGAATACTGCGCTTTAGTTTGTAATAATTAAAAAAAAATTATTTTTTATTTTTTTTCTGCTATGCGTTTTTTGCCAAATAATCTACTATAGTTTTCCGTATTGATGACTGAGCAGTATTTCAAACATCAAGACTAGAATTGGCATTACCCTTGCGGTCGCTTTCAATAGTTTCTATTTCAGAGAGTTAAAGTTTCAGAGAGCTTAAAGATGACTCCGTTTGGCCATCTTCAAATCAATCTAAAATGTGAGTGAAACAAAAAAAAAATTATATCTAGGATCAGTAAATGTTCCCATGGTGAATTACGTTCTACAACATTACATTTTCAATAGATATTTGCCCATTAAAAAATATACCTTAAAAATACCTTAAAATTAGAGGGGCACACAATCTAGTCCCTAGACGTATTTCACTGTTGTTTTCATATTTTTCTAAGTTCTCTTGCCTAAAAAATTAAAATACTATCCTTATAAAAATACGTCTATGTATGCAAGTTTCCATTAACACATCTCTCAAAACTTAAACATTGTAGCCTTAAGTTGACCAACAAAAATGTTAAAACTAAATAATTTGATATTGTCATGTACATGTATGGAAGAATATATTGTTTAAAAGGACGCTTTTTTGTCCATGAGAATTGCAAGAAACCTTTTCCTAAACTTCTGCAAATACCATTTCCTTCTATGTATTTGGTGGATTTAATGTTAATATATGTTGCACTTTAATATAAAAAGAAGTTTTTATGTACATACATATATTAAGAATATTTAAGAATGTAAATGGATAAAGAAAGATGAGGAATTCAGATCCAGTTTCAGATTCAGTTTGATTACAATTTATTTAATTTATTATAAAAACTTTGTATAATTTTCAAATGTTATTTAACAACTATTAAATTTTTGGATAGTTTTCATAAACTTTAATGTACGTTTTAAATATTCGGATTCGAGTTCGCGAATATTCAAAGTTGACATTCGGCAGATGTATTTAGTATACATACTCGTACATAATATATGCAGGCAACACGTATGATCAATTAAATAAATAAATGAGAAAAACATACGTATTTTTGTAATTTTTTCTGTTACGTAACAGTTTCAAAGACCCCCTCCCCCCCACCATAAGAAATCGTAACAAAACTCGAACCCTCCTCCGTTACGTAATATATGTACAGCCCCCTAGAGACTGACTGATAGTAAGTACACACATACATACATACATACATACATACAAACATAAGTATTAAACAAAACTCTGTTTTCCTGAATTACTTATTTTGCCGCTAAACGTGCTGGTAATGACAAAACAATTAATTAAAATGTACTAGTGGTCGAAAGTGGGTAAAACATCTTCCTTTGTGGACGTTTCTCATTCTGTATTTAATTACCTTAATAGCAGTACCTTTATCTACTCAAATACGAACAGGCAAAAATCAGTTTAGTTTATGTCTGGAATACTCGTAAATAAAATAAGATTTTATTAATTCTATAAACAAAATTGCTGTGGGATTCAAAGATAGTAACACAATTGCCATAACCTAATCTTGAATATTTAATAAATTAGAGAAATAAAACAACCACAAAGGAATAAAATAAAAATAAAAAATATACATACATACATACATACATACATACATACATACAAGGTGTATATGTATATATAAAATGTAAAGAAAAGGATGCATAACTTCTAACGCTTGAAACTCATGTAAATTTATGTTTTATAAAATATTTGCAAAGCTTTAACAAATTATGTAAATAAAAAAGTAGAAAATTACCTACTCTTTTATCTGGATTCCAGAACATAAAAATTAGCATCATGACATTGTAGGGAGTCCAACAGATGAGAAAGGCAAAAATGATTACAATGGAAATTCGCAGAGATTTCATTTTAGCTTTATGTATCAGTCGCTGACGATTAGTCTGGCTGGATGGTTTGTTGGTGGTGTAACTGGCCAACTTTGAACCCTGAAACATTTTTTCGCTATCTGTCAAATAAATTAATAATAAAATAAGAAAAAGCAGAAAAATATTAAATACTGGAAGTTGCCAAAAGGAATAATTTATAAATTAAGAAGCCTAAAAGTTTATTGACACTAATATGCATAGAAACAAATAAATATTGCTATTAGGAATTTTTTAAATATTGTTGTACTGCACAGAAAAACACATTCCTGCAATAAAGAAATCAATTAAAAATGTATTTAATTCAATTAAACTTTTGGTTAAAAATTTAATTAAATACAAACTTTAATTGACTCAATTACATTTTTAATTGATTTTTAGTTTTATTTTCAATCAAAGTTCTTTATTTTTTTTCTGTCACAGTGTAACTGGGCGGCTGGGAAGGATTTACATTACATACCATAAACAGATTTGGTTGTTATTCGTAGTACTTTTTCGAATTCACACTAGAGAGCTGTGTAAACAGTCTTGAAATTTAAAAACGTCATGATTTTTAAATGTATTCACATCTTATGTATTATACTAAACCAATAATAAATGCTGTCGTACTATAATGCTGTCGTACGATGGATGTATTTGTGTATGTGTATATCAGTTGTAACAAGCGATGTCGCAAGACAGCTTGTTTGTAACAAACACTCAAAAGAAGTACTGTTGATTGGTGTATGCTTGTTATTTTTCATATTGTACGTTTGAGTGTGTGTGTAATATGTAGATGGTAAGCTATTATGTGGTTAACCCCATACAACCAATGTTAATGCATGTGTGTGCCTTTGCATGTGCGCAGAAAAATAAAAAATCATACACACACGTTTGTACACGCGCTCATGCGTAGAAAGAAGCAGTTATCACAAATTCTTCCGTCACGAAGTGTTTTCTTCTTTACTCTTATACCTACAATACTCAAACAAATTTCTTGCAAACAGTGTTGTTAACGTTTGTTTTATAAGATTTCGCTGTAGTAAAGCATTTGAAAACTCCCTCATGTCTTGAAAGTTCTTATAAGATGTCTTGTGCAGGAGACTAATTCATACATTCCAAAAGTTTGAAACTGTTGAACGGGATTGTATATGGTTTGGATCTAATAGGACCGATATTCAGTGACTCAAAGTAAAGGGTTTTGATTTCTAGTACGCGGAAAACCCTGTACTCAAATTGTGCACGCAGATATATTTGCCTGCTCACTTTAACTTTATCATTAATCCTCTAACGAGTACTAATTTTCGAAATAAATCTTTGCTCTTTGGATATATTGGGCAGACATCGCCGAAACAAAATAGACACTTAAACTGTCAATTATGTGCCAATAAGCATTAAAAAGGAAAATGTGTCTTCTAAATGAGTTTTGCTGAAGTGCATCCGTATATATATATATATATATATATATATATATATATATATATATATATACATATCTATATTCCAGCAAAAAAAAGTCGGAACTAGTTCCAAAGGTTTACCACCTTCATTGCATTCATTGGAAGTTAATATTCCAAGGATGTTAATTATATCTTCTAGACAATTTTTTAAGCGCAAACCATTCAGTTATTTGGATCACTTTCGTCCTATGACATCTCTCTGTTAAATTCATTAATGTTTCATCAGAAATAAAATTACCTGGAGCTGAGTTCATACATATACATGAGGGTGGCGTTGGCTGAATTAGTTAGCACGTTGACTACAAAACCGAAGGTCCAGTGTTTGACCCCAGTCATTAAATAACAACACCACGCATTTTTCTGATTTGCATTAGTGTCCTTTTGTGTCAGTTGTTGTAGGAAAGTTCAAGTGATGAAGGCATATTCACTGGTCACTGAACTATACCGACTTCAGCACATACTAATCCTAATGTAGCATCAGAGCGCCCTCCTTCATCGGTATTTTGTAGCAGAATCATCGGCGAAGTAAAACAACTAACAAAATGGCTGCTAAACATAGTTTCAAAAATTTAATACGACTCATTGAAACCAGAGGCGCTGCAACTCTGCATTATTAAAAAAAAGCAATGTGAGTCCGATCACAGAGGAGATGTGTAAACATCTAGTAATGAAAATTTTTTTTTAAGTTGGAAGTACTTATGCTTTTATTATCTTTTTTTAAATTAATTAATTAAAAGTATCAAAACTTTCAATATTGTAAATACATATGAATTTGTTGGTTTTTGTTTGTTTTATTAAACTTATTTGGTTAGTAAATGGGCACACTGCAGTATATGTATATGTACTGCATTCAAAATCGCAGTAATCAGTAAATTTACTGATTACTAAAAAAATTCAGTAAATTTTTACTGCTAATGTAGCAGTGAAATCGTAGAGCCGTAATCATAATAAAATTGTAGCAAGTGGCAAAGTTTTTTCATTCAAATTTTGAAACTTTTGTATGAAAAACATTTAGCCACTTGGTAGAATTTCATTATGAATACGGGCATTACTGATTACTGAAAATTCAATGCACCTCATCATATAACAAATCATTTACTTGTTAAACATTTTTTATTGTTTTTACTGAAACTTTAGTGGTACTGCAGTGCTCATCTATGGTAAATGCCTTTACTTTTACTTTTTAATTTTTAATTCCTGTTGTTCATCATTTAGTTGTTGCTGTTTTTGTTGTTGTGTACATATTGCAATTAAAATAAATTCAGTAAAGTGCGACTTTGACTCGCGCACAGTCGGTTTTGATTATTTTATTTTTATTTATTTAGCTTTCTTCCTTTTTTAAGTTTTTTCAGTTTAAACGATTTTTTTCAGTTTTATAGTTTTTTTCTCGTTTTGGCGTTTTTTTTCTCTTTTTGGGGTTTTTTTTAATTTTCGCAATTTTTTTAATTTTGGCGATTTTTTAATTTTGGCGATTTTTTTCTGTTTTTTCGGGGTTTTTTTCGTTTTGGCGATTTTTTCTGTTTTCTGGGTTTTTATTTACGAGATTTTTTTCATTTTGGAGATTTTTTGATATTGGCGATTTTTTTGTTTAAGGACTTTTTTCATTTTAGCGATTTTTCCGGTTTTTCGCGATTTATTTTAGTCCTAGAGATTTTTTTTATTTGGAGCTTTTTTCGTTTTGGCGATTTTTTTTTGTTTTTGGCGATTTTTTTATTTTGGCGATTTTATATTTTTTCGATTTTTTAGTTTTACCGTTTTTGAAAATTTCAAGAGTTTTGCTCTTACGGCTTCCAAGATATAGCTAGTTGTCAAAATTACAAAGTCAAAATTGCATTAACTGATGGAACACCCATTGATTTAAATTTTTTAAATTTAGTGTTAATTGTTGTAGTCTGTATAACTTTACAAATTTCAAGTGTATATATATTCATACAATTGTATGTATATTACATGATATTTTAACATTTTTCGTTGCTCGTTTTGGAACACCCTTTAGTTTTTAACTCTCATGTATTTGTTGTTGTAGTGGCCAAATGTCTACACATTGTGTCCAAATTTTAAGTCCGTAGCTCTTACGCTTCATTTTCACCTTTGGTGTACGGAAATATACAAAAAAATAACCGGCGGCGGCGCACCGTCGGCTTCGAGCCGGTCGACTTGTTTCTCTGCTTGGTATTGCTTCTTTCAAACACTTATACACTCATACATAGCTCACACCGATTTGACAATGCAAAGAAATCTCAGCAAAGAAATCTCAGCAAAGAAATCAAAGTCAAAAGATTTTTACCCCCTAGCGTATAAATGTTTACACATCAAAAACATGCTAAACTCAGATAATGAAGCTTTCCCCTATCTCTTCTCCCACCACCTGTCTTCTGTATACTATCCGTTTCCTAAAGAAAGGAACACCTATTATTAATAGTGGACATTCATTGCCTGAGTGTTACTTTTCTTTAAAAAAAAAATTAAATACATTTTTATATGACATCCTTTTTCGATTGCAATGCTGGAATAACGTAAAGCGGCCCATACACTACAACAGCATGCATGCACAATCAAGCGATTGAGCATTCATGCTAGAACCACACAACATACCAGCAAGCTGGTACAATATTCATTTCTTGCAAAATTTCAGGAAGGGTGGTTATGAATAGTGACACATATTTTGTTGCAATTATTATTGGTATGTTGTTAAAATTAGCAGCTATGTATAACTAAAGTTCTAAAATTCTGTTTACCATTGAAACAAATTATATTTCAACAAATTATATTACTTAAATGCATGTTTGCTCCATGACAACTTTGCTCAACTGAGCTAATTTCACCATATACCACACCAGCGAGCTGGTACCATCAGCAAAATATCAAACTCTACTTGACATCGCTACAGCAAACCGTACAATCGTACAAAATGCCCATACACGACCAAACCGCTGGCACAAACACTTGATTGCGCATGCATGCTGTTGTAGTGTATGGGCCCCTTAAGCTGGAGAGAGTCCCATACATTTAAATAAAATTTATTGAAATAATATTTTTAATTTAAGGAATGCGAATAAAAAAAATACTTGTGCTTATGAGTCTATAACTCTTAAAAAGAAGCTAATTTTACGAGAACTACCAATACAGAAATCATTTAATCCGGAAGCAGTTTGGTAAGCCAGAGTACGTTTTCTCTCTCTTTTTTCCTTATAAATTTTATTCATTAACATGGTTTTATTGAAAATAATTCTTGTCTTTTTTTCTGTATACAAACCCACTTTCAGTCTCCGGTAATTTTTGCTGAGAAGATAAGGTTTTTGTTGCCTGCTCTTTGTTTGTTTTTTTTTTAGAAAGAGCCTTTATTTCTTTCAGTCAACATTTCAATGGAGTTGCGCAATTCTAAAAAAGGAATATTTTTAATAGGGGACGTTAAATATAAAGTCAGCGGTACAAAAAGTCCGTCTAATGAGCAAGTACTTTCAGTTTTGTTCTATAATATTTGTAAAGTGAAGAAAATTCGTCATCGGAGTCTGAAATAACATGTACAAGAACATTTTGCATGTAACAAACAACAACACCCAACAGCCCAACACTAATAGATACCGGATGCTGCAAAAGTCCACTGGGATGGAAAAATTGTTGCCAGCTGTAGACGTATGCAAATACATATCTATCGATAGTTATTTCTTATGATAACAAAGAACAACTTACGCTTCTAGAAACTAAGTAGCAAAATGCTTATTTTTGCTTGCCTCAATCACGCACTAGATATACGCACTGTTATTTAAAAAAATTTATTAATATTACACTATTAAAAAATTTTCGAGAAAACTGAATCACGAGATCATTCACGAGAAGATACAAAACTACGCAGAAAATCTATCATGCTTGCATATTTTAGATATTGACAATCTGCTGCCATTTTATCGAGTAGAGTTCACAAAGAAAAATTTGGAGATAACTTTAAAGAATTAATAGGAGCTTTCAATAATATTTCTTGGAGGTGACACAGAAAAAAATTCGATATTCGAGTAAGAACAATTTATTCATTAAAAATATCATTATTTAGTCCTCAGCGCAGAAATTCAAAGAAAGAAAAGAAGGTCTGTTTGTGTTGGACATCTGTCTGTTCATATTTACATCCCATCGTTACCACCGGAAGACGTCATCCTGTTTTTTTTATCTTTCGAAATAATATAAAAAAATCAATCAAAATATTTTTGGTTGTTGGAAATGCCTTAAAGTGTTCATGAGAATATTTTAATTTCTTATAACAAAGAAGAAACAGTTTGAAATATTTTTTTATCATAAAAGTAATTTTTCGCTGTCTTTCAAGTTTAAATTATCTATTTTTGTTTTCTTACATCCATAAATTTTTATCAGAGTCCAACAAATACACTCTTTGGTTCGTTCCTCTTTAAATGAAGTTAATAATGTCGTAGTTGATTTAAAGACAAACTTTCCACGTTAAGTTTTATCTGTTCAATGAAAGTTATTTGTTAAAATCACGAGTATTTGCAGGCATGCAGTATCATTAGAAATCATGTTTGAACTCATTTTATTGCATGTAAATTTTTTGCTGGGTATATTTATTAATTAATTCCAATAAAAGCATTTATGCGTATATTATTTATGTGTTTTTGCTTTTTGAATAAACTCTTTATTTAAGTTTACATTAATAAATAAATATTAAGCAAAAAATCAGATATGTGTATGAACATTATATGACAAGAAAAGAGATTTTAAAATTAATTTTAACTCAATACTCGTTTATGAATAAAAAAAAGTCGATTGATAAATCGCAATCCTATTTGTTACCAGCAAGAAAATAAACGAATGCATTTAAAATGAAATGGCGTTTTCATGATTTCAGGAAATTCATGATTTTATTGCATGATTTTGTTGCCATTGTAAATCTTTATTAAGCTTTAATTTTCTAACTCATGAGCAACGCACGCGACTTTGCTAAATAATCAAATATAAAATATTGCATGACATATCCAGCCAAAATGGTATGTAAAAAGGAATTAACTCATCAAATTGACATGTTTTCCAGCGATAAGTCAGTTAAAAGAGGTTCAAACAAACCAGTGGTAAATGGGTCCGCTGCATGCACCTGCATGCAAAAATAATAGTCATCGAATTTTCATCAGTCATAAGCACTCATTTGAATGACCAGCAGTTTATTTAAATGTGAACGAATGACCTTCAATGATACGAGGGCTACTATTTATGTTTTGGGAAGTGGCAACACTAATGTCAATAGCTAAAATTTTGCAACACCATAATAAAGTTTGGCATTTTTTTTAGCATAAACGTGCTCACAACGTTTCGATGTAAAAGTGTTATTTATATTGTTTACACCGAGTTAAGAAAATCAATTTGACATAAAAATGGAAACTTCAAGAGAAGGTTTTCGTTGAATTATTTTTCACAACTTTTGACTCGGATTATCTCAACAAGAATGTGTCGATGAACTCAGTTCTTTGTATGGCGATAAAGCACCATCAAAAACCATGGTATATCGCTGGTATAGTGAATTCAATCGTGTTCGTAGTTCCGTCGCCGTCGAATAAAAGCATCCTTGCACATTAGTTCCACTTCAATACATTAGATTTTGCATGAACACTTAGTTGTAAATAAATTTGTTCTCGTTGGATACCCCATAACTTTTCAATCGCTCAAAAAAAGGTCAGCGCCAAGTGGTGTACGGAAATGATTAAAAAGTTCAACCGTGATGCTTCAACAGGCATATATAAAATCGTGACAGTCGACAAATCATGGATATATGCTTATGAGCCGGAAACAAAACAGCAATCGACCGTGTGGGTATTTCAAGACGAGCTAAATCCGACAAAAGTTGTTCGTAGAAGAAGCACAGCGAAACAAATGGTCGCCTGTTTCTTTGTTCGAATGGTTCATGTGGCCACTGTTCCGCTTCAGCAACGTAGAACTGTTAATTTTGAGTTGAGCACGACCATTTTTTTACCTGAAGTCTTCGGAGAAATGCATAAAACTAACCCCCGAATACGAATCATTCTTCGTCGTGACAATGTTAAAATCATGCGTTTTTCACCAGAATTTGCAGGCATGCAGTATCATTAGAACTCATGTTTGAACCAAATTTTTATATTTATTAATTAATTCCAATAAAAGCATTTATGCGTATGTATATTATTTATGGTATTTTACTTACTGGAAATTGTGCGAAATGTTGACATATACGTTCCAAATAGTATGCACAACGGCAGCAGGAATGTGAAAACAAGTGTAAATGTGGCGTAAAGTTGCTCCTGCCATTCAGCTGTATAGAATCCATGCGTTACACATTGATAAAACTCTTCGATGAAAGGACCGCGAGCAACTCGAAAAATGAAGAACTGTAAAAAAAAGTAGAAAGGAAATAGATATGAGCATGAACATGTGTACATACATACTAGAGGCCTGCGAAAACAGTCTTGAAATGTAAATACGTCTTATTTTTTAAATGTATTCTCCTGGCATGTATAATACTAAACCAATATCAAATGCTGTCGTTTAATAAACGAAGCACTATGGATGTATTGATGTTCGTGTATATGAATGTTTACAAGCGATGCCGCGAAGACTTCTTGTTCGTAACAATGAATCAAAACAAGTAGTGTTGATGCGTGTATGCTTGTTGTTTTGAATATTGTACGTTTGAGTGTGTGTGTGTGTGTGTGTGTGTCTGTGTGTGTGTGTCTGTGTGTGTCTGTGTGTGTGTGTGTGTGTGTGTGTGTGTGTGTGTGTGTAAGATGTAAATGGTAAGCTATTATGTGTTTAAGGGTAGTTTTTTAAAGCAAGTGCACACAATTTAAGTCAATGCATGTGTGCGCAGAAAAATAAAAGATCATACACACATACATGCATGATGTTTATATACGCGCCCATGTGTATGAGGAAGCAAGCATTACAAATTTTTTCGTCCCGAAGTATTTTCTGTTTTATTCCTGTTTTAGAAGATTTCGCTGTAGTAAAGAATTTGAAAAGTCTCTCATGTCTTAAATGTTCTTGTAAGTGGTCTCTTGCAGGGGTCTAATACATACATATAACGCATATCATTAGAAAAGCAATCCGATCTAACTAACAAAAAATTAAAAATTGTGCCTTATTATTAATCATCTTCTGGCAAGGGAAAATGCATGCTTCACATTCACATATTAAACAAGTTTTTTGCTTCTGCTATAAAATTTTCAAAATGTTAAAGAGAGCGGCTTACGTTTTCTGTAGCGATACCTATCTATACGATATGAACTTATTGAAAAGGAAAATCGGTATTATATATTATTTTTATAAATTCGTACATATCGTTGTTTTATTGCAACATATTATATTAAATAATTATAATATCTTTGAGATATTATATTTAATCTTGTGTTAAAATTTCAAATAAAAAGGGCTTGTACACGCAAAACAAAATATGTTTACATCTTCACCGAAGGTACGGTCATAATTTTCAAAAATTTGCCCCAAAAACCGTAACCAACAAACACGAATGAAAAAAGTTTTGATCTAGGCGCTTGTTTATCAATTTAAACAGTTTCGAACACAACTACTACCAATAGATAATGTCATAGAATCCAACACTATTGGCTAACCTTTAACTTAACAAACTTTTCTCTGAATTGAAAGATTTTTCATTAGCATTTAGTGGTTACGCTTTTTTGGGCAAATGTTTGACAAGTGTACCTTGAGTTGTATGTAAAGTTAAAACCTAAGATTTATTTTCTGCAAAAATAGATTTTTTGAGTTAAACCTATATTGCCTGAAAGGAGCAAGGTGTATTTATTTGTTTAAGGTTTTTATTTTTTAGAATTTAAAGAATTTAAAGTTTTTTTTATATCGTAAAAGTACATTTCTGAAAAGTTCAATGTACAAATATAATTTTCATAAGGCTCAGCTGTTTACCAAAGAGACATTAAAAATTTTCTTGGTTCTTTTTTTTTATTTAATTTTGATTATCATTCAAGTTAAAAATAAATACAGTAGTTTTTGTTTGTAGTCACTACCGATTATTGTCACATTAATGATATAGTCCATATTTAATGTTTTTTGTGACTTTTGAACTTAATTTCATTCAAAAAGTTAACGATATAGTCCATTTACGATATAAGTAGTCATATTTGACATATATGCACCAACTTTGTGGTAGTCAAAATCCAAATTGTATGCAAACAATTCGCGTTATAGTCACAAAAATTTTCAACAGATTTTTTTTAGTTATTTATTTAAGTCATAAACCAAAAAATTAATCTAAATTTCAACCTCCATCTACTGTTTAGTAGAAGAACATGTCTTTAGAACAAAACATTGTTGCATAAAAGGCCACACAAATGTGCCTTTTAAATACAACATTGTTTTGTAATTGACATAATTGGATTGTATGGAAATTCTTTTATATACCTCTGCGTGGCATATAAAAAAATTCGTCTTATAGTCACATTAGCGATATAGTCCACAATTTCCGTGCAATTTTAAATGTGACTATAAGCGAAAACTACTGTATTTACATATTGTTCTATTATAATTCGTTATGTGTCGTATTTTGTGTTGTGTTTCAGTTTATGATTTTAAAAGTTTATTTATAGAAAACATAAATGAAGTTATTTTCCAATTGCTGCTTTTTGTAATTTTTTTTTGGTGCGCGCATTCAAGCTTGAAGTAAATAATGAATGAAGTTTTCAAATATTAATATTATAAAATAATATATAGATTTTTAAATTCGGCAGCTGTGAGAAAAATTATTAACTTTTTATGCAAACTGTTCAGAAGCTGTACTTTTTATAAAAAAAAATCGTTATTTGCTTATAAACGCCATTAAACGACAACTACAAATATAACATTTAAGACTTAATTTTTTTTATATATTCAATAAAATACTCACATTGTATTAACTGCTTATAAAGTATTTAACAGAAATTGTGTTAAGTAAATTTTGTATTTATATTTATATATAATTATACTTTTATTTTCTAATTAAAAGAAGCATTGTGTCAAATTTATATTTTTTCGTTAGAAGTTTTCAAAAGAATAATAAGAATCAAATAATTTCCTAAAACTCTTCTAATGTCTTTTAATCAAGAGCAGTATTGTTTGTCTTAATGGAAATGTTGATTAACAAAAACTAAGTTAAATAAATACATCAAATAACTTTTCTCCTATTTAATTCCATTGAAATCAAAGTCCAATTTAACAAGTGATGAATAGCAAGTGAATAGCTAAATAGTACTGAGCAATGTGAGCAGCAGTTTCAAGTAAATTAAATGCCAATGAACACGTTCCACGAAACAGCTACTTTAAATGAGAGTAAAAATTCTTATTAAGTTTCAATTATTTTGGTTTCCGTTTTGATTTAATAAACAAAAATAAAATGCTGAAAAAGTACTGGGGAATGCAGTAAATGTTATAAAATATATATAGGCTGTTTTTTTCGGTAAAAATAAGAGAGTTCGTTGTCTTAGGACACCCGGTTTTAACTATGCTACTTAGCTATATAAAACAGCCAAAGGTAATGTCTAAAAATTCCAGATTACCCCGACTAAAGTCCACGAGATTGCCACGCCCACTATTTCAAAAAGAAAGCCCGGGGATAATAGAAGGAACCTGGTCAATCAATTCATTCACTTCACCAACAAAATAACGAAGCAGTAGACCACCAGCGCGCCTTGACCAGACACTTAGAAAAAATTTCGTTACTCAATTCATGCGCATGATAAAATAGACGATGAATGAATTCGCCAATGATACATCTCCACGAAGTACATAAACTAAGAGGTAAAACGTGATAAAATCAAGATTTTGCGCTCGAAAACAAATCATTTCAATCTTAATAGTCTGTTAAATGGGAAAATTCTTGATTCAATAATAAAATCTTGATTTTTTTAAGATCGCATTTAAAATTGTAATCTTGAATAAAACCTCACTTTAAGATCGAATTCAAGAATTTGTTCTTAATAAAAATCTTAAATTAAGATCACATTCTTAAAAATTTAGGAATATAATTTTAAAATTAAGATTACGTTCATGATATTTCTATAAATTAAGATAAATCAAGATTGAATCATCAAGATTTCTGCAATCTAAATTCAAGAATTTTATTCTTAAATTTAAATCGTCATTTTTTTTGCTCAGTGTAGTAAAGCTATTTCCATTAAATAAATATGTCCACATTCATCCTTCTGTTATTTTAGAGATTGGGTTGTAAAACATAATTTTTATGGGTAATCCTAGGGCAAAAGGTAATCTATGAAAAAAAAACCGAATTATCTAGGCTAGCGTCCATTATAAAGAAATAGAGAATAGAATATTACGAGAGAAAAAAGTGACAGTTCCTAAACAAAACACATATACATTTTCTTAAAAATGATAAAATTTGACTGACCGACTTTACATGCATTTAATCGATCAATTCTTGCTCCGTAAAACGAATAACCGCCGTCGAAAAATAAAACTGAAAGCACCAATTTCGCATAAACTTTTATCCCAACAGGCACTTTGAAAATAAAGTTTTTATCAGCAAAATCAAACGTAAAAATAGACGTAAAATCGAATAAATATGACTGTTTCGTAAAATGCGAAATGCGAAAAAACAAGCGAAATTTAAAAACAAAAGCTTGTCCTGCATAGAACAGAAATACTCAAATTAAAAGACTGTGCATGATTATTAAAAAAAACAAACAACACAACGGCAAGATTGTTGTAAATTAAGGTTGGTAAATTTGAGCTTTCATTGTATAAAAAGCTTTCAACAAATTGAAGTAAGATGAATCAAAACAATTCTCATATTCCATTTGGGTTGAAAAAGATGCATCTAAAGCTGAAGTTTACTCTAATTGACACCAGACACAGTGTACCAAACACAAGAATGCCGATAATTAACGTGTGGCGGCATGATGTTCCTTTCATAATAATTTATAATTGCCTTTGGTACAATTTGTTCCTTAAAAATTATCACATGTAATTTGGCTTACAGAGGAATACAATTTTAGTCTGATCGAGTCATAAACAAAGTTGGTAATACATTTACGGCCCTTTTCACAATGTTCAATTAAAAGCTAACAGGGACTTGAAGGCCCAGTTTTGTATGAAGAACTGCAGTTAAAGCTCACGTTAACTCTTAATCATACATTGTGAAAAAGGGCGTTATTTATTTTTTCCAAAACATTTCCTACAAATACTGAATTAAAAATTAAAAAATAAACGAGTTTTTCGTGAAAGTAAAAATTAATCAACTAACTCGAACAAAATACAAGCTTTACTCTAATTTCGACTATTTGATACCTTGTTAATGTCATTAGTCTAATATATTTATTTTGTCCATAAAATATAGCAAATGATTACACTGCGTAACAAAAATTAATGAAATCGAAATACCTGGGACGTGTTAATATTTTTCTGGTAGTTGTTGTCGATAAGTCGCTACGGGTCGAAAAACCGGTTTTGTACCCGTTATTCAAGATTTTGGGAGTGTTTGGAAAATTCCAAATACAGATTGTTGTTATAATCGACAACACCTACCAGAAAAATAGTAACACGTCACGTGTATTTTTTGTTTGTCGCACAGTGTTATTTCTTTAGATGTTATGTTGTGGTATTAAAAAATGTTGCATGTATTTGATTAAATTTTTGCTGCTTTTGTACTGTAAAAATATCATGAATATTTTTTAATTAGAACCATGACAATAAAAATTTTAAAAAATGTTATGTTGTAAATGGCTTTAGAATCTAAGGTTTAGATTGATTGCCTTTAATACAACTGCACATTGTATCACTTTTTAGAAAACTAAACGAATACTAATAAAACACAGATAAATAAAAGTTTTAACACAAGCTTTTAGTTATTTTTACGTACATTCCCTCTAGTCAACTTAGAACCATATGTCTCTATGTCAATACTCTTTCTCCAGCGACAATTGCACTAGTTAAAATGTCGACAACTTTCCTTTTATGCGTGAGTAGAGATACGTTAGAGACGAAAGTTCTAGTGTATTTCTGGCGATATTGTCAATGAACGCGTCAATAGTTTGTTTTTCTTTTTTATTATGCTATGCAATAATATTAAATAAACATATGTAGCCGAGGGTCACTAAAATCTACTAGTGAATCTTTGATTCAAATATCTCCATATGGTCGTAAAAGAACTTCCTTCTCAATAGTGCTAAAGTCTACTGGTAGAATTTGAATGACAACCCTATGTTATTTGTCAATAGGCATTTGCATTGGCTGGGGTATACCTAGTCAGTAGCACTATTGAAAATGTCACTAGAAAATCACTATAAGTTTACTATTGACAACGAGAGAGGATATATCGATATTGTAGACTAGAGCCCCTAAAATTTACTAGTGAATATTTGGTGCCAATGTCTCCATGTAGTCCCGAAAGAACTACTAAGTCAGTAGTGCTATAGTCTAGTGGTGGATTTTCAATGACAAGCTAATGTTAAATGTCAAAGGATGATACCATTGGCTGGGGTACACCTGGTCAGTAGTTCTACTGACAACGTCACTAGTAAATCACCACAATTTCACTATTCGCACTTTCTGCAGGGTAGATACAAACATATGTTTATACATATGTATATACTCTTTTTTTTTAATTGTATTTTAACTGCCATATGTACATATAAGCAAAAACTGGCATGAAGTTAGCATAAGTGTCAAAATTAAGCATGATCTTAAAGAGTTTTGCCATGAAACTTCACATTAAAAATCACGCTTAGACTTATTAGTGGGTTAAAGCTACGTATTGCGACCATTTTTACTATCAAATTGTATAGAGGAACTCGTTAAGAGCCAATTCATTTTCGTCACTTATGCTAACTTCATGCCAATTTTTGCTTATACATAAGGCCGTAAGTATATTCCCCATGTGAAGGAAACTTAAACGTTCACTATAGTTGATTATAGAAACTCTGTTTTTATTTGAAATATATATATAAATATATATATATATATATATATATATATATATATATATATATATATATATATATATATATATATATATATATAAATATGTATAAACGTTAGATAAACTGTAAAATGGACACTAATTTTACAATTTTATCGCTCTTGGTTCAGAGTTAATGGTTGTTTCTTATAAATAAATTTTCTACATAGATAGTCACTTTGTACTACGTTAGAAACCAATTACAGATTTTGAACTCTAAGAGCCTATTTCACCAACACATTTTAAATATCAATTCATATTTAAATGTCGATTTTCATTAATATTTGAATTGATATTTAAATAAGTTGGTGAAATAGGCCCTAAGAGCGACAAAATCATAAAATTTTGAAGACTAATAGAGTTTATTCAAGGTGCAACACATAAGGTTTGTTCGTTTACTAAGAATTGTTACGAATTTTTAAAAAGTGTTGCTGGAAAGTGTTCATTAACTCAAAAAGTTTGCAAGGAGAGAGCGTCAAAAGAGAGAGAAAAAATTCAGACAAAAAATTCTTACAAATTATTACTAGTAAAATTTTTACTTGCAAGAATTGCACCTATTGCGTGTTTTGTTGTTAAATTAATTATTTCAAAAATATCTGAAAAAGGAAAACTGAAAAATGTGCATTTCTTTGTTAATATATATATATATATATATATATATATATATATATATATATTATTAATATTATTTAAAATATTATTAGAAAAATGTTATGTTTGCATTTATTTCATAAATAATGCGATATGACGAAAAAAATCCTTACATTTTGGAGAATATAAAAAATCTGTCCGATTTTCCCTACGCTTCTATTTTAGTATCAAAAATACCTACATGTAGGGATTTTCCCCTACTTCTGGCAACACTGCTGGCAATAGTCAACGGATAAGTAACTTGCAACAGTTTTAATTAAAATAACTCATACGTTGGTATGCGCGCAACAACACGCACCATATTTCCATTGTTTGCGTTCAGACATGATTAGCACAAATAAAAACTAATCGCACCTCCCTAGTAAAATATATTAAATGAACGAAATCACAAATTTTTTCCTACTATCAACAACTTGCATTTGTACATAAGAGCAAGCAAATAAGTCTTCCTGACTTATGAAATTTTTCGCCCGATAGTAAATTCCAAGAATATGAAACAAATCAAAAAACGAAACAAAAGAATATGCAAATACATATTATGTTTTCACCATTACTTTGTGATGGAAATAAACAAAATGATTTAAATGAAGTTTTCACAATAAATGCCAACTTGGTATTTGGTGATCTAAAAAGTCTATTAATCCTGTAGAAAAGTGTTAAAAATATTGAAGATATTCACCACTATCGTGAATAAAAAAATGAAATTTTCGCTCCAATGAAATTTTTATTCCCCTCAAAGTGAAAGATGCGCTCGTAAGTCCCCCGTGAAAAATTTTCTCCCGCTGTCAGTTTACCGTGAATGTAAAAAAATGGAAAGAAGTTTTGTAAAGTTTAAAAATTAATTGCAAATCAAACAAATTTAAGTTAAAATTTTTTAACGCACTATTAATCCCAAATTATTATTTTTCTTATTTAATAAAATATTTTTTATTAAAAATACATTGAAATTGATTATTGAGGGGTAAGTTGGATCCAGCTGGAAAAATAATAATTTGTGATTATTAAATTTTTAAATTTATCTATTTATATTTCTTTTGTGGGTTCTTGCAAATGATTTGTTTTATTTTTTTATTAGTTCATTATGTTTTGTTTTATGGAATCTTTAAAGGAAAATAATGCAATAGCTTAAAGTTTAGTTTTCTCAATTTGATTTTCACTGTACATTTATTTTAGGATATTGAAAGTCTCATAAAATATTTATGAGCTGAAAAGAAATGATGCCCTTTCCAATGAAATGCATATGTATAATAAAAATAGAAACTTAATCATATAAAGGATGCATAAATTGTCCATAAATTTGGTAGATATTCCGGTTAACAAGGCACAAAGCCTTTTCGCAACGTTTACACTTGTGGCATTTTATTTCTATATCATGATTCTTGTACACATGAACAGTTTTTATTTTCATTCATTTAAAATATATGTTCTCTTTCCCGTTTAATTTGTCCCTTTCATCGCTAAGTAATAAATTTTGGGTTGGAAACTTGATGTACGAGGGTCGCTATGCGTATTCATATTAAAAACGTATGTGCCCTTTAGTTTTGGATTTTGTTACAATTGCGATAAATTTTTATTAATTTCATTTAATATTCTTCACGACCATTCCATGAAACGGCCTTGTGTCACAAATTTTTATATAAAATATTTATAGCATCAATTACTACACACAGAAAAATTTCAACTTAAAATCTACGTAATCGAAGTTAATCTAATTTTTTTTCGGCAATGATTTCCTTCATATGTATTTCATGTTTCATTTCCAAATAAAATTTTTCCTTTTGAAATAACTTTCTTTAACTAAGATTTAACATTTACGTACTGTTAAAATTAAAGTGAAGAATCATGTTAAATCAAAGTTATTTCAAGTTTTAACAACATGAATTTAATTTAATGTAGTAATTGTATTTTATTAATTATTTATTCTACGTGTGGTTGACATAGACACAAATAAAATGATTGTTTGTATATAAATTGACCTCCCCGGCCAAGATTTGAACTCGGAACTCATCGTGTGTTAGTCAACGTGCTTACCCCTGCAGCTAGAACAATTTTAAATATTTTTCATATAAACCCTAAATACTCGTATGTACTATCATGTATAAAATTTTATTTCAACAATATTTCATTGATCATTTAATATACAATTCATTTGAATTCTAGTGCACTGCCTACCAGCCAGCAGCAGTTTATCGGCTATTTACAAATATCAAAAAAAAACAACAACAATACAAAAGCAAAAATGCTTTGCAGCTATGAACAAAGCAAATGAACACCAACACACTCAAACAGCGTATTATTTCTTTTAAATTTAATATGATTTGAATGAATTTGAATCAAACTTTTTGCATGGTGATTTTACATTGGTATTTTTTCTGTGTGTACGTGTTCGTACTAATCTTTCCAACATCAATCTGATGCATTGTCATATTTTGTTTTAACCAAGCCAATATCAGGAAACTACGGGAAATAAATTATGAATTACTATGTTATTGTTCCATATTTTTTTTTTATCTAACAAGAACAGTTATCGTAGCAACACTAAAATGCATGGCCTTGCAAGTTTCGCAAAAATAAGTTAAGTATGGAACATTTTGTTGCCAGAATACATTCACACACAGTGTTTTACAATGAATGAACATGCATGAAATAAAAAATTAAGTTTATTTGTCTTTCTATATTTCCTAATAATGCGTCTTTGTCTGACTTCGATAATATCTTAGATAAATATGTATGTACATATGTACATATGTGTATCTTTACAAAATATACAACAAAAAAACAGAAGAACTGAAAGGTTTAAACTGCTTATCCTAATTTTGTTAAAATTTAAGTGAATTAATACACTTGCCATTTAACTTTTAACTTTTTGGAAATTTTGACAGTTTTCAGTTAAACTTTATTCTTTTGAAAATTTTACCACTTTCCATTGTACATTTTCAGATATATTTACATATCGTCATATAAATTCAAAAAAGGCGTAAGTTACATTTAAGATATTTTACAGAAGCAAAACAAACTATAAGTTTTACTGCATTTAGTTCACAGTAGTCTTTTGAATATCGTTAATAAATTTGATATTTTTGAGCATACATTATAATCAATCAAAAAGATGATTTTGAACTTTTTGTATCATGTTTCGTGTGTATTCATCATTTGCATATTCAGTTAACTGTTGCTCTTTAGCTGAGAGGTAAGTGAGTTAGTTTATTAGTCCTGATGTTGCCGGTTCAACTCCGTTCAAAGACATTAAGTGTTTTTCGTAGACAAGCAAAAATCATTTCGGAGATTGTGATTGTGTATAAAAATTGTTAATATCACATTTATGACACGGAAATTCAACAATTCACATTGTTATTATAACAACAACTTTAATTGAAATAACTTTGAAATCTAACAAAAATAAATGTTGAAAAAATAAATAAGTTTCAACAAAATATTTGTTGATATATTTAATTGAAAATATTATTCAGATTTTTCTTTAACTTACAATTTCGTTAATTGTATTTACAAAAATCGTTGTAGGTTCAAAATCAATTAACTATTTAATTGATATAACAAAAAAATTAATTGTATTTACAAATTATTTTTTTCTGTGTATGCACTTCGCAGCCTTCAGCGTTTTTTTTTTGTGTTGCATATTTGTGCCCTTAACTATGAAAGTGGTCTAAGTCATATATTCCTTTGGTCGAGATATTTAGTAGATTACATTTTAATAAATCAAAATATGTTTTATATTATGCAACATTTTAATTTAAGGTTGTACTAGTCTCGATTAGTATAAGTTAATTTAACATTTATGAAATATTTATTGAAATTTTTTTAAGATTAATTTAATAATTCGAAGCAAAAATTCATGCGACTTAGACCACTTTCATAATTAAGGGCACATACATATGTTTAAATTAGTGTAGGAAATTCAAATTTCATATGATTTGTTGCTGTGGTATTGCAGAATGTAGTTAAGAGTAATTTCTGCTAATGCTCAATTGGACTAAAATAGCAATATCACAATGATTTAATAATGTTGTTGAAGTTTAATTTTATTTGAACCCTTAAAAATTGTGTATATAAGTCTAAATGAAGAGTTATCTGAAGCCACTGAATTGTAATTTAACTTGAATCAAACTAAATTTTCTATAATATTTGAATTCCAATTCAACTGCCAAATTCAGTAAAATATAATATTTTTTTTATTTTTCTTTAAGAAATAAACTTTCCAGGTAAATAAAGTTTTCAGTTTTACTGAATATTCATTTAAAATAATTGAATATGTTGACTTCACAGAAAATCATTTTTATACAAATACATAAGAAATTGAAAAATACAAAGCACAACTTGCGTTGAACTACTTATATTCTGATTTATTTAAAGCTAAGTCTAGACGATATGTTGAATCAGCATATTTATGATAAAAAATTTGTTACCACTGCCAACATATCGTGTAGACACTAAATTTTAACGACATATGAAGGGCATTTGTTAACGTTGTCAACAAACGTATTTTCAAGATTTTAGCGTATCATGTAGCCACCATATTTTTCCTTTGTAAAAAATTTCCTATGTATGCTGTCAGATATGTTATTTGTTGAAAAGCCTATGTAAGCTTTTCAGCATACGGCAAATTTGATAGCATATAGAATTGATACTTTAACTCTGCTCAGGTATGAACCGTGTTTCCTAATTTGCCATTTTTAAAATAAAAATAACGTAAATATTAAAATAACAAAAATAGTAGAAAAAAGCAAAAAAATAACACAAAAAATTCTACATTACGCGAAAAATATACTGCAGAAATGTTCATGGTAAATTCGGGTGAATAAAAAATAAGGGAAATTAAAATTTCATAAAAAAAAATTCAGGCGATTCTGAAGAAGACAATCAATCTTATTCCAGCAAACTTCGCAATAAAATCGACTTTTTGCATGCTTTCAGCCTCCTAAAAGTTTTGCCGATTTTTTAAAAATATTGGAATTCGTCAACATCCCGCTGTTAGTAACTTTTTTGCGAATTTTCGCCATTTTTGCGACTTTTATTGAATTTTTTGTATTCCTTACAGTTTTGGCGATTTTTAATCAACATTATGGTTTGTTAAAAATTTTGCAACTTCTCGCGACTTTTTGTAGTTCGAGATAAAAGCGAATTTTTGGATGCTTTCAGCCTCTTAAAAATTTTGCCGATTTTTAAGAAATATTGGAATTTGTCATCATCCCGCTGTTAGTAACTTTTTGCGAATTTATGTAATTTTCGCGATTGTTGCCGAATTTTTTGCATTCCTTACAGTTTTAGTGGTTTTCAATCCATATTATGACTTGCTTAAAATTTTGCCAATTTTTTGCGATTTTTTGCAAAGTTTGCAATAAAGGCGGCTTTTCGCGTGGTTTTTTTTTAGAAGTTTTAACAATTTTGAAGAGTTTAAAACATTATTAGACTTTGTCATCTTGCTGTTGTAGCTTTTCGCCAATTTCCGTCATTTCGCGAGTTTCTTTTTATTTATATACATGTATAATTGCACTAATTTTTATTAACCAAAAATATAATTTTTTGCACTGAAAGCGATAATTGATATATGTACATACATAAATTTATAATAAAGAAAAAGAATTGTCAAAATTTATTTTATATCTAAGCAAATGCTCACATGACTCAACATATATATTAGAATACGAAATTCAACATATCATGTAGACACAAAAATTTTATGTTAACTCATAAAAAATGTGGTACTTTCATCATACTGTGTAGACGGCTAACATATATATATGCTGACAGCAGGATTTGTTGTTATTTTAAAGCATATGAACATAAGCATACATTTGCTGATTCAACATATCGTTTAGACTTTGCTTAACATAGAAATATAATGGTGTTTTCTTTTCTAAAAGAAAAGTGTAACATATACATATGTTACATGTGATTTGGCAACATTTTTAAATGCTCACCTAAGTGTTGCATATTTTACGTTTACAAAAGAACAATTTTCAACAAGTTTCGGCATAAAACAATCGAGAACCAGAAAATGATTTATTTTTTTCACAGACAATAGCAAAAAAAGCTGTTAATATAATGCTGCACTCATGCCCCTTTAATGAAAATGAGTGTTGAACATGTAGCATTTTTCTTCTTTTTAAGGGTAACATCATGGGAAAAGAATGCGTTCAATTTTTAAAATAATACATACTTTTTAGAAAAGAACACAAAGAAATGCAAAAGGCAACATAAATGCAGCATATTGCTCAGAAAAGAAAACGCCATAAGACAGTTAATTTATTTTTTTTCTTTGCAACAAAAATAGAACAAAAAAATATATGCTTTCAGTAGTTTTTCTGAGAAGTACAAGATAGATAGTTAGTTATGATAGATTCAACCATGATACAACAATATAAAGGTACAACCACATTTGACGTATAAAATTAATTCTGACTTTTGTCCAAATTATTTGATTAGTGTTTTTTTGTAAACAGAGAGGAAAGCGTTGCCACACACATATAATGGCAACTTTTATTTAGGAATGCTTTTTGAAATGTGTAACTTGAGTTTAGAAATTGTAGTTAAACACATATTTTTTTAATGTTAATTGAACATGAGAATAACGAAATGTGTGTGTAATAAGACCCACAAAAGCAAATATTTGATTAATTATTTAATTCAATAGATAACAAAAAAAGCCTCACGGCTTAGGATACAACTTCGTTCTTAAAAACATCGATATACAGATACGGCGTTTCTTAGAAGCGATACATCGATGTTTTATTCACAGTTGTTTCATACATATAATACACATTCGCATATACTTCGTGTGCAAATTTATTGCTGGTTTACATCAAGCACAACACACATGCTGCGACATTTGCATTCAAGGTAAACACCTTTCAAAGCTCTTAAATTTGTTCTTTTTCCTTTGCAAAGTAACAGCAAGCATTGTTGTCACCGAGATCTGGTTGGCTGTTCTGCTCTCGTCGGTGTGGAAGTACAAAAAGCTCTTTATACAAGTTTGCACATTGTGCATATGGCTTGGACGTAGCTGAATAAGAGTTAATGCTTTGTTGATATATACAACAAACATTATTCTTATTTTTTGCTTGCTAAGGACATGACCTATGATTGGACTAGGAACATGTAATTATCATATTTCTCCTTAAAATGGACCACTTGGTCTAATAATATCCGTAAGGATGCTACAACCCGTTAACAATTTCATCCGAATAATGTAAGGCAGCTGCGTCTAAACACACATATACCTGATTTACATTGAGCATTTTTTCATGAATTTTCACGAATTTTGTTGCACGCAACTTTTTCCATTTGCTAATTGCAGCGCTATAAAAGAGAATTTTATATAAAAAAGGGTGTAGAATGAATCTCTGATGCATTTTTGACAACTTTTTTGATATGAGTTGCTCCTCCAGGGCTCCTATTGACAAATAAAAAATTTTCATGCAACTAATTTCATGAAAAAAATGCTTAATGTAAATTAGGTAATACTCTAACATATGTATTTCAGCTTTGTTATTGTTTCTTTGCAAAGACCAAAGATGTCGCCGAGATCTGGGGGGCAAATCGCGGCACTCGTTATCGAATTACGAAATATTTTATATATATATTATAAATCCTATTGGAATATTTCGTAATTACGTTCGATAACGATTGCCGCGATTTGCCCCCTGCTTGGATGTTGTGCTCTTGTCAGTGTGAAACCACAAAAGGTCTTTTGTAAAACTTTGCACATAGTGCGTATATCTTGGACGCAGTTGATGTAAGACAATACACCAGAGAGTATAAAGACAAAGTTCCGCCTTGATTCAGTTGGAAATTTCCTTCCTGTTGTATCTTGCTTGCTGCCGTTATTGGTGCTGCTGTAACTTTTTTGCTGTTTATTTTTTATAAATTTATGAAATTATTAAAATATTTTCCATTATTTTTAATTTAATAAACAAGAACGTCAAAAAAAAAAATAAAAAAAAAATCGGATTTCATAAATTAACAAGGTAGCATTAATTTTGAGAGTAAAAAATAATCGGGACAAACGTCAGAAGGTTAATATGGCGACGAAAAGAGAGAACGGTTTTACCTTTATATTATTGTATCATGGATTCAACAATATTTTTTAAGTTCAATTTCAAAATAAATAAAAATAATAAGACCTACATACATAGCAAAAATATTGTGTTTGTTTGTTTGGCTTTTTATAAAAATAATGCTTATGTACATATTTACATACATATGTATGCATGAATATTTCAATAGACCCATCCAGCATTTGGAAGATAGTTTTTTGAAAAATCACCTTTCTGAGTCTTTTTAGATTACTATTAGTGATCAAAAACTGATTAATCACTTACACAATCAAAAAAGAACTCGAAAATGATTCGCGCTAATGGGTAAAAATAGTTCGATTTAAAATACAATAAAAAAATTATATAGCAATCGCAAATTATTCATCCAGACGTGTAACATGTGGCTATTATTTTCGTTAGTTATTATAATATTTTGCAATCTTTACCTATTATTGAATAAATGTCAAAAACTTTATTTTTTCCATTTATAAAAGTTAAATCGAATATGAAATTAAATGATAAAACAGAACAAGTCTGCAACTTCAGGATAAATTGCTGTCAAATTACCAAAAAAAAAGTTCATAATAAAATTTACGGCAGTAATTTCAAATACTCTCTGATTTTTGTTTCATTTTCTTCAATTTGTGAGAAAAATGTATTTATGCCGTAATTCTGTTTGACCATTAAACGTGGGACTCAGAAAGCCGACTAAAAAATACTCAAAAAAGAGTCAAATACGATTGGAAATGCGTCTGATAAATGACTTATATTACAGTCATAAATGACAATAAAAGGACTCCTAAACAGACTGATAAATTTCTCACAAATTCGAAAAAGATTAAAAAATGAAGCGAAATAAGATCGATAAATGATCAGAAAATGATTCTGAAAAGACTTTAAATACAACTAGAAAAGAGATCGAAAATGACTCTAAACTAATATAGAAAAAGACGCATAAATGACTTATCAAGAGGAGTCGCCGGTAGTCACGTTTTTCTGCCCGCAAAAGTGTCTTTTATGATCAGAAAATGGGCACATATTCTAGCCTTTTAATCGCACAAAAGAGCAAAAAAAAAAAACTGAAATTTGATTGAAAATTTTAAAAATGCTGGCTGGGGAATACAAAAATATGAAAATAACTTCAGTATACAAATGCTTGTGCAAAGTTACCGGAATTTACTTATCATTGGGGTATTCAATCGGTATTTAAAATTTTTTTGAATCCGCCAATTGAGTTCTCTATGTTCCATATAATTGCATATAGACATCTTCTTCCAAAAATAGTGACGATATCGTTGAAAAAATGTGTCATCTTTCTATAAAACGGTACGTATTCTCATGTTCGAGTTACACAATGTACATATAATTACAAAAATTTACGTGAACGAACCTAATATAAATGTTTTTCGTACAAGTAGAAGCTGCTTTCACATGACCTGCATTTTTCATATGACAAGTCAAATTTCATCTGAAATCAGCTGTTATGGTATAGTACAGGGTGTATCAAATATGTATCAAATGTATTTAAATGTAATTAAACATGAGCCTTTGAAATCAATAATTATAAGTTTCCTGTAAATTGGTGATTTTGATAGATTTGTGTATCTATTACATATCAGTCGTATAGCTGACAAGTCATATGTGAAATAAAGCCCACGTGAAAGCAGTTTTAGATGTTATACTTTCTGCCTATTTAAGGCTCAATCAGACGTGACATAACCATAGCCATAGAAAACAGCCGTTCGAACCAAACTAATGGGCAACACTGTATTTCATTATAGGTGACTCACCATAACGCCATAACTCTCACCATAGAAATCAATTGAATTTCGGTTTGGTTATGGCTATGGTATTATGGCTATGTCACGTCTAATTTAAGCTTTAAGCGGGTGCCAGACACGTGAATATTTAAGTTCAATATACATACATACATATGCATGTGTTTGTGTGCGTTTGCGTGGAAGTAATAGCAATTTCCTTTTAAAATACCTCAAAAGTTTCTCAACTTCTTCAAAACTAATAAAACCTCTTACCTGAGCGTAGGAATAAAAAAGAAACGAATATAATGAAATTTTGCATGAAACTTGTTGCACGAAACTTTTTCTATCTGAGAAAGGAAACACATATAAAAATTATGCAGCATTTTTGCAATTTTTTTATCTGATTTTTAAAAGAAAATTTCATGCAACTAATTTCATAATGTAAATCTAGTCTATATTATATAAGATGAGTGTAATTATAAATAAAAAGCCTAAAAACATTATATAATTTTTGACGTGAAAATAAATTTCCATAGATATTATTTCCAATGGACGTTATTGCATGCCATCAAATAGCAATAATATGAAAATATGTGAGAAAAAATACGAGTAGAACCAGTTGTAATAATCCTTGTTCTACATGAAACAATTACTAAAGGCGATTCGTCAACTTTTATCATAAATAATTAAAAGCAAACAAAATTTAGCTGAATGTCAAATGTACCCGAATGTCTATCAAAATGTAATGAAATATTAACAGCAAATAACGGCACTTTATAAAGATAATTGTGGTAATTGCTAATTGTTGCTTTATTTTTACTTAAAAAACCCACACCACCAAAGGAAAAGAAGAAGAGAACTTCATCGTGTGACAATAAGGAAAAAGCTATCAAGTCATATTTTACTGATTCGTAGGAGTGCACTTTCAAGCTTTCATTTCTTTTATTTTTTTTTATTGACTTTTATTATTTATTAACTATAAATAATTCATTTTATTTAAAATAAATATAACAAAGTATAAGCTAAATTAAACTATTATTCCATATGAGATTAAAAGTCGAAAAAAATTGCACGAAACATTTGAGATTTTCGCTAGGTGTAATTTGGAATACAAACATTAAAGACGTGTCATTAACTCAAAATTCGCCTATATCGACTTAAGAACTTTTTGATTTTTGTCACAGAACTTATAGACATTATCCAAATTGACAAACTTGTGCAAATGGTCTTGCATCGTAATATGTGCAAAATGGTTAGTATATTGATACTCACCTCTAAGAATTGTTAAGTGGTGAGTATCAATATACTACACCAATTTGCCCATGCTACGATGCAAGACCATTTGCAAAAGATTGTGAATTGGGCTATTGTATTAATTAATTATGGTTTCTTACTTTTTTTAACACATGTACTCCAGAACACCTGACTAATCCTCTTGCTAAACAAGTTATAACCAAATCTAATTTAAAACGAATTTGAAACATTACTTTTTTTATAAATTTGTTCCTATTTGCTTACACAAAATAGTATATGTTCAGATCAGATTTTTAAAATTTATTTGAGAATCCCATTTTTCTAAAAATTTTATTTTGGAAAGTTCTCAAAATCTACCGAATTGAATCGGTTCATTATGTCATTAAGTGAAGTCAACGTCTTAAAAATGTCGTAAGTTGAAATGCAAAATTACGTAATTACACTTTTCAAAATTTTGTACGAGAGAGAAAAAACTAAACAAATTCATTCCAGCATGAAGTAAAGTTTCTCTAATTTCATTTTTAATTCGGCTGGTTGTGAAAATAAAAGATGGAGTTAGCTGATGTAGTTAGCACATTGACTGCAAAACCGAAGGCCCTGGGCTCGAGCCCGGTCACCGATAAAGCCATTAAATAACAACACCACGCATTTCTCTGATGTGCATTAGCGTCCATTTGTGTCAGTTATTGTTGGAAATATAAAGTGATGAAGGCATAGTCACTAGTCACTGAACTATACCGACTTCAGGGGATACTAATCCAAGTGTAACATCTGAGCGCTCTCCTTCGACGGTATTGTGCACCAGAATCACCGGCTACTAAGCACAGCTTCGAAAATTTAATGCGCCTCATTTATATCAGAGCTGCTTCAACACTGCCTTAAATAAATCGTGTAAAAAGGCGGGATTGCAAAAGAATGAAGCCTTCCTCTATGTCTTCCCTTATTACTTGTCTTCTCAATCACTATCCCTTTCTTAAAGAAAGTAACACCTATTAATAGTACGAGTAGCAGCCATTCATTACTTCTCTTATAAAAAAAATTTAAGGATATGTTTTTCGATATACGATATTTTATTATAAATGTGATTTTTAATTTTTGCAATTCAGCTGAAGATATATAAAATATATACATATTTAGGTACCAAGGCACATTCAAATAAACGTGCCTTGGTTAGGTACATATATACATCCTTATTTATAAAACATAAAAAGACTTTGTAAAGGCTTTTTAAGAAAAATTTTTTATGAAAATTTGTTTTAAAAAATCTTTATAAAGACTTTTTAAGTTTTATAAATAAGGCTGATAAAATATATATTCAAATCATAAATATAAAAATAAAAATATCTTGACGTGGAGTACCCATATTATGGAAAGTTTTACATGTACACGCAAAGAAAAAATATGGTTTAGGTAACCATAATCAAACAGCAACATACTATGATTGAATTATATGGTTGCAGTCAAATCATAGTATTGTTAATAGAAAAGCAAACTTTAATTATATTATTATCTGAGTTAATAATAATATTATCTACAAGAACAATTGACTTTGTTGTACATAATCTTATTATTCTTAATATGACAACACTATTGTAAGATGTGACTAAAATATAATTGAGACTCACCATACCATGATCTAATATTATATTAATATTGTTAAATACGACCACATTATTATTTAATGTAATAATACTATTTTGTTTTTGAATCATATTTTTATTGTAGAAATAGCTGTGCGTTAAATTCGAAATCAAAATAAATTAATATTATTGACATAAAATGTATATATAGAAATGTATACTTACACGACATACAGACATGTCTGTATAAAGAGATACACAAATGTTTATATATTTTTATTGGCCAACCCTTTTGTTTATACTTTATTTATCTATTAATTTATTTAACACCAGCCGTGCACTACCGGTAGCTTACAAACGAAATACCAAACTGACACATGTTTCTGAAAAAGATTTTTTTTAAACTTAAAATAGTATGGTTTTGGATAATATTACATTGTTGTTTACATCATATTATTTTTAAATAATAATACAAATTATGTTGTAGTCATAAATTTTTAACAAAACTGTATTGTTAAACTCTAACCATATCACACTTTTTTACGGATGTGATAATGTAATTATTAAATTCAAACATTACTCTGCTTATCGTAACAAAATAAATGTTTAAAATAACAATAACTAGTTTCCGACGACCACACATTTGTTTCATAGAACATAATTTTGTTTTCTCAACCATTCTACAACCATATCTTTTCTTTGCGTTTACATGCATATGTTCGCAATTCCTAATATCTGCTGCCAACAAACACATATTTCGACATCAATGTCGAATGTCGGCTGAACAATTATTTTAAAACAATACCTGCCAAATTTGATTGTCATATTTTTTTTTATTTTTTTGTGAAATTTGACCGAAATTTAAAATAGAAATGTTGAAGATTTCGTTGCTCATTACGTTAAGTTATTCAAAGAAACACACAAAAATTAAACAGAAATTTAAAACATGTAAATACATAGGGGATCTAGCCAGCCTTGCCATTTGTTCACCACAACGTCGCTGGATTGAGGTGTTTACAGATCGCAATTGAAAATATTTTTCTTCATATTTATGGATTTTTATTTTAAATTTCAAATGAATAATAAAATATCAACCAATTTCATTAAGTAATTTACATTTTTTGAAATAAATCATAGTTTCTCATAGTTTTTATTTATTTGGTAACTTTTAAAATTCCTGGTATTCTGAGACTAGAGTAAAATTTAAATTATATAACGCTTTTTGAAGTGCGAAATGAAAGTACAAAATGTACACCCACACACACAAGCACACATACACACACACACACACACACGTTTATAAACTGAAGACTATTTGAAGGCGGATGTTTCAAACTAACAGCAATAACAATAAATATTATTGTCACAGTTTGCGGGGGTTGGGTAATGCCTCAAGTCGACTTCCTTTATGTTTATAATTTATTTATTTTTTTATGGTTGCTTGGTCATTAATAATATTTTCCCCATAGTGAAACCAAATCATTTAATCCTAACTTCAGGCTAACTAACATGTCATGAAATCACTCTTAAGAAACAATTGAAGTAAATTTATTATAAATGACAGTTTTTCTTTTTAAGTATATTTTATTTGGAAAAATTTAAAAAAATGAGTACGCGTTTTAGACAAAAACCTATATCAAACCCATGTAATTTAAATGGGTTTGGTCACAGGTTTGTGTCTGAACGAGTTCGAGAGAGTTCGAACCAGAGCGGATGTGTGTTTCGATATAGACTTGATTGTTTGATCATTGCTTTGTGTCAAAAACTTATTTGATTGCTGCGAAACCTAGCAAGCACCCATTAAAATTTATTATTATATTTCACGTGGCTCTACTTAACCGATTTTTATAAAACTTAACACACATCCTGATATCTAAAATAAATAAAATCTTGCATTTTAAAAAAATGACCGGAGTCACTCCCATTTAAATTTAATTAATTTAATATTTTATTTTAAGTGGTTCTACTTTTTTCGATTTTACAAAACATTGCTTTTAAAAAAATTGGTGGAGCACGCCCACGTTAAGATTGTATTGATATGTTCACAAAATTTGTTCAGTTTTACCGCAGCTACAACTTTGTCAAATATTGTTAGCAAAAAATTACGAGTCCCTGTTAGTTATCCTGAAAAAAAGTGAATAAGACGTCATTTCCCTTACTTTTGAAAAAAAAAAACAAATGCAGGAAGAAATTATTTTTTGGCTCAAAATGGTAACAGAATTTGTGTGGTAGACTGTTAGCTACATTACTGCCATACATATATAGTAAAGCGCTATCACTAAGCCTGAATCAGCTGTTAGCCAAAAACGGATGATTTCATTTTTTTAGGGTGCAGTGATTTTCCAAATCTTTGGTAGGCCCATAAAAAAATTGGTTACGGAAATCGCCAAACTGGGTATAGGGGTTAGTACTATCGAAGTTATACTGTGAGGTCCGTGTGGATTTTTCTCTGTTGCATAGTGTAACTGGCGTGCTATTGTACTTTTGGCTAAATAGTACAAAAAAAAAAAAATATAATTGTACCCATTTTTCCATCCCTGCTAGTATAGTTTTGGCATAAACCTTTGATCAAATCTATTCAAATTGCATTTGTTTGAGCATAGGTTTGAATAATTTTAAAGAGCGTTTCGTCTCGATAAAGGGGGTCATTTGATGTACTCAGAAAAAATTTTAGACCTCGATGCGGCGTGTGCTAATATTAAAATATCTACTTGAAGTTTTTACATAACAATTTTTTTTTTCTAAAATGAAACACATTTAAGAAGTTTTTGCATTAAATATTGTGACTTTCCAAAAAAATATTCCAGAAAAATTGCTTGCAACCAAACTTCTCCCCCGGCTCCCCTGCCACAAACAAAACAAAAATATTTGATGAAAACGAGAAGAAAACTATTCTACACATACGAGTACATACATACCTGTGGCAGGCTTAGTAACAGTGAAAGAATGTAAGTTCCGCCCAGCAAACGATAACATCTCTTGGCCATATTTAAGGATTTCATTGGATATTTGACTGCAATCCATCGATCAACTCCAATTAATACTAAAACGTACGTTGACAAATACAAGCTGAACATTTGAAATAATTTCACCAGCTTGCAAGTCAAGTCGTCAGCCAGCCATTGAACGGTGTAACACCATGCTGCTTCGCCAAATATACAGAATCCCGTCACCAGAACATCTGCTATTGAGAGGTGGAAAATTAATGAATATATGGCACTCCAGCTGTGACGGGAGTTGCGTCGTGCCAGACGAGTTTTGTAAATGTTCCACATTGTCAGCACATTGCCCAGCAACGAGAACAAGGCCATTATGCTGAGAACGTAGACTTTAATTAAAGCTGATTTGGACAGTTGCGGGGCATGGTCTAATCGAATTTCGTCGTCTTCTATCGCAGGGCCGGCGCTAGCTGGTATATAGATATTGGAGTTTGTGTACGTCAGATTCTTTAGGAATGCATACGAGGGATCTGTTATTTTCATTGTTGCCGGCAACTGTGGGCTGGGGTGTTGCTGTAGCCATTGCAAGGCGGTTACTGAAAGTAGTGATGCAGCATTAACGGATGTTTTAAATCTGGTTTGCGGTTGCCGGGTTATCGCTGGAAAGTTATTCGTTTTCATGATTTCTTGTTGCACCGATGACATAAATCCATTGGAGTGTGTTATATCGCTATTATTCATACCACTGAAAAACTTATCGTGTCCCTGGTTAATTGATGCGTTATACTAATTATACCGGATATTCTAGGAACTGCATTTCATATTTTCATTTAAAAATTTACTTTTCCTTTTTGATGATATGCATTCATTGATGATAAATTATGTCTTCAGTAATTTGGAAAACCATTTGCAGCTCATATGAGATTGTTAATTCAAGTGTATTCTGTAGAAAAAGCAAAACAAATTAAAGTAAACATCTGTGCGAAAAATTGCATGAAATAAATTTTTTTTATTTGCATATGTATGTGTGTATGTTAGTGTGTATAAGCATATGCATTTAAAGGGTGTCCCAACAATAACGCAAGATTTAAATTTTAAATAAAACACAGATATTTAAAAAAAAATCCTGAAACTTTATTATATCGTAAAGTAGACAAAATGAGGTTATGTGTGGAACAACAAATTGGGCAGATGGACGCCGCGACTTTGCTGGCACACACGCGATCTTTTAATGAAATTTTCAATGGCCGTTTTGCATAAATGCTGCGGTATTTCATTAATGCAGCGTCCAATTTCCTCTTTTAAGGCTTGAGTCGTCGTCGGCTCATTCAAAAAAAAACCCCCAAAGAAAAAAGTCTAATGGTGTTAAATCTCACGATCTAGGCGGCCAATTCTGGTCTCCAAAACGCGAAATAACACGACCGGGAAATGACTGATGTAGCAATTGAATTTTTTCTCTGGCTGTATGACATGTGGCGCCGTCTTGTTGAAACCACATGCCCTCCACATTCATTTCTTCAATTCTAGGCACGAAAAAACTGGTTATCATTTCACGATACCGAACACCATTGACTGTTTGCGCTTGACCTGCGTTTGAGCGACATCATCACGTACAGCTGCGACATTTTCGGTCGATCGACCTGGTCGAAGGCGCGTTGTTGTCTTTACATAACTAACAGACCCAGTTTCGGCAAATTTATTCATTAATATCTTTACAGTTGACTCTTTTGGAGCATTATTGTGACCCCAAATTGATCGCAAATTTGCGAACTGTAGCCGCAAAACTTTCACCATTTTGGTAAAACAATTTCACAATGAGAGTGCGTTGTTCATTCGTGTAGCGCTCCATTTTTACTAACCTCGTACCTTCTACTAGCAAACAATAACAATTGTTCAAATGTCAAACAATGACACTTCGAATGGCGCCAAATTTAAATCTTGCGTTCTTGTTGGGACACCCTTTACATATCGCTCATAAACAACGTCATAATCCAAGCAAATTGGATTTTTTAGTTAATCATGCAGAATTAATACTCATATCGTTATTCACTTTCTGTAAAAATTTCATATTAATATCGTCTGTACTAAGGAAGGGTCAAAAAAAATCTTGTGGCAGAATGAAAGATATGTGAATGAAGCTTCTAAAACAAGAAAAAATTGTTTTTGCCCCTCCCCCAAAATGTAAAAAGTTTTAAATTTGCACAGAAATTAATAGAAAATGAAAACTTTATTTTTATTTAAAATCACCCCTTCTAATGAAAGATTTGTCTTGCACTTTTTGTTGTTTACGAGTATTATATAGGATAGCCATTTAAAGTCAGATCTCAACATGTTGCTGACGGCTTGACTATGGCCTTTTTTGATGATTTATTAATCTCATTTTAAATTCAAGATGCCATTTATCTTATACCGGATCCTTCCCCTGTACTCTACGATTTTCCATAAGTGGAAATGGAATAAAAAACTTTCAGGGTTTTCATGAGAACTCTTAAAATTCCCAATTGGGCAAATTTGCGAGACTTGTTTCATGAAGCCCCTTCTCAACTTTTGCGCAAACAGTTAAGTAAATTTGAATGAAATGTCAAAAAAATTAATATAATAAAAATGAAAAATTAAATTTCAAGCAGTTTTTAATTAAATACATATTTATATTTTTCTATAAAAATAAAAAGAGTGTGTGTGTATCTAAAATACCTCAAGGAAGCAAAAAAACCAAAAAATTGTAGTTTAATAAATTCACAATTGCACAGCTTAAGTTTACGAGTGAAAATTGTTGGGCAAAGTAGTAAGGTTTGTGTAAATAAGTTTCCATACAATTTTTAACATTTTATTTACGAGAGTGTAAAAATGCACAATTGCACAGTTTCCGAGTCTTTTGAACATTCTCATAAAAACCCTTTTTGTAAGTAGCAGAAATGTTACATTACGGGGAAGGACGCGAGGCGGCATAAGTACCGCAAAATAGTTGATGTCGGATTAAAAAGCAAGGTGAGGAAAAAATAAAGCCATAGTCAGGCCATGAACAACGATACATAACATGTTGAGATCGGAATTTAAATGGTTGTACTATATACTTATAACAAAACAAAAGTGCTGCTGTATTTTGGGAGGGGTGACTGGCACAACTTTTTTTTTTTTGTATATTTAACTCTTGAGGAAAAAAATTGACGGCCTGTCCCACGATGTCACCAGAAATCGTTCGATCAACTTGTATTGCAAACAAATTTGTTGTTGTTTTCAATCGTGGTACAGGCCGTTAATTTTCTTTTTCTATTAATTTCTGTGCTTTTTTTTAGTTATTATGTTATTCAAGTAAATGAGCGATATGCTTTTCTTTCGACTAACAGGTCAATAGCATAACATTCGAGACTTTGCTTCCTCAATGGAATGTAAATACTTCATTTCCTTTGAATTATTATTAGAAATAATATAGTTGTTGCCTTTTGATTCAAATAATTGCATTTGCTTCATGTATAATTTATAGTCATTGCTTCTTTGACCTGCGTAATTTATTGTTAAAAAAAACAAGTAAATCATATATTAAATACCTTAAAATTTCTCACTCAGGTTGGTGTGTGTAGTCAACACAACTGCAACACATCCCAACAAAAAAAAAAAAAAATTGGAAATAATTTTTAAGTAATAACATTTACATTACATCTGGTCTTTTTTACTCTACATATTTAAGTTGAAGTTATTCGGCACATTACGTTTTAAAATAATACTACATTTCTATAACAGAAACATGGACTAAAAAATATTTTTTATAATCTGGTATATGATGTAAATCGTTTTCGGTTTAAAATCGATTGAAAAACGTAAAAAAATACTAAGATGTGATGGACGAGGGAATTTGTATTATTTGATGTGTTTTTAATCGTGTAAGCCGGGCTTCAAGATTTTAAAAGCTCAGGAGACTATCAAATAAACTCATCAATCACATACATAGTTGTGTGCGTGGCTACTAGTGATGAGCGATAACGTGATTTTTTAATAATGTAGCTCCTTGTGAACGTGATTTATAAATCGCTGTTCTTTTATACTGCGACTGTGATCATAGTTTAGCAGTATTTTGTTTGTAGCAGTTCTGTTATTTTGAGAAAATCTAATAAGAAGAGCAGCAGTGAAATTAAACATTGACTGTGATCACGGTTTAACACATTTCAGCTCTTCTGCTTTAAAAGTATTTATTAGTATTGGTGTCTTGATAAATACTAATAAGAAGAGCGACAAGAACAAACAATTAGCAATCAACCCCGTTCAAATATTGAGAATTGTCGTATAAGAGGCAGAGAGAGACAATAAAATTGCAAATATAAAAATGTGAGCTGTACATAGTTGCCAGAAATCACAATTTGTATGAAAGAACTATGTTTCCAAAACCTGTTACTTGATAAATTCAGTCACAGTTGTGATTTGTGATTTTTCAATCGCTGTGAAAAAGTAACAGGTTTCGATATATCGCTCAACTCTAGTGGCTACACATATGCAATATTGTCAGTGATTTATGAAAATCTGAAACTTTTGATTTTTTATTAATTAATTAAGAAGAAACATTCATTTACTTTGTGACGTCATGGAAAAGTGCATGGACGAAAAAAAACATATATTTTATATCTTGTTGTTGTAGCGGCCAAAGTTTTACATATCCTGTAAAAGATTCAAGTCCGTATGTCTTAGTAAAAATTTCAAGTTAGTAGATCTTAAGGTTCTCGGGGAAACAGCATGTGACAGACAGACGGTTATCGTAGCGAAAACAATAGGTTTCCTTTTCAGCTTTGATGTGCGGAACCCTAGAAAGTAGCATTATGTAGTAAAAAAAGAAATGAAATTCTTAAAAAAGCTACTTTTCATTAAAAGGAATTGATCTTAATTCCAAAAAGTTCTGATCTACAGCTAGTGCTTTTGATAAACTATAAAATACTGTGCAATTTTCTTCATTACCTCAAGCTCAAGCTTTTTGAGGGTTTAGATATCAAACACATTTTTTTTTTCAAATTTGATATTTTAAAATTTTGAGCGTGATTGTTATTGTAACATTATATGTGTGATTGTTTACTTTTTGTTAAATATACATATATCTATAATTTATATGGAACTAATTATTTAATTTTGTAAATAATGCCGTATTTTTTTTTTTTTTTTTTTTTTTTTTGAAATTCGTATTACACTCATGCGAGTATTTTTTTCTTTAATTAAGCTTCGACGGAAACAGGTTGTATGTAGTTGGTGCTTTAATTATAGTTTATGAAATAGTTTTTTTTTTTTTTTTTTTTTTTTTTGTTGCAGTAGTTGAATAAATTTAAGTGCACTTTGGCAAAGGTCAACCTTTTGATTATAAAGTTTAGCTATAAGTGTTGATTTTTATACTTATGTAAAACAATTGAGATACTTGAAAATTTAAATATGATTACAGAAAAGCGACATGTTGTTAAAAAAAAAAAGACTTTGATATATAATTTTTTTTAGAAAAATCATTTAAAGCATGCTTATGTATTAGAGATGAGATACTGAATAATAATAAGTTTTAGTTTACACTATGCTACTCTTATTACTAAGCTGACTAATTTGTTACGAGAGAGTGACGAGGGAAAAAGAAACGTTTCTGTTCCCCTCGTTTTTATCTCCATCAAACTAATTAGCTAAGCAACAAGACTTGCATAGTGTAAACTTAAGTGGGGTACACATTATTGAACTTGAGTGACAGCCAAAAATTCATCAGTTTTGAATGATAGTGTTGTCTTTTCAGACTATCGATCATGTTCGACACTCAAACCTTCATTCAAAAAAAAAAAAAAAATATGGACACACAAACACAGAAAAAACACAACTGAATGCGCATTATTGCAAACAAAATTTTTTTTTATAATGATCTATTTTAATGTTTTCTTATCTCTAACAACTTCTCGCACGATTTTGTGTTAACATTTTGGCTTTAACAATGCACAGAGCCTTGCATTTCATAAAAATATGTAAATTTCTCCAAAAAAAAATTTTCCGCGTCCATATTGTATTGTTTATGTTACAAAAATATCTCGACTGACGGTTTTTGTCACTCAACCACAAAAAATTCTGTGGTTGACTGTTGACTGACGAAATTCGTGTTAACACTATCGATCAATGTAAAATTTGAGCAAAACTGTCACTCGTGTTCGATAGTGTGTACCCCACTTAAGACTTAAGGTAGAATTAGTAAAATCGTATCGTGATGTTGCGTGTCAGCTGACAAAAACCGTACAATATACAATGCATGTTACTAGTTATAAAATATGTAGTGATAGCACTGCTGACGTAGGAATCTGCAGAAAACAGATTTTACTGTAGCGAATGTCAAAAACGCCGTATTTAATGCCAGACAAAAAAAAATGTGCTGTGTAAACTGTTACATTTTCTATAACTTGTGCACAAAGTTGAACGATACGGCAAGCTGTAAAGTAGAATGATACGATTTTACTAATTCTACCTTTACGACTGGTTTTACTCAAGTTTAGGCGTATGTCTGCCTCTAGTATAAAATTATTTTAAAAAACTTCTTCGAAGTAAACAACTATAAAAACATTGTCCTTATGTTTCAAATACGTTCCATGGAATTTTTTGCAATGCCCAGAAATAGTTTAACAAATTTCAATATTTAATTTTCGAACAAGATCACAACTTGATAAATAAGTCTCATGTTAGCACTTTTCTTTTCGTTTACTTTTTTTTCTTATAAAAATCTTCATTCAGTTTTGGTAAAACTTTCATTTCTTTTGCGAGATATGGATACCACATGCAATCTAAAAAACGGTTGCCATGACTTGGCTGACAAAGTTACCTTGTCCTTCTTCTTCTTCTTCTTCGATTCACGCCGACAAACCCACTACTTTGAGGTGGATCCACGTATCGTTCACACACGGTTACTAAACGGTATTAAAACTTGCCCATATTACGTTTGTGGTCCATTGGGAGTAATTACGGCATTTTGAATTGTTATTTCGCCAAATTGATTTTGTTTTAATGGATTTTTACACTGTAGTTAAATGTAGAAAAAAAATTTTTTTAAATTAATGAAGTAAACAAATTTCGCCATTGTTAATATCAAAATAATTCATTTAAGAAAACTTTATTTGCACACAGTAAAATATGGTCTAACATAATTAATTAATAACATTTTTGTACAAGTTCTATATTTGAATTAGAAAAATGTTATATTTATTTGACTACCGGAGCCACGGTGCCATATTATTGGTTCGTTGTTTACATAAATATTTACATATGTATTTGTAGTTGTTACAAATATTTACATTCTTGTATTTTCTCTTAGAAAATTTTTTGTTTTTCATAATAGAATTTCGGTTTTAAATATTTACATTGTCATTTCAATCACTCCTCAGTTAAAAGGAAAGTACGAGTAATTCCTTCCTTCCTTCTCAGAATATATGTATCTGTGTAGTTAATGAATTTCTTACACTGCACAACATTGAAAAAAAAACCTATCAAGACTCACTGACTGATTCCAATAGAGTGGATTAAAAAAATAATAATAAAATTGAAAATAAAAAAATACATTTTTTTTTCTTCTATATATGTATGTATATAAAATCGTAGTGTGTGTTTGTTCCTAACGCATGATCTATGGAACTATAAAGGTGAAAGTACATAGCACGCGTTCGATGCGCTAATGCAATACACGCGTCTGTCAAAACAGTTGAAATAGTGTGCTTTCATAAGGCAAGTTACATAGAGAAGTTGGCGACGCGCGTACCTCATTCATTGAACATTTTTCAACTTCCACGCGTTGTATACAAAATGACAGCTAGTGTTGCCAGATTAATAAGCTAACACACACAAAAATGATTAGAAATTAATTTTTTTTTTATTAAATGCATTAAATATTGAATGAAAAATAAAACGTAAATGCAAGACAAAAAAATTATCTGTAAAGGCTTTAAATTTTACAACTAAAAAAACCTCAAAAGCGTGGTGTGTAACTTTCCATTTGCGTTAAACGTTATCAAGCTAGAAAAGCGTTGCCGCGTAACGCGTGGTATGTACCTCCACCTTAAGAGTTGTGGAGATGAAATTTTCAACACAGGTTCGGGTCAATACACGATAGGTTTATTTTTGACCAAACAATTGACGACTGTGTGGAGTAATTTGTAGTTAAACAAGTATTTATACAAAAAAAAAATTAAAAAACACGACTGCGGCGAACTTTGTTCCGTTAAATATCCTAAATGGTCATTCGAAATGAAAAATCATACGAGAAACGTAAAGATGATTTTAAAATACCTGTCGAATGCTACTCATTTTTTATTTCTGTCATAGTGACACTCCCGGGATTAAGACAAATCGATTGACGGAAAAATCATCCAAATCCGTCCACGCGTTCGGTTCCGCAAAGGAACACACATACATACATACATACTTAAACTATAAACACAATACCCCTCTTTGCGTTGCGCAGTCGGGTAAAAAATAATTGAGTGTAAAACAACGTTTGTCGGGCTCAACTAGTATTTACATAAAGATTCAAAAAATATTTAGCATTAAACTTTCTTTAAATTTCAAATTTCGGTTTTCTACGATTTTTAAGCATCAATTAAGTATTGACTTATAGCGGCACCTTTAGCTTGGAAACTTACAGTAGAATTTTCTGACAAATAACTTTGCAAAAAAAAATTCATCCGTTATGTCATTAAACAAGGAAATGTTTTTTTTTTATTTTCCCAAATATGACCAAAACGGCCCTACAAAGAAGAGTTAGATGAAAAAAAAATATATCCCGCGAAAATGTTTCTCATATTATTTTACATTAATCTCACATTCTATACCCAAAATATAAACGTTGTTACAAGGTTTGCTATGACGATTCACCATAACAAAAAATGATTAAAATACAACCCTCATTTAATTAAAATCCTATTTTTCCAAGTCAAACATGCGACACGTCTAGAAAATTTGTATGAAAATTTCTAAAAAAAATACGCACTCATTTTCAAACAAATTTTCTACTAAAGTCAGGCCGTCCGTCCGGGTTTTAGAAAAAGGAGGAGGTAAATTTTTGACTTAGATTTTAAAAAAAGTCAGTAAAAGTGGATTTTATTTTTGTTCCTTTTACAAGAACCGGTTTTGTTAGAATGCTCTTAATATGGAGAATGTTTACTTTTTTACTTTTGTTGTATAGTGTTATAGTATGATATTTATTTATGTAAAACTCATATGAATGTTCAAGTGGAAAATCATTTTCCATTATGAAATCAAGCAAAACTCCTTCTATAAGCTTTTAAAAGCCATAAACATATGTGTGCCGACGTGCGTCAATACATACGATAATAAGCAAAGTAAAACACCCGCCCATAACTATAACTTAAGGGCTTTTTTGTTTTTAAAATGCGAAATTTTTTACATTCTCTTCTTTTTCATGTTTTTCGTATATAAAAAACGTTTTTATTGCTCTAATAAAAAAGCCCTGTTTTTCCGCTATAGATGTAATTGTTGTAGTGAAGGTTTTTCGCTCCCTGTGGGAAATTTCAAAAGCAAGGCAGTACTGATTCATTATTGACTTTGTCATAAGTACTACTTTCGAATTATACTCCAAACAATGCTTTCGGCTATGGGCAGTTGAGATGTGAGTGTTATTAAAAATCTTCTACTGAAGTTGATACTATTGACTACGTAAGTTGTAGACATTGGAAACGGAGACTTACTAATACATTTTTTTAAATACTCTTTGTATAAAACATATTATGCTGCAGATAAATCATCACTCTGTGTGTATCTGACAAAATGTTTTCTACTCATCAAAAGCAGTGTCGCCAAAAAGGTCAACCATATAGTCGACAAAAGTGGTGACTTAGAGACAAAGCTTCCTTCCTACAGGGTTCTTTAATATGTACATGAATGTGTGTGTGTGTGTGTGTGAATATTTTTTATCACTTTCTTTCGAAGTTTTTCGATAGATACTTGAGGCAAGTTGTAAATTAGTTTATCTTTATCACAGTTTCATTGTTAACTTATTTTCTTAGTTTGAAAAATAAGCCATTTGAAATGTTTTTTTTTTCGTTGGTAATAAATATATGTATATCGCTTTTTTATTGCAACATAATAATAACTCAAACAGGCCACTTGTGCAGAAATTCTTAAGTTAAATAGACCGAATTTATAACCAGAAATTATACTTTCACAAATATAATGCAACTCTTTTAACTCCCGACCAAAAAGGGGTGTTGTAAGTCTGTAGTGTGTGTCTGTACAAGTCCACGTACAGACTGAACGGCTAGACCGATTTTGATTTAGTTTTTTCTGTTTGAAAGGTAACTTAATGGAGAGTGCTCTCAGATATTTTTCAAGAAAATCTATCTAGCTATTAGAAGATATCACATCATTTCATGATATTGCGGATTTTTTTTTAAATTTTAAGAAATTTTTCTATTTGACATATTGCCAAAATTTTATTTTAAGTGAAATTTGTTTGCTTAACCACCAGCAAATATATTTGGTTTTTAATTTTTGTCATTTAAAATTTATTTTGTACTTAGGCACGCAAAGTTTATTTTGACAACTTTCCACTATATACCACAAAACAATGAAACACAATAAAGGAAAAAAAATGAAAGAAAAACAAGGCGGGCTTTCAAGCACAAGATCCCTGCCTACCCATCCAAATAAAAACTCAAGATTAAAGATTAAAAAAATCTTCTCCCAAGTGCACAATATAAAATATAATATAACGAATTGATTTGTATTATTAACTCCAAAAACGTAGTTTTCTATATATGACTTTATTTTAATAAGGGAATGATATGTACGTTTTTTATATTAAAAATTTCAAACAAGTTTCGAGTTAGGAATATATTAACTAAAGAATCTTTTTCATCTTAAAAACTTAATTTCAAAAATCCAAATTTTCGCCATTTGGTACTTGGGCAAAAGTACACTCGACAACAAAATTACTCGAACACAAAATTATTTATATAAAAATGCCAAATTACAAACCAATACTATAATATAACATGTAGTAGAGCATGTAGTTCTTGTTGTATAGAATTTACCAAATAATTTTATTTATTTATTTAAAAATTTTACAAACATAATAAATTATGCAAATAAAAAGGGGGTTCAGGTGCTAACAACAAAGGTTTTCGACCTATTTACCAAATAAATAAATAAATAAACAAATATAACTGAATGCTTTATTAAAAAAACACATATATATATATATATATATATATATATATATATAGTATATTTAGTATATTTTATTTATTTTATATATGCATACATATATGTACACAGCAAAAAATATTTGTAGATGGAATTAATTTTTTTGTTATACCAATTAAATAATTAATTGATTTTGAACCTATAACGATTTTTGTAAGTTAAACGACAGTCTGAAAAATATTTTCAATTAAATATATTTATATATTTATTTTTTCAACATTTGTTTTTGTTATATGTATTTCAAAGTTATTTCAATGAAAGTTCTTGTTATATTAGTAATGCGAATTGTTGAATTGAATTTTGATTATCGTAGTTGTTATATTAGCAATGTTTTTTTATACACAATCACAATCCTCGAAACAATTTTTTGCTTGCCTGAGAAAAACATTAAATGTCTTTGGGCGGAGTTTAACAGGCAACCTCAGGACTAATAAACTGACTTACTTACCTCTCAGCTAAACAGCAACACTTTATTAGATATCCAAATAATCACTCTTATCGGAAATAAAAGTGTTTCCTTGCCCTAAAATTGTGATAGCCAATGTTTGCTTTGTTGTTGTGTCAGTATACTATTTTCTAAACTAATGTAGTTGGCTCTAAACGAAGGACGAACTCGTTCACTATTTCTATTTCGACATATGGCGCTCTATGGATCGTAAATTGTGCGGCCAAAATACACGTGATACATTTACTTTTCTAGAAAAAAAAAAACTCTACATTTATTGCACTTTTCAATGACAATTTGCAATGATAGAAATTTTTGGAAATATATTGTTTATTAGAAATTATTATATCATCCCTTACGAGCGCAATTTTTTTTTCTTTAAATGAGCCGTAAGTTGCATTTTTCTTAATAAAAATTTAAAAAATGTTGCACTTTTTCCAGAAAAGAAAATGGCATTAGATTGCTTGCAGATGTTTTCGAACAGAAAATTATTTTAAGTATCATAAAGGACATTTATTGCATTTAGTTATTAACATGGTAACGCCTGGTAAAATTTTTAATTTACATGTGATAGTGGTGGGTGATTAAATTGCCATCAAAAAGGCCTGATCCCTGTTAAAGTCCTATCTGATTAATTACTTTTAATTTATTTTAAAAGTAGAAAATATTAACATTATTAAAGATTTCTTAAATGCAAATCGCAGAATTAAGTATTTAACTATTGTTTATACCGAAAATGAAATATTTGAAGCAAATTGCACTAAAGCAAAATATAAATGTGCCCTTAAATATGAAAATGGTCTAAGTCATATGCATTTTTGCTTCGAAATTTTAAAAACATATTAAAAAAACTTTAATAAATATTTAAAAAGTATGAAATAAATTTGTATTAATCGCGATTACAACAAGTCTAATTTCAAATGTTGGATAATAAAAAAAAATTTTTTTATTTTGTTCAAATGTAATCTACTAAATATCACGACCAAAGAAATATATGACTTAGACCACTTTAATAATTAAGGGCACAAATGAACCATTTTTCTTTCACAAAACAAATATGTATGTGTGTATTTACATACTCGTACAACTTTTTTTTAAATTTCCTGTGAAAAAAAATAATTCCAGAACTGATAAGTACAATTACAAATAAGTTATTGAAACAAAGAGAATTTTTTTTCAAAAAGCAAAGAATTTTCAAATCGATTTTTGTAAAATTTTATAAGATTTAATGTTGTTGTTGTACATGTTTTTGTCAAATCCATATTTATTTTTTTGAATGTATGAATATATTTGATAATTTATTTATCAAATAGTTTTTTTTTGAGTTGCATTGTGAAAACTCGCTTAATTGATAAATATTATTATTGAATTAAAGGATAAAGTTGTCAAAATTCATCTTCGTAGCCAACGACACATAGTTGTCGAATCAAAATTGTGGCTATTTTTTTCTGTGTATGTATAGCAGGTCATTAGCAACTGTAACAATTACTACTGGGATGCTTTGCAACTGAAACTAAATAAAATGCAAAAGATAAAAAGAGTTCCAGGTGTACAAAATAACAATTATACTTTGTTCTTAAAACAAAACTATTTTAATTCAATTTTGATTAAATCATATGGTTCAGTAAAAATAATTATCGAGACGACCTCAACTCTACTTTAATAGAGTTATTACTTTTATTTCACTGGGCTTACTCTGAAGCTCTTATGTACGAGTATATACAATTTTAATTGCCCCTTCAAATGCTAAAGTTGAAGGTCCATACAATTCGTTCCATGCGTTGTTGCGTTTTATGCATGTGTCAAAAAATAGAGTCAGGGTAATTGTATGTGACAAGTTACATAGTAAAATGTATGTAACGTATAGACGCATAGGATGCACAAAGTAGGTTTACTTTCTACTTTTGTATCCGTCGCATGTATCATGAAAAAATTTCAGCTGTTTTTTTATAGCCACAGATGACAAAATATGTTATATTTTCAATGATATCGATAAAAATGTTCGTGTGGTGGATTCAAATTTTTTTTTTTTTTTTTGGATTAAAAAAGTTTTTAGTAAAAGAAACAGCTTTCGCAATAAAGTTTACAACTAACTATATTCAAGTTATGTATTAAATACATTAATATCAATTTTTAACATAGTTCTTTCGTGAATACAATTTGCATTAACTTAACGACTGAATTTATGTGCTGAGTGTCACCTCAGTTGTGTTTATTAATTTTGAAGAAAGTGCAATGGAAAATAATCTCGTTTTTAAGCTGTGAAAAAATTATGTATTATTTTTATTATAAAATACTATGTACATTAACTCAATTAATTCCACGAATTCTTTTAAAGTCATAATTTCACTTTAAATTTTTTTTCCAAAATTGTGTTTATTTTATAAAAAATATTTACACTACAGATGATTACAACAAAAATACTTGGCGCATAAAACGTATTGCATGTAATTTGAATTTAGCATCGCATAGGACGTACAGAAATGCATACAACGCATACGCATAGAACGGATGGTATGGACCTTCAGCTTAACAGTGTATTCTATACTAATACAAAGTAAAATGTTTTAATGGAATCACTTTCATACTGCTTGAACGCGGAACTAAAGCAAACCAATCAGCAGTTTTTATTTTTTTTTTTCAAAGTTTTTATTTTTTTTTCAAAGTTTTTATTTTCTTTCTTTCTTTTATGTCAAGCCAACATTTAAATACTCCATTTTTCTATTTCTTATGTTCTAAGCATCAACGAGACAAATTAGTTTTAGGCCCAATAATCGACTTCTCAATTAAGTGTCATTTAGCTAATAGCCACTTAATTTTAAGTCGCACTTAATTGCAGTTTCATTTTTTCAGTCGTAAAATTAAATGATCACTTAAATACTATGAAAGTATGGTAGCACTGTGAAATGTTGATAGTTCTAAAAGAAAACAGATGTTTAATGTAAATAAGAAAGTTAGGTTGTCAACATGTAGAAAATGAAAATTGCATAAAAACAAATTTTATGAAACCAAAAGAGCATCAGAACGTATTTTTCTATTTATTTATTCCATGATATGATGGTATGCATTGTATATGTTATATATTTATGAAAATTAAACGAAATTCTTTTTAATACGACCACATGATGTTTATGTACATGTTTTTAATAAATACACACAAGCACAATAACATATGGTATGCTCGTAAGACTTAAGTGTGATTTAAATAGCTCTCAACTTTATACTGAAAAAATCAATTCGGTACTTATGAGGCACTTAAAGATAAATGACACATAATTGAGAAGTCAATTATTAGGTCTTAAAATTTTTAATACATATTCATAGAATTAATTAGAATATAATGTTGACAAAAAGTGCAACGTCAAATATCAATACACACTCTGGGCTGTTTTCCCTGTACGTTGAGTGATTTGTAGACAGCGTATCCCAGTTGGCCATGTCTTTAAGACATCTCAAACGATGGGTACAAGACAATATAAAATCGTGGAACACACATTCACGACAGCTCAAATGAATCATTGAAGAAATATTTGCATAGCAAGCGACAATGTCCACTACCATATCGAATGTCGTCCACAAAATGATAGTGTGTGTTCTTGAGCGATAATATTACGTTGGGCCATTATTACAACTTAAAGTTAGTTAAAAGTATGATTTTTTCGGACGTATAAAAACTTTATCATTTGCAAAATTTTACTTTAACCTAAAGTGAGCGATAAATTATAGGCAAGTTTATCCTACCTGGTAAGTTAAAAATAAAAAAACCCTACTTTTAACTAACTTTAAATTGTAATAATGGGTATTAAAGTAATATTTTTAACATTCAAATTTATTTTTAGTTGATTTCTGAGCGGCGAAGTATAAAGTTTATACTATGTATAAACAAGGCAAAAGTGAATGCGGAACTTATAATTTCATCTTGTACAGAGCCGACCGCTATTATGGCAAGATAGATTACCAAATTTTAAAAATAAAAATATAACATTTTAACAGCTAACCGCACTAACCGCTCAGAAATGACGCTCAGTAATAAGCCACTTGCCGCTCAAACTCGCCGCTCACCGCTTTGCCGCTCATTGCGTTGCCTCGGCGTTAGCTGGGATACTAACTGAAACTGCATGTTTATAAATTTTCGCGCTTACCAACTCTCTACAGCACCATCTAAAATTTGGTCAACAAGAGAACAACATATTCAATTGAAGACAACATGCTAGACATTTTCACTCATGTTGTTGTTAACGACGATTTCCTTTACATTGTCGACTAGAAAACTAAATAACAGAGGATAAGTCGTACAAGAATCATAGATGAAAATTTCGTTTAAGCCAATCTGGTCAATCTGGCTAACTGGGATTGTTTTTATAAAAAAAATAACGGTGCCGAAAATTTATATGATGCATTAGTGTTGGTGATAGAAAAAAGAATTAAAACAGACGCTTTTAAGATTTTAAGTTTCAACAAAATATTATGATATTTTCACGAGTATTATTAATTTGAAACAAATGTTCATTATTAATGGAATATTTTTGGTTGATATACCTATACATTTATAAAAAATATTTTTCCCTTTCTTGAAAATTAAAGTCACTCATTATTATCAAAATAGTCTAAATATTTTAAAACAATTCACCCTAATTGAGAATAAAAAATAAATGAACTTCTCGCTTCCATGAAGTTTTAATTTTCCTCAAAGGGAAAATGGTATCGTGGAATTTTTTCCTGTTATAAATTCAGAGAGAACGTAAAAAGGGGAAGAAATTTTGCAATGTTTAAAAACCAAAAAAATTAAATAACAACAACATGGAAGATTAGAGAAAAGTGAAATATTTCCAGGAAAAAAGGATTCATGATAAATATGATTATGTTTGAGTGTCATAAAAGATTTTGTTCAGTGCAATCGCCAGCCAAGTTTATATGTATATGTATGTATATTCAAGGCTATCCCAATTACGATTAAATGAATGAATATAAGAATAATAACCGACCCAACCATAATTTGCTTGAAAAATTACTTAAGACCACGTGCAAAAACCAAAGCAGCAAAAATCCATTGAAAGACCAAGTAGAAGAGAACAATGAGCTTAAAAAATCGAAGCGCTTGCAGCTTGTAACCCGGCCAATTAATTATGTAAGTAATTTAACTGTGACAGATGGACAGACTCTCAATCTTAAACCTTATATAAGCTATAGCTTCATGTATATACAATTGTAGTTGTGTACATAATTTGCTGATGGAAGATATTCCAATCGTAGGAAAATTCAGTTCTCGAGTAAAATTCTTTAAATTTAAATTGGGTTGAACTGTTTTTGCTTTAATCGATGACAAAGAAGCACTTAGTTTTATTCAGCCTTTTTCTGCTTTTATAATTACAGAAAGCACAATAGCTCAATTCACAACAATTTGTATCGTGTATTTGTGTATCAAATACACTTTCTGTTTTTTTAATTGTGAACCACCCGTGTGTAATGTATTAATGTATTTTGTATTTTTAATGAAAAAAAAAAGAATAAGCTACATACAAATTCTTTCAGAGAGCCTCTCTCTAAATACAAAATTTTAAAAACATATGAGATAAGAGTGCAATAGTTGCTCAATTCACAACCTATTGTAGAAGTCGTCATTCGAACAAACGTTGTTGGTAATTTCTCACTGCCTGATGTAACATTGATACAAATCCTGCCAATTAGTCGGCAGTCTCATTTCAGTCAATATAGTCTCACAATAAATCAGTTCGTCAGTCCGTTGAGTGCCCTCTAACAGTCAACTAACTAGTTGTTACATGAAAATATGCCCCTTCAAACTCTTTAGCGCTGCTTGGCCTTCGATGCGTCGTAGAGTTTAACTCCTTGCCTTCAGTTACATTTAAGCCCACTAGTTCAGTGGCCTTCACTTGTATAACGATTAGTATACAAAATTTCTTAAAACAAGATCACTTAAAAATTTCAACAATGTGTAGAATTAAAATAATATCATATGATAGAAACTTGATTAAATTTTTAAATTTTAGTAAATTTTCTTTTCATTCGTTCGTACATACGTACCTTTTTTCTTATTATTTGTTTGTTCATCAATAAATTTTATGTGTAGACGAGATGTAGAAAAAGAAATGAATATTTTTTTTTTTTGTTTTATTTACTTTAATATTTTACCATAACTGCTTGTATTCATACACAGTATGCTTTACTTTTATACAATTCTTTTTATAACATGAATAATTTTACTGTCTACGATTGAATGAATTTACACAGTTGTTTAAGAGAAACGAATTTTTTTTTTGGGTTACTTTTGTTGGCGGTAATTAAAGCAAATAAACCGACATAAATTTAAACTGTCGTCGGTCGTAAGGATGTACAGTACATTATCTGCCACCACAATTGGACTAATTCTATTTTTTTCACTCACGCGTGCACACGTAACTGCACACATACTTATTTAATGATGCATTGTTTGAGGATTGATTAATACGAGTACACTTCAACACTTGAACACTTGTTTAATTAATTCTATTTTTTCGTGGCCATTGGGCCTTTAAAACAGATCACGTTTATATCTCTCCAATATTTTTTTTTTCAGATATTTTTACATATTTTTCTTTACTACGATTTATTAACTTTTTATTTAGCTAAAATTATAAAAATTTTTAACGATTTCAATTCTAATCAGACATTTCGATTCAATTTGATGCAATTTGATTTGATTGCTTGTATTTATTTCAACGCTCTTTTTATATAATTTGACTCGTTTTTTTAATTTTCATTTAAAACATATTTTGTTTTTTATAAAAAAAAATTATTCTAAAATTCATTCTTAATGAACAAACCACTCGATTCTGCTGTCGTATAAGAACTAAACAAATCGTCTAAAATTTAACAGTTGGCTAAATTATTTAATGCAACATGTATGAAGCGAACAAGTTCCGAACCAAAAAAGAAATTTTTGTGTACGACACGCAATGAAACGAACTGATGAATGAATGAATGCTTTGGTTTTATTTTTGCAACAAATCCTGTAAGAGTATTTATTTCCGTTTCAGCATTCCTCAAATCCTTGAAAACAAAGTAATGAGGCAAGGTTTCCTTCGCTTGAATTTCGCTGTGATTAATGGTTAAGTTGTTTGTACAAGAAAAACATTAATAAATCGTTCTCCATGGACTTTATTAGAATGTTCTTAAATATGTATGATATTAAAATTAGCCCTTCAGAGCAGAGAAATTGTAACAAGGTTTTATTTAATATTTAATCCGCTGAAATTAAAAGTTGTAATAAATAAATAAATAAATAAATTGCTATAAATAAAGAAGTTATTAGTATTATTAAATTATTATTAACTGACTAAATAGTTGATGCACTCAGCGACGCACAGTGGAGATGTGGACAAAATAACGAAAATTAAATTTGAAAGGTTTAATTCAAAACCAACAAAAAAAAAAAAAACAATTAAAAATACGAAAGTAGCAAAACTGTTTAACTGTTAATCCACTGATATTAATCGTTTATGAATCACAGTTTTTATTAGAGGTTTATAAAACAAAAGAAATTGGATAACTTATTTATATATTAATAACGCTTAAATTATTATGAAATTTATGAATTACAGCGATAGCATTTTAATAAATATATGTATATATATCTTTTAACTAAAATGCAACCTCAGATCATTAATATTAACATTGAAGTATTGCAGATATCATTATATTCGGACTCATTAAAGCTAGACAATTGATATTTACTTAGATATATATTTGTTAAGTTTACTTGGAACATATTAATTTCTTTTAGCAGCATCATGCGGAATATAAGACGATTATAGAATTGTATAAAATACTAACAGAAAAAGGAGCTACTGTACCGTTGACCAGAATTGAGTGCTTACGAGATCTTCAGTAGAGTGAAATCTAGTAGATTTCAACACAAAACAAAATCTACTTCATCCCTAGATATTATTTAAATTTACCTTAATTCTAGTAGAACTTAGTAATCTAATGCAACTATGGTTTTCGTTATGCATACGAAATCTTAATAATAGGAAATTTACACCTGCATAAAATCAAGCTGATTTCAATTTAAATTTTTATAAAAATCTATATCTTTTGTGCCAAGTTTTTTTCGACATTTATGCTGATTTCGTATCCAAAACAAAAACCACTGACTGAAATTATTTCTCAAATACAACCAAACAACTGCAATATAGCAAAGTCACACACCTTTTTAACTACATCGAATTATTTTTTAGTATAATATTGAATGAAAAAACTCAAAGTTTCATCACTAAGTTCTACTATGTAGCCTGTCTGTCGATTTCCATAAAATGTAGTGAAGAAAAATATTTTGATTTTTATTGGAAATCCACTCAAAATGTATTAGATTTTGCTCAAAATCTTGCAAGCACTAGATATTTCTCAGATGTATATTCAATATAATAAATGTCAAAAAATTATGTAGACGGTATAGATATTGATGCAGATTTCGATTGAAATCTGCTAGATTTCGCTCAGGTGTAAATGAGTGAAATTGGCTGAAAAGCTAATATTATAAACATTTAAAGTTGCCATAAACTAAATGATACTTTTGAGATGAAAAACCCCACAGTACCTTGTTCGTTCATTCAATCGAGCCTTATGCCCTAATTCAGTAAGAAGATTCAAGACGTTTTTGTTTGAAAAAACTTTTGAGTTCTTGTGTTTGAGTTCTATAAATAATTTTCTTCAAAAATGGTTGTTGCCTTTGATGAGGAAAAATAAAATTATTACTGCCATGTTTTTAAAACATAAAAATTAAATTAAAGTATTATACAATAGTTTGAAAAATATATGAAAAAATATGTGTTGGAAATAATGTTTGGAACAAAATCATAAAGCAAATACACAAACCTTCTAGCATAGACAACAAATAATAATTGTTTTAAAGAATCACAACTGCGGCTTATTTTCGTCCATAGGCAAGACGATACAATCGTCGAATAGAATTAGGGCATTAACACCGACAATTAATAAAGTTTGTAAGAAACTTCAAGAATTTTTTTCTTGCATTGAGAAATGCATATGGACGTGCTTAACCAAAAACTTGTAAGAAACATTTATTTCCACCTTTCCAAACTGTCAATTAAAAATTTTTAAATTATACGTGTGCTATACTAGTCTAGTGCTAGAATGGTCGTAAGTTTGATTTCTGCCGAAAACTCTGGCTGTTTCTGTGGACAAGCCAAAGTAGCTTTTCAGTTTGTATTTGTTAAAAGAAATATAATAATGTTCCTACACATAATGACAAAGTTTTAGAAGAAACAATTCACTGCAAGCCAAAAAGTCTTATTAATGGGCCAGCATATTCTCATGACTTAAACATAATTGAAAACGTTTGAAGTTGACTTCCCGCACGATTATTACAGAGGAAGATAGTGTCACGATAAAGAATCATTAATTCAAGCCTTTAAAGACTTATGAGATGAGATTTCTTTGGATTATTTCAAGTAATTTTGTGATTCATGCACTTGTTTATATTAAAATGTATGTGACATACCTCCGGCTCCATACCTCCGGTTCAAGATAAATTTTTGACCTTGATATGGATACAATTTCAGTTATTTTTCATATATATATATTTATCCATCATTATATTATTAATGTTATATATATTAAATAAATAAATATGTATGTATGTACATATGGTTGCAAGATACAATATTATTAACAATCTTGGTAAATATATGTTTATGCATAAATAGTGATTTTTAATTATTACGTCGTGAACTTCTATAAATGAAAAGTATTAAATCTGGCAAATGATTGCGACACGCGTTCCTCTATTATTAACTTATAAAAATTTGAAAAATAACTTAAGCTTGTTTTATTTTTTAATTTTCGATGAACAAAAATGCGTGAAATATGATGGAGCACTTTAATTAAAAATTCAATTTTACATTCGAGACTTCCAGACTAATAAATGAAGGTTAGCCGCGAACAACGTTGTAAATGACAAAATAATAATTTTTCAGGAAAACCAAAAAACGTATTTCGTAGTAAGATTGTTTTTTGCGTTTAATTTTTTTTCGTATTGAAAATAATGATAAATAGCAATAACTTTTCTTTTTGTTTCTCTGTTGCATTTATCAATTAGTTTTGACAATTTCGATTTCATAATTTTGTTAGTTAATTGCAAAGTTCTTCCACTGACTGACTGTTTGTAATTGCATTTTGAGGATGATAAAAGGCATAATTTTGGACGGTTTGATGTTTGAACAACGCAAGAGAACAATGTTAACGATAATCTGTGAAAAAACTGGTTTTGTAAAAATTGTCTTTTACAACGTTATTCGCGGCTACGCTTCAAACGATAACTGAATAACACACAACTGGTTTAACAACATTTTTTATTTATTTATTTTTTGTTTTATAACACATTAGCAAAGTTAGTGTTCGTTGACAGCACTGGACACGTTTTTGTTCAAAATTTGGAATTGTAAAATAAATAAAAACTTGTAATAAATTGTTTTTTATTTACATACGTTTCCATAAATCATAAAAACACATTATGTTTCAATAAAACTGTCTAAATGAAAAAGTAAAATAAATTAGTAGAAAACGAATCTACAATCATTGAAGAAGATTAATTCCAAACCGCTCAACTAGATAAACAAAAAGTCAATCATTATTTACATATGCGTGAATTTTTCAGCTTTAATATTAAATAAACATATACCAAAAAAAAAAAAAAAAACAAATTAATATTACAGCGCGATATGCTTCAAGCAGATTAATAAACTTTGCATTAACGAAATCATTTGATAATTGCCGAGATATTGATTATTTACTTCAGGCCTTAGTTTTGCCAAATATCATCTAGTTTGCAACTCATTGAACAGATATGTAGATAATAAATAAATAATAGATGTTATTAGAAATCACTAAAAACTATTTCATCGCACAATGTTTATTGTAGGGACGTTACAGTTAAAAGAGATGGTTTTATTTAACCATTAAGATTTATTTATTCAAATAATGGTTAAAATCAACCAATATGACATGACTTATTATTATAGTATCGTAATCAATATAAGAGACAAATATATATATATATATTTTTTTTTTTTTTTTTTGGGTTTGAATAACTATTTTAGCAAGTAAAGAAGCTTTTTGGTTACCAATAAACATTACACTATGCAACAAATTATGACAGTATACATAGGTTCGATAGTACTACGAAAGGGTAGTAAAACCCTATACCCAGTTTGGCAATTTTGGTTACCAATTTTTTTTTTGTGGGCCTCCAAACATTTTGAAAATCAGTGTACCTTCAAAAAATGGTGTCATCAGTTTTTGGCCAAGCTAATTCACATTAGTGATAACGCTTAGCTATGTATTTATATATGGCAATAATGTCTACCACACAAATCTTGTTAACATTTTTATATCGATTAAAAGAACATATTCAGGTCTATTCGAGAATACGAGCTTCACTTCTTCGTCGTCGAACGTTCACTTTCGACAGTTCGACGTCGACAGATTCTAAAATACGCGCGAAGAAATATCGTTTTCAGTAATCGATATTATTTTATCTCTTATAAAAACATCAACAACATTGAAAACAGCTGACTTGTACGCAGAAAAAGTTGAAAACAAAAAGGGATTTCAGAAGTAATTTAAAGAAATAATTAGTAAGAAAACTTAAAAGTACAAGTGGTAAGTAACATAAAAAGAAACAATAAACAGTAAAAGTGAAATTAGTTACTTCTTTTATTTGTTTTAAAAACGTGTTTACATCTTTGAAGAACTTAAAGAAAATTTAATTGTCTTGTAGAGCCTGGCCGAACGCCATTAAAGCTTAATTAACAGTGGTAGACACCATATAAACACTTCGTATCTCTTTTTTCTTTATTTATTAAAACGAATATGACATTGATCATGGTGACGAAGTATTTTAAAATACCTACAAAGTGAAAGAAAACATATGTTTTCTATCACTCATCTCCAACGTAGTATTTAAGAATAGCAAAAAGTGAAAGATGCGCGTATTTGTGGTGAAAGTAACTTCCCGGATAGACTTGATTATTGATGGTCATGCGAAAATTAAAAATTGGCCAAAATTTGCCCTTAAAAAAATTAAACGAATTTAAATTTTTTTATGTTACCTTAGGACATTGATATAAAAGTTAATAAATAGTAGAAAAGTGGGAAAAGTTACTTTTTTTTATGTACTTTTAACCATAATTTTCAATCTAAATTATTTCTCAAACAAGAACTAAGCTAAAAAAATGTTTAGCACCGCTGGCTTGTTACAAAAAAAAAAAAGTTTCCGATTCGAGCACAGTGTTATTATTGCTTGTCATATTCTCCAAAATACTCATAATTAAGCAGTTGTTCGTTTAGTCTGCTTTGATCAATTTATGAAATGCATATGCGTTGTCTAATCGTCTAATTATATAATATTATACTTTTGGTATTGGTAATTTTCATACTAAAGTGTGTTTTAATTATGTACTCATGTGTATATGATTGAATTTTATATGCACAATTAAATAGCATACTGTTCTTAATATTGTGTAAAAATTTCATACAAATATCGAGCCATAACCACCAAAAAATCTTAAGCAAATTTTCATACTTTTTGAACTTCGTTTTTTGACGAAAATCACACTATCTACGATCGTAAATAACTTATTTTCCTAAAAAAAAAATTAAGCTTGAAAATTATGTAGCTTAAGCTTTTTTTGGCGGGTATGGCTCGATATCTTTCTTGTATGTATATTGAAATCTTGAGAGAAAAATATATTGTTTTGTTCCTCTATGTTGTGTATATCTATTGATATTCATTTTGAAATTTAAATATCGTTAATAATTTGCATATTTTAAAAGGATGATATTAAAGTCTCAAGTATCTACAATTTGATTTAGTTTCATTTTTTTAAATAGAATAAGTTTTAATTGTTGTACAAATTATGCTTTCAAACAACTTTCTTTAATAATATTGCTGCAGCTAATATTTGCATATCTGTTCGAAAGAAAATATAGTTTAAAAGCTTAGCAAGCTGTTTGATATAAAGGATCATTAAATAAGCGCTTCTTTTCTTTAAATTTATGTGCGTGTGAGATATCATCAAAATATTTTACTCGTGCAAATGTGCACGGAGACTTCACTGGATGACGTGCAACCGAACTGTCCAGATCACGTGATATGAACAGGCCATCCAATGTGACATAAACTGTGTGGCACGTAGCGCCGCACAGTGGTTCGTGTAGTAAATTCACTTGAAAATAGTACAAGGGATTTGACTGAAAAAATCTAAAAAATTAGCTATTTTTAATGCTTCATATATATATTTTTGGTTTTGAAAATTCATAAGAAAATTAACGTTTAAAGGCTTGTACGGAGTTCATACGGAATTTCAGGTTCTCAGAAATTTTCATTTGCTACTACGGACTTTCAAAAGGAAAATACGCAAAATTTTTGAAATTTATTTCCTATCATAGGGATGCTATAAATATAAGTGGAGACTTTTTTCATTCAACTGAAACAAAAATTAATGTTCATACAAATTTTTGAGATTTCTAATTTTCATCAAATTTTAATTAATTTTTAGTGTTTTTACGTGTTTTAAATTCAAAAATAAACGATTATAGGCCTTATTCAGAAAAAAATAATTCAGGCTTACTAAACGTTTAACAAACAAATTTCCATACAAAATTTGTTTCGTAAACCTTTTGTAAACCTAAATTATTTTTTCTGAATACGACAGTTTGTGTGTATGTATGTATGCAAACATAATTCTACACAAAAGGCTACACGATTATTTTTCCGTGTAGAAATCTATATAATTAATAGGCGAACATGTTTTTTGTTATCCCTTTTTCGCTGGTACCACCCAGCGTGACCGTTTGACCGACTAAAGTGGCAATTTGCCACTTTTTCGACTGCGTTTCCCTTTTTCGACTGCCTTGCCACTTTTTGACTCCCTTTATTTAGGGTGAGTTATATGAAAATACATTAAAAATAAAAAGTTTAGTGCAGTTTTCTCGTTTTTTTTTTAAATTTTGCCCCTTTTTTTTGATAAATCCCCTATTTGGTGCCACTTTTTGAAAAATGTCATCGGTCACCCTGGTACCACCACAACGATTTTTGAAATCGGTTTAGTATTTTGGGAGCTATAAGCGTTTAAAGTTGCTACTACTACATGCACACGCATTTATTAGCTTTCAAGTAAAAAAGAAACAAAACATGAGTGTGTGTGTGTGTTTGTAGTATTTCTCTTGATCTAATAATTTTTTTTCTCTTATTTGTTGTTGTATGAAAGCCATAATACTTAAAGGAAGAATAAAGTGAATTAGCTTGGTTGAAGGGATTTTGTTTATGTTTTTTTAATTTCATGTATTATTTATTTATGCTTGCATATGTATGTAAGTTTGTGTGTGGCTGTGTTTTAATGAATTTTTTATGACGTTTAGTGCCAAACCACACTCTGCAAGTCTTATTGATAAGCTGATTAGTTTCAGGGAGAGAGAGACGAGGGGAACAGCAACGTTTCTTTTTCCCCCGTCTCTCTCTCTCTCTCCTAATAAACTATTCAGCTTAGCAATAAGACTTGCATAGTGTAAATAGGGACTTAGATAGGTACATTTTCTTTGAATCTTAAATTATTTACATTTTGATTCTAGAATACGGACGAGTGTGTCGTCCGTTTGGTATATCTAGTAAATACAAATTTACAAACGTGAAATTCCGTAAGAACTCCGTACTGCGCTTAATATATCACGGAAATTTTGTAAACGTATAAGGACTGTTTGTGTTTTAATAAGTAGAAAAGAAATAAAAATAGAACAATTTTAGTCGAAAAAAATTTTTGAGAAAAACGTTCAACAATTATAAGCTCTATTTTTGCCAAAATTTATCCATTTTTCACTCTCATTTAAATGTCTTGACTTTGATTTTTTTTAGGGCTGTATGAATTGAGATAACTCAAAAATTTCTTTCACATATTTGCATTTGCACAAAGTGTAGAATTTCACAACGTCACTGTGCAAAACATTCCCAAATGTCGTCAACAAGCAACCAACGCATTGGTTTCAAAGCTGGTGCTCATGATTACAATGTTTTGCAACTTTGTATCTGTAGATGATATGAATACTGCATTGACAATGTATAGAAACTTTGATTTGATACGTTTGGGAAGTTAGACTTTTATTATTTGTACGTTTCGTTTAGCTCTACATATATACGTCCGTGGTGAAACTGGATAAATTGACAGCCAATTTGATAGATGTGACTTCAACAATATCATAGTCGTAGTTCGAAAGTCCTTCTTGGAAGACTCTTTATGTATGCAATGAAATACTTCCTCTCATTGAAATTTCATTATTTAAAGCTTAAAACCAATCTCGATATAATTAAATTAAATTCTTTGCAAAATTTGCTCTAGTGTTAATTTTATGGTATACTCGTATGCATACAGGCTGTCAATAATAAGTTTGCACATTGAAAGCAAACAAAGTTTAGTCAAATTTATTAGTCATTTAATTGCATTTTTATTCTAAAAACTATATATTTTATGGATATATGTACATATGTCATAAATTTATAGGTGTTTATTTTTTTATGTGTATAATTGTTGAAAAATATAAAATTATGTACATATCGCACACTAAATCATAAACAGTCACAACTCAAAATGATGAAAGTGGTTTTGCTTTTTTAAAAATCATTTACCTGAACAAAACTCTAACGACCGCAATAATTTCTATTGCAATAAGGTCTTCTTGAAGAATATATGATACCGTTTTTATTGTTTTTATGTTACATACTTGCGTCATTTTTACAGTATCAACAGTTGTTTGCAACTACTCAGCATCTTAAAATTTTTGAGTTGTGACTCTTTATGATTTAGTGTGCGATATGTACATATATCAACTTAAACTTTGATGGGTAAAAATAATAATAACAAAAATTAAAGTTAAAAAAAAACCCGAATATTTATGGAAAAGATGTGATATCTTTTAAGCGGCTAGACCGATTTTATTAAAATATATCTAAGAACCTTTTCGATCAGACACTCGTACAGACACTCAGATCCACAGACACACACTACAAACTTATAATACCCCTTTTTTAGGTCGGTTACCGGGGGGGGGGGGGGGGTTAAAAAAATTTTTAAATTTCATTTCGTTCGTATAATCAAATTCAATTAAAATTTCGAGCCTTATTTTCGATGTTATCGAAAATTGTCTTTTTTATTAAAATTAAAATTTTATGGTCCTACCCATAATTGCCAAAATCGTTGATAACTTTTAAGATACGGGCTATAAAATTGTATCGTAAGCGATATTTTACGTACAAAAACCACTTTGAAAATTTAAAAAAAACTTTCTCCTGAAAAGTTTAATTTTTGTCGCTTACGATAAAATCGAAAATAAGGCTTTCAATGCTTTTGAAAATAAATATGAATTTAAAAAAATTTATTTGTTGGTTAATCAACAAAAATACATATTTTAAATTCATATTTTTTAATATTATTAAATCTTCATTTTAAGTTTAGACATGATGAATTGTTGCGAAAAATAAATTCATTAACTAAATTTTCAACAGAATTGAAACACATAATGATGTAGTTGTGCTAATATTAAATTATGCTGCAAGTTTTTTTCTTTTATTTTTTTAAACAAGAAGAGAAAACTGAAATAATTTGATTAGGGATTTCGTATTGCACATCTGAAGAGGAAAGCAAATTGTGTCTTTACATTGTGCATAAGTCCTCAGGGAATTATAATGGCTTAACTTGATCGTGGTTTTCTTAAAAATTATGGTCTCATTGCAAATATTTGCTTAACTTAAAGGAAAAAGGGAACTTTAGTTAAACAAACTTTAATTCAGATGAGCTAAAGAGAATTTGAACTAGAAAATTTTAAATAAATAAACGTTTTTGGTTAAGCCCAAAGAGATACAACAAAGCAGTTGTGAAATGAAAATAAATCAGACATTTGAGAATTCATCTTTTTTAATGTTAATAAATCCATTACGTATAATAATTGCGTATTTGTATTTAAAGTGTAATAATCAAATAATAATATTAAACACGTTTAAATTAGCAGCTATTGGCCTATAGCATAATAAAAATATGTATACGTACTTAAATTATATAAAACAAAAAATTTTGCGTGAAATAAAAGTCCAATTAAGCAAGTGTTGTATTGATTAATAAACACGAGTATGTGCCCTTAATTATGAAAGTGGTCTAATGCTCTAATTCCGTTCACCAATTTTATCGTCTTGTCTATGGACGAAAAAAAGCAGCAGTTGTGATTCTTTAAAACAATAATTATTTACTGTCTATGCTAGAAGGTTTGTGTATTTGCTTTATGATTTTGTTCCAAACATTATATTGAGTCATAACCGCACAAAAAGCTTAAGTAACAAAAACAAAACTTTACAAGAGAAGGTTTTTTTTAATTATCTTCGCTGTTATTTCAGTTAATTCATTGAATTTTGGTATTTAGGTGTTTTTATGCTAAATATAAGTAACGCAACGAATTTTAACTAAATATTACTATGATAACCGTATTTTTGTCCCTTAAGTTTTTTTTTGCTGTCTCACTGACAATCTAATGTGTGTTTTTTTAAAAAGAAGTAAATATCAGTTTCTATGTTAACTTGTCTCCAAATTGCTTAATTATTGGCTTCTTGATGGGATCCATGTAGTGAATCTTCTACAGACTTATGACTTTTCAAATTAAAGAGTTCGCTATTAAATTTTTTGTATATAGTTTTGCTGATGGAAAGAATTTTCAAGTCCATATACTCTGTGAATAAATTTTTAATAAATTGCTACGTACCTAAACTGAACTGGCGACTATCTCAGTTTTTTGCCTGGATCGCGTAATCAAATTTAAATCATAATAAACTGTTTCAGAGTTATCAAAATAACCATATTTAAGACTTATGAATGATTTGTCTTTTCAAGTTGGGAAACATAGCCTTTATAACAATAGTAACTCACTTCAATACAATCATATTTTTTGTATTAGGTGTAGAGTTGAATAATGGGCTTTATCGTGATTCGCGTATTTCGACTTCGATTAAAAAAATTTGGTTCTAGATTAAAAAATACTTTATTTACTATGAAAGACCATATTTAGGGAAAATTAGAAAGAAGAAAGATGTTGCGGTATTTATTCTAAACGAAAATGGTTATAAAAAATTTTCCGAAAATCGCCGCATTTAAAAGTTATGGTGCCAAAAGTGTTTATAGCCAGGATAGGTTATTTTTTAGGTGAAAAGTGCAATGCGCATGGCCGGTAGGTATGCGATGTATCAGTGCAATTTTTAGACAAATGTGATTTTTTATGGCCGGTGGAGCGAATAATATAAATACTTTGGGCAATTTGGGTGGTCTAATGTGTATTCAAGTTTTTTAGATGTGGGTGTGTGTGCTATCAGAATAGACTGCTACATGTTGAAGTCGTCTCTAGTTAATTATTTTAAAAATAGATAAATATTAACAATGCAAAAAATGCAAGATAAACTATTCAACTATTGGCAATATCGAAAATAAAATATTTGAATGAAGTTGGTTAGTCGAAAAATTGCAATAGACCAAAAAATAAGTAAACTATTTTTCTTTTACAAAACAAATATGTAAGTATGTATGTATTTAACATTGTATGTATGCATATGTATATGTACGTCGTCCGATGTCAGTAAAGGGTATATAATATTCGGATAATCGGAATATAGCGCTCTTACTTGCTTTATTTTAGCTTAAGTAACATGTTGCTGTTACAAAAACTGTAAACAAAAAATAATGTGTAATTAAGCTTAAATTGTTTTTGCTATAAAATTGAAACGGTATATCTCCTATGGTTGTAAAATTTTGACATATAATGGCAATGATAACAACTTAATGATTTTTATTAGAGATGTGCAAATGTCGTGATTTTATCGTGCCACGCGTGAGTCATGCTTGATTCACGTGATTCGTGATCAAATATTATAATTAATCACGCGTGAGTGCGTGAGCGTGACTGAAAAAAAATTACTCGTGCGTCATCGTGCGTGAGCTTTTTTTAATAATCACGCACGAATTCTCACGCTCTCACGAGATAACATTCCTGCATAGGTACATATGTAACTGTATTCAATAATTTGAAATAAATTATTTTATAATAATAAATGCATATACATATGTATGTATAGTAATATGTATGGTGGTATGAGCTTACAAACACAATGAATACCCCCAAACAAAATGTTTCGACTTTTTCTGAAATGTACCGAATTCGTTAAGACATTTCTGAACAATATTTTTTTTAACATTAACCCCCATATTCATAAAATTTTAAACGAATGTGAAATGTATTTTATTTAAAATTTTCAATACAAAATTTTCCTAAAATGAATTTCAAATTCATTTTATTTTTTATGAATATGAGGGTAAAACTTTGATTTTTGAATACATAACTAAAAGTCTGTGAAATTTTTTTAAAATAAATATGTATGCATATGTTGATAAAAAAAGGATTGTAACAAATATTAAAAAAAAACGCAAATTATTTCGACAATAGCAGCAACATAACGGTGAAGCGGTGGTACTCTGCTATAAAAGCAAAAAGAAATCGTACCTACATGTCGTTACGAGTTCGTACCGACTTATCGTAACAAATTCGTACCGACATATCGTTACGAAGTCGTGTCAACCATTTCATACAAAAATTGTTACGATTTCGGTAATATTTCGGTGCCGAAATCGGAAGATTTTGTCGAATTATGTATGTATACATGCATACATGTGCGGAATGTCAATTTTTGATATACGAGAATTCGAATTCGAATATTTAAAATGATATCCGCGAATACGAATATTTAAAACGATATCAAATTAACTTTGCTTTATTTTAATTTATATTGTAAACACAAAGCACAAAACTTTATAAATTTATTCTATTTACATGCATGTTAGATGCCAAATTGAATAATGAATAAAATCGATATTTTTAAATATATGTGAGTAAAATTTTAGGAAAATAAATATGTATTTTGGTTAATGACATCATAATCAATCAAAAAGTCTATTTTGAATTTTTTGGTTGTTACGGCCTTTTGGATTTTAGGTGACGATATGTAAGAACATATTTTTCAACCCAAAAAACATGAAAATTATATTATACATATACTTTTTCGTGGGCATGCGTGATCGTGATAAGTTGTAAACCAATCGTGCGTGATTAAAAATATTTTATTCGTGAGCGTGCGTGATCGTGAAAATTTTCAAAATCATTCGTGCGTGAAAGTGCGTGAGTAAAATATTTTTCTGCGTGAGCGTGCGTGTCGTGAGTCAGAAAACACTCACGTGCACATCTCTAATTTTTATAAAAAAAAACGCATTTCGAAAATCATGTTGGTTTAGCTTCCTTCGTTGGCGGTAATGGCTCGATCGATATCCAACACATATTTTTTCCTTTATTTTTTAAACTATTGTGCAATGATTTAATTTAATTTTTATGTTTTACAAACATAGCAATAATATTTCATTTTTCATTATCAAAGACAACAACCATTCTTGAAAAAAATTATTTAGAAAATTCAAAACCAAAAATTAAAAAGCATTTTCAAACAAAAACGTCCTAAATCTTCTTACTGAATTATGGCATAAGTCATATATGTATTTCTTTGGTCGAGATATTTAGTGGATTACATTTGAACAAATCAAAAATTATTTTTATATTATACAACCTGCAAAAAATTTACATCTTACTCTTGTATCACTTCTGCTGGGTACACATCTGGCATTTCCTGTGTTGTCATTTTCGAAATATGCACAATGCCGTTGACATTATGTTTTTTATATGGAAAATAATCCACACAATAATCGACATTACAGTTGTATCCAGTGTTACCATATGTGAAGATTTATCTTATTTTTGAAGTTTTTTGACATGTTAAAACGCCAAAAAAGATTTCTTATCTAAAAATAAGATTTTTAAATATTTTACTTTTGGTACTTTTTATATATTTTTGATGGATTTTTTGACTAAACTACTTATAAATTTTCTGATTTGCTTAATAATGATCTTACACATACTCTATACAGTAAATATTTGTGTTATTTGGCTTTACTTTTAATAGTTCACAAGAAACAAAATAAATTTTAACTCATTTTCATTCAACAAAATAACAAAAAAGATTTTTGGTAACAAAAAAAAAAGATTTTTTTTGCTCGACTTGAAGATTTTTGAAAAATAAATACGGCAACACTGGTTGTATCCTCCTTTGCCATACAAGAATATATTTAAATTTTCAGTCGTAAAGCAGCTCTGGGCGAGTCAACATCACGCGTCGTTGGCAATTATTTCTTAAATGCAACCAGGCCACTGTTGTTTATTGGCCTTTGAGAGTTTTGCGTCTCACTCGCACTGGTTGACTGATCTGCCACGGACTACCGTATAATTTTGCGGTTTTTTTGTGGAATTTCCTTAACAACCACGATGCTACTTCCTATGTGAAGGCATAGGTCGTGTAGAGTCAGTCACAAAAACATTTTTAAGAATACTGTTAATAACATCATCAACATATGGTCTTAGTCACCCGTCCATTTTTGTGCAACCATATTCTGCAAATTTACTTTGTAGAATATGTACTATAAATAAATAAATAAATATTTAAATTTTTTTTACCCCCTTTAGAAGAACAAATGCAACAACAACCAACAAAACAAATTGTTAATATATAATTTAAAAATTAACAATCATCATTGTTGATATAATAAATTTTAAATTTTAGATTTGATGCTGAAATCATAGTTATTTTGCAAAATTTAACTTTTAGTCTTTCTCTTGCACAAACATTTGAACATCATTGAAAAACGATTTAATGGCTGTTAGGGAACTCAAAAGGAAATATTTTGCAGATAATAAAACAAAGTTCATACATACATATAAGTATACTACATTCATATATCGATACTTTGCTGCAAGAGAGTCATAACTAAAAAAATTCGTATTTTTTATGTAACATTATATAATGAATCGTCATAGCGTTATTTATATTATCATACAATTCCATACAAATTTTTTATATACACACCTCTCTTGAGAGGCAAATTACATTTTATTTTACCAAAGCATCAAGTTCAGTATTTTAAGAATAACTTTTTTTTTGTCTGAAAATCAAGTAGTTTTTAGAATATGCCGCATTGTCTTAAAAATATATATTCAATTAAAACACTCATAATAATAATATAATATTTTTTTTAATTCGTATTAATTTTAACATGCGTCGCTTCTTAGCAAGCAAAGTTATAGACCAAACACTGATAGTGGTCGTGGATATGAAATGCAATATGATGAAATTTGATGCATCAAGCAGTTTTTTGGTACAATAGACATATTTTTCCTAATTTGGAAATTTTATATGACATCTCTTTTTTTATATTCTCTATTATATTAAGTTAATATTTTGACTGAATCCTTTCAAATTTTAAACTAGTTTTTTAATTGAAAGGGTAAGCATATTTTATTTGATCATATATTAAAACATCAGTTAAATTTTTAACTAATGTAATATATTTTTTAATTAAAAAAATAAAACTAAAATGTCATTGAGGGAAGTGGTTGAGTTTATGTTTACATTAGAATATTCCTGATTAGTTTAGTTGTCCTTACTTATTATGTTACTTGTAAGTAGATTCAAAAATTTAAATACCCTTTCTGTGAAATAAAGTTTTTTTTTGCGTTATGACCCTCTTGCAGCAAAGGCTCGATGTGTACATACACTAAATATATAGATAAGCTCGTATTATAAGTGGAAACTATAAATTCCAGTATTTAAGTTGGTAATTTAGTGCGTAAAGTAATTCTATTTTTACTGACAACATTCATTAACAAACATTAAAATCATCTGCTTCTTGAAGAACTTTGTTCGTGTTTACATATTTTGCCATTAAAGCTTTTCTCTATATTCAGAATAAAAGCAGCAACAATCACATTTCTAAAATATTGTATTATTTATATGTACCTCTGAGTGTATGAATGTATGCACGAGTATTTTGTATTGCTTCTCATTGACAGGAGTACGCGGTCGGGTCAATAAGTCAGCAAGTTTTTGAATTTCGCGCCTCATGGCTGAAAGGACAACATTGCTACTGTTAACTGACAGCTTTTACTTGGCTCCTGTCAACATTTTAGCAAGCTACTTTATTTAAGTCCTCAATCGTTTTGTACTTATCTTTGCCGTTCTCTACCATTCTTTTCTGTTTAAAATATTTGCAATTACTTTTTCTGTGAAAAAAAATCAGCTGGCAACCTATAGAATTGATTACAATTGTATATGAAACATCACAACAAACTCTAATACATACACACTTTTGGCTGTCATTTAACGTTAAATTCTATTTTCTACAGATTTATCCGCAACAGAACATAATAGAACGAAAAAGGTAAAACAAACCACACATACAGATTTTCAATTGAACAGAAACAAAACAGCTGATTCAGAACAGAACAGCACGTACAAACTAAAGGCTCGCTCAGTTAGCCGACTGCAATGTAATGTAACTGAAACAGTAAGAAACAGCTGATCGATATTTTTATATGAAAAGTAAGTTACGTTACATTCCATCTCTATAACCATTTTCATTACTTTTCACATAACTGATTCTGCCCTTAGTTTGTATTTGACAACCATGGACTGCAGACTGCCTCGCGTTTTCAAAAGAAAACGGTAAAAATTAATTTCGTGTGCTCATTAAGCGTAATTGTGTCCATGGTATGCTCCTTATAGGAACTAAAGTATCTAATATAAATATATAAGAGCAAACTAAGGCTTGATAAAATTTCAGGGTAAAAAGTCGTTTACTGAATTTCATTTTGGCCGTACAAGCACGGAAGATGCCGAATGCTCTGGATGCTCACACAAAACAATTGAAAACATTCCCGACATTGTTTTGCCCGATCGGAGATTGAATGTGAAGGTCATATCCATTTTGGTCGTAATTTTTCAGAATCGGAACAGTGGATGAAACGTGCTTCCACCACAACACACTAGACACCAAATACTAGTCAAAATATTGGGTTTTAGGGGTAAATAGGAGCCAAAGAAGGCCAAGGTGGGCTTGCCACCCAATAAAGACATGGGGAGCGATACACATGGTATCACTCACATTGAGATTCAAGAAATATATTGCTCGCAAATCCGCCGTATTCTCCGGATTCAGCCCCGGCTGAATATTTTATATTCATATCATCTCTTAAACAAATCCCTACCTCGATGACCTTTACAAATATTACTTTTCGGAAGGCATAAAAAACTCGAGAAAGTGGAGACTATGTTGGAAAATAAAAAGATTTTTTAACCAAAAATCTGTGCTTCATTCAAAAAGTCACGGATTCATTGAACCGCCCTCGTGCATTCTTATTAAATTTGTAAAACACATCGCACATTTAATTTAAAAGCGGGCATAAGGATGACTGTTATGCAAAACGAACTGGTTTATAAAAAACAAATGGTTTTTAGTAAATTTTTATATATGCGGCAGTTTTTGATTCAGAGTGCGATACGCATGTACATATGTACGAGTACGTGTATATGTACTTTGTTTGCGTGCACGCTATTTGCAAATGAAATTACATTTGGTAATAATTGGCTCAATTGCATAATTATGTATTTGGTAACACTGCTACAGGATATTTACGTGTGTGTGTGTGTGTTTGGTAACAAAACAATCACACATTTATTTTATTCTAAATACTCAAGCATTAAACCCATTCACCGCAGCAGGCTACACGAACACACGACTTCAAATGCCGCTGGCTGCATTTGTCGCCTCATAGCCAGCTACTTAATTTTTTTTTGGAGACGGCAGCAGCATAATCCAAACCTGTAGTGCGATTCACTAACTTTTTTTTAACGACAATCGCATCGTTAACATAATTATGACGAAAAATTATCGAATTTGCTATTCAGTAACATTTTTAACGATATTCGCTGCGGGTTAATGTCAGCTGTGTCGTTATTTAAGCGACAATAATTTATGTGCTGTTAATTTTATCTACAAAAATCAACAGAAAATATCAGCTGCGTACTATCGTTAAAAAGGCACTACAGAATCACACAATCGTTATTGTCAAAAACAAAATATATAGACAAAAATTACGGTCGTCGGATCGTCAAAAGTTACTGAATCACACTACTGATATGGAAGTATAAATATATATTTCAGTGGTGCCACTTTCAAATATTTCTCATTTACAAAAATAAAAATAGTTTATTCAAAAATATAAAAATAAATCTGTATATTTCTTTGCACTTTTTATTGAGAATTTTACTATTTACATGTTTAGTAATTTCTTCAATATAATTTAGCAATTTTTCGCTAACTTGTGACTTTTTCGCGTTTTTCCAAACATTTAATATTTTTGCGATAAAAGCGACTTTTTCATGTATCCAGTTTCCCAACAGTTTTACCGATTTTTAAACAATATTAGACTTTGTTATCGTCCCGCTGTTAAAAAGTTTTGACAAATTTTTTTCATTTTCGCGATTTTGGCCGAATTTTTTGCATTATTTAAAGTTTTACTGATTTTTAATCAATATTATTGTTTGTTTAAATATTTGAAAATTCTCGCGATTTTTTGCAAAGTTTGCAATAAAAGCAGTTTATTGCGTGTTTTTTAGCTTCTTAACAGTTTTGAAGATTTCCAAACAATATTAAATTTTGTTATCATCCGCTGTTAGTAACGTTTTGCGAATTTCCGCAATTTTCGCGATTTTTTTGCATTATTTACAATGTTAGCGAATCTTAATCAATATTATGGTTTTTTTTTAGTTTTGCAACTTTTCGCGAATTATCGTGGTTTTCGCTTTTGTAATTAACATTAAAATTTTTTACTTTATTCTTTATTGTAGTTTGTATTGTGTAGTATTGTGTATTTCGACTACGACGACAAAATCAGCACAGACAACAACCTGCCGCCCTGTTGCCTTGCCGTCTTCAAAAAAATCATTCACATATAAACATGTGTATTCTATCTTTGACACTTTGTAGTCGGTAGCTTGCTGCGGTGAAAGGGTTTAATGCATCATGAAAGATATTTCGAAAGCATGGTTGTAGTCAAAATATTCGGCTCTTTTGAAGTTAGCTTATGTAATTCAAATTTTTGGGTTTTATTCTAAAAATGGAAATGAATCCGAGAGACTATTTGTGCTACACAGACAAAATTATTCCCAAAAAGAATTTAAATCAAACGTGTTTTTGTATGGCATACTGTATTCGTTATTCGTTTGATTTGCTTTTTAATTTTGGCAAAAAAATTTGTTTTTGAATAAAACAATTTGTTTATTGAAACAATGGGAGTATTTTTCAAACAAATTATTACAAATTCTTGTATTTGAATTTAGAAAATTTCTTTGTCGGACCTAAATTGAAAAAAATAATATTTGATTCAGAGAATTTTGTGTTTGAATTGTAAAATTAGTTTGTTCTGTACAATGTGTTTGAATCAAATACAGGATTTTGTTGACTTTTTTCCCCATTCAACAATACAGGTTTTTCGAAATATTTTTGGAATATTTTTTTGCGGGTCGGTGCATTGCTGCAACTAATCTGCATTTATTTTAAAGAAGTTTGTAAAAAAAAAATATAAGATGACGCCATTTAAGTGTCCTGGATATGATCAAATAAGCTTATCAATCACATAACAGTTGTATGACGACAGTCGTCTTTTTCGGCTACACGTACACACGAGTTGTTGGGTAATGGTTGATGGAAATCATCGAATAATTATTTGATGGTTTTTTTCTTTGTATTTCTTGTTAATGATGGGAAAGTGTGTGGACAAACATGCGTTGACACGAGGGTAAAAAATATAACACACATATCTGTGGCAAAAAGGAAAAAGTGATTAAATCGAAATAAGCTGATTTTTAGTTAATGGTATCTCCGTAATCTACATATTCGAAAGTAGCCCTGGTCGAAATCTCAATTAATTAGTGTAGTTTTTCAGGTAGTTATGGCACTATGACTTGCGACTTATCTTTTTTAGACTTATAATCTCATTTGGTATAATAGCTTCATTTAGGTTATACTTTCATATATGTATTTTTTACAGTGTGTAGAACGATGTTTGCTTAAAAAAAATAGAGGTTAAAAAATAATTTCCCAATTTAACTGTAAAAGAAATAAATTTCTGAAAATCGACTTGTTTTGCTCCTGCAAAACAGTAAAATATAACTTAAGCACTTTTTCTTCACTGCCACAGATATTATATCCTTGCTGATTTAATAATACTTGCTTTTTATTGCAATATTTAAAAACTGTCAGATTTCTTCTCTATTTAACAAATAATAAGCTTCTGTTCAAAACTGTTCAAGGGATATCAATATTCTGTTTGAGCAAATTAACATTATTTTTTTAGCTTTCGCTTGAACATATATTTTGCATTTGTAATTACATAAATTAAATAATTTTGCATTTATCAATGGTAATATATTTTATTTTCAGTGCTGCTTTATTAAATCACACTCTAACTGTTTGTCAGCCACCTTCTATTTTTATCTATTGGGTAATAAAACAATTGCTGCTTCCAGAAAATGTGGAATAAATTTATTTGTTTATTATAATAAAACTTTCAAAGAAATTTATGTCCATTTATCGCATCAACAATGATTGTCATACTGCTACGTAATCAGTCCTGCTTTCAAGGACTAAAATGAATTTAAGTCGACCGCAAACTAAAATCCTACAAACGTACACTGAAATTTCTTTTTGAATTGCAAAAAGAAAACAATACAGAAAGTAGTTTATTTATCCTGATTGGGGTTTCTCACATAATTTCATTTGCTTCTGCCTTTTACGGCTTTATTTACTTGTTCTTCGATTTGAGTACGTTGTGTAGTCTATGGACAGGATAATAAAACTTATTTATAGCTAACACATCATCATCACCTTCGCAAAGCCATCAACAGCAAACAATGTTATAATGTTTTCTAATAATGCTTATGCAGTAAACAGAAATGGCGTCAAAAAGTAAGTTTCATACAATAAACGGTTTTTACGGAATATCTGAATTTAATTCATAAAATATAAATTTCAATTGCTTATTTCCTGACGATGTTAACAAACTGTTAACGAAATATCGAAAAAACTAATTAAATTTAATAAAACGACTTAGAGCTTAACAAACATAAGAGAATAAACTAAAATGGTCAAATAAATATAATCAAAATTAATTTATAAAATTTCTGAAAGAAGTTGTTCTAATTTTAAACGATACATAAACTTAAAGCTCCTACACAACAAATATTAAAAGTTATTTTATTTAAAACTTCTTTCATTGTTATTTCTTATTTAGCAGATTTTTTTTGCAATTTTGTTCATACTATTGTTTTGCAAACACCGTCTGATAGTCAGAAAATAATGAAAAACTGTTGTTTATTATATGGCTTTTATATAAATAATAAGTTCTTTATAAGAGAAAACATATTTTATAGAATACGCGTAACATCAACGCCTTACACATGCAGGCTAAATGTGTATTTCCAAAATAAGTCACTGTGAAGCTTTGGCACTAAAATAGTTGTGATATAATAATTGTATATGGCTACTGATAACTTCTAATACAGTATAAAATTAAATACCCTGTTCACTTTACAATACTTTCGTACGATGAAGTGAAATCTTTAAAAACTCATTTTATTTTTATTGCTACTGTGATTGGTTGCTCATCACTTGTCGTTATTCATAGCAATAGGTCTGTTCCAGATGCATAACAAAACAGTCCGAACTTGTACAAAGTTATCCAAAACGCGTTCCAGATAGCAATTTTTGTGAAATTTTGAGAACGAATGAGAGAGTAATTTTTTTCATTTCCTGTACAAACTAGTACGAACTTTTTCTTTTGGGTAAGTTCGGACAAGAATTAAATAATCAGCTGTTCTTTTGTTTACATGTGAAACTGAAAAATTATTCAGAAAATTTGCAAATATAGGTAAAAAGTTTTTACACACAAATTTATTACAAATCAAAATTGAAGGATTTTTGAACAAAGTTGAAGTTGTAAGTACATTTGTGCATATTTCTCAATTTCTTTAATATAAAAAAATGTTCTTTTTAAAAAATTCATTATTTTGGAACTTATTTTCATTTACTTTTTTTTACATCTGTTGCCAATGATGCAAATTTTTTGTTTTTACAATGTTATGCGTTTTAAGCGACTAAAATCACTTGAATTAAATTTAATATAAAAAGTAAGCAACATTAATATTTCAAGATGTGCAATTATGGTTTCTTGCGTTCCAGCAATTTTGGATAACTTTTGCATATTCAGAGAGTAATGTTCTTTTTTCTCTCATTAGTCCGAACTTGTACAAAATCTTGTGGAACACACCTAATATGGGCGCATATACATACATACATACATACATGTGTACATACGAGTATTTATAGAAGCAATTTCCCTTATGTATTTGGAAGCAGCAACTCAGAATATTGTAAATAACATGACAGAAGAAATAACGAGATTTAAATTTTGTGTAACTTCTCTTCTCCTTTTCAATCAATTCAAAATAAATTTTTAACTTCATGAGGCCGACCTTGAAAATTGCATTTTGGGTAGAAAAATGTTTCCAATATTTATATGATATTTATTAATAATACATACGTAGTGATAAGCAAAATAATAAAAACAAAAAATTAGCTATGTATAGCCCATTTAATTATTTGGTTCAAAAAATATAGAAAACAAAACTTTTCCTACCATTTTTTTTTTTTGTTGCAGTTTGATAGCATTTTGTTTGGTAGCTTTATGTTTAGTGCAGAAGATGGATTTCATCGAGTTTAGGTTTTTATATTGATAGTTATAAATATGTATGTGGTCATGAACATACATACGTAAAATAGAAGTTAACTTTGGCTGACAGTGGTGAAATGTAAAAATATGCGAAATGGAACGAAATATTCAAAAGTGATTAATTTATTTTATAAGAGGATTTGGTGTAGGTCTCTAGCCAGTATTTGCACAATAAAATATAATAATTGGCTAAAGTACCGGTCGCGAATGTACGATTTTTTTCATATGGTTTTTTATTATTATCACCATGCATTTTCCCATAAATATCTTCAAATTTCCTTAAAAAAGAACGTAATACTCATTTTATAGTGTGTAGTAACACTTATAACAAAAAATAGACTATTTTATTTAATATGAAATAATAAAATTTTAACAATATTTATTTTTACTGTGTCACAGCACACTTTTCTCGTGAAAAATTTAACTATGTCACAGCACACTTTTGTAACAGAAAAGTTGATTGTGTCATGGCACACTTTTCGTATAGTAAGCCTGTCAGCCTGTATAACGAATAATGTAAGTGCCAGTTATCATGTGACGTTATTTTTTAAATTTTTTACACATGTATTAAGTTCCTCCTATAAATTGCATGTCTGTGTAAAATTTGTTTACAAAAAAGTACATATTATTAAATTTTGCTTTCAACAATTTGAAAATAATATATTTATTTTCCTTCAAAAAGGGATTTTTCTAAAGAAAAAGTGCGGTAAACAACATTCTGATTTTTCTCCATAAAATAAAAAAAATAAATAAAATCGTTTTACATTGAATTAATATGTTATTCAACAACGTAGTTTTCATAAAATAATATTCTGTGGGCTGCTGCTCTAACCAAATTCACTGTGCAACAAATTTTGCGTCATCGAATCTTTGGCGAATGAGACAGACGAGAAATTAATGCAGACTATTAGCTGACCAAAACCTCCAAAAAGAAATTAAAACTTAGCCTTGTGAAGTTCGACTATTTTGAGGCACATTTTACATGTACGCAATTGGAATTGAAGTACTTGGAACTGGAGAATACATATTGTCTTCTTTGCATTATCCTAAGCAAAGTTTTTGCTCCAAGTATTTTCTCCTTTCGCCAATTTATTTTAATACTTTTTTTGTTTTTCCTAAATTTTCGCACAATTTTCACAAAACAATTCCTGTATTTTGTTTTATTTTTTAATTAAGAACAATAAAATAATGCCCCTATCACGGTTCTCAACTAAATTCAGTTTGGCCGCCTAAGAGTAGACCAAACTTACACACGACCAAACTGTGGTTTAGTATTATGAACCATAACTGCTTTTTAGTTGAAATTGCCATCGCGTTGCCAACTTTAAATATCAAGTTTGACAGAAAAAAAAACAGTTTTAGAAAAAGTATCGTTTTTGTGTTTTAGTTCAAAGAAATCATACCAAATGAACACAAATATGTTTAGATTTATTTAATGACGACGAAAACGAAGTCGCAATTGTAGTTGTGCTACGTATCAGAAGAAAAATTCGTGATGATTCCAACCCTCTTGAACTACCCAATGCAAGGTAAGGAATAATCAAAATAGGGAACGAATTCTTTAAATTTAATTGTTAAAAAATATTGTTATTAAGCATAACAAATATTTCTAATTACGATTTTTCCACTTTTTCTGCTTTTTATATCGCACCAACCTGTAACTAGAAAACCCCAACCACAGACCCAACTACTAAAAAGCAGTTGTGTATACTCAACGCTTTTCTCAGCCAAACTTACGCATAGTTGTAAATGACAGTACCAAACCACAACTGAAAAGTCAACTGTTAACTTAGTGGAGAATGGCAATGCAAATTTATCAATCCCAATTTTAAAAGTTGAAAACCGTGATAGGGGCATAAAATAAAAGGTTTCGTAAAAAGCATTTGACTTTTTTTGGTTAGTTATTAAAATGCATCCTCTTTGATTTTAAAAATTTCTTTTTTGGGATAGTGATATTTAAAATTTAGAAAAGCATAAAAAATGTATAAAGGATAACAGTAAGATTCGGATTATGAAAGCGATGGAGAGTTGTAAAGAGGACTAGAACTTCCTTCCGTCTTCTTCAGACTCTGATTCTCATTGTGAAGAATTATGTGAAAAAACCTCAAGCTATATAACATAGTTTTTTGCTGTTGCATAGTGTTATTTTTATTTATATACAGTAGTTTTCCGATTTAACTAACATTCGATTTAGTGAACATCGCATTTAACGAACATCCAATTTTTTTCTACTGAGTACCTTATATAACGAACAAAAATTCTATTTTGTGCTCAATATAGCGAACAAACGTAAAATTAAATAAGAAACATAATTGCTATTAAAAAGTTACTAAGAACGAATATAAATAAAAATGTACCGTTAGTTATCTTCTTTTGATGGTTTTGTTTGATATCATATGAGAGTAAAGCTACGGTCACACTTGTCAAACATTTGCCCAAAAAAACGTAACGAACAAACACTAATGAAAAAAGTTTTGATCCAGACGCGTGTTTATCAAATTAAACAGTTTCAAACACAACTAATAGATAATGTCATAGAATCCAACACTAAAGATTTTGCATTAGCATTTAGTGGTTACGCTATTTTGGGCAAATGTTTGACAAGTGTGACCGTACCTTAAGTTGTGTGAAGTAATTTTTGCTGCGAACATCAAAATGGATAGAAGAAATTGATTGTTCTTAAGGGATAAAGATAAAATTATCGATGATCATCGGATCGGCCTGCGGGTTACAGATTTATGTGAAAAATATGGGCTGCATAAATCCACCATTAGTACAATCCTAAAATCAAAGGAAAATTTTTTAAGGAATGTTGAAAACAGTCATTTTGGGTATTGCAATAGAAGTGCTGTAAAGCAAGGTGAGGTCCCGAGAATGGAAAACAAACTTTTTCAATGGTTCCTCATGCAACGCAATTGCCAATTTGTAATACAAAGCCAAAGAAATTCACAACAAAATTTATGGACGATAGTCTAATGCAAGTCATGGTTGGCTGACCAGATTTATAAAAAATTTAATTTAAATTTGAATAGATGGATTGAAAATAGACCTTTACCCGATGAACAAACGGAAAGTGAAGAAAACCTGGATAGAACTGAAATTCAAGAGCCCAAAATAAAACACGAAGATGTCATTAAGCATTTCGAAATTTGTATTAAATGGGCTCAACAAAACAAAATTAGTAGCTCAAATTTAATGCTTTGGAGAGCGAGAGAGAGCTTCAAGAAGATGCCATTAAGAGAAAGATATCAATTCCAAAAAAAACAGACCAGTTTTTTTAAATAAATTATTTTTGTATTATATTGCTTTATGAATTTTTCTTTTACTGATATTTTAATAAAATACGTACATATGTATGTTCTTTTAATAAAATATTAAAAATACTACGAGTACATATTCTTTGAGTTTTGAATAAAACAGCAGGACGCTTTTCCTTTTTAACTTAGTACTGGGGCCTAATTCCTGCACTCGTGATCGGAATTGGATTCGAATAATAATTGATTTCGATGGCTAGAAATTTTCGGATGATGTCACTCGTTACCAAGCGAATCGAATTTTTGTTTCAATGTTGGAAAAAGGCAAATATATTTATACATAAATTCATTTCACAACACTGAATAAATTGTAAGCAAAAGCAATGTTTGTATATACATTAGTACATATGTGTGCAAAAACATATGTATGTACGTACATACACACCTATATGCAGAAAAAAGAAACGAATGTTTTCATTTTAATTTAATTAATAACTTAATAATAATAAATTAGTGCAAAGTTAGAGAATAGAGCACTAGCTACATATTTTATTTTATTATTGGCCAAGTCAGTGTGTTTTGTTATATTTGAAGTCAACTAGAAATTTTTAGTTAATTTTAATTATTATTCGAACTCCATTTGTGATTTGAACGGGCTAAAGTTCGTATCGCTTTTTAAGCCAAATTACATGTGATAATTATTAATGAACAAATAACACCAAAGTCTGTTGTAAATATTCTGACTAACAACACATAGTTGAACGGAACAGCCAGCCGTTTTCGAAGGCCACTAAACCTTCATCATCAGCGTTCTTTTGTGTTTTTGTCCACTGTGTGTGGTGTCAGTTGATGTAGATTTCTGCTTTATATACTTAGCATTTTATTGCAAATGGAATATGTGAATTGTTTTGATTCATCGTATTTCAATTTGCTGAAAGCTTTTTTGTATTGTAAGCTCAATTTTACCATCAGTATATTTACAACAGTCTTACCATTGTCGTTTTGTTCTTTTTACTAATTATACACATGTTACTTAATTTGCTTATTTTTTGTTCTACTTAAGACAAACTTTTTTGGTTTGTTACTATTAAGTATATTTTTATTTAATTTTTGCCACAGGCCCATGGCTATTAATTTTTAGTTAATTTTAATTATTATTCGAACTCCATTTGTTTCTATATTTGTGATTTTTGTTTTCTTCTTCTTCTTTGTTTCCATTTGTTTCTATATTAGACATTTTTTAATTTGTATTTTTATACATACGTACATTTGTGCATTCATTCATTTATAAATAAATAAGTCAAAAATTGAACATACATTTTCCTTTTCTTCGCTTTTTCTATGTTAAACATGATTTCGAATGCCTTTTTGCTTGCGAGTAAAAACACGAACGGCTGCATTCGAATGTATGCACGTTATCGAATGCTGTCATTAGAAATTTCGAATTGTGTTATTCGAAACCGAATGCGAAAAGCCCAAAAGTTAAAAAACTAGAACATTCGAGTAATAACTCGCTCGCAATCAAATGCGAGAATTAGGCCCCTGGATATAACGAACAATTAATTCACTTTAACGAACAGGCCTGACAACAATTAGGTTCGTTAAATCGGAAAACTACTGTATTATTTTCAAGAATAGCAAAAAGTTAGTCTTCGTTATACACAAGCTTGTATTCCCTTGTTCTCCTTCCGTTTGAACTTTGCAGTTCACATTAATTTTATTTTCAAATGTGTTGCTTTTCCGTGCTTTTCTTTAATCATTTTAGGTACATACATATAAGTATATGTAAGTTGGTTTTATTTTCATGAATGTGTTGACTTGTGATTTCGGTCAATGGGCACACACGTAAATAATAACAACAACAACAACAACAACAACAACAACAACAATATTTATGTTTTTTTTTTTTGTTATTCAAAACCAAAAGTAACAAAAGTTTTCCATTAATTCCTGGTTTTTAAATGTTCAAGTACAATTCTTTTTGATTCAACAGTGTAATGGTGTTTTCTTTTATGCAAAAATAAATGCTACATTTCCATCTAAAAAGTACAATTTCATACTTGTTTCTCAAAACTGTTTTGCAGTGTAAAACGGTATTATATTTTATTCTAAAACAAATCACCCTCAGTAACGGTGAAAAACATTCCATTTTACACTTTACGCCCCGTATAAATCGATAGTTCCCTGTAATGTAAATTGCATTAGTACAAAGTTGACAATACCGTAAATTTTTAAAACAAATTTCTTACGTATGACTTTCGGGATGACAAACTGAATGTTTGCAATAGGTTTGTTCATTTACTAAAAATTGTTACTGCAAAGTTTTCAATAACTCAAAAAGTTTGCAAGGAGAGAGTGTCAAAAGAGAGAAAAAATTTAGAGACTAGAAAATTCTTACAAATTATTACTTGTAAAATTTTTATTTGCAAGAACTAACCAAACCACCTGTTGTGTGCTTTGTTGTGAAATTAATTATTTCAAAAATATCTGGAAAAAAGAAAACTGAAAAATGTGCATTTCTTTATTTAAAAAAATTTATACGCATGAAAAAAAGCATATTTTCTTAAATCAAAGAACTTTGTTTGCTTCTAATATCTGGAAAGTCGCGTTTTTGTGTTTGTTAATAAAAATAAGATTAAAAAAATTGAGAAAAATGCTTTAAAATATTAAATAATACATGAAACTCTGTAAAATATTTCATATTAAATGTCAATTTTTAAAAAAAATTACAATTTAAAATATCATCAAACAAAATACGTCAGAAAAAGAACAATTGTATCGTGATTTCCATCTATGGTTCTGATATGAATAAAATGTTCTTGCAAGTTTTTACAAGTAAAGCGTTCATTTACTTTTTCGTCTCTGGCAGAGTAATTTTGTAAATTTCTGCTTTACTCTCTCATTACTAGTTTCTGCTGGGAAAGTAAATGAAAGACCTATTAATATATTTCTATAAAATTAAAAAGGTGTGTGTGTCTAAAAATGCCTAAAGATTACCAAAAAAAATCAAGAAGTTGTTGTTTAAAAAATGTACAATTGCACAGTTTGCGAGACTCTTTAGCATTCTCATAAAAACGCTTAATATATTTAACACTACTTAATAATATAATACACTTACATACTTTTGTATATGAAGGCTATTTTTTAAGCCTAACCCAGCTAGCATTTTGCGAGATTTCTGATCATAGATGAGTCGCTTACGACTCCCTTCCGCGACTAAAATGATGAAATATGCGCTCATTTTCTGATCATAAATGACTCCCTTGTCGGGAGAAAATGGTACCCTAGCCGCGACTCATCTGGAAGAGTCTTTTATGAGCCCCCCCCCCCCCCCCCCCCCATCTAATCGATTTCGAATTGTCTTCGAGTCATTTTCGAGTCATTTTCTGCGTCTTCTACGACTCCCCTGCGCGATTAAAATGATCATACAGGCGCTCATTTTCTGATCGTATATGCGTCTTCTACGACTCCCCTGCGCGATTAAAATGATTTCATTTCTTTATTTTTGGGTTTATGAGCCTTTCGGCTTCTTTTTTAGCCAATCGTTTTATTTGTTTGGCTGACATCACTTTTTTTATTTACTTTTTTATTTGAAGGTATTTATTTATTTGAAGGTATTTATTTTCTTGTATTTTTAAATCTATCACTTTTAATAATATGTTTTATACTTTTGTCAACTTCACTTTACTAAGCTTCTGATCCACTTGTGTTCACGCTTCGACTGAAAATAAGAAACCAAACCAATTCTTTTTTTCCTCTTGATTTCTTCTTTGTTTTGTCAAAAAATTCCTCGAAATTAGCAACTACAAATTGAATGCCAGATATGCACAGAGCAAGTTTACCCGTTATTTTTCTCTTTTTCTTATTATTATATATTTTGTTATTGTAATTTTGCTGAAATCACTTTTGAAGCATAGACACGAATCCCTCTCGAGTCGCGTTTCACGCACGCAGCTGATTAATCCCCTTCTTGTCATCCGGGGGACTCGAGGAAGACTCGCGTAGATGATTTTTGCCAAAACGATCATCCAAATGCTAGCTGGGAATAAAGCTTTAAATTTTAGAAAATAACAAAAAATAATTATTTATGTTCAAAAGATCAATAATGGCATTAACTTTTGAAAATAATTTTGCCTCTATGGTGTTTTTTGGTGTTGTAATTTTGTTGCAGTGCTGGTGGTACCTAGTATAATTGTATTATGAACATAAATTTTCAAAACGACGATTCATGTAAATTGATTTGATACCTCTTCCAGAAGAACCCTTTAGAACCTTGTTGTAATCTTGATTTTACTGTCTAAAACTTTCAGGCGATTACTGCTCCATATTGCAAATCAAAAACTTCATGCAGAAAATTTCATTTAAAAAGTCATAAGTCCTGTCTTATGATGGAGAATAATTGACTGAAAATAATTTAATAAATAATATCTTTTTTTTTAAAAATTACACAGATTGTTATTAAAGTTCATTACTGTGTCAAAGTCAATATTCTTATTGCTCTTTTTCGAAAAAAAAAATATCCTGTGCATTGCCTTCTAATTTATTTTAACTTTCCTGTTGCTAATCCGAAACTTTTATATCTGGTACACTCTTATTATTTACAGGCAACGTGACAAATATTTTATGTGCGTCGTACGTGCACAACTAACATTTTTCTAAGTACATGCATACTACATAGTCTCCTGCACAAGACATCTTATAAGAACTTTTAGACATGAGGGATTTTTCAAATGCTTTGCTACAGCGAAATCTTATAAAACAAAAGTTAACAACACTGTTTGCAAGAAATTTATTTGAGTATTGTAGGTATAAGAGTAAAGAAGAAAACACTTCGTGACGGAAGAATTTGTGATACTAGCTTCTTTCTACACATAAGCGCGTGTACAAACGTCATGCATGTATGTGTGTATGATCTTTTATTTTTCTGCGCACATGCAAAGGCACACACATGCATTAACATTAGTTGTATGCGGTTAATCACATAATAGCTTACCATCTACATATTACACACACACACTCAAACGTACAATATGAAAAATAACAAGCATACACTAATCAACAGTACTTCTTTTGAGTGTTTGTTACAGACAAGCTGTCTTGACGTCATCGCTTGCTACAACTGATATACACATACATCAATACATCCATCGTGCTTCGCTTATAGTACGACAGCATTTATTACTGGTTTAGTATAATACATGCGACGTGAATACATTTAAAAATCATGACGTTTTTACATTTCAAGACTGTTTACGCAGCTCTCTAATGCATACACACATTTATTTATTTTTTATCACTTCGTTTTGTAATTAGGAGAAGCAGCATAAATGAGAATCGAAATGAAAATTTGTTTTGTCATCGTATAAAAAAAATATATTATCAAAAAAATAGACATTCGCTAAAAGCTTCTTAATTTTTTTTTTTTTTTTTTTTGTTTTTATCTGCACGCGTTATTTTTATTAAATAATAATAGTAATTTTTGCTAGACAAAACAAAATTTGTGCAAATTAATAAAATAAACCGTCCACATATTTTCCATTTTGACTTTTTTTTCATATTTTTCTAAGGTATTTTTGTTAAGCATTCAGACATTCTTAATGTGATGGTATGAGTATTTATAGTCGCACATGAGATGTATTAGAAAAAAAAGAAATCACTTGCAAACGTGTTTGCCTTGAAAGAAGAGGGCGGCTAATAAAACCTAAATAGATTGTAACTAACTTACATAAAGCATTTTTTTTTTCATGAAATTGGTTGCATGAAAAGTTTTTATTTGTCAGTAGGAGGCCTAGAGGAGCATCTTATATATATAAAAAAATGCCAATGAGATTCATTCTACGTCCTTTTTTATATGATATTCTCTTCTATAGCACTATAATTAGCAAATAAAAAAAAATTGCGTGCAGGAAAATTCATGAAATTTCATAAAAAAATCCTCAATGTAAATCAGGTATAACTTACCAGTTAAATATTTTTAAATTTATGAAAAATGCAAAATTGGAATGATGACACACGTATTTGGTTTGTGCGTCGCTATCACGCACTCAAGTGAATACTGGCTCTATCAAGGTTTTAAACTAAATTCAGTTTGGTCGTCTAAGAGTCGACTCTTACTTACATACGACCAAACTGTGTTTAGTATTGTGAACCCCAACTGTTTGTTAGTTAAAATTGTCATTGCAATTGTCAAGGCAATAAATTTTTACGAAAATTTAAGATAATAACAAAAATTAAAAATTTTAAGAACCCCTGAATTTATGTAAAGGGTGTCCCAACAAGAACGCAAGATTTAAATTTCGTGCCATTCGAAGTGTCATTGTTTGACATTTGAACAATTGTTATTGTTTGCTAGTAGAAGATACGAGGTTAGTAAAAATGGAGCGCTACACGAATGAACAACGCATTCTCATTGTGAAATTGTTTTACCAAAATGGTGAAAGTTTTGCGGCTACAGTTCGCAAATTTGTGATCAATTTGGGGTCACAATAATGCTCCAAAAGAGTCAACTGTAAAGATATTAATGAATAAATTTGCCGAAACTGGGTCTGTTAGTTATGTAAAGACAACAACGCGCCTTCGACCAGGTCGATCGACCGAAAATGTCGCAGCTGTACGTGATGATGTCGCTCAAACGCAGGTCAAGCGCAAACAGTCAATGGTGTTCGGTATCGTGAAATGATAACCAGTTTTTTCGTGCCTAGAATTGAAGAAATGAATGTGGAGGGCATGTGGTTTCAACAAGACGGCGCCACATGTCATACAGCCAGAGAAACAATTCAATTGCTACATCAGTCATTTCCCGGTCGTACTATTTCGCGTTTTGGAGACCAGAATTGGCCGCCTAGATCGTGAGATTTAACACCATTAGACTTTTTTCTTTGGGGTTTTTTGCAGTCGATGGTTTACGCGAATAAGCCGACGATGACTCAAGCCTTAAAACAGGAAATTGACGCTGCATTAATGAAATACCGCAGCATTTATGCAAAAAGCCCATTGAAACTTTCATTCAAAGATCGCGTGTGTGCCAGCAAAGCCGCGGCGGCCATCTGCCCGATTTGTTGTTCCACACATAACCTCATTTTGTCTACTTTACGATATAATAAAGTTTCACGATTTTTTTTAATACCCGTGTTTTATTTAAAATTTAAATCTTGCGTTCTTGTTGGGACACCCTTTAGAAAAGATGCGATATCTTCTAAACGACTTGAACGATTTTCTTAAAGCATGGCTAAGAACCCTCTCGATCAAGTCACCTTTCAAACAAGAAAAACTAAATCAAACTTATAACACCACTTTTAAGGCGGGGCACACAGGGACAAATAACCGAATTAGGACGACAAAAATGGAATTTTTTTATTTTGTTAAATATAACCACTGTTGTACTTAAAATGTTCTTAATACCAGTACGCAATCAACCTATAAGTATTTATTTTTTCTAACGCATCGCATTAGTCTGTCCTTGCGTGCAAAGTATTATTATCTGTTAAATGCACTTATACCTGTCAACAGCATCTATAGCGTTTATTGTTGGTACACTCGAGATTTTTTTTTTTTTTTTTTTTTTTTTGTAAATCTACAGTTTAATGTTTTTTAAATATATTTCTAAGCATCAGGTATCTAATTTAATTTGCAGTTATTATTGAAACAACAATTATACATTGTATAGATATAGTATACTATTTTTATTATGAAATATAATGAAAAATTTACTTTAGCTAGAGCTATAAAAAAAAGCTCCAAACAGTTCCACGACTTTTCCTTATAATTTAAAAATCACAACTACTTTTTTGAATTTTTTCCCAAGTTTCCGCAAACCCCAAAAACGATGGGTGTATGTGGAGTTTATTTCTTAATGGTATATACATATGAATGTATGGACAAGGTGGATGGATATCTACATCTATATAAAACATGATGCAAAATGTCAACAAAACTAAGGCTGAGTTTACATCTGGCATTTCTTGTGTGTCATTTGCCCAAAAAAGCGTAACCAACTAATTACTAATGAAAAACTGTTTGATTCAGACATATTTTTATTGATTTAAACAGTTTCCAATCATGTTGGATTCTATAAAATTGTCTATTAGTTATGTATGAAAGTGTTTAACTTAATAAATACGTGTCTGAATCAAACTGTTTTTCATTAGTAATTAGTGGTTACGCTTTTTTTACTCTTGTGTGGCACAAGGCACACAGATGGAAACCCGACCTAAGAAACACTTTTTGCAACTGTATTTTTACATCCAGTGCACACCACAAGGCCAATTAAATTCGCCTCTGCTATTACCTCATAAAATAATTTCTCTTAAATTTCATGTTTCAGTAAATGTTGCCATGCTCAAAAAAAGTTTAGAGCCTTTACACTAAAAATAATAAAATACTTACGAAAATCAACAAAACACGCAAAATGTACAAATCGAAAAGTATTCGACTCAGCCGGGTTTTAAATTGTAAAAAGATCGGACTATTTGACATTCGAAAAATCAAGATTTTGAAAAACCGTATTGTGAAAAAACCGGGTTTTAAAACCGGTTGAAAAACCGAGTCGATCACCCTAGTATATACGTATGTGAATCTGTAACCTTGCGTTGACAACTAAATGTGAACACCAACAGATTTGATTAATTTTTTATAAAAGCCATAAAAAAGTGAATCTTTGTCAATAAAAAAGAAAATAGAAAATAAAACAATGCACATGTATGTAGGAGTACAAGTATGTATGTATGTGTGTATATATGTATATATGCCAAAACTTAACAAAAATTTAATGTAAACTGAAATGTGAGCTTTAGAACAAACACCAATTGTGCAACACAGGAATATCTATTTTAAAAATTGAATTTTTTCTACGAATGAAAACCATTTGTCAACATACCTATGATTTACATTCAGATTTGAATAGTTATGTAAATATTAAAGGTCAAGGCAAATTCATAACAGGTAAAGTTGAAAACACAGCTGATCTATTTTTTTTTTGCCTAATTCAAGGCGAATTCATATAACTGTTGGCTCGTATGTCAAAAGTTGTTTATATATACAGACCTGCGCCGGACAATTTTTTCGGCGGCGCCAGCTTTTGGTAAAATTTTCGGCGGATGCTGATAATCAAATAACATGAAATACAAAATTTAAGATAAAAAAGAATTAAAAAATAAATAAATCATATATTTACGTGCTGGTGGTTAAGCATTATCTATATATTTCATTGGTGCTTTGCCAAATCATCAGTATACTTCAACCACATATTTTGAAGAGTCACAAACCTCTTATCTTATGCACAGGCTTTCAAAAATTCCTGTGTCAGAAACTATTTGAGAATTCACAAATAATAATATTTTTGAAAATTACAAAAGAAGAACAAGCGTAGTAGGCTTAGAACTTTAACAAAACCCAGCATATAATTTATATTCAATATGAATATATTTTATTTTGCTACGCCTTTATACAATTAAAAATCCATTGGATAGCAATAAAAGTATTTATAAGGCAAAATGAAAAATAAAGTATAAATTTAACATTTAAGAAATTTATTATTTGACATTGTCATTATAAGTTTATTTTCATTGAAATTTATTTGCTGGTAGACTTCAACCATATATTTTGTTAAAGTTTCTAAGCCTACTACGCTTATTTTTCAAATATATTATTATTTGTGATTTCTCAAATAGTTTTTGAAAGTCTGTCCATAAGATAAATGGTTTGTAACTGTTCAAAATATATGGTTGAAGTCTACTGATGATTTGGCAAAGCACCATGAAATATATATACAATGCTTAGCCACTATCAAATACATATCAATTAAAATAAACGTATGAAAATATGTCAAATAATTAATATTTTTAAATCAATAAAATAATTATTAGATTATATCGTACAGGAAGAATCGGCGGCTGTTTTTCAGGCAACATAAACCAAACTTTTTCCAGCGGCGGCGTAGCTGACTAGAATTATCGACGGCTCGGCTCAGCCGGTTGTGAGCCATCATGGCCTAGATCTCTGCTTCAGTAACTTCAATCAGTTGCTTTTGACATACGAGCCTCCAAGGCAACAACAAAATACCATATTGTTTTTATTGTATGTATTTTGTTGTAGTATTAACTTTACCTGTCATGAATTTGCCTTGTTAAAGGTATTGACGTCAACACTTGCAACTGTGCAAAAATGCATAATTGCACTGTCTGACGTGAGCAACCCATTTTGTTTAGTTTTCTATTAAGCAACACAATATGAGCATAGATACATTGTACTCGTGTTTCTTAATTGTTAAAAGAAACGAAGAAAACGAAATATTGGAACTTCACTGACTAATTCTGTAATTAATTCACTAATAAAAACATCAATATTAATAATATTTGTATTGTTTAACAAAATTCTAATAACAATTTCACCCACAGGTCTTTTGAAAATAGCAAAATTATGTATGTATTTATGTGAAAATCGAATTTGAAGATTTCTTTATAATTTCTAGCTAAGAATTTTTATTTAATTTTATAATTTTTTAATTAATTTATTTGTATCTAAGAAATTTATTATTCGACATATTGTCAGAAGTATATTTTATTTATTTGTATCGAAAATATATTCAACGACTTGTTTTTTCATTTAAAAGAAAAACATTTAGGTATTTCTGAGTTATAATTTGGTGTATGGTTGATTTTATAAGTACTTTTTGTCAATTTTTTTGGATTGGCAATGCCAACTTTGCAAAATTTCCCCTGATAATCTTGCACTTACTCAGACCCTGACAATTTTGCATCATTTGTGCAAAATAATTTTCTATGTGGTTGTTGTTATATTTTTTGAAAATTTTGCAATTTTGCATTTCTGCAACAGTGCAACTTTTGACTTGAATACCTTTATTAAGTTGTGGCACAATAATACTAGTGCATAAATACATACATATTATGTACATTAGGTTTTTAACTTTTGGTATTTTTTGCAAATATCAAAATTTGACAGATGGGGCTGAATAGTTCATTTAAAAATAAGAATAATTGAGTCTTTACTTTTAGCAATCGCTTAAAAAGGTTCCGCACCAAATGCGATAAAGTTTGGAGTTAGAATTTTTTTTTTTTTTTTTTTAAGGCAGCACTTAAAATAATTTTTCAGATTTTAGGCACTCTTTGTTTCAACACCGGCAAATAGAATTCATACTGTGAATGCAATTTTTACTTTGACATCTAGCGAGGTATTGTACATATTATATAATTTTGTTAACATTTAAACTTTTTCGCTCGTAGTTTATTGAATTTTTATTGTTTATTGAATTTTTATTGTTGTTATCAAAGAAATTATAAATTATTTCAATACAGTTTATATGGAAATGTTTTATATTTTCGAATCGTATCGAATGCCGTAGTTTGCCCCCTGATTGGGGCGGAAATATCTGTATGTGGTATATAAAAAATATGTGCACACATTATTAAATAATAAAATAGTTCCTGTTGTTATAATACAGCTAAATCATTAGATATTTTACTCCGCACTCACATCTTCATAAGTTCAAACTAGAGATGGGCGCGTGTCGAATTTTCCAACACGACACGAACACGAATACCAAGACGCACAACACGTACGAAACACGCATGCCAAAAAATTTCGTCAACACAATACTGTACAACACGCACGAAATATTATTCGTATGGTATTGAAGATAACAAAATTTTATTGATATTTTTCAAGAGTCACTTTTCAAAATATGGCACCGAATTGGCTAGCAATATCAGCTGGTACTATCTGCCACCACAGCTGGATATCAACAAATATGTTGGTGTTGTGCGTTAGACGAAACCAGATTTTTTTGTCACGAACACTTGGTTTCGAGTCGTACATGTTCGTGTCATGAAAAAAACATGACACGCGCCCATCTCTAGTTCAAACACATCAACTGAACACTTGCCAAAAATTGGGGTTGTTGTGTATTTTCCACTAAAAGGAAATAACTAAAAACATTTTTATCTTCTTTAAAGTTAACAAACAGTTCAATGATATATGTGTGTGTGTTAGCGTGCTTGCCTTTTAGCAGGCTCAAACTACATTTAATTGAATAAAGGCATTGAGTGGGAGAAAGATTGGTTCTTAAACGAACTTGCAGCTAAAATATAATTTGAATTGATTTTTTCGATAATATTATATTTCCTGCTTTGATGTTCTTTAGCTGTAAACATACACTTTTATTAAAAAATTTTAGCTTTAAAACTCGCATGAGATTTAAAGTTTTCTGTGTTGGCTTGAAATCAAATGATATGTATAAAATTAGCAAAGTACGAACATTATCTCAATTTGCATAACTTCCCACCATTGATTTACACTCTGACTATGCAGCAGATTGTTGTATTCGGGTAAGAAAAATAAATAAATAAAAGTTAATTGCAAAATAAAGTATACTTTAAATATTTAAAACTATGTAATAGTAGCATAAAAATACTGGTTTTAATATCTAAAAGTATACTTTGTTTTGACTATGAATACTTTCTTATTTATTCTTTATACATATAAATGCGTGCATACGCCCACAAACATAAATCTTTCTACTTCTGAAAAATTTGAATCAATGTCAGATCTAAGAAAATACTGCTGCATATGACGTGAAGTATCTTATTGCAGCGTAAGCTGATCGGAAGTCATGTTGATTTCAAACTAAAAAGCTTTCATTCACAAATGTTAATTTATTAAGTTGAATGTTAATAAACAGCCTCTAGGCAAACTTACTATCTGGTGGAACTACGTAAAATCGATTTTATATTTAAAGAGCCTAAAGCATCCACTTTAAGTTGAAATAAACGTCAGTTTACCCGATACACCCTGTTATATTCTCCAACTGTAAGGGCAACTGTTAATTTATGCGTGTATGTGTGGGTGTATCCCTTGCCAATTCCCCAAATTTTCTTAAGTTGTTTGTGTTTGTATGTAGAGCAGTAGTGGCCACCGAGAGAAATTTATTTGTGTATGTGTATTAACTTGTTCCGTGTAAAGATTTAACAACAAAAATAAATCTCTGTAAAGGATGATATTAATTCAAATTGTTGCATTACACTGAATTTTAAGTTTTATTTAAGAAATGAGTTTTGTTCAAAATAAATGTTTGATTTAACAGCTTATTTTAGCACCATCGAACTACATATACAGCTCAATTATGAATTTTTCCCGGGGAGTTTTTTTCTTTTCCCTATCACTTGTTCCCGCGAAGAAAATCTTCCTATTCTAAACAACAGTGGAATAAGAAAACACGAGGGGAGAGAAAAATCTGGATCGGCTATTTAATGTTTAAATTTTATTCTGCACTAACGCTAGAGTTCAGTAACAAATTTTTAATAAAAAATTAATGTTTTCGATGCCAATAAGATTCTATTAATATAAATATCTATTTTTGCTTGAAGAATGTAACTAAACAGCGTTACCATTCACAAGCACGCGGAATAACTTTATGCTGATGAAGTGGAACGAAAACTGAGCCATGCGCCGATCCAAATAAATTAAATTCCCAACGATTGTGTATGTACACAGGAAATTGTAAATTTTATTAAGTTTTGCGCTTTATCGGTGTTGCTACAATTCGGGCTAAAAAAAAGTCAGCCAATGTAGCAATGGTAAAGTAAAAAAATAAAAAATATGTTGATTATTGAGTTCTTATTTCAACTTTAATATTAGTTGAACTTCTCGTTTGCTTAAATGAAAGTTTAACATAATATCTCTAGTTGTTCTTAGAAATTTTTGGGAAAAGTTTACCTGATGATCTGCATTAGCTACAGTGAAATGCACATAGGCTCCAGGTAAAACCTCAATAAAAAATTTCAATGTATTTCTAATAAACTGAAAAAGTGAAATAATAATGTTAAACTTTAATAGTAACCCTTCCCAAAAAAACACTAAATAAATATTTTTTATTGATTTGTAGACACATTTTTAAGGAAGCAGAACGTCTATACATACTAGAGCCCTGCGTAAGCACTCTTGAAATGTAAATACGTCTTGTATTGTCGTAGCATTGTCTACAATTTCTCTTCTATTCGTCAGTATAAAAGAAAGAGAGAAAACAGATGTGGTGTATTTCTGGTGGATTTTGCGACAACTTTTCAATATAAATAAATTTGGAAATGTCTGGTTGGTATGTCTCCATGTTCCCATAAGAACTATGAATTCACTACCTAGTCAATTGTTTTAGTTTAACTAGTAGATTTTCAATGACAAGCACATGTTAAATGTCTATAGCACAAAGTATTGTATGGGGAATAATTGTAGAGTAGTATTGGTGACAAAGTCAAAAGCGACTCAGTACATTTTCACCGTCGCCATTTCCTTCAGGGAATAAAAAGAGCATACACACAACGTATGTATGCATGTACATGTATGACGTTTGTTTACGCGCCCATGCTTAGGAAGAAGCAAAGATCACAAATTCTTTCGTCACGAAGTATTTGATTATTTGCCTCTATATCTACAATAGCTGCAACAAATGCCTTGCAAAACGTGTTGTTCGGCTTTTGTTTTAGAAGATTTCGCTGCAGCAAAGCATTTGAAAAATTTCTCATGTCTTATGCAGGGCTCTAATACTTATGTTATGTACACATGTATATGTAAATGAGTCTACTTAAATAATAAAAAATAAATGAAAATTACGAGTAAAAATGGACAGCATTCGAATACGATGCAAAAATATCCATAAATAAATACAATAGTGAAGCATTTGACTTCATTTATATATGTATGTAAATTTTTTTCTATTTTCCACGTGTTCAGAGCGCTGCAATCACTTTCAGGCGTCACGTACACACTCACAAAAGTAATAAATAAATATTTATTTGCTATAAAAGAAGTTTTTCAGTATTGCAAATTATTTATTACTTAGTGCTAATTCACACGGTGAAATTTAGGATGTCTATTTTTCTTAATTCTCTTTTGAAGTTGCTACCAAAAATTCCTTGCATTCATACGATGTTTTTTGGACGTCTAATTTTACTTCTCTTCACCCATATAGCCAATAAGTTAGAAGAGCAAGAATAAAAAAATACAATAAGATAGAAGAGTAACATTAAAACGTAACAACAATAACAACAAGAGCAATGTAATGAGAAATATGAAAAAACCATGGAAAACAGAAATCGAGTCATTTTTTCTACCCCTCTTTCTTCTTTACACCGTTCGCTAACAAACAAAAAGTGACGTCGGAAAATAGACTTCATAAAAGTCTTCGTGTGAATTAGGTGTTACATACGTAAACGTTTCCAGCCCACTAAAGTAATAAATAGTGTATTTACATTTTCTTTCTTTTTTAGTCTTGTTAAAGCCTTTGTAATAAAATTCATCGTTTTAAGTGCTGTGAACAAACAGAAGCTGATGAAACATTACATAGAGGAAGAGGAAAATGTGTTAAACGATTTAGGAATTTTTGTCATTAAAACACTTGAAAAACTTAAACCAATTACAGCATTAATGGCGTGAGCCCAGTATTTAAGTTCTTAGAGTTGAAAGAAAAAGATAAAAAAATTTAGCAGTGGTGGAAATAAATAAACAACTTTTAAACTCTTAGCTTTAGAAATATTTAAAAAAAATTACTTTGCTTTATTATTACACTTATTTATTACACGCATGCTCGCTTGTGCTACGGAATCTCATTGCAGTGAAATATTACGAAAAAACAAAAATAATAATGGTTTAAAGCTTTCGTTTTCAGGGTCATATGTCTTGAAAATCTGAACCGATTAAATATTTCTAAATTTTGTTTTTGTTGCATTTGAATTGTAACGTGGTTTACTTTTCCAGCTGGGGTATGACTCAGTCTGTCCAGGTTCGAACTCAAAGGTCCACTTCCTTTGAAATAAAAGATTAAATTTCTTGTGCGTTAAGAAAATATATAAAGCTTTCCTTTATTTAACAAAACTTATGCTACTATGATATTGTCAGTAAATTACAGGCGATGACAGCAAAATAATTAATACCAACTTATTATCTGATGTATTCGGTGGGCCTTGAGGCTGTTTAGTAAATGAGAGTAATTCGATGGATCTCGTAATAAAACACGTTCAGGTATATTCGGTGGGCTCTGAGGCCAGTTTAATGTGGGCGAGCTGGAGATTATAGTAAAAAAGAAATTACGGAATCACATTATCGTTACTGCAAACGAATAAATATGTCGATAAATATTACGAATTTCGGTTCGCAAAAGGCTGCTGAATCCCGGTACACTGCTAGAAAGCTTAAAACACCCGTTGAGTTTAAACCACCTCTACGCACATCTAAGGGAGGTTGGGCAAGAAGCGATACTGACAACGGTAACATATTTGCTGAGCACTTAAAATCCGTTTTTACGCCAAACATATGTACTGGTGTTGCTGATTTGCCGAGTATAGTCGCTCTACCCCCGCAACACATAAAGTTTAAGACGCGTGATTTACAAAAATTAATTGCCGAACTCAATCCGAAGAAAGCTCCAGGTATTGATGGAATTAGTAATCAGATGCTGATGAAATTGCCTCGTATTGCAATGAGAATCCTGTTATTCATTTTTAATGCCATTTCACGACTGGAGTATTATCCACACAGCTGGAAGCTTGCCAAGGTTAAAATGATTCCAAAGCCGGACAAATATCAAACGAAGGCTGAGTCATATAGGCCAATAAGTCTACTATCAACAATGTCAAAGCTTTTCGAAAAAATGCTCAAAACAAAATTGTCCCCAATTCTAATTAGTAGTGGGTGCATACCAAACCATCAATTTGGTTTTAGAAGTCAGCATAGCACCATTGAACAAACTCATAGATTAGTTCAATTTATAAAAAGAACTTTTGAAGAAAAAAAGTATTGTTCTGCGCTGTTTATTGACATTTCTCAGGCATTTGATAAAGTGTGGCACGAAGGCCTAATTTTAAAATGGAAGACTTACTTACCAATAAACATTTTAAATCTTTTGGAAAGTTACATTATTTCCGGTAAGTTCACTGTTGTTGAAGGAGACTTTACGAGTATGCCTGAAACTATCTCATCCGGTGTTCCACAGGGGAGTATACTGGGGCCAGTTTTATATTTGATTTATATTTGTGATATGCCTGTGAGCAGTAGTATCCATACTTCCACATTTGCCGACGATACAGCCTGCCTTAGTATACACGAAAACCCTGATGAGGCATCCCGCAAACTCCAGGAACACATTAGCCAGATGGAGCTATAGTTAAACTTATGGAGAATTAAGGTAAATGAACAAAAGTGTGTTCAAGTAACATTTACCTTACGAAGAGATACTTGTTCCCCCATTCGGATTAATAATCAAGTTGTTCCTCAACATTCACATGTGAAATATCTTAGTACACACCTTGATCGACGACTTACATAGAAACACCACATTGATTCTAAGCTATCACAAATGAAACTTAAATTAACTCAGGTACATTGGCTGATTGGTAGAAATTCAACACTGAGCCTAGACTGCAAACTTTTGATATACAAGTCGCTTTTAAAGCCAATATGGTGCTACGGAATTCAGCTATGCGGCACTGCTTAAACTTCAAATGTTGAGAAAATCCAACGAAGGCAAAACAAAATTTTACGCTTGATAACGTCGGCTCCATGGTACATCAAAAATTGAAATATACATCGTGATTTAAATATTCCACTAGTGACTGAAGAAATTGCAAAATACTCAGGCAAATATTTAACAAAATTCTAGTCACATCCTAATCCGCTTGCTCGTAATATATTGAACTTTACTAGACACATCCGCTTAAATAAGAGCGATACAAGGGCTCTAATAAACAACACTCCAGATACAGCTGCTTGAAAATATTTTTTTGTTTGTGCTTCTCACTAGTTATGTATTATTAATAACTTTCACTTAGTTTATGTCCGACATTGGTTGGGCCTAATAATTATACTTTAGATTAAGATTTGAATAATTATTGTTAGTTCATATTTGAAGATACAATAAATAAATATCTTAAAATAAAATCCCGGTACAGGTGTTTGTCATGTTGCTGTAGTTCTTAAAATATTTAAATAGCTGACAATACAACGATATTAGTCAAGAGCATTTGTAGTCATGCCTTAGAGTAGCCTGCTACTGTGGTTTATATATTTTATGCTTAAAAAATTAAAAATTATGCTATGAGAATCTTATAGCAAAGAGGTCTTAAATTTCTTATTTGTTATATTTTTTGCAGGTTAAGAAAATACCTTGACAGATTTGGAATTGGGAGCAACGGACGGTGCAGATTCTGTGATTATGATGATGAAACTCTAGAGCACATTCTGAAGACCTGTAAAAATTTATGCCACAGAAGATACAGCGTATTAGGCAATCACTTTATGGAAGATAGTGAACTCTCAATACTAGAACCAATAGAAATCTTGAGCTTCCACAGGACAGCAGGTCTAGATGACCTCGCAAGGATACAATAGATAGATTTTTTCGGTCGCAGTGGCCGGTGTTTAATGTAAAATTCAAATAAATTCAACTTCAGTAGCGATTACAGGCTGTTGCATTTTATATTTTAATTACTTGTACTTGTACACCTAATAAAACCTTTAAATAAATATTTATTAATTTGAAAATTTATTTGCTGGTGGTTCAGCTTTGTCTATATGCATTTCATTGTTGCTGAAACAAATCATCATAAACATAAATTATTTTAAATAAAAAACACTAATTATTTTAAATAATATTTGTTTATGATTTTTTAGTGTGTATTGTTGTTGTTTTTGTGTACATTTATTTATTGATATTTAATAATAATCTTGGTTTAAACATTTACTTTACAATTATAATTATTATCCTGTATTTGATAAAACAAAATAATAAAAAAAAAATATACTAAAATTAAAATTTATTAACTAAAATAAATATAAATTTGTATTTGTATTAAAATTAAACAATATTAAGTTCGTAAAGTATACAAATTTCTTTTTTTACACAATGAACATTTGTTTGAATGGTTTATTTAACTTTAAATGAAATGTGAATCACTAGCAAACTGAAATAATATTTATCAAAAGTGTGATATGTTCTATTGAAATACATAATCAAATTCGTTAAATTAAACGGAAAATAAGTTATTATAAAAGAAAATGACTATGGCGCTTTTACAAAACTACGAACAAAATACGAGTAGCAAAGAAATAAAAAAAATTATAAAATTTAAAACATGAAAACAATTTAAGCTTTAAAATATGTAAGTGCACGAGTGTGTGTGTGTGTGTTTGCTTGGGTGTTTGTGTGTATGTATGTCTGTGTATATTTTGTCAGCGTTTTAGACGTTGTTTATCTGTATTTCACTATTTCGTTACAAGAAACCAATATATTGGAATAACAAAAAAGTAATTGAATGTAAAAAACTAAAAATAAAATAATAGCAATTTGAGTCTCTATATGCTCTTGTACAGCAGGAAGAGTCACTTAGAAATAAGAAAAAAATACTATCTCAATTCCAGTCGTCCTCCTCTTCCACCCTCTTAATCAGAAAGTACTCTCATATCGTGCCATAACCGCCAAAAAAAAAAGGTTAAGCGACATCATTTTTGAACTTAATTTTTTGACAAAATTCCATTACTGGCGACCGTAAATAATCGACTATCACAAAAAAAAAATGATGCTCGAAAATGATGTCGGTTAACTGTCGGTTTGGCAGTTATGACTCGATATATTTATGTCAGTTGATACTTAAAACAATAACAATTTTGTTGCGTGCGTGATTTTCGTGTGATTTTTAATTTATGAATAGAATGTCAAGACGCTAGTCTGGTTGCCACGCACAAACAAGAAGGGCGGCATATTGCGACTTAGACTTTCTAACCAGGCCATATATAGCGGTGCCGACACAATATTCTTGCGAGGCATTGGCAACGTCATTACTACCAAATCCGATTTAGTAGATTGCTCTCTCAGATATTCGCGTAGACGCAAATAACGATTTGTTTTGTCCTGCACAGCCAACATGTCATCCTCACTAATCTGGACTGCAAAAATATTAACGAAAAACAACATAAAACAAAAATTAAAAAAGAAAGATTCTTATTTATTTGGTCATGTCCACTTTACCATCATCTTCTTGTAACTGCGTTTCCTTTTCATTAACCAGGAAATCTTTAATAAGTTCATTAAAGAATAGCGTTGAGCTTTCCAAAGGCTTTTTTGTTATGTCCGGTATCAATTGCAAATCGGAATAATCAATACGGAATTTCGATAGCAAACTTGCCATTGAACGTTGCTCAAACTCCAATTCAGCTTGTTTATTTGCCAGCGCATAGACCCTACAAATAATTAAAAAAAAAAATAACAAAACAAAAAGAGGAAACATAAAAATATAATCAATACGGTTTCAAGTTGTGTATTCACACAAATATTTCAAAAGGAAATGTTTCCAAAGGATGAGCTGAAAAGCAGTTGTGACTCTCAAACCAATGCCATAAAATTTTATGACGTATTATGCCTTAGAGCAAGAACACAAGGAAGTTTTTTGTTAACATGAGCTCTCATATTTGGTTTACTCTATAAAAACATTTTTAAACAAAGTTACACCGTTGAAACAACTTGCAAGACCTTTTCATATATTTTTAAGTCAGCTTGTATGAAATTTCTAACCTAATCAATGATGCACTGTGTGGTGAGAGCGGCCAAAAAGGGGAAACCAATCTTATCGGGATTGGATTTGAAACCAACATTCTCATGAAAACTCTTAAAATTAATCAATAAAAAGGTCAAACGAATAAATAATATTGTCAATAAAGATGATGAATTAGTTTTTTATTCTGAGACAATTTTGGGATTTTAAAAGTTTTTAAGGATATATGAAAAGTTTAAAGGAGCTCCGCAAGGGACAACAAATTAAATGTGTAACAGTACATATTTAACTCATTGCAAGTGATTTTGTGTGCCAAGTTTAATAAAGAACGTTTTTTTTCTTTCTTTTACTTTTTTGAAAAGAACATTTTGGATGCAGACGTATCCTTGCTTGAAATTGCACGAAATTTGGCAGGATTGTTAAGCATATTAAGCTAATGTATGTATAAAATTTTGCTACGCTATCATATATTTTCTCTCCGTTAAGGAAATTTTTATTTGAAGGATATATAGGAAGGACACGTATCCTTGAAGTCTAAATTAAAAAAATTTCGATCTGATTTTATTAATTTAAATATGTGTGACAAATTTCAACACTTTATAATAACTTCTTCTATATTTGGCCGCTCGTTATATGAAAACACTACACTGTGCGGTAAGTCCTAATTTAATTATAACAAAAAATATCCTTCCTGTATTAATGTATTTGGATACGACATAAATAACACTGAGAGCAAGTTCAAGTTCTTTTTAAAACCAATAAATTAAATTAGACCTTTTTTGAATTTTATTGGTCAACGTTTCAATTAAACTTCTGGAGAAATATCATTCATATACAAAACTTGGGTTCACATTAAATTACACAGAAAGTTTCCACAGTAACTACAACACAACAACAAATATTTACTTGGCTTGAAATTGTTTCTCAGAATTATCCTTTTGCATAAAATATCAATCAAATCATAGCTAATCCGTGACCCTTTGAAAACATATTTAATTTATATAACCACTTTGATTAACAAGATATACATGTTTTCTGGAATTATTTTTCTTTCATGGCAAATTGGCTGCTTACATACGTACATAAATAATTCTATTAAGGCAATGCAAAATATTGAGTAAGATATGGTTTTAGTTTATTTAGTTTAGTTTTGTTAAGCTTTAAAAATAAACAGTGACAACGAGGCACAGTGGCAATAAATTTTGCATCTTTTGAACTACTAATCCAATTACAATATAAAATGTGAATATACATAGTTTGAAGAGGTCTTAAAGCCTGTTTGTGCAGAACGTTGGCGATGGAAATTTTGAATGTTACTGTTAAAGAAAACTTGTGCAAAATTTCCTTTAATCTATTACAAAAGTGACACTTTTTCTAACGTAAACGTCTTACACAAATAGAAGCTATATTTTCTATGCATTCAGTTTCATTACAATAAAATCGGTCCACATTTTTAAAAGTTATGAGCTCAGGAAATGTTTACATAGCCCGAGCTCAATTGCTTTCTACAAGCTTAGCTCCGCTTTCAATTTGTTTCATAAATGCTTTTGTAATCGGTAATCAGTAATTCGTAAGATGTTTCACTATGTGACATGTATCTTTTGTTTCAAAAATTTTTACCTGAGTTTACACGATTGCCACGTCCGTCTGGTACTAATTATATAAGGCAGTAGTAAGGTTAAGCCACCATCGTCATACAGCCACCACACATCGATGACGGCATGACTGCGTTTGCGGGTAAATTGTGTCAATTGATTTAAAACATCCTTGGGTAATTCAGCGCCACCTGGCCCTTTGTACAATGAAGCCGGGTCATCGTGTTTACTTTTAGATTTACGCAATGAATTTGCCTGTTAAGTAAAGTAAGAACATTTTATTTATTAAAAATAATGCGGAATGAGTGAATAATTATTTAGAAAGTTACCGAAAATTGTGGTGACTTGGGGTCAGCTGGATCTGGTAAACCGGAAACGTCTTTATTGTGAGGGCTGGCCACAAAAGATAAATCGCTTGTACTTGAGGCTACAATATAGTATATCAAGGAGATAGTAGAAAGCGAATGCGTGTTTAGTTAAAATTATGATTAATGTTTTCAAAAATAATGAATTGAAAAAAATTATTATTATTAGATATTCAAAAATGCAGTGGACGAAATTATAAAATTTTTTTCAAAAAGTCAGAATTTCAAATAGTGGGGGCAGGAATGAATTTTTCCATTAATTATGACAATGGTATCATGGATTTGGCGAGTTGCTGAATAGAACTAGTTTTTACATGTGATAATTTTTAAGGAACAAATAACACCAAAGTTAATAGTAGATATTCTGACAAATCCTAGCAGAATGGAATTAGCATAAAATAATTTCCTTCAATCAATTAAAATGTAACTGAATCAATTAAACTTCCCAGCTAAAATAATATGTATGGAGCATATTGAGAGCCTATATTCAAAATACGTCAACTCAAAAAGGCTAACTTTTCAGTAGAGCGAAAAAAACTAGTTAATTCGCTCATTATTGTAAAAATAAATGATGTACCTTTCATAATATGGCTAAAATATACTGACTAATTTATAGGTCTGAAACAAAATTTGCACTGGTTTGCGTTTTTTTTTTTTTTTTTTTTTGGAGATAGCATATTGCGCCGTAACCGCAAAAATAGCTCAAGCGACATTATTTTCGAACTTTAATTTTTGACCAAAATTCATTATTTGCGATCGTAAATAGTCAATTTTCGTAAAAAAAAAGAAGTCCAAAAAATGTGTCGCTTAAGCTATTTTAGCGGTTACGGCTCGATATTTTGCAGGAAAAAATATAATTTTTTGGAATATATTTTTATTTTTATTTAATACTAGATATAAGAAGTGAAAAGCTACAGGAAAAAACTTAAAATAACATAAAAAAAATAACTTAAACCTCACTGAAAGACTCTTCCATCTCGAGGTAGTCAGTGTATTCAAATTCGAAATTTTGAAAGCTTATATCATTGACTATAATCGGTCCATACATAATGTTTCTATTCGATTAACAGTTTCAAAGTTATGCATATATTACCAATATTTTTTTATCGGAAACCCTCTGTACTAATATATGACCATATCTCAAAAACTAGCCAGAGGATATAAAAATTCTTACCAGATTCGTGATCAGCATGGCAAATGAAATCAGATATTAAGATGATTTATAATAAATTAATAAATTTTTTAAAATTTTGGAAATTTACATGGAAGTTAGCATTTATTTTCACCAAAAAAATAATACTTTGAGATAACAGAACAATAAAAATTATATAAAACAAGAAAAAAACATTTTTTTGATTCGAAATTTATATTACAGATAAATATTTTATAGGGGAGCTATTTGCCATCTAAAACTCATTTTGACCAAATTTGAAATAAATTTTAATGGAATTGAATGCAGTAAACTCGAAATATATTAATAATCTTTTAGTAAAATTTGTTTAAAAATAAAGATTTTTATGACAAAAAAAAAAGGATTTTCGCTGCTCGAACTGAAGATTTTTTTAAATAAAAAATGACGATACTGTTGAGAATCACGATATAAAAACTACTCGTAAAAAGCTTAAGAGTATCATACAAAAATCTTTACAAAACAAGAATTTCTATTCGATTTTGCATTGTTTTTTGTTTTCCACCACCCTTTTACATTTAGCTGCCGTATTTGGCAACAATAAAACTATTAAAAAGCAAAAAATTAAAATAAAATATTTATTTTCATATCAGAAATTGTGTATTCATATAAAAATATTTTGAGCGTATGAGCAATTTTTTAACACACCCCACATAAAATATTGATCATACGCACTAATTTCCCCGAATGCCAATTCACTTCAACGGCTCTTTTTACAATGTACACACATCCATACATAGATACATACATACATATACATATATGTGTACACATATTTCTTAATAATAATATGCAGTTTTCACACAACATATTTAATATAAGAAGCTGCTAATAAATTTAACAGATTAAATACAAAACAATTTATAGAAATTATCAACTAAAATTTTATGTGTCTGAACGAATGTCAATTTTTGATATTCGCGAATACGAATGCGAATACGAATATTTGAAACGATATTCGCGAATACGAATACGAATATTTCATGTGAAATTTATAGACATTAAATTAGGGCTCTATTTACGCCTGCAATAAATATGAAATATTAAAAGATTGTTATGAAAAAGAACTTCATACTCCTGTTGGCGTACTTTTAAGTTAATAAAAACTACCCAAAATTTTAATCGTCGTCAGTAAGTAATATTTGAAAATTATACAAAGCACAAATTTCTATTAAAAATTTAATGGATTCGTACAAACTAATATTTTGAGTCATTTATTTAAATTTCATTTCTGATTTATGCATTTATTTATTTATTTTTTTGGAAAAATATTCGTATTCGTATTCGCCTGAATTTGACGAATACGAATGCTTAGTATTCGCATTGAAAATTACCGAATATTCGGCAATTCGAATACGAATACGAATATTCGTGCATTACTAATAGGTACATACTTACATATACATATATGTACACATTTCTTAAAAATATAGAAAATATAGAAAAATACATAAAAATCATCAACTAAAATTTTATGTGTCTGAAGTAGTAATGTAACGAATGCCAATTTTTGATATTCGCGAATACGAATGCGAATACGAATATTTGAAACGATATTCGCGAATACGAATATTTCATGTAAAATGTATAAACATTAAATTAGGGCTCTATTTAATTACGCCTGCAATATGAAATATTAAAAGATTGCTATGAAAAAGAACTTCATACTCCTGTTGACGTACTTTAAAGTTAATAAAAACTGCCCAAAATATTAATGATCGTCAGTAAATAATATTTGAAAATGATACAAAGCACAAATTTCTATAAAAATTTTAACGGATTCGTACAAACTAATATTTTTATCCATTTATTTAAATTTAGCATTTATTTATTTAATTTTTTTGGAAAAATATTCGTATTCGTATTCGCCTGAATTTGACGAATACGAAATGGCCGAATACTCGGCAATTCGAATACGAATACGAATATTCGCGCATCACTTGTCTGAAGTACATATCAATAAAAGTCATCTTTTTGCATGTTTGGCTTACAACTAACTAATTAATCTAATTTTTCTGAACTTTATTTCCTTTTGCTGGGTTTGTTTTTTTTTTTCTTTTTTCTCAAGCGGATATAGAAAATATTGTCCTACTTTCTATTTTATGATTTTGTCAAGTAATAAAATAATGGTAAAATAATAGTAATTATTGATTCAATTTCATTTTAATAATTAACTTTCTGTTTAAAATACAACCACACCGCGTTCACCTTTAGCATTTTTTTAAAGTAATGTGTAAACACTTTAATGTATGTTTTTAACATGTTTATAATTAAACTCGAATATACACAAAAGGCCTTTGCTTATTTTGGGATTTACATGAGAAAAATAAGAGAAAGAGAATACTTAATTAAAAACTTTTCTTTTGTTTTCTTTTAATTTTTTTCTCCCTTTTCTTTTTTATTTTACATTTTTAATATATAAAAATCAAACGAGATACTCTTTTTAAATTAACGTTTGCACAACGGCTGCAATTTGCACATTAATTTAAAAAAAAATATTGGTTTTGTAATATCTGAACACTGGATGTGCTTGTATTTTTGGGAAAAGGTTTAATCTAATATAAGGAAATTTCAATCTTAAGAGATAAATGTGTGAAAGTTATCTCTAACACATATTGCATACCATTAGCTTAAATAAAAAATTGTGTAACTAACAAAAAGTTTAAAATCTATAAGAAAATCTGCAACAAAATACATTTAACGATATTATTGTTTTCGCACGAAATGGAAAATTCAATGGAAAAAGATATCGACTGTTATGCAAATTAAAATTCCTGAGGTTTAAGCTTTCCACGAAATTAAAAAAAAAACCTTTTAAGCAGACTATATTTCTTTTTAAGGCTAAAACTAATTAAAAATTATTATTATTATTAGTTCGTAGTAAAAGCATTTTTATAAGTAAAATCTTTTTATAAATATATAAATACGGCTTACATTTTTTTGTCGTACACTTTTAGGTATCTTATCGTCCATCAATATTGGTGAAGCATATATGGTTTAAAAGGTATTTTTATTTAAATTTCTTGGCTCAAGAATAGTAAAAAGCGATTTAAATTTACTTGAAACAACAACTTTACTTGAAACAACAACAACTTTCTTCTTTGTTTTTTTTTTGTGTTCATGTGGTTATAATAAATAAAGACATACTACGAGTAGGTGTCCAGTGGTCTAACTTAGACTACCGGGCGATCGTAGTAAATATAAACAGCCTTATTTATAAAAGTTATTAAGGCTTTATAAAAGGCTTATGAGAAAGATTTTCGCAAAAAATTTTTCTTATTAAGCCCTTATAAAGCCTTAATAATTTTTATTAATAAGGCCTAAAATATCTTACAACGGAAAATATCTAATTGTTGTATGGATACTAATAGTATCAGTGATTTCTTAGCCATTCGTGTAGAAAAAAAGTTCTATGCTATGAGTCACAAAATATGTGTGTTGCAGATGAAACATAGAGAATAATTGGGAATAAAGAATGTTCGCTTAAATAAAGAAGTACTTAAATATATTTTGCATGAGCTAGAATTGGCTCGACAAAAAGCACCATTTGAAAGAGACTTAGTGCTTGTTTAAGGTTTTTTGCAGATAATAGCAAACTTCAGGCAATGTCTTGATTTTGTTTTATTTTCATTAAACGTTGATTTTATTTGCTTCTTGCTAAAGGTTTTCCCTCTTCTATTTTTAAGGGCGGTCAATAATTCCGTGACTTTTTGAATTTTGAGATTGGAACTCTTAACGGAAAGGGCAACAATGCTCCCACCAATTTTCAGTTGACTCCTGTCAAAATTTTAACCAATTGCGTCATTTTGTTTATGCTTGACAGCCATTGATAGCAGACTAACGACTGCTTACAGGATAAAACTGTAAAAAGGGAATTTTGTAAATTTTTGTATTAAAAATACATTGAAATTTATTATTGATTACTGTTGCTAATGCAGATCATCAGGGAACCTTTAGCCAAAAATTTCAAATGATTCTCTAATGATCTGCATTAGCAACAGTGAAATGCGCGTAGGATTCAGTTATTCCCTCAATAGTCAATTTCAATCAGAGAACAGCACTGAGTAGTGAAAAAGTGAGTAGAGTTGAATCATGACTTAAAATTTATTGTACTTATGCGCAATCATACTTATTGAATCATATTCACTCGAAAGTTTGAAGTGCGCATCGAACTCATACTTAGCAAAATTTATTACGTTGTGGATTTCGACTCTCCTTAACTCAACACCTATGGCCGATGCTAAATAAGTATGATTCACAATGTTGTTTTTTTTTTTTTTTTGTTCACTTTGCAGGAATTCAAAAACAACCCTATTTACTACTATTGTATATTACTTGCAAACTATTTAATGACTAAACTTTTAAATAAATATATGTATGTACATGCATGAGTTGAGTGAGCTGAATCAATGTGAGTAGTATAAGTATTTTCCTGAAATTAAAAATCAAACTGAGGTGATTTATGAATGTAAGTTCATATGACTATGATGTCGACGTCGCATTCATATTTATTTTAGCCTATACTTATAAATCAATGTCATCGTGAGTATGCGTAAATCAGGGGGCAAATCAACGCATTTGAAATCGAGTACTTTTTCATCGAAATGTTGTTAACGTGGGTTAAGGCAATCGTTATCGAAACGTATCTACCCGAAGTTGTACTCGATTGGCAGTCTACTATCGAAAGAAAGTAAACTCTAGCTTTTTGACGCAAAACCAACCAAACAAAAAAGAAAGAAGTAATTAAAAATGTAAGTACTTTCCTGATATTTTACGCAAAATTAGTTTAAAAAATATAATTTAAATTGTTTTAAGGGAAAGTCAATATCAAGACAAAGATTGCAAAATAGACAGTGCAAAAAAAAATAAAAAAATTGCTTCCTGAACAAACACAAATAAAGTAAATCGGAAGCAAGAAGAAGTATTGGCCAAAAATAAACTCCAAAACTGTGCTCAAGTGAAAGTAAAGTCTCATAACTTATGGCAACAATTTACAAGCAAATTAAATGCGAATATTTCTTCTTATAATGGTAATATTTGACTCATCCTCCGATTCCGAAGATGACAAATACAAAAAAAAAAAACATTTGGATCCATTTTAATTAAAGTTTGGTAATTTTTTTTAGCAATCTTGAAGTTTTTCATGAATTTATTAATTTTTTTTTCTTTTTCGTTTTTTTTATTATTATCAAATAATAAAATAATTGAAATTTATTTGCTGGTAGTTTAGCATGTCTATATACGTATTTCATTGGCGCTTGAACCATGCTAAACTACCAGCAAATAAATTTCAATTATTTTATGTACATACACTTCTGACAATATGTCAAATAATAAATTTTCTTTAAATTATCAAATAATAACAGCAATATAAAAAATTGTAGTAGGTAACATAAATTACCATCAAATACCATGATCCGAAAAATTGCAGCTATCAAATTATTATTTTACACGAACGTGCACTCGATTTCGAATGTCGTGAGTTGCCCTGCGTTGCCCCCAGTGTACTTGAGTTTAAATGATGTCTACTCACTTATATTTAAAATTTTAAGAGCCAGTATAAATAGCGAAAAAACGACTCATTGCCGATCACTGATTTCAATGTGTTTTTAAAACAAAATTATTTTACTGAATAAGTAAAAAATAATAATTTGAAGTTATTAATGCGTAAACAAATGTTAAAATTAATTGTAAAAAATTCCCAAAAATAAATTCATATTAATTTTGTTTTTGTAAATTTGTATGTTCCTTATATTTTACTTCTGTGGATGAATGCTGTAGCAACGGCATGAGTAGTTTAAAATTTGGCTTCCGAACACAAAAAAAAATGCTTTTCGCTTTCGCTAACGGAATGAACAATGAGACGCATTATTATTATTATATTAACAACTTCTATAAAAAATTAGTTACATGGATTTCCTTTTCAGCTAACATTCATACACATCCCCTTTTACTTGGTTATTTGTTGATTTACCTAAAATAAACTTGTATGTTCATATGAGGTTATCAACTGCAGAAGTGGTGTAAAGCACAACTAGTTATTTAAAACATTCCTCTTTTTAATTATTTAATTGCTTTGTTACTTTGCAATATCATGATCTGTGTAAAAACGATTTTCCAGCTCCATTTTCTTTAGAAAAACAAAGGTGGCTTACCATACTTTTTTCGACATTTGGTATTATATAGTAGGGTCTTTCTATGTATTTATCATCAGAACAGCAATAAAAACCAATATGGGTTGCATATATATTTCTATTGTTTTGGAACAACATATTCTCACTTTTGCATTCATTTCAAATATTATCAAGGGAAGTCAAAGACATCATATCAGCTCGACAATAAAATTTTTCGTGCTAACAATATTGATAAAAGAACTTCTTTTTTCTTTTTTTTTTTTGAAAAGTCAGCAAGCAAAAGGGCATTGTACGAGTTACAATCTGCATTTTTATTAACAGCATAAATTTCATTTACCCATTCAAATTATCATATTACTCATCTTATAATAAACATTTAGGAACATTTTTATATGCAATGAAAGATATCATTTTGGTTTGTTGCCAGTAAGCAATTTTAGTCAGTTATATGTATGTATTTTATTGGGATGTTATTAAGCCATTTCGTTGGCGAGTGAAAGTACGGTTGTACTCGTATTTAGATAAAAACTGCACGTTTTCCACATTCACATATACGGTGTTCATGTGTATCAAATATGTAAGTATGCACATACATACATAGCTACTAATAAGCATTCACATATCGCACATTAAATCATAAACAGCCAGAACTTAAAAAAAAGCCCCGATGTTTAGGAACAAATATAAAAAATACATATCGTTACCTTAATATAGAAAGACCCTAACTCATTATTTTTTTGAAATCGAGTTTTTTTTATACGTTTATAATGTAGTGAGCGATATGTACATATATACACATGTATATAATAAGAAACAAAAGCATACTTGCAGAAATATCAAATCGTTTTATACGTCATGACTCTTAAACTCATAATGAGCCTTTACACAGCAGCAGGTGTATGATGAACTCATTGATTTTTTTTTTATTTTTGTTTATTTTTTATCAATTTATTGAGACTTTACTTCTTCATATTCGTGGAGAATTTTAAACGTAAAAGTGTTAATTCTGTCGAAATATGTTCTTTTTTTCTTTTTTTTTCTGAAAAATCAATATTCGAAATAAAGAAATCATAATCGAAACTTTAGTATGATGTGCATAATGTGATGGCATTTACAGCCCATAAAATAATATTATACTCGTATAGTAAGCATTTTTTGGGGAAATATAAAATATAAATGATATTGATCTTTTTATACGATAAATATAGGGTGTTTTTTTTAGAGGTATAGAACTTTGAATTGAAATAAAACACAAGAAAATCGTTTTAATGACCATCAATTTGGCTTTATTGGAAGGATAATTTTATGCCATTAATGTTTAAATATGATTTCGGGCATGTGGCCGCCGCGGCTGGCTCGAATAAAGCCAATTCTACAGGTCCAATTTTCAACCACTTTTTCGAGCATATGGGGCCGTATGTTGGCAATAACGCCACGAATGTTGGCTTCCAAGTCCCCTAACGTTTCTGGTTTGTTGGCGTAGACGAGCGACTTCACATATCCCCAAAGAAAATAATCCAATGGTGTCAAATCACACGATCTTGGTGGCCAATTGACAGGTCCATTCCGCGAAATTATGCGCTCATCGAATGTTTCCTTCAATAAATCGATTGTGACGTGCGCTGTGTGGCATGTAGCGCCGTCTTGTTGGAACCACAACTCATCCACATTCATGCCATCCAATTCGGGAACAAAATAGTCGGTTAGTCGGCTCCAATTGCTGTGCACGGTGGTGAATCGATTCATTCGGGTCCTCTTCAACACTTTGCTCTACAGCGGCAATTGTTTCTTCGGTGCGCACTGTTCGACGTCTCTGCGGATGCGTATTATCACATAGAGTAAACGTAGTGCGAAAACGATCCATGGTTAACCGAATTAATTGCTCTGATGGACGATTATGTCGACCATAAAATGGACGGAGCTTGCGGTAAACTTCGCGAACTGAATCATTATTTTCGAAATAAATTTGCACGATTTGCAAGCGTTGTTCTTTTGTCAACCTGTTCATGATGAAATGGCAAACCAAACTAAATATTAATCACTTGACAGCTGACAAAATGGCCGCCAGTTAAAAAAGTGATGCCAACTTAAAGTTCTATACCTCAATAAAAAACACCCTTTAGTAGACATTGTACGAGTATTTACAGTTTTCAACTTGGCATTTTCTGAGGGACATGCACTTTTTTTTGGGAAGGAATCAATGAGGTCAAAGATTAAGTGCCAGGTAGTCCTCTAAGAACGTGCATTCTCAGTATGCACATGTGTCTGAATGAAATCATTGTGGGCTTGGCTAATCAGGCTAATCAGGCGGTCTACCTTAGAACATAAATGGGACCTTCCACAAAAGAAATCCAAATTCCAATCCTGTCTAAACTGTTTTCATAGAAAGCCTGGTAAGCATTTGATATCGACAAATAGAACCTATAATCTTTTGAAAGCTTTTAAAATCCCAGCAAAAAATTACACATTACTTAAAGAAGTACTTCAGTCAGATAATGATTTTTTACTTTTCTGATTGCCAAATTTCCTTACTCTCTAACAAAATACATTATATAAAATTAAAAAAAAAATTGTGTACAAGTTGATAAATGAGGAGAATTATTCTTTTAGATGTAGGGACATTTTCACAGCTTGCCTTTAACTAAAGGCAGGATTTCGTCTGCCCGATAAATGGCTTTGCAGTATAAAACCTTCATTTATGATTTTTTATCCATTAAATATTATTGTTATTGATAATAATACCAATAAAAAATTTAAGTTGTAACAATGCAAAAATATTTATCGGGCAGACAAAATCCTACCTTTAGCTAAAGGTAAATTGTGGAAATTGCCCTTAATAGATTACGTGACCATGTTGCCCAATAAAACAAAAATTAAGTACTTCTCAAGAATTGAATATTTTAATCTCACGCCTTGTTAAAAGTTGGTAATCCAGTAGGGAAAAGCTTCCACCAAAAATGCTTAATTCCAAATTTTTTGCTGGGATTATACAGCCTTATTTATAAAAATTATTAAGGCTTTATACAAGTTTAAAAAGAAAAATTTTTTTATGAAAATTTGTTTTGAAGCCTTAATAACTTTTATAAATAATGCTAGGAACACAATTGGGACGAACGACGAATTTCGTCCAGGTCGACGAATTCGTCGATAAGAATTCGCTGCGTCAATTCGTCGTGTGAAGCACATTAAGGACTAATTTACTTAGCGAATTTAGCTCTAATAATTGATAAAGTTGGTTATTGTCAGTGTGACCATATTAGCTAATTTTGGGCTAAATTTAGCTAATTTCTTTTGGATTTAGCTTTAAAATTTTCATTTGGCTCTTAGCTTATTTTTTTAGCTTTTTTAAAAAGTGATTTAGCCTTTTTTAATCCAAATTGCGTATTCTCTAAAAATGTTTTAAAGACGATATTATTTTTTTGAGTTATGACCTGCCTTTAGCAGCTACGGGTAAATATGTTACTTATCGGGATTATCATAACATTGATTATACAATACTAAATCAATTCATTAATAGTGTCCGTTGGGACCAGATCTATACAATTGATAATGTAAATGATCAACTTTCTTTGTTACAAGAAAATATTCGAATGATGTATGACATGAGTGTTCCAATTAAAACAAAAATTATCAAAGCCAATCAACCACCATGGTTTTGTCATGATATAAAACTGTTAATTGAGAAACATGATAGTGCTTATAATAGGTGGAAGAGATATAGGACGGATGATCTGAATGTAGTTTACAAATCTGCTCGAAGGGAGGTTCAAAAACGCATTAAACAGGCAAAGATCATGTTTTATCGTAGTAAATTTTCTTCTGCAATAGACAATAAATCGAAATGGAAGGAAATCCGTAAAATTGGTATAGGTCAGAACTCTTATAAAGCAAATAACTTGGATGTTGATGTTAACACCTTGAACTACCAGTTTGCAAATATCAATATACCATTTCCAAATTGTAACATTTATGATGATCTTTGTAGTGTTTCCATACAGAACCCCTTCAGTTTTCGTGGTGTTAATCAGTCAGAAGTTTTAGAGTGCCTATTATCAGTCAAATCAAATGCAATCGGTTCAGATAATTTAGATCCCAGATTTTTAAAAGCACTTACACCTAAGCTATTGCCTTACTACACACATTTGTTTAATACTATTCTTCTTAAGTCTACCTTTCCAGATGGATGGAAACTATCTAAACTCCTTCCTTTCCCCAAAACCAACAGCGAATTCAGGCCTATTGCCATTCTGCCATTCTTATCCAAAGTTATGGAAAACCTTATTGCCAAACAAATCAATATCTACTTAGAGCATAACAATTTTCTGTCTGATAGGCAATCGGGTTTTATGAAAGCAAGAAGCTGTACTACTGCTCTTGTGGATGTGGTTGAAGACCTAAAATTGAATTTGGATAATAACTTGGTGTCGTTTTTAGTACTTCTGGACCACAGTAAAGCATTTGATACAGTTGATCATAAAACCTTAATATTAAAGCTCCAGAAATTTTTTTACTTTTCAAGTTCAGCATGCAATCTTATTCATTCCTATCTTATGAACAGGTCCCAGCGTGTTTATCTAAATAACAAGATATCAAACGCACTCACTGTTAGGAGAGGAATTCCCCAAGGTTCAATACTGGGACCTCTTTTATTCTGCATATATATTAATGATTTACCTAATCTTTTAACCAACTGCAAAATTCATATGTATGCAGATGATGTGCAGCTATACATAAGTTCACGTGTTGAAAATTTAAGCTCGATTGTGAACAATATCAGTAATGATTTAAACGCAATAAATAATTGGGCTAATGCTAATGGGCTATGTATTAATCCCTCCAAGTCAAAGTGTATTTTGATTTCAAAATCTAATAGAGTGTTTGATGTACCTGAACTCAAAATAAAAGGAAATAAAATTGACTATGTGACATCAGCATCCAATCTGGGTGTTATTTTTAATAATCGCCTTACGTGGTCAAATCACATTAATGTCGTTGTGGGTAGAGTATACAGTATGCTTCGCAACTTATGGGCTGTTATAGATTCAACCCCATTCACCATACGTGTGCAGCTGGCAAAAACCTACTTAATTCCGGTGTTATTATACTGTTGTGAAATTTTTGCGAATTGTGACAGCCATGATCAACGGAAACTCAAAGTCGCTTACAACAACATAGCAAGATACATTTTCTTAAAAGGGCGTCGTGATCACATTTCATTTTTCTCGTACCAGATATTGCAAGTTGAGTTTGAAAACCTCTTAAAAATTAAATGCCTAATGTTGCTACATAAAATAATTACATCGAAGCAACCTATGTACTTGTTTTGTAGAATACAATTTGCTAGATCTAATCGAGGAAGAAAAATCATTCAACATAGGTATAAGACCCTTCTGTCACAACGTCAGTTTTTTATTAATACCACAAGTCTCTGGAATTATCTGCAAATAATATTCAAACCTTAGGCAATGCATATGCGTTTAAAAAGGAGTTATATAAACATTTTTCTTAATTTATCTTCAGATTATCACTTTTTTTGAATCAGTACTTATTGAAAATTTATGCATGTACTTTTTTTTTCTTCTTTTCTTTATTTGCTTTATTTATTTTATCCTATTTTTCTACATGTTCACTATGTTATATTTTTCAGCAAAATTATTCCATATGTTTTTAATATGTACGTTTTATTTTTATTAATTTTTTATCATTATCTTGATTATTGTTTGTTATTATTTTGATTGATTCACCAGCACTTTCATTTATAAGATATATATAAATATCTTGTTGTGCTAGGTTACAACTATACAAATAAATAAATAAAATAAATAAAACATGCGTGGTTTAGCTTAATTTTATTTTTAAATCTGGTCACACTGGTTATTGTGTATGTAAAGAGAGTGAGAGAAAATTGTTTTTTTCGTCGTTCGTCGGCGTACAAAATAGAAATAAATATATCTCAGAGTTCGTCACGCACGACGAATTTCGTTCTACGGCGGTGCAGTGATGGGAAATGTTGGCACAATTGAGCCATTTTTGGCACTATTGAATGTTGCCTGGCACTGTGGCACTCTCGCTCCTTTTCTGGCACTTTTTGTCCATTAAATATGTTCTTATTGCAATAATAAGTACTCTTCTTGTTTTTTTATGTTTTGAAGTAATCAAAACTTAGTAGGATTTGAGGCTGACAACTAACTGTTCGGTTCTGATAGTTAAAATTAACGGTTTGCCCAGATACATTGATGATCTATTAAATTGAATTTATAAACTTGTTTGTAACTGCTCATGTCGTAGAGATGATTTTATAAATTTTTAGAAAGATTTCAACTCTGAAATTTATGAAATTCTTAAGTATTCCCCAAACCGTTGGTTGTCTCGTCAAGTTGTTCCAGATAGAGTCTTTGAACAGTGGGACACCACTTGAAATATTTCTTCACATTATAAAATTTACAGTCATTATGCAATGATAAAACTTTATTCATATTAAATAGTTTAACGGATAATATAAGCAAAATGTATTTTTATTTTTAGCTTATATCCTTGAAATAGTAAATTATCGAAATGCAATCTAAAAATGTGACACTACATTTAATTTTAAAATGGCTTTTTTATTTCGTCAATTATGTCGAAATTTTTTGAACAGAAAATATATTGATGATTTTCATGTTGACAATATAGATCGAAATTCTCACCATCTTCCAACGGAAGTAAATTATTGCGGCACGGAAATTGAACTATTAATAATCAAAAACTAATTTTCGCAGCATGAAGTTGTAGAATTCAAAAATGGAATTAAAGTATTCTTATATTTCTTTTGTGACATATTTGAAAACTAAATATAACTTCAAGGACTATTATTTGAATTGCTTTCCAAAGTGTGCGCCAGAAAATGTTTTGAGTGGAGACACAAATAATACTGTCGATTTTGATTAAGAAAATGTTTCTAAAGCGAAATAAAATACGTGAGAAAATCAAAAGTGAATGCAGATCTATATTACACTTTGAAGATTTAAAAAATTCAAGACCTTAAATGTGAGTGAGTTCTCGATAGACATGGAGACGTAAACAATAGTTTCAATGAACAATTTTTAAGTAATATTTATCGGATCGTTCAAGGTATTCTTTTTATGCTCTACTCTTCATCAAGCGTGGAAAGTATATTTTTAGTTCGAAATTTGATCAAAAGTAAAACGTCAAATGTACTGCAATTATAAACTTTAGCATATTTAATACATGGTAAAGATTTTTGAAGTCTAACAATAAACCTTGTATATAATCGTAATACATATAAAATGATGAACCAAAATGGCAATACAAATTGTACTTTACCGACAGAATCTTTGTTTGATTAAAATAACTAGCTAACAATTAAAGTGCATGAATTTGTACAACTCGACAGTATATTAACCATAAAAAATCAAAAACAATATTTATATAATTGTCACTAAGTATATACATCTTATAAGACAAAGTTATTTTATCATTTAAATTAGTTTAGGGTTATTGTAGTCTTTAAGTACATATGTCCTTTAGAATCATTACTATAGCGTATAAAATGTTTTTATATTCGTATTTCTTATAAATAAGTAAAAATTTTTAATATATGATGCATACATATCGAGTATTATTATTCTCGATTTAGGAGAAGGGATAAATTTTACAGCCTGTATTTTAAAAGTTACACAACAGTTTAGCAATTTTAATAATAAAAAAGTAAATTTTTTACTACATGTCGCTCACGATTAAATCAAAAATAGGGCTCGAAATGTATTAATGTGTATATACAACTAATTTCGGACCGTGTTTTTGTGATATTCGTAAATTTTTCTAGTTATAAACACAATAAATTATCATTCAAGAACCATAGTTTAAATGAACATCAAGTGCCAACATTAAAATTATATAAAAAGTGGCTTGGCACTATTCAAGTGATTTTGGCACTATTTAAAAGCAGAGTTGGCACGAAATCAAAATTTCCAATTCCCATCACTGCGGCGGTGTTGTGTTAATTTTCATATGAACAAATGTGTTTTATTTTTTATGACGAAAGTTCGCACCGAAAATTTCGTCGTTCGTCCCAATTGTGTTCCTAGCATAAGGCTGGTAAATTTTAACGAAAAATTAATTAAAATTTCAAATAACTATTCTATTCACAATTTATTGCTCATCTGTTTTTTTTTAAATTCAACAAAAATATCCTTAAAATTTGCTTAATTTTGTGTGAAATTTATTTGCATAAACAATTAAAATATTTGCTCAAAATATTTGCAAATTCATAAAACTGAGTTCTGCCTTTGAATTAATTTCCAATTAATTCATAATTTTCTTATAAAAATATAAAATATTGTTATCAATCGATAAACTATACAAACATCAACAATAATACAAATTAATAATATAATAAAATTATTTATATATTTTATACGAAATGTGTGTGAATATAAGAATGCTTACCTTTTGTTAGTTTTACATCATTTTCTGTATTTGATATATTTGCTGCATCTATTCGTGTTATTTATTGGTAGCATATTTGATGTAGTGCGGCATTACACATGGCAAGAGTGTTTCAGTTCAATTTTATATTTAAATTGAGGCAAACAAAATTTGGTTGTGCCAAAAATAAAATATAATAGAAAAAAAAATATTTACACAATACGGGCGGGGGCGGTGCAGAATCATAATTGAGTTTGACGTTGCAGAGTTGTTGTGTTTTTTAAAATAGAAAAAGCATGCAAAATATAATATAATTATTTATAAGTTAATTGGTTGCTATCGAAGAAACCTTTGAGCCAAATTATCGTAAGCGTCAAAGTACAAATTAAAGGGCAGAAAATTTGTCTGCCACTCTTAAGTTTCGAAAATAAAAAAAGATTTAGAAAAATACTCGTATTCCATACGATAATTTGGGAATCAAGGTTAAATTTTTAAGGCAATCAATTTAACATGCTATTGACTTAGAAATTAAATTTAACTTAATTTAACACACGCACCCAGACATTATTTCATTGAAAATTTTGCATCATAAAATGAATAAAAAAATCATTATTTATATTTTTTTAAGAGAACGAAAACAAAAGTTTTCTTAGAAAGTATAATTAAAGACAAAAAATAAAAGCCAATAAATTTAAAGCGGTTTTCTTTGTGGCAAAAATGTTTTAAATATTTTAGCATATTTTCTAAAAATATTGCCAGAAAAAACTCGCAAAAACTTCAAGTCATATTTATCATTTATCAGAGAGAAATGCTAAATTTTTTTATAACTTTGCTTAGATTTTTTATTGTTTCTTGTTTTTTTAAATTATTTTATTACTTTCAAAATTCTTTCGTTTGAGACTTTTTGTTCAAACAAAGCTAACTTGCATAAAATTAAAAGACTGCTTTTAGAAATTTACAAAAAATCAGCAGGAAGAGGTGGGGTACAGGCTTTCATGTTCTCGCATATTCATTTTGTTATTTTTTACAGTCATTTTATAAGATAATATTTTGAAAATTTGTAAACAAAAATTTGTCTGTGTAAGCACATTCAAAAATAATTCAGCAAATTAAAATATTTGATTTATATTTGACGCGTGTCAAAATGAATACAAATTTAAGGAATTCATTTATTTATTATATTTAAATTACAATAAGTTCAGAAACTTTTTCAGATGTGAGAGAGTATGTTGTCGTCGTACGCCACAGTTTTTTCTCATGGATAGTCTTGTAAAATTTTTGCTAATTATTCTTACCACTAAATTTTCTTCGTACAAGGTGGCGCAAAAGTAATGTAATTTTTGCATATGTCAGTATGCTTTGACATTTTTTAATGAAGATACACACATACGTGCCTACATTTATAGAAAATTAATTGTCAACAGGCCATAGAGCGATACACACCCCAAATAAAGTTTTTATGCAAACATGACTCTTGTTAGAGTGCTGTACCCCAAAGGTGAAATATGTATATGACAGTTAAAAATTAAAGGGTATTCAAAAGCGAGCAACGAAATATGTTTAAATCCTGATATAGAAACGTGTGTGAAGATAGATTTCAAAATTTACAGTCCAAGACACAAACCCACAAACCAAATGCATTAACAGAGCTGAGTTAACCTGATAAAATAGTCCTGTTAGGACTAATAAATTAGTGAAAGTTTAAACGCTGGTTTAGTTGAACTAAACTCAACTTTATATGTGGTTTAAACTCAACAGGAGTAAACCAGTGAACTATACCTTATGTGTAGTTAAAAAAAAATTATATTGTGACAGCACTAGAATAAATGTTAAAAAACAGCTGTTTTGCAGCAGGCTATTATCAGTTCTTTGCACAATCAAAAAGGCAAAAAATTTAATAACATTTAATAAAAAGTGACTAAATTTTACTGGGAGAAAAATTATATATATTCTTGGCTGATTAGAATAGTATAAAAGAACAATAGTGTTAGAAAACAAATCGAACCAGATCTGAAGAAAAAGTAGAAGCTTGGAAAAAAGTTGAGTGCTCTTTAAATGCAAAACATATTGTCTTTAAGTAACAAAATCATATGGCCTATGTTGGTAGTTTAAACGTCCAATTTTATGCGTTTACAGCTGGTTTAAATACTCCACATAGGTTTGCTGGTTTAAACACATTTTAAACCAAAAATAGAGATTAACTTGCACTGATGTTCTAGCCCTTAGATGTGAAATTCTGGCCATATTTTTCAACAAAATGCACAAAAAATCTAAACATGCAGATTATTATAATATATAAGGTACTTCCATTCTCTCTTTGTTTTTAAAAATAAGTATTTGTGAAGTTTGTTTTTTGAGAGAAATAAAGAAAAATGTTCCCATATAGTAAAAAATTTAAGTCTTCCCCTACAAATTTTTTACAAAAATGTGTAATTATCTTAACAAAAATTTGGGGAATAAATAAAGTTATATACACAAGTACACATCTGTGAATTTTGAAAAGTAATTATGTAATGACTTATCTCATATTTTTATGTTTTCTGCTTCATACAAATCTTTTAACTATATATATATTCATCTAAGTTTGGCGTTGAGAAACCAAATAAATTGATGTTTTCGACTAGTTGGCAATGAATTTTCATTAAGTTTAACATATATTAATTGATATTACATTTTGTTTAATCTACATTATATGTTTCTTGTTGATTGTAACATTATTTTCTAAAAAAATTGGTTTAATAACCGGTCAGATCTTTTGGCAAGTCTATTTCACAGATCTTATAGGCTGTTATCCACTGTTGGCGAACAAGTAAGAAGTAAGAAGATTTCTGCCTTTTTTTTTTTTTTGTTTCTCTAAATTATTTTTTTTTTTAAATGGTTGTTGTCTCTGATAATGAAAAATAAAAATATTATTACCCTGTTTTTAAAACATAGAAACTTCACAATCCTGATACTTGTCAGATGGTGAATGTCAAGAAAAATTGAGAGAATGGAAGTACCTTCTATATTTATATCATTTTTGTAAAAACAAAAAAAAATCTAAAAAACGTAAAGTAAAGTAAATTTTATTTTTTGGGGAACTATTTGAATTTCTGGAGTAAAATGGTACCTGGGCGGGATTTTTTTTTTTAATTTATATAAAAATTGTTGATTTTTTTTTCTAAATTTTTAATTTTTGATATTCACAAAAAAGGGCACGAACACATAAACGATCAAACAGAATTTAGACACTTGAAATTTTCAAAGTTAGTGCATTTTTATGCAGACATGAAATTTAAAAAATTTAAATTAAAGGTATTCTATCAATTAATATAATTATGACTGTTTAATTTTGACAACTTGCTGTATCTTGGAAAGAAACTGTAAGAGACAAGCTCTTGAAATTTTCACAAACGCTTAACTAATAAATTCCAAAATTAAAAACAAAAATCGCCAAAATGATAAAAGCGCTTAAATGAAAAGTATCACCAAAAATAAAATAAGGCGATAAATTTAAAAAAAATCACCAATAGAAAAAAGGTCGCAAAAAAAATAAAAATAAAATCGACGGAAATCGAAAAAATCACTAAGGACGATGTCGACAACGTTCAACTTATCGCACACTTACTTAAACCGGGTTTCCATCTGTGTGCCATTTGCCAAACAAGCATAAAAAAAGCGTAACCACTAATTACAAATGAAAAACTTTTAGATTCTGACAAGTATTTATTAAGTTAAATAGTTCCATATATAACTAATAGACAATTTTATAGAATCCAGCATGATTGCAAACTGTTTAAATCAATAAATACAAGTCTGAATCAAGCAGTTTTTCATTAGTAATTAGTTGGTTACGCTTTTTTGGGCAAATGACACACAAGGAATGCAGATGTAAACTCAGCCTTACATTCAAAACAAAAACAAATTTTAATATTTTGTTGTTGTTTCAAATGTAAATATTTGAAAAGTCGAACGTTGTCGACATCATGGGATTGGCCCTAAAACTAAAAATATGTGTTGAAAAAAAATAAACGACATAAACGAAAAAAAACGCCAAATTCAAATAAGCGCCTATACTAAAAAAATCCCCAAAAATCGAAAAATATGTACTGTAATAAAACAAAAACCGCCGTATTGAAAAAACGCCAAAACTCAAAAAGCGTCAATACTAAAAAATCCTAAAAAACCAAAAAAAAATCGCCAAAAAGACACAAGCGCCATACGGAACTATTCGTGTGACATAATGACAACTAGTACAAAAATGACATTACTTTTGCTCTATCCACATTTTTTTTTTTTTTGACAAATCTAAAGTATAGGGTGTTTTTTTAAGAGGTATAGAACTTTGAATTGAAATAAAACACAAGAAAATCGTTTTAATGTCCATCAATTTGGCTTTATTGGAAGGATAATTTTATGCCATTAATGTTTAAATATGATTTCGGGCATGTGGCCGCCGCGGCTGGCTCGAATAATGCCAATTCTACAGGTCCAATTTTCAACCACTTTTTCGAGCATATGGGGCCGTATGTTAGCAATAACGCCACGAATGTTGGCTTCCAAGTCCCCTAACGTTTCTGGTTTGTTGGCGTAGACGAGCGACTTCACATATCCCCAAAGAAAATAATCCAATGGTGTCAAATCACACGATCTTGGTGGCCAACTGACAGGTCCATTCCGCGAAATTATGCGCTCATCGAATGTTTCCTTCAATAAATCGATTGTGACGTGCGCTGTGTGGCATGTAGCGCCGTCTTGTTGGAACCACAACTCATCCACATTCATGCCATCCAATTCGGGAACAAAATAGTCGGTTAGTCGGCTCCAATTGCTGTGCACGGTGGCGAATCGATTCATTCGGGTCCTCTTCAACACTTTGCTCTACAGCGGCAATTGTTTCTTCGGTGCGCACTGTTCGACGTCTCTGCGGATGCGTATCATCACATAGAGTAAACGTAGTGCGAAAACGATCCATGGTTAACCGAATTAATTGCTCTGATGGACGATTATGTCGACCATAAAATGGACGGAGCTTGCGGTAAACTTCGCGAACTGAACCATTATTTTCGAAATAAATTTGCACGATTTGCAAGCGTTGTTCTTTTGTCAACCTGTTCATGATGAAATGGCAAACCAAACTAAATATTAATCACTTGACAGCTGACAAAATGGCCGCCAGTTAAAAAAGTGATGCCAACTTAAAGTTCTATACCCCAATAAAAAACACCCTTTATTTTGCATTCTATTGGCTTTTCATTATTATAAGGTTGCATAAAATGATTAGAAATATATATAAATAATTTGATATTAACGTGTGCGGTTTTACCTTTTCAAAAACTTGAATAATGAGTTGGCATTTCTACGCAATAGTTGTTGTACTACTCGTACAAATAATTATGGATGCAAAATGATACATTTATTTTATTTAAGAGAAATAAATGTCTGTGTGCGTTTTTTCTTCTATTTGGATATTGAATGGCATTTTTAATCAAAGATCTCCTTATACATATTTCAATATTTATTATGTTGACCAACATGTGCAGCAAATATTAATTAAGTTGCACACAAATTTTTTCCAAATATAAGAAGACGTAAATATGTTTAATATTCATTAATATTATATGTTTGTCTGTCTTACTTTTTTATAATAATATATCCATGGTGTAATTATGCAGGTGACAGCGTAAGGATTTCTTATACAAAAATACGGCAACCATAGCTGTGTAAAGAACCGAAGAATGTCAAAAGTACAAAAATAATTGTACTAAAACCAAAACAAAATCGAAGTTTTTGACATTCTTCAGCTACAAAGCACATAGAGCAAAAAATTATCAGCTGAAGTAGCGCTGCCACCTAGTTAGATACACCTTGAATATATCTATGTATGTATTTATTATTTAATTATATTAATATATAAATCTTAAGATTTTTGTTACTTGTCATTCATGTGTTAAATTTTTTTATATATATAATTTAATATATAATTATATGAATAAAAATATATGTATGTATGTATATACATTTACATATATGTATGTAAAATATGAATAATGAAACCATTTACCTTGCGAGACATTGCGACTCAACGAATCCATGCTGCCACTCAAGCCATTTTGAGCATTCCGATCTACAGTATTAAGATCCGCTGAACTTTCATTGGGCTGCAAAGTTCGTGGTATATCTACAATATTTCTTTGCGCACTGCTTTCATCACCTAAAATTTGTGAGCAATCCAAACCTTCCGGCAGACGTAGAATGGCAACGGATAAGTACATGTCCAATGCCTTTTTAATTAGAAAAAATATTAAACAAAAAATAATTTTGCAAATAAATTCGCTCTAAAATTATCTAATTTAATTTTACTGATACTTGAAGATAATATTAAATCATAAAAAACACATGCAAATCAAAAGTGTAAAATAAATAAATATGTATATCGGTCGCTTACTTGAACAACAACATACTTATACATATGTATATAAACAAAATTATTTTACAGAAAACGAAAAGAAATTTTACTTTTCTCTAAAGAGTTGAGTATAAAAGATATTTGTTTAAAAAATTTTTCACAATATAAATAACGATATGAAAAATCTCTTTATATGAGTCATGACATTGTTCAAGTTAATGAGCGATATGTCAATGGTGGCAACAAGTGATCCTTTAAAAAGGGATATTATTGTTTCTTTAGCTGAACTTACCTTATGCATAATATTGAAATATTGATTTAAATCCTTGTGTTCACATGTCTGCCAATCTGCCTTGTAGCCCATTAATAAAATGTTCGGTTTCAGTTTGCCTATGCCTGACGCCTGCATGTGTGTGGGGTAGAATTGAAAAATATAAAAGAAAAAATCAATTAAATCAAAATTAATTAGAATAACATGAAATTATAAGGGAAGTACTAAATGAATACAAAAGTAAATATAATAATATGGTTTTATAGTAAAACACAGTCATAACGAGCTGTTATGAAACGTTCACATCTCATATTTCATATTTCACGATTGATATTAGCGCAAATATTAAACTCTAATTTTTAAACAAAAATAATTTACAAAGCAAAGGAATATATAACTTTAGGATAAATTGTAAAAAAATTGCAATTGTTTCACAATTTGTTACGGATAAATTTATAAAAATTTTACTTCAAATGTCTGCGAAACTCCAGAAATTATCGAGTATATGTACATATCTGTGGCAATAAATAATAATGGCTTTTGTTTCTTGTTCTCTTCTTCAAGATCTATCACTCAACTAAATTTCAATTAAAAAAAGTCATTATTATACCTGATTTACATTAAGCATTTTTTCATGACATTTCATGAATTTTGTTGCACGAAACTTTTTCTATTTGCTAATTCTAGAGCTATAAAAGAGAATTTAATATAAAAAATGGCGTAGAATGAATCTCTGATGCATTTTTGGAAACTTTTTTGATATAAGTTGCTTCTCCAGGCCTCCTATTGGCAAATAAAAAATTTTCATGCAACTAATTTCATGAAAAAAATGCTTAATGTAAATCAGGTATTATTAAAACTATACGCATTTATATTTTAACTTAAGTCTTCTTGGAAAATAATACGTAAGCAATAACATCTTACCTCAACTTATTTTTTTTCGGTAGCTACATCAATATTGAAATATTTGAGCATAAAAGCTTGTATACACTTAAGTTCAATAACTAACATCACATCCAAATTATTCTTCATTTAAAAAAAAAACTTATATTTAAATAAGCTTTTAATAAATTATCTTATGTCAGGTTTTCCGCATTTTTCAATTTAACCTAAAGCACTTATCTCGATTTACCATCAATAAAAATTGTTTTGCCTTTCAATATAATAGCTTAAGCGCACTTTAATTTTTATTTTTCTAACAATGGATTTTTTTATAACATCTTAACTAAAAAACAGCAAATATTAACTAATAAAGCGTTTTCTTTTTTCCACGTACAGGCCAAACGGCTGGACCGATTTTCATTTAGTTTTCTCTTTGTTTGAAAGATGACTTGACCGAGATGGTTCTTAGCTATGTTTGAAGAAATTCGGTCCAGCCGTTTAGAAGATATAACATCTTTTCTGAAAAAAGTCGGGGGGTTTTTAAAATTTTTAATTTTTGTTATTATACGTGTTTCAACACTATGAAATAAAACTTATCTTTCATTTAGATCTATTCTCGTTGACGTCATCATTTTAAAGGGAAATATAAACAACACCTTGACATAACCGTGTCAATAAAATATTTTCATGTACAAATTATACAACAAACGACAAGAGGCCTGATATTTTGTTTTATTTCGACTGTCACTTTGAATTTAACGATTTTTTCCTTAAAATTTTCCAAACCTAAAAATCTATTGTATATGATAGTCATCATTTATTTGTATAAAAATATGCACATTTACACTGCAAACCATTTAAATAAGTAAATAAATGTTACCAATTTTGAACAAATAATATATCTAGTGAATCAAGTATTTTTTAAAGAGAAGTGCCACTCAGGCAATTAATGCTTACTACTATTAGTTACTAGGTGTTACATTACCTTCTTTAGGAAAGGGATAGTGATAGAAGACAGGTGGTGAAGGAAGAGATAAAAGAAAGCTTCATTCTTCTACAACTTTGCTTTGTGCACACTTTTTAATCATGCAATGTTGCAGCGCCTTCTGGTGTCAAATGAGGCGTATTAAAGTTTTGAAGCTGTTTTTATTAGCCATTTTGGTTACTTTACTTTGCCGATGATTCTGCTACACAATACCGATGAAGGAGAGCGCTCTGATATTACATTAGGATTAGTATCTGTTGAAGTCTGTATAGTACAGTGACCAGTGAATATGCCTTCATTTTCCTGCAACAACTAATGCAAAGGGACACTAATGCACATCAGTAAAATGCGTGGTGTTGTTATTTAATGACAGTCGGATACAGGGATTGAACCCAGGATCTTCTGTTTTGTAGTCAACGTGCTAACTACTTAAGCCAACGCCACCCTCGTATTGTGGTATTACAAAATTTTGGACTTTTAAACTCAATATTCAACCCTATCGAGAACATTATTTTCCTCGAAAGCTTTTCCTTTTTTCAAAAATTGCAATGCTATATAATTTTTCCCTCGAAACAATTTCATTTTCTTTAAGTCCCTTTGTCATGAAAGATATATATGTATATTTTTTACTGGAATTTTTAATTTTTCAAGAGAACTGAATTATAGTATTTTCAATATTTTCCTGCCAATCAAATAGCCAAAGTTATAAATATTTATTTTTACAACAAGTACCTAATTTACATTAAGCATTTTTTGCATGAAATTAGTTGCATGAAAATTTTTTATTTGTCAATTGGAGGCTTGGAGGAGCAACTCATATCAAAAAAAAAATGTCAAAAATGCATCAGAGATTCATTCTACGCCCTTTTTTATATAAAATTCTCTTTTATGGCGCTGCAATTAGCAAATAGAAAAAGTTGCGTGCAACAAAATTCATGAGAAAATGCTTAATGTAAATCAGCTAAAGGTCAGTAAATAATATTCATGATTCTCAAAAATAATTTCTTGTATAATTGATATGCAGCAAAATTTATGGCGGTTGTATACCAAAGAATTATTTTTCACTGCGCTTGCAATTTAACTTGAAACCCAAAAGTTGTGCATATTTTAGTGTTTTTGTTGGAAAAATTGTTACAATTTAAGTTTAACATTTATTAAAGCACTAATAATTCCAAATTATTATTTTACTGAAAAATTACTGAATAAAATAATAATTTTAAAATTATTATTTTACTTATTGATTTTCAATTAATTTTAAAGCTGTACAAATCTTCTTGCCGTTTAACATTTATTAACGCACTAATAAACAAAATTAAATTTGTTTGACTTTCAATTCAATTCACTGAGAACTTACAGCGGAGAAAAATACACGTCAGATTCATGATAGCATTTTTCCCTTCGATGGAAATAAAATTTAAACTTAGGAATAAAATTTGATTTGAACAAATGTTCCACTTGACGATAGGAATGAATGAATTATTAACGATAAGACTGAAGTATTAGTTTCTAGTAATATGGAATCTACTGACGAATATGTACCGACAGTAAAGCAGCGATGTATAAACAATATCTATTTGGATTTATGAATGTTGTATGTTTCTTAATGGGATTACGAGATACTATAACCTAGATTCACTCCCGGTGCCTCGGAACGGGGGTGAAATGATTTACATAGTGGATGAGTTAGCGAAAGATGGGACTTTACTGTCAAACTGACGACCGGATCAAATGAAATGAAATGTAGCAAATCACACGTAGAGCAGAAACCGTCCACAATTTCGCAGACTAGGTGCATGGACAAAATTAGCGTGGGCACGATACAAATCCATATTATGGTCCGCGTTCTCCAGTACCAGTATTAACAGTCCACTGCCACATACCAGGATAATAAATCTGTAGTGTATTGATTTCTATAGAAAGTGTCACGGCTGAGTTTAGGTGGAAATGGATGAACACTCTCACTCGCACGTTCTTGCTGATAAAAGTAGTTTTTCATTTCTGCAGAGTCCTCCAAATATATCGGAATGCGATATAAGTACAAATTTATTCATACAAAATTCAGATTGGTTTAGTATAAAACAAATGGGATATGGGATCATTAAGGGAATCATTTTACGCAACTGCCCAGACATCACAATCATCACGATCCAATCCGTTTCTCATCTAACTGGCAGCGCGTAAAACTTAAAGTGGGGTACACACTATCGAACATGAGTGACAGTTTTGCTCAAATTTTACATTGATCGATAGTGCGAACACGAATTTCGTCAGTCAACAGTCAACCACAGAATTTTTTGTGGTTGAGTGATAGTCAGCGGCCAAATTGGTTTTTGACTGATAGTGTGTACCAAAAAGCGTCAGTCAAGAGATATTTTTGAGCCATAAACAACACAAGATGGAAGCGGAAAATTATTTTTTTTTAAGAAATCTACATAATTTTATGAAATTCAAGGTTGTGTGTGATATTAAAGATAAAATATTAACACTATATCGTATGAGGAGTTGTTAGAGATAAGAAAAGATTAGAATAATGCATTATAAAAAAATGTTGTTAGCAATAATGCGTATTCAATTTGTGTTTTTTCTGTGTTTGTGTATCCAATTTTTTTCTTGAATGAAGGTTTGAGTGTCGAACATGATCGATAGCCTGAACAGCCAACACTATCATTGAAAACTAATGACTTTTTGACTGTCACTCATGTTCTATAATTTGTACCCCACTTAACCTAAATGCATGTTTCACGATATCGAAAGAAAACTTTCCATTTACAATTTACATTGAAAACAAAAACAATATGCAACATAATTTGTTGTTTTTCTTTAATATAAATTTTCAGTCGAAAGTTTTCTTTCCATATCGTGAAACGGGCCATAACTATATCGAGCCATAACCGCCAAAAAAGCTTAACCTACACATTTTTTTGGATATGGTTTTTTACGAAAATCGATTATTTACAAACGAAAATAATCCAATTTGGTCAAAAAATTATGTTCGAAAATTATGTCGCTTACGCCTTTTTGGCCGTTATGGCACGATGTATTGTAAATATTTCATAAGTCGAAATGTAAAATTTTCCATAAAATTATGGATTAAAATAAATATAATGACAGTACATTGTTCCTTTTTGCTTTTTGGAAATCATCGACATAAAAAAGTTTATATTTTTATTTTTATTTTTATTACCTTCCAATGGAAATTTTAATAATACATATGTACATATTTACTAACCTGCATTAGGGATCTTGATCCAGACTCCAAATCTTCACCATCAACCAAAGAATAAAAGCCTTTGACACGATGACGCCGGAACCATGCAGTCGCACGTTCTTGTAAATAATTACGATAACGTTGTGAACTTGATCCACGCAACACATGACCACACACCATGAGCGAAAGATTCTTGGTAAGCATGTACGCAAAGTCAACAAGTACCGGACGTGTATTTGGCAAGCCACTCAAGACCAATATTTGTGGGCGATAGTTTTTTACATGCTCCTCCACATTATTCAATTGCTGCACCGATATCAAAGCATTCTTGTACGTTTGTGCTTGTGTTGTGGACCCCCAATTGACGTCTGGCTTCCGATAGGCAACAATTAAGTACAATGCCAGAACAGCGGCAAATGTAATCAGAGCTGTTGCCCATGATATCAAGAACATTACAGCAACGCACAGTATCGAGCCCAAAAGACTTAACCACATATTGTAGTACTGGTAAGAGAAATGGGAAAATTGTACAATCAATCAAATGGAATTAGACGATTTTTTGCGACCAAATAGAAGTTCAAATTACTTCTACATTTATTTTTATTTATTGATATTTATTTCAATTACAATGGGAAATTGCCTTTTAGTTATTCTGGAAAATCTACAATAATTTTTCATCTTCAATGACTTCATTAGATTATTTTTTAATAATCCAATCAAGTATTTTGTAAAATAAATAAAGCTGTACATGCAAAGTGTTAAAGGTTTCTTTTAAATTATTTCACTTGCCATTTGGTCATAGTACTTGTATTCCATAAGATTTATGACAATGAAATTAATATCAATGGATTAACAAAATAAAAAAAGGGAAAATATATGTACATTAGGGCCATAACTTTTTTGATTTTCTTGCACATATCAAAATGGCCATAATATAGTCGAAAAGATTATTGAAAACTATTTTAAAAATGCTACTACTTTTACACTCTAAAACATTAGACCAAATTTAGGATCATATTTTGTCTAAATTGTTGTTGAAATATTCGTATTGTCTAAATTTATATCGATTTTGTAGTTATTTGTATCAAAAAAACAATATTTGTCTAATTTTACACAAAAATATAAATCTGCTTTTAGATATGTTTATTTTTAAACAAAGTGTGCTTAAAAAACAGCTAGATATGCCTAAATAACGTCAAAATGTTGAAAACTAAGCATATGTGCGTAAAGCAGCGGAAATATGTTTAACAAGAAGAAAGAAGAAGCTCAAAAGTACACATGTTCTAACAGAAGCACGCCATATTAATATAAAATTAATTAAAATTCAAATAAAGCTATTTTTAAATAATAATTGTATGTGTTTTATATAAATAGTAATAAGTTAATATTGTAAATAATGCACAAATTGAGTAAAAAAATTATTAAATTAACTGCCACTTTATAGAAGCCATGTAAAAATTCTCGCCTGCCTATTTATATTGAAAACAAAAACAAATTTTGAGTGCTTTGTTTTTGTTTTCAATATAAATAGGCAGGCGAGAATTTTTACATGGCTTCTATAAACTGGCAGTAAAGCTTTGAGTTAAGACAGTATTGTTAAACAAGTGCGATATGTATACATACTTATGTTAGAAACAAAGTTACTCAAATTTTAGAAATTTATTTTTCATTTTTATTCAAATTCTAAAAATTATATGTAAAATTTAAAGCAAAACGTAAATTTTTTATGTTAATTCAGTAAACCTTTTTATCAATAAATTTAATTAAACACATGTATTAATTGCATTTTTATTAAAAAAAAACAAATTTTAAAATTAAACACAAGGGGGAAACTAAACACAAATAAAAATTGTTAAACATATTTTGTTCAAAATTAAACATATAGTGCTCAAAAATCAACAAAACGTTGAAAAAATATAGTTGTGTAATTTTAGGTCGAAAGTAGTCTGTAAAGTGTTGCCTACTATTATCGACGTAATTTTCAACAAAAGTGTTTTAGAGTGTATACTCTCTTGCATTGTTCAAACATCAAACAATCCAAAATAATGCATCTTATCGCCGTCAAAATACAATTACAAGCAGTCAGTCAGTGAAAGAACATTGCAAGTAACTGACAAAATCATGAAATGAAATTGTCGAAAATAATTGATAAATGTTACAGAGATAAAAAGAGAAACGTTAATGCTAATTATCATTATTTTCGATAAGCTGAAAAAAAAAGTAAACGAAAAAACAATCTTGTTGTAAAATACGTTTTTTGGCTCTCCTGCAAAATTATTATTTTGTCCCTTACAACGTTATTCGCGGCTAACCTTCAATTAAACAAAATTTTTCGGTTTACTATTTTACAGCATATTGAAATTTTTTTATTTAAAATTAATGTAACATTTTTTGGAAAGATTTAAAAAAAATCATTTTGGTGTGTGAAATTTTTATTCAAAAATTACCCAAATTATTTTTCTTTTTTTTTCGTAAATAACACAACACTCGCCATCGCGTGGTGCTAAGGCCACAATTTGGTTATAGCCCTAATGTACATTCATGTGATAGAAATCGAATGGTTTTAAAACTCTGATTTCAAATTTCATATGATTTCTGGAACAAATATTGAGCCGTTTCAATTTCTGTATTTTTTTTACGTAGACCAGAGAAGATAGAGCACAAACAATATGCGTAGAACAATTTTGAACAGATTTTTAAAATTTTTTTTTTTAACGTTACAGCTCAATTATCGAAGTGTTTTATCTGTTCCATAAAATTCGCTACAACTCTTTCCCAGAAATTATGAAACTGGTGGCTAAATTTGAGCTTTTCGGGCATGTAAGTGATGTGAAAAATTGTACCCCTGAACGTTTCTCAAGAATATTGCTGTTGTAACCCGTAGTGCTGAGTAATACACAGGTTTGTCCATTATTTGTCAATCTTTGGAGTTTCGCATTGATTAATGATTTTATATGGCCGTAGTCTTATTTTCAATAAGACGTGAAAAGTTTCCTAACCGTGTGATTTCTCGAAGAGCCCACCGAGATCTTGTGGCTTAGCACCTTTATTAGACTTTTTTCTTTGGGCCTACACTCGATTCAAAATATCGTTAACTAATAGAGAACATACAGCCGCAAATATGGGAATTTGTGCCGCAAAATTTCTTGAGAATGCCCGTTTCTTTACAATTAAATAAAAATCTTAAAAATTCTCGTTTTTTACATATCAAAATAAAACCTCTTTGTGGAAAATCCTTTACAAAATGGAAGTACTGATCACGTGAATTATTTTTTCGATTTTCATCACAAGCATATACATATCTGTGGCAATAAGGAAAAAGTGCTAAGTCATATTTTACTGTTTTGCAGGAGAGCACTTTTATGTGTTCAAGTTGATTTTCAGAAAATTATTTCTTTTACAGTTAAATTGGAAAATTATATTTTAACCTTAATTTTTTTTAAGACAACATCGTTCTACACACTACAAGTAATAAATTTAAGTTGAAATATATCAAAGTATGACCTCAATTAAGCTATTATTTTAAATAATATAAGAAGTCTAAAAAAGATAAGTCGCAAGTCATTGTATTATAACTTCCTGAAGAATCACACAATTTAATTGAGATTTTGACCAGGGGTACATTCAAATATGCAAATTACAGGGGCATCATTAACTGAAAATCAGTTTATCTCGACTTAAGCACTTTTTCCTTTTTGCCACAGATATGTAGTCGTATATCAATGCTGGTCAACGAGAGAATGGTTTTCGTGTATTTGTTTGGCACTCCGGTGCCACTTTGACCAGCTATGATATACATATATCGCTACCTTAATTTAGAAAGGCCCTAACTAAATATTTTTTTGAAATCAGAATTTTTTGTATATTTCGCTAGAAGATCATCTAATGTATCGAAAAATACAAAAGCCTCGATATCAAAAAAAAAAAAAAAAAAAAATTAGTTAGGACCTTTCGTTCCGTGTGCTCAAAAAAAACTAAGCAAAAACCAAGGAAACAATTCTTACATGCGTGCAAACATCATTCGTCGCTTTCTCTGTGACGACGAAATGAAAGAGGATAAGCATGTGTGTGATTTTCTGATCCACAATTGTGGTATGGCGTTCGGTTCACTACCATAAAGTTGCATTTGTGAGAAATTATGTTTTCTTTGTCCATACATTTGTATACATATTTTTTTTAAACAATTACAATTACAAATTCATAACAATTTTTAGTAAATGAACCCAACTAATATTTTCATATTATTAATGAAATGAAGCAAAAAAGTGTTTTCTTATTTATATAAATTTTTTTGGGAAATTGATTGTTGCCCGAAGATTTCAACGCAATTATTATAACAATACAAGAAAACCAATCTGTCACAAAAAATACGTGAAAAAGCGCCTTTTGTTAAGGTGCAATTAGACGAGCCATAGCCATATCCAAAACAAAATTCAATTGGTTTCTATGGTGAGAGTTATGGCATTATGGCGAGTCATCTATAATCGAATACAGTGTTGCACATCAGTTTGGTTCCAACGGCTATTTTCTATGGCTATGGTTATATCACGTCTGATTGCACCTTTATACGGCTCTACATTTGTGATAATGCTTTAAATTTATTTTACATAATTAATTACTATACAATAAATAATAAAAATACGATGTAATGTTTTCTGAAACGTGTTTCATGAATTCAAAGAATTTCTTAGATTCGATGAATTCCCAAGAATTCATTAAGTATACACATATGAATATGTTCAGCATTTATGCAGGGAATTTGATCAGTGTAGTTACACACAATTTGTAAAATAATACTTACTTGGAAAGTTGGACGCCAACCGACCGGTTTGGCTAAACTGGCATGAAATGTGCTAAAATTAATCAGCATATAAGCGGCCAAAAAGAAATTCGATATGAGCGGAGCGATAAGGTTAAGTTCGCCAATCAATATGAAGCTGCACTCATCCGAAGTGTAAAGGCATCAATCAGCAAGATATTTCCAAAATAAAAGCAAACAAACAAATTAGTTAAACAAGAAGCATTGATTTATATAAAACAAAATAACCCAGTGAACATCTTTTTCTCATAATACCTCAGCGAAAGGTCAACTGAACTTCTTTTAAGCATTTCAAAAAAAAAAAACAGTCAACACTTTATATAAGTACATTTCACTTCTCGAGAGAGTATAGGTTTAATTTAGTTTTCTGAAAATGTTTTAGTATTATTCATTAAACACATTGAAGATGTCACTGCTCTCATAGCAAAGCTACACAACGACACGGCTACAAACATTGTTCGACTGCTTTCGTCGCCGAGTAATAGTCAGCTTTTTAAAAATATTGACAAAGATAGCAAAATCGTAAGCACCTGATATTGAAGTAGAGCCACTTTTAAATATTCCACACTTATATATGTATAAACGGAATTGCTAAGTCTTGGTCCAGACTTGCCATTTTTGTTGCAGCAACTTTTTATTTTTTATTTATTTCAATACTCTCGCGCATATTCAAGAATTACAGGAACAATGAATTGCAAGTCTGGACCGAGATTTACAAAAAATTTACTTGTATATCACGTAAAATTATTTATAATAAATTATAAATTATTTTCGATAGCATCATAATACTTGTATCGTTTGGGTGGCTGCATATTTCCGGAAAGAAAAATAAAAAGCTTCAGATTAAAATAATCGTTTGTCAAAATGGGATCTGACGATTCTACTTGGTTACTTGTAGTTAACACGCAGCCACGTAAACCATCCAATAATAACCGATTGTTAGACTGAGACTCCTTCAAAGATTATTTTAAAGTATTCCTGGAAGTTTTAAGTGAAATTTATTTGCTGGCAGTTAAGCCTTATCTGTATGCATTTCATTGTTGCTTCACCAAATCAGTAGACTTCAACCACACATTTTGAACAGTCACAATCCTATTATATTATGCACAGACTCTCAAAAACCATTTCAGAATTTACAAATAATAATATTTTTGAAAATCATAAAAGAATAAAATAAGCGTAGTACGCTTATAAGCTTATACAAAACCCAGCAAACAGTTTGTATTCGATATGAATCTATGTTATTTTTCTACAAAATTACAAATATATTGGATTTTTTTTTATTTTATAAGAGAAAGCACCAATCAAATGCATATTGACATGCTTAACCACCTGCAAGCAAATTTCCCTTAAAACTTCTAGGAATAATTTAAAATAATCTTTGGAGGAGTCTCAGTCAAAAATCGGTTATTATTGGATGGTTTAGGTGGCTGCTTGTTAACTACAAGTAATCAAGTAGATTCGTAAAATCCCATTTTGACAATCGATTATTCTAATCCAAAGCTTTTTATTTTTCTTACCGGAAATATGTAGCTACCCCAAACCATATTATGATGCCATGGAACATAATTTATAATTTATTAGAAATAATTTTACGTGATATAAGTACATTTTATGTAAGTCCAGGTCCAGACTTGCAATGCATTGCTTCTGTAATTCTTGAATTCTTAAAAATATTTTTAGAAAGTTCAACAGAATATTCTGCCCACGGTCTGGTATAATTTCTGGTACAGACCACACAGATTTTGTTTGGTAAACGTTTTAATTCGTTATTTCGATAGCGAACAATAGCAAAAAAAAAAAAAAATTAAAACGCGCGAGCATACTTAGTACGCAAGCGAACCAATTACTAGCATGAACAAAATAACATTTTAAAAAATTTCGAGTAATCACAATTTTTACTGATGGTTGAAGTGCCAAAACAGAATTTATTTAACCCTAGAACGTCATCCTTATTTTTTTGTGCCGTAACGTCACCCTCCGTCGTTTTGACTACGAGCTACTTCAAGAGCCAATAAAAAACGTCGTGAGCAAAACTAAAGCTATGTACAGACAGATTTTCAGATCTTACAATATTGTCAGATCTGGCAATGTGCTGACAATGTACTGGCAATCGAAAATTGCCAGCACAATATTCCTTGTCAGTTCACACGGTTGTCAGAAAATCTTACAATTTATTGCCAGACGGCTGTATGACAATAAATTCATCTGACAAAATCGTCAGTAGAAAAATTGCCAGTTCACACGGTTGTCATATGCACAAATTGTTAGATCTGTTGTTATGCGTTGCCAGACTTAAAGCATTTGATAGAAATTGTTAAATATTTATCGTTTGTGTTTGTGTTAAATGCAAAAAGTGAAAGTATAAATTATTATGGACCATAAAGAACCAATTGCAATTATTTTGTCTGTATATATTTTATTATAAATTTTTTTCTTTAAAATCAAGCGTGCGCAGTGTTGCCCATAGAAAGAATTCTCTTACAATGACGCCATTGTCAGATGGATAAACTTCGCACATCTGACAATATTAAAATGTCTGACAAATATCTGGCAATAATTTTACAATGTGTTCACACGATTGTAAAATGTCTGACAATTTGTTGTCAGCTGCTAATCTTGCAATGGACTGACAATGCTTTTTCTGGCAACGACGTCTGACAAAAATTGTCAGTTCACACGGTTGTAAGAAATTTTGTGCACATTTTACTGGCAATATTGTAAGATCTGATAACCGTCTGTACATAGCTTAAGTATCCAAATAGATTTATTATTGATATTTAATTAGTTTTTAATTATTATATAATGGAATTCGTCTATATTTTTTTTTGTTGTTTAACGTAAAATTAAAATTCTTTCAATTGGCATTTTTTTCTTAAAACAAAGCATTTTTAACATCAATTCAATGAACTATTACACATTTTTTCCATTAAGTCTTGTAGTTTCTTATAATAAATACGAGGGCGGATCAATAAGTCCGTGACTTTTCGAACTTCCCCGTAGTTATATGAAACGCAACACTGTTCCCATCAAGTACCACCAATTTAATAGACTACTGTCAAAATTTGAATAAGTGTCGTCATTTACTGTGCGTTTAACAGCTGTTCAAAACATACAACCTCGTGTATTTTTCTAAGAATGGAAAAAATTGAATTTCGAAAGCTCGATAAATAGAATGGGGACTCTGCACCACCGATTTCAATGGTAAAAAGTGGTTTACTGGCTCGTTGTGGTCGCACAAGTACAAATGACGCTAAACGTTCTGGACGGCTAAAAAAGCAACATTAGTTCCGAGTAACTAACATTAGCGATTAACGCTATACGAAAAACTAAACAAACAGAAAAAATATGTTTTAAATCGAAAATAAGAACGCGCGTCGTCATTTTGACGAAGTATTTCGATGCAGGGTTAGGTTAATATGCAGGTTTTTTTATTGAAATTATACATATTTTATACCCAAACACTCGGCAATATGCTGAAGATATGACCAGTAAAAAATTTTAGACTCGTATTCGATATAAGTACAAAAAAATCAACAGTAACTGGAAAATTTTTCTTTTTATTTCAAAAATTTTTCTTACAACCGCGGAATTTTTCTTTCTACACAAAAAAAATTATAAGCCTCATATGATCAAACTATATTATTCACAAAAAGATGGGTTATTTCAGCAAAAAAAAATTTCACTGGGTTAATATAGAAACAGAACTTCCCCACACTGAAAATAATACATGCAACATTTTCTTTCTTAAAATAAACGTAACTCTCATTCATATTATAAAATTAATTTTATAATTTCGAAAATAACTAAGACTGATTTTATATTAAAGAAATTTTAGCCTTTTTGTCCACGTCAATATCTTCCTTTGAAAAATTTCATAATGTAAGTAAGTTTTTTTTTTCTTTGTTAACTATTAAAGTTTTAAAACAAGTTAATTTGATTATTTACTAGACACTTATATAGGTATATGTATGTATTTTGTACATATTAGGAAAAAAATTTGGTGGTTACTTGCTAAAATGTTGCATATTTTTGTCTCAGTGTATGTATTTTTGTATATACTTGCAATACTTACGCTACAGCTATTACAAATGTCAAAACATAACCACGAACTGGTTCATTATTTTTGCCAAAACCTTTGGCAAACCAAACAATTTTTGGATAAAGTTCGTCTTTGCAAAGAGCCTAAACACAAACACAAGCAAGAGACTAATGTCATTTTTTATTTTTTATAACAATCACAATAAATTTAGTTGTAATTGAATTGTTGACAGATTTTACCTGGAAAACTTTTGGTGCTGATACTAAACTGGCCAGTGCTGAGGATAAAGTAGCCGCAAAGCAACCGGCGTAGATTAATGGACCAAAACCCGACACTAACTCAATTACTTGAAATGAGTTTTGTAGGCCATATTGGCAAGGAACTGAAAGAAAAGAAAATGATCAGTATTAAGAGAAAAAATAAATAGGATTATCGTCTTCATAAGAAATTTATGAAAAGTTCAGTTGTTTATGTGTTTTTTGTTCTTGTTCGTTCCCAAGATGAGTTTTAAATTTAAAAGGATAACAATAATATCAATTACGATATTTATTCAGTTTTCTAAGGCAAAAAAAAGAAGGGAAAAAGCTTGCAACTCCTTTGTTAGCTACAAGGGTGAAGTGAAGATAGCAAAATGTTTTCTTTTAAAGTTATTCTCTTCCAAAATAGTAAAATCATATTGTCTCATTTAAAGTGAAGCATCCGAAAAAATTTATAATTTAATGAATGTGTACGTGATTTTGCTCATATTAAAGTTCATCTTGCAATTCTCTCTTATTTGATGGGAAAGCAGAAGTTTCATTAAAGAATAATTTTCTTTTTCGTAATGTGTATTTTTTTTTTGTATTCTCTATTTCTATTGAATTTAAATAAATTTTAACGCTTGATATTGTCACACGATGAGTGAAATCCATGTTAGATAAACATGGAAAATAAATATACTCGGCTCAATTCGCTTTGAAAAATGTATGGTTTTGATCAAGACAAATTTATATAAGATATACTCAGCTCAATTCGCTTTGAGAAATTTTTGACATCCAACGTATATTCAAATTACAAGCGGGAAAATAGTCACCTGAGCCCTTGCGGCCACCTAGTATGGATTCGCCTTGCTTTTGATGTAAAAAAAATGTAGTAGAGAATGTGTTTTGACATCTAACGTACATTCAAACAACAAGCGGCGAAAATAGTCTAGGCGTTTTCTATAAAAACTTTAAAGATCGATAAATAACTCGGGAAATATGGGTCGCCGCCAAATTTTTGCATTAATTTTTTTTCTATAATTTTTCAAGTTACTATCAGATAAGCTATTTAAAAATCATACTTTAGATACTCTTCACGATTTCCTATAAAAATTTCAGAGCCCCATAACTCCGAAAATATGGGTCGCCGCCAACTTTTGTATTTAATTTTTTTTCTTATTTTTTTATTTTCTTTCACCTACTAAGCCAACGATATATTGTTTTGATTCACTTCACTTGTGCCACCTGTGTCTTACATACACAAAAATGGCATATACAATGAGAAATTTGATTTTTATATAAATATGTGAATTGTTGTTAATTTTTAAAAAAAAATTGAGCTTGTTATGATTTTTCTTTTTCAAAATATGATTTTATTTCCGGCAAATGATGATTTTCTGTGCAAAGCTTCTGGCAGCCCTGCTGATGTACATGTATGCCGTTTGTATACGCACCCATGCGTAGGAAGAAGCAAGCATCACAAATTCTTTCGTCACGAAGTAAGTATTCTCTTCTAAACCTCCATATCTACAATAACTGAAACAAATGCCTTGGAAAGACTGTCTTTTAGCATTTGTTTTAGAAGACTTCGCTGTAGTAAAGAATTTGAAAAATCCCTCATGTCTTGAAAGTTCTTTTAAATGGTCTTTTGCAGGCGTCTATTATAACTACAATACCAATTATTGCACAATAATATCCCAAATTTGCAGAAATTTTCATTTATTTTTTTTAGTTTCAAAATTTGTGTGTTTGTGCGTGTGTGTGTGTGTGTGTGTGTGTGTGTATGTGTGTGTTTGTGTGTGTGTTTATGTGTGTGTGTGTGTGTGTGTGTGTGTGTGTGTGTGTGTTTGTGTGTGGGTGTGTGTGTGTGTGGGTGTGTGTTTGTGGGTGTGTGTTTGTGTGTGGGAGGGTGTATGTGTGTGTGGGAGGGTGAGTGTGTGTATATCTACATACTTACTTCCTGTACAATTTAAAAAGGCAAATGAACCATTAACCATGTCAGTAACATCACCGGTAGCATCACGTGCCACAGTAGCACCAGCCACTACAACCATAATCAAATACGTAACTGTTGTTATTAAAATGGCCAATAAAGTTCCCTTTGGTATGGATTTTTGTGGATCCTTTCGCAGAATATGAAACAAACAAGTAAATGATGAAAACATACATATGTTGTATGTACGAGTATGTTTTTTGCAACACAAAAGCTTGACCCAAACGCATGAAAAATAATGATGATAATATTTGTTTGTTTACCTTCAAATCACCAGAAATGTTGGCGCCAGCCAAAATACCAGTCGCTGCAGGAAAGAATATGGCAAAAACGGAAAAGAAATCATGACGTACACCCTTTTCAATACGATAGTCCGCAAACAAGTTTTCCTTTAACAATGTCACTACCAATAGCCAAATAAATTGATTAAAAGAACGGACAACTTTGCTATAAAAAAAAATAAAAGAAAAAACCTACTGTTGTAGCCAAGGAAACCTTGAGCGCGTTCTACATCACTTTTGGGTCCAATAATACTGCCTATTAAAAAGTCAACTATGGCTATTAGTAGAATAATCAGCAAACCAATTTGTGCCTGCAGAAAAGTAAAACAACAAAGACATGATTAAAGTTTATTTATTATTTACATGGTATGTATGTAATGTCATCTTTATTTAACTAAACGATATATACATATGTATAAACATAAATATAAATATATATCGTTACCTTAATAAAGAAAGGCCTTAACTCATTATTATTATTTTTTTTTTTTATTTTTTAATCGAGATTTTTACATTTTTCGATACATTACATATTCCTCCACCGAATAATATATACAAAAAATCGATTTCAAAATTATAATCAGTCAGTGCCTTTCTGTATTAAGGTAATGATATGAAAATACCGCTTTAAGCATTTCATGATAATAAATAGCATCAAGTGTATATGGCTTTAGTTAGGAGTACTTGTTTGCTTTATGTATGTAAGGTTACCTTACAAAATTCCCTGTTATAATAAATACTTACTTTAGCCTCCCATTCCATGCCAACCACAACAATTACAAGCAATATTAATATCGTAATACTGCCAATTATGCGCACATCCTGTACGCCTCCATCGATAATACTGACATCCATCGAGTTTAATAAATCCAACATAGATTCACAAAAGCCAACGACATACATGGCACATGCCACCGCATTAGCAAGGGAAAATATTAAACCAATCGAACCTCCAAACTCCGGACCCAGTGAACGTGATATCATGTAGTATGTGCCACCTGGAACATAAGTAGGCAAATAAAAACCAAAGTAGTTATTCGCTTAAGGAAGAAGAAATCATAAATTTTTTCTAACATTATTCTCTTTTTCTGACAACAATTTCAAAGCAATTTTCTAAGATTTTGTTTTGTTTGTGAAGTTAAATGAAGCTTCTCAAATGATTTACATATAGCAATTTACCAGCATCATCAGTTGTCTTTTCTATTGCCTTTAAAAATGTTATTTGCCATAAGATGCAGCACAAGCATGTGTATAACTTTTCAAATTTTACTCAAGAGCTCAGAATGCATTAATTAAAATATTATTATTAACTTTATTATCATCTGTAGAAGATTGTTCTATTTGAATTTGTAAATTATTGCTTTAGACAATTTCTTTCCTGGAATTGAGTTGAAGCAAAGGCTCTTCCAAAAAGATGTTTCATTTTGAGAGAATCTTTACTTAATTCTAAAGAGGATGGAATACACCATTAATAATGGAAAACAATATCAGCGATACTTTTGCAAGCCGATTTTTGGGTTAAATTCGATTTTAGCGACCTCTAAACCTCTTCCGAAAAATCTGGAAAAAATCGCAAAAAATGCTGAGCAAAAGAAAAATAATTTTTGGGAGATACTAATAACCAGGGAAACAGAAAATATGCAATTGCATGTTTGTTCTTGTGTGACGTATTAATGGAAGGAAAAGATATTTATCCGTTTCAGAAATTTTTAAAAATTTTGTCATCGTTTTGTTAGTGCATATTTTTGCATATTTTACCCTTTAAAGCATGTTTTCGCATATATCAGTGTTACACGCATATTTTTAGCATATTTTATAACTTTTAGAGCATATTAGAGCTTTTGGGGCATATTTTGATAATTTATGGAATTTTTTTAATATGCTTACAAGCTGATCTGTTGGTCAAAATTTTTATTTTTAGTTTTTGCCATTTAAATCTCATTTCCCATCTTCCATGTAGTATGTGAACGTTAGTTTTTTTTTTGGGTTTGCTAGTTGTGACGGAGTGTACCCCGATTACATCAGTAGACTTTAAAGGATATACATATGTATAAAAATTTACTTAGATGTGACAGGCAACGATTTTTATTAGAAAATCTAGGTTAATATTTTGTTGTTTATTGCAATGAAATTTAAAAAAAATATCCTGGCTTATTTATCTAAAATACAGTTAAAAAGTTTTAACTCTGATATCTTTTGAAATTGAAGTTAAATTTTTACGAGAGTATAAAAAAAATAATTTTTATTATTTTGCTTCAGTCTAAATTTATATTGCGATTTTGTTTTTTTTAACGTGCATTTCAGTCCTAAATCATTGTTTTTAATACGACAGTTATTCTTTGTTAATTATTTTATTGTTTCCTTTGTTTGTTTATTTTATTTCTGGCTTATTTTATATGCAAATCTTGTCGAATTTTTAAATGAAAAATGCATTTTCAAATTTTTAGTGCATATTGAATACGCACAAAATACTTTTTTTAGAGCATATTACTGGTTTCCCTGCTAATAGCCATATACGGACACCACTACGTGATAAAAAAACAAACAAAAAAAACTCCCGTGTCTCCCAATTTAGTCCCAAGTGATGAAATTTTTTTAATGAGCCCCCAAAGATTTGGGGCCTCGGTGTCAATTTTGCATTTTCTGAGGCTCATATCTTGCAAACCGTTCGGAATTTTGATTTGCTCTGTAGCTCTTGTCATATAAAACAAAAACATATAAAATAAAAAAAACTTCATCTTCAAGATCAAAATCGCAAAAAAAAATTAAAAAAATCGATTTTTTTACCTTATTCCCCTGTTCAGATCCATAGCTAGCAAACCGTTCAAAATTCAAGGAAACAATCAACTACAAAAATGTATCTAAGATCTCAATAAACGACCTTTTAGAATATATGAACTTCCTAGGAATGATTTTTAACAACGTTTAGGTAGCGCTTAGGTAGTCGCTATTAAGTATGACAATATGTTTACGTATGTACATTAGGGTGGCCGTTATTTATTTTTTTTTATTTCATCTATTCTCACCCCCCAAATCGGTTCAGTTTTATGTAAAAAAATAAAAAAATACAAAATAATTTCATACCGATAAGTTGTGTTTGAGGGCGTCCGGCCCTCAAAGTTTGCCACCAAGCCCATATATTCAATGCATTTTTTTTTTATTTATGAAATAATTTAATATATATGTATATAAGCTCTTATTGTACATGCTTAAAATGAAAATTTTGTTACGTAAAATTGTTGGTATTTTGTTGGTTATTTTCCTCATTATTTTCTAAAATATCAAGTTTAGCAAAAAACCTTCTTTGAGACTAATGTTGTTGACTTGAAGAGCTAAAATATTCTTGTAAAATGATTTTTTAACAAGATAGTCATATGCAAAAAATTACATTGAAAAATGGGCTTGAAGGTCAACTTTGAGGGCCGGACGCACCCCCTAAAACGCAACATATCGGTATGAAATTTTTTTGTATTTTTTTTAACATAAAACTGAACCGATTTGGGGGGTGAGAGTATAAGAAATCAAGAAAAAAGTCTCCATACAATTAACGGCCACTCTAATGCACATACATACACATATATGTATATATACATACATAGTTACATACATGTACATGTGTGATTTCCCTAAAAAAAATAGTTTCCTTTATTCACACATTTACAATTTAATAAACTTGAAATGAGTTTTGAAAAAGAAAATGTTCAATTGTCGTCACTGGCTGATAAACTACAAGTACAAATTTAAATGATATGTACATATGTATGTATGTATGTACATATGTACTCGTATGTAAATGTATGTATACTTACCGCCCTTGATAACGCCGTTTGTACTTATCGCAGACATCGACAATGCCGTTATACTGGTGACAACTGTTGTGGTTAAAATTAAAATGAAACCTTCGATGATGCCAGCTTGTCCCACTACCCAGCTGAGACGCAAGAACAGCATGACACCCCAAATATTCAGCAGGCATCTCACTAAGACACCTTTGATCCAACCAAACTTTAACATTCCATTCATGGCGCCTAATTCCATATCCTGGTTACGATTCAGGCTGTGCGTATTCTTCAATAAAATATAAAAAAAAAAAATACCAAGGAGAACAAGAAAGAAAAATTTAACATTTAACAAAATAACTGATTGGAAAAGTAAGCATTTAGCATTTATTTATAAATTTAAAGATTTTGCTCAAAAGGCAAAGCAAAACATACATACTTCTACACGCATTCACATATAAAAAATTTTATGAAGTGATTTACAAAATATCGTACACAATTCTAAAAAATAAAAAATAAAACAAATACATGACTGCATGAATTTTTCCACATTTGAACAAATGAAAACAAAATTACATTTCGCAGTAAAATAGGAAAAAGATTTCTAAAAGGTCTCTACAGCTTGGAATGAAGCAAATATTTTACTTAACAGACATACTATTACATATTTATGTTTGTGTGTGTTATATATATGTGTATGTGTGTGTATGTGTGTGTGTGTGTGTGTATGAGGGTGGCATATATGTAAATGTATTTAATAAATTTTCCTAAAAAATTTTATTACAATTTTTTTTTAAATAGATATAAAAAATGTGGCTTTTTAAAGCAAGAAGTTGGATTCCATCTGTTTTTTCTGTTCTTTTCTGTTCTTTCACTTCAATACCAAAAAAATAATAATAATAAAGGTATTGATTGACGGCAACTCAATAATAATGATATTTTAATTTTCAATATGCCAAGAGGCATTAATTTTGGGTTCTTTAAAAAAATAGCAAAATTATTACTCCACAATTTTTATATATGTCAAAAGTTTTTTAAATTTTTTTTTTTAATGACATTTTCTTTTCTGAAAATTTCAATGAAAATTTGCAATAAAATTAAGTTTATAATTTAAATTAAGAAAATAAGTTTTTTTTTTAACGAACTCTAAATTGTATTTTTTTTAATAAAAAGTTAAAAAATGTTACACTTTTTTTTATAAATTTATTTTTTATAGAATTTATTCATCTTCTTCTATTTTTGACTTCCCAGAGCAGAAATAATTTATTTAATTTAATTTTCATTTTTGAAGGTATTTAACATTTTTGGCTTAAAGACAAGCAGTTGCAGCAACCAAAAAAAAACATATGTTTCTGCGTTGCAATAAAATTATAAAAAAAATTACTCTCTTAATCTTGCACCTACCTAGACCCCGATAATTTTGCTTCATTTGCGCAAAATATTTTTTATGTGATTCTTGTTAAGATTTTTTTTTTTTTTTTGAAAATTTTGCAGTTTTGCTTTTCCCAATAAAGCCGGTATTATCGTGAATACCTCTACTATGCACAAGCAGAATAGAAGTTATTAGCGAAACACAAGACTAACTCAGTCAACGTTAAAAAGAAAATCTTTGAAATTCAAAGAAATATCCTTGACATAAGATAGACAATACATGAAATAGAGAAAAAAAAGTTATAATTCTGTGGTAACAAGGAAAAAGTGCTTTAGTCATATTTTTTTAATTATTATTTTTCGAACTTCATTTGTTTCTGTATTTATGATTTGAATAGGGTAAAGTTCGTATCGCTTTTTAAGCCAAATTACATATGATAATTATTAATGAACAAATAACACCAAAGTTAGTTGTCAATATTCTGACAAACACATAGTTGAACGGAACAACTAGCTGCTTTCGAAGGCCACTAAACCTTCATCATCAGCGTTCTTTTGTGTTTTTGTCCACTGTGTGTGGTGTCAGTTGATGTAGATTTCTGCTTTATATACTCAGCCTTTAGTATAAATGGAATATGTGAATTGTTTTGATTTATCTTATTTCAATTTGCTGAAAGCTTTTTTGTAATGAAAGCACAATTTTACCACCCCTATATTTTCAACAGTCTTACCATTGTCGTTTGGTCTTGACTAATTATACACATTTCAGTTAATTTGCTTATTTTTTTCTACTTAAGACAAACTTTTTTGGTTTGTTATTATTAAGTATATTAAATAAATTTTTGCCACAAGCCAATGACTATTAATTTTTAGTTAATTTAATTATTATTTTTCGAACTTCATTTGTTCCTATATTTATGATTTGAACAGGCTAAAGTTCGTATCGCTTTTTAAGCTTTAGTCATATTTTACTGTTTTGCAATTTGATTTTCAGACATTTACTTCCTTAACTGATAAATTGGGAAATTTGGTATTTACTTGATTTGTTTTTAGAAAAACATCATTTTACACACTATAATTTTAAACATAACAAAGTATAAGCTAAATTAGCTATTATTTCATGTGAGATTATAAGTTGAAAAAACATAAGCAGCAAGCTATTGCGCTATAACTTTTTGAGATTTCGCCCAGTAGAGCGATTCAGTAACTTTTAACGATCCGACAATCGTAATTTTTTCTACACATTTTGTCGCTTGCAATAACGATTGAGTGATTCTATAACTTCTATTTAACGATAGGATGCAGCTGATATTTTCTGTTGATTTTTGTCGATAAAATTAACAGCACATAAATTATTGTCGCTTAAATAACGACACAACTGACATTAAACTACAGAGAATATCGTCAAATATGTTACCGAATAGAAAATTCGATATATTTTCGTTATAATTATTTTAACGATGCGATTATCGTTAAAAAAAGTTAGTGAATCGCACTACAGGGATACTTTTGAATATGAAGATTATAAAAAAACAGCTTATCCCGACATAAGCACTTCTTGCTCTTTGTCGTCAAATGTTAAAAATCGTTAAACACTTTTTTTAGTAAATTTTGACGCTCTCTATCCATACCTGTAGAAAGGTCATTCTGAGGGGGAATTGCCCCTTCCAAAAACTGCTGTTGGCCCCCCTTTTAAAATTTTTAAAAGTTTCATGTAATTATTTAATTACATATTGCTCATGAAAGTCACTTGCCTTGAAACTAAAAACTAAAACTAGTCAATTGTCTGTAGCACTTGTTTTTATATACGTAGATTATATTGTAATCGGATCAGTAGAAAAGATTTAGATTTATTATATTTTTTGGGAAATTTATTATTTCACATATTTTCATAAGTCCATTCCAATCTGAAATTTATTTGCTGGTGGTTCAGCATTGTCTATATGCATTTCATTGTTGCTGTAACAAATCATCAGTAGACTTCAACCACACTTCTTATATTATGCAAAGACTTTCAAAAACCATTTGAGAATTCACAAATAATAATATTTTTGAAAGTCACAAAAGAAAAATAAGTCTAGAAAAACAAAATAGATTCATATCGAATTGTTAAAGTTTCTAATCCTACTACGATAATATTTCTTTTGTGATTTTCAAAAATATTGTTATTTATGAATTCTCAAATGGTTCTTGAAAGTCTGTGCATAAGAGTAAGAGGTTTGTGACTGTTCAAAATTTGTGTTTGAAGTCTACTGACAATTTCTTACAGCAACAATGAAATGCATATAGACAATGCTGAACCACCAGCAAATAAATTTCAGATTTTTATTATCCTTATATTTGCATTATCCACTTGCAAAAAAAATTTAAAGTATGTTAGTTTCCTGTACTCGGCGAAACAACAATAACACTAAATGTTTTTCGTGAGAAAGAAATATATGAGCGGAATGTAAGATGTAAAATGTTACAAATTCTACTGCAAATAAGTATTGAGAAAATAAATACTTTTAAACAATTTATGAATTTTCAATTACATAATAAGCAATTTCTTCATCCACCCAATGCAAATCGTTGAACTGTAAAAGAAATTGAAACTTATTTAAAAAAAAACATGTTATTAAAATTTGTAAATTTCAAACTAAAAAATGAAAATTATATCGCCTGGTTTATAAAATGCCTTATAATTTTATTTAGTGATGGTTTGATTCACGTGGCTGCCCTCTGCACGTATGCATTCAATTAAAATCCAGATGATTCCTTTTTGATTTATTTGGCAATATAAACTGAGGACCTCTGAGGAAACGCAATTAACGCTTAACATTTTCTCAAATAAAAATAACAAATTTATAAATTGTTACTTGAGCTGGCACAATTTTGAAAAGCTCTATAGAAAAACTTGTTGCCAGTTTAGGCTGCGCTAAGATCCACACACAGAAATTTTTGTTGAGCAACTTTTGAGTTAATGGGGGAAAGAGCAAAAGATAATGACGAGGGGAGCCATCGTATTTTGCCCTCTTGCCCATAAACTAAAATTGCTATGTGTATGAACCACAAGTAAGATATGAATATGATAATTGACACTTTGTAAAAACTTTTTTGAATGTTCGCCTAAAAAATCATTATTAAAACAAGAGTTTTAATTTTTCGTTTTTAAAATGTTGCACTTTTAAAAATAATTTTTAAAATAATACTGCATTTACATTGTCTCAAAATCTAGTAAATTCGATTTGAAATCTTTATCGAAATCTGCATCGTTTACACTAAGATTTCATATCTAAGACAAAATCCCATGTCTAAAATTTGTAACCCAAAAAGTGCCTACTTAGCTCATTCACACACCTTCAATAGAAAATTGTGTGGAGCGTAGCTAATTCACTCACCTTTTATATAAATATGTTGCACAGGGTAGTAACAAACAAACAAAAGTATTAGATTTTGAGTAGATTTCTACAAATCTACTGACAAATAAGATTTAGTTTTGTATGGGGAATCTAGCAAAAAGCAACTAGATTTAGCTCGAAATCTCATAAGTACTAGATTGCGACGCAATATAAATGCCATATATTGGCTTTAAAACAATTAAAACTGCCTTTTAAGAATATGACTTGAACAATATGTTATAACGTTATGAATATGTCAACAAATAGGAGTAGTGTGAAAATCAAGTCCAATCCATACTCGTACTAGTTGGTCTCGACAGCCTAGGCAATAGTTTTCGCTGCTTGTAATTTGAGTCTATTTTATATGAATGGTGATAACATTATATTGTCGGCTTAGACTGTAAACTTGCTAAATCCACTTTTTATAACAAATGACATATTAATACCGTTCGAAAAAGAAAGAGACGGAGCATCTACGAGGCAAAATATTTATTTAAATTTTAATATCTACGTATCGAAAAAAACTTGATGTATTAGACTAATTGCTTGAGCTATTTTGTCTCCGACGATATATGATATCAGAATTTGCATCACTATTCTCTGCTCATTTGCGAGCATCATCTGTCTTGTATTTATTTGAAAAAGCAGTTTAAATTAATTATTGGCAAATAAAATAAAGAAAAAGCTGTAGCTTGTTAGTTGTACCCAAGTGGGCTGAAAAACTGACTTTCTCTTGTCCAGCAACCTGATCTAAGAACTTCCGACAGCTAATATGCGGTGGTGAATTTCATTGAAATCGGGGAGATTCAATAAGAATTATTTACGATTTAAATGGATTTACTCAACTATAATTTCACTGAAAATGTAGGCATTAATTACATAAATAATGGGAGAAATAATCTATTATTTTCTAAAACAAGACAATGCATTCTTCCCTTAGAAACGAGAGGATAATTGTATCAAACACAATAATTTCACATTGATTACCACGTGCATTACCACATTTGCAGAAAAAGAATGTATAGTTTTTGCTTGTGACGAGTGTTATGAATTATAGAATTCATTCCTCGGACGTATTAAAAAAATTCGTTTTTTTCCTAGGACATGTTCTGTGTTAAAAGTAATGAATTCTGGAACGAAAAAGTATACATTCTGTACATTACCTTCTCCTCTACTATTCATTACATTTTCCCACTGGGTTATTTTTTAAAATTCTCAGACAAACATATCGCTCATTTACTCAAACAACGACATAACTCAAAAAAAGTAGTTCGCCAGAAAACGAGATTAAAGTTTTCAATTTATGCACAACTTAATGGGAAAAGAAAATTTTATTTTTCTCTCAAGAGCTGAGTAAACAAGATATTTCTATGACCCATTTCAGACTATGCCTTTTTAGCCTGCCTTCTATTGACAATTTATTTTAAGGCCACCACGAAAAGTCACGCACATTTACATTAAGCCTTTTTCATTCATGCCTTTTTGGCATTTATATACACGCTTAATGCTGAGAGTACGAAAAAGTAAAAGAAAAATTTCATAAATCCCCCCGAATTTTCATTTCGTGCCTTTTGTTTTACCCCGCAAGCTTCTCACCCCCTCTCACCAATAAACTAAAAAAGCCTGCCTGCACAGGCAAGCATAAAAGGCATAGTGTAATTTGCGTCTATGAAATTTTTCACAATATGAGGATTAATTTATTAAATCGAAAAATTCACTTTTTTGAGTTGTGATGTTCTTTGAATAAATGTGCGATATGTAGTCTGCAGGTTAAATTGTTGAAGCTACAATTTAAATACTGAAAACTTTTTTTTAAAGTAAGCAACATTTTTTGCTGGGTACTTGCTCCTGCTGAAAACAATTATTCATGCGGACGATTATTTTCTACTGCATAGAGTTAAAAATATTTTCCAACAAGAAATGATAATTAATAGTTGAAAGCTGAGCAACCAAAAAAAAATAAAATAAAATAAAATATTGTCAATATTTTTAGCCAATTTAACCAAAGAAAAAATACTTCAACACAATTTGCTTATTTCAATAAATAAATTTAATAACGCTCATTCATTTTTTATTTCAATCGCTATACTAAAGTTGTTATTCATAATTTCAATTTGCAATAATATCCCGTCATATGAATAGCAAATTTTCTCCTTGATATTATTTGATTTTCAACATACTTTTGCATTAAAGAAGCACTTCTTTTTTAACCACAGAAGTCAATAGGTTTCAATTAAGCCATCATCATCATCATCATCATCATCATTATCATTTGCCATCATGCTTTGGATGGCATTAGAAATTATTACGTTAAATTTGCTACAATAACTGAGCAATTGATGGACACGTTTGCACTTGAAACCTGTTTAACGACATGAGTCGAGTTATTAAAATTCTGATGTTGTCTTCTTTAGAAAAAGGAAAAAAGTTCACTGATTCTGTTTTCTGAGAATTGTTCTTTGTTATGAGAAATGATGGACATACAAGAACGTGAACACAACTCTTTAATAGATGCTCATTCATTGACTTGGTTGTATTATTCGAAAAAGAAAAAAGCAAATTGCATTTTATTATAACTACAAAAAAAATCTGTTTAAATTTTGTTTTACTTTACTTGCTGGCCACACGTTCAATTTTTGCCTTTCAATTCCATTCAATTTGCAAAACACTCACACTGTTTTCACTAACACACTCAAACTTTTTAAATTGAACACTAGATTGCTTTCAAATTCACCCATCCATTTATATGGCAATTTAATATTCAATTTGAACAGCTGATCACAGCACACATTGATTGAAGCTACAAATTTGAGTTATTTCTTTGTCGGTGACATTTAAAAAATTAAATTGACTATCAATTTGTACCACAGCTATCAATTTCAAGGAATTTCGACACACAGTATGTGTGATGAAATTGAAAACGATTTATTGAACTTGTGGCTGCAGCATAACTGAAGGGTAAACAATTTAAATTTTTTTTATTGTCAATTTCTTCTACATGTTAAACGTTTTAAACTAAATATATGCAGCACGTTTCAAGCTGGCTGATAGGAATCACAATCTTTGTTAGGACGTCTAGTTTTGGAATCGCGCTGGTATTTTATGGTGTTTGTATTTTTGCTTTTGTTTATTCGGCCCTTATACAAGCCGATGTCTTAATTCAAGTGCTTTCATTCAGTAATACCAATCAATTGAAAATTGGCAAAAAAAAAATAATAATTTATTTTAATATTTACAGCCTGTTTGTAGAACACGACTCGTCAATAAAAAGCGCTAAAATGTTAGCATTATTTATTTTTTGGGGTTTTAGAACACGACTGTTGACGATTTTTGTTAAAAAACGTAACTGATGTCAGTTTATTTGGGTTTGTACAAAGCGATTTGACTCACAATAAACGTCAAGGAGGACGAATAAAAAATTGTAGTCGTCTCAAACAAAAAAATAAACAAAACACTAAAAAAATTTTAAATAAATAATAAAAATAATTAAAAAATAAAAAAATGGAACTTCCAACAAGGGAAAAAAGGTAAGTAAACTTTCATGTTAAGATTTTTCTTGTTTTGATTGCTTTAATTTTTAGCATCAAAATATCAAAACGAAAACCAATTCGGGGCATGTATGGAGCAAATTTCACATTTGGCCACGGGAGCTCCACAGTTTGGTAGCAGTAGGGGTGCTATAAGTTTGCAGTGTGTGTCTGTATATCTGTGTATCTGTTCGAGTCCATGTAGAGACCTAACGGCTGGACCGGGTTTGATATGATTTTTGTGTTTGAAAGGTGACTTGATCGAGAGTGTTCTTAGATATGTTTCAAGAAAATTGGTACAGCCGCTTAAAAGGTATCAGATCTTTTCTAGACATAACTGGGGTTCTTTATATTTTTAAATAAACAAATTCTTTCACTTTCAATGTGCATGTCAGATGTGTTTCCAGAACAGGGTTGCCGTTTTTTTTAGCTGAAACACAATTTTGTATGAAAAAATATAAACTAAAACAATTTTTTAACATGTTGGCAACAGTACGATTTAGTACATATTTGACATAAGGGCGAATTAACGTAAGCTGCACGACAAAGTCGAGTCGCGTTATAGAAACGCTTTTTATTATGTAGTCGTCCATGAACTGGCTCGTCGTGAGTCGCCTTTGTCGCGTTCTACAAACAGGCTGTTAATTTTCACTTTGAAACTGTCATTTAATTAGTTCGTATTACAGAATTAATTTTTTTGATTTCAGTGACGCAGTTCGTTATACAAAAAGCTTTGCTCAGCCATAATATGATTTTCTTTTTCATTATTCAACTATTTAATTAAAATTTGAATTCATTACGTGTGACATTTATTCATAGTTAAAACCACATTGACCACGATGTGGTTAATTTAAATTACTCCCTATTCATGCATTTAATTATTTTCAATAGTTTGCTAACAGGAAAACTTCAAACGCTATCACATTTTCAAAACAAAATTTAAATTTTTTGTTAATAGTTACTCGTACATGTTTATTACCAGTAAAGGGTCTCTCATTAGGAATTTTTTATATTTAAGTCGAACAAAAAGTGTGTGAGATATCCTCCCACTATCATTTTAAACAGACGGCGAGAAAACTAAAAAGTGAGCGAGAATTTCGAAGTCAGCTATTTTCTTTCTAGTTGTTGCTTTTTTTTACCTGAAAATTTTTAAAATAAGTTAAGAAGGAATTTGGGGGAAAAACTACTGAGGCTGATAAAGTCGTCCTTTGCCGTGACAGGCATACCAAATGTCCAATTTTCCATGACTCTGCTCTCTTAAGGTGCTAAATCATCCTTGATTTGATCGATGGCATGAGTTATTTATGTTGACTTTGAAAGTAGCTATGATTTGTGATTTATTCACAAAATTGCAGGGATTTTAGAAAGCTCCGCAAAAAAAGCCGTCGTGAAATTAACAGGCCCTCAAAACGCTCGTGCAGAATGACCTAATAGCCCATTGTTCATTCTGCACCACATATCCTTGATGTCCATATCATACAATTCTAGCCAAAATGAGTTTGTAATTGTTGAGTTTTGGCGCTCGCGAACATAAAATGGGCGAAGCGCACTGAGCGTTGCCCAACCAGAACAATTTTATCATTTGTACATGTTGGTAGCTGTACAAAGCTTAAAACAATATGGCCCCCATCAGCTGCCAAAGTTAGGAAGTTGCTATTTCAAGAACCTTTACAACATCAATTAGTGCATAGTCGTATTTTCGCAGTTTTAAGTAATTTGGGGTTACAAGTTTACGTTTTTGTATGTTCAAGTTATTTGAATTGTTGCTCCTTACATTGCAACTCTTTCAAATTTTTTACATCTTTTTGAGTGTTTTTTATCATTAAAACTACTTTAATCAGTACACGTTTTTTTATGAACTAAAAATTTATTTGCCTCTTATGTCATGTTCCATCCTAAAACAAAGTGCATAATAATAGGGTGATTCCAGCGTGACAGGTGTGACCATGGTACTCACATTTTTTGTTATAAAATATAAATAAATAATAAATAAATACATAAATATTAAATTTACAATTAAAAGAAGATGCGTTGCCCAAGGAGGTTAATCCAAAAACCATTTGATAATAGGCCAACATTATTTCTGCTCAGAATTTCCATCAGAAGGTAGTGACGGCTGTGGCCTTACAAATATCAGCTTAAGCAGAATTATTATCATTACAGAATATATCCTATTATGTAAAATATTCCCTAGACCTTTATAGAACTACAATGTAGATACCCAATCAATGAATCCTCATAACAACTATTAAGTACAGGCAATTGTTAATTTTATTTTAATCCAATAACTTTTGTACAATATGTATTTAGTTTCAAACTGCAAAATTCGTTCTTAATAAAAAAAATTTTACCTTCTACATCACAACAGATTTAAAGTAACCCTAAACGTTTCAATTCAATTGGCAACTGAGTCCCCGTTGTTGTCCAAATCAAGACATGTATGGCTCTGTCAATTAATTAATTTGGCAGTTGTCGAGTCGGTTGAAGGAAAATCAAAAGATTTTGATTTTTCAAAATTGGCTAGTAAACCTTTCAATTCGATCGTGCTGTGTGTGTTCGAGTCTCTTGATCAGCTGTCATAATTTATGATTGCAGTTTTATTTTGTAAAGAAAAAGTTTTTATTTTTTAAAATTGTATTTAATTTCATTGAATTTCAAAGAAAAAATATAAAAATTAATGAATGAATACAATAGAAGTTTTTAATTTATAAATTTGTATTTGTGAAAAAAAAACTATAAAAATGACAGTTGACTGAAAATCTTTCAATTCGGTTTATGAAGTGTGTGGCCAAGAATCAATTCAAAAGACTTAATTGACAATTGAATTGAAACGTGTATAGCAAGGTGTATATAACCAGGTGGCAACGCTACTTCAGCTGATAATTTTTTGCTCTATGTTTTGGTTTTTATTTATTTTTGTTTATTTTTGTGCTTTTGAAGTTCTTCGATTCTTTACACAGCTGTGGTTGCCGTATTTTTTAATAAAAAATCATTACGCAGTCACCTGTATATATGGGGTGCTTAAGATTTTATTAAGCCAATGTTACCGTAATGCAATTTTTTAGAAACTTTTTTGTCCGCGTTTTAATTCAATCAATTTTTTCAATGTCATGGTCAATTACGAGTATTGTTTTTATTGTAAGAATATTATCAAAAAAATTATTTCTAATTAAGAACTTTTATTGCCAAGATATCTGACCTGCTCTCCTCTTAATTATTTACCCTTTTTCACACTAATAAATAAAAATTTCAAAAAAATCTAGAACAATTTTTTTACTTGTGTTACGAGCTCTGAGAACGTAGAAAAATAATTTTTTTTTGATGCTGCGCCTTTTGTAAAGTCTTTCCGATTGTATTAATTACTTACTGCCTGAAAAAATAAAACAATTTCACTTTAGAAACACTTTTTAGAAAATGTGACGGGTGTGACCTCTTAATGTGACGGGTGTGGCATAGTAAACAAACTTACAAAGTTTGAGGAAATAAAACTTTTTATTGAATCCATTCATATAATTAATATAAAGGAATTTTTATTCGTGTGTTTATTGGAGGCTCCAGAGAGTCAGAAGAAACCTCTTTTTAGAGTTGCCTAATAACAGCAATTCCTTCTGATGGACTAAAAGGAACCTTAGTGACTGATTTTTTAAATTAACGCAGCGATTTACAATTTATAATTGACTTTTATTCTTATTTCCGTTGTATGCTGTTATTTTTTCTCGATAATTTTTGCTTTTCTCTTCAAAATGTTGCTTTATCTATCATAATTTTCTTATCATTTCTTGTTTTCCTGTCACTATCTCTCTCTCTCTCTCGCTCACTCCCTTTTTTCTTTCTCCATTCCTCTCTCCTTCACTCTCTTTCTCCCTCTCTCTCACTCTATTTCACTCTCTCTAAAAATAAATGCAGTTCATATTTTTCTGTATTCTCTTTAAGCTTCTGCTTTCTTCCCCGTTTTCTATTTTTGACCTTCATTGAAAAAATAACTGATGTATCGGATGTGGCCAAATTTTATAATACTATTAATTTGTGCTACTTTTTTATTATCGGAAGCATCTGGTATTTAATATGTACGGTAAAAATTTTATTAAACTTTTTAAATTTTTACTGTGACGGGTGTGACGAAAAAATTTAGTATTTCAATTAATTATTTCAGTATATGCTCAATTCAAAGCATTTCCCAATTGAAAAAAATATAAAAAATTTGTATTCTCCATATATGTATGTATGTACTTGTCATTCATTCTCTTGCAAACATCATTTTAACGAATTTTTTATTAAAAATAATTAAATCATTTTCTTTTCTTTTGTATGCATTTCAATTTATATTTAAACTATTTTTTACCACAAAGAGATTTTCCTTTTTACTTGTTGTAATAGCCAACAATATCGTTATTGGCATGAAAAAAAGAAAAATCACAACATATTTTCACACATCTGTGACTTTTCAACTGTGAGATGCAATTTATTATAAAAGCAGTTGTTTCCTTGTTGGAAACAGTTCGAAATTAAACATTTTTCCAAATACTAATGGAAATTCCTTTTCGCACCAGACGAGAAAGATTTAAAACATTTAAACATTTGGTGCTGAAATCGTGAAATATTGATGCATGTGAAAGTAATTGTGAAACTACGTTTCACCGATTTATTTGCACAAAACACAAAATATGTTTGTGACCTTTTTAATGGAATTTAATCTAAAAAGAAAAAAGAAAATAATGTTGCCAATAAAAATGAAACAAGATTACAAACGAAATGTTACATTCAAATGTCAAACAAATATTGTCTAATTAAGTTGACGAGGTCTGCTTCATTTCAAATGCTCTCAGCTTGAAACATTTTGAATTTTCAAATTTAAGCAATATGTCACATTGTCCTTCGATTTAATCCTTAAAAAGAATCGTAACTTTTTATTAAGAAAAATAAATTTAAAAGTGTGTCCTTTTTTTCATCGTCATCGAGAAGGCAAGAATAGAACAATAAAAAAAGGAATATAATGAATGACTGGCAAAATAAAAACTGTTTCTCGTGTTGCTTTCTAAACATTTTTAGTACGTTATTAAAATTTATTTGTTCCTTTTTATAAGTATAATTTAACTACAAGATACACTTTTAATATCGCTGCCATTTTTTACAATTAATAAGTTGGGAAGTTTGCATTCCCAACCAGGCCATAAGTGAAGAGTTTTCCTATTGAGGCCATTCATTAATTAATTGATTGATGTTTCTATTTTCATGGATGTGGTTTTGTATTTTTTGAATCATTTTTAATTAATACAACATTAAACCAAATAATTGCCGCGGGGTCTTTTTTTTATAACAGACTGTATAGGCTTTTTATAAGCCAATCATCATTTGACACGTGCTGCTGACACATTGACAAAAACATTAAGTCAATAATAAATGATGTCAGACTTAATTAATGATCTGAGCTGAGAAGAGTTGGTGCAGAAATTAGTGAAATCATATGTAGTTAAACTATAGAATTATTTTTGCTCCTGTTCACTCATGCGAAAGAAAATGAAAAACATAAGTTTACAGTATATGAAGTAAAATAATAAAGAAAAACAAATTTAGGGTAATTTCTTATTTCTTATTTAACACGTGTTAAAAAAAAAATACGATTGTAAAAAAGTATGTTTCGTTGTTTTTTAAGCACGTCTAAATGCATTTGGCTGCTGCTTAGTCCCAAATCACACTGTGCAAGTCTTATTGCTAAGCTGATTAGTTTCAGGGAGAGAGAGACGAGGGGAACAGCAACGTTTCTTTTCCCCCCGTCTCTCTCACCTAATAAACTAATCAGCTTAGCAATAAGACTTGCATAGTGTAAATAGGGACTTAAGGGCCACTTAGACTATTATACTTTGTATTAATACATTTCAGAATTTCAAATAATACGCGCAAGTGCGATATTGTGAATGCAAAATGTCATAACGAATAGTATATAATAAGTGCGTTCGAGAACTCAAAAATTTTTACAAATTTTTACTATTTTTTACTGGATTGCGTTCGAGTACACAAAATCCAGTAAATGAGAGGGCGAACTGAGAGCGAAAAATGACAGTAAATTTACTGAGTAAATGCAAAATTTTTACTGGACCAATTTTTGCCAGTAAAATCCAGTAAAATGAAACCATATGTTTTTAAATATAAACAAACAGCAGCAAAGGGAAACAAAAGTTTTTGGTTTTTTATGAAATTTTGAAAATAACAAAAAACAAATGTATTAAGTTATGAACAATATTGCATTTATTTAAGTTTGATGCCAGAAAAATATAAGGGTACGTTTTATGTATTCCACGGGAAATTAAAACGTGTGGAATTTTCATAGAATTGTTGGAAATATGTATTTATAACAACAATTTCCCAACGATGTAATTTCATGTGAAATGCAGAACATAACCGATTGTTTTTAAACGTGAATAAAGTTAATAGATTTTTATAGTTAAATTTTTGTTTATACATATAGTCGGACGGTTACTGTTTCCCCGCGTGGAACATTAAAAAAATTTAGTTATTGATCGATTAAATATGATTAATGTGTACATTTCTTAAATTTGTTTTCAGTTTTTCGATATCTTGAATATATTAGGATATATAAAGTTCTTTTCCCATTGTATATTTCTCTTAATAAATGCACTCATTGGAACTACTTGAAAGGAAGTGAACAATATTGTTGTGATGATTGGTATAAGCGACAACAAACATTTTTGTCTTTTTCTGTACATCCTAATTATTCACGTCGAACGTAAAAAGTTTAGAAACTTTAACGGCCTGACGCACGATGTCGGCAAGTAAGCTATAGAAAGTTTCTTGTCGACATCGTGGGCCAGGCCCGTAAGTTCAAATAAAAACATATGTATCTATTACTTTTATTATTAAAGAAAATATAATATGGTGTATTTTATAAAACAAATGAAAAAACATTCTTCATCGATTTTCTTAAAACCATATAAGTTTTCCATGCGGCTAGCCAGTAACTACCTAGCAAAAAAATCTGATTTGGAACCACTAACAACTGAGGGAAGCAATGTACTGTTTACTTGATCACAAAAGCTTCGAAAACTGCTTCTGAAAAGCACTAACATAAGGCAGGCTCTCTAACAAAATAGAGGAAAAAGTAAAAAAAATTGAAGTTAGTAACTTTTGCATCTGAGTACATAAAAGCTATAGCCGAATTCACAATCTTGTGCAAATGTTCTTGCATCGTTGCATGTGCAAAATGGTATAGTATATTGATACTCACCACTTAACAATTCAATTCAATCGAGTCGGTTGTTGTTCAAATCAAAGCGTGTATGGCTTTGTCTAATCAACTAATCAATTAGTTTGGCAGTTGTCGAGTTGGTTGAAGAAAAATCAAAAGATTTTGATTTTTCATGTTGACTAGTAAATCGTTCAATTCGATTGTGCTGTGTGTGCTTGAGTTTCGTGATTAGGTGTCAAAATTTATGTTTTTAGCTTTATTTTGTATACAAAAAGTTATGTATTTTTAAAATTGTATTTTATTTCATTGAAATTTAGATAAGAAATTTAAAAAGTGATGAATGAATGCAATGGAAGTTTTAAATTTTTAAATTTGTAATTGTGAAAAAAATATAAATTTGGCAGTTGAATGAAAATCTTTCAATTCAGTTTATGAAGTGTGTGGCCAAGAACCAATTCAATTGAAAGACTCAATTCACAATTGAATTGAAACGTGTATGGGGTGCTTTAGAAGTTAATGTTAAAGTTAGCTATTTTATGTCAGGTGGAGACCGCGAGAAAGGGAGATAATGTTAGGGAATCACTTAGTGTTGCGCATGAATAAGGAGGTTTTTTTTTGTGCGAGATGAGCCAGCTAGAAGCAATTTATTCAGCTTCCAAAAAGCCATAATTTTTTGCCTTACCAAAGTGCTTCACAGAAGCAATAATATATACATATGTATGTATAGTTTTGTATATTGTCTGCAGATAATACATTTATGTAAATACTCCAAAGAGGAGTAGGAATACGCCAAAACTACTCCAAATATGTGAAAAAAGGAGTTTTATGTCCTAGGGTTGGACTAAATGGTCCAAATTTGCATTACATCGGCCTAACCCCAAAACTACTCCATATTGCATTGAATGCTTGTGTGAAAACGACATGATCCATGACTGCATTACATGGACCATGATGTAGCTAGTCTGTTTCATCTCGATTGGACCACGTAGTACAATATTATATTCAGGTTTTTTTGCATATACATATGTACATACTTATGTATAATTTATAATAATTATATATATAATATATAATAATTATGTATAATTTTTTAGCGCCAAATTGCCTATCAGCTGTTGTGTATATTTTACTGGATTTTACAATTTTTCCGTTCGAGTACTTTCTTTAAATTACTCAGTATTTACTCAGTTACTGGATTTTACTGGAAAAGTACTCAAACGCACCTAATACGATAAAAATTTGACATCCCATAACACTTGATCATTTTTTTTACATTTTTCTAAACGATAATAATTTTCATCTGCTCAGAGTTGCATTATTACAAAATCAGGCAATAAACAAACTAACAAGTCGTCTGTTCCGACGCCGATGCCGTGCCGTCGTTTATGGTATTTCTCTTCGTCTTAAACCGGCTATAAATATTGAATATGCTTATCTTATTGCATAATTTTTCGTGTACGCCATGTCTGAAAATTAACAATTCCGATAAGCTAATAAAAGCCCCAACACTTTTAATTCTCAATATTTTATGGGGAGAATTTCTGTAAAGCAATGCGGTTTTGTAAGCTTTTTAAAATTGTGATAAAAGTCTACTGATGAGCTGCTTAAAAAGCAACAAAAGGCATCACGATGTGCTCAATAGGGATGCCTGATTTTTTAAATTAGAAACATTTAAAAATAGTTTTTTTTATCTTCTTACCTTTCCAGTAAGAGTGGCATTGTGAAGTTCATCCAAGGTGGGACGGTAAACAGCTTGTATAGACATTATATTGCGGTAATTATCCAAACGTGGCAAGGCCTCTCTGGTAAAGTGTCTGGGAAGAAAAAAGCAACTTTCACATACAAAGACAGATTTATGTATATTGGAGATCTCTTACCGAAAGCTTTTACCATATTTCGTATCGTATTCATTTTCCAAAAGTTCACGATCCTCTTTGGAGTCGTCTGAGTCGTCCTCATTTTGTGGGTCAACTTGAAAACGTGTCGTCTGCAGGTCCTTGAAACGCGAAGGTTTATCCTTGTCTCGAAAACTACTCTTGATTGATTGTCTATAACAAAAATTAAAAATTTTAAAAACCCCCGACTTTTTTCAGAAAAGATGTTATATCTTCTAAACGGCTGGACCGATTTTTTTCAAACAAAGCTAAGAACCCTCTCGATCAAGTCATCTTTCAAACAGAAATGAAAATCGGTCTAGCCGTTTGGCCTGTACGTGGACACAGACACACACTACAAACTTATAACATCCTTTTTTTAGTCGGGGGTTAAAAAAGAAAACAGGTGAAACATGAATAATTATATTGCAAATAAAAGCATAAGTACTGAAAATTAAATAAAAATTCTATGACAATAATATGTTGTAACACAGTCAAACATTATTTATTTATTTATTTATTACATATTCTATAAAGTAAATTTAGTAGAATATGGTTGCACACATATGGACTGAATAACTAGACCATATGCCCAAGATGTTGTAACGACTTTTTCTGTCGGGTATACTCAGCCTGAAAATGCCAAGGTCGTTACAAGAAATAAAACGATTTTTATCCTTAATTATTAGTATTCTTTATTTAATATTTAATAAATTTAGTTTTTTTTTCTTAAATACTTTTCGCTTGATTTAAAGTTCGTAGTTTTATATCATCTGTTTCGCTTATGGCCTCTAAGCTTCCGGATTAGTTTTGACTTGGTTTCCTGCGAGTTATCTTCTATGCTTCCATGTTCATTCTTTACATTACTCCTGGGGTCCCATATGGTGCCTTATCAGGAATATTAGAACCTTATGGATATTTTACTTATGTTTCCGCACAGTTAAACGTACCAGCTACCGTCTTACTACTTCCCTTTCAGTGGAGACGTTGTATTGTTTTAGTGGCGAGAACAATCGTTGCAATACTATCGAGATTACCCTTTATTGCATTACAACAATGTTTATAACTATTTGCTTATCGATGCGTTACTGTATTGTTTCGCGACTAGGGAATCGCTAACAATATTACTAAAATCTACTTATCGATGTCCACTGTATTCTTTCGCGACTAGGCAATCGCTAACAGTGTTTATTGAAATCTACTTATCTAGGTTCTACTGTATTGTTTCGCAACTAGGCAATCGCCAACAATGTTTATTAATATCTACTTATCCACGTTCTACTGTATTGTTTCGCGACCAGGCAATCGCTAACAATGTTTATTAATATCTACTTATCCAGGTTCTACTGTATTGTTTCGCGACTAGGCAATCGATAACAATGTTTATTAATATTCACTTATCCAGGTTCTACTGCATTGTTTCGTGACTAGGCAATCGCTAACAATGTTTATTAATATTTACATATCCAGCTTCTACTACTGTATTGTTTCGTGACGAGGCAATCGCTAACAATGTTTATTAATATCTTCTTATCTAGGTTCTACTGTATTGTTTCGCGACTAGGAAATCGTTAACAATGTTTATTAATATCTACTTATCCGTGTTCTACTGTATTGTTTCGCGACTAGGAAATCGCTGACAATGTTTATTAGTATCTACTTGCTTACCCTGATTAATCCTGATCCACTGATGACTACCATGCGACTGATCCATGTTCTCCTGTATTGCTTTGCCACTAGGTAATCGCTAACAATGTCTTAATTTCTATTCACCGAGGTCCTACTGTATTATTTCGCGACTAGGTAATCGCTAACAATGTTTGCTAATTGAATACTAACTTACCCTGATTCATCCTGATCAACTGATGTCAACGCAACGATTGATCATCGTTTGCAAAATCTTTGGCCTTTTATACTATTTTATCTCTTTAAGTTATTGTTGTAATATTTGCCGAGATTTCTGCATGCTTATTTTTGTTATTGTCCCTTATTTATTTTATTCAATTGTATTTGTTGTTGTATACATGTTTTACTTTAACGCGTTTACATGTTTGTATGTATATTTTGTCAGTGACCGTTAATCCCTTTGTTTGTAAATTATTTTGTTGGATGTGTTGTTGTTGCAATATTTGTTATTTTATGTGTTACTTCTTTACAGGGTGTGACATCAGTTTGTGTGCAAACTGTTCTTCACAATGTTATTAACAGAATTTTAAATAGTTTTTGTGACTGACTATACACGACCTATGCCTTCACATAGGAAGAAACTTTCTGACAGTCGAACATATTTTGAAGTTTCTATAAGAAAAGTTCGCTGTGACACAGTCAACTGTGCTATAGAAAAATTGTGCTGTGACACAGCTGACTTCTCTTTGGCAAAAGTGTGCTATGAGACAGTCAACATCACGTCAAGATTTCTATAAAAACATTGATCTGCACTCTGACACAATGGACCATCTTCGTTCATAAGAAAGTCGACTGTCAAGCATATTTTTTATAAGAAGAATGTGCTGTTGCACAGCCAACCATATTTTAGATATAAATAAACATCATTTTCAGTAACCAAATCCATTGAATCAGTAAACATTTTGTATGAAAACTGACCTACATATAATTTTGTAAGTTTTCATAACAATTTTGTAAAAATTTTAATATAACAGAGTTCTGCTAAGAGAATCTTTTATTTAGATGTGTTGGTGTTTATCTCATTTGTTTACACGAGTAGACATAACGTACTGTTGTGTTCCTATTGCTGTTTATTTTGATTGATCGTGTCGTGTACATGTAAGTGCCGACAAGTAGCCTCAAATATATATGTATATAAATAGAATGAGTAGAATCGTATCGTGAGTTGACGGATCAGCTAACAAAATCTGTAACATTAATAAAACATGTTGCTGTTTATTTAATATGAATCTTAATTGTATGTGAGGTAGAAATCTACAGAAAATAGATTTCTACGTCAACTTCTCTCTTACATACCTTCACACCAGCGATGCCAACTAATTATAACCCAAACGCGCTACTACCCTTCTCAAAACGCGCTAAAACGCGCTAAGTTACAGCATTGTCAAATATTTATAGCAAAAACGCGCTATTTTTTACGCGCTAAATTAAATTTCAATAAAAGTCGATGTATGTATGTATGTATTAGTACAATTAATTTTTCAGATTTTGCAACATTGCTTCCTCGACATTATGTTTTAATTAACTAAAATCATTTAATACAGAATCAGAATCTTAAACTTTGTAACAACATATAAATTGTCGAATAGTTTTGCGATTCAAATGCTTTTTGTACTTCAGCTATAATAATGTAAGTAATGTACATTTTTTGGGTCATTGTATGTAGTACATATTTTTATTTGTGAAATTTCAAAATATTTGTCATTACAGTATTGAAACGCGTTTTTTATTCTAACCACAGTCAAACGAATTTTGTTTGCGACAGCTGAAACATTAACTAATTTAAAAAATTTTATCGGAGTTTGGGATATTAGAAAATTATTAAATTTATATAAAAAAAGTTAAAAAAATGTTGAACTAAAATGATATTATTGACTTTTTCAAAACGCGCTAATTTAGCGCTTTTTTTATAAACGCGCTAAGACGGAAAAAAGCACGTTTGGCTTAGTTAAAAGGCGCTAAATCTAGCGCGAAACGCGCTAAATTAGCATCGCTGATTCACACAGATGTATAAAGCGAAGAGAAATACAATAACAGTGGACACATTCGCTCGCAACCTAACGTTTTTATTAACTAATACCTGATTTACATTAAGCATTTTTTTCATGAAATTAGTTGCATGAAAATTTTTTATTTGCAAATAGGAGGCCTGAAGGAGCAACTTATATCAAAAATGTTGCCAAAAATGCATCAGAGATTCATTCTACGTCATTTTTTATATAAAATTCTCTTTTATAGCTCTGCAATCAGCAAATAGAAAAAGTTTCGTGCAACAAAATTCATGAAATTCCATGAAAAAATGCTTAATATAAATTAGGTATATCATTCAGAATTGAGAGATACGACCACTTCAAAAGTAACACGATACGATTCTACTAAATTAGACTTGGGTCGAACTCGTTCACTAGTTCATTTTTGCCACAAACCAATGATCAAACTCATTTAAATTACATGGGTTTGATCATTGGTTTGTGGCAAAAATGAACTAGTGCACGAGTTCGACCCAAGTCTACTACTAATTCTACCATTTAGACTTGGGTCGAACTCGTTCACTAGTTCATTTTTGCCACAAACCAATGATCAAACTCATTTAAATTACATGGGTTTGATCATTGGCTTGTGGCAAAAATGAACTAGTGAACTAGAGTTCTTGGAAAAAATTATTTACTGGAGCAGTAAAAAATATTTACTGAAATTATTTGCGAATAATTTTTTATGTGTGTTACAGAAGCAGAAAAAAGTTGACTCTGTCATAGCACACTTTTCGTATAGACATTTAAGCAAAATAAAGTATTTAAGAATTTACATAACGATTTGATAATTAAAAAAAATCCAATATATTTAAAGATTATATAAAATCTACCACAAATTATATTTTTGGAAATAGAAATTTTCATTAGTTTTTAAAAATTAAGAGTTTTAGATTGCTAGGAGAGTTGTGAAAGGTACGCCTTCAGCTGATCTCGCAGTTCGAAACTCTAAAGCTGGCAAATCACATTTGAGAGGATGGGTTGATAAATGTGATAAAAACAAATTCATTTATTTTGTCTCAAGTGCGTTAAAAATACATTACAACCATAAACTTACTTATTTTATTCACAATTGGCAAATGGAAAGTAAAAAATATTGCATGCATGTGACATGACACGAAAACACGAAATATAACAAATACAAGGACTTAAGTAGATTAACTAAAGTTCGGTCTTACGATGAAAGACGGGAAATAGCAGTTGATATTTGAAACCAAAGCTATCAATGTTGATTTGGGCTACAATGGCTGCCAATGACACCCACTTCCGCGTTACTTAAAATTTGTCACATCAATTAGAAATGTTCTCATCCCCAAACAGAGAATTAAAAAATTAATTTACGCCTGACTAAAACTTATTAAGAATACAAAAAAAAAAAGAAATTAAACAAAAATTAAACAGCTAAACCCATACTTTAGTATTGTTATTTATTTCTTTCTTTTAAACGAAAACGAAAACAAACATTCCATCAGGAAAAAAAGTTGGATTTTTATAAACGAACTGTTTCATGGCCTGTTTTAATGAAGGAAATGTTGCGAAAGTAACACATTCTTTATCCCTAAAGTTTTAAAAGTTTTTCACTTTCGTTTCTTGTTTTACGATGGAGAGATTAATTCACTGATTTTTTTCTTATTTTTCTTTTTTGAAGTTTAAATGAAATTTAATTACTTCGCTAACAAAAATTGAGCTGCTGTAGGAAATAGAAAAATAAGAAGAAGAAAAAGGATTTTACACGTTTACAAGAATTCTTGAAAAAATGCGTAAAACATATTAAAAAAAAGTTTGCAATTTTGTAGGATTTTAAGGTGGGACAGAACTAGAGCAAAATGTTTATTTAATTTTCTTTGTGTGGAAAATTATTTTGTAAAAAAAAATCTATGGGGCGTACTCATGGTCAAAATAAAGTATATTTTAAGAGTTTACAACCAGTATTTCGCATGATAATACAACCAGTAAATGTGTAAAGTATATTTGACTATGAATATGCGCCTTTGTTTTTATTTCCTAATACATTTTGGTTCAATAAGTAGCTATTGAACTAAACTGTTTCAAATTATGTATGTTGCTAACAAAACAACTACAAAATTAAAATGATTTTTCGTGCAGTCAAAATGTTCAGTTATTTTCAATTGTTAATAAATAAATCAAACTCATAAATAAGTTTCATTTTTTTATAAAATAAATGATTTTTTGCTTATTTTTACTTATTAAAATTAAAAAATAATTGAAAAGCTCTCTTAATTCAAATGAAATGTAAGCGAAAGGGTTTTTAAATTACATTTTACTTGTTTTAAATAATTTTTCATTTATTTACCTACATAATCTACTTATATAATATTTTGAGTGTAGATTTTTTTATAATAACTGCTTACATGTTAACGGTTATTCTATTTATGTGTATAGAATTCACAATAAGTATCTTAAAATTTTAACGTTGCAACATTCTGCCATCTTAACATTTTTATTGTGAGTAGGCAACGATATTAAACACAGTTAGGAAGTTTACAATAACGTTTTAAAATACATATGTATGTTAATAATAATAATAATAACAATGCAACTTTTAAATTTTAATGCTTTAATATGGATTGGCAATTTTCTTGTTCTTGTTTGTGTGTAAATGAAATTTATTGCCAGGTGGCAAATATAAAAGTATAAAACGCATGTCATTTTCAATATGGCATTGTGGTAATGTTAAGCAAAAGAAGTTAAAACTGTCAGCGCAGCTGTAGTTGCTGGAAAAATAATTGTATTTTTCGCTGTCTTTAGGCATTTTTCAGAACAAAAGTTCCCGAAAAAAAAATTTCACATTACCATTAGAACTACTTGCCATATAATGACTTACTTTTCGGATTGCCAAATTTCATTACTCGCTTACAAATCACATTACATAAAACTTTCAAAAATGCTGCACAAGTTAATAAATGAGGAGAATGATTCTTTTAGATTTAATAGATTACGTGAACATGTTGCCAAATAAAAAAAAGTAAGTAATTCTCAAAAACAGATTATTTTAGTTTGACGCCTTGTTAAAATCGTTAAGTTGGTAATCCGGTAGGGAAGAGCTTCCACCAAAAATGCTAAATTCCAAACTCGATTACATTTTTTGAAATTTTTTGCTGGGTTATTTTAATAAATTTATTTAACAATTATTTTGAATTTAACAATATTTTTTTTTATTGTAATACTTCAATATACCGTATTTTATATTATTGCCTGCTCATAATGAAAATTTTAGGATGGCACAATGTTGCCACATTAAAATTTTATGATACTTATTGTGAATAAAATAAATAAAATAAAAGGCAAGTGATTAAAATTAAAATACAGAAGCTTGAAGCATTTAAGACTTTCATTCTGCGGCAACAGTAGTGTTAACTCAACCATTTTAATTAAACCTTTTTTAACATTTTTTTTTAAATTAAGGTCTTGCGTAAGTGTAAGTGCAGAAAGTGCTACATATTGAGAATTAATTAAACAACCATAATGAGTTAAAAACCCTCAAACAACAATTTTTATTCGATTCCATATCTTTTTTTATTTTCTGACTTTTTATAGAATCTTATTGTTGCTTAATGCTCCGCTAATTTTAAAATTTCAATTTGAAAAGCTTGACAATTGATTTTTATTAATTAAAAATTTCTAAAAATAAAAGATAGTCAACGACATTAAAAACATTAAAACTCAAATCACAATGTCCTTTGAATTGATACATTATCCAATATCAACTTAGCATATTTATTTTTATTTAGACTGTAGAGTCTTAAAGTAAGACAAAATTCTATTATGTCACAATTCATTAAAGCTGAAAAGGGTGCATTTTTAGAATGTAAATTTATGGGATTGATTATAAAAAGGACAATTTATTTGCATAAGTTTTAGTTTGCAGGTAACGAGTGAAGGGAAAATCACTGTAATGGAAAAAAGAAATTTGTTAGCTTAACCATAAAATATTGTTCTTTTCATTAATTTTTGAGTTACTTTGAGTTACTGGATTATCGTATAGACACACACATTCGACTGAACGAAAAACGTAAACGTAAACAAATATATATGAAATATGTCAAAATATTTTATTTTCGAATTCAAGCAAAATCATTAGCTTTAGGAATTGATTGTCTTAGTCTCACCCACCATTATAATATTCAAGAGACAAGTATTTGCACAAAAAAATAAAAAAAAACCCGAAAAGTCATTCGAAATGAAAAATCATAACAGAAATGTCAAATGATAGATACCCATTTTGATATAGTTCGCCGATTTTTTATTTATTTTATTTTTTGTATTAACAAAATGGCGTCTGTTTGCCGCCACATTGAGTTTTGACAACTACACTCAGGGAAAAGCTGCAACTTAAAAATAAGAACGCGTCACATTAATTCAATAATTTTCAATATAATAGAAAATGTATATTGAGATACTTAATAATAAATGAAATTAACAAATTAATACTGTAAATTAATATTTTTCCATATTGAAATAAGAAATTTCAACATGACTAGACTTTCGTTAACGTTTCTTATTAATACAATATGGTTTTTCTTGATTTTAAGCTGTTTTTTCTCTGGGTGTAATATCTCTTTATCCCGGGATTAAGACAAATCAATTGACGTAAGAATCATCAAAATCGATACACGCGTTCGGTTCCTATAGTGCCGCAAAGGAACACACATACACACATACGTACATACAATAATTGCATACTCTAATAATTACGCAACTACATATTACAAATATTAGCTGTGGTTGAGAATATTTTATTCTTATCCTTTCTTAACTTGCCACAGAAATTCAGACAAAATCAATTTTTATTACTGTTTTTCATTGAAACAAAAAAAACATGCCTCTTTTTAAAAGTAAAGAGACTAATGTATATTGCTTGCTGTATGCTTTTTTATAGCTTAATCTAATCTTTAGCAATAAAATTTCATTGTCTGTCTTATTGCTCAAATGTTAAAATAAAAACTTTCAATATGCTGCTGATGCCAGTGACCCTCGTCAGTTAGTTTTGTTTGCAACATGACATCAACAACAAAATCTATTTTACACAATTAACAATACATCCCAATATGGTTTCTAACTTTAATTTTATATACATACATACATATGTATGTACAATTTTTTTTATATGTACATATGTTAACACAAGACACAAAATAAATAAATTTTAAGATAAAGTGTTTACAAATTGATTTTATCACCAACTTTCATGGAAAAACCTTTTTGGTTTTTTTTACAATAGTTCCAAAAATTAAGTACAAATAACACACTTTTGAAGTCAGCCCTTGCTGCAAGAAGAATCATAACTCAAGAAACTTGTTTTAGGGTTTTGAATTTACTAATACTCGTAACTTAGTGGTAATATTTATTCTAGTTGTCAACATCGACGTGACATTAATACAATACTAGATAAATTAAGTAAAGTTCGACTTTGACCCGCTCACGAAGGCTTCAGTATGGACACCAGATATGTAATGCTATACGAACTTTAGCCTATATAATATATAGTTTTGGCATTTTTTTCGTTTTTGGGATTTTTTTCGATTTAGAGCGTTATTTTAATATGGCGCTTTTGGAGTTTTTTCGTGTTTGGCGATTTATTTTAGTTTTGGGGCTTTTTTTCTCGTTTTGGCAATTTTTTCGGTTTTTGGCGTTTTTTTTTTATTTTGGCAATTTTTTTTTCGTTTTGACAATTTTTTTCATATTGACGATTTTTTTTTCATTTCAGCGATTTTTCCGGTTTTGGCGATTTATTTTAGTTTCAGAAGTTTTTTTTTTAAATTGGTGATTTTTTTTCGTCTTGGCGATTTTTTCCGGTTTTTTGTGATTTTTTTAGATTTGGCGATTTTATAATTTTGGGATTTCTTAGTTTTATCGTTTTTGAAAATTTCAGGAGTTTGCCTTCTACTGTTTCCAAGATACAGCAAGTTGCCAAAATTATAAAGGCAAAATTGCATTAACTGATGGAACAACCTTTAATTTAAATTTTAAAATTTTAGTGTTAATTGTTGTAATCTGTATAAACACTAACATTACAAATTTCAAATGTCTATATATGTACATATAATTGTATGTATGTTACATGGGATTTTAACATTTTTCGTTGCTCGTTTCATTTTTAACTCTCATATATTTGTTGTTGTATCGGCAAGTTCTACATACTCTGTTCAAATTTCTTGTCCGTAGCTCTTACGATTCTCCGTTCACCTTTGGTGTACGGATCCCTAAAAATTGGGGATGGTCTGCTCTCGAGAATAATTTTGTGCTTTTGCCAGTTAATTTTTGCTAAAGAAGGTTTAGAAAATAATATGAGCCTGTCAATAGCAAGTCAGTTGTTTTCGATAATGCGTAGACAGGCTCCAATTTTTTCCACAATCTAAAAAATCGAAATCGAAAGTTTTGAGTTATGACATGCTTGCAGCACAGGCTCATACATAAGTATATGCTAATGTGTACATACACATGCCACATACCACATGCCATCAACAACTATTTCCCATTTAATTAAAAATATAAAGTTGGTGACATTTAATCCTTCGACACTTTTAAGAGCAGCTTTTGTTTTTGCTTAAAAAAATAAAGTTGAACGAAAGCATTCTCATGTTTTCTTAACCCTCACATTTCAACACTTTGGATTAAGCATTTAGTCAATCGATAACATAAATAAAAAATATTAGAAAAACAGTGTAAGCTTGAACGAAAAAGCAATGAACTTTATAAATCAAACAAAAGTTAAGGCCTTTTTTTATTTTATTTGTTTAGAAAAGAACATGTCAGTAATTCTGGAATGGATTAAAGTGTCTGCATACTTAAAGGATACATAAATTATAGTTTGCACAGGTGACAAATTGAAGATTGCTATTATTTTAATAGCTTGGAATATTGTTATGATGTGGGATATAAATATTTTGTGAGCAAATGAAGAGTAAAGGTTGATATGATTACTTAAGTTTTATTTAAAACGAATATCTAAATAATTAATCGCATGGTTTATCCTCTTTAGAGTCCAGGTTTGCTTCAACGTTATTTCTTATTACAAAGAATGCTTCTGGAATACCTGACTGTTGAGTAAGTAAAAAATAGACTTTGCCGAAACTGACCAGAGCTGTCAAAAACAAACAATGCTGCTGTTAACTGTGAGTTGATTGTCATGGTCATAAAATAAATAAACTATAATTATAAGTTGTAGTGTAAGATATGAAAGCACACAAAACGAGCTGCAGCTGAACTATACTTATTCAATTCACAATAAGAATCTTAACAACAATGACATCAAATTAATTATGTGTGTGAAGGTAATTTTAGCAGAAACAAAAACCAAACATTTTATCAAGATTCCATTTTTAATTTAACAGCGCTGTTTAAAGAAGCTGTAATTGGCAACACTTGATGATAACTGAGTTACCTTTTCTCTGCAACCATGAGCCAACTATTGTGAATCAACAATAATATGCAGAGATCGTTGCCGGCATCAAAAAGTTATCTAACAAAATACATATTTATTGATTCTTTTTTTTTTTTTTTGCATTGTTAAAACCTCTTGAAGAAAGCTTGAAATTTTAAACTATTTGAAGAAGATTTTACACTGGCCATTTTTATATATTTAAATACGAATTGGAAAATGTTTGGTCCACCAATTAAATTGTATGCTAAGATTACCTACATATGTATCTCAGCGTTATCATTTGGAATAAGTATCCCTTTTTTTAACAAACACAAACACAACCCGCAAAGCGATTAGATTGTCTGCGAAAAACACCCAGGGTGTATGGTGGGAATCGAACCCACTCAGCCACAGGGTTTACATGCTCATGTACACTGAAAAAAATTGTTCGTCAATTAGTATTTTGAATTAAGAATTAATTGAATCAATTAAATTTTTAATAGCTTTAATTAATTAATTCGAGCGGAAAAACTTAATTGATATTATCAAATTGTTTACTAGTGAAAATTTAATTATTTTTTTAATTGACTTCAAAAAAAAGAGAAGGTTATCAATTCGTCTCTATTTTTTTTTTTTTTTTTTGACGGTATTACTTCATAACTCGGTTCATATTAGATCTATTGTAAAAAAAATTTTATTGTCTGAGAAGGATAGCTTCCTATTGGTCCCATTGCAAAAATGGGCGGTACACGCCTACAATTTTTTTAATTTGATTTTATGATATTCTACTTATTTAATTGCTCCGAAACCTAGCAAACACATTTGGTTCTTGTAATTACATAATTTTAAAGTTGAACAAATGAGCTGGGTAAAGCCCTTTAAAATTTATTATTATACTTCACGTGATTCTACTTAACCGATTTTTACACACCTTGAGCTCTAAAATAGACACAATCTTTCTTTTGAAAAAGTAGAGGGAGTCACGCCTATTAAAATCTAATATTTTATTTTAAGGAGTTCTAGTGTACCTATTTTTACAAAACTTAAAACACACCCTGACCTTTGAAAAACACAAAATTTCATTAAAATTTAATTATATATGCTTTAATTTTATTTTTCGAAAATTTTCTATCAGATCTTTGATCATTGAAGTCGGTTTTTTTCCAGATATTACAAATTTTTTATATTACTTTTCTCTGTGTAAGTAGAAACCAGTTGAAAATTCTTTTGTCGCACACAGCCCAGGAAATCTCCACCTAATCTTCCCGAAAGTAAAGCGCCTTTCCCTCAAATCTAAGTCCCAACCAAAGGTAACGTACAGTTATTGATTTAATTTTAAATGATGGAAGCTATTTTACGCATTTAAACAAGCGCACTGTTAACCATGTAATAGCCCGTTTAAAAGCCAATTAACTAATTGCCTAAAAATGTGTAAGCCAGGCAAGGAACTACGAGCCAGGTTGCTTCTTGTCAGAATGAAAATGAAAAAAAACTAAGTAAATCCATTATCGAGACGGCGGACAGATGTGCAATCGCTTTACGTGAGTACCTGCCATTACGGCCTAATCTCACGTGTGCCAAAGCACCGGGTGTGGGTTAACGCCAGACCAACGCCCCCATGCACCCTTTTAGAATGAACCTATGGCCCATTCCTCAAGGCACATAGGTTGCAATCTTTGAATATAGTTATCCCTGTACTATAGTCAATTACCTTGCTGAGGTAATTTGAGCTATATATTCTCTGCTGCTATGTCCGTGCCCATAGCAGCTCTGTTGAATGGCAACAGCACCTAGAATATTGTCTGGCTGACCGCGTCAGACCAACCACTAGCATTGATTTAACACTGGGAAGCCAAGACTATTCTCCCAGCGATTTTTGGTAGCAAACCACAACCACCACGATAATTCTCCGGCTTCCCCGCTTAGGTGTTGTGTATATTACATTCTTGAAGACGTCATTTATTTATTTTTGACAGAATTAACAAAGTGAATTTTTTTTATTGTGTTAAGCGCAGCCAACAGCACTTCTATGATTTCTACGTGTGGAAAACAAATGCTAAATACTTATTAAGTATTGCATCGCAAGTTTTCTATAACTCCAAATATAATAATTGTCAGTTTTTTTTCATAAATGTGGATTTTGAATAAATATTTTATATTCTTAATTTTCCTTAGCATAAATGCGAAATTTCAAACCTGAAATTCAAACAAAGCAACGAACTGAACTTTAAACAGAAAATATATAAGTCATTAACAAATATTAATATATACAAATATAGACAATAAATCATCATTTAACTTCCAGGTCTTAAGTGATGACAACCAGACAACAGTCAATCAATTGTTGACTATTTCCTAATTTTAAAAAGCTTGTATACATATTTATAAACAATGTATATCGAAAATGAAATATTTCGAAATAAACTAACTATCTATTAAAGGGCTGCGTAAATGATTCTAAAAGTTTTGTATTCTATTTCACACTACTACCAAGCAGTCTGTTTTAGTGCAAACATAAATAACAAAACAAAACTAACAAAACATGACTCTCACTAAAATCAATCAAGCATCATTCGAATAGTTTTTCTCTGCAGTTTTGTTAGTGCTTGTGTTCTCAAAACAAGTAGAAAGAACATCAAAACGAAAAGCGAAACGAAAAGCGAAACGAAACAAAACAACACTAAATCATAGCAGAAACAACGAGTGCACTAGAACACGAACACAAACATGCAAACTATGTATGTTTATGTATGTATATATGTATACATATATTGAAAATAAAAATTAACAAAATTTGTATATATAAATGTACATAAGTATGTATGATATTATTTCATAGTAAATAAAACCTCTTTTCAGCTTTCATAATCCTAACGAAGCGCAATGTTTCTTTTATATGGAAAATTGTCTTTGCTATCAGAACATTCAAGCATGTTTTGAATGTTCTGTGTGAATTTTGATGTTCTATTTCATTTTTGTTTTGAAAGGCTTGGTTTTACTTCAACATTGTTCTATTGCAGTTTTGTTCTGTACTGCAGTATTCTTATCGTAAAGCAAAACACATCTCTTTTGAAAGTTTTGTTTTAAAATAACGACGCAATATACACACACATTTTGAAATTAATGAGAGTGCTTGTAAGCCTTTTTTTAAGGCATGTGCCACGCTCTACTATCTGTACCCTCTTTGCTTCCCCTGCTAAATTACATTGTGAAAGCATTTAATATAAAATCGTTGACATTGGACATCATTAAGATTTTGCTTAACATCTTTTTGTGCGATTGAAATAAAGATTAACACACAAAGTGTCATTCTTGTTGGTGTTTGAATCTCTCAATTATTCACACAAAATTTATATAATTTTGGTTGTTGCTCTAAATGTGTTCATCATATTCATTTGATTTTCGTATTTTTATTTTTCCATAGTGAATAGACTTTTTCATTGCAATGAAGGCACGTGCAAAGGGATTGAAAGCAAACCGTAATGAGAAAATATGAACATTAAAAGTTGAATCCCCAAATAGCATCTGAATTTAGGAGAAAAATAACTTGGAAATGGACCAGGTTACATTTATTGACTTTTTCCTTGTGTTTTTCTTTCACAATATTCACCGTTATTCCAGTTGTCGGCATCGACGTCACTTCAACACAATACCAAAAAATTGGGGCTTGCGTACCCGTTGTCGAAAACAAATGACTCCTGTTGGTAGGTTTGTGCTATTTTCTAGACCTTAGAGAACGGAAATAGATGGTCAGTTGCACAAAATTATTCTTGAGAGCGAGTACACAAGCCTAAACTTTTTTTGGTATTGATGTCGACAACAGGAATAAGGGTGGCTGTTTTTAAGTGAGAAGAATATGAATTTCATTGTTCAAAAGTTAAAATTTACATATGCAATTGTTTGATAATAAATGCGGGGTGAAACTGCGGAGATTCCTTAAATGTACTAAGCCATTGCTATACTATTGTACTTTTCGAGTTTGAATAGTACCAAAAAAAGTACAATTGCACCAACTTTGACAACCCTGTCTTGTATGCTTACTTTACAGTAAATAAAGCTGCCACATAAATTTTTTATATACCTTCAGCTTTTGTTGAGGAAAAATCGCCCTTACATTGAGTAAAAATTTCATACAATTATTTTGTATACTCAGCTCTGAACAGAGAAATAAATATTTCTTTTTGCAATAAGCTGTATTATGTATGTAAATTGAAAACTTTGAACTCGTTTTCTGCAAAACTTGTTTTTTCGAGCTAAGACTTTATTGAAGCAAATTTGTGACATGTACATATGTACCTACACACATACATACTCGTATGTACCACAAAGTTTTTGGTTTACATATGTATATGTATATTTGTCCAGGTAACAGATAGAGGAAATATGTTGCAAGAATATTATTGAGTGCAAGTCCCTATCTGACACCACTTGTTTACAATGAGGCAACCGTCCCATGACAAGCATGTGTTAAATTCATTGATGTTTCACCAGAAATAGAACTAGTTGAATATGCTGTAACTAATGATTTGCATGTTAATTTTTTGCTGAGTGCTAAAGGGTGTTTTTTATTGAGGTATAGAACTTTAAGTTGGCATCACTTTTTTAACTGGCGGCCATTTTGTCAGCTGTCAAGTGATTAATATTTAGTTTGGTTTGCCATTTCATCATGAACAGGTTGACAAAAGAACAACGCTTGCAAATCGTGCAAATTTATTTCGAAAATAATGGTTCATTTCGCGAAGTTTACCGCAAGCTCCGTCCATTTTATGGTCCACATAATCGTCCATCAGAGCAATTAATTCGGTTAACCATGGATCGTTTTCGCACTACGTTTACTCTATGTGATAATACGCATCCGCAGAGACGTCGAACAGTGCGCACCGAAGAAACAATTGCCGCTGTAGAGCAAAGTGTTGAAGAGGACCCGAATGAATCGATTCGCCACCGTGCACAGCAATTGGAGCTTTGTCCATCAACTTTATGGAAGATTTTGCGCAAAGATCTTGGCTTGCGACCTTACAAGATCCAGCTTGTGCAAGAATTAAAGCCGCGAGACCATGCAATGCGTCGTGATTTTGGTGTATGGGCCGAAAATGAGATTGATCTCGATGCTGATTTTCATCGCAAAATTTTGTTCAGTGATGAGGCTCATTTTTGGTTGAATGGCTACGTCAACAAGCTAAATTGCCGCATTTGGAGTGAAGAGAATCCACATGAGACCCTTGAGACGCCATTACATCCACAAAAACTGACTGTTTGGTGTGCTCTATGGGCTGGTGGAGTCATTGGGCCATACTTCTTCCGAAATATTGCCGGAGAGTCAGTTACCGTTAATGGAGACCGGTATAGAGCCATGATAACCGACTATTTTGTTCCCGAATTGGATGGCATGAATGTGGATGAGTTGTGGTTCCAACAACACGGCGCTACATGCCACACAGCGCACGTCACAATCGATTTATTGAAGGAAACTTTCGATGAGCGCATAATTTCGTGGAATGGACCTGTCAATTGGCCACCAAGATCGTGTGATTTGACACCATTGGATTATTTTCTTTGGGGATATGTGAAGTCGCTCGTCTACGCCAGCAAACCAGAAACGTTAGGGGACTTGGAAGCCAACATTCGTGGCGTTATTGCCAACATACGGCCCCATATGCTCGAAAAAGTGGTTGAAAATTGGACTTGTAGAATTGGCTTTATTCGAGCCAGCCGCGGCGGCCACATGCCCGAAATCATATTTAAACATTAATGGCATAAAATTATCCTTCCAATAAAGCCAAATTGATGGACATTAAAACGATTTTCTTGTGTTTTATTTCAATTCGAAGTTCTATACCTCTAAAAAAACACTTTATTAGTCCATAGATCACGAAAATAAGACTAGAAAGTAAATTGTTTCAGCTGAAAAACTTTGGCCCTCAAAGGGATAAGCAAAATAATGTAATCGAAATTAATATTTTGCGTCCACATGATTAACAGAAATAAGAGATGAAAATTAGTGAATTATTGCATGAAACTTAAAAATAAATAATATTGAGGAAAACTCCAATTCCCGAGAATATTAATTGCGGAATTCACACCGAATTATTTCTTTTTTTTCTTTTGGATGTAAATTTTATAACAAGAAAATTTCTGAGGAAATTTATGAATTTAATAAATAAAGAAAAACATAAAGCGCTAGTTCTCAAAATTCACAAATATCACAAACAGACATAAAACGATTTTTTTGTAAGAAACAGTAGAGCAAACGAAGTAATATTTCTACAGTGTATGATTTCGAAGCACTAACAACTGAGGAAAGCAATGTATTGCTTACTTGATGACAATACTCTAGAGAAATGCTGCTGAAAACACTAACGTACAGTGGGCTCTCTAAGAAATCGAAATGTATCACAAAAAATGTTGCAAACCACTAACTTTTGCATCTGAGGAAACACAAAAACTATATATTACTTCTGTGAAGCACTTTAGCAAGTAAAAAAATTGTAGATGGTAAAATTGAGCTTTCATTAAAAAAACTTTTCAGAAAATTGTAATACGATGAATCAAAATAATTCACATATTCCATTTGCACTGAAGGCTGAGTATATAAAGCAGAAATCTACATCAACTGACACCACACACAGTGGAACAAACTCAAAGAACGCTGATGATGAAGGTTTAGTGGCCGTCGAAAACAGCTAGTTGTTCCGATCTTCTACGTGTTTGTCAGAATATTTACAACTAACTTTGGTGTTCACTTATAATTATCACATGTAATTTGGCTTACAAAGTTAAATGAACTTTAGGCTAATCAGATCATAAATATAGAAACAAATGAAGTTCAAACAACAATAATGAAACTAACTTCAAATACTTTTGATTTTTATTTTACAGTCAAAAAAAAAAAGTGCAATACAATACAAATGGCAACTTTGTACAATATACATTTCCCGCAAAACTATAAGAAAACCGCTCTTTCAGAAACGATAATCATGTAAAGAAATTTTTGTCCAGTGGAAATAAAGTTAAATAAAATAAATTATATTATTATAATACGTAATATTCACCCGTATTCGGTACGTCGAGTCGAATATTCAGCTACGAGAATTTTGTCATAGAATAAAGAAAACTTTTACATGTTATGTTTAATCGTATATTCGATTCGACATACGCAATACGGGTGATTATTAGAGTGGCCGTTGTATGGAGACTTTTTTTCTTGTTTTCTTCTACTCTCAACCCCCAAATCAGTTCAGTTTTATGTAAAAAAAAAAAATACGAAAAAAATTTCATACCGATAAGTTGCGTTTTAGGGGGTGCGTCCGGCCCTCAAAGTTGGCCTACAAGCCCATTTTTCAATGTAATTTTTTGCATATGACTATCTTGTTAAAAAATCATTTTACAAGAATATGACATATGGCAATATTTTAGCTCTTCAAGTCAACAACATTAATCTCAAAGAAAGTTTTTTGCTAAAATTAATATTTTAGAAAATAATGAGGAAAATAGCCAACAAAATACCAAAAATTTTATGGAACAAAATTATATTTATATGGAAACTTTTTTATTTTAAGCATGTACAATAAGAGCTTATATATATTAAATTATTTCATACATATATATGCATATATACCTGATTTACATTAAGCATTTTTTAATGAAATTTCATGAATTTCGTTGCACGAAACTTTTTCGATTTGCTAATTGCAGCACTATAAAAGAGAATGTTATGTAAAAAAGGACGTTAAACGAATCTCTGATTCATTTTTGGCAACTTTTTTGATATAAGTTGTTCATCCAGGCCCCCTATTTTCATGCAACTAATTTCATGAAAAAAATGCTCAATGTAAATTAGGTAATAGTCCAAATAAAACTAAACCAAAAAAAAAAAAAAAAGAAAAAAAAAATACATTGAATATAAGGGCTTGAGAGCCATTTTTGAGGGCCCAACGCACCCCCTAAAACACAACTTATCGGTATGAAAATTTTTTGTATTTTTTTTTACATAAAGCTGAACCGATGGGGGGTGAGAGTAGAAGAAATCAAAAAAAAAAAAAAATAACGGCCACCCTAGTGATTATATTACTATTATAATATCTAATATCTTAATATCTTTGAGTATGTGTGGTAGGGGTTGATGGTGATGGTGCTTTTGTGATTTTGTGGTTTGAGCCATTCTATTGCAGAATAAAGTCTTTCCTTGTGTTTTGTCGTCCAACAGTGAATATGGCATCAAAAGAAAAATTCGAAAAAGAACATTTCTTTTGGAGTGCATTGATCTGTATGAAACTCTGAAAGCGTCGTAGAATACAAAGTGCAGATATTATTCCAATCGGGAAAAATATATTCAACAGTACGACACACTCCTTTTTTAGGGTTCCGACACCAAAGATGAAAGGGAAGCCTATTGTTTACGGACCTGAAATTTTCACAGAGTACGTTAAACTTTGGCGGCTATAACAACAAATATATGACGAAAATGAACGCTAAATCTAAAAAAAAATCGCTAAAACTAAAATAAAATGCCAAAAAACTGAAAAAATTGTCAAAAACTAAGAAAGCGCGATATGTAAAAATCGCTAAAACTAAAATAAATCGCAAAAAACCGAAAAAATCGTAATAACGAAAAAAACTCAAAAACGAAATTAGCGCCAAAAACAAATAAAAAAATGCTAAAGCGAAAAAACGCCAAGACTAAGTAAAATCGCCAAAACAAAAAAAAAAATCGCCGAAAAACCGAAATACAGTTTACCGTTTACTTAAAATTAAAAAAAAGCAATGTGAGTCCGATCACAGAGGAGATGTGTAAACATCTAGTAACGAAAAAATTTTTTTAAGTTGGAAGTACTCATACTTTTAGTATATTTTTTTAAATTAATTAATTAAAAGTATCAAAACTTTCAATATTGTAAATACATAGGAATTTGTTGGTTTTTGTTTGTTTTATTAAACTTATTTGGTTAGTAAATGGGCACACTGCAGTATATGTATATGTACTGCATTAAAAATTGCAGTAATCAGTAAATTTACTGATTACTAAAAAAATTCAGTAAATTTTTACTGCTAATGTAATTTAATTTATATTACCAGTAAAATCGTAGGGCCGTAATCATAATAAAATTGTGGCAAAGTTTTTTCATTCAAATTTTGAAACTTTTGTATGAAAATCATTTAGTCACTTGGTAGAATTTCATTATGAATACAGGCATTACTGAAAATTCAATGCACCTCATCATATAACAAATCATTTAGGCAATTTATAAAAACTGTAGAAAAAAAATTTTAGTAAGTCCCAAATCACACTATGGAAGTCTTATTGCTAAGCTGATTAGTTTCAGGGAGAGAGAGACGAGGGGAACAGCAACGTTTCCTTTCCCCCCGTCTCTCTCTCTCTCCTAACAAACTAATCAGCTTAGCAATAAGACTTGCATAGTGTAAATTGGGACTAATTGGGTACAGTGCTCATCTATGGTAAATGCCTTTACTTTTACTTTTTAATTTTTAATTCCTGTTGTTTATCGTTTAGTTGTTGCTGTTCTTGTTGTTGTGTACGCATTGCAATTAAAATAAATTCAGTAAAGTGCGACTTTGACTCGCGAACATTCGGTTTTGAACATTTTTTTGATTTAGCTTTCTTCCTTTTTTAAGTTTTTTCAGTTTAAACGATTTTTTCAGTTTTATCGCTTTCTTCTCGTTTTGACGTTTTTTTTTCTCTTTTTGGGTTTTTTTAATTTTCGCAATTTTTTTCATTTTGGCGATTTTTTAATTTTGGCGATTTTTTTCTGTTTTTTCGGGGTTTTTCATTTTGGCGTTTTTTCTGTTTTTTTGGTTTTTTCATTTAGGCGTTTTTTTGCGATTTTTTCATTTTGGCGATTTTTTTGTTTAAGGGTTTTTTATTTTGGCGATTTTTCCGGTTTTTCGCGATTTATTTTAGTCCTAGAAATTTTTTTTAATTTGGTGCTTTTTTCGTTTTGGCGATTTTTTTTTTGTTTTTGGCAATTTTTTTTAGATTTGGCGATATTATATTTTTTGGATTTTTTAGTTTTACTGTTTTTGAAAATTTCAAGAGTTTTGCTCTTACGGTTTCAAAGATACAGCAAGTTTTCAAAATTACAAAGTCAAAATTGCATTAACTGATGGAACACCCATTGATTTAAATTTTTTAAATTTAGTGTTAATTGTTGTAGTCGGTATAAAAATACACTAACTTTTAAAATTTCAAGTGTATATATTATGTACATACAATTGTATGTATATTACATGGGATTTTAACATTTTTCGTTGCTCGTTTTGGAACACCCTTTAATTTTTAACTCTCATGTATTTGTTGTTGTAGTGGCCAAATGTCTACACACTGTGTCCAAATTCCAGGTCCGTAGCTCTTACGGTTCATTTGCACCTTTGGTGTACGGAACCCTAATAAAGCAATTATCAAGTTAAATAAAACAAACAAAACCAGCAAAGTCCTTTGTATTTACAATATTTTAAATAAGTATGTATTGCTTCTTTCAAACACTTATACACTCATACATATGTAGCTCACACCGATTTGAAAACGCGGTGTGAATCTCAGCAAAATTTGTGATTGTATTGTGAAAAGGAATTTTACCCCCTAGCGTATAGATTGTTTACACATCAAAAATGTCTACATCAGGTAAAATATTCGATTATATAGGGTAAATATCGTATAGTATTATATATGTAGTCTCCGTACGGAATCATTCGTGTGCGAGTCAAAGTCGCACTTTATGAGTTTATTACATACATACATACATATAAAGAACGAATTGCCTAATGCGCATACATATATCTATGTGTATATTATATGTATGTAGGTTGTGTTTATAGGGCGAACTGGAAATAATATGACAGATAAAATATACAATAATATTGTATACTGTATGGAACGCTTTAGAGGAACTAGTGTGGTATACATATATGTAGTTATCAAATTCGGTGTGAGCTCAACAATTAGCAAACTAATGTTATTCACATAGAATAATAATTACTTTAATGCTTGCTTCTTACCAGCAGCCGCTGTATTCAATAATTTAGACAGAAATTATTTCTTTTGATTTCTTGTGTTTTTATTTACTTATTTGAACTAAGGTGAACTCCTAATTGATGGAATAGTTTCTTCGTTAGGCTTTTAATTCAATAATATCAATTCTTTTCCACAGAAATAAAAATTCCTATAATAATATACAATATAATTTGATTTTCTGATAACAATCTGATTTCTGAGTCGTTATACTTAAAAAGGTATGTGGCGATGGCAAGTCAAAGTCAAATAGAGCCTTTTTTTCTTATATTTCCTTTTATTAAAATTCCATTTAGATATACATATGTATATGGCAGTTGATGAGGTGCGTGGTGACACAGAAAATAATGCATTAAAATTTAAATTACCTTTTTAATTAATAAAAGAAAATGTTTTCATTTCTAGTTGAAATTAGTAAATAACAAAAGACAAGAAATTTAAACAATTATTGACTTTATTTACTAGAAAACAATCAAACTCACTAATTCCCAGTGGCAGGCATAAATTTTAAAATAAACAACGAAATATGAAAAATAATATTCATACATATTCCCTTGTCCTTGACATAACAGATCTTTTGGGTAAATAAAACGTTTCCTTGAACAGTAAACGTTTCCATGTCTCAGTAGAATTTGATGATTTGTTATTTTCTCGGTCATTCAAACTAAGCAGCTCCATTTCAATTTGAACTTGTGATTTTTGAAAATAAAAGCCCAAGTCTTATAAAATTAAACAATACAATACAAATACTTTTAACAATCTCTAATTTTTAATGACTAAAAAAAGAGAGAAAGAAGGGAAGCCAAAAATTTAATAAAAATTCCCAAGAGATTTCTCTTTATTTCTATTACTTTTTCGATTTCTATTTCTCATTAGAAAGTCCTAAATTAAATATGTACACAGAGATTATCACAAACACTAAAATTAAAATTATTACATTTAATTTTTAATAATATAAAATAATGATTATGCCCACCATACTCACGCACAGCCAACCGCATATTTTAAAGCAAATTCATAAATAGTTAAACACACACACACACACACAAACATACATACAAACAATTATTTATGTTTTCCACTATCCTTTTTGAGAAAAGGAAATCTGTCAGGATTTTGTAAACAAATTAATGAAGGAAAAAGTACGAGTGCATGAATCGCAACAGTGTAATATTTAGTTTGGGATTTTCTGAGAAAAGAAATAACAAAAACATAAACAGGAATTATTATTAACATTATGGAAAAGCAAGGAAGAGTGATATATTCAGCTGTGCCGAATCTGACATACCCTTCATGGGCTTAAATGTGGATTATATCACTGTGTGTAATTTTTTAAGTCATGGAAATGAAGGACCAAAAAAAGACCCATGTCTCCCAGTTTTGCCCCCAAATAATCATCTACTTTTTTATGGGCCCCCAAAGATTTAGGGCCTCGGTATCATTTTTGAATTTTTTTCAGGCTCATATCTAGCAAACCGTTCTGAATTTTGATTTACTCTGTGAGGCAAAGTTGTAGCTCTTGTCATAAAGAACAAAAATTGTGAACATACAAATTCACCTTCAAGATCAAAATCGGAAAAATTTTTTAAAATTAGATTTTTTTTACTTTTTTCGAATGGTCAGGTCCACAGGTGGTAAACCGTTCAAAATTCAAGAAAACAATTAACTACAAAAATATATCTAAGATCTCAATAAACTACTTTTTAGAATATATGAACTTCCTAGGAATGAAAATGTGAAAAATTTCCAAACAAATGAAATGAAAAATTCAATATATAACAAAAATTAAAAATTTTAAAAGCCGAATATTTCTAGAAAAGACGTGATATCTTCTAAACAGCTGGAACGATTTTATTAAAACATAGATAAGAACCTTCTCGGTCAAGTCACCTTTCAAACAGAAAAAACTAAATCAAAATCGGTCTGTACGAGTACACACTACAAACTTATAACACCTCTTTTTTTAGTCGGGGGTTAAAAATAAAAAATCAGATAGTAATTTTTGATTACTTTACCAAAATAAATTTAAATTCTCCAGCCCTGGAGCCATGTTTATGATTTTGCTGATTTTCAACACCAATCCTATTCTTCCAAAGAAATAAAATAGATTCAAATACCAAAAAAAAAACGCTTCAATTTTCCAGCCCTGGAACCGAAATTTTGATTTTGTTGATTTTGAATATCAAACTATTTAAAAAAAATTCTGACACAAATATCAGTCAGTACGTTCACTCAAAAATATGCGTGACTGTAAGCAGTAAATTCTAAACTCGCACTTCTTTGAAAAATGTTTGAGTTTAGTAATGGACAGCATAATGCCGAGTACACACTTTAACACATTTCTTGTGTTGTCATTTTCAAAATTTTCCTATTATCTTTTTTTTATATGAACAACAAGGCCATACAGCGAAAAATATCGGGAATTACAAACTTTGTCACCTGTATACACTATTATGATGTCAAAAAATTATATAGTGAAGGAGAGAGCAACATACAAATTAAAATATTATAAAAAAAAAATATATATATATATATATATATATATATATATATATATATATATATATATATATATCTGTTAACGTCTAAATTCAAGAACGTAAAGGCTCAGTTAAGGCTCAGTTAGCCGACTGTAATGTAAAGTAACTGTAACGTAGGAAACAGCTGATCGAGAATTTTATATCAAAAGTAGGTTACGTTACATTACATCTCTATAACCATTTCCATTACGCTTTTTTTTGGCAAATGATACACAAGAAATGCAAGATGTAAATTCAGCCTTGAGGCTCAGTTAGCCGACTGTAATGTAATGTAAATGTAACGTAGAAAGCAGCTGATTGATATTTTTATATGGAAAGTAGGTTACGTTACATTACATCTCTATAACCATTTTCATTACTTTTCACATAACAAAATCGATCAGCTGTTTCTTACTGTTGCAGTTACATTACATTACAGTCGGCTAAAGGTTTACATCTTGCATTTCTTGTGTGTCATTTGCCAAAAAAAAAAGCGTAACCAACTAATTACTAATGAAAAACTGTTTGATTCAGACATATATTTATTGATTTCAACATTTTCCAATCATGTTGGATTCTATAAAATTGTCTATTAAAGTTGGTAGCACAGAATTTTTTAATTAAAAAATACAGAAAGCACGTAGATTTAAAGATGTTGCAACTAAACTTAACTAATTTAAATATTTTTTAATATAAATATATGTGTTACACATACACTGGCGGACAAAAGAAAGTGCGGTGCTACTACTACATCCCTTGGATTATTACAAGCAAAACATAAATTATATAACTTTCAATCTCTTCCAGTTCATTAATTTTTAACCCCCGACTAAAAAAAGGGGTGTTATAAGTTTGTAGTGTGTGTCTGTGTATCTGTGTATCTGTGTGTCTGTCTGTGTCCACGTACAGGCCAAACGGCTGGACCGATTTTCATTTAGTTTTTTAGAAGATATAACATCTTTTCTGAAAAAAGTCGGGGGTTTTTAAAATTTTTAATTTTTGTTATTCTTTATTATGTTTTATTTTTTTTTTTTTTTGTTTAAATAAATAATAAAGAAATATCTTTGATGTGAAAGATAAAAGCAAACTTAAGAATATTATTAATTCAAAGCGACACTGATTGTAAACATTTATTTTCTCTTGTGTCAATAAGTTTATTTCCTTTTTCCTTCATTAGTTATTTTTAGATATCGTGTCCAATAACATTTTTTTTTTTGCACTAATATTATTTACTTTCTTTTGTGAATATTCAAGAATGTTTGTATAAGATTTTCCCTTATTTGTGTTTTACATTAGGTTTGTTCATTTACTAAAAATATTTACGAAATTGTAAAAATTGTTACTGGAAAGTGTTCATTAACTCAAAATGATGAAACAGAATTGCGGCATAAACACATTTGACATACAAATTGACACAAAAATTTAGCCCCAGACAGCAGTCGAGAGATAGAATCTATGGCGCATATTCCGAAATCGTAACCAAAGTCGAAACTAATAAAACAGAAACTAAAATATAGTTCATAGATAGTTATAGTTCTTATTCACAATTGATAACTAGTGCAGCAACTGCTTTCAGCTGGTAAACGAAATGCAACCTTGCATATTGTTATGTGAGAGCATAAAATGTCGATAATATTTTGAACGATAAATTCTGTAATTAATTAAAAAGCTTATGAATCTATTAAAAAACAGTTTAATTTCCTTAAAAAAAATTTACAAAATCTATAAAAGTTATTTTTTGGTTATAGTCCTTATACAAATCAATTAAAATATGGAAGTAAAGATAAAAAGGAAAGCTTATTATATAGAAAAATTTTAGAAAATAAAGAGTATTTTTTGTTTTGTGCATTTTAAAGAGCCACAAATTGATTTTACTTTTCAAATAAATTGTAAATGAAATCAGTCAGCTGTTCTTGGAATGTATTAGTTAGTTGGCATTTAGTTACAGCTTTACCCATAATTAAGTGTAAACTTTTACTGCTGAAAGTAATCAACTATGAATAACTTAAATAGGTACTTAAAAAAGTTAACACTTAGTGATAATTTCTGAATATGCGCCTATGTTGTTTTGACAACGTTTTTTCTTATGCTCATAATTATAAGTGCTCAAACTCTCAACAATGCTACCATACTTTCAATAAATCTCATACATTTTATGAACAAAACTACAAAGAAATATAAGCATTCTTTTGTGTGAAACAAAAATTAGAGAGCTTGTGAAGTTACTGTCGTAGACTTTATTATGGGCTTTGTTAAATTGACAGTGATTTTTCCTGAAATTGGGGAATTTTTCTGTTTAATAAAAGTTTGCAAAGTGAGAGAGTCAAAAGAGAGAACAAAATTGATAGACTAAAAATATTCTTACAAATTATTGCAAGTAAAATTTTGACTTGCAGGAATTATCCAAACAAATGCTCAGTGTTTTTGTTTCCAAATTAATTATTTGAAAAATATCTTAAAAAGGAAAACTCAGAAATGTTCATTTCTTTGTTTAAAAAATATGTAGATGTATGTAAAAAGAAAGCATATTTTCTTAATTTATTGTTTTTCTTTCATTAAGATACATATATTAAATTTTATTTTCAAGGAATTTTGTTTGTTTGAGCAGAGATGGAAAGTTGCATTTTTGTATTTGTTAATAATTGAAAAATTATGAAAAATGCATAAAAATATTAAATAATACACCAAACTGTATTAAATGTCAATTAAAAGATATTAAATTTGTGTCATGATTTCCATCCATGGTTGTATATGAATAAAAATTTCTTGCAAGTTTTTACAATTAAGTGTGTAAACACAATGTTTGCGATGCAGTGCGATTTCTCGTTGCGAGAGAGAGAAATAAACATAATACAACGGAAGACGGCGACGGCAATACTTGTCATTGTTTGTTTAAATTATTATTAATTTTTTTGTGCATACATTTTTATAAAAAATTTATTCTTTGTGTTAACTAAATACAAAAAATGATTAACATTTCATAGATTCACAGATATATTTAATATATTTTTTAAACTTTTATATTTTATGGCAAAAATTTTGGAACTTCAAAATCATGTTTTTTGTTTACAATAATGTTGTAAATGCCGCCAATTATTCAAAAACAATGGCAACATCAGAAAAAGATTACTTCTAAATCGTATGAAAAACCGCACCGCAACAAATTATCGTTAAATTGTGTTCAGACTCTAAACCGTTCATTTACTTTTTCGTATCTGGGAGAGTAATTTTGTAAATTTAAGCTTTACTCTCTCGTTGCTGGTTTCTGCTGGTAAAGTAAATGAACAGACCTCTTGTTACTGAAATAGAATTATAAATATAAACAAAGTAAAACGCAATACATAACTAGCCGTCCACACGAGCAATAAGCTTAGAAATTATTGCCATGGCAACTGTCAAATTCGATTGCCGACAAAAAATATTTGCGTGAAAACCGTATGAATATGTGTTCAAATATATATTCAGCAACTAATGTTAAAATACATTGCTAAGAGATTATTCTCTTCACAACTGCTGTCAAATTGAAATAATATTAATTTTTTTAGCAAAAAAAAAATAAATAAATAAATCGAAGTTCAATTTAAAATTAGGAAAAAACAAAGATATTTGAATTTACGTGTTCTCCACCTCTAGATACATTGTTGAACACAAGCAATTTGACGTTATTGCTTGTGTTAAGATACAACGAATTGCTCGTGTGGTCGTATTGTTATTAACAAGAAATAAAACTACAAATCTTTTACGATTGTCTAAAATTCTATGTTAAAAAAAAACTCCCAGCCTGCTCCTTTCTGATAATTTGTTATTACAGTCATTAATTCCACTTTGGTAACATTAAATGTCCACAATGGGAATTAACATGAAGTAATAATAATTCGGATTAAAACAATAATTTTTTCATTTAAGTTTTTACATCAACAAATAAAAAAGACGACAATTGAATGGAATGAATAATTCTTGACGTATTTTCACAACGTTTTAAATACAATATTATGACATTTATTTTATCTTCTTTCTTCTATTGTTCCGTAACAAAGGCAGCAGTACAATGAAAAAAGCAATATTTGAGAAACTATGTAAATAAAGATTCCTTAGTCCCAAATCACACTGTGCAAGTCTCATTGCTAAGCTGATTAGTTTCAGGGAGAGAGAGACGAGGGGAACAGCAACGTTTCTTTTCGCCCCGTCTCTCTCTCCTAATAAACTAATCAGCTTAGCAATAAGACTTGCATAGTGTAAATAGGGACTTATTTATTTTATACTTAACATCTCTCACTTCCACTCACTAAGAATCGAAAAACAGATCAAATTACTTATATGTAGAAAAAATATTTTATTAATCCAATTCTTGGAGGAAAAATTATAATTAAGTGAGCACATACAGGAAGGGAAACGGAAGTTAATAGTAGTACTATATGCTGAAGTAAAGAAGAGTATGTTGTACTCCATGCAGACACCAGCACAATACGGTGGAATTATTGATCCATACATGGTCTAGATTAAATCAAAATTTTTACTTCAAAATTATAGGTATTAGTGTTTATGATAATACGCATACTACGCAGCTTATACTAATACGCCAGAGGCTCTGCAACGTTGGCATTAAAGTCCTGCACAAGATCGCTTACAAGAACTTTTAAGACATGAGGGATTTTTCAAATGCTTTACTACAGCGAAATCTTCTAAAACAAACGCTAAACAACACTGTTTGCAAGAAATTTCTTTCATTATTTTAGGTATAGGAGTAAAGAATAAAATACTTCGTAACGGAAGAATTTGTGATGCTGCTTTTTCATACGCATGGACGCGTATACAAACGTCATGCATGTATGATACACACATAAGTTGTGTGTATGATCTTTAATTATTCTGTGCACATCTGCTCACATGCACTGACATTAGTTGTGTGTGCTTGCTTAAAAAAAAAAAAAACTCCCTTAAACGCATAATAGCTTACCATCAACAACTTACACACACACACTCAAACGTACAATATGCAAAATAACAAGCATACACGCATCAACACTACTTCTTTTGAGTGTTTGTTACAGACAAGAAGTCTTCGCGACACTAATACATCCATATTGCTGTGCTTATTAAACGACATCATTTATTATTGATTTAGATACATTTAAAAAACAAGACGTATTTACATTTCAGGACTGTTTACGTAGGTCTCTAGTTGACATACAAGTTAACAAACTGCACAATTGCAGAATTGTAAAACTAATTACGCTTAATTACTTTGTAGTTTACCATCCCTTTCCCAAAGCGGATAAAAGACATAGATATGTAAGATTGCATATATGTTATGCACACATATCGTTACCTTAATATAGAAAAGCCCTAACTCATTACTTTTTTTTTAAATCTAGATTTTGTATATTTCGACAGACGAACATCTAATGTAGCGAAAAGTGCAAGAAACGCGATTTCACAAAAATAATGAGTTAGGGCCTTTCTATATTAAGGTAATGAATGATATGTATTTATATTTGCTTGTGGACATATTTAATTAATTTGCATGAATGTTACTTCTCTATTAAAAAAAAATAATAATAATTTTTATTTATAAACTGCTTTTCTGTTTGTTTGTTTTTATACTCAAAGTAAAAATAAACTAAAATTATTAATTAAAAATTATTATAAACAACCAGATAAGATACTGACTCACAACTCTAAAGGTGGAAGTACATACCACGCGTTACGCGGCAACGCTTTTCTTGTTAAACTTTTAAAGCTATACAAATGGAAAGTTACACAACACGCTTTTGAGTTTTTTTCTTTAGTTGTAAAATTTAAAGCCTTTGTCAGCTATTTTTTGTCTTGCATTTACGTTTTATTTTCCTTTATATATTTAATGCATTTTTTATCCATAGTTTAATAGAAAAAATTAATTTCTAATCATTTTTGTGTATGTTAGCTTATGAATCTGGCAACACTAGTTGTCATTTTGTATACAACGCGTAAAAGTTGAAGAATGTTCAACTTTTTGCGAGGTACGCGCGTCGCGAACTTCTCTATGTAACTTGCCTTATGAAAACACACTATTTCAAATTTTTTGACAGCCGCGTGTATCGCATTAGCGCATTGAACGCGTGTTATGTACTTCCACCTTTAGATACCAATAATGTTTTCTATTATTTATTACCCAGAGAGAGGATATAAAATGGGCAGCAATAGTCATGATGAAAATGTATTTTTTTTATCGAAAGAGATATCTTTCATTTAAATCCAACAAACTGCAAACTACTATGTTTTAATTTAATTTGAAATTTATTTGCTGGTGGTTCAGCGTTGTCTATATATTTCATTGTTGCTGTAACAAATCATCAGTAGACTTCAACCACACATTTTGAATAGTCACAAACCTCTTACCTTATGCACAGACTTTCAAGAACTATTTGAGAATTCACAAATAATAATATTTTTGAAAATCACAAAAGAAAAATAAGCGTAGCAGGCTTAGAAACTAATACAAAAAACCCAGCAAATAATTTATATTCGATTTGAATCTATTTTATTTTTCTACACCTTTATACAATTAGAAATCCATTGGATAACAATAAAATTAAATTAAAGATTAATTAAATTTAGATTTTATTTTTCATTTTGCCTTATAATTACTTTTATTGTTATCCAATGGATTTCTAATTGTATAAAGGTGTAGAAAAATAAAATAGATTCAAATCGAATATAAATTATTTCCTGGGTTTTTTGTATTAGATCCTAAGCCTATTACGCTTATTTTTCTTTTGTGATTTTCAAAAATATTATTATTTGTGAATTCTCAAATAGTTCTTGAAAGTCTGTGCATAAGGTAAGAGGTTTGTGACTATTCAAAATGTGTGGTTGAAGTCTACTGATGATTTGTTACAGCAACAATGAAATATATAGACAACGCTGAACCACCAGCAAATAAATTTCAAATTAAAATAAACTTCTGACAATATGTCGAATAATAAATTTCTTACTATGTTTTAATCATAATTTGTATAGAGAATGGTGACACAAAAATTCAATGGACAAAAATTCTTTGGAAAATTAAATTATGCGCTTTAAATAAAAATTAAAATGAAACTATTAAGGCCTTGTTAATGTTTCGAAATTCTTAAATTATATTAAACAAAGAGACATGGCCTGTTCGGAACTGCTCTGCATCATAAGAGCAAACTTTAGTTTACAACGCAATACAAGTTCGCTGATAATCTTTCTTAGGTTAGGTTAAGTTAGGTTAGGTTAGGAAGAGTGGTGCTACACCGCACCTCTACTCAGAGACCCAATTGGGTTCATTGTGATTACCTTCTATTGCCCAATGTAATACAGGGTGGCGCAGAATGAGCTATATGGTTTTAATTCTTTATAACGTTTTTAATTATTATTCTTTCTTTGTTTTTTTTTAGCACTTTGTGAAGAAGTGTTGTGTAACTTTGTGATCGTGTAACAATTCATAATTAATCCCCCAAGATTAATTATGAATTGTTACACGATCGAACAACATACAAAAATAATTGAATTTTATTTTAATTTGAATTTTTTCAAACCACCAGTCTATTGTGTTGACACAGCGTTCATATTGTCGTCATTTTAATGTGCGCATTGCACCCATAGTTTTCTTTGGGGATATTTGAAAGAAAAAGTGTACGTTAATAAACCAAAAAAAATAATCCAACTAAAAACCAAGATTCGAAATGAAATTATGGCCATTACACCCGAAATTTAGCGAAAAGTTATGGAAAATATGATAAAAAGAGCACGTATGTGCGAAGCAGGACATCATTTACAGGATATCATTTGTCAAAGCTAATTGCAAAAAATTTCCCAATAATATACATAAATAAATTCAGTGAAGTGCGACTTACATCCATCGTGCTTCGCTTATATTACGACATCATTTATTACTGGTTTAGTATAATACATGCGACGTGAATTTAATTAAAAATAATGACGTTTTTGCATTTCAAGACTGAAACCAAATGAAACCAAATAAAACTCATAATTAAAGTGAAGGACAAACAACATGTGAAGTAAGTTTTTGAAATGAAAAAAAATATAATTTCTAATTAACATGAGTAAAACGTATAGTGCAGTTGTTAAATATAAAGGGATGGCAAATTTAAGGTTAGGATGTAAATTGGCTCAAAAATACACTCTTTTTTGTTGGACAAATTCAGTTTTAGTGATAAAGTGCAAATATGGGAATTAATAATGGAATATGATGTCGGGAAAATGTCCACCTCTAGCAGGGCGGACGTCGCTCAGTGGGGGATTTTGAAAAAAAATGGAATTAATTAATACACCAACTTTGCTTTTGAGTTCCCGACAAATTCCCAGAAAATTTTCATAAATCCCGAAAATAGGATTTTTTCATTATTTTTGCTGTATTCTTATTTTTCGCCGGGCACAGATAGTACTTTTGGAAATATTTAAAAAACATATCATGTCTTAAGCTGGCATGATAAATTTTTGGGTTTCAGCTTTGGAATTTGAGAAAAAAAAAGTCGTACATTTAATATTTATAACAGATATACATCTATTTCGAAACGATCTGGCTCCTTTAATAACGAAAATTTTGCGCAAAAAATTTCTTTGCAATTTTTTTATAGTACAGTTAGTCCTCGATTATCCGTGATGGTCAGGACCGAGAGTATTCTGGATAATCGATTTTCCCGGTTAATAGAGTAAAAGCTTTTCTTGGTTTTTTTATAATTTTTATTCATATTTTTGTATTTATTTGCATATCTTTGTATATACCGCATATAATAAGAGAAAAATTCATGGATTTTATGCTTGTGTTTAATCAAAAAATTCATAAATATGTACTATAAGGGAACGAATATTTATGCTGAAATCAGTTGCTTGCTTGCAATCCCGGATAATAGAGGTAATCATGGTTGATCGATTGAGAAAAATTAAATGTATGGACAAAAAGAAAACAATTACAATATTTCTTTCTCGGATAATCGACGTTGCCGGTTAATCGAATCACGGATAATCGAGGCCTCATTGTATTAGCTTTTGATAATAAAGAAATAATGAACCCTATTTTTTGCAAAAAACGGCGAAATGAATATTTCCTAAGCTGTAAGCAAAAACCCATAAATGTAGTAGACTTTTTTTAGCTTTTGTATAGAAAAATCTACTTGCAAAAAATATTTTTTATCAGATCAAAAACACCAACAGCTTGGTATCGGTTTGAATTTTCCATTAACCCTAAGTTGCCCACTTTGAAGCTTTGAGGTTCCACCCCCTTTAAAGATTTATAGTCCAAATTCCAGACACTTCCTCAAATTCTGCATGAAATTTAATAAAGATCGTTCGGACCGTTTCGGACTGCAGAATAATTTTGATTTTCGTAAAGCTTCAATCTTTTACAACTCTGCTTTTTGCATGTTGTTTTAATAGTTGCAGCGGGTCTGGTATTTAAATGAGGCGCTGTGTTTAGTAGCCATTTTATTGGTCATTTTACTTCGCCGATAATTCTGATACACAACGAAGGAGAGTGCTCTAATGTTACATTAAGATTAGTATCTGCTGAAGTCGGTATAGTTCAGTGACCAGTGACTATGCCTTCATCACTAGAACTTTCCTACAACAACTGATATAAAGAGACACTAATGCACATCAGAGAAATGCGTGATGTTGTTAACTAATGACTGTTGGATACCGGGCTCGAACCCAGGACCTTCAGTTTTGTAGTCAACGCTACCCTCAAAATTAAAATTTTCAATTCTTGGCATTTCATCATTTGATAGCCAATTTACTTCGTAACCTCAAATTTGACCACCGTTTAAATTTTAGCAGTTTTCATTGCCGGCAGTTTCATTGTGGGCCTCCGCCTTGAAACTTTGACAGCGCGCGAATTAATTTGTTTTGATTTTGTGAAGAAAATGAACAATATTGCTGTTTTAACCTGGCAAATATTTGTATTTCTCAGTCTCTGCAGTTTTCAACGAAGAGTGATTTTGGTTTTTTTTTTTAATTACATCTGTGTAGCTTGCTTATTTTTATGATTCTACAGAAATATGCTAGTTGTTTCGGTTAGAGCATAAAGTTAGTTTTCCCACAAAAAAAAAAAAAAAAAAAAAAAAATTATGATGCAATTGGGGAAGGAATAACAAAATGCAAAACTTGCTAACTTGAATAAAAGTTTTGCATTAATTTATTTGTGTACCATAACTGTTGTTAAAACTACAGTTATTAGGTTTTAACGTCCTTTTTCACAATGTATGATTTAGAGTTAACGTGAACTTTAACTTACAGTTCTTCAAACATAACTTGCCGTTAAAGTCCCTGTTAGCTTTTAATTGTACATTGTGAAAAGGGCCGTAACGTTGCAAGTTTTTGCTGGGAAAGTAAATGAACATACCTATTGTAATGAGTGTCTAAAATTTCTTTTAATATCCATTTGAATATTATTTTTTAATTTCTTTTAAAAAATTATATAGACAAAAATAATGTTACGAGTACTCTAAGGCACTGTTGAATCAGTAGTGTTTCTCAATTGATACTTCCTACAGGGTATCTAAGCAACATACATACATCCATACTTACAAAGCTGTATGTACCCATCAAACAAAATGCTCCGAATTCGTAGCGATTGGTCGACTAAATCTTCCGATTACGGCACCGTATGTATGAAATAGTTGACACGAATTCATTACGATAGGTCGTAACGACATGTTTGTAAGCTCATACTACCATACATATTACTATACATACATATATGCATTTATTATTATAAAATAATAATAATTGCAGGAATGTTATCTCGTGAGAGCGTGAGAATTCGTGCGTGATTATTAAAAAAAGCTCACGCACGATTAAATTTTTTTCAGTCACGCTCACGCACTCACGCGTGATTAGTTATAATATTTGATCACGAATCATGTGAATCACGGGTGACACGATAAAATCACGACATTTGCACATCTCTATTTTATAACCTTCATCAAAATGTTTTATGGGTATATAAATGCATGTCATTCCATATGTTTTCCACAATATTCATTTGCGACCCCTTAAAGTCTACTATATATATTTTGGGTCCTTGTGAATAAGGACGTCGAATAAGCAATGTCCGTCTGTCTGTCCGTCTCTGTCTCTCTGTCTGTCTTTCTGTCTGTACACTGAAAGGAAAACTTTCATTTGATGAATGAATTTTGTAATTAAAAACAAGCTAACGTAAGAATTCATTGTATTAATGGAGAATTTCATGCAATTAATGAAAAGTTTCCATAAGCTAATGAATAATTTCATTCATACATAATGAAGAATTATTAATGATGCTACTTCATTAGCTAAATGATGTTTTTCTCCCAAAAAAGCTGAGTGCTAAATAAAGTGGTATTAAAAATCGGCAAAATAAAAAAGATAGTTACAGGGCTGGAAAATTTAAACTTTTGTTATATTGGTATATTAAGTAAATGGTTAAGACTAATTTTTTTCTTCAGCAATTAAAATAGAAATAGTTTGGTACCAAATTTCAGAAAAATTAAAAAGAGCTCGAAAACTATTTTTTATACATATGTATATAAAAGTAGTAGTAAAACATTTTTTTTCTTAATTAGTTAAACTTATTTTATATATGTATTAGAAAGACATATATTTTTATTAAAAACAACAAAAAATCAAAAAGACTTTACCAGGGTTGGAAAATTTAATTTTTTTTGGTTTAAAAAAATGGCGATACAAAGCTAAACAAATCGCTAAAATCCGAAAAAATTGCTAAAACGAAAAGTAGCGCCAAAACTAAAAAAATCGCTTAAACTTAAATAAATCTTCAAAACGAAAAAAAACGCCAAAAACCGAAAAAAAATCGCTAAGGGCGCTGAAACTAGAAAAAGCGCTAAAAGTTAAAAAAGTCTGCCAAAAAACTAAACAAATCACCAAAAAGCGAAAAAATCGCCAAAATTAAAAGTAGCACCAAAACTAAAAATAAAAAAACGCTTTACTAAAATAACTTGCAAGAAACCAGAAAAAAACGCCAAAAACGGAAAAAGAGCAAAAAGAGCAAAAACCTCTAAAACTACGAAAAAGTGCCAAAAGTAAAAAAGGATGCCACAAAACTAAACAAGTCGCCAAAAACTGAACAAATCGCGCAAAACGAAAAAAAAATCACCAAAACTAAAAAATCACCAAAACGAAAAAATCGCTGAAACCAAAAATATTGCAAGAAGTGCTAGTACTAAGAAAAAGCGCCAAAACTAAAAAATATCGGCAAAAAGCCGAAAAAAGTTAGCCGGGTACTTGAAGTTTGCTAAACAAGGTGTATATCACATAATATATTCGATTACATAGGCTAAAGCTCGTATAGTATTACACATGTAGAGTCAGTCACATTTTATTGAATTTATTTTATCGTATTTTAAACGGAAATGGTTTTCAATCACTCAATTTTAATCACTTTTATATTTTTATATGCATTTAGTTTTTGCTTAAGAAACTAAGAAAACTTCGCATGTTCATAGAAAAACTCCTAAAATGTTATTGAGAATTACGTACATTAATATCTAATAGTGTCCTGCACAAGACCATTTATAAGACCTTTCAAGATATTGACAGATTTTTCAAATGCTTTACTAAAGCGAAATATTCTAAAACAAACGCTAAACAACACTGTTGGCAAGACAAACAACTGAAACAAATGTCTTGGCAACAGTGTTGTTTAGCGTTTGTTTTAGAATATTTCGCTGTAGTAAAGCATTTGAAAAATCTGTCATGTCTTCTTGAAAGGTCTTATAAATGGTCTTGTGCAGGACTTTAATATCTATATATAATAATTTCAAAAATAAACATCTTTATTCGAGATTATCCGAGACCATTTTTCTATTTCCACAGCCTATTTGCAATAAAGCTGCCACAAATAAATACACTTGGGTATTTTTTAAGTGCACATTATTTTATTTTAATTTTTAGGGAGTATGCACTTCGGTTTTCTAACGAACTATTTCAGTAGCTCGTCTTAAACCTAAACCTATGATTAAACCCATGTAATTTTTAATTGTTTGTGTATAGAACGAGTTAATGAAAGAATTCGATGCAAGTCTATTTTATAATTTAACTTGTGCTTTTGTATTGAAAAATGTTTTTCAATGAAGTGACGGAAATGTTTATGCTTAATCCTTTAAGAATAAATATTTATGTATATTGCTAATTACCTTTGTATTCGGGGCTGTTGTTGTGCTTTGAGCATTTGTGAGCCATCCTCATTGAATTGATCATCCTCAATGGGTTCGCCATGCAGTCCTGTTAAGCGGCGGTAGACTTCATGCGGCACATCATTTTCTGCTGCATCATTCGTGGAGGCTTCTTTTTCATTGTTATTTTTATGGTTTACTGGATTTACTTGGAAACGATTTGGTGGTCTATCGACCAATCCCATTTCAAATGAAGAATATTCTGACATGATGTCGCAGAAATACTAATCTTTTTCTTCTTTGAGGAATTTAGTAGAATCGTTTGTTAAAGTTAGTGCTGCTGTGTGTCTGTTCCCGCAGGCTTCCTTGTATCATTAAAACAAAAAATTAAAATGATAGTGTCTTATTAGCAATGGCAGATCATTGCGCACGCACACAATTACACTCTCCCAGTAGAGATGATGAAAAGTTTGTCTGTTTATTGGACGTAATAAAATCCTTTTCTATCTGCTTCTTCTTCTGTTGCTGGTGTTGATTGTTATTGTTGTTGTTGTTATTGTTGTTGTTATTGTAATATATTTGATACAGATAATTGATACTTATTTTTAGTGAATGTGTTATTGAAAGAGATTTTTTATTTTATATTACAACATATTTTTCTTTTATTTATTCTTTACAGGTTTGACTTGTCCAGTGTTTGTTGGTTAAAATAGTGGGAAATGCTACTAAAATAAATAAGTATGTACTCGTAAGTTGTCAATTTGTTCTTGTTTTGTTTTTCATATTTTCTGTGAAAGCATTGATTATATTTTCTTCCGTTATTATTCTTCGTCTACTATTTCAAGAAATGTAAGAAATAACGCTCATGAACACATGTCAATATTGTTATTGTTTACGTAAATTGTTGTTATTGTTATACGAGTAGTTTTCATTGATGGTCGGTGGAAGAGGTTGGCTTAGTTGGTTGGTTGGTTGTTGGCTGCTTAATTTGTTTAGTGCCCTCTACAAAGGTGACGGCGTTTGTAATATTTGTTTCTATTTTTTATATATCTGTAAAGCAAAGAGAAAAAATTCCGCGTGAATAAAAAGTTTTATGGCAAAATAAAAAGTTATTTATTACTCGTGTTATTTAATAACCATTTTATTAAACTTTATTAAGTGATTTTTGTAAAATTAACAATATTTCGACACGCCTTTGTCTGTCTTTTTCAGGTGAACATGATTATTATTATTATTTAATAATTTCCACCTGAAGAAGACATACACTGTTTTGAAATATTGTTAATTTTATAAAGAAAAAGACCTAAAGTTTAATAAAATAGTTATTATAATTCATAAAAGAAAAATTTAATAATCATTATTTATTACTTTTAATCAGAATAATAAAAGTATTTTAATTAACGCTCTGCGGTTGACAATCGTTTTTGCATTAACTAAAGTTTATTTTATTATTGAACGTTTCTTTGTTCTGCGCATTACAATTTTTAATATTTATAAAATAATGATTTTTATTAACTTTTTAAAGCACACTGCAAAAATAATTATAAAAAATATATTTACTTTTGTATGCAGCATCATTTGATGAAAGCAAGAATAAAATAAAAATATAATCATAGACAGCATATTGATTTAAAGTGGTAAGCAAATTGATTTAAAGTAAAATTTAATTTCGTTTGATATTTACTTCCTCAATCTTAAAAATAATTTTGTTTTTTAATCAGAAATAATTGCTCAATCGGACTCAAGTTCTTCAGTATTTTTCCATTCTTATTGAATGAAATATTTGTATTAATTAATATGATTTTCTAAAGAAGAGTAGAAAAATTAAACTAGACTTTAGCTGGGTGGAAATGCCGGCATTTTTTTGTTATTAACATCCCGAATAGAAAATGAAAAAACGGCAAAACAAAAAATGAATAGTGATACTTACAAATGCATTAACCAGCTGAGCCTGGCAACTTTGTCACCTGAGCCTGGCAACTTTGTCAGCCTCCATTAATTAATTTTTTTTAGCCTTTTTAGGGTTCCGTACACCAAAGTTGAAAAGGAACCCTATTGTTTTCGCTACGATGTCCGTCTGTCCGTCTGTCCGAATGTCCATCTGTCAGTCACATGCTATTTTCTCAGGAGCCGTAAGAGCTACGGACCTGAAATTTGGACAGAGTATGTAGAACATTGGCCGCTACAACAACAAACACATGAGAGTTAAAAATTAAAGGGTGTTCCAAAACGAGCAGCGAAATATGTTAAAATCCAATGTAATATACATACAATTTTACGTACATACATATATATATTGACACTGGAAATTTGTAATATTAGTGTAGTTTTATACAGACTACAACAAATAACACTAAAATTTGAAAAAAATTTAATTAAAGGGTGTTCTATCAGTTAATGCAAATTTGACTATGTAATTTTGACAACTTGCTTTATCTTGGAAACCATAAGAGGTAAACTCTTGAAATTTTCAAAAACGGTTAAACTAAAAAATCCGAATATTATAAAATCGCCAAACCAAAAAAAAAAATCGCTAAGAACCAAAAACAAATCGCTAAAACGAAAAAAGCACCAAATTAAAAAAATTTTCTAACACTAAAATAAATCGGCAAGACCGAAAAAATCGACAGAAATGAAAAAATCGCAAAAATGAAAATAAACTCCAAAAACCGAAAGAGATCGCCAAAACGCGAAAAAGGCCCATAACTAAAAAACCGCCCAAATGAACAAAAATAGTCAAAATTAAAGAAATCGCCAAAATGAAAAAAATCGCCAAAGTGAAAAAAACGCCAGAAACCGAAAAAAATCTCCAAAACGCGAAAAAAAGCGCCAAAACCGAAAAAATCGCCTAAATGAAAAAAATCGTCGAAATGAAAAAATCGTCAAAATAAAAAAAATCGCCAAAACGCGAAAAAAAATCAACAAAATTAAAAAAGATCGCCAACATGAATAAACGTTAAAAACCGGAAAAATCGACAAAACGGGGGAAAAAGTGCCAAAACTTAAAAAAATCGCCAAAAACTGAAAAAATGCAAAAAATTCCAAAACTTAAAAACCGAACAAACCCAAAAACGAAAAAAAAGCCAAAACTATTTATTATATAGGCTAAAGTTCGCATTGAATTACATATCTAGTGTCCCTTTGTGCGCGATTCAAGGTCGCACTTCACTAAATTTATTTATGTTTTGTTTACTATGATCTATCTATGAGTCAAATTTCATCAAAATTGCTTAGATATTATCGGAGAGGCAGTAATTCTCCCCAGCCCCCCTCTCGATTCCAGTTTAAAGGGAAAAAAAGCGTATCAAACGAAAAAGTCACTTTGGCATTCGGTCAGGGGAAGGTTGAGTTGATAGATAGGGGGGAGGGGAACGAAGGAAGAACGCGTACTCACGTTAAAATGGTTTTGCTTTTTTTTTTAGTATGGAAACTGTCGCTTTAATAGATCTCTTCTGAGACGATAATTAATATTTTCTGGATATAGGGCATTTAGATCCTCTTGGCGCTATTCCAATCACTTTAGTGGAACTTATTATGTGTAGCTTATGTCCTTTAGGACGTTCCATTTTTTATTTTGTTGAAAAGGTTTTTCAAAACCGAACCGGCAGTTCCGTAGCTGACCTCTTACAAACATATAAAAATGCAAACATATAAACAAAGATACATATAAGCTTTTCAGCTTTATAATATCGAGCCATAACCGCCAAAAAAACGCTTAAGCGACATATTTTTTAAACTTAGTTTTTTGACGAGAATCGATTATCTGCGATTGTAAGTAATCGAATTTCGTCAAAAATTAAGCCCGTCGCTTAAGCTTTTTTGGCGGTCATGGCACGATATTAGTATAGAAGTATAGATTATTACAATTTTCTATGAAAATCTCTTTCAAAAGCATTTTACAAAAATCAAAAAAAAATATTTGTTATGATTTAATTTAGAGAGCAAGTTTACTTTCAAAGGAAAATGTTTCTATTTTGTATTAAATAATTCCTAAAAATTTATGTTTTCTTTAATTCAAATTGTTGCAATAAACTTTCATGGGATTACAAAATATAAACTTTAGACAAGTTTATAATTATCTGTTGACTATAAGCGATAAAGATAATTGACTTAAGGACATTATGATGTTCTCAGTAAAAGAGGGGAGATTTGTGGTAATAATAAAATCTCTGAAAAAGGAAGTAAACGAAAAATGTGTCAACAAAAGTTTAGCTTATACTGTTGATACTTGCCATCCAGCAAAAGTGCTTATTAATTGACTATGAAAAGCTTTCAAAAAGTTATCAATTAACTCAAGTTCTTCTATGTAAACTTTCAAAAACTTTCAACACAAATTAGTTTCGTTATTTTTTCACGCATTTCTCTATGCAGACTTTTTTCATTTTCTGTTAATACATTTTTAATATTTTCACCAACTTATCCATTATTAAAATCAACACGCAGGCATTGAATCGCAGAGCACGTCTGTTTCATTTCTTATAAATATACTTATAAATAAATAGAAATACAGACGAACATAACCCAGCAAACGTTTTAGTACTGAGTGCTGGAGAAGTTTGTAGTTACAGAGAAAATACATTGTTACGTTTTTATCTTTTGAAAAAAGACTTAATTAAGTCTTCACTCATTAAATTTTGGCACAAGCCAATTATCAAATGCACATAAATTATGCGGGTTTGATGATCGGTTTGTATCAAAAATGAACTAATGAATGAGTTCGTCCCAAGTCTAAACTGAAAACTTTTTTTTTTGTAGTTTCAAAGTTTTTGCAAGTACATATATATAAAGACCTAAGTGTACAATTATTATAAAATAAGAATAATTTTTTACTCAATACTGTTATGGAAAAGCTTTTAAGCACACACAATGTTAAAAAAATTGCACACAATAAAAAAATATTCCTACAATAAACAATTTTAATTGAAATTAAAACCAGAAATCAATTAAAAACGTATTTAAGTCAATTAAACTTTTGCTTAAAAATTAATTATTTTTGCAATAAGTAACTGTAATTGAAAATAAAACCAAAAATCAATACAAAATGCATTTAAGTCAATTTAACTTTGTAATTAATAAAATTTTTAAACAAATGTTTAATTGACTTAAATGCATTTCGTATTGCATTTATTGCAAAAATAATTAATTTTTAAGCAAAAGTTTAATTCACATACATTCAAATACATTTTTAATTGATTTTTGGTTTTAATTTCAATTAAAATTGTTTATTGCAGGAATATTTTTTTCTGTGCGGCTATTGCCTGTCTGTGGTGTCATAATCATGTTAAAGGAGTTGAAAAAGAAGTTAGTTAAAATAATAGTTTAATAAAATGTTTTGTGGGTTAAACAAAAACATAAAAAGTTCTTAGCTTAATTAAAGCATTAATTTTGCCTCAAAATAAATTAAGGAATTGCGTCGGTTAATCAATAAAAGTTTCATGTTTATATAAAAACGTAGAATAATATAATCAAGGCATCCTTTTTTTTGTCCTATAAATCACTTAAAATTTAATAGCCCAAAGAATTACAAAATTATGCAAATCTAATTTAAATTTAATTTTTATATTTCCACTTAAATACATAATGTCTTTCGTCATCCCTTTATTTAAATGAGTTTGGCTGCACGTTCTTGTTTCACAATCAAAATACTTACTCACACAATTTGATCATTTGATCGTCATTGTCAATCGCGCACCTTAATTAAAACGACTATTTTAATTAATTTTGTGAATTATATTTGCTTTTGGCTTAAATATAAAAACAAACGTTCGGTCGTAAATTTTACAAATTTATATTTCCCTTTTTAAATTTCTTTGTGTGATTATGAGCGGAAACAAATATTATGCATATATTTGAACAAAAAGAAAAACACACAGCTATAGAAAGAACTTTAAATTAGCATGAGCTTTTTTCTAGAAATATATGTATGTTTGTATGTATGTATATGTATAAGCCCTAATTATTAGTACAGCTTTAAGTCTGTTAACGGCTAAAAATGCAATGATGTGCTTAAAAATCCGCACCAAAGAAAAACAACAAGAACATTTATTACACGTTACCAAGCTCTCCGACCTAACGTATAGATGGCGGCAGTAGTTTGAAGAAAAAAATTAATTACTTTGTTTGATGTGTTCACGCCACATCCACACGACGGTGATCGTCTGCCGAAGGTGCGTGATCTCGCTGAAATGGTAGGCAATAGTGTCCTTCACAAGACTATTTATAAGACCTTTCAAGACATGAGAGAAATTTTCTACAGCGAAATATTCTAAAAGAATCGCTAAACAACATTGTTGGCAAGACAAACAACCGAAAAAAATGTCTTGCTCACAGTGTTGCTTAGCGATTCTATTAGAATATTTCGCTGTAGTAAAGCATTTGAAAAAATCTCTCATGTCTTATAAATAGTCTTGTGCAGAACACTAGTAGGCAATGAAAAAAGTTGTTATACATCGCATATTGACCGGGAATAAGAAGAGAAAGCTATGCACAAGATGGTTGAAGCATTTGCTCACAATAAAATAAAAACAGCGTCGTGAAGCAATTTCAATTCAGTGTTTGGCGATGTTTCACCGGTACTACCCATGGATGAGATATGAGAGAGAGGAGAGACAAAGAAATAGTCAAAGCAGTAGACTGGTATGGGAGAATCTTGTCCAGAAAAGACGAAGACAGTTCCATCTGCAAGCAAAGTCATGGCCACAACCTGCAACCCTGATCTAATGGAGCTTATGAACATTTTCAGAAGACAATAACAACTCATTAGAGCAGGTTTGCATTAGCACAAATGTCTAACGATTATATGAAATAGTGAATCGCAGCAAGCAGCCTTTAGGCAACTCATTTTCAGAAATTCTTCAGAAATCTATAAATTCTTATACAATGCTTATACAAAAGCTAATACAAACTTATTGAGAATTATTAAATGTAAAAAATATGGCAAGCCAAAAAACTTATAAGAAAAATTTAAAATCACAGCAAATATAATAATATTACGTAACGCTCTTTGCGGAGTTTTTACACCCTTCCCCCTCTTCGTAACGCTTTTTACACAATTTTCACTATACATTTTCTATTGAAAATGTGAAAGGGCCCTTATTTAATTTTTAAACTATTTATATTTTTCTTACATCATTTTTACAATTAGACAAAAAGAAGCCAGAAGCTGCAACGAGTTTCATTTAGCCAAACTTAAGCAACAACAAACACAAACTATTCAAAGTAATTCATTAAACTAAACGTTGAATAAGTATCCTTTTTGATATTAAAAAAATTTTCTTTATACATATTTTATTAAAAAAATAAGAATCAGAAATTAAATTATTTCATATATATGAACTATGCGAGAAACAAAGTAGTTATCTCATTTGTGATATTATAGTATAATGTTATTCATAAACGCGTTCATCGGGGCCTTAGTGTACAACGTAATGTATTTCAAGTCTTATTTAAAAAGAGAAAACAATCGCAAAAAAACAATAAATTTTAAAGGGTTCTATAAAATCGCAAAATTAGTTTTAAATATCAAATGTACAGAAAGTGAAATCACAATTATAAAGAAAATAATAAGTAAATCAGATTGTCAAAATTAATTACTAACGCTGCTACCGCCAAAATAACAATGTAATCTTAAATTGATTATTCAAATGCTGCTGCTAATTTCACAAAGATTTATTAGATTCACTTAAGCTTTTTTCGCAAAAAGAATCAGTAGAACCAATTAATAATTATTTTAACTAAAAAAATATAATAATTAATGTTCTTGGAACAAGGCTTGCAAGACCTCTCAAATGAAAGTATTAAATTACATCACGGTAACCAATTTTTTCATGTCTAAAAATTTAAATGTCTAAAATTTAAAAATTTAAGAATAAACAACGTGGCGGTTTGAAACTTAAAACACATGTTGTTTAAGGTTGCCACTTTTTAACGAAGTAATTTTATTCCAACGTCTGGCCGACGTCTATACGTCAGGTCGAATGAATTTTAGACCTTTTATATAACAGGTCTTTAGGCTTTATTTCAAGTAATGAAACCAAAGTCTCAACAATTTTACATATCGCACACTAAATCAGCGACACCTCAGAAAATCCCAGATGCACAAATGAGGCAAGCATGTGAGATAAAACAGGCATAAGGGTATTTTATATAATTCAAGACTGTGTTGCAAAACAAACTTTTTGCGGTCGTTAGAGATTTCTTCAGTGAACTGGTTTTCGAAAAAACAAGCCCGTTTTGATCATTTTAAATTGCGAGTGTTTATGATTTGGTGTGCGATATGTTCTGTTAAAATTTAGTGGCCAATCACTTCTAGTTTTTAACTTAATATTTAAGTTCGTAATTAAGTAATTTTTGCTTAAATTTAAATTGTATTTAAATACGATTTTAATTAATTTAATTAATTAATTAATTAAAGTTCTTAATGAATTACATTGAAAGCATGGCAGCACTAAAAAATTTGCTAATATTATCTCTGGTTTTACACTCGGTAGTTTTAGTTGCTCAACTTTTGATTTTGTATTACCCCTTTTAGACACGGAAAGTTTACTTTGCAAAGTCTTGATTCAGCTGGTAGAAAGACAAAAAGAGATAGTATTCTCTTTCTCTCTCTGTCTTGCACACAGCTGAATTAAAACTTTGCAAAGTAAAGTTTGCGTGTCTAAAAGGGATGTATGAGAGAGTTGAGAAAGTAATATACATATACATATACTTTTTGTATTATTATCTTTCTCATTATAAAATCAAAAGTTGAGTAAGAAAAACTGCCAATTAGAGTATGGAAAGCTTTCCAAACAACAGCTGTTTACCACAAATAAAAAAGTTAGGTTATCAAAATTTAGAAAACCAATATTGAATAAAAACTAATTTTATGAAACCAAACGAGCATCAGTATGCATTTTTTGCTATTTATTTATTTCATGATATGAAACAATGTAATTGTATATGTTATATATTTAATTAAAATTAAACGATATTATTTTTAATATCACCACATGATGTAAATGTATGTATGTATATGTTTTCACAGACGCACAAAAACATATGTTATGTTCATTACATTATATTACATATGTTATGTTCAATAACATTATATATATTAATTGAATTTAAATACACAAGGTTGGGCATTTATGTAAGGGCCTGTTCAACTAAATACGAACGATAGTTTCGATCGAATATTTGTATTGAAAACAAAAACAAATATGCACTGAAAAACACAATTTCGTATTTATGTAAATAGAACTTAAAAATAATTATAATAGCCCAATTCACAGTCTTATGCAAATGGTCTTGCATCGTATCATATCTTGCATGTGCTACGATGCAAGACCATTTGCATTTACAGGCAAATCCCGGTAATTCGTACCCCGATAAATCGTAATTCCGGTTAATTCCTAATAAACTGTCGGTCCCTTGAAAAAATCTCGTTAATTCGTAAAATGTCCATACATTTTGGTCCCTCGCTAATTCGTAATATATTTTTCAAATAAAATCTACTTTACCTCTTATAAATCGTAATTATTTGCTAACTACCACTTATAATTCGTAATAAAAACAACAGAATCATGGAAAGAATGATTTTTTGTTTATCGCTTTTTTTTGTGTGGGTTTTTGCTTCGGTTTGTGTGGCTGTGCGCACGCATAAAACTCTGTCGGTGTTACAAAAAAAAAACTAATTTTTATTTTGTATTTTATTTTTAACAATTTTTTATGCTTTTTTATCGTTTTAGTAAATAAATGAATGCGTATTTATTTTTTTTTAACCGCGTTAAATCGAAACACCGCTAAATCGAAAACCCCTATAATTCGTAAGAAATGGCCGGTCCCTTGCGATTACGAATTATCGGGATTTGACTGTAGTATATTTATACTCACCACTAAGAATTGTTAAGTGGTGAGTATCTATATACTATACGATGTTTGTGAATCAGGCTAATATGATTAATGTGTCGAAAATTTGCCCTCAGTCGATTTGCTACAACTGACCGTATGATTGATTATTGTAGCAATTAAACAGCACAATTAATAATCATACGTTCATGTTAGCCCAAAAATTTTCTCAGATTTAAATCCACATTTTGGTCCCCAGAAAGCGGCAAATATAAAAATGACATCAGCCTCAATGCACACCCTGTACTTAATTTATGTTAATGTGTCTATATTATTACAATTGTATGCTAATAAAGAGCTCTTTAGCATATTTATAGTCTGTCCATGATTTACAAAATTTTTCATTTGTTTGTTTTCAGACTAATTTAAGAGCACTTTGCATTATGATGAAAAGTTTTATTTGAAAAAAAAGAACAAAACTGCAATCAAAGTAAACAGATTTAAAAAAAATACTATAAAACATTTTAAAGTCAAACTTTTCAGAATATACAATATCTGGCAAAACACTTAGTGTGACAAAACAAAGGTAATAAGTTTTATTTTATTTTAGAACTTTATTTGCATTTCCAAACATTTGTTACAATTTTTTTTAGAGTAATGTTTAAATTTGTAACAAAAGAAAACAAAATTTATTAAATTGTATTTATCATCACAAGCAATTTTTTATATTATTTTGCTCTTTGTTATCTTCTGTCTAACTGCCATTTTTTACTTTTCACCTTATTTCTATTCATTCATTCATGCATTTGTACAAATATTTATTTATTTATTGTTGCTTCTAGTCCATCATACAATCCCAGAAGCACTCGAGCACACGAAGTTGAACTATTGTAGAAATATTAATTTCATTCAATAAATAAAACTGCCTTCCAGTTGTCATGCATTTTAATTAAAAATGGCAGAGTTGGGATTTCTCATTTAAAAAATATATTCCTTTATAAAATTTATTTTAAACCGTTTTTAGCTGCGATTAACCCTTTTGGGTCAAGTGGGTTAAAATGACGCTTATTTTTTCTCAGATATTTCAAAGTTATGTTTTCCAGAACTTTTAAAATCCTTACAAAAAAAATAGAATACTTTCTAACCGAAGACATTAAGCCTCCTACATTTTGGAAGCAAAATAAAATAATTAAAAATGTTGTGCAAAATTTCGAAAACCGGCAAAGGTGCTGTTTGTTTTGAAAATTAACCTTTGTGGCTCAAAATAATGCTTATTTTTCTCAGATATTTTGACGTTTTTTTTCAGAAATTTGGAAAATCGTTGCAAAAAAATAACTTTGAAAATACCTTTTAACCAAAAACATTAACGGAGGACCAAAATAACACAATTCAAAATATTGTGCAAAATTTTAGGCTCTAAATTTTTTGACTATATTACTTTTGATTAATAACCAGGAGAACGAAAATATTTTCGTTCATTGAGTATTTTTGCAATGGTTTTGCTAAATATTTACAGACGTATTCATAAAAAAAAGTTAATTGAGGTTTAAAATTTATATTAGTTAAAAAACATTTTAAGGCTAAATAAGGTTTTTTAAATATTGGTATTCATAATCAATATTTTAACTAAAAATCAATTAACTTGATTTTTTTAAATATCGTGGCAACACTGCATTCTTTATTTGTCACTTGCATATTAGTTCTGCAAAACAACGATTGTTAATTCACAAAGTACTCGTGCCTATATTTGTTTGTTTGTCCCTTTTCAGAGAAATATTGTTTCTATAAAATAAAAAATGTGTTCCAACTTGTATTTAATAAAAAAAATAAAAAGAGTTCACAACGAATCTTTGTTAAAAGTGCTTTTTATATGATTTTTTATTGGAGATTTAAAAGCACCACTATAATAACGAGTTTTATTTTGTTTGTTTTGAGTGTTTATACATCACTAGTTAATTTTCTACAATCATTATCAATCATCTCACATAAAGTGAGAAAACAATGACTGGGAATGGAAACTGCAACGCTCCTTTTCTTTTAAATATTCCTTTGGAGTCTATTGTCTATTTCGGCAATAGTTACTATAAAAAAATGACATTGTCTTCTTCTAAATAACACTGGCATTTACATGCATACATAAGTACATATGTATGTACATACATACATACAGGCAAAGTTAAAAATGTAAACAAAAACGAAGCAAAATTAAGACAACGTCATCTTAAAAGTGATTTAAACATGGGTGCAATCAATTTTAAAATTTGCTGATTTACGCAAGGTTTAAAAAACGTTTTTTAAGCTAAAACTATATTATGAATGCAATTTCAGCGAATTTTGCTTAAACGACAATTGAAATGCCGTTTAAAATTTTTATGAATATAAATATTTGATATTTGATTTTATTTGAACCACATGACAGCAAAGGGTTAATTTTTCCAACAAAAAATTGTTGAATGCAATTCCAAAGAGCACTCACGCCTATTTTCACAAAAATCAGTGCAAAATCAGCTGATTTTCTAAAGAATTGTTACTAAATGGAAGAATTTTGTATAATTTGAAATTTGACATCAGATGGCCACGTCTTATTCCTAGTTTTTAACTTAATACTTCATAGACGCCTGCGTAAACAGTCTTGAAATGTAAACATGTCTAATAAATAATCATAATAATAAATAAAACTAATGTCAATGCATGTGTAAGTTTGTATGTGCGCAGAAAATAAAAATAAAAGATCATACACACAACGTGTGTGCGTATGTAAATACATGACATTTGTATACGCGCCCATGCGTATGAAGAAGCAATCATCACAAATTTTTCCGTCACGAAGTATTTTCTTCTTTACTCCTATACTACCTGCAAGAACTGTAACAAATTTTTTGCCAACAGTGTTGTTTAGCGTTTATTTTAGAAGATTTCGTAGTACTAAAGCTTTTGAAAAATCCCTTATGTCTTTAAAGTTCTTGTAAGTGGTCTTTTGCAGGGGTATAATACTTCAGTAAGTAATTAGCAAATTTTTATTTAAATTTAAATTGTATTTAAATACGATTTAATTTTTTAGTGGTTAATTAAAGTTCTTGTTAAATTACGTTGCAAGTACGACAGCACTGAAAAATTTCCAAATATTATGGAAAGCTTTCCAAACAACAGCTGTTTCACGTAAACAAAAAAGTTTAAGATTATTATTATGTAGAAGATTAAAATTTCGTAAAAAAACATTTTATGAAACCAAACGAACAGGAGAAGGCATTTTTTTCCTATTTATTTATTCCATAATATGTAACTGTGTATTGTATTTATTAAAACTAAACGATGTTCTTTCTAATACCACCACACAATGTCCATGTATGTATGTATGTACTCGTATGTTCTCAATAAACACACACAAGCACAAAAACATATTTTATTTTCATAAAACTTAAATCGAATTTAAATACACAAGGTTTAGTTATTTAAGTATTAATTAAAGATGCACTGAAAAACACAATGTCATATTTAAATAGAATTTAAAAATAATTACAATTGAACTACCAAAATTTGGCCCTAAATATATGTATTAAGTTGTGGTTAATAAATTCGCTGCAGAAACCAGTCAAGCACTTAAGTATCAATTATTTAGCAGTTTATTGCGCTCTGTCTGACTATAATTTTAAGAATCCATGTAATTCTTTTCTTTAACAAGATATTAACCCTAGAATATCATACTTATTTTTATATCGCAAACGTCATACTTCGTCGAATCGACTACGACCTATTTCAAGAGCCAATAAAAAACGTCTTGAGCAAAAATAAGTACGAAAATAGATTTATTATTGATATTTAGCTAGTTTTTAATTATCATATAACGAAATTCATATATTTCTTCTAATCGTTTAACGTAAAATTAACATTTCACAGACTTCTATCAATTGGCATTTTTTCTTAAAACATAGCATTTATAGCATCAATTGTATGAAATATTACACATTTTTTCCATTAAGTCTTGTAGTTTCTTATAATAAATTTATTAAACTAAAAAAGCAACATTAGTTTCGAGTAACTGATATTAGCGGCTAACGCTATACACAAAAAATATGTTTTAAATCGAAAATAAAATCGCGCGTCGTCATTTCGACGAAGTATGATAGTGCAGGGTTAAGAGAATAATGAAAAATAGACATAAATACATGTGTACATATATATAAACTTCCAAGGAATCGTTTTTCACTTGCTCTACCCACAGTAAAATTTTTGTTTTCTAATGCAAGAGGCACCAGAACATAAATCAGGCGCTCGCTGGCGAGTTGGTGGGCGAGAAGATTGTCTACATTATTTAAAGGATTTTCTTGTCTCGTTGTAGAAATTATCAGTACATATTTATAAGATGCTTCAAACTAGTTTGGCATTGATGATACTAACTGATAAGCGGATTACAATGTTACAAAGTCATGAAAAATGTGTTAATGCTTAACATCTGACACACTGCCAGTATGTGTACATATTAAACTAATTGTTAAATTAATAACAGTAAGTTTATAAGGAATTTTGTTTAAGAAAAAATTATTTGTGCAGTTGAAGGCTGCAAATAAGAAACTAAAATTAAAAACTTTAAGACTTACATATATTAATAATATTAAAAATAGAAAACACAAAGACTGCTGATGAAGAGAGTTGCGGCACTAATTGATTTACTTCTGCATACATTTTGTAGTTCCGAACGCTGATTTGACACATTTGATTAATACTTAAGAGTCAATTAATGCCCCCACTATCGTTGTCAACTTCAATCAGTTTGCTTGTCTGAGAGTTAACTCAACTTTTACATTGGTATTGCCAAACACCACTTAAATAGCACTTGAGTTTGTAGTTAATTTTCTTTTGCCATAACAATATTGCAACTAAAAATTTCTTGTCGTTTACAATAAATATGAAAAATAATTTGATTGTGGGTGACAGTTGGGTTGACCCTCAGACAATCAAACTGCTTAAATTTTATTGTTGAACTCAGTCAGTATGCATTTAAAACGAATTTCCAGGGAAACGAATTTGTACAAAATCCACTTTTACATTTAATTTCAACAACTTGATATGGATAACAATGAAACGTGCCTAGACACTGGTCAATAAATAAGCACGAGTGTGTGTGGTTTTAAAGTATTTGTCTTTTTTTTTTTTTTTTTTGCTCTTGGGCAAAATACAGATTCAGGTTGAATGATTTTGCAGTTTAATTCTTAAATCGGTTTTGACTCTAAGAAATTATTATTTTTATTAAATTTTTGGTACACACATAAATAAGCAATTAAATTATTAAAATGAAATTATTAAATTATTAAATTAATATTTTGCTCAATTCACAATTTGTATAGTATCAAAAACACTTTCGTAAGAATTATTTAATAGCAGTTTTTCTGGAAATGTTTATATTCTTACCACATTAGCTACGTTTATTTCCATATTTATTATATGCCTTAATAATTTTTGCCTGCAGACAAGAAAAAATTCACCGCTACCGTGAACAGTATTTTCCTCGAAATATTTTCCCTTTTCTCCAAGTTGCAATCGTGAATAATCTTTCCCTAGAAATGATTTCCCTTATCGTGAATAATCACCCCTATCGTGAATATTTATTCCCTCGAAATATTTCCTTTTTCCCTAAAGTTGCTATCGTGAATTATTGCGACTAAATTCGATGTGTTGTACGCACCTTTGAGGAGCTTCAACCGATAAAACTTTAGCCAATTCATTGCACTTTTGATGGCAGATATTTTTGCTTGTGATGAATTTTGATAACTAAATCCTCCCCCACCACCCCCACCATGTAACGCTTTTTACAAAATGTTCACTTTCAAAAGAAATTAAATGCAGAATTTAAATCATTCAGCCCCATTGTAAGTAACAATTTTTCCCTAGCACTTGTTCCCAAATTTTAAGAAATCAGGACGTAAATTACGGCATTCGATATCGAACACATTTTCATACAATTTTAATTGCGTTTGTACGACGATTTCGATCGATAAAGAATGAAATAATATGCTCTCAGGTGAAACAAACCCACTGGAAACATAGTTCGAAATTTCGACATTCTCTCTCACTTTTTATTTATCTCAACATGTTTTTATTCTCGGAAAAAATTTATTCCCTGAGAATTATTTCCCTGTTAATAATTAGAATTGGACTGATTAACTAAATCTTCATTATTTGAACTGCCTTTCAACTTGAAATAATCAAAATTAATTTGCGTTCATTTTAGTAAATCGCCATGAAAAAAATAATAGCAAGTGATAAAAACTATGCAACTGTAGAAGCTAATAATAATAGATAATGACGCTTATATAATGAGTGGAATATTAAATAATTTCTAGAATAAATTGATTACTGTATGTTGGGCCTGCAAAGAGTCTTTTTTCAAATAGTCTACAAGCAAAAATTCATACAAAAAGAAAAAAATATATAAAAGCAAAACAATTACAAAAATTTCCCACAATTATTTAATTAATTATCACAATTATTAAACGTTTAGCACGCTTTTATGTTTTACAATAGTAAATAATAAAGAACAAAAACATAAAAACACAACAAAAGGATGAGCGAGCGCTTTAAATAAAAATAACAATTAACAAGTCAATCCGATAAGCGATGCTTCACTAACTAATAAATAAATGTGTGCAATTATAAATTAGTTGGTTGCTTAAGCGAATGTTATTAAATATCTACAAATAAAATGAGAGATATATATAATTATGTATATGTATATACACACATACATATACATGTGTATGTACATGTACAGTGCCTGACAAAGGTAATAAACTTGATATCTATGACTGCTTGATGTTAAAAAAATTTTCCGGCGGCAAAGCCTTTAAATAAATAATGAAGTCCCACTTTAGATGATTTAAATTTTCTTGCAGCAATATTTCATTTTATTATTTAAACTTACTTTGGGGTTCACACGAAGAAATTTTTCTAGCAGAAATTATTTTATGTGTATTGATATATGTACACATGTGTAACTGCGTTTTATACGAAATATACGAGACTGAGTGGTAGTTAATTTTTCAGAAAGCTAATTACTTCAAATGGATATTAAAATAATTTAGAATCTGCTTAAAGTAAAGATTGTAGAATTGATGAAAGAGCGCACAAGATGTTCTGAGAGCATACATAAGGGTAATCCAGTAATGGTATTGCCCTTCTTTTTCAACCTAACAAACCTAACCTAGAATCGATGAAACAAGTACATGACATTATAAGCAAGTTATTTCGAAAACAAAATTTATATATTATAAGTACGAGTACATTCGATACTTGATACCTGTTAGCTGGCTACCGAGCTTCGAGTACGACTGTCAAATTCATATTATGAACTGGTCACATTGTTGAAATTTGTTCTAATTAGAATTTTTATTCTCATAATACCTTTAAGCGGTCTAGACACTATCAATCATTATGGCAGTATGTATGTATGTATTAAGCTGTATTCACATTATATGTATTTCTATTGCGGAATGTCACTTTTTCACATGGTAAATTTGTACATATAGTCTGAAAACCTTTAAACAATAGCATGTGTTATTTCTCTGTGTACAATACAAATGACAATTTTGATTTAGAGCGTGTTCGATTTTCAAGTGACATAGCATCTGACATCAGCTAATTTTAAATAAAGCAAGTGCTTGTGCGTTAAAAATAAAGCAAAATTGTAAGATAAATAATATTAAAATGAATTTAATAGATTAAAAACTAAATATTCAAGAAAAAATTTAAAAAGCATTAACAAAAGTAAACATTTGTTTACCTTTATAGGTTATGTTGGAATGTAGATAACATACCAATGTGTGAACACAAAAATTATAAATCGTATGTAAAATGCAGATTTTGACAAACACAGAAAATATCTAGTGTATAAAAAAGTGACATTCCATAAGGCAGATACATATGTATAATGTGAACATGATTTTGTATGTGTTACACCGACGATGTTTGGTGAAAAATAGAAATTAAAATGATTTTAAGCATGTTTGATGTCACATTTTGATGTGTAGACTGTATTTGTTCTTCAATCATGAACATTTGAAAGAGATTTTAAGTTGAGCGGTTGTGTTACAAATTACAAATGAAAAAAAGGAATATTAGATTTTAGGAATTTTATTGGAAAGCTACGAATATAAGCAACAACATCCAGAGGGAAATTTTCCAGATTTAAGAAAAAAAAATTTATTTGCACAAAATCTAGCTCAAAATTAATTTTCCGCTATTAATGACGAGCCATAGATCTTGTATATGTATGCATGTGTGTACCAAAGCATATTTATATAAAGTATATGCAGATCTACAACAACCAAGAAAATACAAAAACAACAGGCGTTTTGTTTGTCTAAAAATAATGGATGAATGTCAAAAACAGAATAATACAACCAGACCTGGGTAACTTGCGTTACTTTTGCACAAGTACTAAATGCAAAACAAATTTTTGTGCAAATTTAAATTTGATAAATGTAGTGCACTAGTTTTTGCACAAAAATAAAATCTCTTAAAAGTAATGCATTAATATTGCATTAGCACCTAATCGAATGGCGAAAAAAAATTTCATTATCACATATTGGACACAGTAAAATTAGATAGAACATAACAATTTTTTTATCAGTTAGCACAAATAAATGATTAAAATATACACTAAAGTTCACATTAAGGGGGTACCTAAATACCCCCAAAACCGAATGTTTCGAATTTGTTCTAAAAATTTTAAAATCATTAAAACTTTGATTTAATGATTTGTCTTTTAAATATGTACATTAGAGTGGGTCAATTTTTTTTTGTCAACTGGCGTCTAGCAAAAATTAAATCTATATAAAATCCCGCTGAGATGCATCATAATTCAAGTTATTCGTTGGGGCGCGACATATCGTTAAAATTTCGTAGCAACATTTTGTTGCAAAGTCGTGTCAACCATTTGATATAAAAGTCGTTACGATTTCGGTAATAAGTGCTTCGGTTTCAAAACCGTAAGATTTTGTCGACTAGTCGTTACGAACTCGGAGCATTTAGTCTGGTGGGTAAGTACATACACATGTACATGCATATATCTATTCATATGTTTTTTTTTTTGAACTGAGCAATAAAAGGCAATATACAATTTATACATTTTTATATATGTATAGGGTGTTTTTTTGAGGGGTATAGAACTTCGAATTGAAATAAAACACAAGAAAATCGCTTTAATGTCCATCAATTTGGCTTTATTGGAAGGATAATTTTATGCCATTAATGTTTAAATATGATTTCGGGCATGTGGCCGCCGCGGCTGGCTCGAATAAAGCCAATTCTACAGGTCCGATTTTCAACCACTTTTTCGAGCATATGGGGCCGTATGTTGGCAATAACGCCACGAATGTTGGCTTCCAAGTCCCCTAACGTTTCTGGTTTGTTGGCGTAGACGAGCGACTTCACATATCCCCAAAGAAAATAATCCAATGGTGTCAAATCACACGATCTTGGTGGCCAATTGACAGGTCCATTCCGCGAAATTATGCGCTCATCGAATGTTTCCTTCAATAAATCGATTGTGACGTGCGCTGTGTGGCATGTGCCGCCGTCTTGTTGGAACCACAACTCATCCACATTCATGCCATCCAATTCGGGAACAAAATAGTCGGTTAGTCGGCTCCAATTGCTGTGCACGGTGGCGAATCGATTCATTCGGGTCCTCTTTAACACTTTGCTCTACAGCGGCAATTGTTTCTTCGGTGCGCACTGTTCGACGCCTCTGCGGATGCGTATTATCACATAGAGTAAACGTAGTGCGAAAACGATCCATTGTTAACCGAATTAATTGCTCTGATGGACGATTATGTCGACCATAAAATGGACGGAGCTTGCGGTAAACTTCGCGAACTGAACCATTATTTTCGAAATAAATTTGCACGATTTGCAAGAGTTGTTCTTTTGTCAACCTGTTTATGATGAAATGGCAAACCAAACTAAATATTAATCACTTGACAGCTGACAAAATGGCCGCCAGTTAAAAAAATGATGCTAACTTAAAGTTCTATACCTCAATAAAAAACACCCTTTATATGTACATACTACATTTCAAAACAAATTGCAAAATATAAATAAATAAGCTTCTTACTTTAAGTATGTTGTATCTCGAGCTTATATGAAAAACTGTGCAATTTACGATTTCACTTTAGTGCAAAAAATCATCAAAGATAGTGCCAACGCTATAAACTTGCATTTACATTGATTTGGTTTATTGTGCGAAAATAGTCAATGCATTTGCATATTTAATGCAACAGTCCCAGATCTGCATACAACAAAAAGGAAATGTATGGATAGACAAAACCAAAGTCAATTTATTAATTGATAAACCTTTAATACGTTAAATGAGTATAATATAACAAAAATTAAAAATTTTAAAAACCCCCGACTTTTTTCAGAAAAGATGTTTAATCTTCTAAACGGCTGGACCGATTTTCTTCAAACATAGCTAAGAACCCTCTTGATCAAGTCATCTTTCAAATAGAAAAATTTAAATGAAAATCGGTCCAGCTGTTTGGCCTGTACGTGGACACGGACAGACACACAGATACACAGATACACAGACACACACCACAAACTTATAACACCCCTTTTTTTAGTTGGGGGTTAAAAATACACATATATATTTTAATAATTATTTTTAAATGCCTACCGTAGAGCTACGGAACTGAAATTTTCACTGAAAATGTAAAACTTTGGCAGCTAAATCAGCAAATATATGGTAGTTAAAAGTTAAAGAGTGAACTAAAGAGAGCAGCGAAACATTTTCAAATCCTAATATAATATGCAGACAATTATATTAATTAACTTTGATATTTTCAAAGTTAATGTATTTTAATGCAGACTGCACCAATTAACACTGAAATTTTAAAAATCCTAATTAAAGGGTATTCTAACAGTTAATGTAAATTTTACTTTGTACTTTTGACAACTTGCTGTAGTCTCGATGTTATAGTATATTTTTTCCGAAATTTATATTTTTCTTGGCAGAAGTCTATCCAGTTCTTCGCAACGAAAAAGAATTACCATCATATCGAGCCATAACCGCTAAAATAGCTTAAGCGACACATTTTTCGGTTCGATTTTTTTTTTTTTTTTGACGAAAATTGACTATTTACGATCGCAAATAATCAATTTTGGTCAAAAATTGAAGTTCGAAAATTATGTCACTTAAGCTGTTTTGGCGGTTATGGCGCAATATGTTTCTTTTTTTTTCAAAGATTTTGCTTTATCCAAATGAAAGTCATATTAATTAAAGAAACGAAGTTACTTCATGATTATTCTGTCATTTGTTTTTTCTATTGCATTAAAGCAAAGAAAGAAATGCTTTGGCTTCATTTTTAATTTCAGATGCGACTTTATTTGCGGTTTGCCAACAGAAATAAAAAATGTTTTTTTTTTTTTTTTTTTTTTTTTTTTTTTTTTTTTTTTTTGTAGCATAAAGATGGCATTTGTGAAAAATACTTAATGTTTTAATAATGTTTAATAAGTGAAAAGTTTTATTCTTTTATATGGTTTTAATTTCATTTACTCTGGTAACGAGACTCAATTTTTATTTCAATTTACTTTATGTGATTCTTTTAATATTTTGACTTTTAAAAAATTTGAGAGAAAAAAAAAATGTCAAACCAAACACAAGGCGGCATTTCTTTCACAATTTAATACAATTCGTTTGAAAATACATATGTTTGTTTGTTTGGAAGTGTATTTGAAGTTAAGTCTTTAACAGAGACTTCAAAGAGTTAATTAAATTATTCGCACTTAATACACTTACCCCTACACAGGGAAAAAAACTGCCTAATAGAATCAGGAAGTCTTTTCTATGAAACATTTTTAGGTCAAGGGGTATTCCAGCAGAAAGAAGCGAAGATTTTTTTATAGATTTTAACTTAATATTTAAGTACGTAATTAATTTAATTTTAATTTCATCATAGTGCTTGCCATCACACTTCTGGACAATATTTTTTATTACATATATTTATTTGCATATTTTGCTCACAATTTACATTTCATAAAATTCAGTATCGAACTGTTGATGAGACTGGCTTTTTTGAAAGCTTGTAAATTTTTAGAAAGTATCAATAATCGAACTTTCAACACACGTGATTTTACAGTTTAAAGTTCTGATCTGTTGTTTGTCTGTTTAATATCTGCATTTATAAATGCGAGTCTAATCATTCAGTTATTTCCCGTCATTTTTTTATATTCTTGAGACTCGTAATATTTTTATACTTTCGTTTTATTTCATATAAAATCGCAAATCAACAAAAAACAAAAAAAAAACAGTTTATACAACAACAAATACATACAAAAAAATATTACAAGTAAATCGACAACATTTTGTTGAATATTTCTTAATTTTTTTTTTATTTTTTTTTTTTTTTTTTTTGAAGGCAACAAACTTAAACAAACGTTTTCTTTTCAAGTTGAATATTTATTAGTAAACGGCACAGGGCGTTAAGCTCAAGCTCAGACAATAAAATAGCAAAGTTGTCATAACACAGCCGCAAGCAATAGCCCGAAAAAAATAATCATGACCTTAAGTAATACAGTGGCAGACAAAAAAAAAAAATTAAATAAATATCTGTATGACTCTATACCAGCTTTCAGTCAATTATATTTATGTTTCACTCAAAAACACTTTGGCAAGCTTTCGCTCCTGATGGTAATTTTACGAATCATTCATTGTACGAGTATGTCTTATTGTAGCGCATTACAACTGCAATGAACCGAAACTCACAAAGTTTAAAATGAAACCATCATAAATATCCTATTAAATTTTGGCGGCATACATACATATTTATTAATAATAAGAAAAGAAAATAAAAACATACATATGTATGAAAAGCCCTTCAGTCTTCAGTGAACAGAGCAGGATTATTATAAAAAGTAACCAGAACAAAATTTAAAAATTAATGGCAAAATAAGCTAAAAAGTTTAATCGTTTGTTTCTTCTATACAGTTGATTGGTTGGCGGCGACGTTGAGCTTTAAGTGGGTTATATTGCGATGCTTTTGCCAAAAAAAAAACACCTCGAAAATATCTATTATTTATTTTCATATTGTAATGTTATTGTTCACAAGAAAAAGGCAGGAGTGGAATATTAAAGGATACATTGGTTTTGTATGTAAATTGTATGGCTTAAATGTTTAAAAGGCTTTAATTTTTTTTTCTTGCTTTAGCTATACAATTATTCCAATGCACTCTGGTGCAAAAGGTACTAAAAGTGGCGCTAAATATAAATTTTAAAATTAACTTTTCCAAAAAAAAAAAAATAGCGTAGAACAAGCTGCTTCATTTAGTTTATATTTGACAGCCATTGATCAGCGGTGCTTTTGGCACTATTTTTAGTGCTTTTTGAAGAATTTTGAGCTAAGAAAAAGCACTAAGTATTGCTTTTAAGAAATGTGTGTATTTCTTAAAATTACTTCAATAAAAATTATTCAAATCATTTTTTCAATGTAAAGCATGCATACATTTTTCGTCTGAAATATTTCATTAAATAGAGAAAAGTTTAGAAAAAATGAATCATTATTAAACATTACTATATACTTCACTCGTTGGGATCTTCAATCGTTTTTCACGTTAGTGCTTTTTACTCTTTTTAGATCTCAAAATTACGCTGTTTAGTGCTTTTTTTTTGAATTTCGATGTGCTTTCAGAGCCAAAAAAGGCATCACTGCCGTTGACTACCGTAGATGTTTGAGAAGAAAAAAAAACATCTCCCAACGAGAGGATTCCTCACCATCAATTTATATTGAACAAAAGTGTTTTACAGAATTTTGGCCGTATGTTCCGAACGTTCTGGACGCCGAGTTGAGTTCTATACACCCAAAACGAATTGCAAATAAATTCAGGCTTCCGTACGGACACTAGATATGTAACACTATACAAACTTTAGCCTCTATAATATATAGTTTTGGAATTTATTTCGTTTTTTTTTTTGTTTTTTCGGTTTTGAGCATTTTTTATTTTTTGAGGTTTTTTCGGTTTTGGTGTTTTTTTCTCATTTTGGTGATTTTTTTGGTTTTTGGCGATATTTTACTTTTGGTGATTTTTTTGTTTTGGAGATATTTTTTTAATTTTGTGGATTTTTTCATTTTGCGATTTTTTCGGTTTACCTATTTTATAATTTTGGAATTTTTTAGTTTTACCGTTTTTGAAGATTTGCTCACAATCGACTACAAACACAAATGTCAGTTAATTCATATTTTACAATTTTATAGGAGACCACTTTTATACCATGTCCACACTCATGTGTTTAACGTCTCATAAGACCTTAAGCACGACGGTTTTGAGATGTTTTACCACACATTGACTTGTTTTGTTTAACATTTCAATTGAGATGTTTTAGATTTAAACACTCCCTTTAACACGTAAATGGAGTATGATCAGTGAGTTTTTTTATTACTTTGGCAGCGTTGTGTTGTTATTAAATGGCGGCATGTGAAAAATTATTTGGTAAACAAGTAATTATTTTGAGAATACTCAATAATTTACAAAAACATTTGTTGTTTGAAAATAATAAACCAAATAAAAAACATAATTGTTGGTTATTTTTTACAAATACAATAATTCACTGACAAAACGTCAACCTTAAACATCTCAAATCAAATGTGAACGATTGTGTTTAGATTTTTAAAACACTTGCCTTAAGCACGTTTAAGACCATAAGTGTGAACACTCAGTTTTCAGAAATTTCTCTTCTTGACTATCATTATTTGGGTAAAAAAAATGTCAGCACTACATCTCAAAATAAATTGAAGTTATACCCACGAACAACCTGAAGGCACTGGAGTCGCATTTTGGGTTAGGATTAGGTTAACAAAGGCCGAACAAAGGCTCATTTGGGTCCATTTAATCTAGGTCCATTGGTTTGAGGGCAAGAGCGATAGAATAAAGAATAAAGAAAAGGGAGGCTCAGAGAAGATGAGTGGAGGTTTAGGGGATAGGAGGTTTAGACAACGTGGGTATACCAGAGCGCGATGTAAGTATGTATGTATTTTTAAAAGCTTATTTAAAAGGGTCATGTTCTTCAGACTTAACTGCGACCAACATTTGAACAAATAAGCGCTTCTACTTCTAATAAAATTGCGTATACAAAAACACACTCTGCAGTGTGAAACATTTTGCAAATGTATATAAAATCTACATCTTAAAAGCATATAAAATAATAATTGACACAGACTTTATGGTAAGCACGCTTTTTATTAATTTTAAAATAACATTCAATTCAGGAAATTTATTAATTTATTATGAATGACAGCAGTAAAAATTTTAACATCTTCCTGCCTCAAGTCTACAGCACAAAGACATCATTGAAAGTAGAAGAAAACCAATTGTGAGTTTAAAAATTTTACAAACCATTTTATTGATAATCCATAATAAATTTCCTGGATTTATGACTATTTCAATATAGCAAAGTGTATTTTCTCTTTGGTGTAATATCGCATTACAATTTAATTTGAATCTCTCTTAAACGCATAATATGTACATACATCCTATCATATGCGTGAATATTTTATTTTTCATTACCAAATTAAATTCAATGTGTAAAATAATAAAAAAGGAAAAAAACGATAGCATAATCCATCAATTCCAATCAATACATATAAATATTTACAAAACTTCAGTTTTATCCCTCATGCTCGCGTATAATTTGTTCAGAATTATTCAAGTAGAAAATGCACAGTAGAAAAGGAAATTTGTCGCACATTCGCACACATTTTAAGCAATTAATTTTTTTTTCAGCTGAAAAGAGCAAGCAAGTTACACTAGTATTTGAACTATTTGCGATCAGAAGTATTAATTTTTCGTATTGTACAATAATATCGCAAATGCGTGTGTCATATTCGAAGGTGGCACAATATATTGGCAAATGTCAAAAGACTTTTGATTTCCATTGTACATTTAAGGCAATTGTGTAATTTGGTGGCATCATTGTTCAATGTTGTTTAATTTTTCACTATCAGGAAAATCGGCCAATATTTTCTTTGAAAATGTTGTGCCTTTTATTGCATAGTATAGGTCAAAAAGATAATAATATGTAGAACAACATATGCAATAATATTGTGTAATGGATGGGCCGCTTTAGTTGTATTTTTATTTAGAAAAGGCATAAATTGCGAGTTCTGTTGGCTGAAGCAGTTGCTGCGTTGACTACAAAGCAATTGAAAGCATTGGAGACAAATAAAAAAAAATATCGCTCATTTACTTCAATAGTGTCACAATTAAAAAAAGAAAACTAGTTTTTACAGAAAACGCATTTATAGTTTTCAATTTACATACAACTCAATGAAAACATGAAAAATATTCTTCTCTCACGAGATGGTAGTAAAAGCTATTTATTTATGTGAAAAGATAAAATACGAAATGCGGAATTATTTTGCATTATTAACTCAAAAAACGCATTTTTTGAGTTATGACACTATTGAAGCAAACTTAAAGTAACAAATCAAAAACGTAATAACTATTCATTATCACACTGTTTCAATATTTAAATTGTCGTTCATAACAGTTAAAATATTTGTATTTGTATGTGTGCATAGGGTTATCCGTTAGTATGACAAGGCTGTCAGCTGTTAAATATCTCTACTCTCAAGTGTCATTTATTTAGTGAATGGTTTGAAATTTATTGGTAAAAATTTAACACAAACTTGGTGGTTTCAAAGTGGTGGCCACTTTTTGGGCATTACCGGGTGATTACGGTTGTCATAATCGACCTGCTTTGCAAAGAATTGCAAGAATATTCGAAGAGACTGGAAGCTTTACAAGCAAAAGTCAGGTGTGTGCATTATCGAAATATGCGCTTTCTTTTAGTGAAAGTGTGGCAGATAATCCTAAGAACAGTTGCAGTTTATTCAGAGCGCTATGGCCGTATGATAACCGCTTTTTTGGCCTGCAATTGGCTAGTAGCACTACCAGCTTTTGGCTTCATTGTATGGGCAGTTTCCAGAACACGTAATTTTACGTTTTGGAGACATCAATTAGACACCAAGATCATGCGATTATATGCCGTTATACTTTTTTGTTAGAATACACCAAAGCCCGTGTCTACGCAGACATTATATTGGAGCATTTGAAGATCAATATTAAGCGAGTCGTTCCTCAAAAGGATCGAGGATTTCATTGAAAGCAAGGCTTTATGTGTGTTTTATTTAACTTCACTTTAGAAACCAAAAAATTAAGAACCCTATACATATTTACATATTTAAAATACATGCTTACTTCTTGGAAAGTGGTTGCCGGGGGTGGGAGGAGGGCTTTAAAAACAATAAAACAAGAATAAACAAGAACGGTTGAGACACGTCAACGACACAAGAATCTGTTACATTAGATGCTTCCTTACTTATGCTGTATATAATTTATGTAATATGCACAAGAATCTTGTATTACAAAATATTTTTTATTTTTGCTTTCCTTTCGCGCTGAATTTCCATAACTTGAAGGGTCTGAGAAACGCTGTGTAATTTTACCAAGGCGAAAAGAAAAAAATATTAAGTTAAAAAAATCGGGGAAAATATAAATTTTTACAAACAGTAATCAGTGGGAAAGAGCAACAAGCAGGGATATTGTTAGATTTAAAATTTTAAATTTTAAAAATTTAGACATTTGATGATGTTAATTAAGCAGCTCGTTTTACACACTTGTGTAGAAAATCATAATAGAAAACGAATTCGCATTTTAATTTTTCCATATTTATATTTCCGTAAAATAAAATAAAGAATATTCTTAAATCCATAAATCGAAAAGGTGCAAAATAAAAATAATAACAATAAGTTGTAGAATGACATAATTAACAAAAAAAAAACTATTTGATATATCCCTAAAATTCAAAATTCCAATAAGCTTAAAAGTACAAATTATTTGAAAATTCATTTCTAATTGTTATTGGTGCTGCTTGATTTAGTAAGAATAGCTGGGAGTAGACATTACTAAAACAGAACATGACAACAGGTACTCAAAAAACTATGCAGAAGTAAATGGTTTTAATTTTAGTAACTGCGTATAATCATAATTCTAGAGCAAACAATTCGTACCCTCACATATTATCTCTCAAGCAAACTATGAATACAGCCGAATTCAACACGGAAGAGCATCTCTACTACTTGTTTTATGCGAAAAACTAAAATACCTTACAACTGTAAATAAGAAGGCAAATGTGTATCAAGCGTATTGACAGTCTGTCATTGTTATAGTCGGAGTATGCTCATACTCAGAGTATGGATATTTAGTCAGACAAAAAAATATACGCATCATACTCGGGATATCTATTCAGCATTCGCCACAGTATACACACATTTGTGTACATAAAATGGAATGGAAAATGTGTAAGTGTGGGTGTGGCTGTTTGAAAACATGATTTGTTGGTTATTTATAGTTAAAATTAATGCGTTTGTTTGCATATGAGCACGTTTTTATTTTTAGCAGTACGCATTTATAGCTGATTGACGACCAATACTCAAAAAGTAATGAAAACGATACTTTTGTAATTTTCTGTACGGAATTTTCCAATGCAAAATTTAAAGATCTAAACACATCAGAAAAGTGGCCATTAATTGCCCAAAAGTGTAAAAAAATAAGTTCATAGTTTTCTGATGGATAAGTTTCACACGATAATTATGTACATATTTAGCATTTTTTGCGGAAGTTCGCGGAAAACTTCGACACTTTATGAGAGAAAACTTTTATTAAATAATCTAAAGTCTCGTACTAGATTTTTTCTTTCGTTTATAACTCTTAAATATTAGTTGGCAAAGTTTAAATGCTTCCGTAAAAGCTGCCCAGAATAATAGCACACAAGACAGTTAGGGTTGCCAGATAAAAAGTCAAATAACTGGACAATGGAAAAAATTCACCTGGATTTTGAAAAAATAACTGGAAAATTTAAAAATTAGCTTAAAGAGCAGTGTTAACAATTTTTGAAAATATTTTTTTGGCTGTAAATAGTCAGTGATGTACAAAATAGTAATACTACTAATCTGTTAGGGAAAACTGATTGTACATTTGCAATAGTCTCCTGCACAAGATATCTTATAAGAACTTTTAAGACATGAGAGATTTTTCAAATGCTTTGCTACAGCGAAATCTTATAAAACAAACGTTAACAACACTGTTTGCAAGAAACTTATTTGAGTATTGTAGGTATAAGAGTAAAGAAGAAAACACTTCGTGACGGAAGAATTTGTGATACTAGCTTCTTTCTACGCATAAGCGCGTGTACAAACGTCATGCATGTATGTGTGTATGATCTTTTATTTTTCTGCGCACATGCAAAGGCACACACATGCATTAACATTAGTTGTATGCGGTTAATCACATAATAGCTTACCATCTACATATTACACACACACTCAAACGTACAATATGAAAAATAACAAGCATACACTAATCAACAGTAATTCTTTTGAGTGTTTGTTACAGACAAGCTGTCTTGACGTCTTCGCGTGCTACAACTGATATACACATACACCAATACATCCATCGTGCTTCGCTTATAGTACGACAGCATTTTTTATTGGTTTAGTACAATACATGCGACGTGAATACATTTAAAAATCATGACGTTTTTACATTTCAAGACTGTTTACGCAAGCATAATTGTTTCTTTCTATTTAGTATTGAACAGTTTTAATAACACAGCCAGAAGAATAAGAATAAGAATAGCTGATCCTTATGTATTTTTTTTCTGATTACGATGGCGTCATTATTTTTTCTCTAGCAAGGAATAGTAATAATGGGTGTTTTTTATTGAGGTATAGAACTTTAAGTTGGCATCACTTTTTTAACTGGCGGCCATTTTGTCAGCTGTCAAGTGATTAATATTTAGTTTGGTTTGCCATTTCATCATGAACAGGTTGACAAAAGAACAACGCTTGCAAATCGTGCGAATTTATTTCGAAAATAATGGTTCAGTTCGCGAAGTTTACCGCAAGCTCCGTCCATTTTATGGTCGACATAATCGTCCATCAGAGCAATTAATTCGGTTAACCATGGATCGTTTTCGCACTACGTTTACTCTATGTGATAATACGCATCCGCAGAGACGTCGAACAGTGCGCACCGAAGAAACAATTGCCGCTGTAGAGCAAAGTGTTGAAGAGGACCCGAATGAATCGATTCGCCACCGTGCACAGCAATTGGAGCTTTGTCCATCAACTTTATGGAAGATTTTGCGCAAAGATCTTGGCTTGCGACCTTACAAGATCCAGCTTGTGCAAGAATTAAAGCCGCGAGACCATGCAATGCGTCGTGATTTTGGTGTATGGGCCGAAAATGAGATTGATCTCGATGCTGATTTTCATCGCAAAATTTTGTTCAGTGATGAGGCTCATTTTTGGTTGAATGGCTACGTCAACAAGCAAAATTGCCGCATTTTGAGTGAAGAGAATCCACATGAGACCCTTGAGACGCCATTACATCCACAAAAACTGACTGTTTGGTGTGCTCTATGGGCTGGTGGAGTCATTGGGCCATACTTCTTCCGAAATAATGCTGGAGAGTCAGTTACCGTTAATGGAGACCGGTATAGAGCCATGATAACCGACTATTTTGTTCCCGAATTGGATGGCATGAATGTGGATGAGTTGTGGTTCCAACAAGACGGCGCTACATGCCACACAGCGCACGTCACAATCGATTTATTGAAGGAAACATTCGATGAGCGCATAATTTCGCGGAATGGACCTGTCAATTGGCCACCAAGATCGTGTGATTTGACACCATTGGATTATTTTCTTTGGGGATATGTGAAGTCGCTCGTCTACGCCAACAAACCAGAAACGTTAGGGGACTTGGAAGCCAACATTCGTGGCGTTATTGCCAACATACGGCCCCATATGCTCGAAAAAGTGGTTGAAAATTAGACCTGTAGAATTGGCTTTATTCGAGCCAGCCGCGGCGGCCACATGCCCGAAATCATATTTAAACATTAATGGCATAAAATTATCCTTCCAATAAAGCCAAATTGATGGACATTAAAACGATTTTCTTGTGTTTTATTTCAATTCGAAGTTCTATACCTCTAAAAAAACACCCTTTATTTCACATTGGCATAATTTACACCACTTTTTGTATTATTCGCTTAATATATCACGAATGGTCCTCCAAACTGAAAAGCACTTTTTGGATTATTAATCTACACAAAAGCCTCTTTCATTTAAAGAGATAGATGCACATTGAGGAGCATACCAGAATATATAAGGATGTTAAAATGTTAACAAAACTTTTTTATTATATTTTGTACCTAAAATAACTGATCCTTACATATTTTTATCAGCTTATTACGAAAATAGATTTATTATATTTATAGGCTCTCTAATTTCAGAGACATTGTGCATTATATTTAATAAATACTTTAAATTTTTCTTTTCTTACACCACCCATATAAATTTTTTTTTTATAATATGATGTCGTTGATTATGAATGTATCCTCTATTATTTGATACGTTGTGATTATTTTTATAATTTTGCAATAAAAATTAAAATTTTGCCTTAAAATTGTTTCTTTATTTCGTAAAAGCTGCAAAATTCGAATATGCGATAGTAATAACTAAAAATAAAACAAACATTTTCTGGATGGGTCCATACAACATTTCTTATACATAATAATTGGCAACAAATTTTTTTTTTTTGGATGGCGTGAGAGAAGAAAAATTTAAGTATTTTTTTGAGACTAGAGGTAATAGAAAAATAAGAAAGCCATATTCTTAATTATTTTAATTTCAAAAATTTAAATAAAAAACAATTTTAGGGACTAAACTAAAAAAACAAGATTTTTAACATCCATGTAATAACAGTAAGATATCCTGATATACTCAATGTTCCTCTACTCAAAGAGAATTTAATGTAGATGAATAATCCAGAGAGAATTTTTAAGTTTGAAATATTAAGCGAATTATAAAAAGCGGCATAAATTATGCAAATGCTAAATGTCGCAAAGAAATAATTTTTTAACTGGACAAATTGTATTTTAGCTGGTAACTGGACATGGCTCCAAAAAAAACTGGCCAATCCAGGCCATTCCAGGCCGTCTGGCAACCCTATCATCATATTGAGCAACAATTTTAATATAAGAAAGCTGTGCGCCAAAACATTTCTTGTTTCGCAATATAAATCAAAAGATTTTTGATTTTGTCCAATGTATAATATACACACAGGCAATTTTATTGTATAATATCAATTATTGCACAATAATATTGCAATGTTTGTACCTTTAGGTACATGCATTCTTTTCTTATTAAAGATCTTCTTCTACTGTAACTAAGAAGCTTCTTTTTTATTTATCACATTTTTAATGACACAATCACACCTCTTATCAGTTGGACAGAAAAAATTAATTTAGTTTTAAATACGATATCGTTTTACAACCTTGCTTTTCATTATTTTTTTATTTGTTTTTTTTTTTTTGTATTTTTATCATTCTCATTTTCTTGCAAGTTTTAAATTTATTTTTTTTAATCGAGAGAGATTTAAGCCACAAGTCTTCCACAGAAATTCCACTGTATCACGACATAGTTATTATTAGCAATTTTTTATTATTATATTTGTTTGTTCTTCTTTCCATGCAACAATGTTAAAAAAAAAAGTAAAGAATAAATAAGAATGTAGAGAGTGCAAGAGTGCAAATATGTAATCGGAAATAGTAAAAGAAAAATAAAAGCAAATCAAGATTTTCCTCTTACAAGTGTAAACCACTTTATTAAGTGTAAAGAAAAATAAAAAAAAATTATAATAAACGTTAGATTCCTCGCGCAAAACATGATTTCTTTAAATACTTGTGCAAATGATTTTCATCTTTTTATTATTTCTATTTCTATCACTTTTTTGCTCTTTGCAAAAACGATAGGCGATAGTGACAAGCCAGACCGAGGAGGCAGTTGTCATAAATCTTTGTTTATGATGTTATTGGAGAATATGGAATAATGACAATGCAAGCAAGTAAACTAATGAAAAAGTAATTTTTAAGGTGAGGCCAGACTGAGTGAGTGACACAGTGGGGTTTTGGTGTCAAAAATCATATTTTAACGACGACTCAGTTTTAAAAATCTAATAATATCTTTATATATGTATATAATTCTACTGTACGAGTGTATGTCCTAAACGGCTGAACCGATTTGAATGAATTTTTTGTATGCGTTTGGGTGGCGCCCTTGATGGGTTAGATTCATAAATCAGCTCGGCAGATGAGTCTGCAGTTGGTATAAAGGTTATTTATATATACTGCAACTAAATGGCTGGATCGACTTGAATGAATTTTTGTGTATGCATTCAAGTGGGCCGTAAGACAACCTTTGACACGCTCAGCTAGTATAAATATTAAAGGTGCTTTTAGGGGTATTTAGACTTATTATAATTTATTTTTGAAAACTTTAAGTAAAGTCCATGCAAGGGTACTAACCCATAAATTACTTATATTTTCGCTTTATTCATTGATCCATATATTATAGTTTGACTTTAACATACATATTTGAAAATATAGCATTTTTCCATAAAAAAAAATAACACAATATTACTGAGTATTGAATGTTTGTCGCACACTATTCAATAAGTTGCATTCTACTAAAAACTCAATCACCCCTCCTATCGTGAATAAAATGTTAAATTTTTGTTTCCATGAAATTTTCATTTCCCATGAAGGGAAATTTGGTATCGCGAATTTCGTGGGAATGTTTGTTAGTGCTATCAATTTGTAGTGAATGTAAAAAATAGGAAAAATATTTGTAAAGCTTAAATATTAAATGAAAATCATACAAATTTAAGTTTAAGGGCAATTTTCACAACTTGCCTTTAGTTAAAGGTAGGATTTTGTCTGCCCGATAAATATCTTTGCATTATTACGACTTAATTTTTTTATTGTTATTATTATCAATAGTTATAATATTTAATGGATAAAAAAATAATAAATCAAGGTTTTATAATGCAAAGACATTTATCGGGCAGACAAAATTCTACCTTTAGCTATAGGTAAGTTGTGAAAATGGCCCTAATAGTAAGAAATACACAAATTTTGAGTTTTAAATTAAATGCTTTGAAAAAAGCATTGGAAAAAATTCTTGAGTATATCATCGCCATAAAATTTACTGGAATCGTGGAAGTTTAATATTAAAATTAATATTTGGAATTATTAATAATTGGAAGTATAATTTAATTGAAATTTATTTTCTGGTAGCTAAGCATTATCTATTTCATTGGTGCTTTGCCAAATCATCAGTAGACTTTAACCACAGATTTTGAACAGTCACAGACCTCTTATCTTATGCACAGACTTTGAAAAACTATTTGAGAATTCACAAATAATAATATTTTTGAAAATCACAAAAGAAAAAAAAGCGTAGTAGGCCTAGAAAGTTTAACAAAACCCAGCAAATAATTTATATTTGAAGTATAATATTGACATTTCGCCAGCAAAAATAAAGTCAACAAAACCTAGGGAAGAGTATAAAAAACCTATGAAAAATATTATTCAAAAAAGGGAACACGAGTGCAACTTGGGGGAAAGGGAAAATTTTTCGAGGAAAAAACTCTTCACGACACGGGTGAATATATAGCGTAATATATTTTACAATATAGTGTAAAAGTAAAGAAAACCAACACACACATGTGTATTTTTGAAGTTAATTTTCTGTGATACATATCAGTCCCCGTATTCTGTAACTTACTAAAGCTAAAGCTAAATTCTATCGCTAAAATGCTGAACAAATAGAACATTTTTGGCGATTACATAAAATACAACACAAGTCATTGCCTCATTCATTGCATTCATACATATGTATGTACCTACTTTATAGATTTTTAGCGATTTAGAGAGAATGACAATCACCCTTATCGAGAATAAAAGTTCACGTGAAAAGTGTTCCCTTACCCTAAAAATTGTGAACGCCAATGTTGTTGTGTCAGTATACTTTTTTCTAATTTTGTTCACTATTTTTTCTGTTCATGGGAAATATTTCACGTGATCTTAAGGTTAGCTTTTTATTCCCGATAAAGGTGAATGAGTACTCAAAAAAATATATACAAAAACATATATACTAATCTACTTTGTTTATGGGAAAACCAAAATACGCTACAGCTGAAAATAAAAAAGGCACATACATACATACATATCAAACGCATTGACTCTCTCTCTCTCTCTCATACTTACATTCTGCATATGTTTATACTCAGGTTATGGATATTTAATCGGGATATTTATTCATAGTTCCCCACCGTATACAAACATTTGTGTATGTTAAATGGAATGGTGTATGTGTGTCTATTTGAAAACATGCTATATATGTGTGTTTAAGTAAAATATCCTTGTATACACGCATGTAGTCAGATCACTTTTTATCCATACGTGTGATTGTAGCTCAAATAGTCTATTCATTTTTTATTTGCTCTCCTTTAGTGACATGTATATTTTGCCACCTAATAATATCATATACACACAGCCAATTTTATTTTACAATATCAATTATTGCACAATAATATTGCATATTTAGTTAAATATGTATGTGCCACATATGTATGTACTACGTCTTACTCGTAACTAAAAACACACGTGCGTATTAAATTACAATATTGTGTTTATTTTTTTTTCTACATGAAGACACAAACAAGTGTTATTTATTCTGAAAGTTTTTCCAACTAAATATCGATTTCATAAACATTTGCCAAATTTCATTGAGTAGTTTAGCTTAAAGAAATGAAAAGTTTGTATAACAATTTTGCTTACGCCTATTAAAACAAACCAAAATTTATTATTACAAATACCATAAAAATTCTAAAAATAAAAACCTTTACACAAGAAAAACATAAAAATTTACTGCTTAGATGCTTAAAAAACGTCCGGACTTACACAGCAGGAACACTCAAGAAATATTTGAATATAATGGTAGAGTAAGAGTATTGCATTAAAAAAAATGGAAAGGTTTTGCGTGACACTTAATATTCAACTTATTGAAAACGTGAATGAGAAAAAAGTGTAAAGTTACTCGTACTTAAAAACAATTTGCGTTTGTTTGTAAGAAATATAATTTACGCTCAATCTAATTTAGCCATTTCAATCCATAAACACAAACATTTAAGTGCTGCTGTAAAAGTATCGTTGCCTTTACAAATATCAAGTGGTACTACAAAAAGTTTTAATTTGTATAACACGCCAGTTATAAGAAAATGAAATTACGAGGGATATTATTTACAGTTGTAGTTTTTCTCATTAAAATATAAATGAATCCTTGGTCGCCATACAATTTGAGAGTCCATTTGGCGAATGGAATGAAATTTACTAAATAGATTTAAAAATTCAAAAAAACTGACTTCGTAGAAAAAAAATAAAAAGAAAATAAATTCAGTAAAGTGCGACTTTCACCCGCGCACGAAGGGTTCCGTACGGACTCTAGATATGTAATTCAATATATATAGTATTGGCACTTTTTTCGGTTTATGGCGTTTTTACAGTTTGGCGATTTTTTTAGTTAATTTAATTATTATTTTTCGAACTTCATTTGTTTCTATATTTATGATTTTTTTTTCATTTTGGCGATTTTTTCGGTTTTGTCGATTTATTTTAGTGTTAGAATTTGTTTTTTAATTTTGGCGATTTTCTTTTAATTTTTGGCGATTTTTTTTGTGTTTGGCGATTTTATAGTTTTGGGATTTTTTAGTTTTACCGTTTTTGAAAATTTCAAGAGTTTGCCTCTTACGGTTTCCAAGATACAACAAATTGTCAAAATTACATAGTCAAATTTGCATTAACTGATAGAACACCCTTTAATTAAATTTTTTTTAATTTTAGTGTCAATTGTTGTAGTCTGTATAAAAATACACTAATTTTACAAATTTCAAGTGTCAATATACATATGTATGTGCATACAATTGTATGTATATTACATAGGATTTTAACATTTTTCGTTGCTCGTTTTGGCACACCCTTTCTACATATTGTGTCCAAATTTCAGGTCCGTAGCTCTTACGGTTCCTGAGAAAATAGCCTGTGACGGACAGACGGACAGTGTAACGAACCCTAAAAAATCAAGTCTTGTAGTGAAAAACAATCGGGAAGTGTGAAAAATCGAATCTTCGAATTTTCGCAATAATCGTTCCCGGATCATCAACACGTTGGCTGCCATGTGACACATCGGTGTGTCACACTTTTTTTTTTAATATGAAGCCATGTGTACCACCCGTAGTACTCACGTATACTTTACTTTTTCATCATATAATTTTCGACCACCGGTGGTACACATGGCGTTACATTAAAAACAGAGCGCCATGTGAACCACCAGTGGACACATGTTAAAATCACTCACAAAACGACAGAAATTACTAAGGACAAAATTGGAAATTTAAATACGACTATAACAACCCCCTTGAAACTGTAATTTAAAAAAAAATTTGGGAATGAATTTTTTTATATGGGGGCAGTCAACGTGTTAAGACCGTCAACCACACATTTGGTCCCTATAGTGGCGCAAAGGATCACACATACATACACGCATTTCACAGTCGCATTAGTTCGCTTCCTTTATGCTACAAAATTTTAATGTGCTAATTCTATTGTTTTTCTATTGCGCACGGATAGAGCAAGAGCAACACAATTTGCAACCCTCGTTCTTACATCATCAAAAATAGATTTCGCTTCAACCCTTCCTTCATTTAAATATCATTAATCTTAAATTTGATATTTTGATTTAACAAAAACACAAAATAACACTTTTTCTGGGCCAAAAAGTATAGAACATTTTATTCAAACTGGAAATGGAAAGCCATGAATTTAAATTAAGATTTATTACATGAAAGAAATAACACCAGAAGGTATGAGTATGTGTGTATTCCTCCTGAAATATAAATGTACAAACAATGAACTTCTGTACCGGCAATAGCCCAAACGGTCTGTCAATGCTTACGGTGTGTTTAAAAATTCACTTAGACAAGTTGTAGGTGTGTTAAGTACTAAAATGTGATTATATTTTTGCAATGTTCAAACGCTTAAGGAAATAAAAGCCAAAAAACAGTGCAGCACGTACAATTTTCTATAATAGTCAAATAGTCGTTTGTAGCAAAACTGTTGCAACATGGATTTTCAAAAAATAAAAAATAAAAATAGTGTGATAAGAGCAAAATTGTTTGCCCTCTAAAAGTGAAAGATATAAATATTTAGGGAGTTCACAATAGCGTTTTAAAATATTGCAACGTTTCAATTTTAATGCTTTAATATGGGCTGGCAAGTTTGTTGGTTTTGTTTGTGTGTAAATCAAATTTACGAGTATTAGCCAAATTGCCAAATTTAAAAGTATAAAAAACATGCCATTTTCAATATGGCTATATGGTAATGTAAAGTTAAAACTGCCAGCGCAGCTGTAGTTGATGAAAAAACATTTGTATTTTTCGCTGTATTTAGGCATTTTGCAGCACAAAAGTTATTTTGATAATTTTATTCAATAATAATTTGTAATTTAAAAAATTTTGTTATTTCAATACATAAATATATGTATGTATGTACATACTAGTGATGTAACGAATGTCAGTTTTTGATATTCGCGAATACGAATACGAATATTTGAAACGATATTCGCGAATACGAATACGAATATTATATGCAATATGAAATATTAAAAAATTGTTATGAAAAAGGAATTCACACTCTTGTTGGCGTACTCTAAAGTTAATAAAAAGTACCCAAAATTTTAATGATCGTCATTAAATAATATTTGAAAATACTAGAAAGCACAAATTTCTATAAAAAAATTAATGTATTTGTACAAACTAAAATTTTTATTCATTTATTTAAATTTCGTTTAGGATATATGCATTTATTTATTTAATTTCTTTGGAAAAATGTTCGAATTCGTATTCGCCTGAAAATGGCCGAATATTCGACAATTCGAATACGAATACGAATATTCGTGCATCACTAGTACATACATTGTTTTTTATGTCGTTGCGTGTTCACAATGAAAATTTTTAGAGGGCACAATACATACTCATTGTGAATAGCCTAATTAGGAAAGAGACAGAGAAAAAGCTCCATGTTTTTTACAACTCTACTTATTTGCACGTTTTATTTGATAATGCAGTGTTGCAGCACCTCTGGTGTTAAATGAGGCGAATTAAATTTTTTTGAAGCCGATGATTCTGCTACTCAACGAAGGATGTTACATTTGGATTAGTAATCTGAAATTAACCCCTTGTTTCCACAACACGGAAAAGCACTCAGTTTTTTTAGTGAAATTCCGTATAATGAATAGTGATTTTGATGAGTAACATTACAACAGTCTTGCCATTTGTCATTGTAAATTCAGAGATGGTAAAATTGAGATTTCATTACAAAAAAAAAAAAAGCTTTCAGCAAATCGTAATACGATGAATCAAAACAATTCACATATACCATTTTCAATAATGGCTTAGTATATAAATCAGAAATCTACATCAACTGACACCACACACAGTGGACCAAACACAAAGAACGTTGATGATGAAAACAGCTAGTTGTTCCGTTCTACTACGTGTTTGTCATAATATTTACAATTAACTTTGGTGTTATTTTTTCATTTGATACGAACTTTAGCCTAATCAAATTATAAATATAGAAATAAAATTAAGTTCGAACAATAATAATAAAACTAACTAAAAGGCAAATAGTTTTGTTTTTCCAAAACTGACAAATCTAAAATATTTTTTGGTCACAGTACCGCGACGAAATATTTAACGAATTTTGTGAAATGTGTTTCGCCAATGTGATCACACCTTAGAACAATATTTAAGTTGTTCTTCTATACATATTTTTACCGTAAATAATTGCCGCCAGAGCATAGATGGCACTTAAAATATGACAAAATTTTGTGATTTTCATTACATTATTCAGGTACATGGAAAACGATCGTGTTAGAAACGATTTCAAAGCAATCGTTTTGAAAAGCTGTGATGAATTCCGATCGATTTTGAGTATAATTTGTCTCCAACTACTAATTTCTAAAAAGCACACTAGAAGATAAATTATAAACCATATAATTAGGCTATGAAAACAAATTTGTGAAACACTTTCGGAAAAACCATTAAAAACAAATTTTAAAATTCTTGACAAAATGACTATAGAAAACACATCACACCTTTTAGCGTTTTCAAATGGGTTTTGTGTCGAAGCTATTTTTCATATATATATACCTAATTGTGAGCTTTAAAAAAAAAAAAGCTTGCCCTCCTTCTCTAAATTGTCTAAAATCAGATTTACTTTTGCCGGTGTCTGTATGTTATTTAAACACCCATTTCGTTATGAATATTTAATAAAGAAATAAACTTAATGCAAAATGCAAGTGCAGCTTCTTACACTTACAATAATTATTTTTTAAACAACTTTCTTCTAATGTTGCTTCAAATATTTTTCATAAAAATTTATATTAGGTTTGTTCATTTACTAAAAATTGTTATGAATTTGTAACAATTGTTACTGGAAAGCGTTCATTCACAGAAAAGAAACTGCCTCATAGAATCAATAAGATTTTCTCTATGAAACGTTTTTAGGTTAAGGGGTATCCCAGCAAAAAGAAGCGAAGATTTTTTCATAGAGATTCCTAATTGTTTTTATGTGGTAAATCTTATTAATTTTATCAAGAAGAAAACCACATAAAATCAAGAAGAAATCTTATTATTCACAACTTTTTTTACTCAAATTCCGTTATTTTTGGCTCCAAAAAAACATGCCATAGAGAAAAACTTCTTTATTCTATTAGGTTTTCTTATAAATTGTAAACTATAGGGATTTCTTATTGATTTTATGAAGTTGCCTTATTGATTTTTTTAAAAAGGTTTTCTTCTTGCTTTTATTAGGCTATCTTATTGATTTTTTCAATAAGGTTTTCTTCTTGATTTTATTAGGTGTCTTGTTATTTCATATCTATAAATAGACACAGACAATTTTTGTTCATTATCTTTTTCGTTTTTGTATAAGCATGTTTGCAAAATTATTTCAATGGTTATTCAGACTGCTTGTTAGCATATTGGTTAGAGTGTTCGTCTATCAGTCAGAAGTTTGCTGGTTCAATACTTGTCTCCTTTCAAGTAATAATATATATGTATGTATGGTGAGTTAATTAATTAAGAATACAATATAATATGTATATATGTATGTACATGAGTAAGTATAGTATAAATAAATAACATATACATATGTATACTACATACATACATAAGTATATGGTATAGAATTTAAATGAAAATACATAAGCAAAGCACAAAGAATATAGACATAATTTTTTTTATGAAGTCGCCCCATAAAATCAAGAAGAAAACCTTATTAAAAAATCAATAAGATAACCTCATAAAAACTACAATATTTCTTCTTGATTTTTTCAAAAAGGTTTTCTCTACGAAATTAATACGATTTATTTCCTTATTGAAAAAAAACCATAGAGATTTCTTATTAATTTTGTTCTATTTTATGAGGTATTTATTAGGCACTGTTTTCTCTGTGTTAACTCAAAAATTTTGCAAGGAGAGAGCGTCAAAAGAGAAACAAAAAATATTAAAGACAAAAAAAATCTTACAAGCTATTGCTAGTAAAATTTTTACTTGCAAGAATTATCCATCCACCTATTGTTTGTTTTGTTTTCAAATTAATTATTTCAATATATCTCAAAAAGGAAAACTCAAAAATAGGTATGAAAAAAAGAAGTAGTATTTCCTAAATTTATACCCTCATATTCATTCATTCATTAAGCCACATAAATTGAATTTTAATGGAAAATAATTTTGTTTGCTTCTTATATACGAGTATGATCAGAGATGGAAACTGGCATTTTTTTTTAATTAACAAAAATGAATAAAATTAAACAATTATGAAAAATTCACAAAAATAGTAAAAATACATGAAACTGTGTAAAGAATTTCATATTAAATGTTAATTTCTAAAAAAAAATTGCATTTTAAAATATTATCAAACAAAATCCATCAAAAAAAAACTACAATTGTATCATGATTTCCATCCATGGTTATAATATAAATAAAATTTTCTTACAAGTTTTTACATTTACCCAGCAAAAACTTTCAAAAAAGGTAATCGGGTTTGGAATTAAGCATCTCTGGTGGAAGCTCTTCCCTACTGGATTACCAACTTTATGATTTTAACAAGGCGTGAGACTAAAATAATCGAGAGAGAATAATGAAAAGTATTTAATTTTTTTTATTTGGCAACTTGTATAATTTTGGGTGGCTGGGTACTTTTCCATATTTGGGAGAGTAATTTTGTAAATTTCCGCTTTACTCTCTCGTTGCTAGTTTCTGCTGGGAAAGTAAATGAACAGACCTATTAATACTTTCAAGTGATATTAAAAATTATGCCAGAAACAAATAAATCAATTAATAAATTTACATGAAGTATATATCGTTACCTTAATATAGAAGGCCCTAACTCATTATTTTTTTGAAATCGACTATTTAAAAATATTTCGATACAAGAACATCTAATGTATAGAAAAATGAAAAAAAAAACTCGATTTCAAAAAAATAATGAGTTAGGGCCTTTCTATATTAAGGTAATAATATGTATGTACATATACATATATATATATATATATCAATAATTAATACCAGCAATATAATACGCAAATATGGTTATTCCAGCGCCACAATTTCTAACTGAGAAAACTTTCAAAGACAAAGTAAAAATTAAATTAGTTGAATTGTTCATAAACGTATGTACATACATATGTAGAATTTATCTAAAATTTAATACGCGTCAATATTAAGAAAAATCAATTTCATATAAAAAACGCTTTGTGTGTATGGAAAAATTAAATTTGTTTTTGTTTAACAAAAATAAAAAAAAATTACTTCATATACCAGTACATATGCATATGTATGTATGTACCCTGCAGGAGAACGAACTTGTGTTCAACTAGTATTTTTCTAGTACAGAAATCACCACCACTAGTTCCCAACTGTATACTTTCCTATACTATCTTAATGCTCAAATTAGCATTGAGTGTGTTTAGAAAACTACTAGTACCATTGGTACTAGTTTAGGACTAGTTTATTACCAGTTCTTTTGTAAATAAAAATCCTATAAAATTGGTGGGTTACTCCTTTGTTACCCAGTGAGAACTGCTACTTAAAATTCGCAATTATTTATCAAAAATTCAGAAACACAAAAGGGTAATTATAATTATTTAATTATAATTATTTTTAGATCAAGCTAAAATTTTACTAATTATATGATACCATTTTTGATACAGTGCAAGAGCTCTATTAGACAGTCAAAATTTATTTTGCAATGTGGTGCCTTGGAACTACTTCATATACTAGTACTCATCAGTAGTGTTGTAAAAAGCGGCTACTTTTGAATACTCAGTACTAATTGATACTTTTTCGATTGGGTACGCGATACTACTCAATACTTTATATATGTACATATGTATGTATATGGGAAGTTAAAAATTATTATTTATATTATTTTATTGATGATGCAATATGGAAAAACAAAGATTAAATACAAGTATATTGAAATTAATTTATAATAAATGAAAATAAATAAGTTTGAAGATAAGTTTTTGTACATAAACATTTTTTAACGTACTCTTAATTAAAACTTCTAGTGCATTAAATATAATAATATTATTATTATATTATTAATATTCTAAATATTTTGTAATAAACATTTTTTTCTCACAATTGATGTTATTACTTAGTCATTGTTGAAATGTAGAAATAAAATTTTACCGACATTGAAAGAATTTAAAATATTTTTCATGTTTGTGAGGACCTGACTTGCTGGTTATATCACGTGCCTTCCTTCCAATATTCTAAAGGGTCACTTTTTCTGTCCAATAGTATTTGATAATGACTAAAGTAGTTCAATAATGCATTTTGTAGTACTTTTTTTAGTGTCTGTTTTAGTATCAAAATAATTCCTAACAGAATTGCTATTTGTTACACTAACTCCATGAGGTTCAGAGTCATATTTATTTGTATCAAGCTCACAGAGTTGTATAATTCTGATGTATTTTAAAGGAAGACTTTCGCTTGAATACTACAAAATGCAACCCTGAGAGTATTGAGTAGTTACTTTTGTGTATTGAGTACCGGGAAAAACTCCCGGTATTGAGTACTCAGTACTCAAATACTCAATACTTTTACAACACTACTCATCAGCACTAGTAATTTTACACAAAAACTTTAACCCTCTTGTTATTCCAGTATTTATACTAGTAGCTTTTAGACAATTATCGCCTATTCTCCTGCAGGGTATGTATGTAGGTATGTAGGCATTTTTCCATTTTGTTTATCAATTAAGATATTTATTATTTTATTATAAGCACTTGCTTTTCAATTTCAAATATTCGATAAAAATTAAATGTTATTGATGTCTAGTCACAAATATAGAAAACTTGAACTTTTTTCAGGTCAAGTTTGTAAACAAGTTTTTATTATCTTTTTCCATTGGCTCTGAGTTAAGAATGTTACCCACTTGATATACCCCTTTACTTTACATTTTTTTTAATTAAATTAAATATTTAATTAACAAAAGCATATTAATAAGCAACTTTAATTTCATTTCAATATTTCAAGAATTTTGTCGCAAGCTCTCTTTTTAAAATTGTTAAATTCAAAAACCGCTGGTAATGTTATACAATTACTTTGCAACAAAATAATGAAAATATATTAGTTTTTTTATTAAAAATTTTTATCAGATAACCCAATTCTATTTCACGTGTTTTGAAAAATTTATATTCCATTCGGAGATGACAGTTATGCATTTTTAAGAGCAGTTACTTAAAACCTGTCACCCATAATTTTGTTGCATTTTTGCAGTAAATTTAGCCAATTTGGCTTAAAATAATAAATAAAAAATGTCGAATGAAAATGCAAAGCTAATTACCAGGGCAACCAAAAAAATAATCAGCAGACTACAGAAATATATTGAGACTGAAGCTCTGTATAGACAGACGGTGGTCAGATCTGGCAATATTGTCAGTAAAATGTGTTAAAAATTTTATACAACCGAATGAATCTACAATTTTAGTTTGATAACGTTGCCAGAGAAAGCATTATCATTCCTATTCTTAATAACAATTCCCCGGGAGTTTTTTCTTCATTCCTTGTTCTCCTATTTCAAAAGATAATCTGTGAAATAAAAAATGTGAAATAAAAACTAAAAACAAAATACAGCTGACTTCGAGAATTCGAAATTGTCTCTTACCCTTTACTTTTGTATCACTTTTTATTATTCTCGAAAAAAATTCATTCGCAGGGAATTGTTTCCCTTTTCTTCCGTCATGCCACGAACTTTATCAGCATTTGTCACTAAACCACTTGCACTTGAATTTTAGTTGAAAAAATCATTTATTTAACCAGCCAATTAATATAAATAGAATACGGGAAATAATTGTTATTAACTCAAGTTAATAAAAAAATGGCGGGTTACACAATTCGCTTGTATTTTTATGTGTGTTTGTCATAACGCCGTAGACTCATTTAAAAAATTATATTTTTTGTCTAAGAGACAAAAAAATGGGAGGGACCACACCCATTAAATATTTTCCGTTAATTTTATGTAATTTGTAATGACACAATCTCGTCCGTAAAAAAGTGGATGGGGCCACGTAAATGACTATTTAACATTATATTTCAAGTTTTTTTTTCTGAACAGACTATTAGGAAACTCTAAGCTGTAAAAGTGACAAAATCTTTCATTTATAAGAGTGGGCGGGATCACACCTATTAAAATTTTATATTATATTTCGCATGCGTCTACTTAACCGTTTCTTACCAAACTCTACGCTCTAAGAGTGACACCATCTTGCATCTAGAAAAATTTATACCTCGATCCCAAAAAAATATTGTAAATACTTTGGGCTGTTGGAATGGCATAATCTGGGTATTAAAAAGTGGGCAGAACCACTCCCATTAAAAGGGTTCCGTACACCAAAGGTGTTTTCGCTAGGCTGTCCGTCACAGGCTATTTTCTCAGGAACCGTAAGAGCTACGGACCTGAAATTTGGACAGAGTATGTAGAACATTGGCCGCTACAACAGCAAATACATGAGAGTTAAAAAATAAAGGGTGTTCCGAAACGAGCAACGAAAAATGTTAAAATCCCATGTAATATACATACAATTATATATAGACACTTGAAATTTGTAAAATTAGTGTATTTTTATACAGACTACAACAATTAACACTAAAATTTGAAAAAAATGTTAATTAAAGGGTGTTCTATCAGTTAATGCAAATTTGACTATGTAATTTTGACAATTTGCTGTATCTTGGAAACCGTAAGGGGCAAACTCTTGAAATTTTCAAAAACGGTAAAACTAAAAAAAATCCGAAAATTATAAAATCGCCAAACCAAAAAAAAATCGCCAAAAACCAAAAAAAAATCACCAAATTAAAAAAAATCTAACACTAATATAAATCGGCAAAACCGAGAAAAAATCGACAAAATAAAAAAATCGACAAAATGAAAAAACGCCTAAAACTGACAAAAATCGCCAAAACTTGAAAAAGGCACCAAAACTAAAAAAAATCGCCTAAATGAAAAAAATCACCAAAATTAAAAAATCGCCGAAATTAAAAAAATCGCGAAAATTAAAAAAATCCCCAAAATGAAAAAACGCCAAAAACCGAAAAAAATCGCCAAAACGCGAAAGAGGCACCAAAACTAAAAAATCGCCTAAATGAAAAAAATCACCAAAATTAAAAAATCGCCGAAATTAAAAAAATCGCGAAAATTAAAAAAATCCCCAAAATGAAAAAAAAATCGCCAAAATGAAAAAACGCCAAAAACCGAAAAAAATCGCCAAAACGCGAAAGAGGCACCAAAAGTAAAAAATCGCCAAAATGAAAAAAATCTCCAAAATGAAAAAACCCCAAAAACCGAAAAAATTTACAAAAAAGTGCCAAAACTAAAAAAGCGCCAAAATTTTAAAAAATCGCCAAAACCGAAAAAACCCAAAAAAAGCAAAAACTAAAAAACGCTCAAAACCGAAAAAACCCAAAAACGAAAAAAAGCTAAAACTATTTATTGTATAGGCTAAAGTTCGCATTGAATTACATGTCTAGTATCCGTACGGAACCCTTCGTGAGCGGTTCAAAGTCACACTTCACTGAATTTATCATTAAGTAGTTTCAAAAAGAGAAAAATAATTTTAGCAATTAATCTTGAAATAATTATTTTGCAATGTTGTCAACACATTACAAAATATTTCTTGTTGCACAATATAAATCAAAGGACTTTTGATTTTATTCAATATATTGTGCCATAAACCAATATAATATGCACGCAGGCAATTTAATTGTACAATATCAATTATTGCGCAATAATATTGCAAATGTGCGGGTACCTTTAGTATTTTTTTTTTTTTGTGATAGTTGAACACTTTTATTTGTGTTACCTATAAAGTTATTCGAAGTGTTAATAATATATTTATATGCCACACTATATTTAAATGTTGCAGACAGGTTTTTCTACAATAGCCAGTGCACGTCATATTGTATTTACCAAAAAAAATAAAACATTTCACATGTTTCAATTATTTTCTCTGGTTTAGAGTGCTACGTGTATGCCAAAACAATTGAAGACTTCAAAGTCAACAATCGAACATTCGAAATGGCAAAAGACGTCATGTACGCTTTTATGTACAAATATCACAATATTATTGTGATTTCCTTTAAGGTCGATTTCATGACTAATAATATTTTTATATTGGTCACTACTTACATATTTTATTTTTATTTTTACTATGAATGCAACTTTACTTAGGATTAAAACTGTTTATGTACGAAAAGCTATTCATGGTCTACCACTCACCATAAGATTTATATAACAAAAATCTAATTATTTATAATTGTGTATACTAAAATACACTAAAATTTATCTATTATTTAAAATTTATTTATTATTAAAAATTATCTATTATCTAAGCGAGTAGTAATCAGAATCAACTGATTAAAGCGATTATATGTATGTAAGTATGTATATATTTTATATATGTAGCTTTCTGAAATTTCTCAATAGGTATCAACATATAAATATAAATTTAATGTTTGCTTTTTTGTCATATGTACATACATACATTTCAAAACGAAACATTAAACCAAACAGAAGCTATAAATATTTATGTGTGTGTATGTGTGTATAGTGGTATAATTTATTATATTTATTTTTTTACTTATTTTACATGACTATAGGAAAAATATTATGAAAATATAAAAATAACTAACAATAAATCATAATTCGAATACATCAGGAGCGGATGAATTTTAAGTTCTTTGGTGGGGGAGGAATGAATAACTTTCAGTTAAACGCACAGTTTTTCAAATTTTCTATATTCATATTGGAACACAGATAAAATAATATTGTTTATATTTAAAGCAACTCCCTTTTTACCAAATTTAAAAACTTTTAAGGTACAGGGTGTTTTTTTTAGCTGCATGAGAACTAAAAATGATTATAATTTGTCCTGTATTTATTAATTTCTTTTAAAATTCGGACGTTTGTTCACAGTGTTTTTTGTCGAAAAACCCAAAAAATCAATTTGGGCGATTCTTCATTAACCGTGTTTTAACCGACTTCAAAAAAAAAAAAAGAGGAGGTTAACAATTCGTCTTTATTTTTTTTGGGTGTTACTTCATAACTCGGTACATTTTAGACCGATTATAAAAATTGGCTGTACGAATTATCGCCCAAGTTACTATCGCCCAAAAAACAAAAATGTTGCATCTCCCAAAAATTGTTGTAAAAAAACTGGGTGATTGTTCATCGACTTTGGGCGACTAAATATTTTTAGATATTTGGGTATTTGATCATAATTAGGGAAAGGATTTTCATGTAAATACATGTTTTCTGTCCTTGGACGTAGATCAACGTAAATAAAATATTTTTGCGAATCAACAAATTTGCGACAAAATGGCATCGATTTGTTAGTGCATATTTTTGCATATTTTATAATAAATACATATTTTTGCATATTTCATTATAAATATATATTTTTAATACATTTTTTTCAAATTTTGGTTTTTGATTAGTTGCAAAGTATTTAAAAGCTGCAAGACTGTGTAAGAAAAAAAGGAAAACGAGAAAAATGTACAATCGTATTTTTTGGGATATTATTCGATATTCAAAAACACCGTAGGACTTAAGCTTAATTCAAGAATACCAATGCTATTGAAATTTAAAAAAAAAAAGAAACAAGAGCATGGGATAATAGTCCTTTTAAACCCAAATATGTTTGTGTAATTTTTTCCACTCTCTCTACTAGTGCTGGGATAAAATTTTAAAATATCGAAAATGTCGATATCGATATTATTTAAAGTGTAGTTTTGAAAACGTGAGGTGTTATAAAAAATTTTTAAATAACATCAGCATAATTTTTCAAAAACTGTCACCTAAAATAACGTTCGTAAATACATTTATACAAATTAAAATAAACATAAGACTATATACTTTCAATAAAATGATAAAAAAAAACTACAAGTACAAACATTCGGTCGATAGTAATATCGATAGTATCCATAGTGAAATCTGAACTATCGATAGATATCGATAGTAGAAAATATCGAAAGTATCCCAGTACTACTCTCTACTAGTTCCGCATTAATAAAATATCCAGTGATATGATACGGATATAATAACTAGATGGAGAATGTGGCAGAAGGCTGTCGGATACTATATTTCTATTAATAAAATTAAAGAAATTTTAAAGGGAAAAAAACTTAATAAATTGATATTTGTGCACACATAGTATTGCTTTCTTGATCGTTATTTTAACAACTCAAGTTGAATTAATTGAAGATGCGGTAAAAAAGTGTGCTCTGAAGGGCAAAATAAGTGAAAAGATTAAAACTAAATTAAATTAATTAAAAAAATACTAAATTAGAAATAACTATACAACAAAAATTATGGCATTAAAAAAATGCAAGATGTTTTTAATGATAAAATGTTTTGTTAAGAAAGCAATGAAGCTGATTTTTTTAAGTTTTTAATGTTATTAAATGTTGGAAAAAAGGAGATAAATGCATATCTTTTTAGTTTTAAGCATATATTTTTATATTTTTATTACATATTTTATGTACATAAAACGTGATTTCAAATGCATGAAAATCCTTTCCCTATTCATAATGAATAACTGCCAAATTTCGGCAATATGTTGGAAACTTGAAAAATAATTTTTTTTTTGGTTTCATTTCATTTCAAATTCGGGTGATTGTACGTAATTAACAAACACATAAATACTTTGGGCGATTATTCATTTTACACTTTAGGGTTTTTCTTCATTTTCATGTATAGTTTCTTTTGGACTCGAAATAATTTGTTGGAGTTTTGCCTCGTCTTTTTATTTAATTGATAGATAAATCTGTCCATAGTTTATCACTAGACCAACTATTCCAATAAAATATTTTCACATACGAGTGATTGGATATTTTACAATTTACCTCACCCTTCGGGGAAGAGTAGTATTTGAAACGTGACTTAAACCCACCGCCTCTATTCATAAAAATAAAAATCAATTACTATATTTATGATTTTAACAGGCTAAAGTTCGTATCGCTTTTTAAGCCAAATTACATGTGATAATTATTAATGAACAAATAACACCAAAGTTAGTTGTAAATATTCTGACAACACATAGTTGAACGCAACAGCCAGCCGTTTTCGAAGGCCACTAAACCTTCATCATCAGCGTTCTTTTGTGTTTGGTCCACTGTGTGTGGTGTCAGTTGATGTAGATTTCTGCTTTATATACTTAGCATTATTGCAAATGGAATATGTGAATTGTTTGATTCATCGTAACAAATGGAGTTCGAATAATAATTAAAATTAACTAAAAATCAATTACGTTTAGGAGGAAACTACAATAAAATACAGAAGTTTGCTTTAGTTTTCAATTCATATTGACAAAATTTTATTTTTGTTTTGCATAATATCAGTCAAATAATGTTTTTTCTAGCCACAAAGTAACTTAATGCATGAAATTTAAAAAAAAAATTAAAGTTATTAAAATCGAACAAAAAATGTTAAAACGTGCATAACGTACAATTCAGTAAACGTTTATTTAAAAATGTTTACCTTAATTAAGTGTTCATCAAACAAAGGGATTCGTAATTGTTTTAAAATATTAAAATAATGATGTACATATGTATGTGTGTTTGTATTTAGATTTCAAACGAACTCATGATATTAGGGAATAAATAAAATGCCACAAAGCTTGAAAGATATTTGAGACGTTGCAGAAAAATTTTTTTTGCAAAAAATTAGAGACAAGGAACTTTATAAAATTGCTAAAAAGTCAAAGATTTATTTCCAAACTGGTTCAAATCGCAAAAACTGTGAAAAGAAAGTTGAAAAGGATAATAATTTATAAGACAAAACGCACACTTTTTAAGAAAATCAAAGAAAACTTGTAAATAAATTTTGAAAAAAAGCCGTGTATGTTAATTGGCATGATTTAGTGTTTGACTGATGTACTTTAAATGCGTTTTCATTGGTTAGAGTTTCATCAGTACTCGTCTATAACGCATTCTTGCCCACTTCTTGAACAAAAAGTTTGAACTTTACACACAAGTTCATTGAGAAGATCTTTGGCTCGGCTGAAGAAGTGGATTTTGAGACTCACGCGAATAAAAACTACAAATGAAGATTTTTTATATCGAACGTTAACAGTTTTCAATTGGTTTAAAATTGTAAAACTTTTATGTTTGTCTATTTCTTCAAGCGCATAGAATTTTAAATCTTGCTTACAGATACATACAGACATATGTATGTATGTAATCATGAAATCATTTTTTAACTACACTTTCGCACAGTATATGATAGATGGATGGATGGATGGATAGGTCGGTCGCTACTCGTACTCGTACTCGTATGTCATGTACAGATTACATTTCTGCTTTTCTAAACAATTTCATTATTTAATCTTTCTAGCAACAAAAAAATTTGTACATACATATTAGAGGCCTGCGTAAACAGTCTTGAAATGTAAATACGTCTTGTTTTTTAAATGTATTGTCGTAGCATGTACTATACTAAACCAATAATAAATGATGTAGTTTAATAAGCGAAGCACGAATGTATTGATGTTCGTATGCAGAAGTGTTTACAAGCGATGTGGCGAAGACTTCTTCTTCCCAACAAACATTTAAAAGAAGTAGTGTTGATGCGTTCAAGCTAGTTATTTTGCATATTTCGTATATTTCTTCTTCGTAACAACCACTTATTTAGCATATTGTACATTTGAGTGTATGTGTGTGTGTGTTTGTGTGTAAGATGTAGATGGTAAGGTATTATGTGTTTAAGGGCGGTTTTTCAAAGCATGCCTACACAACTAATGTCAATGCATGTGTGCGATTGTATGTGCGCAGAAAAATAAAAGATCATGCACACAACGTGTGTGTGTATGTTCATGCATGCCGTTTGTATACGCATCCATGCGTAGGAAGAAGCAAGCAAGCATAACAAATTCTTTCGTCACGAAGTATTTTCTTCTTTAAGTTTTGGTCACACGATTGGCACAATGTACCAATTTTCGTCGGCTCACTGAAATAAATTCATAAGTAACAAAGTAAAATTGCCTTATTTTTCAACTAATTGAAATATAATTACATAACTGCACCACACTGCATTAGTAATAAAACCATATAGACTTATTCAAGAATTAATTAAGTAATAATGTCATTTTGGCTGATTATGTACTTATGACTCTATCGCAGTGAGTGGTACATTGTGCCAATCGTGTGACCCCAGCTTTACTCCTATACCTGCAATAACTGAAACAAATTTCTTGCAAACAGTATTGTTTAGCGTTTGTTTTAGATGATTTCGCTGTAGTAAAACATTTGAAAAATCCCTCGTCTTAAAAGTTCTTGGAAGGGGTCTTGTGCAGGGGTCTAAAACATAAATATACATAAAAGCTACTAGTAGTTATTTGCAAATTTAAGTTTTCATTGCATTTGTGTGGAAGTCAGTTGTAGTCTAGAGAAATTTAAAATAAAATATAAAAAATATATGAAAAATATTAATATTAAAAGTAGAATAGAATAATAAAACAAAGGTAATTTACAAGAAAGAAAAAACTTAAGTGTTCTTCACATTGAATTTCAGTCTGTGTCTGGGTTAATCTTCAATTCTCTTTTTGTGGCATTGTTTATTTTTTATGCATTTATTTTATTTTTTATTTTTTTTTTTGCATTATTGTTTTATTAAGTATTTTTAAGCATCCATATGGCAAAAAAAAAATATTTATTAAGCTGCAAAAAAAACAGCAATTCAGTAAAAACTGCATATTAAATTTCTGGCATACTTTTGCTAACAAAAATACGTTTATATTGGATTTAAAATGGAAAAGCATTTTGAATTTAGTTCTTTTTTGAACTTTTTAGTGCGGTTTTGCTAACCTGAATCTTCTTAAGTTTTATAAACCACATTTGATAGTCATTATAACAAAAAGAGAATAATACAGTAAATGCTCGAAAATGCATGCTTAAGCCTTTATTATGAGTTGCATTCATATTATGAGCATCGAAAATTTCTCTGGGCAATGAATTTTCTATCGGACAGAATTTAGTTTTCGATAAAGTATTTTGATATAAAAAAAAATTATTAAAAATTATTGTTTTTTATTTTAAGGTAAAGTTGTTGCAAATTTTAAAAATCACTGTGAGTGATATTCACAATAAGCAAATTCTTTGTCGAATGCTTGTCATAATACCCAGGGCTGTCAGATATGGCGATTTCTCGCCAAACGTGGCGATTTTTCAACTTGTTTGGCGTCCAAATTTTTGGACTGGCGACATGGCGATTTTTCTGGCGATAACTATATTTGTTGGCGATTTTTCTGGCGACAAATAAATATGTTGGCGATTATTATGGCTAGTTTTTTAACAAAATTGAACTGCAAAATTTTTCTAATTCAGGAAAATTAGTTTGTTGAAGGAGTAGTTTCAAAAATAAATCCTACCAAAACTCGTCTACAAGAAGTTAACACAATTTAACTTTGATGATTTTTCTTATATTAATTATAGTTATTGATGAATTTTGTATTTGGATGAGAAAAATTTACAAGATACAATTTTTGGCGATTTTATTTCTAATTTTGGCGATTTTCTGATAAATTTTGACACGACCATTTTATAAAAATTTCTATTAAAAAACTGTTATATCAAAACAAATTTATTATCAAATATTTACTAAGAAAAACTACATAAAACTGATTTTTGGCGACTTTTGGCGATTTTTAAAATCAATTTGGCGAAATAGGTCGGAAAAAATCTGACAACCCTGATAATACCATATGAAAATTCATTCGATCAGTACTTTCGGCTACAGTCGAAGATCGAAAGTTGCTCATAATAAGGGTTTTAATTTTTAATTTCTTATTTTTCACAGAGTGAAAAAATCCCAGCCCCTTTCGATCTTCCACTGCAATAAAATGTGCTGCTGGAAGGAATTTCCATTGGGTATTGTAACGAACATTCAACGAAGATTGTTGCTATTGTGAATTTAACTAATTGTGATTGTTCAAAATACTGTATCAGCTGAGACTGAAAGTCTATTTTAGTACATATGGGCATTTCCACGAAAAAGTTTACTTTTTTGTCGCATGTGACAGCGAGCAATTAAGCTTGTATTTCAGAACAATGTGACTCGAATTTTCTTAAAATTTTACCTAATGTATAGCAGCTGAGGGCCTACACGAATATATAAAGAAGTAAAAAAGGAAAGTTTCGTTTTCTTTGAAAAAACAAACATAATTGCTTGGTGTCGCACGCTACAAAAAAGTTGACATTACTGTGGAAATGCTAATATGCATTTTAAAATTTGCAAAATTTTTAAGATTTTGTGCGCAATAATCATAGAGAGTATGGGAAATTAAAATAGACTTGGTCAGGCATAGCAAATTAAGGATTTTCCTTTATAAGTAAAACATTTCAAAGAGTTTAGAGTCTTATTCACACTAGATAAAATCCAAAAAAAAATAGTTTACAATTACTGTTTGGTTGCTTTAGAATAAAAAAGAATGGCTTAACGCTTAAGTTCTTAATTATTTTTCGTAATAAGATACTGCATCAAGAGTAAAGTTCTGTTAGATCGAAAATTCGCTGCTTAACGAAATTTTATATGATGCTGAAAGCTCATAACATAGCCCCCACACCTGCTGAATTTACATCATCATGAATATCAAATTCATATCATGATGAAAATTCATCACGTATAGACTCAATTTATTTATATTATAGCAGCGTTATGATATACATAATTATCGGAGCTCACGGCCTGATAAATTCATCTTAATATCAAATGTATTTTATGTGTCACTGTACAATTTTCGTGACCAAAAAATTAAACAACATGCAAATTAGATATTTTTGGCAAGTATTTTGCAAATATTTGTTTGATTTATCATCATATAAAATCATCAACGTCGTCTACAGCTTTGTGTTTATATTAATGGAAAAATTACAGTTGCCTCTGTCGGCGTTATATTACGAGTTATGAATAAATTCGTCAGGTGTGGACACTATGTAATTATTGTGAATTTGAAATTCGATAATCCATTTCCGATAGCTAGCGAACATAGAAAATTGAGCGCAACTCAAAATCAAGTTATAATTTCTTGAAAATATAGATTCTAATTTTTAAACATTTCAATTACTCACAGTGTCATTTTATGAGCGCGTACTGAACTGCAAGATATAAGACGAAATATATTAAAACCGCATTTTTGCAAAACTGAAACCACTCTGCAGAAATACGAAGCAGTAAAATTTTAGCCAAATGGTTCAATCACTGCAAAATAACTTACTACAGCAGAGTTCGGTTATAACGAACACTGGTTATAATGTTTTACCGCCTACAGCGAATAACTTCTATGGTAACAAAAGTTTTGCATTAATATTTCACAACAATTAATACTCTTATAGGGAAATAATCTGGTTACAGCAAATCTTCTCTTTTTTAAGCCCCGCAGCCAGGGAAATTTTAATTTAAAACAAAAACGTAATTCATTTTCAGGTGTTTTTTTAAAGCATAAATAAATACATAACTGCTGCATAATTTTTAATTCTTTAATTCCTAAACTTAATGAAAGTATGTATACATTTGATTTTTTTTAATGTGTTCAATCGAATGTAATTCAACAACGTATGCGTGTAACAAATTAACATTTTATTTCAATTTCTTGTATGTACTAGAATATACATACGAATAAATTTCTAATTTTAATACATAATTATTTATTTTATTATCCACGTCACAAGATCTTTACAGTTGTTGTGGAAATAGAAATGTTAATTTGCAACATTAATTAGTAATTTCGTAAATATTTTCATTACACACATCCTTATACAGACATACACGCACGCATGCATACATACATACATAAATACATTTATGTATGTACAGGGTGTCTGGTGGCAAATTTATATTTTTAAATAGCATTATTTCAAAAAGCAATAAACGGTGCGGAGGGAGGGTGGCTCCGTTGGAATTATAGATTGTGCGGATTTGTTAGCCACGATCTCGCAGTGGTCGAGTGGGCATCGCGCATTCGCTGTGGATACTTTTTTAAGAGTAATGATTCTTACGTAATTTCTCGTCGACAATTTTGTTCAAAGTTCGGTATTCGGCGAATACGTGATGGACCGAGTCTAAATTTGATTCGTTCGTGGGTGCATAGATTACGCGCAACTGATTCGGCTGCCAGGGCACAGTCGATCTTCAAGGACTCCCGAAAACATTGAACTAGTTGAAAGCAGTTTACGTGAAAATCCACGACTTTCAATGCGGAAAAGAGCAGCATCACTGGGACTTCCAAAAGCGATTATTCATGAAATTTTAAAAAAAGATCTGAAGTTCCATTCTTTTAAAATTTAAATCGTTCAAGAACTGAAAGAAAGTGACTTTGAATTACGCAAAAATTTTTGTTGGCACTGTAAATCCCAATTTTTGGAGCAACGAGGCTCATTTTAAATTAAACGGCCACGTCAACAAGCCAAACTGTCGTTACTGGCCTCCAAGAACCCGCAGCCCTCGATTGAAACATCAAAAACTATTGCATTGCTCCAGGGTAACTGTTTGGTGTGCCTTATCCACACATAAGATAATTGGACCATTTTTTTTTCGAAAATTCTCGAGGCCAGGCAACAAATGTCAACGGTGAAAATCATCGACGCATGATTACGGAATTCTTTTTGCCAAACCTGCGAGCTTATCTATCGTACTCTTCACACACGTGGTTTCAACACGATGGGGCGACTGCACACACAGATAAATTTGCTTGGAGAAAATTTCCGCCAGAAACTGATCAGTCGCTTTGGGGACATCCCATGACCACCGAGGTCGCCCGATCTAACTCCCATTGATTTTTTTTTAATGGGACTACCTCAAAGAGAGGGTTTAAAATGGCAATCGTCAATCTATTGTGGCTTTAAAGGAACAGTGTGTTCAACTCGACAGAAGACATCTGGATGACATACTCCTTAAAAAATAAAATTCGCATTTCCATTCTATCGTTCAATGCTCTTAATAAAACTGTGTCAATTATTACGTTTTTTTTTATTTAAGTTTGGAAATATAAATCTGCTACCAGACACCCTGTCCATACGTATGTATGTTTGTATGTATGTATATGGCAAGACAAGAGCGCTTTGGGAAACGAAGACAATAATTATATACTAAGGACATTTGTTTTATTAAGCTTTAGAGGAAATCGTTATAAACTAAATGAATAAATCATCATGAAAATTAAGTTTCCTTACAAATTTTTGGAAATTTATTTACATCAAACACACTTCAAACATTCAACTTTTGATACAAATAATTCGTTTATACTACAGATCATAAATAATTTATGGGTATGAATTGTAAATTATTATTATGTACGAGTATGTATGTATTTAATAAATACAAGATTCTCATTTTATTCTTTTTTTGCAGAATGAACGATAGTGCATCAATTTGTTCACATTAACAGACTTTCTGAGAGGGTGCAGTAAGCTGAAGTAGTTGCAAATGCAAAGCAAATGACGGTCTTCTAGAGCCCGAGCTCAATCTCTGGACAGACCCAAAATTATAAAATTTTTTGATATGTAATTGATAGTGTCCGTGATAATGCATATCACAATGCCGCAAAAGATGGCGGCATGAATCGTCGTCGAAGTAAAATAACTAGTATAGTGTGATTACTTGCCACCAGAGGCGCTGCAACGATACTATAAAGATTAACAAATCGCTTAATAGCAGAGTTGTAAAAACAATAAATTAATTATGCTCCTCTTCTCTCTATCTGGCACCTCACTATCTGTGCTTGCACTACATTGCCTTCCTTTCTCTCAGGTAACACAAAGGCACCTGTTATTTGGACCCAAGAGAACTGAAAATTTACTTTTCTCTTCGCAACAGTGTATAAAACTTTATTAAAAGAAATTAATTTTCAGGAATGAAAATTTTTGCCCCAAAAACTATAAATGCAAACTCATATAATCAATACACAGAAAAAAATTTAATTTTGAATTGAATTCATAATTCCAAAACATCAAGTAATATTTTTACTAAAATAGGACCTACCACAGAATTCGTTCAACTAAATACACAAATTCGTAAAAATTTTCCCCTGCCGGCCTTTTAGGTGATATTGCTTTAAATTATCAATGGTATGCCCCTCTATTTTAGGGATCAGTAGACCAAAAGTAATAACAAAAATTAAAAATTTTAAAAACCCCCAACTTTTTTCAGAAAAGATGTTATATCTTCTAAACGGCTGGACCGATTTTCTTCAAACATAGCTAAGAACCCTGTCGATCAAGTCATCTTTCAAACAGAAAAATCTAAATGAAAATCGGTCCAGCCGTTTGGCCTGTACGTGGACACGGACAGACACACAGATACACAGATACCCAGACACACAGACAAACACTACAAACTTATAACACCCCTTTTTTTAGTCGGGGGTTAAAAAGGAACCCTATTGCTTTCGCTGCGATATCAGTCTGTCTGTCGTTCGCAGGCTGTTTTCTCGAGAATCGCAGGAGCTACAGACCTGAAATATGTAAACCGTTACTGGCTGCTACAACAATATATGAAATTTAAAAAATTAAAGGGTGTTCCAAAACGATCAAAGAAAAATGTTAAAATCCTAATGTAATATACAAAGAATTATTGTATAGACAATTGAAATTTTCAAAGTTAGTGTGTTTTTATGCGGACTACAAGAATTAACACTAAAATTAAAAAACAAATTAATTAAAAGGGTATTCTATCAGTTAATGTAATTTTGTAAATGTAATTTTTATAACTTATTGTATCTTGAAATTTTCAAAAACGCTGAAACTATAAAATCCCAAAATATAAAAAATCACCAAAAACCAAAAAAGTCGCCAAAACTAAAAATAAATCGATAAAAATAAAATAAATAGCAAAAAACCGAAACATGCTAAAACTATAAAAATCACCAAAACAGAAAAAAATCTCCAAAAACAGAACAAAATCACTAAAATAAAAAATAAATACAAAAACGAAAAAAATCGGCAGGAATAGGAAAAACCCGAAAAAAAACGCAAAAACCCGAAAGAAAACGCACAAGTAAGAAATCAACAAAAACTGAAAAAAAGTTTACCGAGTATTAATTTTTTTTAATGTCTACATCAAGTAATGGACCTAATTACGAGTGTCGTATTTCGACTACGACTACGACGATTTTATACTAGATTAAAGGAAAAACGTTGCAATGTTCTTCAGTCTAATACAAAATCGTCGTAGTCGAAGTCGTAACACGACACTCGTAATAAGGCCCATTATATTCGATTATATGATTTAAAGTTCGTATAGTATTACATATCGCTCATTTACTCAAAGAACGTCATAACTCAAAAAATATGAGTTAATCTTTATATCGTTATTAATATTAATACAGTTCAATTAAATTCAAAAATCTCTCATTTAAATCATCATTGGCATGTGACGAAAGTATGTTTACTTGGCAACACAGTTCATAATGCTGGAAAGTAAAATGAACTGTTGAAAGCAAAAACAATCTAACATAATAGCCACTACTATAATACTTACATGTATGTACCGACGATACATCGAATAAGTAAAAATAATTAATGTGATGGTCGTTAAAGATATGTAAGCAAGAATAGTTAAACATACTTAGGTAGAGTAATATAACTTCGTGCTAACCTACACAGAAAAAAAAGAATTGTAAATACAACAAATTTATTTGTGAATACAAATAAAATATTATTTAAAAAGGCACCTACAACGATTTTTGTAAATACAAACACACATTTGTAACATAAGAAAACAAAATCAACTCAATTATTTCCAATTAAAATTATTGTGTTATTCACAATTGAGTTGTTAACAAAAAATAAATATTTTTAATAAATTTGTTTTTCAAATTCTAATGTGTTTCTTAATTATACACAATTGTTATATCAACAATGAGCATTGTTATTCCATTTTGCTTGTTTGCTAATTAAACATTTTGACAAAAAATTTGTTTATTTTTCAAAAAATAAAATAACTAAAGCCATTGTTATATTAACAATTACTTTTGCTATTTTCAATTTAGCTTTCAGCTAAATTACCAACAAACTAATCTTTATGTGCATAAAATAAATCAACAAAAAAAATTGTTGCCACTTAACAAAAAAATTGTTACCATTTAACAATCTTTTTTGTACCTTTCTAGTTTTTTTTATTAAAATCATTAAAAACAAAAATTTTTATTTATATTTATTAATAGAAAATGAAAAAAATGGAAAAACAGAAAATTAATAGTGATACTAACATATGTATTTACCAAAGGTAAATCAATAATTGTATACACAACAATCATTTCTCATATTCCGTTTCATTAAAATTTACGTTAAATAGCTGATAGCTGAATACCCAAGTAGATATACTAGGGTGCTGATGAAGTGCGTGGCTGCACAGAAAAATATCGGTATTTTCCCCAGCTAATAAAAAGTCTAGTTTAATTTTTCTTCTCTTCTTTAGAAACTCACATTAATTAATAAAAATATTTCATTCAATAAGAAATGAAATTACTGAACTTAAGCCCGAATAAGAAATTATTTCTGATTAAAATGTTGTGAAAATTTAAAAATGGATTCGAATAAAGAAGTTCTTTTTTAATGTTTTTGTTTGTATTGTTTTTACATATGTACGTAATTCTCAGTAACATTTTGAGGGGTTTTCTATAAGCACACGAAGCTTTTCAGCTTTTCTCAAAAATTTTTTTGGTTGAAGTCTACTAACGCGTTTCTTAAGCAGAAACGAAATGTATATAGACGTTGCTAAACCGATGAAAAACAAAAACTCTTCATGTTTATTATTTTAAGATTTCTAATTTTTATGAAGTAAAATAAAATTGCCCAAAATTTTGCAAGACCAATGTTAAAACCAAATTATTGCCACAAATTATTTTTATTTTTACTTCTCAAAAAAATAGTGAAATTTTTTCAAACTTTTCCAACGCAAGTTAGCTCAATTATAATGAATGAAATGCATAAAAAATCTACCACAAATTTTGCCCACATATGTACAGTCACGCACATAAATATTGGCACAGCAATACTTTTCAACTTTAGCGACCAGTTAAAGCTCTAAGGCGGCCTGTTTGACTAGCACTGTCGAAGCTTGTCGATAGTTTCTGTTTGAAGCTCTTTTTTTTTTGTTCGAAAATTATTTTTTTAGTTTTTTCTTAAGAAAAATATCGCGTTGTCAGAGATAACGGGTGTATTATGACTTATAGTATATACAATAAAAGCTTTGTTTTGGAATCGTTGCCAGATCTCAGAAAATTCGATTATAGTCTTGGTGTACCCATACAGGGTGCCCCTGTGGCTGAGTGGTAGCGATGCTAGCCTCTCAGTCCAGAGGTCGTGGGTTCGATTCCCCCCATAGACCCTGGCTGTTTTTCGTAGACAAGCTAATCGCTTTGCGAATTGTGTTTGTGTTTTTCAAAACAAAAACAAAAATTTAAAAAAATAAAAAATAAAACAAAACAATGCTATTCGTTAAATCAGTATTTATTACCAAAACATTTTCCTACGAATTTATTCGGAATGGGTTTGAAATAGTAATAAGGTCGAAAAGTATTGCTGTTCCAATACTTATGTTCGGGACTGTACATACAAACGCAGTAAAAATGCATCGTTCGGCAATATTCGTTAACGAAAGTAATAAAAAAATTTCTTATTTTATGTGCATAAATTTTAAATAAGTATAAATAAAACTACTATTGAAATTCCCACTCACTTAAGATTACTGTCGAATTGCACATATAACTCCAAAACTAACAAGCCGGAGAACAGCAGGCTTGCTTTTAGATAAAACTGCTATTTATTTGATCACGACTGCCGGCACACAAAATAAAACTTATCTTTCTTACCCCAAATAATTTCACTGAAGAATTAGTGGCCCGATTTAATATCCAAGGAATTTATTACAACAAACTTAACAACAAATGCATTCACAAAAATATCGTGAAGAAGAAGAGAAGGTGTAATTATAAAAACATTCACAAGCAAAAGCAAACACGCGCTAGCACCAGCGTTACCGCTCTGTAAATAATTATTTAAGTTTTCTAACTCTTGGGAAAAAGAGAAATGCGCATAGCATCCAGCTAACTCTTCAATAATCAATTTAAATGTATTTTTTCATAAAAAGTATTTTGCCTAATAAGTAAAATAATAATTTGGAATTACATACTAGTGATCTAACAAATCGTCGGGTGGGTTACTGGTTTGCGGCACATTATATTAAAAATACATTATTACTACGGCAAACCAATAACCACTCGACGATATATTAAACAATTCCCAAAAAAAAAACACCACTATGCACTTAATTTTGTTTAGAAACAGTGACATAAATATGTATGTATACACAATAATAATTTGAGATAATTAGAACCTCTTAAATTCCTGTTTTTAATACAACATGTCCTTTTAAATTGTTTGTCGGAACTATGGGTAATTTGACCCATTTTCTACTCAAAAAGTAATTCTTCACACTAACAATAATAACATTTTTGAAACTGTCAATCAATAGAGAACACATGAATTTCAAAATTTGTATTTTTTAGTAATTAAAGTAACGGCTGATTTTTAGGTTGTCAAAGTTATTATTTATCACCAACATCTTCAAAGCTGTATATTTACTGTGATTTTGTTGAAAGTTTGCTAGTGTTTTTTTAAAATTTAAATATAAATTGTAAATCCAGTGAAATATGGAAAAGAAGAGGGTGCTAAGTTGACAAAACAATTTGAGACAAATTTTTTATGTGATAAAATACTTGGTTTTTTCAAGTATCTATTCTATCTATTTTTTTTTTTTAATAAAATTAATTTATAAGAAACTTTTACGGTCTAATTCATAAAAAATATTATTTGACAAATTTCCCATAAAAATATGTCAAATAAGCGCTTAATAGTTAAACCTGAAATATTTTTTATGAATAAGGCAGTTAAGATTTTGGCTGTATTTGAACTTCTTGAAATTATCAAAAACAAAGGCATTTCGAATTTATTTCACTCGCTTTTGCGAGTGTTTTTTATACGTACATATACATGTGTACAATTTTTTTGTAGTCCACCTTCCGCTTGAAATATAATTAACTGCCAAATGTTTGGTTTGGAAAAAAGGACAACCGAAAAGAACAATGCAACTTTCAATTTCTGAATAAAAAAATATGTAATTGTGTTTTTGATGAAGATTCGATTGGGTTAAAAGAAAAAGTCAACTTCCAAGTCATTTGCAATTATTTGCAATTTAGAAAATTACTTATCAATCACTTTTCTCAATGATTATTGTTATCAAACTTGTTAAGTATATTGTCAATTCTGTGTACTATTGCCATTATCACTGACAGTATTATTATTATGTTTATTGTTATATTTTTATATTACTATATTCAGGTATGTGATTTCAAAACAATCGTTTTGAAAAGGTGTGATGAATTCCGATAGATTTTGAGTATCATTTTTGAGAAATTTATCAAAAATGTCTGGAAAGACTATTAAAAACAAGTTTTAAAATTATTGACAAAACGACTATAAGAAACATATCACACCTTTTATCGTTTGAAATTTGTTTTTGTGTCTAAATCCTTTTTCATCACATACCTGATTATTTTTTTATATTTATACGCGAACTCGCTCGCTTCGAGAAAGAAATTAAGTAGACTTTAAAGTGTAAAAAACAGAATAAATACCAACAGCACAAAATTTTCCTGTTTTGCACCGTCTCGTTTTTAATTTTTGCTTTCATATCATTCTTCTCCGGACAATAATAAAGAAAACACAAAAAAAAAAGAATGGGGGAATCTGTCCAGCTGTTCACGCGTGATACCCTGACCAAGGGAAATAGGGATTCATCTTCTTTATATACTTACTAGCTGAGCTCGGCCGGCGAACGTTGTCGTAACCTCAATTATGTATATTAGTTTTTAGGGTGAAAAGGACCGTAAGAGAACCGTAAGAAATATGAAATTTTAACAGAGTATGTAGAAATTTGGACGCTACAACAACAAATACGTGAGAGTTAAAAATTACAGGGTGTTCCAAAACGAGCAACGAAAAATGTTAAAATCCCATATAATATACTTACAATTATATGTACATATATAGACACTTGAAAGTGTATTTTTATACAGACTACAACAATTACCACTAAAATTTCAACAACAAAAAAAATTTAAAAAAAATTTAAAAAAAACTAAAAAAATCCCAAAATAATCAAAGACTGCATAAATAAAATTTTCTTTACTGTAGGCAACACTGATTAGCACGCACTAACTAACACTCTCACAAACCGGTGTGAAGACACTGCGAATGTAAGTATTCCGAAAACTCTATCTAATACGTCCACAAATATTTAAATAAGGAATTTTATTTTCATTGTTCTTTGCTCAGTATGAAGTCCATAATATGTGTAAAAAAAAGAAGCCACCAAATTTAATAACTATTTTTGGGTCAATAAACTAAATAAAAACAAACAAAAATGAAAAAAAAAATGTGTTGAGTTAAATAAAGCACCAAAAATGCCGATTTAATTCTTTTATTTTATTATAATTACGAAGTATTGTAAAGTAAAACAAATATAAAAAATGTGTAGTTTAGGATTGAAAATACACGTGTCCGTACATACATATATGTATGTACATGAATTCATGTGTAATTATTTATGTATGTACATACGTTTGTTTGGTATGCAGTATGTATTGCATATGAAACAGTGAGTTATTAAAAACTATAAAAAATTATACTTTTTTAATTAAAAACAAAGAAACATTACCGATTATTTATGGCACAAATTCAAAAAGAATCATAATTTATTAACACTCCCACAAAATAAACAAACACGAATGGGTTTAAAAAAAAATTCTTTTTTTTTCAGTAAATGTTGATTTTATGCACAAATAAATTCATCGAAACACTTATTTGGAATTATGGAATTTTTTTATTATACTCGTAAGAAGTTTTTTTAAGAAATTCTTATATTTCTTGCTTTACCACGAGTTAGTTTGTTTATAGAAATGATTTACATATGAAAAGAAACAACTCGTTTATTCGTTGAACACGTTTCTATTTAACCGTAGCCGAACTTTACTCAATAAGAGTCCACAAAAGACTGATCATTTCTGAATACAAAACAAATAATGATCGGTCGACAGAAATGCTGTTTTTTATTTATTTTTATATTTGTTCATTTTTACTAAATTACTTAACTGGCACAATAGATATTAATGTTGTCGTTGATAACGAGTGTTGAAAACAACTAAAGATTTAAAAAATTCAACTCTTTCGCTTAAATAAACTCAAAAATACAAAACAAGTGGTGAGCAAATTAATTTCAATATTCTGAAAGAAATTGCAACTCTAGCTCTCGCTCGTTCTCTCTTTCTCAGCTTCCATCCAATGCACTTTACCATAAAAAATTTACAATCAGACAACACATCAGTTCCATTATAACTCAATATGTAAATAAAAAGATCTTAAGTGATATTATTTTACCTCAAGAATTATCAGTTACAACCAGTGTTGCCACATGCGTTTAAAGAAAAAACTGCACATAAGTCCTCCTTTACATTTGAGACATTTCTTGCCGGACATTTTTTCAATTCTCTTTTGTTCATGCCCGAAGCTTTTTGCTATAAACACAACCAATTCCACCGACCATCGACTACAAGATGTCAAAAATAGAATACATGCGTGCTTATGAGAATGATTCTTTTAGCCGCTACACGACTACCGACTACACGGCTACTTTTGTAGCCCGTAGCCAACTTAGGCTAGTTTCTATTTTTCTTGGCTACAAAAAAACAGATTAGTGCTGCCAATACAATAAATGCATGAAATGGTGGTTTTAAAAACGCAATACATTAAATATCAGTTTTAAAAACGCGAAAAACTATTATAGTGGCACCACTTTCCACTATTTTAGCAATAGTACTTATAAAGTTAATTAAATTTTCTTGAGACATTTGAAATTTTTTTTTCACACAAATTCACTTAAAAAAATCAAGTTTGTTTTGTTTTGGTTAACTTTAATACATATGTCAAACCAGATGTTTATTTTTTGTAGTTAGTGGTCGGTAGTCGTTAAAAGAATTAAGTAGCTGGCGACTTGGCTATTTTTGTAGCCAGCTACTTTTGTAGTCGGTAGTCGATGGTCGGTAGCCTTTGATTGTGTTTATAGCATTACATATTGGAAATTAATAGACAGACAGAAATTTTGTAGTTTGTTTACTTCTTCTTCGCGTTTGGTACTTACACACATACACATACATACCATATGCCTTGATAGTACACATCAAGTATCCATACAGCCGTTGAAATGAGAAAAATCATATGAAGCAACAAGAATAAATTGCGAAAAGTAGAAAAGGGAAACAAAAAATGTCCGGTACAGAGGGTCGTGTACTACACTTTCTGCATCTTCGCCCCTTCTTCAACAAACTTCGTCTGTCTGTCTTTCAATTTCCCAAATGTAAAAGGGCACTAAGTATCTAACAAAAAAAAACTGTTTTCGAGAAGAAAAAACTTTCCCAATAATTTCCAACGGTATTATATCCCTTAAAAACTCTTCAGTAGCACTTTTCTTGAGATATGGTTCCATATTGCTTGCTACGCCCAAAATTTGGTGTAAAATTTTGGGTGTGGAGAATATGTATAATCACAATAATTTCTGTATAAAAATGTCGTAAGTTAAATACGTATGTATTGAATTTAAACACATTTAAAATCAATTTAGGATTATGTGATCAATGTGCAAAAAAATAGTGAGAGAATTATGAAAAGAAAAACAAAATATCAAAACTTTTAAGCATTTTCCATAAAAATTCTGCAATAAGGAAATAAAGAGAAATTCTGACGTTGAAAAATTTTTTTTATTTAGCTGCATAGAAAAACCTTTTCTCCAAATAACAACAACATTAGTTGAAAGAAAGAACAAATATGGTAATCAATTAAAAATTTCGTTGAATCAATGAAATTTTTTTTTATTAAAAAATTTTTTTTTATTAAAAAATTAGTTAAAAATGTAATTGAGTTAATTAAACATTTGTTGTAAAATTAATTAATTAAAATTAATTTAAATTAAATTCGCTAAAAAACATTGTTGGCAAGACAAACAACTGAAAGAAATGTCTCACCAACAGTGTTGTTTAGCGTTTGTTTTAGAATATTTCGTTGTAGTAAAGCATTTGAAAAATCTCTCATGTCTTGAAAGGTCTTATAAATGGTCTTGTGCAGGACTTTACCATGTACTGCAGTTTTAACGCCCGTTATTGCTAGCTGTAGGTATCTATTAGTGTACAGATCTATCTCTCGCGTTAGTTAAATTGTATAAAACAAAATCGTGGGTAAAAACCTTAGGTAAATTATCTGTATGTAGAAATTACGGGCATCGTTTCAAAAATTCGGTTTGGTGCTTATATAATCTAATGATATTGAGCTCGAGGTATTTTTTATTTGTAATGCATTATACTAAGATACGTAGAATATGGAGGCCATTTTATAGCAAAATGTATTTCAGCCTCATTTTTCCCAGAAGAGTAATAAAATAATCAAATACGATATAAAAAAAATTCATAAAATGCTGGGTCTGCGTATTTAAATCAAAATATATACTATTGTAACGTCATGACTTTTCGGATTATAATTAGAAGTTATTTTTTTTTTTTGGAGTTTGAGAGATGAAAACTTTCAAGTTGGGGATATGACTTATGAAAAATCTGGTAGTCCCGTTAACATCTCTCCATATCTACCACTCTCTTATATTGAAATTTTTATTTCAATTCTCTTTTAAACATTTAAGCTGAAAATGCATTCCATGCATTTTTATATTACATACGTGTTTGTGCTTTCTATGCGTTTCTAAATTCAAGTTACATGCAACGCGTTTTATGCGCCAAGTTTTTTGTTTTGATCAGTTGCAGTATAAATATTTTTATTAAATAAAAAATAACTTTAGCTAAATGGAAATGAAATTTTCATTGAGTTTTCGTTAGATGCCACAAGGTCCTTAGAAAAGCTCCAAAAAGACTACGAGACGAGATATTTATCGATAACATTAAAAATATAATATAATTTGTCATCCTTGGCTATCATGACTCATGCGGCGCACACAAAAGTTGAAAGTTAAGCTACATACAATGCATACTATGCATATATGCACTCTACGCGTTTTAGCTTTTTAACACCTTATGTGACGGTGACTTCAATTGCTATTTCATAATGCCGCAGTATAAAATGCACAATGCACACCCCCTTAAAACGTCACCGACAATTATTTAGAGAGCCGCCGAACAAGAAATCAGCGCATCGGTTTCAAAGTTGATGCTCATGGTTAAAATGTTTCGCAGCATTGTATTTGTATATGATATATGTAAATACCGCATCCGAAAAGAATACATACAAATTTTGTATTGATACATTTGGAAAATCAGCCACACAACCACCCTGATACTACTTTGTTGACAAATGCATAAAACGCAAAAATGCATAGAACAGATGGTATGCATTTTCATCTTAAAGCTCATGTGAATAGGAGAATTTAATTAATCCCTTTCAGGCAGGCATCCTCAAAACACACCACTCAATTTTACGTAGGTACAATTTTTCCGTATTCTGAGATGCATTTTTTTTAATACAAAAACCATTTCAGGTTTTATTAATACTCGTAGCATGTGTCAGGAATGGAAAATAAGGTGTGTGTGCAAAGCTTCGATTATATATAAATGCTTTATATATTATATTCATATTTGTATGATTGTGCCCTTACAAGAATCCAAGGTATGTGCAGAAATCGGCTGGGCATAAGTATACCGAATTTAGTATTACGTTCCTCAAGGCAATACGGATTTGATACAATGGCTATGTTCAAATGTTTATAAGCAAGCATGTTTAATTTTTTAGTGTTAAAAAATTTAACACTATTCCTGTTAAAGGTGCTATTAGACGTGACATGGCCATAATTCCATAGCCATAACCAAACCAAAATTCAATTGGTTTCTATGGTAATGGCTATGTCGTTATGGCGAGTCACCTATAGTCAAATGCAGTGTTGCCCATAAGTTTGATTCGAACGGCTGTTTTCTATGGCTATGGTTATGTCACGTCTGATTGCACCTGAAGTAGGATACATATTAGACCCCTGCACAAGACCACTTACAAGAACTTTAAAGACATGAGAGGCATTTGTACTTCGTGACATTTGTACATACAAACCTCATACATGTACATACAAACATACACACACACTTTGTGTGTATGATCTTTTATTTTTCTGCGCACATACAAAACGCACAAATGCATTGACATTAGTTGTGTGCGCTTGCTTTAAAAAACCACCCTTAAAAACATAATAACTTACCATCTACATCTTACACACACACACACACTCAAACGTACAATATGCAAAATAAGAAGCATACACGCATCAACACTACTTCTTTTGAGTGTTTGTTACGAACAAGAACCCTGCAAATAAAATTGGAGTACGTGGTCCAATCTAGATGAAGCAGACTAGTTACATCATGGTCCCATGTAATGCAGTCACGGATCATGTCGTTTTCATACAAGCATTCAATGCTGTACGATAAGTGTTCGTGTTTAAACAAATATGATCGTTCTTCTTAGGCACTCACAGTTGTATGCGAGTAGTCTATAACTATTCCATATGGAGTAGTTTTGGGGTTAGTCCGATGTAATGCAAAGTTGGACCATGTGGTCCAACCCTAGGACATCGCAATGTTAAATCGACCACCTTTGTTTCATATATTTGGAGTAGTTTTGTGGTACTCCTACTCCTCTTTGGACTAGTCTTTACATTAGAGCTGTGCCAAATCGTTCTTTTCAGTGACCGGTCATTTTCGTTCAATTAGCAAAAAATTTACCCGTTCGTTCAATCGTTCACTTTTGAACGACAGTATGAAACAATGCTATTTTGTAAGAATATTAAAATCGGTTGTATATACTAGTATTTAAAAAATGCGAATGAATGAATTGAAGAATTTATTAAAATAAAGTTGAATTATTTATTTAAAAAATTATATTTAAAATCATTTTATAAATAATTTCTTGTTCTTTCGACTAGAATATTGTACATTTTATTTTGGCTTAATATTTAGTTTAATATTAAGATTAAGAAAGGTACTTTTTTATCGTTATTTATATATCAAAAGCGCATTAATGTTTGAATGTTACTTCTCAAAGTTTAAGTTAAAATTTTGTCCTCAAAAATATTTTACCGGAAACAAAAGAAGTATCGCAAGCACTACAAATTCAGTTTAGATTACGGTAATGAAATGTATGTATAAACATATGTATATACAGTTAAGGTCTAACATTACATAACACTACTAAAAATGCTTCTTGTGAAAAGACTGTTAAATCAAATTATAAAAAGAATGATGGCAGTGCCACAGCCATGTTAAATAGAATTCAGTATACACGTACCTAAACCTTTTAAAACACAAAAACTCAACTCAAACAAAAAGACATAACATGAATAGCAAACATGAACGAAAGCAAATTTGATATAAAAGGCTTGAAACACAAACTGAATGAAGGAAAACATCAAGCGGTACACTACTGATCCAAAAGCGTTCAGTAAAATCACCGGATCAGTTCGTTCAATTAAGTGATTCGTTCAATTTAACCCGTTCGTTCATGAGCTACACAGCTCTACTTTACATGCATGTATGGACTAGTCGCATTATTTGCAGCGGAAGTCTTCGCGACATCGCTTAAAAGCACTCATATACACATACATCAATACATCCATGCTTCGCTTATTAAACGACATCATTTTTTATTGGTTTAGTATAATACATGCTACGACAATGCATTTAAAAAACAAGACGTGTTTGCATTTCAAGACTGTTTACGCAGCCCTCTAATACACATTATCGAACACGAGTGACAGTTTGCGATAGTGTGACCACAAATTTCGACAGTCAACCACAAAAAATGTTGCGGTTTTGACGAGTAGTGTGTATCAAAAAGTATCTGTCAAGAACCACATACACTTGGTAGCAGAGCTTGGACGCGGAAAGTTATTTTTTAAGGAACTCAAACATTTTTATGAAATGCTAGATTGTGTGAGATTTTAATAGGGCATTTACACCTACGCAAAATTAAGAAGATTTCAACTAAAATCTTTATTAAAACGTATACCGTTTAGAGCAAGTTTTTCTGACATTTTGTCGGTTTTTTTCTGCTTTGATGTGTGGGACATTTTGAAAAAAATTGAGTTATTGATATATATGAATAATCTGTCCTCTTTCCAAATTCGTTATCAATTTTCCGATATCTTGAATATATCTGGAGATATAGATGTGCAAATTTGCGTCATTTCCACAATTGTTGAACATTGTAGTCTGTTTTACGGCAATCGAAAATTTTTTTGATATGTGGCACATTTCCCACGTAAAAGTATTAATATTGTTATTCGCAGCTGTTATAATGCATATCAATGCATATTCTACTCAAAGAACGTGAATCAAAGCAAAGTACAAAAATTTAATTATTGTGAATGAAATGAATTGATATTTATTTTTTATTAATAAAATTTCTTTTATTAAATATATTCACCGTCTGTTATTTCTTCCTTTGTTTTTCCTCTAAAAGTAATGTTATATGAATAAAACTGATATTTTCACTTCTTTATCTACTTAAATATGTATGTATATACAGTAATGTAACCTACTTGAACCAGACTTGTTAGAAGTGAAAAATATTGTTGTTATGATTGTGACATGCGTTGACAAAGATTTTTGTCATTTTTTCTTTAAGTCCTAATAACTTTTCGTGTTGGATGTAAAAAGTTTATCAACTTTAAGTTTGAATAAAAAACATATGTGAGGGGTATAGAATCAAAGGCGGTTATATCCACTTTTTCACAAACGTTACTATTAATGCAATCTTGTTGTATTTAATAAATGCTATCCATTAGTAAATATGGCAATACCAGATTCACAATAATCACTCAGAAATATGTGCTCGAATATTAGGAATTGATTCAAAATTGGAGATAATCGTTTTTGCTATGATCAAAGTTGTTTAGCTCTTATTCTCTGAACTTATTAAAAAAAAATGCATGCTTACTATTGCGAAACCGTTATTTTTACCGTTATTTTTACTCCTCAGTTTATAATTTTATCATTAGTATCTTGGAAATTAATTGTTATGAATTATTATGATTTGAAGGGAAATCAGTCTAAAAAAGAAAAGAAATAACAAATACCCGTAATAATATTTATTGAATAACAAATAAATCTGTATTAGTTATCTCAGATCAAATCAAAAAATGCACAATCCAAATTTGATCACTTCAAAAATAGAAATTTCCATTTGGTTAGACCAAATATAGTTATGACCAATTCTCTTATCAGCGCACTAGTAAACCGCTTTATGAATTTGGATGAAACTTGCACTATATTTTTATCTTTTTATAATTTACTGAATAGCAAAACAAGCAATATCATTACAGTTATAACTGTATACAGGTTATTACCATTTTTTACAAAAAGTATAAAAGTGGAGATTACCGCCTTTGATTCTATACCCCCATGTATCTATTACTTTTATTATTAAACAAAAAATTCTGTCGTGTATTTTTATAAAACTATTGAACTAAACATTATTCATCGAAGAAACAAACCGACGATTTATGAAGATTTTTTATCCATAACAAAAATTATTGACTGAAAATTTTCTAAAACTACAACCAAACAACTGCAATGTAGCCAATTCACACACCTTTTTAAGAACTAAGCTATGAGATAAAATCGTACGAGTAGTTTTTACATGTATAATAAGAAAAATTTTAGAAATTTTATTATAAAAAAATTTTGTAATAAACAAAGTGCATCCGATTTTCGTATTTTCTATGTTTGTGAGTATAATTATTTTCTTGAATGCCGGTTTAGTGTCAATCATGATGGATAAACTGGTCAGTCATAACTATAATTCAAAACTTATAAATTTTTTCATGTTATTTAAGTTCGATAGATTTCAGATTGTGTACTTTTGTTAACGAAGATGTAATGAAAAAAGTATATTAACTTTCCCATGCCTGATAAATATTATTATATACATACATACATGCTTACATATACATACATATGTACATAAATAAAAACATGCATAAGCACACATCTTTGTCTTATACCGAGTACACATCTGGCATTTTCTTGTGTTGTCATTTTCAAATATGGAAAGCAATGCCACACAATAAAAATGCCACTAGTACAATCCATTGCGATGTCACAAAATGGCATAGTGTGTACTTGGCGTTATACTTATGTATTTATTTATGTATGTATGATTGTCGTCTTGCCTGTGAATTTATATTTTCTTCTATTTTTAGACTTTTACTGAGCATACGTATACATACGTACATATCGCTCATTTACTTCAATAGTGTCACAACTCAAAAAAACTAGTTTTAAAACGCGTTTAAAATTTTCAATTTATGGACATACAACTCAATGAAGACATGAAAAAATATTTACCTCTCACGAGTGGTAGTAAAAGCTATTTATATAAAATTTTTACGCAAGATAAAATGCGAAACACCGAATTATTTTGCATTATTATTTCAAAAACGTGTTTTTTAAGTTATGACACTGTTGAAGTAAATGAGCGATATCTACATATGTACGTATATGTATACATACATACATACATATGTATATAAATACATCTGTTTCTCAAAGAAATGCTTTAAGACTTAAAATTTAAGTTCATTTAGTTTGGTTCATTGGATTTTATTTACAGTGGTGGCAAACATAATGATGACGCTCTAAAATAAATTTCCAATATTCACCAAAGGTAATAAATACGTACATACATACATACATGTGTATGTACTCAGTGGGAATTTGAATTAACTCAGAGTTATTGAATTATCAGCCAAAAATTAGTCAGAGGTGGTTAAAATCAGCACTCATTTTGCATGTTAAAAGTGATCAGATTTAACATTGAGTGGCCGCAGGACGAGTGCATCAGTTTTGAATCAGTTTTGAACTAACCATGAGTTAGCTCATTATGAGTTAGCTTATGCCAAATAAAAAAAATAAAAAATAAAGTGTTATTTATACATATTTAGTTAATTATGATTTAGCTCATTGTTTATTAACATTTTTTAGTCAGCTTAAAGTTTAAACAATTTTAAATTAATATTTTTAGAAACGAGAGCGTGTATCGAACCGTGATCAATTTGTTTGTCAGCCATCATAATTAACACTGCCATCGCGCCATATAAAATATAAACGGCACAGAGTTATTATAAACATGAATTTTATGCTGACATCTTCTCTTTGAACTTTGACTGTATCAGCTTTTAAGTCAAAACTTATCGAAGAAGTTAGTTGTACAAAAACAACTCACTAATCTCTGCATAAGTTTTGAGTTCGCTTAAAGTTAGTTCAATACTTATCGGGAAGAAGACAGTTGTGCAAAAAACAACTGACTCACATCTGTATCATTTATGAATTAGTTCAGAAGCTAGTCGTAAATGAGTTATCAAAAAGTCACCCATATTTTGAGCTAGCTAATAAAAATCCGACTGGGTACATGTATTATACATACGTATGGAGGTATATGCATATCAAGCAGAACTGAATAGGCCTCAATTTGCTTTGAAAAAAATGTCCTGGGATGCCAAAAAATATTATTATTGAAAAATGTGTGAAGGAGATTCAAATTACAAGCGCCGAAAAAATCACATGGGCTGTGGAGACCACCTGGTATGAATTCGCATTGGACCAGCTTTTTATTTTGAGCAAAATGTAGGTTAGGTTAGGTTGGAAAGAGCAACCAATACGCTCATGACCAGGGACATGCACATAAGGCAGCACAGGCCTGTTGTGAGCTCTCATGTAAATTAACAAACGAACTCTACCTTTATAGAAACTCAGTAACGTTCACGTAGTACCTCCAGTCAATACCTCTAAGCTGTGTAATGTCTGGTAAGGCGTCATCCTCAAAATAACGGGATCTCCGCTGGGCGGACAATGACAAAGGAAGTGCTCCATTGTCCTCCACGCATGCCCTGCGTTTGTTGTCATTCGTGGCTCCAATCCAGTACAAATGTCCCCGCAGATTATAGTGCCCCGTTAAGATGCCGATCAACTTTCCTAGCTCGCGCTTGTTTAGTTTCAACACTGCTCTTGTTTTGTCTTCGTCTGGGTCGCCTCATGGAACCTTGGTTAGAAGTTTTTTTAAGAAAAGTAACACTCAGGCAATGAATACCTACTACTATTACTTGGCGTTACCTTCTTTAGAAAATGGATAGTGATAGAGAAGAAGGTGGTGAAAGAAGATGTAGATAAATACAACTCTGCTTTTTGCACGTTTTTTTAATAATGCCGCGTTGCAGCGCCTGTGGTGTCAATGAGACTTATTAAATTTTGAAGCTGTGTTTAGTAACCATTTTATTGGTTATTTTATTTCGCCGATGATTCTGCTACACATTACCGAACAAGGAGGGCTCTCTGATGTTACATTACTATTAGTATCTGCTGAAATCGGTATAGTTCAGTGACCAGTGACTATGCCTTCATCACTTGAACTTTCCTACAACAATGGACTGTCAGAGGCCGGGTTCGAACCTAGGACTTTCGGTTTTGTAGTCAACGTGCTAACTACTTTAGCCAACGCCACCCTGTGGGCCATCTACGCCCAATTTTGTAACTGAATCTTCGCTTTGTCCGTAACGTTCTGAACCTTTTCGACAGTTCATTTGCACGTTCATTTCCGGTTACGACGTAGTGGGCCGGCACCCATACAAGATGAATGTTGACGTGTACTGCGTAATCGTTAATCATATTCTTGCAATCTAAAACAGTCCTAGAGTTTACACTTTCGGTTGTGATTGCCTCAATTGCCGACTTGCTGTCATTAAATATATTGACCTCTGTGGGCCAGTTTAAAACCACGAAATTCCACCTGGAAGACTGTATTATGGTCAGGCAAGCGAAAGTAAATCTCAATCTCCGGTTATCCTATGATGAAACCGAGGGCCGTTCTGTTCCCTAGCTCCCGTGACAATCAAACCCTCGATTGGTCCAGGAGTGCATTTCTAGTAACCATGCAGTACATTCATTTATAACCCTAGTCTCACGTACCCGGTCAAACATTTCCAAAGTCTGGTCGTATCCGTTCAGTGACGTCCATATGTGCTAATGGTGTGGTATATTGCCTTGTCCGACCCATTCCCCCATTACTTGCAGGCATTTTGTAGCAAAAGCTGCTTCGTATCTAGTGAGAAGTTTATAGGTTGAACATAAAGAATAGTCTCCAATGCCCTGGTGGATGTAGTTCTCATAGCGCCACTTGTACCTAAGCAGCACATTCCTTGAGCCTTCTCTAAAATTTTAGTGTTGCACTTTCCACATGTTTACCTAAACCATACTACCGATGCGTATGCTATAATTGGTCGGATCACACTCCTATAGAGCCAGTGTGTCGCAATAGGACTTAGACCCCATCTGGACCCAGTGGCCCTTCTGCAGAGAGACCAGCCCGAGTTAGCCTTCTTGACTTTTTCCTCTATGTAAGGTTTTCACAACAGTTACCGATCTAGAATTACTCCTAAATATTTTATCCTATCGGATAAGGTGATGGTTTTTCCCTGAAAACTTGGTTCAATGCATGATCTTTGTCTTCCTGGTGAAAATACATATTTCCGTTTTTTCTGGGTTAATATGTAGTTCTCTCGGCCGAAACCAGTTTAAAATAATAACAGTTTCTAACGTCCATTAATATTTGTGTCAGTTGTTAAAGGAAAGCTCAAGTGATGAAGGCATAAACATCAGAGCACCCTCCTTCGTAGGTATTGTGTAGTAGAATCGTCGGCGAAGTAAAATAACCAACGAAATGGTTACTAAACACAGCTTTAAAAATTTAATACGCCTCATTGACACCAGAGGCGCTGCAACACTACATTATTAGAAACATGCAAAAAAGCAGAGTTGAAAAAAATTAAACTTTCCTTTATCTCTTCTTTCAACACCTGTCGTCTCTATGACTATCCCGTTCCTAAAGAATGTAACATCTAGTAATAGTTGTAGGCATTCATTGCCTGATTGCCTGAATGTTTTATAAGTTACGACATTGTTAAAAAGCAAATAAGATAATTGTTGCCAAATTAAGAACAAAGGAGCTTAGCTTACTTTTGTCAACAAATGATGTCACTTTCGGCCTTTTACAACCACTTTTTTCCCATCTCCGTGCCAATAGAACTGTTTCTTTGTCAAAGGACATCGTAAAAACTACAAAAAATTACTGAATTTCCTGTGCTATTCTATAACTACAAGACAACTGGCACCCCAAAGTAACAATAAGCAAAGCAAATTATACATACATCAAGAAAATGTATGTATGTGTATATTCATGTGTATTTATGTATGTATTTATGTATGTATGTAACTATTATGTATTTAAAAATTGAATAATTTCCAAAGAAATTTTTGAATGAAATACTTTTTTGTTGGCACTTCCTTACGAATTTGCACAAGATAACAGGGGTTTACAAACATTCATTATCCTTTTATCACATACACTGCAAATCGCTTAAATAAGGAATTTAATTTTACCAATTTCGAATGAATATATTTTGTAAGCAAAGGGGATACTCTCTATTCAACTGTCAAATTCTATTTCCAACACCATATGTCCACGTGTGGACCGAATAGACATTTATTTGCAAATAAATTTCGAAATAGTTGTTCAAACTTATTTCGAAGAAATCATGTTGAACATAAGCTGTCAAACTTCATAGACATTTGTTGTTTGTGAGAATTAAATAAAATAAACTTGTGACTGGGGTAAAAATACAGAATTTTTAATGTATAATAAAACGAATATACTAATTACTTTTAAATCAAATAAAATAAATTAAAATTAACATAAAAAACATCGATCTATACACATTGAATTTTTTAAACTTATGTCCAATACCACAATGCGTGTTCTATAGCCCAGAACATAAGCTTGTACATGAACATATTTGTGACGTCATGCTGCCGACGTTATTGCTTATGTTCGGAAATAAATATTGCGCGTGGAGACGTACTGTAAGCAACACTGACATTAATTAGATAATAAAAGATTTCGAGGATTGACAGTAGGGAAAGGATTTTCATGTAAATACATGTTTTCTGTCGTTGGTCTTAGATCAACGTTAATTACATATCTTTGCGAATTAACAAAATTTGTGACAAAATGGCATCGATTTGTTAGTGCATATTTTTGCATATTTTACAATAATTATATATTTTTGCATATTTTACTATAAATGTATATTTTTAATACATTTTTTAGTTTTTTCGTGTTATAAATCTAATTTTGTTTTTTTTTTTTTATTAGTTGTAGTATTTAAAAGCTGCAGTTTTTACGACTGTGTAGAACAAAAAAGAGGAAAACGAAAAAATTTACGATCGCATTTTTTGTGATATTATTCGATATACCTTGGGTTAAGTCAAGAATACCAATACCATTGAAAATTAAAAAATAGCCCTTTTAAACCCAAAAATTTTTGTGTAATTTTTTCAGAGCTCTCTCCTGGTTCCGCATTAATTTCATGTGGATATAATGTGCTTTTGAAAGCACCTTTTCGTATTTCAGCCTTTAATGAAAACTATCAAATGATATGATACGGATACATCCTATAGTAACTAGATGTGGAACGTGGCAGAAGGCTGTCGGATACTAAATTTCTATTAATAAAAAAAAAGGAATTTTAAAGTCAAAAAACGTTCCGCCATATGCAAAAATATAACGTGTCATACAAAAACTGGTTTTATCGTACACTTGAAGCACACGTTGTTTTTGCATATGGGTGCAAGTTTTTTGACTTTGAAATTTCTTTTTTTTTTAATAATAGACAGCCTTCTGCCTAATTGATATTTGGGTACACATAGTATTGCTTTCTTGTTCATACTATAGGCCAATTAGAGGCTTTCGTTACTTTGACACATCAATTAGAAATAGTTATACAAAAAATTATGAACTTAAAATATATGCAACAAATTGCATCAATAGTTTATAGTTTTAAGAACGAAAATTTAGAAACTGAATATTTCAGCGTTTAAGTACGCACAAATAACTTCTGCTAATGTGGAACATTCATTTTTATTACATAAAATTTTTTCAGAAAAAATGCTCAAAGATTTATCTTTGACAATAAAAAAAAAAACATTTATTCATTCATGTACGTTAATAAAAGTTCGACGGAACTTTATTTTGTATTCCATATGATTTGCCGAATATTTATTAAGAAGACATTGAAACTGAGATTTTCGTGTTTTTTAAGTTTTTAATGATAAAATGTTTGTTAAGAAAGCAATGATGGAGATTTTTTAAAGTTTTTAATGTTATTAAATGTTAAATGTTAGTTTTAAATACATATTTTTATATTTTTACTGCATATTTTATGTACATAAAACGTGATTTTAAATGCATGAAAATCCCTTCCCTAATTGACAGTAATAAAATGTCAAAATACATGTGTCAAAGAGGACGTTTTAAAGAGGAAACTTAAGCTTTGGCTAGTAGGAAGTGTACTAACCTAGTAGTGGGAAGGTCGCAGATTCGAATTCCGCCGGAGACTGCGGATATTTCTTAACACTCTTAACACTTCAAAAATTCGGTTAGGAATTGAGCACTAAAGTGTTCGTATACAATTCAGTGACATCGAGCTTCGGGCATTTTTATTTCCTCCTTTAAATATTATTTTGTATCAAATTGCTTTGAGCCATCGTATACTTTTCTAAAAAGCCACCCACCCACCCACAAGCATTTTCTATTATATTAAGATCCAGAGAATATGGACGCCAGTTTAGACGTTCTCCATCTTACTCACGAATTCACTGATTTACAGCTCTGGCAGTGTAAGTTGGGGAATTCTCGTGTTGGTGGTAGGTCCACTGTATGGATCCAAATAAGTTTTAAAATTGTGGAAGGGCGCCTTCTAATAACCTTTTGCACGATGCTCCAGTATTTTTTTTTTCGTTTGAAATACGAAGTTGAAGTCTTCCCTGCTGTGTCTTTTTTTAAAGAATATTTCTTCCTTTATCAAGTCGTGGAAATAAAAGTTGTATGCATCATGTCCATCACTACTAAACTTTATTTCGTATTAAATTAAAATTAAACTCATTATTTAAGTGATTCGCAGTGTGCATAGGAAATATAAAATGTTTGTAAGGGTAAAGAAGATAATGCTCATAAAGAAAAATGACACATAAAAAATTTAATTAGGGATTACAGTTTTTAGGGTTTCGTACACCAAAGGTGAAAAAGGACCCCTATTGTTTTCGCTACGATGTTCGTCTGTGTGTCAGTCTGTCTGTCACAGGCTGTTTTCTCGAGAACCGTAAGAGCTACGTACCTGAAATTTTGACAGAATGTGTGAAACATATGACAGTTAAAAATTAAAGGGTGTTCCAAAACCAACGACGAAAAATTTTAAAATCCTAATGTAATATACAAACAATTATTATATAAACATTTGAAATTTTCAAAGTTAGTGTATTTTTATGCGGACTACAAGAATTAACACTAAAATTAAAAAAATCAAAATTAAAGGGTATTCTGTCAGATAATGTTATTTTAACTATGTAATTTTGACAACTTGACGTTCTTGGAAACCGTAATTTTCAAAAACGCTAAAATTAAAAAATTCCAAAATTAAAAAATCGCCAAAAACCGGAAAAATCGCCAAAATGAAAAAACGCCAAAAACCTGAAAAAATCTCAAAAGTGCAAAAAATAAGAAAAACCGCCAAAAATATAAAAATCGCTAAAAACGAAAAAGTTTAACGAGTACTTATTTTTTTAGTGTCTACATGAGGTAAGATATTTGATTATACAGGCTAAAGTTCGTGTAGTATTTATAACACATGCATGTATTGTCCGCACGGAACCTTTCGTGTGCGAGTCACAGTCGCTCTTTACTGAATTTATTTTTTACTTTTAAGGATGTTTTTACGTTTTTTGGTATTCGAGTATGTGCTTTAATCGAATGTTTTTTTAGTTTTAACTTTCAGGATGCACCTTACAAGGTTGGCATAAAATCGTCATTTAAGAAAATGATCGCTGAAATTTGCCAAACTCATATTTCAAAATCGTTTACTTCAGGAAAGTCCTAACTCAAAAAGAAAACTAGTTTTACAGAAAACGAGTTTAAAGTTTTTAATTTTAGAAGAAAAAAATATTTTTCTCTCAAGAGCTGTGCATACAAGATACGAATTTGTGTGAAATTTTAACACAATATGAATAACGATATGAGGATTAATTCTGCATTACTAACTCAAAATTCGAATTTAAAATAACTTCATACTAATTTAATAAATATTTTAAGTGTTAAAATTTAAACTTGAATTCACCAAATCGCTAGTGGCTTCCTACATTTCGTTTATGAAATACTCGTATCACATGATAACGAAAAGCCATTATTCAGCAAAATTAGACATTTGACATCGCTTCATACATACACAAGTATGTCTTTATTTTTGTTTTAATTTTTAATTAAAATCTTACATGATGTACCCATTGCATGTTAATTTATTTAATAGTTTTAAGTCTTTAATTAAAATTTATTTTCTATATTTTATTTTGTCAATATTTTTTTCCATTTTTATATCAAAAGATTCGACTTGCACTTTTGGCTTGTGTGCCAATTAAATATTGAAGAGGGGAAAAATTAGATTCTGGTGTCATGCGTTCGTTGGCTTTATTTACTAATATTCGCACATTTGTTTAACTATGTATAAATCCAGAAGCACAGTGGAGTTCGATTATAACGAATTCCGAAGACAATTTTATTCTTACAGACAAGTTCTTTACAATTAAAAATTTAAAGATAATAACAACACATTAACCAAATAATGCCTTTTATCTTAAATATACAATCTTTTTAAAACAAAAAAAAAAACACGCTATAAATTTTCCACCACTTTGGGGTTGATCTTACCGCTCAGCAATGTCAAAACTATCTCACATTTCAGTTTGTTTTTATCTATTGTCTAACTAGAGTATTTGTAGTATTTGCAAAAGGAAAATTCGGTAATGGATATATTTCTTCTTGAAAATGAAATATTTTGTTCTTTAAGATAAATTTATGAAAAAAGAACTTATGTGTGACGTGCAAAATAGAAAGGTACCTAAGGGTAAAAACCGGTTTTGTTCAGGAGAGCCATTTTAAAGATTTAAATACGTGTATCTTTGGTGTACCATTACATCATAAAACGCGCATATCTCTGCGAGGGAACACTTTTGGGGCATGGGATCGGTCTCATTCGATGCTCAGATGTTGTCCACATCAACAAAAAAAAAAAGTGAAAATTAATTTTTTTTTTACCCTTAGGTCCCTTTCTCTATGCGCTGTCACATATACCTATATGTTCTCTTTATTATGAAAGTGGTCTAAATCATATTTTTCTGCTCGAGATATTTAGTATATTATATTTGAACAAATTAAAAAATATTTTTATACCATGCAGCATATTAATTTATAGCTGTTCTAGCCACGATTAATATAAATATATTTAGTCTTATTTATAAAAATTATTAAGGCTTTATAAAGGCTTTTTAATAAAAATTTTGTATGAAAATTTGTTTATTGAATATTTGTTGAAGTTTTTTTAAGATTCATTTAATGTTTCGAAGCAAAAATGAACATGACTTAGACCACTTTCATAATTAAAGGAATATATTGCAATTTAATTTATTTTGAAACGAAAGAAACTACTTTCGGTTTTGTATGCTACTAACATTACAATTCGAAAGCATTCACTTGTATTCACATGTATGAATATTGTTTTCAAAAAGATTTACAATTACATAGATGTAACTGTACATCGTTACCTTAATATGGAAAGGCCCTAAATCATTATATTTTTTAATTGAGTTTTTTTGTATATTTCGATAATGTATTGAAAAATGCAAGAAATCTGGATTTCAAAAAAATAATAAGTTAGAGCCTTTTTATATTAAGGTAACGATATACATATATTTTTAAATTTCTAAACTATGTTAAGATTATATTTTCATACATACGTACATAAATATTTTTTATAATAATAAAAAACATTTTATTTGAATTCCTTAAAGTTGCGAATTGTCTTTTCGCACCCACCGAATAAATATTTTTTCTCAAACAATTAGAAAAATAACAAAACATTTTGTAACAACAATTATCGGGCGAGGGTGATATTTATTAGTGTCCTGCACAAGAGTATTTATAAGACTTTTCAGGACATGAGAGATTTTTTCCAATGCTTTACTACAGCGAAATATTCTAAAAGAATCGCTAAACAACACTGTTGGCAAGACAAACCACCCAAAAAAATTACTTGCCAACAGTGTTGCTTAGCGATTCTTTTAGAATATTTCACTGTAGTAAGGCATTTGAAAAAATCTCTCATGTCTTGAAAGGTCTTATAAATAGTCTTGTGCAGGACACTAATATTTATACAATTGATGTGTTTGTTTGAAGATTTCATTTGATTCGTTTTGTCGCTGCACTGTGAATAAAATTTTTATAAAAATTTATTATGGCTATGCTGCCTGCTATAGTTGTTGTTGTTGTTGTTGTTGTTGTTGTTGTTGTTGTTGTTGTATTTGCTGCTGTTATTTCAATAAAATAATTTAATTAGTGGTTTTAAAGCGTTGTAAAAAAGTAGTAGAAAATTAAAAAAAAATATATATATTCCAAAGTCAAGTGGTGTTAATTAAAATTGAATTCCAAAACACAAAAAAGTATAACAATTATATAAGTATGTTGCATGTAATCATGCTTTTGTTTTTAGATACTCGTATGTACTTATATGTACATATGAACACATGTACTCGTATCTATGTACATATATTTATATGACGAATATTGTAATGTGACTAAACTTTTGAGCAAAAGTTAAACTCCTAAAAGCGTTTGCTGAAGTAGTTCGCACGTTGACTACAAACACCGAAGGTTCTGGGTTCGAACCCGGTGTTTGACAGTCATTAAATAACAACACCACGCATTCCTCTGATATGCATTAGTGTCCATTTGCATCACTTGTTGTAGGAAAGTTCAAGTGATGAAGGCATAGACACTGGTCACTCAACTACACCGGCTTCAGCGAACACTAATCCGAATGTAACATCAGAACGCCTTCCTGTGTCGGCATTGTGTAGCAGAAACATCGGCGAAGTAAAATAACCAATAAAACTGCTACTAAACGCAGCTTCAAAAATTTAAGACGCCTAATTAACGCCAGAGGTGTTGCAACACTGCATTTTTAGAAACGTGGAAAAAACAGAGTTACAGAAAAAGGAAGCTTTCCTCTATCTCTTCCTTCACCACCTATCTTCTCCATTACTATCCTTTCCTTTACTAAAGAAGGTAACATCTAGTAATAGTAGTAAGCATCCATTGCGTGAATATTTACACAAAAAATGAGAATCGTTTAGCTTTGCAGGCCATTCCCGATTTTGGTCAAATTTGCAGCATCCGATACAATTTTTATATCTATAAAAATTGGGGAATAATTAGAAACTACAAAAATAGCTGTCGAATGCATCACCCGATCGATTTTAGTCGAAATTCTGTTTTATTTTTTGTCGAATGAAATAACATGGACTAGTTTTCCAATTTTTGACATTTGAATTCAAAAAATCAAATACAAACACGTCCTAGACACGCAAAGTTTACTTGGAAAAGTCTTAGTTCAGCTCGGAGAAAGACAGTGTTGGCAATGTTGCCAAAATGCAAAAATTTTATTATTTATTTTATCGGGCAGTTGTAATAATGGCCCCAAGTAGGTTAAAAGTTCTTTAAAAGAAAATTGTTTGGTTAAAATTTATTTTCAAAAGTATTCGAATTTGGAAATATACCGATTGGAATTAATTCACTATCTTACGACATCTAACTGATCTCAACATATTTCGAATACGGCAAATTTGCTTCCGATCCGTTGACACATTCTTCAGATGTTTACATACATACATACATGCACATACATGCATACATACGGGCATACATAGTCGCAACAATAGCCAGAATCGACTTCCAGAATCTCAGAACGTCGATATATGAAATATGTAAATATGTAAACTCGATTTTCGAAAGTTGGGTTAAAAATCAGTAACTTCATATAGCGGGAAATTAAAAAATTGCCAGTTCACACGGTTGTAAGAAATTTTGAGTTCATTTTGCTGACAATATTGTAAGATCCGACAACGGTCTCAAGAAATTTAGTGCCTGTTCGTACATGTATCATAGTGCTGCAGACTTAAACTGACCAGAAATCCCGCTTTTCACTGTCGATCTCGCCTCCTATTTCTATGCCGCTTTTTGGAGCTTTGTAATTTTCAATCTCTTACTAGATTTTTACTAAAATGTAATTGACAAAAATTCATTCGAAATATATTTTTAAGTGTAGTTATTGCTTAACTAGCCAATAGAGATGGTGGAAAACTATCGATTGCACTATCGATAGTTTTATTTTTTTTTTTTTGTGACTATCGATGTTTTAATTCTGCCATCGATTCATACTTGAAAACAATCGATATTAAATGATATACCACTAAAACCAAAAAACCAAACCAAAAAAAAAAAAAATTCAATATATTGAATTTCATAAACGAAATTAACTGAATGTCGGGAAAATTTCTTCCGCTGATCTCACTTATTTTTCACACAATTATTCAAGGTGCATATAACTAGGTGGCAGCGCTACTTCAGCTGATAATTTTTTGCTCTATGTGTTTTGTAGCTGAAGAATGTCAAAAACTTCGATTTTGTTTTGGTTTTAGTACAATTATTTTTGTGCTTTTGACATTCTTCGGTTCTTTACACAGCTATGGTTGCCGTATTTTTGTATAACAAATCCTTACGCAGTCACCTGTATAATTACACCATGCAATTATTTAAGTTTTGTTATTTATTGAACTGACAAATACAATTCTATTTTATTTTGATTTTTTTTTTTTTTTTTTTTTTTTTTTTTTGTTAAAAATATTTTGTTTTGAATTTTTAGTGTAAATAAATATGCACATTATACGAGAATCATACAACTTCAATACTATCACGATAGTATCGTCGATATATCGATATTTTTTCTAACTTTCGATAGTCTTGAATCGATATATCGATAAAGTTTTTTAAACTATCAAAAACTTTCGATAGTGACACTATCGATAGTTTTCCACCTCTGCTAGCCAAAACCCGATGTGCTTCGCTACACCCTATAAACGTTTTGAGATGAAAAGAAAAATTGTAAATTAGAAGTGCTGAGCTTGCGGTTAAACCTTCACTATTTTGTAGAATACAATTCTCATCATTAACATAAATAGTCATGAAGAGTTTAAAAACTCTCACTGCATTAGTTTTCAAGATATTTTTTTTTTAATTAAACATTTGCTTTATTTGAGAGGAGCAACGCTCACTTGTCGAATCCCGATTATTTTCTATCATTGGAAGAATCAGCGGAATTTCAAGTTTGTAGCAGATACCAAGATATAAACAAATGGCAAATTTTTGGCTCCATTATTGACTTCTTTGTCTTCACTGCCCGGTGTCCGATTGAGCTGATAATTTTAATATCATAAAAAACTATTTAGTATAATACTCTTACGTTAAAAGCTTGCTTTTAAAAAAGGGTTTTTAATTATATATGTGTGGTTGTATGTGATACTAAACCAATAATAAATTATGTCGTTTAATAAGCGAAGCACGATGTCTGTATTGCCAGGCTGTCCAAATTTGCACTTTGCTTCTTATACAAATGAATACACATACGCGAATACATTACTCTAGTTGTTCTCTCAGTGGCCAGCCATGATGTATTGATGTACGTGTATATGAGTGTTTACAAGCGATGTCGCGAAGATTTCTTGTTCATAACAAACAATCAAAAGAAGTAGTGTTGATGGATGTATGCTTGTTATTTTGCATATTGTACATTTGAGTGTGTTTATGTGTATATTGTGTTTAAGGGTGGTTTTTTCATGCAAGCGCACACAACTAATGTCAATGCATGTGTGCGTTTGTATTAGTGTCCTGCACAGGACTATTTATAAGACCTTTCAAGACATGAGAGATTTTTTAAATGCTTTACTACAGCGAAATATTCTAAAAGAATCGCTAAAGGCCGTGATACACTATCATACAAAGTCGTGCGATCTACGAAATTATACAACCCTAGTGTGATGAATTGTTATTGTCTTTTGAAAATTTTCATAAACTCCATCATACCAGCGTTGTACTTTTTCGTAGATCGCACGACTTTGTATGACAGTGTATCACGGCCTTAAGCAACACTGTTGGCAAGACATTTTTTTCGGTTGTTTGTCTTGCCAACAGTGTTGTTTAGCGATTCTTCTAGAATATTTCGCATTTGAAAAAATCTCTCATGTCTTGAAAGGTCTTATAAATATATAGTATTGTGCAGGACACTAGTTTGTATGTGCGCAGGAAAATAAAAGATCATATACACAATGTGTGTGTGTATGTTTATGCATGCTGTTTGAAGAAGCAAGCATCACAAATTCTTTCGTCAAGAAGTATTTTCTTCTTTACTCCTATACCTGCAATAACTGAAACAAACTTTTTGCAAAAAGTGTTGTATAACCTTTTTTTTGAAGATTTCGCATTTGAAAAATCACTCGTCTTAAAAATTCTTGTAAGTGATCTTGTGCAGGGGTCTAATATGTACATAGTATATTAATGCACTTATTGTGGGAACTCAGACATACTTATGCATACATACATATGTATAAATGCATAAATACAAAATTTTGTATTAGCAGCCTGCCTTAATTATAATTATTGTTTGTTTTCTACATAAACAATTTTTAATGAAATAAATCTGCTTACACAAAACAAAGGGGAAAAATTCGAAGGAAATTCGGCTAAAATACCCAAAGTTATTTTCTCTTTAATTGCACATATTATTATTACTTTTGTTTTTAATTTCAGCGCTTTAGCCTTATTATGTAACTATTAAGAAAATAGGCCAATATTAACGCGATTCCACAATAAAAACTAAATAATTTAAGGTTTTGACACAAAATTTATGAATACGAATTTTTTTTTTTAATTTGCATAAAAATTTGCGTAATGACCGACCACATTTTACTCTCAAATGAAAATTTTACTTCCGCTTCTTTATGCCCAACTTGTGTGCGACATTTCATTCATATTTATTAAATAAAATTTTATTGAGAATAAAATATGATTGTGGCGCCTGTTTTGTTTTCTTTTTTTAATAAGACTTTTTTTCTTTCCATTCGGGTCTTGGATATTTAAATGCGTGCAATGGAATAAAACAGAATATATAATTAGGAAAAACGTTATTTACTTACGCATGAATGTCACTTCTTTTGTAATATTTTACGATTTACTTGTTTTTAAAAGGCTGTGGCGTTTGGCTTTAAATTTCGCCACATGATGTGTAGCTATTTTGTATGGCAATGTATTCATACGCAGTAAGTTACTATTTAAGGCATTGTTGTAGTCCCTTAACAGAGACTCCTCCTCCTCAGGAGGTTCTAAATACGCATCAAGGCCACCAATTAGCTGGAGATAAAAGTAAAAGAATTTTTTTATGATTTATTTAAAAGTTAATTAATATTTGTGTATAATGTTTGCAACACACAAACCTTACCAAATTTTCGTTACAGTCTAGAAAACGTAAAGCAGTAGCGTAATCGGACCAAACACGTCTACGCCATTTGTTATTGTATTTTTGTGCCAAAGGTATCATGACTAAGGAACTAAACAATTCATCGCCATAGCTGACAGCTTGAAAATGATCTACAAACAAGACGTATAGATTTTCAAATCTACACTTTCCTTTTAAAATAGAAAAAAAAAGAAGGGAACAAATAAAAGTGAATAGATAAAAGGATGCTCTTTCAAAAGTAATAATATGTGTATTTGTGTGTGTACCTTGATAAACTTCATCAAATTGAAACATTACATTTTGTGATTGTGTATAAAATTCCACCAGATGTTGGCGCAATAATTCATTCATTTCCTTGTCCAAAAATTGTGAATCTGGTCCCATAAATGCTATCATCAAGTACATTAGTTTTTCTGTCGGTGTGGCAATTTTCAATTTGTCATTGGACTTTTCCAATTGCGTTACAAAATTCAAAGTCATTTCCAAGATCTCACGTTCTATTTTTTTTATTAAAGGAAAAGTTAAAAGAAAATACGGCAATAAAAATATGTATGTCTATAATTTTACCCGAGAATTCAATTGATCCTTTTTGTTGTACATTCTCCACATAATTTTGTAAAATAATTTTCAATTGAAAATAAGGCCAATCTGGTGGCAATAAAGGAACTTGGTTGAACGGCAGCATCAGTGTTAATTCGTTAGGTTGCTGGAAGAAATAAATAGTTCTAACTAAGCAAGCTAAGGGTAAGATATAGGATTATTTAAGAACTTTAAAGAAAATAGTGGTCACGTTATTATGCCAAACATTTGCCACGTCTGCACCCATCTCATTGTACGTATGTATGTATATACTTACCACAACAATATAGTGAGGATAGACTAATTCTAAGCAAGTCTTACGCCACTTATTCAATGTTTCGGCCTGCACCTGTATATACCGCGTGTTGAAGATGACTCGCTCAAACAGTTCTTCTATTTCGGGTATTTGTTCAGCCGTTAAGCAACAGAGATAATTGTATACAATTTGCAGCATTTCCGAATTATCGAAATACGTGTGAAATCCTTCGAAACACAAAAGTTTAAAAATAAGTTTCATTTCCATTTTGCTAAAGAAATTAGTAGCCAAGTAGCGATTGCAGCGTGTCGTCAATGAACGTAAGTAGTCAGCCAATGGCTCAAGTATATCAGGTTTAAGCAAAATATTGAAAAGATGTTTTTCGTTTTTCTGCAATAATAATTCCATGAGACGCCAAAGCGCTGTCATCAAATAAACGGGGTATGTTTGCGATATAACCAGTTGGGGTCCATAAGAGTTCATTATAATAGCACCAACATTTGGCAGGGCGTTATGAACTGTACGACGATCAACAAAGTCACGCAAAACTATCGAAGAAGCACTACAGAAAGAAGAAAATATGTTAAAATGAGCAGCAGGTTTATTCTTTATTGCAATGCGAAAGTCAATGCGCATGCAAAATATATACTACATTAGAGATATAACTTTTTAACAATTTTTCAAAATATCAAAATTGGGATAGCACAGTCCGATAGAGCATAAAAAATTATAAGGGAACGCATATTTATTTTTCGCATGAATATTCAATATTGCATTATTGGATTATAGAAATAATTTTAGGTTATGTAAAATAATATTTTTGTTAGTTCAGGTCCGTGCCTAAAGTGTTTAGAAAAACCAATTGGTGCGTGAACTTTTTTGAGAAAAATTACAAAAGATTATGATTTTCGTGGTTACTAGGACTCATGGTACTATGCCAAAAAAAAAATTGGTTATGCCCCTAATATACATACATACATATGTAAATGCGAACAATTGATGCGCAAAATTTATTTGAACGCAAAATAGCATTCGCAGAGCACAAAAATGTAAGTGAAAAACTACAGTGTATGACAAAAAAGAATGAAGTCGAAATGTGGAATGTGTGGAATGTGTTAAAATTTTTTTCTGGTGAGGTGTTACCTTCTTTGGCAAATGGGTAGTGATGGAGAAGACAGGTGGTGAAGTAATAGATAGAAGAAAGCTTCATTCTTTTATAACTCTGCTTTTTGCACGTTTTTTTTTAAATAATGCAGTGTTACAGCGCCTCTGGTGTTTAAATAAGGCGTATGAAATTTGCAAAGCTATCTTTAGTTGCCATTTTATAGGTTATTTTACTTTGCCGACGATTCTGCTTTACAATACCGACGAAGGATGCCGCTCTGATGTTACATTAGGATTACTATCTGCTGAAGCAGGAGTAGTCTAGTGAACAGTGTCTATGCCTTCATCACTTGAACCTTCCTACAATAGCTGATACAAAGGGACACAAATACACATCAGAAAAATACGTGGTCAACGTGCTAACTACCAATAACCAATGCTGGTATTTTTTACTTAGTCTATTTTTTCTGGTTTTTTGTAACTTTTCTACTTTGGATTCGTTCTTTCACAGTATTTTTGTAACTACGAGTAAAACGTAGGTTTGTGTTAAAAAAAATCCGTTGCAAAATAACAGAGTTATTTAATATTTTATTAGAAGACATTTTGATTTGAAATTTATTTGCTGGTGGTTCAGCTTTGTCTAATTCGGAACTGGCAACAAATACACGCTGTTGCGATAGTAAAGGTAAAATTAATAATATCCCATCGTTATGTTGCGTGTCAGCTGACAAAACCCGTGCCATAGCTAATGCATTTTGCTAGTTATAAAAGGTGTGGTGGTGACACTTGTCACGTAGAAATGTACAGAAAACAGATTCTTCTGTTGCAAATGTCAAACCAGCAGCATAAAAAGCCAAGCAACAATAATGTGCTGTGCAAACTATTTATTATAGTAGGTACACACTTTGTAATGCGTTTACGCAGCACGTTTATATTTCATTTTACATATTTTGACACACTGCAATCTGCAATTAACCATCAATGCAATCTAAAAATATAAAAATATTTCGATATTTTTAAAACCTTATGGTAGGTACAGACTTAGCAACGTGTTTATGCAACCAGGCAAGTTGCATTGTCGGTCGCATAGTCTGTAGTCTTGTTTATGGTTGCGTTCGAAGTTGCACTCGAAGTTTCGAATATATCAAAATGTTTTGATGTTTATGGGTTGCATTGTAGGTTGCATATTCTGTATCAAAATATGCAACATGTAATATAAACGTGTTGCGTAAACACGTTGCAAAGTGTGTAAGTCCGCTTTTACAATTGGGAAATTGAAAGGCAGACATTTTCTTCATTCTCTTTTGTACTTACCTAAATCTTTTACAATTGGGAAATTAACAGACAGACAGAAAATTTATAGTTTGTTTACTTCTTCGCGTTTGCTACTCACATTCACGTACACATAAATACATACATATGCCTTCATACACATCAAGTATGCATACAACCCCTGAAAGGAGAAAACGCATGTGAAGCAACAAGAATAAATTACGAAAAGTAGAAAAGAGAAACAAAAAATGTCCGGTACAGAGGTTCGTGTACTACACACTCTACCTCTTCAATCCCTCGCCAACAAACTTCGTCTGTCTGCCTTTCAATTTCGCAATTGTAAAAGGGGACTATCCACTATTAAGTGCAACACAAAAAGAAAGCATAAACAAAACTACACACAATGCTACCAACAATGCATTTTGCTTGGGTGCATAAACATGTCGCACCTACCATGATATTACGCTTTCTATAACTAGTACACAAAGCTGAATGATACGGCAAGCTGTAAAGTAGAACAATGCGAATTTAATTATACTATGCCAAAGAATCAGTTTTTGGCAAATTATATACGCAAATATTTTACAAATTAAAGTAGATATATTTTATAATAGGTTTGTTCATTTACTAAAAATTTTTACGAATTTGCAACAATTGCTACTGGAAAGTGTTCGTTAACTCAAAAAGTTTGCAAGGAGAGAGCGTCAAAAGAGAGAAAAAAAATTGAGAGACAAAAAAAATTCTTACAAATTATTACTAGTAAAATTTTTACTTGCAAGAATTATGCAAACAGCTGTTCTGTATTTTGTTTTCAAATTAATTATTTGAAAAATATCTGGAAAAGGAAAACTCGAAAATGTGCATTAATTTATTGATTTTCTTTGATTAACGTTCCTTTTCACAATGTATGATTAAGAGTTAACATGAACTTTAACTGACAGTTCTCCATACAAAACTTGCTGTTAAAGTCCCTGTTAGCTTTTAATTGTACATTGTGAAAAGGGCCGTAAGCCACATAAATACAATTTTAATGTCAAGGAATTTGTTTGTTTATCATTTCTGATCAGAGATGGAAAGTGGCATTTTTATATTTGTTAATAGAAAAGATATAAAAAATAATGAAAAATGCATAAAAATAGTAAATAATACATGAAGCTGTATAAAGTTAAAATTAAATGTCGATTTTTTTAAAATTTTGTAATTTAAAATATGTATTATCAAACAAGATTATCCAGAATACATCAGAAAAAGTACACTATGCTCAAATTAGAAACTTTTTTTACCCCAGTGGGTAAACCTAATTCGAGTACGCTGAATCCAATGAAAAATAATTATGATTGAAAACTTGGTTAAGAGCACCTAAAAATCACAATTTTTCCTCGTTTTCTACCATTTATTATTAATCTTTATGTCGATATATATCGAATTTTTTTGCCTAAATTTTTTTTTGGGGCAATTTTTAAATTTTTTTTTTTTGCAATTTTTTTTTTAGAAATGTCTTTAGGACGCATGTTCATCCATAACATATTCTGTCAATTAACCAAGTTTTCAATTTAAATTATTTTTTAAGCAAGAGCTAACCTAAAAAAAATGGTTAGCATTATTGCATTCAGCGTACTCGAATTAGGCTTACTGACCAGGTCCCCCGCTTGTTACATTTTTGAACTAGCACAGTGATATTAATAAAATTTTCTGGCAAGATTTAGCTAGTAAAGCGTTTATTTACTTTTTCGTATCCGGGAGAGTAATTTTATAGATGTCTACCGTAGTCTCTCGCTGCAAGTTTCTGCTAGGAAAGTAAATGAACATATGTAACTAATAAAAACCACAATAAAATTATTAGCTATAATTTTGACGTTTATTTGTTATTTTTGGTCCAGTGTTGCCCCCATTTGAAAAAAATCGAATCCGAATACGGAAGTCTTTTGGAGTACCATATTTCTTTCGCATCGCATTTCATTTCCTTATCGAATTGACTTTTGCATCGCAATACTGAATGTCATCCGCGCTAATCTGTCAGCGCATATTTTTCTATTCAAGATCATTTTCAAATTAATTTTTCGAGGAAAAAACGTCTTGAAAAATTACACTTTTAAAAATTAAATATTCAAAGAATTCTTGCTTTTCATAGTTGTAAGCTATTTAATATTCAATCCTTTCGCATATTACTTTTCATTAAAACTTTATGTCAAATAGCTGATGTTAACAAAACAATCTTTGTCCCAGAAGATAGACACGGGTGCTGATTAGAGATGCCAAACGGAGATTTCCCGAGATTTCTTCAATTACGAAGCCTGGTATTTTTTAATTTTAAATCCCGGAATGTTCGGTATTTTTTTAATCCCGTTTTCCATGAATAATAAACAAAGCCAAATGTTCGACTTGGAGTCATTTTATAGTAGAGTCGGTGTGCCAAGTGCAAACTGTACCACAACATTTTAAAAACTAATGGTGTTTCAACAAATTATCAGCCTGGCCCACGATGTCGACAAGAACGTTTCTATCGCTTGCTTAAATTGAAAACAAAAACAAAATAAGAAAATTTGTTTTTGTTTTCAATAAGTAGGCAATAGAAAGTTTCTTGTCGACATCGTGGGCCAGGCCGTATATTTTTTCTTTCAATTGGAAATATGTATGCAAATTTCTTGCTTATAATTTTAGGGATTTAGATTTCCCGGAAATCCCTAAAGACTGGGTTGGGAATTCGGGATTCAATATCAAAATCCCGAACTGCAGGATTTTAAAAAATCAGTTCCGATTGGCATCTCTAGTGCTGAAGAAGTACGTGGCGGCACAAAAAAATTCCGAATTTTTCACCAGCAAAAAGCTAGTTAAATTTTTCTTGTAATTAATAAAAAAAAATATTTTATTCTATTAGAATTGAAAATTCATTCTAGTTCAATTAAATTTAAATATGTATGTACACAAATAAAAATACACATCTTAAAACTTACTATGAATCATTATAAAATTTTACAGCGAGAAGGTACCAGTTAAAACTTTTCAGTTATAATGAACTTTTTATTATATTTTATAGAATATTTTATGAAACATCTTCTTCAGAATATTTGCTACACAAAATCTTATAAACTTACCTTATTTTTGATAAGAACTTTAAGAAGCTTTCAGATTTTACAAATCCATCCAGATACTTATTGATGAAATTGTGAAAACGTGTTGCATTACTATGACAAATGCTCCATGTAACACAATTGAGACACGAACTGAGTAAAGTTGCTTGGGAAAACTTAAAATATATGTAAGTGAAAATTAACATTTAATTAGCTGTATGATTGATTTTGAGATATTAATTACAAATAAATAATATGACAAGTTAAATACGCAAAATAATGACTATAAAAGAAATAATGACATTTTTTTTTACCTCTTTGACACCATTATGCACTGCCTTGTAAAACCAGTTGCAACAGCAGTCATGCAATATGTCACCCAGAAGTGCTGTTACTTCTGAACCCATCCGACTATTAATACTACTTATTGTTGCAAGTAACGAGGCTGCGTGTTGTCGTATCAAAAATGGTCCGCCCTCTTCATAAATGACATGATTATAGTGCCAGTCAAGCATATAACGGAAGGCGTGTAAAAATTTTCTAAAAAAATACATATAATATGCAATATAAGTTAATAGTTTTATTTACATGTATGTATGTAAACATCAAAAAGATGCTTTATCATTTTGAGGATGAAGAAAGTAATATAAAGGTACGCTGGGGGAGCAAATATTACAGTTATATCGTTATTTACTATCGCACAACATTTGCCGGATATATTTTATTAAATTGTTTTTTAAACAAACAAACAAAAAATGAAAAAATGGATTACAGTGACAATACTTTTATTAGTTGCTATAATGGCTCTCAATAATGCTGTGAGTGTGTGAAAGAAAAAAAATAACATTGTTAATATCTTTAATGTTGATGAAAAAATTTTATGTACCATTTAGATTTTAATAAAAAAAACATTTAGTGCTTGTTCACACAAATCAAGTTTTGTTAAATTTTCTTTTGAATCTATATTTGCGTTCATGCACGAAGGGTTTGCTTTCGCAGAGTATTACGCATGACAAAATAAAAGAAAGAAAAAGCAAGTTTGAAGTCTGTACTTCTTTCCCCTCTCTCCTAACAACTGCAGATTTGACGGATTTATTTTTGACTCTGAGACAAATAATTTTTACTAAGCTTTATTTTCATATTTTAATTAGTGAAATATTTCAATTAAATTTTATCACTTTAGAGGACGCAGGAGAGTGCATTTTATCCATAAATTATCGATTAAACACAAAAATTTAAGAAAAAAATTAAGATAATTTGCCTTATTACGAATGTGATATTCCGACTTCGACTACGATTTTGTAGTACATTACAGAAAAAAGTTGTGGCAACGTTAACTACGTCTAGTCTAGTACAAAATAGTCGTAGTTGAAGTTGAAATACGACACCCCTAATTAGGCCCAATTATTTTCTTTAGAACCTCTGCATCATCCGCTATATGATTGTCTTGAATGGAGTGGTGGTCTATGTAATTCGAAAGGAAAGAAAATTATTTCGAATTTGTATGTTAATAACATGCCAGTTTTAAATTAAATTTAAGAGTTGGTTGGGGGAGTTTTTATTCCGGAATACGGATTAGAAATTTCCTTCAGACTCCCGGACGAATGTAGTATATTACAGGCACAGTTATCTGCCATTTAAAGAGCAATACACTGGCTAAGGTTCTATTGGATCTCAAACAGAGATATCCACCAATCTGCAATTAAGTCCCTCATAGGTGTGTACACCACATCTTCTCTTGTCCAAGAATGTCGCAAAGCCCTGAATGGACTTGCGCAGCACTCAAATATCTTATTAAACTGGATGCGTGGACACAGAATTATTTCAGGTAACATAGTTGCGGATGACCTGGCAAAAAGGGGAATCCTACTAAGAAAAGTCGATATCGACAATCTCTGTGGTCTCCTACTCTGATCCTACTGGAGATGCTTCCATGTTACCTTTCTTGAATTAGCTCAAGACAGGTGGCGTAATGAGCTGTTAGTGTAAAATTTCCTGCTGTCAGAATATTTCCTAACGTTTTTCATTGATTTCACATCAGAAAAGTTATGCCAGCTGGTGAATTAAGATCACCTTATGTGCATTCGCCTTGTGAAAGTTCACAAAAGGCAAAAATCCATTAATTTGAAGATCTTTCAGAATCGCTGGCGATTCAAAATAAGTAGTACAGAGGACTTCTAGAGACATATTTACTCCTTATTTTTCCCGCTGGGTAATTGCATCGATCACATGTATTTTCCATTGTCAAGTGCAAACGTTTTTAATAAGATTTGTACTGATGGAGACCACAAAAAAATCTAGTAATGGATCTTAGAAACTATTAATTCCTATAGGGAAGGTTTAGGTCGTTTACAGCTCCCAAAATAAGATACTGCATGTGGGATACCCTGGTTACCTGCTTTTGAAGTTTTTCGTTACGTTTGTAATACAGAGTCAAAGAAATTATTTTTCTCATTGCGAAAGCTTCTCACTAGTTATAGAAACGAGGTACTGATAACAATAAAATAATGAAAAATTATATTAGTGCATCATGATTATTTTCCATTAACATTCAACCAAGAATAAAAGATGCAATGCTTTTTAGATTTTACTTACTGAAACTCTGCATTTTTTTTTAATCTGCTTATAGCTCGAAATACCCGAACATCTTAAAAAGCAAGCTAAAAAACTACACAAACGATGTCAAAATCAAACAAATGCTAATGATGGTAACTTACACGCATTTTCATAATCTCCCAAATCATATTATTATTAATTATTTATGTTCTTATTTAACTTACAGACGTTATAAGGGAAAGCTTGAAGGGAGCTTTGCCAAATAACAAAAATTTCGAATGCTATGTACAGTGTCTATTTGATATGATAGGAATTGTAAGATAAAATATCAAAAAACAAAAATTAATTAAATTCATTTAACCATATTTTTGTTTTTTTTTCCTTATTAGATGGATGAAAATAATTCAATACATTTGGAATTTCTACAGCAAGTTTTACCCGAAGATATGCATGCTGAAATAGCAAGATTATCGCAAGCATGCGGCACAAAAGGTAATTATGCTACGCTAAGTAATTTATTCAGCTTGTCTTAAACAATTTTTTTTTTATTACAGAGGGAAGCGACAAGTGTAATATTGCCTTTAATACTATGCTATGTTATGTCGAGACTAATCCTCTCATTATAAAAAATAATTTGGATATATTTTTCGATTAAATATATGTAACTTTGTTGTGCATGTAATATTTTGTTGAATTTACCTGTGAAGTGTATTATTTTCCACTTGCAATAAAAATAAACATCTTAAAATTCGCAATGCCTCTATTTGAACTTTTATAAGTTTTCCCTGCAGATAAAATAAAATTAAATACCTTTTTAGCTGTTTTGCCAATTAAAGGAAAATATTCTAATATTATACTTTACCTTTATGTCTTCTTTATTAAACAGATAATTTTCTAAAACATCCACTAGTTTTAGATTAATTAATTTTATAGCTATGCCCAAATTACAGGAAACTAAAATGCGTATTAACTTTAAACATAAATACTGAGGATAGTGATAAAAAGGGGGCGTGTTAAGGGAAGTATCTGAAATGCAAAAACAATAGGAATGAAGTACATAATAAATAATATGCCAAAGAGAAAAACATACCAACTTTTTCAAGGCCTGGTAGAAAGTTTTCAAACAAACATTTCATTAGATCATCATTATTGGCAATTTGTAGGGCTACTTCTTTGCCGGAACGAGCCAAGCGTATTAATATTTTCAATGCTGACAACACAGTGCTGTTTTCCGGCTTCACGAAATTTAATATGAAGCTAAAATTCAATATTTTCAATTGTTATAGACTTAGAAAAAGACTTAAATAAACCACTCAGTACTTACTATATTCTTTGCAAAATATTTGTTCTTAAAAAGCAATCAATCAGATCTGTTTCAGCCAGCTGAAAATCACTCATTGATGTTCTGCTGTCTTCCTCATTCTCTTCAACATTGGCCTTGATGGCGGCACCCTTAAGAGATACTTGCAGCTGCTGCAAATGTTTCTGTAAAGCATCTATGGATTCGGGATCATCAGAATCAACGTGGGCATTCAAAACTTCCAAACGTGGTTGCCAATGGCAGCCAGGATTTTCATTTATAAAATCAAGCAGAGTCTTGAAGAAAATATATGATAAAATCAATATGATTTTTAAACAAGTTGTTGCAATAAAACTTACCTCGTCTGTTTCATTATAAAACAAATAAGCTAAAGCCTTTCCCACCACTTCCAACATAGCGGGTGTGTTGTCGTCGAAACCAAATCGTAATAGAAAGAACATTTTTGTTATTGGTAAATCTAGGACTTGATCATAAAAACCCTGCTGATAAATATTTAAAATGCCAGCAATTGCATTAAATGCTGTTACACGTTGTTGCATAACATTTGAACGAGCTAAACGAAATAGTTCCTGCAACGTATAACCTGGTCGATGCGGCTCATCGCCATGTAAATACAGCTCGCGATCATCTGTTTCATTTTCAGTTCTGTTATTAATATCTGCCAATGAATATGGCAAGAGCACACCTTTCCAATCAAAGCGAGCTTCAAATTTCTCTCCCGGTTTTAATTTAGTAGCCTGCGTTTGTACATCACGCAACCACTCAAGTTTATCCTTTTCGACGACATCGAAATGTATCCACTTTTCGGCTGATGAACGTTCTATGAGGTCAATGGCAGCATTTGAAGGAGTTAAAACTTCCAATGATTCCATTGCGCTTTCATTTTTACTAGTGGAAGTGTTCATATGTTCACACGAAATTGATGGAAGAGAGTCATTAAGAATTTTTTGCCTTTTTTCATTTCTCTTGCTGACTAGTAGTGCTACTAAGGCAGGATCTAAATATTAAAATTTTATTATTTATTACAGCTGATTGGGTTCATTTATTTTATTTATTGTTTTAAAATAATTTTAAGAAATTTTATCTTCACAATTTTTTAGTTTAAACAATAATAAGGCATGCAAAAATTTATTAAAATTAAATTTAGAATATGTGACCCCAATGGTGACATTGAGTGGATTACTAAAAAGTTTAAAGTAGAAGGTTTGAACTAAAGAACTTGTTTTGTTCTACATTCAGAAAACAAAAGAGAAAGATAAATAATTCCATCGTTGTAATTAAGGAGCTGTCATAGTGATAATACACTTTGCTGTTAAAAATTTATTCAAATATTCAAAAACACTTTTCGTATTCAATAAGCTATATATCTCAGCTATAAACCAAAAAAAAATAAATAAATTTAACAACTGTTTTATCAAGCTTGAGGTCTTTTTTTTCAAAAAAAATACCTGAAGAAGACACACAAAGGCGTGTCGAAATATCGAATAAAAATAAAAATATTGTTAGTTTATTAAAAAAGACCTCAAGCTTGATAAAACAGTTGTTAAATTTAAAATAAAAGGTCAAAAAATAGTAGCAAAAATCATCAAAAAAAAAAAATACTAAATCAACTAAATTATAGTAAAAGAAAATAAATCAATAACAGAGATTTCAACTCAGGGCCAACGATCATAGATGGCAGCATCACATGAACTTTACCACGTAGTTTCAGTCCAAGATCGACTAATGTCACACGATTTATAATCTACATACATACATATCGAGCCATAACCGCTAACAGCGACACATTTTTCGGACTTCGTTTTTTTGAAGACAATCGACTATTTACGATCGCAAATAATCAATTTTGGTCAAAAATTGAAGTTCGAAAATTATGTCGCTTAAGCTATTTTGGCGGTTACGGCGCGATATGTACATATCGTTAGCTTAATATAGAAAGGCCCAATTTCATTATTTTTTTGAAATCGTGATTTTTGCATTTTTCAATACATTAGATGCTCTATCGAAATATACAAAAAAAATCGATTTCAAAAAAAAAATAATGAGTTAAGGCCTTTCTATATTAAGGTAACGGTATAAGTTATCTTGCTTGTTGGTTTATTTGCTGATCCAATTTTGAAAATTCTTTCACCAATGGAAAGCGTGAAATATAGGATATATTTATGCGGAACCGGTTTTTTATATTTGATGCGGATTCTTTTCGAAAAACAAATTTTTGGGGTGGTTAGTGAAATTTCCGTTTCGGGTTTGTTTAAATAGTTGTAAGACCGGTTATGTTAGCGGAGCCTCCGGTAAAAGCTATTCATAAATAATTCCACATGGAAATTTTCGAATGTGTGAATAGTTTGTATCACGAATAAAATGCGGATGAAAATTTTCGAATGCTTACTTTCAAAAAACTTCATCTGATTGCGAAATATTTTGACAATTTATGAAGAACATTATTCACAAAGATTTGTCTGTCGGAAACACTGAAAATATTTGATGAATATTAGTTAGTAATAAATTAAAATCCGAAATCGAAAATGTTCACATTTGGAATTCATGACAAGGCTGATTATTTTTATTTAATAATGAATTAATCAGTTATCCATGACTAACAACAAGTTTTTAATTCTGGGTAAATTTACAAATTAAATGGTTTCTTTTATTTATATCCTTATATTGATTAAATAAAATGCAAACTTTGCTCATATGAAATAATCAGTTTTAAATATCCTATTGTGATGATCTCGTTTAGTCAATCTGTCAGAAACCGACATTGATTCTAGTATTTCTCACATGTACATTTATGGATATATACATAAAATTCATCTTGGGAGTATCAATTTATCTTTCGGAACTGATAGCCTAGACAATTGAGGAATTTTTGCATGTTATTTTGTTCTCGCGCTTCTTTTTGCACCCGATATCAGTTCGTACGTAAATTTGTAACACCATTTTTAGGTTCCGTACACCAAAGGTGAAAAGGAACCCTATTGTTTTCGCTACGCTGTCCGTCTATCCGTCTGTCCGTCACACGGTATTTTCTCAGGAACCGTAAGAGCTACGGACCTGAAATTTGGACACAGTATGTAGAACCTTGGCCGCTACAACAACAAATACATGAGAATTAAAAATTAAAGGGTGTTCCAAAACGAGCAACGAAAAATGTTAAAATCCCATGTAATATACATACAATTGTATGAACATATGTATATTGAAACTTGCAATTTGTAAAATTAGTGTATTTTTATACAGACTACAACAATTAACACTAAAATTTAAAAAAATTTAAATTAAAGGGTGGTCCATCAGTTAATGCAATTTTGACTATGTAATTTTGACAATTTGCTATATCTTGGAAACCGTAAGGGGCAAACACTTGAAATTTTCAAAAACGGTAAAACTATAAAACCGAAAATTATAAAATCGCCAAACCAAAAAAAAAAAAAATCGCCAAAAATTAAAAAAAAATCACCAAAACGAAAAAAATCGTCAAAATTAAAAAAAAAACCTAACACTAAAATAAATCGCCAAATTCGAAAAAATCGCCAATATGAAAACAAAACGCCAAAATGAAAAAAAACGCCAAAAATCGAAAAAAATCGCCAAATCGCCAAAAATAAAAAAAATCTCCAAAATGAAAAAAACGCCAAAAACCGAAAAAAATCGCCAAAACGAGAAAATAAAGTGTCAAAACTAAAAAAAGAGCCAAAGCTTAAAAAAATCGCCAAAACCGAAAAAACGCCAAAACAAAAAAACCGAAGACCCCAAAAACGAAAAAAAAAATGCCAAGAATATATATTATATAGGATGAAGTTTGTATTAAATTACATATCTAGTGTTCGTACGGAACCCTTCGTGCGCGAGTCAGAGTCGCACTTTACTGAATTTATTTATTTGTATTATTGGTCAAAATGCTAATGTATTTATTGTAAATGGTTAATGAATGGTATACAATAAATATATAAATAAAAACATAAATGAATATTAACTTGCAACATACCTACAGATTCCATCAGTTTTGTGCGTTCTGACAGTATTTCTTCCTCCTTTAACTTGCACAATATATTCAAATTCTCGATATGTACTTCTTCAGCAGTTTTACAGTCTTCCACTATAACACTCTTATCACCATAAAACGATTTTAGATTAGAGTCTCTTTGTATTGACTCCAACTCACTACATTCCATTGATTCAGTGCTGTTTTTACATTCTTTCTCCATAACTTGAGCAAACAAGCTTTTCCCTTTTGCAGATTCGTTCGATGATGTATTCGAGTAATTAATATTAATTTTGGGGAAAGCAGCTGCTTCCGTTACTTCAGCTACTACAAAGGGTTTAGGCTGTTCCACATTATACTCCACAATTTCCCCCATTACTATGTCAGTTATTATGTTGTCATTTTTGGCGCCCACAATTTTGTTATGTATTTCGTCATAAATTAACTTTTTTGTTTCTGGCTCTTCATTTGTAACACTAACGGGTGGTGTTGGTTTTTTATGTCGCGCCTGGGCAAATAGTGATTTTTTTGGTTCTACAATAAATAACATTTTAAGGATTTGTACAGAAATTTAATAAAAACTTTGCTCACGTTTTTCTATTTTTACTATTTGAGCAGATGGCTGAATTTTGGGATTTTTAGCTTTTTCTGACAAAAAATTTTGCTGCAAAAGCAAGATGTCCTCCTCCGTTTCTCCCGGTTTTGGTCTATTCATCATTTTATTAAAGTTTTTTACTTAAATAAATAAAAGAAAAGCAAGTTTATGAACAAATTTGTTTTGTTTGTAGAAGACGCAAGAAAAATTTACACAGCTGTTTAGCATCCATTCACAATAGGTTATGAGACAGTTGCTGTCAAAAGTTACAGTTGTTGTTATTTACAGAGCTATAATGTAACTATTTCTTAAATGAGAAGTCGATTGTACCAAACTGAATTTTTAAAATATTTATTAGATATGTATTTTCTTATTTTGTTTCAAATTATTAGCTTTATAGTAAGTATTATTATTATTTGGGTATTTATTTAGCTTGTGATGCTAAACACTTTGTCAAAGCATTTTGTGCTATCAAAGTGTCCTTGTGCGGTAAGACAGCAATCTGGAAGAACATATCAATGCCTTCTTTAAACATCTCGATAGCTTCTTCCACCTTTTGATCTTGCATAGCTTGGGCCGCTTCGCGATATAGTTCTTCAATTTGTATAATTTTCGCTACACTCTCTTTTAATGAAACATTTTTACGGCAACGTACACACCTGACGTCTTTGCTTAAATCTTTCGGAAATTGCAGGATATTATTGCAGTTTGGTAAAACGCACCTAGAGAATAAAATAATTACTTTTTAAATTTTTTATACTGTACATTAATACACATACATAAGCTATGTACAAACATTCATACACACAACTTGACTACCCTTATATCAAGAGAAAAGTATTACTTTGGGTTAATACAAAAGTTGTTATATAGATGAATCACAAATGCTCATATCGCTCATTTACTTCAATAGTGGCACAACTCAAAAAAACCAGTTTTGCAGAAAACACGTTTTAAGTTTTTAATTTGCATACAACTCAATGGAGAAATGAAAAAAAATTCTTCTCTCAGGAAGTGATGGTACAAGCTATTTATATGAAATTTTTACACAAGATAAAATACGAAATGCCGCTTCTTTCTGCATTATTAACTCAAAAAACTCATTTTTTGAGTTGTGTCACTATTGAAGTAAATGAGCGATATATAAAAAAAGTTATGCATTTTGAGTTAATTCTTTATTCAACATTTCATTTATTAACATTTCAGCAAAAGTGTCCCAAGTCAAAATAATACAAAAAAATATATCAATAAGTTTCAGAAAAAAGGTAGTTACTCAACAAATAGTTAAAAAGAAAATTAGTTAAATGTAGTTTGTATTGGAGTCTGTTTTCCATGATCTATTTGGATTTTCAAATTCACGTGAAATGTAACGACAAACTGTTTTTGAACTTTCATGAGATAAAAAAAGTTTGCCGTATACAAGCGACACCAGATACATTCCTCTATTTACACGATACTTTTTTTACACGATTTCACTTTTACACGATTATTTTGGTTTTCGTGTAAATTGAGAGATTTATGAAATACCTCGATTTACACGATTTTTTATGTGTTTTGAGTAAATGCTTCTGATATTTTTAATTTTGTTGTTTTTAATAGCATTTATTTTGTTTAATGAATAAAGGTTTATTTTTATGTGTATTGAGTAAACGCTTCTGATATTTTAAAAATTAAGTTGAAATACATATATAATTTCTTAATAAAATAAATTTTTTAAGCGATTCTGCCTTTATTTTCGATTTACACGACTTTTCATACAAAAATTTAACATTTCGATTTACATGACTTTCTCAGGAACGTATCTATCGTGTAAATCGAGGGATAGGTGTATATACGTAGTACCTTTAAAAGCATATTTTCAGTTAATAAAGGCATTAGATGTTTGTTCTGTGAACAAGTTTAAAAAATATAAGATTTCGATCAAATTATAGTTTGCGGACTTTTTTGATTTACGGTACGATATGCATACATCTATCCATCCATACATACATACATGCTATATACATATATACACACACCTAATTTATATACAGAAGCGCATTGTTATCGCCAACTTACCAAAATCTTACTTGTTTATCCAACTTTTGTATCATTGGCCAATTTTCTTGGCAGGCCATACAATTGCAGTTAAACAAGTAACGACCTCTCAAAGCACGTTGTCTTTCTTTTAAGTTTATTTTTGTGAAAACAGGACCATAATTTTCTGCCACAATTTCATTTGGACGATGTGGTTTCGTGGCAGCCAGTATCAATTTCTTGCCAACAAAATATCTGGCAACTGAAGGCCAACATTCGTGATTAAAATATGCTGCCGTACCATAAAGACCTGCACCAATATATACTACACGAGAACCATCGAATAAATGTTTCTCGGTTGTAGTTGTTTGATAAATTTCATGAGCATTATATTGTAGAACTTCCAACAAACCCAAGAGGGCTGTACCAACTTGTAATTCAACTGCTGTAGGATTTACGCCTTCAGTCTTACGCCTGCCAAAGTACTGAGCCTTTTGCAAGCATCTCAACAAAAAGGCTGACATTAACGACCGTTGCAACAAATCATCAGCCTGTCTATCATCTTCGTGGGTACATAAGTTTTGGTACAATAAATTGGCTGTGTTAAGAGCGTCTTCCAAATTTGCTGCTTGCGTAAATACACGTAGCGCAATATAGCACAAAATTGACATGCCCGATCCTGAAAAATATATGTAAGTATACAAAGTGAAATAATTTTAATAGTTAAAATTATAAATTCTTTATAATAGTTAAAATAAAATAGTTAGTTCATACCTATGAATAAATCCATATATTCACATTCAAAACGATGATATGTATCACACGCTTCACCCATGCACTGAGCCGAACAAAATGCTACACCCGAGCAGTTTAAACAAGGTACAGGTGTAACTAATCTGCATTATGTATGGAAAGGAAAATAATCAAGTGCACAAGTTTGCAAACGAAGCAAATCTCTTACTTTTCAAAGCAATGATGACAATTACCGCCAAAAAATGACGGCAGAAGACATGCAGCCACTGGATTTTCGCTTAGGACTATATCACCAGTTTTAACAGCATCGTTTGCTACCATAAAACGGCCTTTTTCTTTAGTTTCTACAAGTTTTAGCAAATTCGAGGCCCCACTTAAGGCCGCATTTTCGCCATGTGTAACGCAGGGTGCAATTACACTACGTTTTATCTTATTCACTTTCATTAACGGAAACTCCTGTCGGCATGCATCTATGAGGGCGTTGCCGCCACCAGCAAATTTTTCAGCTATTTTCAGTGATATCTCTGCTTTTGCCAATTCACCCATACCTTTATAAAGAAACAGAAGTAAGTGTTTACTGTAAGTAAAAGTGTTTATGTAAGAAAATAAATATTTAATAAAGTTACAGGCATATGACTTGGCCATTTTGATGTAAAAGTCTATACTTTGCTTGCATTCCAAACCAAATGATGAGGACAACTTCAAGTCGCTCAAGGCTCGCTCTCCTTCACCCAAAGCTATTGATATTACTGCTCGGGATCTCAAAGCCAAGGCTAAGCTAAGGCCATCATCTATTTGCATATCAACATCTTGAAAAAAACATAAATTTAAAGTTAAATATGTGGATTTATGCATATGTACATACATATGTATGTACTTATATCGTTAGGGAAAATGCAAACTGCTATATTTAAGAAAGAATTAAAAATTGTGTTTTTTAAAGAGTTAAAATATTCCAAAATTTAAAAATAAAAAAAATAACGTTTTTTTGTAAGTTTGTATAATATGCACAAATTTCCCATGCGCTAGTGTTTTAATGTGAACATACAAACATATCGCTGTTAACAAGTAGAAAGGCACTCACAAAATTGAGTTTTTCAGTGATTCCAATACATTTCACATATGTAAATACAACTCGTCACAAAAAATTTATTGCAATAGTGTAAAAAATAATGCTTTTACAAGCAGTTTTACAAAGCAGTTGTACAAGCACTTGTACTGTTTATTATTATGTTTTTACCTTCTCCTGTAAAGTTACAGTTATTTGAGTTAGGGTCTTTCTACTTGTTAATAGCGATATGTACAAAAAGTACCTCTGCTGTAAAATTCAAACGAAATTTGTTGGAACGGGCTGTTTGCATATCCTGTAACGATATGTACATATGTATGTATGTATGTATGTACATACTAGAGGCCTGCGTAAACAGTTTTGAAATGTAAATACGTCTTGTTTTTTAAATGTATTCTCGTGTCATGTATATATACTAAACCAATAATAAATGCTGTCGTATAATAAACGAAGCACGATGAATGCATTGGTGTTCGTGTATATGAGTGTTTACAAGCAATGTAAAGAAGTACAGCCGTATGTATTTATAAGAAAGAACTAGCAAGAAGTTAGCATAAGTGGCAAAATTGAATATGATCTTAAGGAGTTTTGAGTTTTTTTATAACTTCATGCCATTTTTTGCTTATAAATAGGACTAGTAGTAGATGTAGATAGTAAGGTATTATGTTTGTGTTTAAGGGAGGTTTTTTTTAAAGCAAGTTCACACAACTAATGTCAATGCATGTGTGCGTTTGTATTTGCGCAGAAAAATAAAAGAGCATACACACAACGTGTGTGTAGTGAAGCATTTGAAAAATCCCTCATGTCTTGAAAGTTCTTTTAAATGATCTTCTGCAGGGGTCTAGTACATACATATCGTTACCTTAATATCGAAAGGGCCTAACTCATTGGGTCTAATGCATAAAAACTGAACTTTAACTCAAGTTAAGGGTGCTGAGTACGATCTCAAGCAATGAACACAAGTAAACCACCTAAAGCTAAAGTAAATATTTTCATGTATACAAAATCCTCACAAAAACATAAATGTGAAAAACGGCCAAGTTCCTATCCAAAATTTCGCCCATTAAAAGTTGTGAGATATAAATTTTGACCAAGTTCTTGTTTGGTACAATACCTAACACAGAAATATGTTATATATGATATAAATTTGTAATCGTAAGGGTGTCATATAATTTCTAGATAATCTGCCAACTTGACAACATTTTTATCAATATAAAGAAATGAACATTTATACATTATTCTCTCCTTTTTTGGATTACAAATTTATATCATATATAACATATTTCTGTGTTAGGTATTGTACCAAACAAGAAGTTGGTCAAAATTTATTTCTCGCAACTTTTAATGGGCGAAATTTTGGATAGGAACTTGGCCGTTTTTCACATTTATGTTTTTGTGAGGATCTGATTACTTTTTGAAAAGATTTCTATAATAACGCTTTTTAAACTTAAAATTTCTAGTGTATTTTATTTCTATTCATGATCACTGTGCCAGTTGAAAATGGCAGAGTTACATAAAATAATGGGTAATAGTGTGATGGGTGTTGAATTGTTGACCTTAAAAATGCACTATTGTGGCATTACAACGGGTCGGCAGTGTGTATGCAATTTGGTGAGAGTCGACTGGAAGAAACATGCAAAATACAGCGTAAATTTTACTGGGCATGACCCCGCCTATTTTCTCAATATATTTACATATTAAAGTCTGCTTAGCCGAAGTACATAAATCAAAAGGATATGCCCAATGTGTATGCAAAGTTTCAATAGGATAGCTGGTGCTTTTAATTTTTCGATTTTCCGATTGAGTAAATCAATTACTATTTGTGTACAAAATGTCAGCTCTCTATTGTATAATATTACGTAAAATTTTCATGAGCCTGGCCCCTCTGACTTTTATATCTGCTAGTGCTTATGGTTCATGCAAAGTTTGGTATTAAAAAGTTAATAAGAAATACCTGAGTATTAAATTAAAAACTGCTAAGCCGAAGTACCTGAACGAAAAGGCTAAGATTTATGGGTGAAGTCACGGCTACTTTTCAAAATAGGAAATTTTTTTTGGGATAAGTGCAATGTGTATGAAAAGTTTTAATAAAATGTATGTTAATTTTGAACTTGAAGTGCTCGTTTCCGCCCTCTGATAGCAACTTCTGGATTTTCAGATTTTTCTTAGTGATCTCTTATCTAGATTTATTTGTGTATCAAATTTAAGCTCGCTAGTGCGAATTGGAGTTTTAACGTCGTGGCCCCGCATACCGGGTAAAACTTTTTGGTTTTAAGATTTTCCCATTGGCTTACGCAGCTACACCTACTAGTATATAAAATGTCAGCTCTCTAGCGCGAATTATATCTTTATATTTTATTAGCATTACCTCTCCCCACTATTCCTAACTCAAAATTTTGTTGTGAGCAGCGCTTATAATCCATGCTAATTTTCTTCTAAAATATGCTAGACCGATGTAGATTAAACACAAGGCTAACATTTTATGGGAGTGATCACGCCCAATTTTTAAGGTGATGCAAGATTTCACTAAATTGGCTTGAATTAAAAGCTGTATATTAAGTATTTAGTTCAAAATAATATTAGCGTGGCCCCGCCCATTCTAAAAAAAAATTTTGGGTTTTAAAATGTTTCTAGTTTGTTTCTCACTAAGACCTACTTGTATATCAAATTTCAGCTCCTTAGCGCAACTTTTAATTTTTATGGGCGTAGCCCCGCCCACTTTTCCAAAGTCAAATTTTTTTTGGATCAATGCTTATTATTCGTGTCTAGTTTCGTTACAAACGGATAATAATAGCTAGATAAATAGTATATCCAAATATGCTGAGCCGCAGGGCATTAAAATGAGGTTTAAATTGTATGGGCGTGTCAACGCCCACTTTTTTAATGAAAAATTTATAGCCTTGCATTACCGCAGTATATATGCCGAATTTCAATAAAATAGCTTCCATGAAGCGCATCTTTAATTCTGACCTTTATGGGCGTAGCCCCGCCTTCCTGGCTAAAATTTCCAGATTTTCAGATTTTTTTATTTTATTTCTCTCCTAGACCTAGCTCTGTATCGAATTTCAGCTCAATAGCACAAATTTTAATTTTTATGGGCGTAGCCCCGCCCCCCTGGTAAAATTTTCCGAGTTTTCAGATTTTTCTAGTTCATTGCTCACCTAGATCTACTTGTGTACCAAATTTCAGATCTCTAGCTATACCGCAAGTGCTTCATAATATTGATGAGTGAGTCAGTGAGTATGTCATAAAATATGCACTTTTTGCACCTCCATATCTCCGAAACCTTTCATTGTAAAACTTTCAAACTTTGCATATGAGGTAACATGAATTTATTCTAATTATGATTTAAATGTTATAATTTTACGATTGCGGGGAACTTTATTAAAGAAATTCAAACGGACGTAATTACGAATGCATCTATTTTTTAATGCAAAGAACGTAACTAACATAAAAGCTTAAATATATACATATAAAAGGAAATAAATGGGTAAAAACATATAGTAAGTATACATACTACAAGTAAATTTCCAACAACACTATTATTATTGATTTTGAAACGTTTTTTGTTCTTCTGTAAAAAAATATAAAAGTGTAGTTACGTCCGTTTGCATTTAAGGTGACGAAATAATCAAACTGTTAGTGTAATCGCAAACAGTTTGTCATCTCTACTGAAAATTTTAAAATTTTGCGATATGTAAAACATATTTGAATAGGTATTATAAAAAAAAACTTTCTGACAACTTTAATTTTTGTCACTTATGATTACATCGAAAATAGGGATCGATACGAACATACATACATAAACACTTCTTTTCTGAAGTGGGTTAAAATTATTACTTTTATATACCTTTTGCGGGAGCACGAACAACTGCCAAATTTGCAAATGCCAATGCCTGCTGCAAATCCTCTTTCTTATTCGAACTAGTCCACATCAAATGATATTTATCAGCCTGTAGCCGGCGCTGCGAAGAAAATACAGCATCTTTTTCTTTAAATACTGGCTGAACATTTTCCAAAACACCCAGAACGGGATCACAAATTTCACGATCACTAAATATTGACAAAATACGAGCCTCATTCGATTTCAATTTACCAAAAGAATTTTTTAACCATTTTTCGCCACATAAATCCTTTACTTCCATATAAAACTCATTAAAGAAACCTTTTTTATCCGATTGCACGGTGCGTGCACTACATATTTGCTGATAAGTATTATCGGCAATATCCATTTTAATATTAATTGTTTATTAAAAATATTAAACTTGTATTATTAATATTATTTGCTATTAAATAATCAACACGAAATATTTAAGATATTAGAACACCCTCCCTGCTATCGAAATAGAAAAATTGTATATTTAATTCTAAAAATAAATTTTGAATTCAATACACACATGCACACATACATGAGTATTTATATACTCAAAAATGTACACATTTGAGATGACAGTGAAATTCACAATGAAAAAAAACATAATTCATTCAAAGTATTCAAATAAAAGCGTTATTTTTGGATTTTTAATTTTCAAAATTATAGACGAACTTTAAGAGGAAAATTGTAAATTTTTTTAGCATATTACGATTTTTGTTCCTAAGCTTGCAGTGTAGCATTTTTAAGAGAAATCATAAGAGCGATTATTTTACTACTAGACCTATCCGAAATTAATTAGTTCGTTATTGGGAGTCAGTGTTGCCATATTTTTTTCTCAAAAACCTTCAAGTCGGACATAAAAATCTTTCTTTCTCATTAAAAATCTTTTTTTTTAGTGATTTTACTCAAAATACAAACGTAAAGGTAAATAACAGAAAATATTTGCTGAATAGAACATGTATATGATAAATATGTATATGTATTTATGCACATAATTCATACTTTTGATGAATGAAAGAAGAAAATATGTCAATACTTTAGTCTAAATGACATTAAATAATATACTAAACGTACCAAATATCATATTCTTAAAAATCTTATTTTTAACAAAGAAATCTTTGTCTTTTTAACATACCGAAAAACTTCGAAAATAAGATAAATCTTCACATATGGTAACGGTGTTGGGAGTGCTTACATTTTAATAATTCACAATAATCTGCAAATTGCTTAATTACGAGTGTTGAAAATTGTTCGCTATTATCGATTTGAAAGAATCTTTGTCGACGGAAGACAGACACCCTTACTTTCGATATAATTATGAATAAAATTCCGCGAGAAATTTTTCCAGGGAAACAATTCCAACTAATAGCAATAGGGAAAACAAAAAATTCTAATTGGAAAAGGGAGAAATTTCTCGCGGAATTTTATTCATAATTGTCCTGATTATTGCTCCAAATAAGATTTTTTTAGATGTATACATACATGTACATATCGTTACCTTAATATAGAAAGGCCCTATCTCATTTTTTTAGATGTATACATACATTTACATATCGTTACCTTAATATAGAAAGGCCCTATCTCTATCTATCTTGTATATTTCGAAAGAAAAATGCAAAAATCTCGATGTAAAAATATGAGCTCGGGCCTTTCTATATTAATGTAACAATATGTATGAATGTACATACTAGTAATGTACGAATTACCTGCTATTCGGCCGTTTTCAGATATTTGTAGTCGAATATTTAAAAAAAATACATTAATAATACATTATTTTTGTAAAAATAAGAATTAAAAAGTTCACAAATAAACAAGACATTAAAAGCGTGGTGCATTTGACATTATTTTTGTTGGCCATTCCAACAATCGCAGGCTCAGTAGGCAGTCGACTTTTGGCCTTGTGTTACCTACAAAAACTGCTGTGATTCAGCGGGAAGGCTTTAAAATAACGCATTATTTGGGTGTTTCAGAGACAAAAACCAGACCACATACAGACCGTAATATTATGTAATTTTTAACAAAGTTATATTATTCCCCCTTATATTTCGACTTCGACAGACTAAAAAAACAAAAGAAAGACCACCGCAACATTTTTTTCATCTTTTAATTTTTATAATACGCCTAAAGGGTGTATATCACTTCTGGCCAGAGAAGTGCCGGAGTGCCGAACATCAATCGGCTTTTTGTACAAATGAATGCACATACGCTTATACATTTCTCTCGGTTTTCTCTCTGTGGCCAGCAGTGGTGTATATGATGCCATTCTCTGTACCTAAATTTTAGAGAAAAAACTTTTTTTTTAATTTTATTGATTTTAAGGAGAAATTTTATTTTCATTTATCATATTTAATGTTGATTTTTAAATAAGTATTATATATTTTGCGGAATAAAGGCATTTATGTATATTTTTATGATTTTTTTTAACTTTAGAAGTATTTTTTAACGAAAAAAAGACACTGAAAGAAAAACACATCTTTTTGTAAAAATTTTCCAAATTAAATGCTTTTTTAATTTTACAATTTACTTCAACCATTTTAAGGAAGATTTTTCATTGTTTTGTTGAAACTTTGTTTTATGAAAAATAAAAAAAAAATATATATATTTTAATGTTTCTGCATTTTTTTATGGGCTGTATTCATAAAAAATAAAAACGTTTAAAAAACAAATTTTCCTTTAATTTTCATGAACACAGCAGTTTGTTTGTTTTTTAATACAATTGATTAAGTATTTGAAGTTTAACAATACTAGGACTGAAATTCATAAATACGTTTACATAAATATTCATGACGAGAATAGTAGTTTATGCTAAATTTTTATCTGAAAATCATAATATCGTTGAGAGTTTCTTTTATTTTCCTTTTGACTTCTTTATTTAAAAAAAACTAAATTAACAAAGCTACAAAACCTTTTCAGCCTCATGAATATAGTTTTTTGTTGCATTTTTTTAAAGAAAATGTCAATTCGTTTGTATTTATTAGAGACTATTAAAAAGTAAACTTTTTATCTTTAATTTTAATCATTTGCTATTTATATTTATTTCTTATTGTTTTTATTTTTCTTCAACATAGAGATAAATTAACTTACAATTACATATTTTGAAACTATACAAAAGTTAATGGTTTATTTATATAAAAACAAAGAATTGTAATTCAATTATCTTAAGAGAAGTCAGAGTTTAAAGCAGTTGCGTATTTAGTGATTATAAATAAATTAAATAAAAACTAATTTAATTTAAATACAATAAAAAATTCTAGACCTTTTCTTTAGTATTATTTTATATTAAAGTTTATGTTACATATAAAATTTTTTATTTTTTCCTATTTTTGTTTTTTTTTTCTTTATTTCCTTTTGTTCTTTTTCTATAATTGTATATGTAAATATTAGCAGTAGTATCACTTAGGAAAATTTATTTTTTCATTAATAATTTCACTTCACCTTTACTTGGTAACTTTCTTTTCTTGTTTTCTTTCATTCGTTCTTTCGTTCAATCAATTTGTTGTTTTGTTTTGTTGTATTTTTTTATTTTTATTTTTTTTTTTTTTGCTTTTTTGTATTCACAAAAACATTCTTAACAAATACAATACAAATAAAAATATATATAGTTTTAGAATTAGAATTAGAATAAGAATAATTTAAACTAAATTAAGTCTAATTTTTAAATGTTAAGATTACAGTTAACGTAGTAATATTGTAGTTTGGGGAACGAAGAGTGTAAGATTTCGATAGAAAGGGAAGATGTATGATAAGAGAGAAGAGAGCAAGCACAGCTGCTGATTTATTTGTTTATTCGGATTTAAATCCAATGAAGCGAGTCATATAAATAATGATGGTATTGTGGCAAGCGAATCACGTCATATTAACACCCAAACATCTGCTTGAATATTCATACACGACATAGCTTATGGAAACGGCGGGTAAAACTTTTATGAAATTGGGTGTTATGCCACGATAAAGACCACAGATTCCTTCAGTTCGTAAAATTTTACGAAAGACGCCAAGCATGTTGTCATCGTTGCCAGCACCAGCTTCCTTTAAGGGTATGCCACCCATAGGCGATCCTGTTTGTTTAGATTTAATAACGACTGTAATTTGATTTTAAAAAAATACAAATTAGTTGAAGAAAATAAATATATATATTTAAATATTTACCTTGAGCTTGTAGTCGCGTCCTTACCAGCGCCAAAGGATATGAACACACCTGACCTAATGTTGAGGATGCACTGCCGCACGCTAGTAATACTAGAAAACTGGGTTGTTCTGTATTATGACTACTTAAATAATTCTTCTTCAGAGTTTCATAGACGGCCAAATCAATGCCCGCATATGGTATAATACCCAACATATTTGGAATGTAACCGCGATAAAAGCTGCGTAAGCCCTCGTGGACGTAAATCTTTTTCGCCGCATCCAAAATGCCGTTGTATTGGCCGGTTTTGCGTAAAGCCAAACGTGTCTTCAATACTTCCATAGGATAGATAGCAGTCTGTGAAATGCCACCGGCAGCAGCACCAGCCATAAAACGCTCGCCAATTGTCATTTGGCGTTTATCATCGCCCCGTATAAGTCGCTTGATTTTCTCATAGGCCGCAAATTTTATAGCCGATTCTGGGGCAATTTTTAAAACATTAATACCATTACCTCTCCACATGCTACGCAAACCGCCTTCTCTAAGCATATATCTTAAGCAATCTGAGATTCCTGTCTTGTGTGTTTGGACCTAAACAATGAGAGAGAAAGTGCATTTTGTTTAGTTAAAAATATTCAAGCGTTTAAAATGCTATTCAATTAATTTAATTACATACCTGCAAAAACACTTTTATTCTATCTAAGGGAGCAGTACAAGTACGTGATACTGCGCCAGCTACACCACCAGCTGCCAAATGACGCCACCACATGCCACTTTGTAATTCTGTAGCTGTAAAATCATCAGGTACGTTCATATCCTCACCAATATCAAGGTACTAGAATTACATAAATACCAAAATTTATAAGTTATTGAACAAAAATATGATGTGAGTAAATAAAATCAATTGAACATTTAACAAGGAATTATTTATTAAAGCATACATACAGGCTCATCTTCATCTTGTAATATTTGTAAAAGCATTTCCGTATTTTGTTTTTCAATTGTTTTACTTTTGAAAATTTACAAACAAACTTTCCAATTAATTACTATTTATGTATATGTATATCTCGAAACTATGTGGACACATACGAGTATTTATTTACTTTTTGTATAATTTTGTACATTTTAGAAAGAAAATTTCAAAAATCACGTAATAGAATTTTATTGTATTTGATGATACACTGATTTAATCTTTTATTATTATTTTATATATCCGAATCTAGCTACGACAACAACAAACCACACTCGTAAAACGTATGCATGTTAATGCAAGTGAATTAAAACCAAAAACTATCAATCAAGAGAGAAAAGAAAAACCAGAAAAGTGTTTTTACAATCAAAATAAAAAACTAGCAAAATGTTTGCACCAGAATCTAGCTAGCATTTAATTGAGAGTAAAAAAAATATATTGAAATTTTCAGTGAGAAGAAAAAAAGACTATTTTTCACATCAATAGTGACTAAATTATAGCGTAGCATGATTTTGCTATTTTACATATCGTCAGCTTAAATGCAAACCGACGTAACTACACCTTTAAATAGTTTTTTACATGAGAAACAAAAAACGTTTCAAAATCAATAATACTCGTAATAAAGTGTTCTTGAAAATTTTCTTCGAAATTTACTTGTAGTATGGATATTTATATGTTTTACCCATTTATTACCTTTTATATATATTTATTGCCTTATTCATAAAAAATATTTCAGGTTTATTAAACGCTTATTTGACATATTTCTATGGTAAATTTTTCAAATAAACCTGTAATAAACCTAAAATATTTCTTATGAATTAGACCGTTAAGCTTTTAGTTACGTTCTTTGCAATAAAAAAATAGATGCATTCGTTATTACGTCGTTTTGAACTTCTTTAATAACGTCGCAATTTTTGATCGTAGAGGTCTAAATATTTGCGTGAACATGGCGTTTGATGAAATGAACCATAATCAATCAAAAACTCGATTTTGAATTTTTGTTTAGTTACGTCCGTTTGCATTTAAAGTGACTATATGTATGTATGTATGTACAAATTGTATGTATGTATGTGAAATGGATGTAAAATTAGATAGAACATTATAACAAATTTAATTGCATGTTATAAAACTTTTAAACTAGACACAAATAAAATTACATCATTTCACAATAGATGTTTCACTTGCAAAATATGTTTATTTTATTCCCTAACAACTAACGATGCCTATTTTTTGTTTATGGGAATAAAAAAATTATTCCCTCTAATTTATTTCCTTGAGATTCGCGATAAAGGTGAATATTTTGAGGCTAAAAAAAATAAATGATTAAAGAAAGAACAGTTGCGTTTAAATGTCCACCGATGTCGTGCGAATAAATGAAATTTTTGCTCCCATGCAAAAAAAAAATTCACCTAAAATTTTCCTCTACTCTCAGTTCGTGTACTATACGACTTTAAACTACAACTACAGGCTAATTTTTTATAAACAATATCAGCTGACTACTAAAAAGAAAATGCAAATCATGAAGAATGTAAACAAAGCTAAAAAAAAGTGCACACAAAAAATATGTATAGCGCTTTTATAAATTTGTAAATTTTAATGTTTGTCTGTGTAAAAATAATTAATTTTATTACAAAAACAAACGAAAAACAAATATTATTATTAAGTGCATGTAATCGCTTAATTACCGAATTCAAAGCAAAATGTGTAGAGATTTGATATCGTGAGGCAGTTGGCTAACCGGTTTCAAACCACATCCAGTGATTTCAAATACAGTCAAATCCCGATAATTCGTACCCCGATAAATCGTAATTCCCGATAATTGGTAATAAACTGTCGGTCCTTTGAAAAAATCTCCTTAATTCGTAAAATTTCCATACATTTTGGTCCCGTCGCTAATTCGTAATATTTTCTTCAAATAAAATTTTCTTTACCTCTTATAAATCGTAATTGTTTGCTAACTACCACTTATAATTCGTAATAAAAGCAACAAAAACATGGAAAGAATGATTTTTTGTTTATCGCTATTTTTTTGCGTGGGTTTTTGCTTCTGCTTGTTTGTGTGTGAGCACGCATAAGACACTGTCGGTGTTACAAAAACAACAAATTTTTATTTTGTATTTTATTTTTAACAATTTTTTATGCTTTTTTATCGTTTTAGTAAATAAATTGAAAAACCCCGTTAATTCGTATTTATTTTATTTTAACCCCGTTAAATCGAAACCCCGCTAAATCTAAAACCCCTATAATTCGTAAGACATGGCCGGTCCCTTGCGATTACGAATTATCGGGATTTGACTGTACCTTCACTATGTTATATAAAGTGATTTTTAGAACACGCCTAATAATACTTAAACAGTAATTGAAATTAATTAATAATCCATAGCAGGTGCTACTTATGTATACAACTGTATGGAAATGTTAAAAAAAGTCGTAGTTTTTATGGAATAACACATTGCTGATGGTGCGAATGGTAAAGTTTAATGCACCATTGGAAGCGGCGGCTTGAACAGCAACTTTTCAGATTATGTCATTTTTTAAATATGTTGTCTTGGTACGAAATACGAAAATATTTAAAAGAAACTTCAAAAATATACCTCCAAATATTTTGGGAATTCTCATTAAAAAGACCGAACTTTAATTTCAGAGGAGTAAAAAACACATTTTTTAATATGGATATGAATTTGAAGCAAAAATTAAAATCATTAGAAATTATTTAAGAGTAAAATAGCATTATATTGCAACAACGAAAATAAACTCTCAATTTGAAGCTGCACTGAGAGTTGCAAGCATCCAAAACTATAATAGAAATAGAATAACAAAACTCTATTTGCAAAAAAAAAAAAAAAATTAAATTTGGGCCACTTCTGCAGGCTTCTCAATAATCAATTTCGATATATTTTTATATATTTTTAAGAAACAATTAATATTTTACTGAACAACTAATATGCGATAAAAATATTAAAAAATTAGTAATCATGTATCATGTTTTCTTTGGAAAAAGAAGTCATTTAATTATGTAACGAATATGACGATATACATACAAACATACATATCGATGGCTTAATGTAAAAAAGGCGTATCTCAATTTTTTTCGAAATCGCGATTTTAACGTTTTCTGATAGACAGCGTTGTTTAATTATGTCCTCCTTAAAGATCGAAGTAAGTAACAATTACATTTAAAAGATTTATATAATTTTAAAAAAATTATTCTTGCATGTTTTTAGTTCAGTTTTTATTCAGTTTTTTTCCTTCTGCTGTAAAATATCGGAAATTCGAGTTACGCCATCGATATGTACATAACTACGTACTAGAGTTTCTACGCGGGAAAAAAATCCCGAGAATTCCCGGGAATTATTTTTTTGCAAATCCCGGGATATTTTCAACGGGAATTTAATATTTACGTTTTTGGAATTTGCTTTTTTACATTGCTGTTCGTTGTTTTATTACTTTAAAATACAATTTTGTAACGATTCATAATACTCGTATAAGCATGGAAACAGATGTAACAGAAGTTTCCGAGGAGACTCCAACAACTTTAAGAGCTACGAAATATTTTCAACCTAAAAACTCTTTATGGGAAATAGTATCTAGATTGGCAGATGCAGATGGAATTTTCATCCATGCTATAACTCCACAGCATATGAATTTATTTGTTTTTGTTTTGTTTTTGAAACATTGTTGTTCTTGAAATGAACGAATGAAGTTGTTTTGTTTTTAATTTAAATGTTGTATTTTAATTGAAATTTATTTGCTGGTGGTTAATAATTTTCTGTGTATTTCATTGATGCTTACCCAAAGCACCAGTATACTACCACATATTTTGAACAGTCACAAATAGAGCTGTGTCGTTCATGAACGAACGAGTACAAATGATCGAATCAGTAAAATGAACGAAGTGAGCCGGTCACTTTACTGAGCTGTTTTGGCTCAGCAGCGCTGATAAAAAGTGCAATTGAACGAAATGAACGAACGAGCGCACTTGGGTGTTTTTGTTTTGTTTTTTTTTTTGCTTTTTCTTTATTCGTGAGATTTTTTGTCACATTCTGGTTTTCATTTGCCTGCTTTTAGTAGCAGTATGACCATTATGAAATTAATAAAATTGCCATTAATATTTCGTAAGTTTTTAGAACATATTAAGAGCTTTTTAAACAAATTTACCTATGTAGATAATAATATTATAAACAGTCTATTTTGATTCTTTATATGTGGGTCTTTTGCCAATATGAATCTTTTGATTTCTTATTCCTTTAATATTTTAAACATTTTAATTGCTGTTTTTTTTTCTTATATTTTCTATTGTTTGTTTTGCTTAGTTTGCTAAACAATTCATAACAAACTCACTGGACAAATGCCCTTTTCATTTGACGAATCAGCTTTTGTTTTTTTGTTTTTATTTCTTTCTATTTCTTGAAAAGAGCGGATGAACGAAATGAACGAACTCGTTCTTTTTTAGAAAATGAACGAAAATGAGCGGTCACTTGAATGAAGGATTTGGCACAGCTTTAGTCACAAACCTCTTATGTTATGCAAAGACTTTTAAGAATTATTTGAGAATTCGAATATAATAATATTTTTAAAAAGCAAAGACAATGCTTAACCACCAGCAAATAAATTTCAATTAAAATACACTTATGACCATATGTCAAATAATAAATTTCTTAGCATTTAATGTTAAATGTTGTATGTTTTTTTCATAAAATTATATTTTTTATTGAGTCCATTTAATTAAATTCATATGTTTTCGAAATTCCCGGGAATTCCCGGTAATAGAATATTTTTTTTCTCGATTCCCGGGAATTGGAAAAGTCCGGGAAATTAGAAACCCTACTACGTTCTCAACAATAGATTCTAAAAAAACATTTTTGGATAAAACTACAAATAAAAAACAAATAAACAAATATATATATATATATATATATATATATATATATATATATATACATATATATATATGTACATATATGGATGTATATACCCTGCAGGAGAATAGGCGATAATTGTCTAAAAACTACTAGTATAATTACTAGAATAGCAAGAACTAGTGCAAAATGGGTTAAAGTTGTTGTGTAAAATTACTAGTGCTGATGAGTACTAGTATATGAAGTAGTTCCAAGGCACCACAATGCAAAATAAATTTTAACTGTCTAACAGAGCTCTTGCACTGTATGGAAATTGGTATCACATAATTACTAAAATTTTAGCTTGATCTAAAAATAATTATAATTAAATAATTATAATTACCCTTTTGTGTTTCTGAATTTTTGATAAATAATTGAGAATTTTAAGTGGAAGTTGTCACTGGATAACAAAGGAGTAACCCACCAATTTTATAGAATTTTTCTTTACAAAAGAACTGGTAATAAACTAGTCCTAAACTAGTACCAATGGTACTAGTAGTTTTCTAAACACACTCAATGATAATTTGAGCATTAAGATAGTATAGGAAGGGTTACAGTTGGGAACTAGTGGTGGTGATTTCTGTACTACTAAAATACTAGTTGGACACCAGTTCGTTCTTCTGCAGGGTACGTACATATGTAGCTTTTACATTCAATCACAATTTTCATGTCATTACTTTAACATAAAAACGCCCTAACTCATTATTTTTGTTAAAACGAATTTTTAGGAATAACCTAATTTTTACGCGAATTTCTTTTTACGCGAATTTGATTCACGCGTTTCCAAATAAATATTTCATTCTGTTTTTATTCGACTTAATTTGATTTAACGCGAACTAAAAATGTATGTATTTTTACCAGAAGAACGTTGTTTGCACTGGATTTGGAGAATTAAACACATACATAGTTACCAGCGTCGTACGAAAAACAACACAATTAAAACATGGGACTTCCCTTGTTTATATCAAATAAATTTAGGTGGAAGTAACGGCCTGACCCACGATGTGGACAAGAAACTATCCATCGCTAACTTATATTGAAAACAAAAACAAATTTTCTTATTTTGTTTTTGTTTTCAATATAACTAAGCGACAGATAATTTCTTGTCGACAACGTGGGCCAGGCCGTTAGAGTGTAAGAATGCAGTCAAATTTAAGTGTTGAAGGCGAAAAGACATACGAGTACATAGTTTATGTACATATCGCACATCCAGTTCAATGGTGTCACAACTCAAAAAAAATTTTTACTCTTAGTTAATGCAGAATAATAATGCATTTCGTGTTTCGTAAAAATTTCATATAAATATCTTGTACTATCACCTCGTGAGAGATGAATATCTGTGATATGTATAGATTCTAATAATCGGGCCTGTTCTGAATATCACGGTGATAACAGAACAGGCCCGAATATTTTTTTTTAACAAACACATCCCGCAAAGCGATTACCTTGTCTGCAGAAAACACAGAGGATAGCATCGCTGGCCCTGTGGCTGAGTGGTAGCCACAGGATGCGCCACAAACATTAATAAAATTTTGTGTATGATTTCATTTGTTACGTGCGTATTATTTTTTTATAGGCTAAGGCCCAATTCATACGATGATTTAAAAATCTTGTTTTATTTTTGATTCTCTTTTAAAAGTTGCTTCCAAAAACATTTTACATTCATACGATGATTTTTTCCATGTTTCTAGTTTTTACTTTTTTTTTCTTCCAAAAATTGTATCAGTGTTTTTCAGAAACCCCGTTTTTCCTTTCCCTACATATGAAAATCTGCAAATTTTAGTAGTTTAATTAAAGAAAGATAAATGAAAAACATTTAAGGCCCCAATGATCAAACAGAATTGCGGCATAAACACATTTTCCATACAAATTGACACAAAAAAATTAGCGCCAGAAAGAAGTCGAGAAATCGAATGTATTTAATTTTGACAGCGTTTTTTCTTATCCTTTCACATATGTATAAACAAATATTCTCTCAGCAAAGAAAGGCACTGTGACAACAAAATAATTAGACAAATGTCTATGTAATTTCGAGCAAAAACAAATTTTGAATCGTTTTATAAGCAAAAATATATTTTAATATAGTTATTTTTCCATTTGTGCACAAAAATTGCAATATGAGAACAAAAAATACCTACATTTTGTTCAAAATAAAATATTTCTCCGATATTCCCTATGCTCATATATTAGTGACAAAAATACCTACAGGTAACACTGTTTTATATTAAATAAAGCTGTTGTCGCATTCAATGAAAAAATAAAATAAAGCAAGATAAAAAAGAAACAAGTAAGAGTGCTATATTCGGCTGTGCCGAATCTTATATACCCTTTACCAAAGTGTTTTTATGTAGTATAGAGATACATACATAAAGTATAAACAAAAAGAAAAAAATAATTTGACCTAGTTACTTTTATGTACAAAAAAGTAAATTTACAAATCCTAGAATCATTAAATTAGATTTTTCTGATTCCTTATATCAATCTAATAGTTCTTAAAAAAATATAGAAAGTGTGTTAAGTAAAAAAAGAAAAAATGAAATTAAAAAAAAATGTTTTATTTAGTTACTTTAATATCCAGAAAAAAAGGTCAAAGTTTCCAGCTCTGGAGCTGTGGTTTTTATTTTTATAATTTTCTACACCAAAATTTTCTTTCCAAAACGTAAAATATGTATAATCTATAAAAGAAAAGATAAAAATTAATTAGACTTAGTTACTTTTATATATCACAAAACGTGTAAGTTTCCCAACCCTGAGATCATTCTTTTTGATTTTTTTGATTTCTTACACCAATCTCTTTCTTTTAAGAATTTAATATATGTTTAATTTATAGAAAAAAGGAAAAATTTGTTTTAGTAAGTTACTTTTGTACAAAAAAAGTAAAGTTTTCCAACCCTGGAATCGTCTTTTTAATTTTTTTAATTGTTTCTTTTTATATTTTAAATACCAGTTTTTTTCGTACTCAAGCATAAAATAAGTTTATTTTATAAAAAAAATAAAAATTAATTTTCGGTAGTTAATTTTTTATATCACAAAGAGTGTAAGTTTCCCAACCCTGGAATCCCCCTTTTTGATTTTTCTGTATTCTTAAAAACAATCTTTTTTTAAGAATGTAAGCTATGATTTATAGTAAAAAAAGGAAAAATTTGTTTTAGTAAGTTACTTTTGTATAAAAAATAAGGGTTTCCAACCCTGGAAACTTCGTTTTAATTTTTTTTTAATCTGAAATACCAAATTCATTCTCACTGAAGTATAAAATAAGTTTATTTTATAAAAAAAAATAAAAATTAGTTTTCGGTAGTTAATTTTATATATCACAAAAAGTGCAAGTTTTCTAGCCCTGGAACCGTTCTTTTTGATTTTCCAGATTTCGTACACCAATATGTTCCTTTTAAGAATATAAGCTGTGTTTAATATATATAGAAAAAGAAAAAATTTGTTTTAGTAAGTTACTTTTGTATAAGAAAAAAGTTAAAGTTTTCCAACTCTGGAAATGTCTTTTTCATGTATTAAACTTTTGTTTAATTTTTAATATCAGTTTGATGTGTACTGCAATATAAAATAAGTTAATTTAATAAAAAAAATAATAAAATAGTAAGACCTAGTTACTTTTATATATTACAAAAAGTGTAAGTTTCCCAACCCTGGAATCATCCTTTTTGATTTTTCTGATTTATTACACCAATATCTTTCTTTTAAGAGTCTAAGATATGTTTAATTTATAGAGAAAAAGAAAAAAAATTTGTTTTAGTCAGTTACTTTTGTATATGAAAAAAAATTAAAGTTTTCCAACCCTGGAAATGTCTTTTTAACTTTTTTAACTTTCTTTTTTAATTTGAAATACCAATTTAATTTGTACTGAAGTATAAAATAAGTTAATTTAATAAAAAAAAGATATATTTAATTTATAGAAAAAAGGAAAAATTTCTTTTAGTAAATTAATTTTGTATAATTTTGTATAAAAAAGTTAAAGTTTTCCAACCCTGGAAACGTCTATTTAATTTTTTTAATTTTTTTTTTATTAAGAAATATTAATTTTATTCATACTGAAGTATAAAATAAGTTTATTTAATAAAAAAAATAATAACTAGTTTTCGGTAGTTATTTTGTATGGCAAAATGAAGTTTAAGCTTCCCAGCTCTGAAACTGTCTGCTCGATTTTGCTGATTTTCAATACCAATTTTATTTCGACCATTTCTGACATAGCAGTCCAAGAACGAAGTCTCTAGCTTTTCTGGGAGCTTCGGAAAACCGATTTCACGTACAGACAGACGGACAGACTGACATCGCTTATTCGTCTTCCCTATGCATAAGGATCCAGAATATATATACTTTATGGCTCGCTTATTAATATTCTGGAAATTACAAACGGAATGATACATATATACCCTTTTACCATTTTTTGGTAAAGGGTATATTAAAATATGTGTAAAGAAAATTTGAAAAACAAATTCGTAGAACGGAAAATGTGATTTTTTCTTCCCCTTTTGCTTTTCTATGCCGTTCGCCTACAAACTCCAAAAATCGTGTTTCAAAAAATCATTGAAAAATCAACGTCTGAATTACGTGTAACTAATTATAATTTATATATTTTTCAGTTTTATGATATTTATTACTTTTCTAAATGAATTGTTTTTTCTATTGTTTTTTGTTTGAATAAAAAATGTATGTACATATTTACATACATATGTATGCATGTATGTATGCAAGAAACATAGTACATTTTAATTATTTATTTTACCTAATATTTCATGCGTGGAGCCAACTCCTTCATTTAATATGGATGCTTTATATTTTTTACGCTGTTTTTTCGAGGAACGTACATATATATCGCGTAAAAACAGAATTAGGTGCATTTCGTTAAATGAACTTCTAATATATGGAAATATGAAAAAAAAATCGATGAGATTATTCGTTTCTATATTAAGGTAACGATATGTACATACATATGTATGTATGTATGTATATCAGTGATTTTGGCATAAGTCACTTACTTAAACTGGGAACGCTGCCAGTTAAACAAATAAAATAAAATGTATTTAAACATGTACTTATGTATACATATCCATATGTACATATTAGGGTGATCGACTCGGTTTTTCAACCGGTTTTAAAACCCGGTCTATTCAAAATACGGTTGTCGGTTTTTTCAAAATCTTGATTTTTCGAATGTCGTATAGTCCGGTTTTTTTACAATTTAAAAACCGGCTGAGTCGAATACTTCTCGATTTGTACATTTTGCATGTTTTGTTGATTTTCGTAGGTATTTTTTTAGTGTAAAAGCTCTAAGCTTTTGAGCATGGCAACATTTACTGAAAATTGAAATTTAAGACAAATTATTTTATGAGGTAGCATCAGAGGCGAATTTAATTGACCTTATGGTGTGCAATGGATGTCAAAATACAGTTGCAAAAATTGTTTTTTGGTTTTGTTGCCATTTTGCTTCATATTTTATATAGAGGTAGATATCCACCTGGTCCATACATTCGTATGTATATACCATTAAGGAATAAACTCTACATACAACCATCATTTTTGGGGTTTGAGGAAACTTGGGACGAAATTCAAAAAATTAAATATGCCAACGTTTGTTTAGGTTGCTAATATATATGTTTATACAAAAAAAAAAAAAAATTAAGAAATAATTATAATAACAACAACATAATAGACCATATTTGGATGCCATTTGTTGATGGCTTGGTACCGGAAATCAAAGAATTTTCAAACAAGTTGATGACATCAAACATTTTGCACGTAATTTTTCATGTATTTTATGCCTGTATGTCGACTTTTCTCCTATGCATTTTTAATATTTTTGCTACTGTAGGTGTTATAATTATTTTTTTATTTTTTGTATAAACACATTTATTGGCAACCTAAATATTGGCATATTTAATTTTTTGAATTTCTTCCCAAGTTTCCACAAACCCTAAAAATGATGGTTGTATGTAGAGTTTATTCCTCAACTGTATATAATATATAAATATTTACGTACTATATATACATAAGTATATGAAGTTAATTTTTATGTTTTACCTTTAATTTTTGTATTGTTCTATAGTATTTACATGAACTGTTAACTCATTTTTTTATAAAGCAATTTAAAATCAAAACTTTTGTATAATAATTTTCTTACTTAAAAACCGGTTGACCGGTTTTTTCTGAATTGTAAAAACCGAAACCAGGTTTTTCATAATTTCAAATATTCGAACTATTCGAAAACCGGTTTCGGGAAAAAGTCGAATAATTGATCACCCTAGTACGTATATAATACATACATATGTACATATGTATACACACTCAGGGCTATCGTGAATAAAATTCAGCGTGAAATTTCTCCCTTTTCCAATTAGAATTTTTTGTTTTCCCTATTACTTGCTATTAATTGGAATTATTCCCCGGGAAAAATTTCACGCGGAATTTTATTCATGATAGCCCTGACTATGTATTTACATACATATGTATATGTGTATGCATTTTCGATTTTCCTCATTTGTCAGCGACGACGATCTTTAAATAATGTATAAAAATAGAGAAGAAATGAAAAAAATAAATAAATTAAATAACAAAATATTTACTACGTAATTGAAATGTACATACAGTAGTACTGTGCAAAACAAAAGCAACAAATTCTGAAAAAATAAATTTAGACGATTATTTCCGAATATACATCATATGCGACAAAAACTGTGACCATAATTTATTTTTATTTATGTGCCCTATGTAGCGCATTAAATAAAATCTTGGTTAAAAATACTGGGGTTTCAAAAGTTATATAAAATAGTCCAGGGTTTGATATGGAGCTGTGCATAACAAAAGCAAGAAATGAATACTTTTCCTATAATCTTTAGTTTTTTCATAACACGTAAGTATGTATATTTCAACGCTGAATTAATTCACAAATATTATCTATTATGCACTATGGAATACATTTCGGCTGAGTTAATGGAATTTCGAGGTGTTTGTTGCAATTTTGGAACCATTTTCCGAAAACACACCTGCACCATCTTGCAAAGAGGTTTTCAATGGCGTTGAAGAAAACTGCGTGTCGGTCAAGCAAGGATTGGAGTTAAATTAATTTTCTTGCTATTTTTTGCCCAACCTCCAAGTATGTTATAGACTACTACCGCATTGAAACATCCGTAGAAGTGACATATTCTACTCAAAATGCCTAATGAACTTTACTAATTAACTATTACTTTATTTTTTTTACAAAATTTTTGGAATGGTCTAACTTTATACGTCGGAAAACAAAACATCACCATCACCTAACCGCTGTTATGCTTAAAACCCATTTTGATATTTCGTAGCGAAAACTGTTTGCTAGGGAAGAGCCGAACTTAAGATATGATATACCAATTTGTTACATAGAATTTGAATTCTTCAATAAATAAATCGGTTTCCTATTTTATTATGATCCAACTAGGATGTGTTCTACTGAACTCTATTTTAAGCATATAAAAGCAATAAAATTGTATGAAGTAAATATGAGATCTACCTGTCTTTCTTTTTGGAAGTATCTCTTGGTCAAATAAGGTATTTTCTTAGTCTGCAACTTTTTCAATTGCTTTCTCTGACACGGTTTGGAGTCGTAACATAATGCTCACTTAAATTTGCAGATATTATAACCTCATTAGAAACTGTAATCGAGCTTTTTGGATTATGTGAAATACAATTTTCTATCATAAGCTGCGGAAGTTTTTCGCGGTCGTACACAAAACTGCTTAATACGTAATTATCCTGCCGACTTACCCATCGGAAAACTAGGGATATATTTTTATTACACTTTTAAGTGATTAACGGCCAATTTCTATATGTTTTTAGACCCTTAACTTTTTAAAGATTCGGATGTACAGCAATATCTACTCTTTCCCACTCTTGCTAGATCAAGCAGCACCAACAACATTTAGAAAGGAATTTTAAAATCTAATATAAGGAATAATAAGTACTGTTAAGCCTGTTGGAATTCGGAATTATAGCGCTATATCCGAGAGTTTATTGATAATTGTGACATTCCCTATTTTGTTGCTATTGTTCTGCACAGTCACGATACACGGGTTTGAGAATATAAGTTATTTGATTTTTCAGAAAATTTCAATATAAAAAAATTTAAACGCGTATTCGTTTTCTAGTATGATTGCTTACAAAAGTATGTAAAAAGGGCTGCTTGAAATAATCAAATATCCAAAATATTACAAATATAAGTCAAATAGGCATTTTGTTGCTTTTGTTCTGCACAATACTGTAAGTGTACATAGTACATACATATGTACACTTACATAACATATGCATGCATGTATGTCATAGTTGCCCAGAGAAGCGCCAGAGTGCCGAACATCAATCGGCTTTTTATACAAATGAATACACATACGCTTATACATTTCTCGCGGGTTTCTCTCTGTGGGCATACAGAACTTAAGATCTTTTGGCAAGAAAATTCATACTGCTGTTTGTTCCCCAACAAATGAAACTACTACCATTCCAAAGTGCTTTCATGCCAGGAGATGAAAATGTTTGCAAAAGCTTTAAAAATCAGGCAAAACAAACAAGAACTAAATTTTTGTAAAGCAAAAATTTACTAATATATCACACACGATATATTGTTTCAACAGTGATACGTGTATTGATTGCTTAGACTTCTCATTTGTTTAAATAAAATTTTAGCATAATCCATCTTATTCCGTAAATATTTGTCGACATCACGACAACATTGGACTGACATTGGTAGCCTCTTGATAGTTTATAGGATTTAGGAAGTAGAAAGCGGCTGTAAGGAGTAGGCAATTGTTGTCGTCAACTAATATACTATATATACATACATGCATATGTATGATGTATGTAAATATGTAAGTGGGAATTATTTGATATTGCATTGTCGATACGTCGAAAAATGTTTGCGCAACAAGAGGAAATATCTCTAATTGTTCTGAGAAAAATGTTTGCGAAAAAGCTATGTAACGATCTGCATTAGCAATAGTGAAATGCGCACGCGAACTATATAGCTACACTCTTAATAATAACTAAAATAATTTGGAAAAAATAGTACCATAAAATTTAGGGATGTAACGATACGCCGTTTTGCCGATCCAATTCCGATACCGATACTCAAAAAGAAATATACCGATACGCATATTGAAAAAAATTCAAGTAGAGTAATTCTTTTATTATACAAAATTACAGTGTAAGAGATTATTAATATTTAAAATTGATATTTGAATTCATTCTGAAATTAGCAAAAAACAAATTAATTTTTTTTTAACAAAATACATACAGTCGGGCCTCGATTATCCGTGATCTTGTTAACCGGTAACCCCGATTAACCGTGATGGCTAAGATCAGTATATTGTTTTTTGTTTGAAATTTTTCAAATTATTTGCTTCTATTAACCGTGATTACCTCTATTATCCGTGATGGCAGAATTTTTTTTATTAACTTCAAATTCATAAATACAATATAATAAACATGAAAACGAGAAATTCCGTTGCTTGCATACCATGAGTCAGAAGCATTTACAAGTAATTAGTTTAATTTTGAAATTTGAGAAGTGCGGGTGGTTAGATCTAAATATATTTGTTATTTGATTAACCGTGAAAATCGGTTATCCGTAATGCTTCTGGTCCCTACCATAACGGATAATCGAGGCCCGACTGTACATGATTTAGCATTGAGAGAACATTTCACTATTATGATGCAAAGCTTTTAAGCGTTGAAAATTGGATTGTTTGTTTAAAACAGCTCTAAAAAAATTTAAGAAGTATCGTCGTATCGACAGTAAAATATCGCCGATATCGATATATAGGTAAATCAGAAGTATCGCCGATATATCGGAATCGGTATCGTTATCGTTAAACTAAATTCCAACGTTTAGTCCCGGTCCAGACTTGCAATTTTTGTTGCAGCAATTCTTGAATGTGTGTTAGAGTGTTGAAATAGAAATATATACTTTTTGTATTCCTTTCTCGCTATTTTGCACTAAAAAATAAAAAGTTGCTGCAACAAAAATTGCAAGTCCCGACCGGCACTTATATAGGGTCCGCCATCTAACGTTTTTTTCAACTAGTGCTTATTTTAGCTCATGTCTGATTTGACAGATAATTAGTTTTATCCTTCCGCTGAACGAGCCAACTGACCATACAATGCGTTTTCGCTTCGCTAAGTGGACCTGCGATCGACTTACAGAAGATGCCGATTTTGCCAAGAAAATCATATTTTCAGATGAAGCTCATTTTGATCTTGGCGGGTATGTAAACAAGCAAAATTGTCGCATTTGGGGCACAGAAAACCCGCACGCATACATTGAAAAGCCGACGCAACCAAAACGAGTCACTGTTTGGTGCGGATTTTGTTCCAGAGGCATAATTTTGAAAATGAGCAAGGAGTGGCCGTTACAGTCAATGGCGGTCGTTATCAGTCCATGTTGAACGAATTTTTGTTCACAAAAATTTAAGAACATTTGGTTTCAACAGGACGGCGCTACGGGCCACACAGCCGAAGCTTCAGTAGTTTTTTTTTTATAGCATTTTCAAAAAAAAAGTTATCTGGCGGACCCTATATATGTATGTACATACATACATACATATGTAGTTTGCAAACAAAAATTAATTTTCTTATTTTATTGTTGCTTTCAATACAACTTGTCGATAGAACGCTTTCTATAGACATCGTGGGCCAGGCCGTAAATTTAAATAATTGCATACAATTGTATTCACATACATACTCGTATTTACATATGTATGTATCTATGTAAAATAAAAAATACTTTTGGAAATAAATTTGTAAGCGGGACCTTGTAATTTGTTGCATAAAAATTCGAAAACCTGAAACTAACAGCAGACACAGTTTTTGAATTGTCATTATTAGAGGTGTGCACGTGAGCATTTTTTGACTTACGACACGCGCGCTCACGCAGAAAAATATTTTACTCACGCACTTTCACGCACGAATGATATTGAAAATTTTCACGAACAAAATATACTTAATCACGCACGAGTGGTTTACAACTTATCACGATCACGCACGCTCACGAAAAAGTATGTAATGCAATTTGTATTTTTTTTTTTTTGTTGAAAAATAGGTTTTTACAGCTACATATATATATATTAGTGATGCACGAATATTCGTATTCGTATTCAAATTGCGGAACATTCGGCCATTTTTAATGCGAATACGAAGCATTCGTACTCGTCAAATTCAGGCGAATACGAATACGAATATTTTTCCAAAAAAAAAAAAAAAAATAAATAAATGCATAAATCCTGAACTAAATTTAAATAAATGGATAAAATATTATTTGTGATTTGAACGGGCTAAGGTTCGTATTGCTTTTTAAGCCAAATTACATGTGATAATTATTAATGAACAAATAACAACAAAGTCTGTTGTAAATATTCTGACTAACAACACGTTCAACTATGTGTTGTTAGTTAGAATATTTACAACAGACTTTGTTGTTATTTGTTCATTAATAATTAATTTGGCTTAAAAAGCAATATGAACCTTAGCCCGTTCAAATCACAAATATAGAAACAAATGGAGTTCGAATAATAATTAAAATTAACTAAAATTAATAGCCATGGGCCTGTGGCAAAAATTAAAAAACAAAAAATATACTTAATAGTAACAAACCAAAAAAGTTTGTCTTAAGTAGAACAAAAAATAAGCAAATTAAGTAACATGTGTATAATTAGTAAAAAGAACAAAACGACAATGGTAAGACTGTTGTAAATATAGAGATGGTAAAATTGAGCTTACAATACAAAAAAGCTTTCAGCAAATTGAAATACGATGAATCAAAACAATTCACATATTCCATTTGCAATAATGCTAAGTATATAAAGCAGAAATCTACATCAACTGACACCACACACAGTGGACCAAAAACAAAAGAACGCTGATGATGAAGGTTTAGTGGCCTTCGAAAACGGCTGGCTGTTCCGTTCAACTATGTGTTGTTAGTCAGAATATTTATAACAGACTTTGTTGTTATTTGTTCATTAATAATTATCAGATGTAATTTGGCTTAAAAAGCAATACGAACCTTAGCCCGTTCAAATCACAAATATAGAAACAAATGGAGTTCGAATAATAATTAAAATTAACTAAGGATAAAATATTAGTTTGTGCGAATCCATTAAATTTTTTATAGAAATGTGTGCATTGTATGTATCACTTTCAAATGTTATTTATTAACGATCATTAAAATTTTGGGCAGTTTTTATTAACTTTAAAGTACGCCAACAGGAGTATGAAGTTCTTTTTCATAACAATCTTTTAATGTTTCATATTGCAGGCGTAAATAGAACCCCAATTTAATGTCAATAAATTGCACATGAAATATTCGTATTCGTATTCGCGAATATCGTTTCAAATATTCGTATTCGCATTCGTATTCGCGAATATCAAAAATTTACATTCGTTACATCACTAGTATGTATGTATGTACATATGTATGCACGTGCTTATGTAAAATTTACATTGCACAGTGGGGACTTTTACAAAGTAAATGGCAATAAATCTGGAACTTCTAAACTACTGATTGTATTTATATGAGCCTCCTAACATCCGTAGAGGAGGACTTATTCTTTACAACACATGTCATGGCAGCCTTCTGGCTTGAGCTGGACACAGTGGGCCAAAGTTGATTACCTGGTACTCAAAACTTCTGAAGCTTGTAACTTTTTTAAAAAGTATCCGATTCTTACCGGATAAAGCATTTTGACATAAACTTGAAATTCTTAATTTCCCAAGATCTGTTTCCGTATCTCTCATAAGATATTTTACTTCACCTTTTTTAGTATTTCGCCTATTACTTTTTAGTTCATTGTTGGATTTTAAGTTAAAAGACAGCATCAAATTTTTGACAAACTTTTAAATAAAAATAGGAAAAAAATTTATTAAAATATCCATTCGTGAAATCGGGAAAAGGCTAAAAAATCCAAATTTTAAAATTTCCCTGAAAAAGGCCATGTGTTTTTTTAAGTATCTTCATTATTTTCATTTTGGAAAAAACTTTGTTTAATACATTTTTAATTTTTTAATTACATAACGCTAAAGACAATGCATTAAGAATGTGCTTAGAGCCAATTATTTTGTATTTCGGACATGTGACCCTACATTCAACAATATCCTAAAATAGTAAATTTTAAAAATATTTTTTGTTTTTAAGCGGTTATAAAAAACTGTGACGGTAGATTTTGAAAGTTTCAACTATAAGATTTTATTATGTAGATAGTTTTAAACATTTTTAACTAAATTTAAAAGTGCCTTTTCATAAATGCGGATATACGCGCTGATTTTCTGAAAATTGTCGAAATATAGGGAAAATATAGTTGTGTACCATAAAAAAAAGTATATTAAAATAATTTAATTTTACTATGTTGGTATTTTTGAATTTCATATGAGCCAGTTTACTACGCCTAAAATATTATAACAATAGCCCAATTCACAATCTTGCGCAAGTGGTCCTGCATCGTAATGTGTGCAAAATGGTATAGTATATTGATACTCACCTATGGAGGAATTATATCTCGTGAGAGCGTGAGAATTCGTGCGTGATTATTAATAATAGCTCACGCACGATCACGCACGAGTAATTTATTTTTAAATCACGTTCACGCACTCACGCGTGATTAATTATAAATTTGATCACGATCATGCGTGAGTCACGCGTGATTCAAGCGTGACACGATAAAATCGCGACATTTGCACATCTCTAGTCATTATCATACACAAACGCTGAAGCACATACATACGAGTACACACATACATACATACGCTCTTATGCCAGCAAGTGTGTAAGTAAGAGAGGCAGTTCGGTGAGTTTTATTATATTAATGAAAACATGAAAAGTTAAATTTTTTTTTATTTCCATAAAAAGTAAATTTATACAAGTTGAGACTAGAATTGCTGATGCAATAATTTAAAATATTTGCTCAGATTGTCTTTTACATATTTTTCTTTCAAATAGAATTGTAAATACATGCATGTAAATTTTACATGCATGCAAACACCCAACATATGTATGAATCTATGTATGTACATATAGTGTCCTGCACAAGACTATTTATAAGAACTTTCAAGACATGAGAGATTTTTTCAAATGCTTTACTACAGCGAAATATTCTAAAAGAATCGCTAAGCAACACTGTTGACAAGTAATTTTTTTCGGTGGTTTGTCTTGCCAGTGTTGTTTATTTCGCTGTAGTAAAGCATTGGAAAAAATCTCTCGTCTTGAAAAGTCTTATAAATACTCTTGTGCAGGACACTAGTACATATGTATGTATGTTCTATACATAGGCGTAGCTAGGCCTTTCTGGGGGGGGCAATGCCCCCCCAGAATTGATTTTGCCCTCCCCCTCCCAAGATTTATTACAAATTCTTTTTAAAACATATTCTTTTGCCTGTAATATTAAAAATTTCTATTTTTTATTTATTCTAAAATTACTCATGAAAATCACCAGTAATTTTTATACAAACTTTTCGAATAATCGCTAAATATGCATACTTTTATTAGATAACAAATACCTAAAAAACTATAAGTTTACAGCACTTCAAAACATCACAAATAGTAAACTCCATGTGAATTTATAATGCATGTGTGTAGATATGTATGTGTGTATGTAGCTTTCAACAAATTCTTAATAAAATTGTATTAGTGTACGTAGTTAGTAGCAAGACAAGTTGTTTTAAGGTGTTCTTAAGATTTTCTACTGTCAAATTGTTTGTAACAATAGCCACCAATTTTTATTTAGAGTAAAATTAAAAAACTAGCGAAAAATTATGATCTGCAAATACCTTGTATATATTCATATACTATATATACTCGTACACACACATGTATGTATGCATATTTATGGTTCAATCCAGGGCTGCCAGATAAAATGATGGAAAAATCGCCGAAATCCCGATAAAATATAAAATAATCGTCATTTCATGTCCGAAAAATCGTCAGAAAATCGAACAAATCAAAATTTCCTCTTTAAACATGTATACATATGTTTTATTTTTATTAGAGAGCAAAACAAAACAATTCATGTTCATATACAACTTTGTTAGACTAGTGGAAAGCTTGTGAAAAATATTCCTAGGTCCAAATTTTGGTATCAGTACTTTTGATGACCGAAATTTTTGATAGGATATCAACTTACACAGGTCAATATATCGTTGGTCTCAAATGGAAAGGCCCTAATGCAAATAATTGTAACTTTACAGGAGAAGGTAAAACATAATAGAAAGTGTAATATTCAAAATATAACTTTTTTGTACAACTGCTTGTAAAAGCGCTATTTTTTACACTATTGCAATAAATTTTTGTGATGAGGTGTATTAGTGTGAAATTTATTGAAATCACTGAAAAACTCAACTATCGATGTATGCATGTATATATATATATGCACATAAAATTTTTTTCAATTGAACACGTATACATACATACTTGCATACAAACATATTTATATGTATGTTCATTCATCGCAACAATATAGTATTGATTCAGAACTCCAATATTGGAAGGGTAACTAAATAATAAATGGCAATTTTCTATTTTTATTTATGCACCAACAGATAAATTTTGTTAAATTAAATAATAAATTATTAAGAAATGAAATCATAAATGATGAATGAAATCATTTCTTGCTTGTATCTTTTCAAAATATTGTATTCAAATATAGTATATACATAAATAATTTTTCCATATGAGCATATAAACTTGTTGGAAACGAATATTAATTTTATTATTATTTAGTTTATTATTATTAGATTATTATTATTATTATTTAGTTTTTTTCTAATACATACTTTACTTTTTGTCTATATATTGTTTTTGTTTTGAATGTTTTGTTTTTTTTTTAGTTTTAATTATAACTTAATTTTTGTTATTGAAACTGGGCTGTTTAACTTAAATAAAAAAAATTGTTAAATAAAAAAAATCTGTATAAAATTTTTTAAACGCACTAATAATCCCAAACCAATATTTTACTTATTAATATTTTACTTATTAAGTAAAATATATTTTTTTAATTTCCAATTTCAATGTATTTTTAATAAAAAATATATATTTAACTTAATAAGTAAAATATTAATTTGGGATTATTAGTGCGTTTAAAAAATTTTAAGATTAAATTTTAACAATTCCCATAAAAAACACTAATTAAAAAAAATTGTGTTTGTCCCCCCCCCAGAGAAAATGTCTAGCTACGCCAATGGTTGCATATATACATATGTAATCTGGACAATAGAATTATATAAAAAAAATCAGTTGGAAGGAAAATTTGTGAAATTTTATTTTAATGAGCAGCTTAATTTTGCTCTTCGATTTATTTTTTATTTTTGCAGCCGTACACATCGATTCATCTTACGTATCGTTACCTTAATATAGAAAGGCCCTAACTAATTTCTTTTTTTTAATCGAGATTTTTGCATTTTTCGATACATTAGATGTTCTTCTATCGAAATATACAAAAAACTGGATTTCAACAAAATAAGGAGTTAGAGCCTTTCTATATTAAGGCAACCATACGTACATACATAAGACATATATCATATATTTGTATGTAAGTATGTGTAAGCGTGTAGAGAGTGTATTTTTATAGTGTACTGTTTATTAGTCATAAGAGAAGATAACAGATTTAACAAATAAACATAGTAGAAAATTGATGCAATACGAGAAAATATATGTAATAAAAATGAGGGTAAATTTAAAAAATAAGTGATTTTAAACGTAAATAGAGAAATTGAAAAAAAAAATCAGTTTAAAAATTGTTATTTATTTAAAAGTGCCGTATGGGACAAGCCCCCTCATTCATGTTAATACTAAAGCTGCTGAATACCTATTATGAATATGTGGATTTTATGTATGAGTCATGGTTTAAAATATGTATGTACATATGTATGTATACATATGTACATTAGGGTGGGTCAAATTGTTCGGGATCAGATAGTTTAACAAAGATTACGAATAGCAGAAATGGTATTAACGGAAAATTTTTCTCGAGAAAGCTGTATTTATTTTTTTTTTTTACCTTCACATATTGTTTCTGCGTGCTTTTGTTATTGTTTTCAGTAAATATTCTTATCATTTACCCAGTAAAAAAAGAGATTCCAAGGAAGTCAATAAGATCGTGAATTTGTGATCCGGAAGTAGTGCAAATTTGCATAATTTCTTATAATTTTTACATAGGGTTGCCATTGCAAGAAGTTCTCTTTTTTATAAATATTCAGTGATTCCGAAGATATATTCATGATGTTGAGTAAATATGATTTTTCGTATTTTTTATAAATAAAAATTTAATACTTCGTGACATGGATTTCATTTTGTTAAAAAATCGACATACAGCTGTTGACAACTAATTAGAAACGATTTGAAATTTTCATAAAAAGCTATGGTTTTTATTATTTTCTAGTAGAATTTACTATATTTTTTATTCAATACATTAAATGTTTAGCAAACTAACAAAAACAAATTAAAAACCTCTTCTATATGAATATATTTTAGAAATAAATAAAATTTTCTTTAAAACGCTGTGACACATAATTAGAAACGATGTTAACGTTGCACATAAAAAATTACTAGGTTTTCTAATTTTTAGTACTATGTTGCAAAACATTTTTATTTCATCACTGCCTCACACCAACTGCGCCTTCATGTGATGAGATGCTGACATCGGTCCACTAGTATTGCATACCACGCTCGCTTTACTTCCTCGAAAAGTTGTTTCATATTTTTAATACTATTAAGCCTCACGGCGTTTTCTACATCACCCCACATATGCTCGATTGGGATTTAATCCAGACTAGATGAAAGTTAATCTGAAACATTGAGAGAATTGTCCGCAAAAGTTTATTTCTTTACTTTTGCCGTGCGGTACAGATCGTTATCCTGCTGGAATTGCCATACAATGCGCTATTTCTCCTCAACCCATGGCATCATTGAATCATTTAATATTAAAACTTGTTTTTCTTTGTTTAAAATTCTACCAATTCTATGGATTGGACCAATAGAATTCCAGAAAAATCATCCCCATACCATAATTGATCCTCCATCATGTTTCACTATGGATGAAATGGAGCGAGGATTAAATTCCTTGATAATAGGCCGTCTAACATATTTTCGGCCGGCAGAAACAAGGCGATTTATCTTTGTTTCATCACGCCAAAGGACATATTTCCACTGATTTGCGGTCCAATTTCAATGAGACTTAGCAAAGTCTACACAGTGTTTCCTTTGGATCCTACTTAGAAGTGGCTTCTTGCCTGCCATGTATTCCAGCTTCTACCAAACGACGTGTAAATGGTTCGCTTGGATATTAGAATGTTAAATTAGACTGAATATCCCGTTGAATATCAGTAGATGTCTTTGTTGGGTAGTTTTTAGATACAAGACTTATTCTTCGCTCGGTATACTCCGACATTTTCTTTTTATTTTTTCTTAGCGGAACGTTAAGGATGGTGTCATATTTTTAGGGTTCCGTACACCAAAGGTGAAAAGGTACCCTATTGTTTTCCCTACGCTGTCCGTCTGTCCGTCACACGGTACTTTCTCAGGAACCGTAAGAGCTACGGACCTGAAATTTGGACACAGTATGTAGAACCTTGGCCGCTACAACAACAAATATATGAGAATTAAAAATTAAAGGGTGTTCCAAAACGAGCAACGAAAAATGTTAAAATCCCATGTAATATACATACAATTGTATGAACATATCGCTCATTTACTTCAATAGTGGCACAACTCAAAAAAACCAGTTTTGCAGAAAACGCGTTTTAAGTTTTTAATTTGCATACAACTCAATGGAGAAATGAAAAAAAATTCTTCTCTCAGGAGGTGATGGTACGAGCTATTTATATGAAATTTTTACACAAGATAAAATACAAAATGCCTTTCTGCATTATTAACTCAAAAAACTCATTTTTTGAGTTATGTCACTATTGAAGCAAATGAGCGATATGTATATTGAAACTTGAAATTTGTAAAATTAGTGCATTTTTATACAGACTACAACAATTAACACTAAAATTTAAAAAAATTAAAATTAAAGGGTCCATCAGTTAATGCAATTTTGACTATGTAATTTTGACAATTTGCTATATCTTGGAAACCGTAAGAGGCAAACACTTGAAATTTTCAAAAACGGTAAAACTAAAAAAACCGAAAATTATAAAATCGCCAAACCAAAAAAAAAAAAACGCCAAAAATCGAAAAAAATCGCCAAAACGCGAAAATGTCGCCAAAACTAAAAAAAAATTCAAATAAAAAAAAATCGCAAAAATGAAAAAAATCGCCAAAAATAAAAAAAATCACCAAAATGAAAAAACGCCAAAAACCGAAAAAATCGCCAAAACAAGAAAATAAAGTGTCAAAACTAAAAAAAAAGAGCCAAAACTTAAAAACATCGCCAAAGCCAAAAAAACGCAAAAACCGCCAAAACAAAAAACCCAAAAGACCCCAAAAACGAAAAAAAATGCCAAAACTATATATTATATAGGATGAAGTTTGTATTAAATTACATATCTAGTGTTCGTACGGAACCCTTCGTGTGCGAGTCAGAGTCGCACTTTACTGAATTTATTGATATATTTTATAGCATTAAAAACCATTTTGTTGGAACACTTGAGATGTCTGCTATTTCTCTAAAAGACTTTCCAGATTTGTAAAACCCACAAATATCGCTCCGTTGTGCAAAAGTGAAGGTCTTGACTTTACAACATTAAAAATATAGTTTTAAATTATAATTTAATCTCATTTAGAAAAATGCATTTAACGATAACACAATATCCTTGATCAAAAAATAATTTGCATAAAAGATTTGTGTTGAGAGATGTTCGTTTCTAATTATGTGCCACAGCCTTTTAAAGAAAATTTTGTTTCTTTCTAAAATATATTTATATAGAAGAGGTTTTTAATTTGTTTTTGTTAGATTACTAAATATTTAATGTATTGAGTGAAAAATATAGTAAATTCTACGAGAAAATAATAAAAACCATAGCTTTTTATGAAGATTTCAAATCGTTTCTAATAAGTTGTCTACAGCTGTATGTACATGTATCTTAAGTAACTACAAATGATATCCAGTTTTGCATAAGTTAAATAGCTTCTTAATTAATTATCTGGATGTTGCTATTAATCGATCCCTGAAACGTTAAAAATACTCATATTGATATTTTAGAATAAAGAAGTAGTGCCAGGGTAATTACTTTGAGCTTTTTTCACTGGATAGGTATAACCGATCGATTGTAAACTCATTATCCGCCAATAACCAAACCAACCGCAACAGCAAACCAACGTTAAGAATTAAAACATGTTTGAAAATGCGATTTCTCTGTCTGTCTTACTGCATTAAATGCATACTGCCATACTTATGATGTTGTTTAGAATTTAATATGTAAAAAACTTGCATAGGTATGTGCCCACCTACTTGTTTTTAAATTTAACCGACAGAACGCAATTTCAAACAGGTATGTTATAAAATTATGAACAAATGGATATATGGATATGTATAAACATATGTACATACGCGTATATGAGTTTGTATATGGACATGTTGGCGAATAATAAAATCGTTTAAAAGTGTTAATAAAGTACATATGTATGTGGTATTGAAGCACGAAAATGATCATATGTATAAACACAGAAGAACGCTGATGATGAAGGTTTAGTGGCCTTCGAAAACGGCTAGCTGTTCCGTTCAACTATGTGTTGTCAGAATATTTACAACTAACTTTGGTGTTATTTGTTCATTAATAATTATCTCATGCAATTTGGCTTAAAAAGCGATACGAACTTTAGGGCCATTTTCACAACTTGCCTTTAGCTAAAGGCAGGATTTTGTCTGCCCTATAAATGGCTTTGAATTATAACACCTTCATTTATTATTTTTTTTTATCAATTAAATATTATTATTGTTGATAATAATAACAATAAAAAATTTTAGTTGTAGTAATGCAAAGATTTTTATCGAGCAGACAAAATCCTACCTTTAACTAAAGGCAAGTTGTGAAAATTGCCCTTAGCCTATTCAAATCATAAATATAGAAACAAATGAAGTTCGAAAAATAATAATTAAATTAATGAAACGTCTTTAGATTTGACGAAAAGCAAAAAAAAAGAAACAATCATTCAACAATAATTCCTCAAATATCTGCATATGCATGTACATACATACATAAAAATGTACTATAACAAAGGGGCCCGTCTCTTGATTACTTAATTACAACATATCCTAGCAGAAAATAAAAAGAACATTTAATGACACAACATACAACATATTCACCCTTATTCCAGTTGTCGTCGTCAACGTCGCCGTCATTTTAGTGTCAACATCACTTGGTTTCAAGGTCATCATCAGTTCAATAACAATTTTGCATTCTATAGTCTCAACGTCTATTTATTGTTTATGTCAATATATCAAAAACACAAGGTTCAGTTGTTTCTGAAGCTGCAGGAGATCTGCCATTGCTTCCTCTAACGGGTTTAAAATAAACTGCTGAATAATTCCTCCACCCGTTGCATGACATACAGATTTTCTTTTGTATCCGACTGAGCGACGCAAAGAAAGGTATTGTGTTCATCAGCCTATGTATGTATATACGTATGAACATCAAGGCTGTTCAAAATGGCACCAGAGTGCCGAACATCAATCGGCTTCTTATAGTGTTTTCACACTAACACGTTAAAACCAACTGTTAAAATAAGAATAAGAATAGATACGAATTGATACATTTTCAACTTAAAAATTGATGTAGCCGCAACAATAATAAAAAAGATTGCGTAAAAAAATTATCTTCTGGACGGAAAACAACGAAAACATTTTCATTGTCCTCTGGGAAGTGAAAATCGTATATCGTATAGTCGTTAAACTACCTACATATATACCAAAATGAGTATCAGCCAAAATCATCTTTAGGTTTCTCTTATGATTTTTCATTTCCCAGTCGGGTTTTTTGATTTATACAATCTTTTGTGAAATAGCAAATGAATAATTATGAATATGTGGTCATGATCGTATTACAAAATATCAAAGTTTTCTTTTACAAAAAATTTACTCATCACCACGTCATAGTCTATACTAAATTAGAAATAAAAAACCGTGTTGACCGCGGGTCAATTTGGCAGAAAAACCTTCCCCACTTAATGTACTCGTAATTTCTAAAAACTCACAGACAATTTTTTTGTATTGGAAAAAGTTCGAAATTGTTATACAGTGTTGTTGCATCCGACAACAAATGAATTTGCTTGTAAATTAAAAAGTATTGTTTAAAATTATTTAAAACTTATATATTTTAATAATCCTAATATTTTAATTACACTAAAAAAATATACAGGCCAAATTTGAAATCGTTTGGTGCGGGAACTTTTTTGGAAACAATGAAAAAGTAAGATTGAATAATGAATAAAATCGCTATTTTTGAACATACACATGTACGTGAGAAAATTTTAAGGAAAAATGCATTTTGTTTTATCAAATCATAATCAATCAAGAAGTCTTATTTTGAATTTTTTGGTTGTTACGGCTTTTTCGATTTTAGTTGCCAATATGTTTTGTTCATTGGTATTTCATTTTCAGTCAAAGCAAAATAACTTTCTGGGATGCGTTCACACGTGTAACGCTCGAAGTGTCAAAAAAAATAGTTTTAAGCAGTTGGAAACCTTGAGGAATTACGTATAACTAAGTAGTAGGGCATTCAATTGGTTAGCCGTTAATCGGGTAACCCATTAATTCGATTAATTTAAAATTTGCTATTTTCGAATAACGGTTAAACCGATTAATTTCGACCGATTAACTGATATTTTTATAGTATTTGAATATGTTTTTTATGAAACAAATAATTGTTCCTTCTCATAAACAAAATATATGAGTCGCAGAACAAAACGTGCTTTTTTCATTTGTTTTAGAAAATGTTTTATTGATGTATTTGCATTAATTTGGTTAAGTTCTATTAGAAAAAATCTTATTTGAATATTATTTCTTCCCTTCTCATAGAAAAATTTGATCTTTAAAAAATTGCTGCAGAACAAAACGCGTTATTTTTCTTTTATTTTAACAAAACGTAGTTTTTTTTATAACAATTTATTTATGTTTGTTTCATTATAACTAGAGATGAGAAAATGTCGTGATTTTTTCAAATCACGTATGATTGTCGCTTGAGCGACCGTGCGTAATCACTCACGCGCACATCTCTATTTATAACAGTAGTTTTCGCGGAATGACTTATTTCATATAAATAAAAATAATAATAATCAATAGTTTGATTATTATTTGGTATTTAAAAGTTATTAGATTATAACATAAGGGCCTAAAAAATATAGTTTAAAGATGGAAGATAAATACTGGAACACGAAAGAAGTATAAATTAAAAAAAAAAATCTCAACAGTGGTAAATATGTATATCGAATTATTATTATTAAAGATTTCGTTTTAAATGTGTAAATATATTTCGAATATACGATATTTCCATATTAAAACTTTATGCATTTTATTTTAAACAAAACGTAAATTTTTTGGTTTTATTTTAACAAAACGTGCTATTTGCATATTAAAAGTCCATTAATTTTATAATAAGGAAGAAACTTGTTATATATTCTGGGTTTGTTCTATGAAATAATCGGGTGGAAAAAATAATCTTTGATTTTCCAACATTTTGAAATAATCGAAAAGGCACGTTTTGTTCTGCGACTCCCCATATGTGTTGTGTAGCAAAAGAGATTGAGTTAGAGAGTGCTAAAGCTGACCATCTCAGACAAGCTAATCGCTTCGCGAGTTGTGTTTGTGTTTGTTTGTGATTGAACCAAAACCTCGATTAGTTAATCGAGCGATTCACCGATTAAAACAAAAACCCGTTTAATTGAATACCCTACTAAGTAGGTAGCATTAAGACTTAAGCAATTGGGTTTTTTTAAAAGCTCGTTATGGTAAGGCTTGAAGGCAAATGCCTTCATGTGTATGTGTATACATATCTATGTATTTATAGAGGTATGTATATACAAAAGTAAGTTTTAATTTCAAGCACGTTTAGCGAGGAGTCACTGTTATTTGAAATATATTTTTGCCTGTTGCTAAGCAAAGTTGAAGTTATTTTTTATAAGCCAATTTATGCTCACATATGTACATATCGGTCATTTGCTTCAATAGTGGCATAACTCAAAAAATTAGTTTTTCGAGTTAATAATACAGAAAGATGCGGCATTTTGTATTTTATCTTGTGTAAAAATTTCATATAAATAGCTTGTACCATCATCTCCTGAGAGAAAAATTTTTTTTCATTTCTCCATGGAGTTGTATGCAAATTAAAAACTTAAAACGCGTTTTCTGCAAAACTGGGTTTTTTGAGTTGTGCCACTATTGAAGTAAATGAGCGATATGTATGTATGTATGTATGTATAAATGAGATACAAATACGAACGAAATGCAAATAATAAAAGCAAAATATCAAATTCCTTGATCTTAAATAAACAAGAACATAAAATATTCTAGAAGCAAAATATGTAGATAAGAGAGTCTACACTTTGCAGGGATGGCAAAATAAATATACATACATACCTAGTACATTTAAAAAATTCAGATATTTTTTAATTGCATTTTCTCGAAACTAACAAGGAATTAAAAAAATGAAGCTAAACAAAATATATAAATATATATAAATTATATATTATATAAATACATACATATGTACATATGTATATGCGTATGATGTTAAATTATTCATACATATTTAATTAAGAATAAATAGATAGGGGAAATACCAAAACCAAACGATTATTAAATTGTTTTTTTTTTTTGTTTGTTTTGAATAGAGGCATTGAAGAATAATTTTGCTTTAATAAAATTTTACATTAAAAAAAAAGATTGCACCAATACTTTACATACCATGCTCATCATATCTCGGAATATAATGGTGAAATCTTCCAGCACATCACCAGCCATGGCCATTTGATGAATATTGTAGTATTCCCTAGACATACTATTGTGCATATCATTATTTCGCAACATTATGTCATACGATTTGCATATAATTGATATTTATTAAATTATTTATTTTACTCTTTGTTGTAAACTATTTTAATTATCTTAAAAAAATAACAATTCTATTTTTTAATCACAGTTCGTTAAATTTAAGTCTTTAAAATTTCAATTTGAAATTTGTGTTTGATATTATTTTTTATTACACTTTCACTTGTTGCTTTTTTTAACAAATGCAGTAGTATTAAAAAAATGTATAAACACTTGCTTTAATTATTGCAATAATAACTTCAAAACCTTTTTTGTATTTTTGAAAGAGAGGAGAAGGTCTTTTGGAAACAAAAATTCAAACAAGTTAAACTGAATTTTTTTCTCAAAAGTTTCCCAAAAAAAGGTATTTTCTCTTAAAATTCCGCTTTATTGTAAGCCAAAAACACACGTCTGCTACACATGCCAGTTGAAGTGAGACTAATGTCAGCTGGTTTTCTTTCGTTCAAACATATTATTATTGAACATGTTGAATAAAATAATTTTTTTTTTTTTTTAATTTTTGTGCTTGTTTTTACTGGCACAAAGTACAAAAAATTAGAAAACAAAAGCAACTAGTGACGCTCTACATACACTCTCTTAACCAAAAACAAAATCACAGTCAGACAGACACTCCCACTTGACCTACGATTCAAAACAAATGAATAAACACTTTTTGAACAAAATATGTACATATTTAAAAATCTAAAAAAAAAAATTATGTATGACACACACAATGTATGTATGTCTCGTATGTACTATGCATGGTATAAAAATACAAGATACATACTTCCATTCTCTCATTTTTAACCCACTATCAATAAAGTTTGTAGTTTGTGTTTCTGTATGTCTATACAAGTCCGTGTACAGAACAAACGGCTGGACCGGTTTTAATTTATTTTTTTTTTTAAGATTCAAGAAATACGAAAATATGCAAAGAAGGAAATACGATAATATGCAAAAACTACAAAAATATACCTTTTTTAGACACGGTCCAGCTCACAAACGGTCATCTCTAGACCCTCAAATATTTTGAGAGGTCCCATTAAAAATATCGATCTTTAATTTGAGAGGGGGTAACAAAATGAGTTTTTTGAGTTAATAGTGCAGAAAGATGCGGCATTTCGTATTTTATCTTGTGTAAAAATTTCATATAAATATATTGTACCATCACCTCCTGAGAGAAGAATTTTTTTTCATTTCTCCTGAGTTGTATGCAAGTTGAAAACTTAAAACGCGTTTTCTGCAAAACTGGTTTTTTTGAGTTATGCCACTATTGAAGTAAATGTGCGATATGTACTTACATACACAATGTATGTACATCTTAAAAAATTTTTATTTCCAATCTAAAATCGCGAATAAATATTTATAAAAGAATCTCATGGTCAAGTGGGTAAGACATTACAGTTGTCGTTAAAAACTCCTTCTTCGTATTTAGTCGTTTCCCTTTCAAACAAAAGAGGTTTCTTCAATTCGTTTAACGTTCAAAGTTCTATAAGATTGATTTCTTATCAGTTTTATTCAATTCGAACATGTACATACATATGCATACTACATGTGCATGTACGAATGTACTATACTACGTTTATACGCGCACTACATATTTGCAAATAAAAATATTTGCAAATAAGTTAACTCACTGTACAAAAACTTGGTATCAATTTTATAGAAAACTCACTAATGTTTACAAAACTAATAGTGTAAATTTATAAAGTAACAAATATATAATTACATAGTTGTTTTTGTTGCCATTATTTTCTTCTATCAATGTTTTATTTATGGCATATTTCCCAACTGCGAAAGAAAACTTTCGACTTACAATTTGTATTCAAAATAACAATAAAATACGAAAATTTGCTTTTGTTTTCAACATAAATTGTAAGTCGAAAGTTTTCTTTCGCAGTTGGGAAATATGCCATTATTGTTTTTCATTAGCAACCTTAAGCATTTTATTTGCAAATAGTACGTTAATCGTGAATAAATTTCTGGGTTAGTAAGTCGCAATAAAACAATTATATGGCAACAATTTAGTTTTATTTGCAAAAAAAGTCTTGCGTATAAACGTAGTATACGTAATCAATTTTAACACCATTTAGAAATTGCGCATACGTGTACATACAGTCTTGGGTAAAACTAAAGCACCCCTTTGGATAGATTTCTTTTACTTATATATGCAAGTTCAAGTTCAAAAATCTCAATACACTCACACTCTTTCACTAACACAATCACATTTTTCGTACTTACAGCTCAACTTAGAGACTATTCACATATTACGAGACGCTATTTTCGGATTTTTTTTTTCATACTCCCTTCGCAAGACTTTTTTTTCAAAATTTTAAGTATAATTTATCTAATCCGTAACAAATCTTTACAAGCAACTTGCATGATTTTCGACTATTTCTTCAACTTTTCGTGGATAATGTAGGGTTTTAAAAGATTAAAACTTATCAGAATTTAAATGGACAAATTCCGAATTTATTATTTTACTTATTCAGTAAAATATTTTTTTATTAAAAATACATTGAATACATTGCTAATGCAGATCATCAGAGAACCTTTACCCAAAAACAAACAACTGAGATATTAAGTTGAACTTCCATTTAAACAAAAGAGAAGTTCAACTAATATCAAAGTTGAGACACGAACTCAATAATCAACATGTTTTTTATTATCTTACTTTACCATTGCTACATTGGCTGACTTTTTTCGGCTTGAATTGTAGTTGTAAGAAGTGTGTAAAGAAAATGAATGTAAAAAAACTACAACAGTTATTCATTGCTTTAGCAAGAATAGAGTGTTGACACACTCTATATTTTTTGACTGACTGATTCAGTAAAATACTTTTATTTAAAAATAGAGTGAAAATGAGGGGTTAGTTGGATCCTATGCGCACTTCACTGTTGCTAATGCAGATCATACAAAAATTAAGGATCCCTTAATGATTTTATATAAATATTATTGAAAATATGAGCGCTCCTAATGTTGGATAGCTGTTCTTTTACAATGTTATTACACAATTTTTTAGAAGTGTTTCAAAGGTTTCAATTTAAGTTTACAGTTAAATTTTGTGAAAATTTCAGTCATGGCTAGAAACCCTTACTACAGTGAATTTAAAAATGATTTAAAAAATTTCTGTTTTTAAACAAATGTTAAACTTGATTTTAAAAATGGTTTCTCTCGTCACGAAACTGAAGAAAGTTTTAGTTTAGTCATGGTTTGAAATAATTACAAGTAGAAATTAGTGAGAGGACAATTGGAAGAAGGGCAGTAGAGGCTGTCTTACTTAGCAGGATACTGGCTCGCAACCCTTTTATATCATCAAAAACCCATATTATAATTTGCTAACGCATATCTCAACTGGATAAATGGAAAACAGTATTATTTTCTGATGAATCGAATCTAATCTAATCTAGAAAGACCTAAAGGACAGAGGGCGGAGTGTTCTAGTTCTGGTCAATACTGTACATGCGTGCATATGTATTTTCGGTACGAACTTCGGAAACATTTGTTATTACAAATGGCATACAAATAATTAGATAAATCTACGCACAATTTGAAACCAATAACGAGCAATTCCCTTCGAGCTGAAGACCTATAAATATTATAACAAAAAGTCATTTTGAATTTGTTACGAACTGAAGACCTATAAATATTACAAAAAAAAATAATTACATCCTCCCAAAACAAAAACGTTGCACTTTTTATTATATTGACGGTATTCATTGTTTGATGCAAACGTTATTGGTTAGTGAAAATGTTAAGTTACGATGTTTTGCATTTACACTTACGCAAGACCATTTACATCAAACACCGAATACCGTCATTATTTTTATATACCAGAAAATAAACTTGTTTACCAACTTATATCCATCCCATTTATGACGCAAATTCAAACTTTGAAACTTAAGTTTATTTTTAATAAGGTTAATACTGCAAATATTTAGAAAAGCCCTTTTCTAGTTCAACAATATGTTTAATTAGTTACAAAAATTGTAGACTTATGACTAGGGAAAGGATTTTCATGCATTTAATATCATGTTTTATGTACATAAAATATGCCGTGAAAATATATACAAATGTGTATTTAAAACTAATAAAAATATGCATTTATCAACTTTTTTTTAACATTTAATAACATTAAAAGACTTGAAAAAATCACCTTTATAGCTTTCTTAACAAACATTTTGTCATTAAGAACTTAAAAAACATAAAAGCTCTGCTTCAATGCCTTCTTAATAAATATTTTGTCAAATCATATGGAATACAAAATAAAGTTCAGTCGAACTTTTATTTACGTACATGACTGAATAAATGTTTTTTTTAATTGTCAAAGATAAATCTTTGACGATTTTTTCTGAAAAAATTTTATGTAATAAAAATGAACGTTGCTGCTATTTCGTCTGTGAAATATTCAGTTTTTAAATTTCGTTCTTAGAACTATAAACAATTGATCCAATTTGTTGCATACATTTTAAGTCCATAATTTTTTTGTATGGCTATTTCTAATTTATTTTTTATCTCTTCACTTATTCTGCCTTTCAGAGCACACTTTTTTTACCGAATCTTTAAATTATTTAACTTGAGGTGTTAAAGTAACGAAACATTCTAATTGGCCTATAGTGTGATCAAGAAAGCAATACTATGTGTGGCCAAATGTCAATTAGGCAGAAGGCTGTCGGATACTATATTTCTATTAATAAAATTAAAAAAAAATTTTAGAGTAAAAAAAAACTTGCATCCATATGCAATTAATAACGTGTGCTTCAAGTGTACGTTAAAACCAGTTTTTGTATGGAAATTTTGTTTTAACGTACACTTCAAGCACACATTATTTTTTTGTATGTGGGGGAAATTGTTTGACTTTTAGAATTAGATTTATAATATGAAAAAAACTAAAAAATTTATTAAAAATATACATTTATAGTAAAATATGCAAAAATATGCACTAACAAATCGATGCCATTTTGACACAAATTTGTTGATTCCCAAAGATATTTTATTTACGTTGATCTATGACCAACGACAGAAAACATGTATTCACATGAAAATCCTTTCCCTACTTATGACTTATAAAGTCTAGTAGTGGACTTAACTCAAAATGTCAGTTTGGTCGGTTAGTTAAAACAACGACGATATGTAATATAGCCCTTTTAGTGTCGGGGACCCATGATCACAAACATATGTACATATGTATGGTAATGTTAGGTTTTTTTTTTTTTTGAATGATCGATTTTATTGCATATTTTTATTAATTTTAAAATATTTCTTTAATCGAAAACATCTTATTCAAATCAAAACAAATATTTTTCAATCACTAAATTTATTCACATCAGTTTTTTTCTTGTTGGAAAAATGTAAACTTTTTGGAAAAATTTAATTTTGTTACAACAAACACAGGAAAAACAATTCCACCTAAAGTTGAGTTTTTAAATTCTATATTCAAAACACGTCAACTCAAAAAAGCTAACTTTTCAGTAGAGCGAAAAAACTAGTTAATTCGCTCATTATTGTAAAAATAAATGATGTCCCTGCTATAATATGTTTATTAATTTATAGGTCTGCAAAAATATTTTATGTATTTTGCACTGGTTTGCGTATTCTTATGAGATAGCATATTTTAGCCGATCAAAAAACAAATATTTTTTTAGAGTTTGCATATTTTGTCGGAAAAAATATAAAGGTATTCATTTCAGTTTTTTTTTTTGTTGGAAATTTTTTTTTTAAATTTAACTTTTGGTGGAATTTTTTTCCTGTGTTTGTTGTAACAAAATTAAATTTTTCAAACAAGAAAAAAACTGATGTGAATACATTTAATACCTTTTATATGATTTTTTTGAATATATTTATTTTTTAATCAATTTGTGAAATCTTTTACTCAATACTAGATATAAGACTTGAAAAACTGCAAGAAAAAACTTAAAGTACCACAAAAAAATAACTTATCTTTGACTGAAAGCCTCTTCCATCTCGAGGTGGTCAGCTTTAGCACTCTCTAACTCACTCTCTAGTGTAGCAGGGTCACTCCAAGTTATCAATTTCGAAAGCCTATGTCATTGACTATAATAATCGGTCCATACATAATGTTTCTATTCGATTAAAAGTTTAAAACTTATACATATATTACCAATTTTTTTTATCGGACCATATCTCAAAAACTAGACATATGATATCAAAATCCTTACAAGATCCGTGTTCAGCATGGCAAATGAAATCAGATATGAGGAAGATTTATAATAAATTACTAATTTTTTAAAAATATTGGAAATTTAAATGAGAGTTAGCATTTATTTTCACCAAAAAAATTAAACTTTGAGATAGCAGAATAAGAAATATTTATATAAAAAAGGGAAAAATCATTTTTTTGATTCGAAATTTATACTACAGATGAATATTATTGCATGGGGGAGCTATACATACACATAGCCCAGAAAGTCTGCGTTCACTTTAAAAATATTTCAAATGTTTAATTGAGATTAAATTTATTTTCACATAAATCTTTCATAAAACCTATAACAAAATATACATTTCTTTTGCCAATTTTCATATAGCGGAATTTAATGTTGGGTGCATTCATAAGACGTAGCTGTTGCGACACCGTTGAGCGTTTGTCTTAGAAACGCATAGTTGAGTAATTCCGCTCCACTCAACAGTTGAGTAATTTTCCATCATAAAATTTTTTCGCTACCTATAGTCAACGTGTTGTGCTCAGCCTAAACAGCTGCTCGAATAGAGTTATGCCTGTTATATGCTTTGTTAGGTGGAAGGAGCAAGTATTTGTTAAATTTTATATTACAAATGCGATGAAGTAACAAAATAAAGATATAAAATTAAATTATATCCATCAAGCCGTTTCTAAGACGTAACTGTTGGGGCCAACAGTTGCCAACAGTTTCACAACTGTTGTGCTCAACTGCTACGTCTTATGAATGCGCCCGTTGTAAGTATACAAATATACCAAAAAGTCTACGTTCAATTGCAATTCAAGGAATAAGGGATACAGTTTTTATCAAAGAAAACCTTAATTTAATATTTTGTTGGATATGCACGCTGCTTTAATACTTCATTTAGTCTATTTTTGTGCTTCCTCAGCTGCCATTTGGGCCCACTCTGTCTGCATAACACTTCGAAAAGCTCTTTTGCTTATTATGACGTGCTGACGGAATTGTTTTCTATAAAAATCCCAGAAGTGCTCAGTGGGATTTCGATCAGGTGATTGTACAATAGCCAAAGTCTAACAAACGCCGCTGTGTGCTTTGGGCCGTTGTCCTGTTGAAATTAAAATGTAGATGTCAAAAAATTTCTTTTTAAAATTTTTAAATATGACCATTTATCAATAAACTCCACCTAATCTACGACTACAGCCGCCATATAACCCCACACCATAATTCCATCACCTCCGTGTTTAACTGTAGCAACCAGATTTCGCTCCTCAAGAGCAGACCTTGACTATTTGACGACCTTTTATGCCAAAAATACAAAATTTACTATCATCCAAAAATTTTCTGTGTCTCCAAAACTAAGTAGGCCGATTTATATAGGCGTGAGCAAATTGGGGGGTTATTATGTAATCCGAATCGAACGGAAATGTGTTCGAATTTTAATGTCAATAACATACAAATTCGAACATTTTCCGTTTCGAATCGAATTACATAATAACCCCCCTGGATACGCTTTTGAATGTTCACATTAGAAATGTATGGTTTTTTACGGGCAACGCTACCATCTGCACCAACTTTCTTATTGAAGAACTGACCGACGTGTTCAATAATATTTTTGGAAGTAATACGGGGATTGTTTTTTTCTTCATATTAACTATTTTGCGTTTTTTCGTACATATAATCTGCCTTATCGTAGTTGGCGTATTTCAAATACGACTGCGACTGTTTGGTAATAGATTAAAGAAAACTTCAACAGTTTTTCTTCAATCTATTACCAAACAGTCGTAGTCGTATTTGAAATACGCCAACCGCGATAAGGCAGCATATTTTTGGGCGTCCGGATAGTAGAAGCTAATATACCTGCATTTTTGACATTATATATGACGCGTTCGACGGACGAATATGTTCTCCCAATAGTTTTACTAATTTTTGGGAAGCTATTACCTTCTTTCTGCCTTTTTTCATTATTTTTCTTTCCAAAAAACTGACTTCTTTACCTTTGGCTTCCATATTCGAAAATAGATATTTACTTGTAAACAAAATGTACCTATAATCTCATCAAACGACTATTTAAATTATAAAAAAAATAAAGAAAAGCAAAAATGGATCCAAAAATTCTTAAAATGTAACAGCATAGTTAAAATAACCAAAGAGAACGCAGACTTTTTGGTGCCCAGATTTACGTATTGTTAAACATAATTCCAGTTATAGGAAAACTGAAGAGATGAATTTAGTTTTAGTTTTTGGTTTTTTAGCTACAATTTAAAAGTAGAAAATACATACAAAAACATTTCTGTTAACTACATTTTAGTGTTATTTTTAAATCCGTAAAAAAATTTAACGTGAACGCAGACTTTGTGGGCTATGTGTACGTATACGTCAATACATTCCTTTTTCTCGTAATTGGTGACTTCGTGTGTGATCTATTTTTGCAAATTATTTCAGTTTGTATCATAAAACCTTGTATATCATGAGAATAATGTTATTTAAAAAAAATAACATTGAAAATCAAAATTTCGTCTGTTTGCGTTCAAACCAGACTAGAATAAAATGTAATTGAAAACTTTCAATTACAATTACACAAATTTTTCAATTAATTACAATACAATTACAATTGTATGCAATTGTAATTCAGACTTTTTCAAACCACAATTACTTTTTGCAATTAAAATAAAATGTGGTTGAAAACTTTCAATTACAATTACACATTTTTTATCATTACTGCCCAAATCTAGTTCAAACATAATAGCCCAATTCACAAACTTGTGCAAATGGTCTTGCATCGTAGCATGTGCAAAATGGATAGTATATTTATACTCACCACTAAGAATTGTTAAGTGGTGAGTATAATATACTACACAATTTTGCACATGCAACGATGCAAGACCATTTGCACAAGATTGTGAATTGGGCTAATGAGTAAAAATACTTTGTGTAAGAAACTCACAGAGGGCTGCTATAATAGTGAACATTTGTCTATTTTGACGCTAGCATATTGAAAGATACGAGTTGTGCTTATCAGATCTTTTGATTGGCCGCTCTTTTCAGCTCTTCAGTTAGCTAAATAGCTCATTGGTAATGAAATATTTTGTCAAGGGTAAACACTGTTGCCAACTTTTTTCCAACAAATATCGCTAAAGTGTACAAGAAAATAGCTAGAAAATAGCTAAAATTCAAAAACATTTGAAAACCTAACGATAAATAGCTAAAAACGCAATTTATTTTTAGGTTGTTTCAAAAATTTTACGGTAACTTGTTAACTTCTTTCATACTTCCCGAATTGCCCTACAAATTTTATAAAATACCAAATAAAAGCAATGTAATAGGTCATTAAAAAACATATACATATATGTAACATATTCATTATATAATTATATATGTTTATAAAAAAAATTATAGCTACTGAATTCAGGACTTACCCAGTAAAAAAAATTGCTTCAAATAAAGCAGGCTTCTGCTACTATAGAGTAAAAGTAGCGCTGACAAACCTGCTGATTTTTGTATGGCGAGTTCCCGGTTTGGAGTACTACATTTTTGCTCACGAAAGCTTTGCGTTCTTTAAAGGATTAATAATACTATAAACGTATTTACTTATGTATGAAAGCGCTTTTCAATATGGATGAGAGTACATTAGCGAGCTTTCTGGCTTTAAAACCTGCATTGTTCTGAAGCTATTCAATCAATTTCTTTCTACAGTTTGATGCAAAAAAATCGCTAGAATTCCCGCTAATAGCTAAATCATAATTTTTCCCGCAAAATGTTCTTAGAAATCGCTAGATTTGACGAGAAAATAGCTGAATTGGCAACAGTGAGGGTAAAGGAACAATTTGAGCAAAACACAAGCGTGAAAGTTTACAGAATTCTACTGCGGATATACATATGTGTGTGTGGTTAGATGACACAGTATAAATATAGATAAATAAATAACAAAGGGAAATAGTTTTAAGTGCAAATTTTATAATCAATATAACACATACATACACATGCTAGATTTTTCAAAATTAAAGTAATTAGTAACTTATATAATTGTAACATTCTGACAAGATATTCACCCCTATCGTGAACATTTGTTCCCTCGAAATATTTCCCTTTTTCACAAAATTGCAATCGTGACTAACTTTTTCCTATAAATGTTTTTTCCTTTTTTTGTTCCCCTTATCATGAATACGGGGGATATTTCACTTTTCCCTTGGTTTTGTTCACTTTATTTTTCCGGGCGAACTGAATTATTACATCGCATAATTTCGATATTTTCTTTCGAATTAAAAATTAAAAGTTATAAATATTTATTTTAGGACCATATCACTTGTAAGTAAAGTTCACGATTGTTAACAATAGTTTCCTGCAACACACTAAATTTTATGGCGGTGCACAGTGGTGATATACCAAAGAATTTTTTCCACTACACCTAGAATATTTAAAGACACAACTTTAACGTTACAGAAGTTTGATTTGGAACCTAAAATTTGTGTATTTCTTATTATTCAACATAAATTTGTTTGATTTTCAATTAATTCTGAAGCTTTACAAATCTTCTTCCCTTTTTTACATTCACTGGGACTGATAGCGGGAAAAAAAATTTACAAAACATTCACGATAGCATTTTTCCCTTCGAGGGGAATGGGAACAAAAATTCCACTTGTTATTTACGATAAGGGTGATTAATTATCTCAAATTTGCTTGATATACAAATATACATACATATATGTATGTGTTTGTGTTCATATTGATCTGATAGAACAACACATAAAGGCTCAATCAGACGTGACATAACCATAGCCATAAAAAACAGCCGTTCGGACCAAACTAATGGGCGACACTGTATTTGATTATAGGTGACTCGCCATATCGCCATACTCTCACCATAGAAACCAATTGAATTTTGGTTTCATTATGGCTATGGCATTATGGCTATGTCACGTCTAATTTAAGCTTTAATAGGAATAAAATCGATCAGTACTGCGCTGATTTACACGGGCATAATTGTGCTGGCATAACATGCCAGGTTGTAGGTGAGAGAGGCAAAGGTAGTGCTTTTGAGGTTGGCATAACTTTTCAACCAGCTACAAACTCGCATTAGCAGCATAAAACCAATACACACACAACTTAAAAAACGCAAATGTTAAATGAATACGAAAAACACTAACACGCACAAAGCTGCGTATACGTATACTTTTTGAATTAGTCTCGTGTAATTTGGAAAAGAACAAAAATTGTGCGGCTTAAAAATTGTTCTCGTGTAAACTGCCTAACTGAGGTAAAAGCGCTCAGTAGACTGAACGGCTTAATGCGTTCAGTTGAGTTGCACAATTTTAAAAATTATCACATCAATGAAAAAACACTCACTAATAAATAAAAATGGAAACAATGAACTCCAGCTTAGTCAATCTTTATTCCTTTAAATAATGTGTATATGCATATGTAAAGGGTGTCCCAAGAAGAACGCAAGATTTATATTTTAAATAAAACACAGATATTTAAAAAAAATTGTGAAACTTTATTATATCGTAAAGTAGACAAAATGAGGTTATGTGTGGAACAAATCGGGCAGATAGCCGCCGCGGCTTTGCTGGCACACACGCAATCTTTTAATGAAATTTTCAATGGCCGTTTTGCATAAACGCTGCGGTATTTCATTAATGCAGCGTCTAATTTCCTCTTTTAAGGCTTGAATCGTCGTCGGCTTATTCGCGTAAACCATCGACTTCAAAAAACCCCAAAGAAAAAAGTCTAATGGTGTTAAATCGCACGATCTATGCGGCCAATTCTGGTCTCCAAAACGCGAAATAACACGACCGGGAAATGACTGATGTAACAATTGAATTGTTTCTCTGGCTGTATGACATGTGGCGCCGTCTTGTTGAAACCACATGCCCTCTACATTCATTTCTTCAATTCTAGGCACGAAAAAACTGGTTATCATTTCACGATACCGAACACCATTGACTGTTTGCGCTTGACCTGCGTTTGAGCAACATCATCACGTACAGCTGCGACATTTTCGGTCGATCGACCTGGTCGAAGGCGCGTTGTTGTCTTTACATCACTAACAGACCCAGTTTCGGCAAATTTATCCATTAATGTCTTTACAGTTGACTCTTTTGGAGCATTATTGTGACCCCAAATTGATCGCAAGTTTGCGAACTGTAGCCACAAAACTTTCACCATTTTGGTAAAACAATTTCACAATGAGAATGCGTTGTTCATTCGTGTAGCGCTCCATTTTTACTAACCTCGTATCTTCTACTAGCAAACAATAACAATTGTTCAAATGTCAAACAATGACACTTCGAATGGCGCCAAATTTAAATCTTGCGTTCTTGTTGGGACACCCTTTATAATACGTGACTACGTACATACATACATATTTATGTACATATGATTATAAATATGTAAATATAGCTTTAATTTAAATAATTTGTGTTTGACAAAAAACTTCTAGAATCAATTCGCTAACAAAGTTTTTAAACAAAACTTGAACTTTAATCAATCATAATATTAAGCGTTTTGAAAAATAAATAGCAATTACAGCTTCGAAATGTGTTAAATCAATAAATAATTAACACAAAATCCCTCTAATAAAATTAGGGTAATTGCGTTCGCAACGCACAGTCGACTTTCAAAGCCAAAAATTGGAACTAATTTGCTATAACTTGCCCTGTTTATAATTTACAGTTTTCTCATTAAATTTCACACAAATTCAGTTAACTGACAGTTAAGCGGGGGCGGTACCGCCTAAGTCGACATGAGAAAGAATTGAGATATGTATGCTACAATACACAGTGGGACACAATCAAAATATTTTGGAAATAAATCAGCCACTTCTAAACGGTAATAAATGTTTGCAACAAGGATGATAGGTATCAAACCGAAGTCTGAAAAATTTAGAAATTTGAATTTTTATTTGAGTGTAACTAAATAACTAAGAGATAAATGTACAACTAAACATATTTTGAATAGATCTTGTCAAGAGCTATAATGTGCCAAAAAAAAAATTAAATCGGATGAGAAACGAAAAAAATGGCAACCGGTAAAAAATATTACCGGTTTTTTCCCTAATTTGAAAGTTGGGCAGCTAGTATTAAAACCATAATTGTATATACTCGTACTTCTCTGATATGTAAATGTGAAATTTTATTTCGACAGGACCAACCGTTTAGAAATGGCTGATTTATTTCCTAAATATTTTCACTCTGCCCCACTGTGCAATATTCTACTAACAAACCTTCACTTTTACGCCAGATTACAATTTCGCTAACAAAAAATTTCTTACAATATATTATTAATAAAACCATGTTGATTTAAGTGGTACGAGTATTAAAAGTCCCACCAAATTTGCAATAAGTGCCAATATATACTAAGCAAAATATTTCAAAAAAATATTTGGGTCACGAACGCAACTGATCTGATTTACGACAACATTCTTTTCTTATGATTATTTTCCTAAACTACGTTTCTCGACTTAGGCTATTGTATATTGCTTCTGACTTGATTGATTTGCTTTGTTTGATTTACTTAGCAACAATTTAACGAAAGTATTGATCAGTTGAGATCAAAAAAAATTTAAATCTCGCATCATAAACAAATAAAATGTATTGCATTTGTCACCCGAAGAAATCATGATCTATGAGATTAAAGCAATTTATGACACTCCCATTTGTTTTAAACAATTAAAAGACATTAAAAACAATTAAACAGTACAAGAAATTATAAAAAAAAAGTGCATATCGCCTATACATAAGTACATACATATCGTCGCTGTTTTAACTGTTTTAACTGACCTAACTAACAACTTAAAAATTTAACAGGAGAGCAGCTTTTATGGTTGTTTTATACATTCATTCTTATGGCTGCGTCAGAAATCTTTTTAGAGGAATTAACTCATTTTTCAAAAAAAATTCAGTTAGGTCGGTTAGTTAAAACAGCGACTATATATATGTATGTATATAGATGCTTGTACTCGTAGTAAAGACATAAATATACATACATTTGTAAGTATATAATACACAATTAAGCTTTAATTAATTAATAGATTAAAGACTTTAAGACAAAATCGATTGTAAATTTGTAATTGTTGTTCGTTTCAACTTCTACATTTTAGTGCAAACAATTTGCACAACATAGAAATATTTCAGCCGAAATTGCGTTGAATTCTTTATTTGAAATCACAAATCACATGTTTATCTGTTTTATTTTGACTTTTGTTTATGCGTAAGCATTCGCTAAAAAAAAATTTGGCTATTTTTTAACAAACAAATAATAAAAAGCAGGGACCGGAAATAACTGTTATCGAAAAAATTTTAACTCAAAGACTCCCTGTCATATTCCAATAGCTTAAAAAAACAATATCATCTCCACAGTTAAGAGTTATTTTTCAACAGAAAAATAAAAGATCAGATGAAACTCTTAAAATTAGAGTTTTATTTTTCCGTCATAAAATAAAACTCATTTCAGGAGTTTTATTTTTCCCGATTGAAAATAAAACTCAGTCTATGTAAATTGTCTCCCAATACAATCACCTTGCATTGCAATTGAACAAATCGTAATTAAAATAAAAACATATCGTGCCATAACCACCAAAAATAGCTTAAGCGACTTATATTTTTTACTTCTATTTTGGTCAAAAAATGAAGTAAAATAATAAGTCGCTTAAGCGTTTTTTTTTTGTGGTTATAGCACGATATGTTTTTATTTTAATTACGATTTATTCAATTGCAGTGCAAGGTGATTGTATTGGAAGACAATTTACATAAACTGAGTTTTATTTTCAATCGGGAAAAATAAAAATCCTGAAATGAGTTTTATTTTCGGACGTGAAAAATAAAACTCCTGAAATGAGTTTTATTTTATGACGGAAAAATACAACTCTCATTTTAAGAGTTTCATCCGACTTTTTATTTTTACGTTGAAAAATAACTGTCTTAGGTGAAGTTTTATTTTTTAATTCACAAAATAACTGTTATAAAATAATTTTTTGAAATCGATAATTGTTATTTACGGTCCCTGATAAAAAGTCTTGTGACTTAATAAAATATGTATTTAAATAAACAAAATACATACATTCATACATACATACACACATACATACATATGTACGTATACATACATACATACATACACATAGGTATGTATCCCAAAAGAATTTTTTCCTTAAATCATTAATATGATTATAATGATATGTATGATGGGATAGTTTAAGGTACATACATGCATATATTGTATGTATGTATGGGACGTTGGTGCCAGGTAGAAAGGTCCTAACTCAAATAACTGTAAATATACAGGAGCAGGTAAAAACATAATAAAGGTATTCACATCAGTTTTTTTCTTGTTCGGAAAATGGAAAAATGTAATTTTTTTACAACAAACACAGGAAAAAAATTCCACCAAAAGTTGAATTTTTAAAAAGTTCCACCAGGTGGAATTTTTTTTCCTGTGTTTGTTGTAAAAAAAATACATTTTTCCATTTTTCCAACAAGAAAAAACTGATGTGAATACCTTTATTGTATATGTTATATATTTATGAAAATTAAACGAAATTCTTTTTAATACGACCACATGATGTTCATGTACATGTTTTCAATAAACGCACACAAGCACAATAACATATGGTATGCTTGTAAAACTTAAGTATGATTTAAATACACAACGTTGGGCAATTAAAAGGCTCTCAACTTTGTACTGAAAAAATTAATTCGGTACTTAAATGGCACTTAAAGATAAATGACACTTAATTGAGAATTCAATTATTTGGCCTTAAACTAGCTGTTAACGAGTTCATCCATACAATTATTATTAAAAAATTGGTGCATTACGTGGTTTTAACCTACTACTAAGTGCTAGCGTGATTTTTGATGTGAAGTTTTATGGCAAAACTCTTTAAGATTAAGTTCAATTTTGCCACTTATGCTAACTTCATGCCAGTTTTTTCTTATACATAAGACCCAAATCAGTTTTAAAATCAGATGTAATTCGAAAACTAGTTTCCCCTTGACATTTCTAGACTTGAATTGTACATACATATTTTAAAATGTACAATTCTCCATCTCTGTTAAAAGAGCTTTTAAAATTGATGAGTTGTATAGTGTACACATACTACGTACGTACATACATATATATGTACATATTTACGTACATATGTGCAACTACTAACGTATTTTGAGCACACACTGCCATAGAAGAACCATTAATTTAAAAACACTTTTGCAATTGATAAAAAAAGGGGCCCGATTAGTATTTTAAGCTGTCTGATTGGTCACAAGACTAATAAATAAATTAGAAAAAACAATTTTTTTCGTATTAAAAGCAAAGCATTTTAACTAACCGTGTGCAATTGTTGTTTTTTATTTTATCGTATTTTTTGCTGGTGAGTTCTATACTTTAAATACACGTTAAAAGCTAGATAGACTTGGCATAGAAAAAATTAAGTTAGTATACTACACTTTTTTTTCATAAAAACGATTTCAAAAGGAAAAAAAAAACTGTGATGAGTTTATTTTAATAGTATTGTACATAGTTTAACTTTCGTTTGCAATACATACTTCTTAAATAATTTTTTCTGTTCATAGATTACTTGTATTATTTACATATATTTTAATTTCAAGTCTGGTATTTGTATGTCAATAAGATCAGATCGGTGCAAAACTTATTCGCCAAATCGATCGAAATTCATCACATCATTTCCAAAACAAACAAAAGCTCACACTGTTGAAAATTAAACTTTGCGCGTCTTAAACTTTTTAAAGTTTTAATTCAGCTGGGTGAAAGGCAGAGGGAGGAATACTTTCTCTTTATGTCTTTCTCCCAGCTAAATTACGACTTTGTAAAGAAAATTTTGCATGTCTAAAAGGGATCTAGTATTACAACGCATATTCAGCAACAACTGCTATAATATTTTGCTGAGCAATAATCTGTTAAATTCAGCGGTACAGCAAAAAACGCTACTACAACAAATTTTTTTGATATCAGCTTTTGTAGAAAAAAAACGTAAATTCGCGTCAAATCATCTTTTTTCGCAATTTTATAGTCTCTCTGTCTCTTCTTTTACGATAACATTCAATATTTGCAAAGAGTTGATTGCTGTTTGTTTGTTCTAGTAACCCTTCTTGTTAGTGTTTTTCAAAATAACAGAACTGCCCAATAAACCAAAGACCCTTTTTAGACATGCAATGTTTACTTTGCAAAGTCTTAATTCAGCTGGGAATAAGACAGAAAGAAATCACTGTAAGTTTTTGTTTTGCAGCTTAATATATTTTCTCATATATTTCTAATGGGAATCAGATAAGAATGATATACTCAACCAGAACTTAATGTAGATGGAACAAAGTGCCTCTTTCCATTCATATTTCCCCTTCATTAACAAACTCGAACGTTTTGCAGCAAATGTTTTCTAGTGTGGACGAGGAATGAAGTACTCAAATCTATCTGTTAAATCATATTCACTAAGGAACAACATTGCTAAAAAAAAATCACTGAATCGCTCATTTCTAATGTACATACATACATGTTTATAATAAAGAAATACATACATACGTGTCAAGTGGTCGAAATTAGATCAACGGATGATCCTAGTAGAATTAAATATAACCCTATTGGCACAAATTAGTGATCAATTGAAAACAAACAAACAAACAAAAATACGGTGTTTGATGAAGAAAATTATAAGCTTTCGAAAAAACAAAAAAATATTCTTAAAAATGTAAAATTTAAAAATATAATTGTGTCAAGAAACTCCATATCGATGGTTTACTAACGCAACCTCGTAACTTAAAAACTACTACTTTTCAGGAGAGACAAAAAATGATTTATAACAAGTATTTAATGAAAATTTACAAGAATTTAATTGAAAATTTAACAAAAATCATCCAAGTAATTAGATTATAAAAAAACATATATTAAAAATGTTTAAATACTTGTTATAAATCATTTTTTGTCTCTCCTGAAAAGTAGTAGTTTTTAAGTTACGAGGTTGCGTTAGTAAACCATCGATATACTCCATATATATTGAACAGCTACGGAAATGCTTGTTAGATTATAAAATAAAAATGTGAGTTTCACTACTTACTTGAACACATAAATTATAATTAAGATGCTGAATTATTATTAATTTATCTTTTATCTAATTTTAACTTTTTTCAGTTAAAAAAAAAAGAATTTTCAGTTCAAATACTGAACTGCAAATATCATAAAAGATGTCTTTTTTGTAAATTAAATTGTAAAAGGAAAAAACTTCCACCATGCTTTTTAAGCCAACTAAAATCTGTTTAATAGATTCTACACGATTCTAATTCACCCATCTGAATTAAGACTTTGCAAAGTAAACTTTGCGTGTCTAAAAGAGGTATTGTCGTGTGTGAAGCCAGCATAAAAATCAACTGGAGTAAATATAAAATTCCTAAATAGGAGAAAAGTTTACTTTCTTCAATATACCGCGAAGTGTTAAAATAGTGCCAAAACGCCAAATTCTGAGTGTTAGTGCCAAACTAAGAAAAAACTAAGAAAGAAATTTATGAATTCACTCGTTTGGATTTTCACTCGTTTTTCACGTTAGTGCTTTTTAGGATTTTTATCTCAAAATTACGCTTTTTAGTGCTTTTTTAAGTTTTGATGTGCTTTTAGAGTCAAACAATTTATCATCATTGTTTGCAAGTACGTCTAAATCTGTAATCATTCCCATTCTTTTGTTCCTTCTCTACTACAAATTAAATACTTTATAAAGTAAAGTTTGGTTGTGCAAAAGGGCTCCAAGCAAATAGTTGGTATTGTTTTCAAAGAAGGAAATCGCACTTACATATGTACATATTTACATAAGTGAATGAAACAAGGTCTCCAAGACGGAAATAAAACTATGAAAGATTGGCTTAATTATTTTTAATGTTTGAAGCTTCAGAGTAGTAAATAAATTCCAACGCCATCTCATTGCATACAAATATAAATTGAAAACTTCATAGCTGATGGTGCGTGAAATTTTTTGATGACAACGAAAGAGTGAAAAAGTTTTCAATGGATAGTATGCCAATTTTTATATTTTCAAAAAATTTTAAAAAGTTATAGCCCTAACGTACATATGCACATATTTATCTATGTATATATCAATACTTATGAATGGATAAATTTTGTTTGAATCAACAAACCTCATTGAAATAGAAAGAAAATTAATTTGCTTTTTTTTTAATTAATATAAACCCATATGATGAAAAAGTTTTAAAAATCAATAGTGAAACTGAAACTTTTACATATGATGCATCAAAAAAGCTGTCATTCAGCATAACAAACATTAAATATTTTTTTTTTATTTTTTTATAATTTTAAAATTAATGAATACCTTTAAAAAACTTTCCTTACTCAATCATAAGTAGTTCTTAGCAAAATACTATATTTAGTTTTAAGTACGAGAAAAAAATTAATTGTAATATATATAACAAAAATTAAAAATTTTAAAAACCCCCGACTTTTTTCAGAAAAGATGTTATATCTTCTAAACGGCTGGACCGATTATCTTCAAACATAGCTAAGAATCCTCTCGATCAAGTCATCTTTCAAACAGAAAAAACTAAATGAAAATCAGTCCAGCCGTTTGGCCTGTATGTGGACACGGACAGACACACTGATACACAGACACACAGACACACACTACAAACTTATAACACCCGTTTTTTTAGTCGGGGGTTAAAAACTAAACTTCAAGTAAAACCGCAATAAGCTTATTAAGGTAATAGAATAGATGGGAAGGGAGAAAAATTTTGTATAATGTACTTACAGTAGAATGTCGCCAAAACTTTATTAAATCGTGTATGTCAGATGAAGGTGCTAATAACAGGAAATCACGCCATTCATTAAAACTTATATTCAAACTACCATCTTGATCCATTCTATGGGAAAAATATGTATATAGGAAATTTTAAATTAATTAAAGCATTTAAGATTTTTCATATCATATACATACCTTGATAGTAATATTTTTGCTTCTTCCATATCAACTTCAATGCCCAGATCCTTAAAAGCTGATATCAACTCTTCCAAATCGACTTTTCCTTCAATTACAATGAATAAAAAAAATATTAACAAGACTGTAGAGAATAAATAAAGGTTTTTGTAAATATAAAAATTCTGTTAATTTTCTTCAAATAGTTCATTTACGTCAATAGTGTCATAACTCGAAAAAAATGCGTTTTTTTAGTTAATAATAGATTGTGTGTACTACCACCTCATGAGAGAAGAATATTTTTATGTCTGCATGCATGTATTTAAATTTAAAACTTTAAACCGGTTTTCTGCAAAACTAGTTTTTTTCTAGTTGTTGAAGTAAATTAGCGATATGTACATAAATGTATTATAAATTACTAATATTATAAATGTGAGAGCGATTTAGTTAGTTTTTTTTTTTTGCTACGTTTTAAAAATTCTTTCACTAATGGAAAGCTATGTACATTACCAGCGTCTAATTTCAGAACCATTTTTTTAATATTTGGGGAGTATTTTTTTTAACATTTTTTACGCTGGTTAGGATAATTTTCATTTCGGTTTTGATTGTGAAACCAGTTTTATGTATTTTTTAAACAGATCAACGCGAGCGGAGCCGCGGATAAAAGCTAGTGTATAATAAATGTAAGAACATGTCTTATCCAACATACCATCTCGATTTTTGTCCAAATGAGAAAATTGCAAGCGTAAATTTTTTTCGTGTTCTCGCACATAATGAACGAATTCAGCCAGTCCGACATCACCGCTCTGAGTTTGGTCCGAATGTTCCAAAAATTTCTGTGAATTAATAAAAATATTGTATGACATGAATAGCCAAAATAAGAATATTAATTAGTTAATAAATAATCTGATATCAAGAATAAAACAACACAAATTAGCTGAAAAATTAATTCGATTAAAATAATCCATAAATTATATCATGCTCCATAAATGAGTATTCGAGACATCAATTTTCAATAAATTGTTTGCATCGCACTTGTAGCGTGTTCTAACTATCAATACGACCAACATTGTATAGTAAACATTTAAAGTCAACTTGACCACAACACACATAGCATCCAATTGAATTGAAAGCATTTTTGTGCACTGGACATTTGACACTCATGCATTCGGGCAAATACCGCTGCATGAAGTGAATCGAACGACTGGTACTTTCTAATGCGTTTGCGCATTTGTGTCCTTCCAGACTCAGATCTATCCATGTTTTGAATTTAATCAAAATCTGTTAGATACTTTCAAAGAGGCAAAAATTGCCCAATATCCCTCCTCGTGCTCCTATTTTTTGAAAAAGCCATGTGCTTTCCTACACTCAGATCTATCTATATTTCGAATTTCATCAAAATGGGATCGAAAGTTTCAAAGCAGAGTTGTAAAATAACGAAGCTTTTCATTGCCTGAGAATTACTTCCTTCACCTTACTACTCTCGTTGTCTTACTTTTTAAAAAAATCTAACAGCTTTGTCTTGTTTTAAACTCAGATCTTTTTATGTTTTGAATTTCATCAAAATCGGTTGGATAGTTTCTGAGAGGCAGAAATTTCCACCTACCTCTCCTCGTGTTCCTAGTTTTTAACAAAAAAAAAAAAAAAACGTATCTATGTGTCCATCTAGACTTAGATCTATCTGTGTTATAAATTTCATCAAAATGGGTTCCAAACAATGGTAGATAGTCATAGTCATAAATAAAGTACACTTTAAGAGTTTTTTATTTATGTATTTTATTTATTTTATTTTATTTTATGAAAAGACATTTTTTACATATTTTGACATTTCATTACTGTCAATATTTGCAATATTTCCTCTTGCAAAGACAGTGTTACCTCTTTATCAAAGAATTTTGAGAAAGGATTTGCGAAAGTAATACAGAGTACGAAATTGGCATCTCATCGCATTTAGCTTTCGTATCGGAATAGAGAGTAACCCCCAGAACAAAGATATAAATTTAAATAATAAATAGTCCTTCTTCTTGATATACCACCGGTTTAATGCTTTTTGGGTGCTAATTTTCATCTCTTCAATAATGATGAATTTGTTGGGATTTAGGAAAGCGTTAAAAAAAAGGAGTGAAAATGGCAAACTCTTTGAACTACTTATTTTTTACTGGGGAATAATAGATTAATTTAGCTTTTACTTTGGTATATCTCACATTGAATGCATTATTTATATATAGAACGATGTTTTCCTAAAAAAAGAGAAAAATTTCCCAATTAAAAACAAATACAACAGTTGCAGTTTTTCTACTTGGCACATATGCCAAAAGTGCCAGCCTAAAAAGTATGTATGGGCATACATACTATGTACATACATATATGACGTGCACATATGATTAAGTCATTACATTTCTAGTTGTGTCTGCAAACGTAAGCAAAATGCATAAGCAAAATATGTACATACATACATACATAATAGGTGTATTATTGGTTACAAGTAGAGAGGCCCTAACTCCTCAAATAAAAACATCTTATACATATGTATGTATATAAATACGGCGCAAATTTATTGGCTCAAAGGTAGTAAAGAGCGATTTAAATTTGCTAGAAAAAAAGGTAACTTTAACTTTTAAGGTGTCCAGTGGTCTAATTTAGACCACCGGGCTATCCTAGTAATAATAAACAGTACAAGTGCTGGTAAAACTGCTTTTGTAAAACTGCTTATAAAACCGTTATATTTTACGCTATTGCAATAAATTTCTGTAACGAGATGTGAAAATACATTGGAATCCCTGAAAAATTCAATTTCGTGAAAACACGAGTTAGGGCAATCTTAATTGTGACCATCGATATGTATGTAAGTATATTGTATACACATTCAAATGTACATATGTACATTTGTTACACAAATCTTTTTCAGGTTTAATATAATTTATAAAGAATGCATATTTAAATGTAAAAAGGATTGTTTAGGCTAATTGATTTTCTTTCTAAGTTTACTTTACTTTTTACTTTTTAAGGAAAATGTATGTATGTATTAGTGATGCACGAATATTCGTATTCGAATTGCCGAATATTCGACCATTTTTAATGCGAATACGAATCATTCGTATTCGTCAAATTCAAGCGAATACGAATATGAATATTAAAAAAAAAAAATAAAAAAATAAATGCATAAATCCTAAACTAAATTTAAATAAATGGATAAAAATATTAGTTTTTACGAATCCATTAAATTTTTTATAGAAATTTGTGCTTTGTATCATTTTCAAATAATATTTAGTGACGATCATTAAAATTTTGGGTAGTTTTTATTAACTTTAAAGTACGCCAACAGCAGTATTAAGCCCTTTTTCATAACAATTTTTTAATATTTCATATTCCAGACGTAAATAGAACCCCAATTTAATGTCTATAAATTTCATATATTATATTCGTATTCGTATTCGCGAATATCGTTTCAAATATTGGTATTCGTATTCGCGAATATCAAAAATTGACATTCGTTACATCACTAGTATGTATGTATGTATTTATTGTAATTCTAATTTTCAACTCACCTCCGCATAAACGCTTGACAGACCAAATTCTCGCAAAGCTTCTGAGAGATCGTGTATATCGATGCGACCATTTCCATCCCGATCGAGTTGTTTAAAAAGCTTTTCCAAACGTTCCTCATCCTCTTGAGGCAACTCGGATGGCAATTGGGCATGAGTGGTGCTTGAAATATTTGAGTTGGTATTGACGCCAAGAAACTGTTGCAATGTAGAATTATGAGCATTAAGATGAGATGTTGGACCACTCTGCTGCAACTGCAGATTTACAGATGAATGATTTAAAGACGAATTATGATGAGTATGATGATGTTGCTGATTGTAATGCTGATGATCAGCTGTATGTAGTACACTTTGTATGGGTATCAATTTGTGATTAGCTTGTGTACCAGCTGTAGCGGCTTGTGTTGAAGCATTTTTAGCAAAGTTTGTTGAAGAAGATAAAGGCTTTACAGGCGAAAATTGTGTCGGTGAATTTAGTGAAGATGAGTTTAATGTTGATGATAAATTTGATGATGTGGAAGCATTGGTAGACGAAGAACCTACACTATTTATATTGGAATTTTTTTCACCCGTTGTATCTGTTGTCGTGGAACTCGTAGTCGACCCCTTCAACTGTTCAATTTCATTAACATTTGATCCCTTGCTGTTACTGTGCTCTTGCGTATTGACCATTCTAAAAATTATTCTCTTTTATTTACTTCCAGTAATTGAATCTGCTTTTATATTTATGTGTACGTATTTGATTAGTATAAAAATTTGAAATTTTTTTTAGCTTTCAATCAAATTCGCTCTTTGGTGTCTATTTGTGTTTGCTGCCTTTTCGTTTTTTATATTTGTAGGAAATGTCCAGCTTTTGCTTCCAATATCTGCGTCTACCTCTAGCTTGTAGAATCTTTTTTTTAATTGTTTTTGTATCAGATTTATTTATTAAAAAGCTATGGGCTCATTTTAGTCTTAAAGATTCCAACCATTTGCCATAAACATACATTCATGCATTAATTCCGTGTCTTTTTTGTATCCTTTTATCAAATATGGTATATATCTGTATTTCTTTCTACGCTTTATAAATGAAATGCAACCTTTTGATTATTTTTGCATATAAGACCTGATGAAAATATGTATGGATGCGCTAGCAAATTCGAACCCTAAAATTATAGTACACAAATTTGTTCACAGTATATGATATGAAATATTTTATATAGAAAAGAAATAACATATGTACATATACATATGTATATCTAGTATATCAATCGAAAATGTTAATGAAAATATGTAGAAATGTAAGTACATACACAAAAATACATATTTATGCGTATATACTTATGTACATATTTGTATTAAATTCAGACCCTCTGTAAAATCCGAAAGAAAGGAGAAGGTCTCAAGCTTAAAGCATGAAAACTCTAAAACGATGTAAACACAGAACTTATCATTCAACGCAACGTTTTCTAGTCAAAATCGAAACCTGACAGATGGAATGAAAATTCTCATTTAAAAGTTGATTCGTTCGGTGATTACATACATACATATGTACATATGTACATATGTATACTAGTCCGGCAAGAAAAGTTGTTCACAAAACTGTTGTAAAAATTAGAGATAAAGGTATTCACAAAGCTGAATTCAGCATTATATTTAAGTGGCAGGATAATTAAACATCATTCAAGTTTACTCCGATAAATATGAGTCTGAAAAGAAGCGCATGATCTGACCATAGCACATAGCATAGCCTAGAGCATTCTTTGTTAACTCTAAGATCATATTTATTCACTTGAAATCACCCTGACTGAAGAGTTCAAGTCGCAAGTTTCTAATTCATTTCCGGTAATAATTTTTGTAACAATTTGAAAAAAAAGTATTTCTAATTATTACAATTCAATGAGATATTCGTGTATATTTTGTATTGCACGTGAAAACAAAACTTTTGAAATTTTCATAGCATTGTGGTCACAAATATGCATGTATGTATGTATGTACATATGTGCACATGCAAAATTAGACCTACCCACTTTTTCAAAAGTGTTCATCGTATTAATGATCTGAATTCAAAATAACTTGTCGTTATAGTTGCACTTTAGGTACCTAGTTCATGAATAATATATCAAACAATTGAAATATAGAACTGGGGCAATGAATAAAACAGTGACATCACACAATTATGACGGCATGAGTGTTGTCTGAAAAAAATTAAATATTGATTTTCCATCTAAATGTAACACACACACTTCCGGAAAACCTTGAAATAAAATTAATGTCTAGTTGTAAGAGGAGAGATGGCCGGTTTAAAATAATATTCGCAAATATCACATTAAATGACACAGAATGCAACCAAACAAGCTGCCAACTATATTTAGCAAAACAGGAGACTAAACGACATATTTACATACATTCATAGATATATAAGAAAAATATGTATATGGTAAATACATACATATCGACATTCGTCCGTATATACTTGTATATATAATTACTATGAGGCAAGACCAATTTTATTTAAGTTAACAATAACTGATAACATCAAATTTAATATTTAAGCATTTTCAAAACAATTTTTTATACATATTTTAACACCATCATCATATTCATATTAGAAACACGACCTCATAGTTGTCATCCTCACATCACAACGTTGTAAACTTAAGATACATGTGTACATTGTCAGAACAGAATTATCCCTGTGTACATACTTATTTACCTCTTTATATCATTGCTAACAACTCCCAAGAAAATATCCTTTTGTTTGAATTAAACCAATAACCTTTTCATTACCAATACACAAATTTAATTTTTTTTTTTTGCCAATTTGGCGATTTGTTTGGCTTTGCTTATCTAAGAAACTGAACAACAAATTACTTTCTAAATTATTTCTTCTGAAATTTATGTATTGGTTAAAGTTTTATTTTTATAACTAAGACCAAAAATGTTAATTAGACTTCACACTTTCTTTCTTAGTTCGATTTTTGCACAAAACATGCAAGAAAAATTTGTGTCTTCCGAAATTTTTAAGCTTTCTATTTTCAGTGATGCTAATCAAAAAAGAATTTGGAAGAAAACTTCGATTTTCGTAGACAGCATTTTTAACCTCTAGTTCAAGGACTATTTATTTATTTAAAACATGCTGCATACAGCAGAGATGTAGCAGTACTTAAAGAAAATTAAATTGAATAAAGTATGCATACATATCGTCGGGTATTTACTGATTTGCTGCACATATATTAAAATTACATTATTGATGCGGCAAACACCCGACGATATATGTATATATATATATATATATATATATATATATACATAGTTCATTATTTTGGCTCCTCAGTCGATATAAGGACATACGCCCATTTTCTGAAAAACGAACACGCTTAAAATTGCCTGTTAAAATTTTAAAACAAAAATTGTTCTGACGAAAACGCTGTAAATTTGGCGTTTTCAAGCAGCTGAAATATACTGATCCGATCTGGTCTATTTTATTTAAAGTGATCTTTAAAGAGAAAATTATGCAATATTTGCAAATGACATTGGTTGCATAGATTGCAGTGTGTGTCAAGACATGCAATTCTATGAAATATAAACGTGTTACGCAAACACATTCCGAAGTACACACACATTCGTAGAAAAACTTGTAACATTTTTTCAATATACTATTTTTCAATATTTTTTTGCTTCTTTTTTTTAATATACTATTTAACAAAATGATCATAAATTGACTGTCTCAATTGTTTTACTTCTTTTGACTCTAGCTTTTTTCAACACATTTTTTTCTGGAAATCTTAATAGCCTTTCATGATCCGCATCAAAATTTTATCATATTTAAGTCTGAATAAAACACATACATATTTATAAAATTGTAGTGTATTTTTATAAAACAGCTGAACTAAATGCAAACCAATAATCGTCCTATGATTTCGATATTTTTTTCTTCAGTCATGAATTTTTAATTTTTGGAAAAAAAACAAGTTAGCAGCACTACACAGAAATAAAATTTGACAGCCTGAGTCGAAGCAATATCTTTCGAAGTACTATATTACAGCGATGCCAACTATTTAAACCCAAACGCGCTACTACCCTTCTCAAAACGCGCTAAGTTACAGCATTGTCAAATATTTATAGCAAAAACGCGCTATTTTTTACGCGCTAAATTAAATTTCAATAAAAGTCGATATATGTATGTATATATTAGTACTCGTATATAGAATTAATTTTTCAGATTTTGCAATATTGGTTCCTCGACATTATGTTTTAATTAACTAAAATCATTTAATACAGAATCAGAATCGCTTTCACAATAATCGAAGTGATTAGTTTTTACTTTTAATTTGTTTGTAAAACTTTGTAAAAACATATAAATTGTCGAATATTCGCCTTGTATATTTGTTTGTGTAAAATTTCCTGCTGTCAAAATATTTCTTAACGTTTTGGTTCATTTGACAGCAGAGAATTTATGTCAGCTGGCGAATTAAGATCACCTTATGTAAACTCGCCTTGCAGCAAAGCAAATGGCAAGAGATTCGACTTTTTCGAACAATTTTTCGTCGATAATACGTACACAACACTGGCATGCCACTAGTGGCATCAAGGCGAATTCACATAAGGTGATCTTAATTCGCCAGCTGACAAAAATTTCCTGCTGTCAAATGAACCAAAACGTTAAGAAATATTTTGACAGCAGGAAATTTTACACTAACAAATATACAAGGCGAATACGCAGAGTTGCAAATCAAGACCACCTTATATCAATTCGCCTTGAGTGGCATGTGTAATTGCAGTGTAAAACGCGCTAAATTGGCATCGCTGCTATATTATGTCAAATGCGCTGATTTACACGGGCATAATTGTGCTGGCATAACATGCCAGTTTGTGGGTGAGAGAGGCAAAGAGAGTGGTTTTGCGGTTGGCATAACTTTTCAACCAGCTACAACCCCGCATTAGCAGCATAAAACCAATACACACACAACTTAAAAAACAACAAATGTTAAATGAATACTAAAAACGCTAACACACACAAAGCTGTGTATAGTCATGTTTTAGACTTAGCAGTTTTTCTTGAAGCAATTATCTTCAATTCTCTTTTAAAACTGCTCGTTTGTTTACACTCAGACGGTTTCTTGTTCAATTTTCCTATTGTTTTAATGCTGCGAATGAAATAACAAAAGAGAATTGTAGTAACTTCTCTGTACAAGCAAGTCAGTACCCCTCCTCTTTCTTCTTTCCTCTCTCTCCAATAAACTCAGACTTGCTTCAAGAAAAACTGCCTAGTCTAAAACATGAGATACGTATACATTTTGTGCCAGATGAATTACTCTACGTCTCCACCTGACATGAACTTTTGCTGTAACTTGAAGTTATAACTGAGTTGTTAAAACAAATGCATTAACAATAATGTTATAACTTGAAGACAGCATTAACTTGAGCAGTCTACACTTAACATTAAGTTGAAGTTAATGTTAAAGTTAGTCATTTTATGTCAGGTGGAGACCACCAGTTAGTTTCGTGTAATTTGGAAAAGAACAAAAATTGTGCGGCTTAAAAATTGTTCTCGTCTAAACTACCTCAATGACTAGTTAATTGACTATAGTAGTCGTAGGGTAGCAGTTCTATAAGCACACCTACTGTCAAAGACTTCTTTTGAAAACGTTGTAGTACAAAACTCTTTTAACTGTAAATTGAGACTTTTGCAATTTCGAATGTTTGTCTCTTCTTATAAATTACTTACAAATATGTATGTATATTGATGATTGTCGAGATGCATATATAAAAATCAACAATATTTTATTTTATTTTCCATATTGAATTTGACTAAATACATAAATTTATTACGTGTAGGCACTATGATAGAACATTGTGAAAGAATGATAAACTATGTACAAAAAATTCAAGTAGAAATACTTACAACAATTTAATATATGTAAATAGAACAAACTTAGCACGACTGAAACAAAGCACTTACAACATATCGCTCATTTACTCAAAGAATGTCATAACTCAAAAAACCAGAAACGCCAGAAAACGCGTTTCAAGTTTTAAATTTACACAAGACTTAACGGGAAAATAAAATTTTATTTTTCTACCAAGAGTAAAAAAAAAAGATATTTGTATCAAATTTTTACTCAATATGAATAACGATATGCGGATTAATTCTGCATCATTAACTAAAAAAAACAATTTTTTGAGTTATGACGTTCTTTTAGTAAATTAGCGATATGTAGAGAAATTGGATTTACGAGTACGTTACGCTTATGAACACTAATTAACACAATTATGTTAGTGTTCAAAAGCGTAAAGAAAAACTATTGTGAATGTAAACATTGGGACAACATTGGGATTTGGTACGAAAAAATGCATTTGAAAACACATGTTGTTGCAGACACACGAACGAGTACTTTGTGGGTGCAGATTCCTTAAAAACAAAAACATTTACTAAATTGAAAGAATCCTGAATTTTTTAATACTAATCATAAAATGGATTTTGAAAATGAATGTGACGAAATTATAGAAGAGGTGATTATTTATTTATATTATATATTTACGTATAAATCACAATTTTTTTAAATTTCAGATACCGGTCTTTCTATCAAAAAATCTTCAGGATAATTTATATCTCTTTCAATATCCAACGAAAACGCAACTATCGAATTTTGAAACTGCTGCAGTAGTTAATTGTTGCGTAAAGCCACTTAATCGTGAAGTTAAAGTCGATTTTGCTTTGGATACAGAATCCCAATTTTATGATCGTTTTAAAGGTGAACAACTAGCACTAGCTGCTGATGGCAAGGCACAAGCCAAGGGTGAAAGACCCACCTTTAAGAGAGGCATTATGGACAAACAAGCATTTATAAGTTCTACGTCTTTGGACGATGTCAGTAAATATATTGTTGGAATATATACTGATAAAGAGATTCATCTATCTCCTTTAACTTCTATTCTGCAATTGAGACCTTCATTTTCATATTTCGACAAAGAAGATAAAAGGAACAAAGCTGAACAGAAGGCCCTTAATGAGGAGGATGACGACGAAGAGCTGCAACAGGTTACTGTTAAATTTGCTCGATCCGGCGGAAAGAAAGTAAAAGAGCGACAAGGGTATGATACATTTGTAAAGAAAAGCGTAGATGAGCCCTGGTGCGAAACATATTGGCACTCAAGAACATCGCCAACGGCTGAACTGGAACGTCAAAAACTGTTTGCTACAAATAGACAAGGAAGTCACGCTTTGGTATTAGATACACCAAAATATGTAGAAAAATTACTTCCAGCGGAAGGTCAAGATCAGGGTATTGATGCAGTTCTGCCGGCTAGAGTCATAAGTAAAGCTAAATTAAAATCGATGAATTTGATGGAACAACTAAAAGTTATACTCAAAGATGCAAAAATGTTGTCGTTCGAGGATATAATGGGTGTATTACTAGAAAGTATAGATCCAAAAATTACCACAGACCGGGTATTAAGGACATTGCCGCAAGTTGGAATTTTAATACATGGCAACTGGGTGCCCCAATCTGAAATTCTTTATCCAAGTGAAACACTTTCTAACGCAAATGGCATTAAATCTGAGCTTATGATAAGAGCACGTGATTATGTGGTTAGTAGTTTATGAATTAAAATTTGAAATTTTTTTTTTTTATTGTCCTTTTTAGTTGTTTCGTTTTTCCCGCACAAATACTTTATACAGAAGACAGGTGATTTTTGCCACTCAGTTGCCACCTGAAGAAGCCTTGGAAGTTCTACAATCTGTAGCTAAATTAAATTCCGGGAAAAAATGGGAACTTCTCTTACCACCGGACACTCAGTTTGAAAAACGGTATACAGATTTGGTACAAAGGCAAGAAATGGTGTGGAGAGCTACTGAACAGACTTATAATGAAATGGATTACGAAAAATCTCCCAAAAGAGCTAGAAAAAGATCACAGCGTGATTCTAAAACAATCACTAGCACCTCCATCAGTAGTACTGATGCACCTTAATCTAGTTATTTAATTTAGTTATTAATATAAAGTATTGGTAATTATTACATTGAATGTAAACTACCTTCCCAAATACAATTTTCAATTTTATAGATACTAGAACTTATGAATGGTGTTTTTATGTGATAGCGAAAATTATTTTTAAGTAGTTTTCGAAATTTTTGAATATGAAATTAAACAAAATCGCTAAATCTAACAACAGACTAATAGCTGAAGCAATTACAGGATGAGTTCCGGATAACCTAGTTTATAAGACTGATGTCGCAAGAGTGAAGTCCTGGAATACAATAATAGTTTCTTTCTTTTAATCTCTACAACTTGCATAAGTTTCCTTATGGTATGTTAAATGTCACACATATTTTATAGGGCTCTATTAAAACCAGTAAACGTCATGAAATCGCATCGTGGTCAACTCGACCAAGAAAACAAAACTTGGTTTATGCAGATATTTTATTAATCAAAAGTTTATATTTTATTTCTGTGCTACAGAGATTTAATATATTATTTTGATTATGTGTTTTTAAGCAGTTGCAAAATTACTTCTGTAATTTCATGCTGCAAACGATCGCGATTCTCCTTTGTAACTGTAATTATTTGTGCTTTATGATGACTTTTTAGTTTATCTACTAGATATATTGGATGTCGCAAATTATTGGGTATTGTTGCTAATAAAAGAGTTTTCATAATACACTTCTCAACAGCAATTTCAAATTTTTTGCTTTTGAGTTCCATTTTTCCCACCTCATCAATAACTAAAACTTCCTGCCCGCTGCTAGGCTTTATTAAAGGCAAAACAATTTCTTCAAAATTTTTGACATTCACACAATATTTACCAACAAAAGGACCATTTTCCGTACAGTGGATTCTGGAATATAATTATTCCTATAAAAACGTAGATGTAGCCGAATACTTTTTACCTGGACAATATTCCTCTTTTGTTATTTAAAGTGACAACATCGAATCCAACGCGTTCTTTGTTTGGATTTCGGACTTCTTCCGTATAAAAACCATTGCACACAATTTTATGTTTATTCATAAGATTTTCACACATCTTACGAATAACTGTAGTTTTACCAATGCCAGGTGGACCTGTTAGCAGTATCAAACCAGTTCGATCTGTCATTTCAAACTATGAATGTACCATGAAAACTTACAGCTACAGTGTGCACACTTAATATTTTTTTTAATTTGGTAGAATCGACAAAAAAAAATCGGTAGATTTGAATGAAATTCGGTAGAAAATTTTCTTTATTCAGAGAAACATAAAAAATAATAATTCAAAGAAACATAAAAAATAACAAAATGTATGTAAGTGCAAGGAGTATCAAACTAAACAGGTTCCAAAACCTCATTTACGACTTCACATGTGATTGGAAATTAAACTGCCATAAACAATGAAGCATTTCCAATAAAAAAAGTGTAATCACCAGTTATTTTCCCTTGCCCTTTATATAGATCTGCTATGCATATATAAAATAATATACATAAATAACAGGAATTCAGTTTTTGTACATAGGTTTTATAAAGCTACTAAAATAACTTTTATTTGACAAATATTTGTAAATACAAAGATTATATGTAAGATCCATTTATGAATTTAAACTTTTGTGCAAAAATTATTAAATCATTGGTAGGAATAAATATTTAATTTAATAATATTTAATTCTTTGGCAAATATTAGGTTAGTTATAGTTTCAGTTTTTAACCGATGGAAAAATAGGCAATTTAGACATATATCAACTTAAATTACTAAATAACAATATTCGGTAGATTTCGGGCCTTTTTCGGTAGAATTGGTAGATTGGTAAATTCATAAACATATTCGGTAGAATCTACCGAATATCGGTAGAAGTGTGCACACTGGACAGCTATTCAATTTTTTGTCTCTTCATTTGCAATTTTATTATTTTTAAAAAACCTATTGGCCTATAGTATAACATACCATGGTATATTATACCATGGACTTGTTTAAATTAATTAATTGATAAAAATATATCAGGGGGTCTACTCTGTTATTCGAAACGAAAGAAAGTATTTTCGAATTTGTATGTTATTAACATTACAATTCGAAAACATTTACTTTCGTTTCGAATTACAGAGTACACCCAGGTGTAGACGTACGGTTACATACAGTGATTTCTCGATTTAGGTATATTATACTATGGACATGTTTGAATAATTGATTGCTACATGTGATCTCTCAATTTAGGTTAAAATGTTCCTAAAATATGGCGGCATAGACAATTTATCATTATCCGTACTAATATTTTAAATGTGAAAGTGAGTTTGTTTGTTTGTTTGCTACGCTTTCACGCCCAAACCGCTAAAACCAATGGAAAGCTACATTCGGAACCGGTTTTTATACTTGATACCGGTTTTAAAACCGGTTTTTATGTATTTTTAAGCAGATTAACGCTGACGAGCTGGGAAAATTAACTTAAATAATAAACGACTTGAAAAATCTAATATCGTGATATATTTGATCTACATTTTAATAATACAATGAGATGATTTTTGATGATGATGATGCGCGTCTACGCCATCACATACACACGCGTGTTTACTGTAAAAATTGTATGTGAGAGAGAGCACATTAAACACACAAATGTATGTAATTTTACCCCTTTTATATACGGAAAGTTTACTTTGAAAAGTCTTAATTCAGCTGTGTGGAATACTATCTCTTTGTCTTTCTCCCAGCTGAATAAGGACTTTGCAAAGTAAACTTTCCGTGTAAAATGGGTATTTGTTTACAACAAAAATTTCGATGTCTTTCTTGATTCATGGCTTTTTTCTATATCCAAATTGTTCGTTATACTTAAGTTCCATTGTGAACAAAATTATTAAATTAAAAATTTATAAAGTCAGCTACACAGCGACCAAGGCCTATTTCTTAAGTCTACAAAAACATAGAAATACAAAAAACAACTTTATGTTCAAGTTGTCAGAAACACACAAAAACATGAACTTGAGTGTATGGTACAAACAGCTTTTGACACTTTACCGTGCGCTTACACATGAAAATGCCTTGCATGCAAGCTCTGTGTATGTATTATCAACGAAAATTTCGCACAAATGCCCGACTGTCTTGCAACTTACATGTTTGCCTTTTAGTGCAGAGTTGTCCATAACATAAAAAATTTAATTTTAAGGGAACCAGATAGTGTTGAGCTTTATCCGTATTGTTTCAGTGTTATTTATGCCTAAAAATTTAATAAACTGCTCGATTTATGAAAATTTAAGAAAAAAAAATTATTAAATTAGCTTTTAAATGTAATGTTATATGAGTAAAAACTCATATAACATTACACTGAAATCCAGTTAATTTGTGCTAAACTATTAATAGAGCAACACTGTTAGCTAACTTTCCATTTACTTGCTACAAGTTCAACAAGTCACTGTCTTGTAAAATTCCTTGGCAGTTGAGTTGGAAGTAGACTGCAATTGCCGAAAGTGTAGATGTGTTAGTAAAAGAGTTTGTGTATTGAGTTTTTCGAACTTGCACTTGCAAGTGTAAACCCTAGGTTAAACACGAAAAGACAAATTACGGCATTCGATACGGTTCGAAATTTGAATATGTTTCCATATAAACTCTATTGAAATATTTCATAATTTCGTTAGATAACGAGTGACATAATTTGCCCCTAGAATATCATCAGGACGATTGCGTTGACCTAAAAAAGTTACCTAATTAAATAGGCCTTGACAGCGACTTTCGCTCTTAACACCAGCTGGTTATAGTTTCTCTCTACAATTAATCAGCTGCCTCTTTGCTACCACCTTCTAAAATATATTCACCTTGGGCTCTGTCATGTTGACAGGGTTGTGCTAGTATACAAAAATCCTCTTTCACACGTCAACAATTTTTTGCTCTTTTGACAATCATTTTTTTAAATGTGTGTGTACGTGTGGTGAAGTGTAGTAAAAGTAGAGAATTTTCAATTTTTGCAATATTTTAAAGTGCAAAAGTTATGGTTTAGAAATTTTGAATTTACAATTTCTTCAAATTATTTGACACCATTTAGAAATATCTAAGTATATTTAACGTTTTTTATAGAAAATTTTAATGAAGCCAAGTTCTAAATCGGGATTATCTGCTACTGCATCATCTGCTGTCGCTAACACAATTTCTGCTGCCTCCGCTACAATATCAAGTGGTGATTGTGAAACTGTCTCCAAAAGATATCAAGCTCAAGTTTTAGGAATTACTATATTTGCAGTAGTTGGATTTGTAGTTTTCATAAAATACGTAGTTACGAAGTATTTTGCAGAATTAGAAGCTATTCACAAACATCATTCCGAGTTTTAGTATATTTTCTATTCGCTAAAACCCAAAATGGCTAGTCCAAGGACAAGACGTGTGTTGCAAGAGCTTAAGCCCAAGGACGAGAATTCGGTATGGATGACTCAAAATATATTTACTTTAATAATAATCAACCCTCCCTATATTTGCATGAGAATATAATTTTATTTTTTATACAACTTTGTATGTATTTAAATAATTCCAAAAACCATTCATGCTTTATATGTATACATATAGCTCATTTACTAAAATAACGTCATAACTCCAAAAAAAAACTAGTTTGCCAGAAAAAGAGTTTAACGTTTTCAATTTATACACATTGGAAAAGATTCTATTTTTATATCTAGAATTGAAAAGATATTGTTACACAATATAAATAAAAATGAAGGATTTTTGAGTTATGACGTTGTTTAGCAAATGGGGGATATGTACATATACCTAATTAAATACATATGTATATGCAGGTAAAACCTGACCTTATAATGACCAGAACTTCGCACACGACCATTAATGAAGTTTAGGTTTAACAGGTTGTCAGTTAAGCCTACAGTACACGGCATGTAAAAAACCACATGCATATGTGGCTACATGCCGTAAAATTTGGATAGTGCTCCTACATGTAGCCGAGGCAGAACATCTGTAAAGCCTACAGTACACGGCATGTAAAAAACCACATGCGCACGTGGTTCTGACGTTATTTTGACATCATCACGATGCTACATTTGCTACATGCCGTGTACTAGCAACATATGTACATGTATATATTAACATGCTTACAGACGAGCTGCCCCAGAAAATGTCTTCGATTCGGCTACATGTGCCACATATGTATTTTGGGACAAAAATACTATAAAAATTTTACGGCATCTAGCCACTACTAGTAATTTTAGAAAATGCAACGAACATGATGAAAATTCTCGTGACGTCATCGCTACATACGCATGTGGCTTTTTACATGCCGTGTACTGTAGGCTTTAGCATGTACATATGTTACTAGTACACGGCATGTGTACTTTGTAATGATGTCAAAATTACATGCCGTGTACTATGGGCTTTACGTATAAAATCCGCTTACTTCAGTTATATTTACATAGGTGCTATTCTGCTAACCATTAATGAGGCAAATTAGACATTTCTGAAATTACTTTTCAGTTTGCGCTTTCTCCGTTAAAAAAAATACAATAGGTCCGTTTGTTTACCCCAAAATTTGTGCAATTTTGTGCAAATTTGTACTGGATTTTACTGAAATGCGTTCGTTTACACACAAAAATTGCAAAAGAGAGTGCCAATTGAGAGATTAAATTGACAGTTATTGACTGAGAGTCTGCAAATTTTTACTGGACAAATTTTTGCCAGTAAAATCCAGTAGACGAGAAAAACATATGATTCAATTAAATAAACAAAAGTAAGCAAATACAAAGTATAATTTTTTTAATAAAAACATTTAAAAGAAGAAAAGTTGAAGTAAAAGTTTAACAAAACAAATCCAAAAATTTTTATGTTCAAGATGAAACAAAATAAAGAATAATAATCGTTAAATATATCAGTTTTCAAATTTAATTTAATTGTGTTATTCACTTTAGTTTTTTAGGGCACTGCTACACGTTCAATATATATTGTGATATTTGGATCGCGATCCATTTTAATGGATTGATGGAACACGAGCGTATTCTACATGTTCAATATTTATCCGTCAGTATTTACATTATTTTTGGGCTGTGCGGATCGTTTATTAAAAAAATTACGCACAAAAATGTCCCACAACTGCGGCAATGCCTCCAAATTAAAAATAAAGTCTTTTCAAAATAATTTTTTCGGTCGTTAATTCCAATCCCACCGGCAGAACCCACATCGCTTTCAATATCTTCAGCCACTACCCTTTATTAAAACAAACTTTACACAAATGTAATAAACTTTTTTACTTTTTATTTGTTAAATATTTTGCACTGCGTCTTTTATTTCATTTGTTTTAATTCACTTCCTATTAACGTATCTCGATCTAATACCATGAGAATGCTACACGTTCAATATTTATCACGCAATCTGCGATTCACGATCTGGATTCCATAATTTAGGCCATTTTGCGATATGGATCGCGATCCATCAATACTACATGCTACACGTTTAATAAATATCGCGATACTGGATCGCGTTCAATATATATTGAACGTGTAGCAATGCCCTTAGAGATGTAAGGTTTATGTATACGTGAATACTTATTTCTGCATACTATTCAGGGTACCGAGTATCAGAAATCAAATATTGATGTATTTTCCTATGCCATTTACCCAGAAAAAATAAAACTAAAAACCAAATGCAAGCTTAAGCTTTCACATAACTTCTATTTGAGAAATATGTATGTATGTATATATCGCTTCAAATTTATACTTATAAAAATGTATGCATCAATTACCAAAAATGTGTATTTGATGGGTCTCAAAAACAACTAAAACATACAACAATATTATCAGCTGTTTTGATTAAACTGCAAATTTTTGCAATTTTTCCGTTCGCGTACTTTTTTGTGCAAGAGACGTTCTTGAGAGTAAAATTTTCAAATTACCCAAAATTTACTCAACTACTGGATTTTACTGGAAAAGTAAACAAACGGACCTAATAATTAACAGGCATCCACAATATACAAATACACATATGTGCATACATACTTGCTTTTGTTCGGAAGCTGTATATGAAATTTATAATGAGAGCAATTATGAATAAAATTACGCGAGAAATTTTTCCCGGGGAACAATTCCAATTAATAGAAAGTAATAGGGAAAACAAAAAATTCCAATTGGAAAAGGGAGATATTTCTCGGAATTTTATTCATAATTGCCCAGAATAAGTTTATAAGAATCGTGTTGTTTGATGTTAATCTCTGTATTCATTTTTACTATACTGTCGAACGATTTAAAGAAAAAGAAAAATAAATAAATACACTAATATCCTTTGGGGGAACTGGACAAACAATCATTCATTCTCAAAATTTTCATGTGATTTTTGTATTAAAGTTCATTTATGATGAGGGCAGTTATGAATAAAATTCAGCGAGAAATTTTTCCCGGGGAACAATTCCAACTTACAGCAAGTGATAGGGAAAACAAAAAATTCTAATTGGAAAAGGGAGAAATTTCTCACGGAATTTTATTCATAATTGCCCTGGATGTATAATATCGATGGTTTACTAACGCATCCTCGTAACTTAAAAACTACTACTTTTCAGGAGAGACAAAAAATGATTTATAACAAGTATTTAATGAAAATTTACAAGTATTTAATTGAAAATTTAACAAAAATCATCCAAGTAATTAGATTATAAAAAACATATATTAAAAATGTTTAAATACTTGTTATAAATCATTTTTTGTCTCTCCTGAAAAGTAGTAGTTTTTAAGTTACGAGGTTGCGTTAGTAAACCATCGATATGAGTAACCAAAAGAAAATATTATGAGCTATGTATGTATATCAACTAAGGCTAGGAGCAAAATAAAATAAATAAATGAAATGAAATGAAATCTATTTACGTACATAGCTTCTTTAAAAACATTTTCTTAATAATGTATTCAATTTTGAATTAATTAAAATCTCGTTTATTAATTTAGCGTTTCAAAATTATTAAATATCGGTGCTGAGCAATAGCAAAAATTTTAGAATTTACTAGATCCCAAGGAAACTCAAAAATATGTACTTAGTCCTCGTGAGAAACGAAATTTTTTACAAAATCTGCCTATTAAGCAAAATAAATGTTTTGTTATATTTATGTACATAAATTAATAAATTGTTATATACAATTTAAATTAGTATATTCACATTTGTTTTATTGCTGCATAGGCTAAATGTATTACAAATAAATAAATTTTACCAGGTACCAGTTCCTCGAGAACCAGTTCACTTCACTTCATTGTGCTTACAAATACATGTAGATTTGAAAAAAAAATCTATGAATATTTTTGTTTTATTTTTGATTAAGGAACGTCTAATGCATTTCGTTCCTGATTATGGTACTAATAAGTAGACTTCAACCCAAAAGTTTTTGAAATGAGATTAAAAAATGCATGTTCTTATAGTAAGACTGACTCTTAATATGTACTAGATATACCAAACGGACGACACATCGTCCGTATTCTAGAATCAAAATGTAAATAATTTAAGATTCAAAGAAAATGCATCTAAACCAGCGATCCCCACACACATACATTCATACTTATGTTTGTGTTAGTTGTTTGTTTTTGAGCGTAATTTATTTTTCGCTCATTCTACCAGGGTTGCCAACATTTATTTGTCCCGTAAAAATTCGAAAAAATCCACAAAAATCGCCACATATTAAAAATAAAATTCCATTTGTTATTTTTATTTGAACTCAAATAAAAACTTAACGTCTTATGCAAAAAAAAAAAAAAAATTATGGTAAGCAAGCATCTGAGGGCATCTGTATTGAGAAAAGGTGAGAAAGGATCCAAATGCGGAAAACTAGTTATTAATGATATTTAAATCTCCTCTAATTCAAATGCAAGGCGTACGGAAATTATTAGCGTATTCATTTATTTCAATATTAAGGACAGAATAATAAGATGAATGCACCGATATTTCTGATATATGCCAATTGATAATATACATACATATGTATGTATGTAAGAACTAATGACAATAATTTCGAAATCCATTAAGAAACAAATAAATTTCTTTTCTGTACGCACTGATAGTGCTAATATAATGGTGGAAAAAATAGGGTTTCGTAGATTCGTTTGTAAAAAAAGCGGTTTTACCATATATGTACATTGTACATCAACAGCCTTTATTCTCAAAAAATTTGAATTTGATGAATAATATGTAAACTGCCCATCGAAAATGCTGAATACGGCCATATATTTTATTATTTATATTTACAAATTCTAGTGATAAAATGTTCTTGCTGGATTTTGCTTTTTTTGATGGATATGAAAACTAGTTAGTCAATCAAGTCAGGAGCTACAAGGTAGAAGCAAGGTAGATGAGCTTAAAACGGACTTTAGAATTTTTCAATGAATTTTCAAGTAGCAAAATAACAAAAGATTTGGCTATACCACTTGCGTGTTATGATTAAAAAAATAGAGTTTATTACATTTTATCAGAGTTTTTCATAACGTCATCAATATTGATTTCATATGGGTAGCATTTGATTCTAATAAGATTTTCTACATGTTCATCAGTTAATTTATTTCTGTTTTTACTTTTAATTATTTTTAACAACGAAAATGAAGATTCGCAAATATAAGTTGAACCAAACATCGAATACAATTTGTAAACTTCATTTTTTGTTTTTGGATATATATCCTCGTTAACATATTTCCAGAACTCCATTCCTTTTGCAAGTGGTAAAGATAAATCTTTTCGCATTTTTATAAGCTCTTCTTTAATGTCACTGGTTTCATTTTCAATATTGCATTGCAACGGATTATCATGTAATTCTATCATATGTTCAATTTTGACGAAATCATTAAAACGGCTATTGTAGCTTGCCAACAAATTTTCAAGAACATTAATATATTCAGCTATTTTGCTACTTGAAAATTCATTCAAAGCTTCTGAAGTTCGTTTTAAGCTCATTAAGTTATTATTTTTTAGCTGCAATATTAATTAGTCAATTTTTATTCGGAACTGCTGAACTGCAAAAACCAATTCAAATATGTTTTTGTTCCTACCTTGCAGCTGAAGATTTAATTGATTAACTAACTCCGTCATATCGGTCAAAAAAGCAAAATCTAGCAAGAAATTTTTATCTCTGAAATTTGTAAGTAACTCGGTTGTGTCTTTTGATGGATAGTTTTCTAAATATGATACTACCTCTTTGCGAAGATTAAATAGCCTCTCGAGGCAACGACCTTTACTGAGCCATCTGACTTCAGTGTACATTAATAAATCGCCGTATTCAGCATGTATTTCATCAAGAAAATTTTTAAATTTTCGATGTGTCAGAGAATTATGGCCTCCACGTATTTTATTAATTACTTGTACGGCAACTTGCATAGTATTCATTAAATTCAAGTTTTTTGTGAATAAAGCTTGCTGATGTATTATGCAGTGAAATACATATAAGTGAAATCCGTTTTTTAACAAAAATCCTACGAAACCATCTTTTTTGCCCACCATTACTCTGGCACCATCAGTGCATACAGAACAGAATTTATTTTTATCGGCAAAAGAAGAAACTTCTTCATTTACCACGTCGAAAATGGTGCTACCCTTAACATTGCCATGCAAAGCAACCATTGTCAACATTTCTTCATGGATTCCGAAATTATTGTCAATAGTTCTTACACATATGATCAACATTAATGTCAGTGCATTCATCTAAACAAATAGAAAAATATTTGCAATTAATTATTCTGTCTTTAATATTGGAATAAATAAATGCGCTAATATTTTCCGTACGACGGGTAATTGTATTAGAGGACATGGGAATATCATTGATGATTTCCCGCATTTGTACGGCTTTTTCCCCGAAGCATTCTAAAACAGAATTGCTTAGCTCCTTGCAAAACATTCCATCTTCAAATGGAAGGCAACGTTTAGCAAGTGCAGCGGCAATAACATATGATGCCTTTCTTTTCAATGCATGATCAGGTAATTTTTCAACCTGAAATTCACGGTAGTGAAATAAAAAGGTTTTTTAAGTTTTAAAACTAAATCTTCCCTATTATTATTATTTAATAGTTTTTTATATTCCCCGCGACACAAGCGATAATGCCTTTCTATAAAAAATTTTTGATTGCGCATCACAGTGCGTTGGCATAGTAAGCATTCAGCTTTACCGAAGTAATTTTCGGCAAAGAAAAAAGCGTTCTCCCACTCTAATTTAAACATTTTGTTCATTGTTGTCTAGTTAGAAACAACTACACAACTTGCTCACATGAATAGTCTAAGATCAAAATGGCAACCCTGTTTACAGAAAATAAGCGATTACACAACCTACGCATATGAATGATCAAACAAGACTAAATGTTAGTGTTTTTTATGGGAATTGTTACGATTTAAGTTTAAAATTTTTAAACGCACTAATAATCCCAAATTAATATTTTACTTATTAAATAAAATATTTTTTTATTAAAAATACATTTAAATTGATTATTGAGGGGTTTAGCTGGATCCTATGCGCATTTCACTGTTGCTAATGCAGATCATCAGGGAACCTTTACCCAAAGCTTCTTAGAACAACTAGAGTTATTATATTATAAACTTTCATTTAAACAAATGAGAAGCTCAATAACAAATAACAAAGTTGAAACAAGAACTCAATAATCAACATGTTTTTTATTTTCTTACTTTACTATTGCTACATTGGCTGACTTTTTTCAGCTTCAAATTGTAGTCGTAAGAGTATGTAAAAGAAAATAAATGTAAATAACAACAACAGCTATTTAAGGATAGAGTGTTGCCACACAAGTATTTTTTTGACCGGGTGCAGTCAAGTTAATAATTAGTGTTTTTTATGGGAATTGTTACAATTTAAGTTTAAAATTTTTAAACGCACTAATAATCCCAAATTAATATTTTATTTATTAAGTAAAATATTTTTTTTATTAAAAATACATTGAAATTGATTATTGAGGGGTTTAGCTGGATCCTATGCGCATTTCACTGTTGCTAATGCAGGGGGTCTACTCTGTAATTCGAAACGAAAGAAAATTCGTTCGAATTTGTATATTAATTACATGTAAATTCGAAAGCATTTTCTTTCGTTTCGAATTACAGAGTAGACCCCCAGATCATCAGGGAACCTTTACCCAAAGCTCCTTAGAACAACTAGAGTTATTATATTATAAACTTTCATTTCATGAAAATACAAATTATCTTTTATTGCTCTCTTCATTATTGTGAGAGCATTCGCACGCGTGCGCGGTTTTGAAGTTCGCTGATCTAAACGTCATAAAAAATTCATTGAAACACAGCCACACACAAACTTACATGCATATGAAAGCATAATTAAATAATACATGAAATTAAAAAAACGTAAACAAAATCCCTTCAACCAAGCTAATTCAATTTATTCAAATCTCTTCCTTTAAGTATTATGGCTTTCATACAACAACAAATAAGAGAGAGAAAAATTGTTAGATCAAGAGAAATACTACATACCCACACACATACACACAATCATGTTTTGCTTCTTTTTTTACTTGTAGGCTAATAAATGCGTGTATAATATGTGTGCATGTAGTAGTAGCAATTTTAAACGCTTATAGCTCCTAAAATAATGAACCGATTTCAATAAAATATAGATTCTGCACATCTGTACGAAAAATCCTTTAAAACCATATAAGTCTTTTTAAAATGGTACCGGCGTAAAAGGGTAGATAGATGTATGTTATTGAGAATCTCAATATACAAACATAACAAGTTTAAAAGCCTTAAACAAAAATATTTACAAAATAAGCAACTTTAGTCGATTTTGCATAAATTTTCATTTTCTATTACCTTCTTACAATTAGTTGCAAATTGGGTAACAATAAAAAAAAGTATTTAAAGAAGAAAAAAAAAACAAAAATACAAATGGATTGAATAAATTAATAATGGATATGTGAGTCAAAATTAATTAATTTTAGTACTTGGTATGCCAGTTGTGTATAAATATATTTGAAGGGCTTATTGTAGAAACACGATAAGCCACACGATTTCAGAAAGTGGTTTTATCAGTTCATTCAATTACTTTACAGCATCGGAACGTCCTCTTAAAATATTGTACCTATATTCCGTTTAATTTCCGCCTTAGCCGCAAGTGTCACTTTTTACATTTTGATTTTATTCAGAATTATTTGTCCCAAAAACTCGATAAGCCACAGCAATTACAAAGGCAGTATTACAAAGTCCCAAATCACACTGTGCAAGTCTTATTGCTAAGCTGATTAGTTTCAGGGAGAGAGACGAGGGGAACGAGGAGCAACGTTCCCCCCCCCCCCCGTCTCTCTCTCACCTAATAAACTAATCAGCTTAGCAATAAGACTTGCATAGTGTAAATAGGGACAAAATAATAAATTTTAAACTGCAAAAACACGATATGCCACTTTATTTCAACCAAAATAACAAAACTTTTGATATTAAAAAAAAATATGAATAAATTTCATGCAATAACTGGATAAGCCACAACTTTTTGCGATTTTAGCGATTTCCGAAGATTTCTTGGTGTACAGCGACGGGTATGTGATAGTAGTCTTCCTTAAGCACTAAATAAAAGTATCTGTATCATGATTTCATCAAATCCCTATTCTCTGCATTTATTTTAAACTTCAAAGGCGATTTTCTCAGTATTTTCATTTTGTGGCTTATCGAGTTTTTGCAATAATCCCTTCATTTTTATACTTACCTTCACTTTACACGTTATAGAAAATATTTTTATTTACTGTACCACATCAGAAGAAATATATATATGAATGCTTATTTTATCAGAAATGCTTTGAGTGCGGCACTCACAATCCACAATGGGTTTCAGTAACATATGGAATTTGGATTTGCTTAGAATGTTCTGGCAAACACAGAGGCTTAGGTGTCCATCTCTCATTTGTACGTTCCGTAACAATGGATAAGTGGAAAGATATTGAATTAGAAAAAATGAAAGTCGGCGGTAATCTTAATGCTCGGGAATTTCTCGAAGATCAAGATGACTGGAACGATCGTGCCTCTATCAATCAAAAGTATAATTCGAAAGCAGCCGGTTTATACCGAGACAAGATATCGACTTTAGCCCAGGGAAAACCATGGGATATAAATGAAGCAAAAAAACGTTTAGGGTCGATGTCGTCGGCGCCATCTAGCTTATATGGTGGTTCTTCCAGCATAAACTCACCAGTGGCACATTCCCGAAGTAGTGGAAATTATCAACAATCATCTGGAGCAGGATATCAAAATGGTGGTGGGTATAACAATGAAGCAGGATATCAACAATTCAACACACAAGACTTCAAAGACCAGAAAGAAGAGTTTTTCTCTCGTATTCAATCGGAAAACGCTTCAAGGCCAGAGTACGTAAAATAATAATATAAACTAATTTTATTCACTATATGTTGTTATATTTTGTTGTTTTTTCTTTAGCCATTTACCGCCTAGCCAGGGAGGTAAATACAGTGGTTTCGGTTATTCTCGTGATCCACCGCCCAAGACTCAATCTCAAGAAATTATAGATACAACTTTGTCTTCTCTAGCATCGGTAAGCAGCCATTCAGAAAATTTGTTGTACGTACTAAAGTTTTACAATATATAAATTTTAGGGATGGACTTTACTTTCAAGTGGAGCGTCTAAATTTGCTGTTATTGCTAAAGAAAAAGCCGTGAACACTGCGAATTTAGCTTCATCAAAGGTAAGTTTAATTTTTTTTGTTATGTTATGAAAATCTTTAAAAACGTATACAAATACGGTCGCTACAAACTAAACTTCGACACAGGCAAGTTACTTTTTTTGGTAAAGTTAGCATAATTGGAATATATAAGGACATATGTGTTCTTTCATTCAACACCAATGAGAAAAAATCAAATTCATTATCAATCGCAGTAATTTAAGGATATTTTTTTTGTAATTTTTATATTATTTTGTCCACTCTCTATAATCTCAATATTTATTTTAAAGATTACATTACATAACGACTATTGTCGTTAGTTTCGTTTTGCTTTCGTTTAATTCAAGTTTATTCATGTTTTGCCAACGTTTTTAATTTTTTTTAATGTCTTTAGTAAAGTTGTGACAGCCACTTGGCAAAAAAAAACTGACATGACTGCATACAACCGGAATTTCCTGGTTGTCAGAAAGCACTAGTTAAATATCGGAAGCACTAATCCAGTTGTCTTCAGTAATACATCATTTGGCGAAATTTATTGTCATATTTACTTTTTAAGGAAGGGTAAACGTATTAGTGTAGAAGGAACTCATAATGGAAACTAAGGCTCTCGGAAAAAATTTCTACGTTTCCTGACTTCATTGGTGCATGTGAACTTTGCTAGTATGTATTATTTGTGTAATTTATATTCCACCCCTCGTCTCAACGTGCAACTTACGAGGGCACTTGTACAGATAAGAATGAATGAATGCATGTAGGACATTGAGACAATGGAGCATTTTTTTTGTCACTGTACAGCTTTCACCCAGCCAAGATCTCGTTTTATTTTTTGGGGATAGTTTGAAGGACTATCAAAATGGACCCAATTGGTGGAGGTTCGTTTTTTATTCACATGAGAACGCACAACAACAGGCCAATACTGGCTTATTTGAATGTCCCTTGACATAACCGTAATGGCTCTTCTCGTCAACCTAACCTAAATATATTCCACACATAGTACTATTGCCGGCAAATTAGTGGAGGAACGTCCGAGTTATTCAGAAATATCTTTCATTTCTTTTAATAGTGACTGATCTATTAAAAGATATTTTTCCAATGGATAGAAATGTCAAAATGCCAAAATAGCTGATAACTTTTAAGATAAGAGCTGTAAAATATTTACGTACAAAAACATATTTAAATATTTAAAAAAACCTCCTGAAAAATTTAATTTTGGTCGCTTATGATATAATCGAAAATAATGCTCGATATGTATGTACATAAAGTAAATATAAATATAATATAATATTGTATTGAAAAAATGCAATTACTCATAACAAAAATATAATAATAATAGCAAAAAAAAAATTAAATAAATATATTGACGTTACAGTATTAAATGCATAATTTGAAAGTTTAAGTTAATCCAGAATCGAGTGTAGTGTTTTGTTCCATTATTATTTTTTTATTTATTTATTTATTTTTTTTTAATTTTTATTTGCCGTAGATTAATGAAGGAGGTTTAATAGAAACCCTACAGCACTCAGTCACTGGTGTGGCTTCAAAGGTAGGTAATTTTATATAGAATTTCTTGTAGTGTATAAACAAAGACATATACATATACATATGTAGTATATATTTTATTAAATTTGAAAATTTAGGTGACTGATATTGGTAAACGTGGTTGGAATAATTTAGCCGGTAGCAATTTTACATCAACCGGCGAACAAGGGGGAAGTTATGGTGATTTTAATCAGGATAGTTCTTACCAGCGTTCGCATTCTGTGACCGGAAATATTGCTTCAGGCATGGGCAATCAATCGAATTCTGGCGATAGTGGTTGGGGATGGCAAGATAGTTCTCAAAAGCAAATCCGCACATCCAAATCCTATAACAATCAATTTAGCGATTCCAACCGCGGTTCGTGTAACACCGACACTGTAAACAACGATGATGATGACGATTGGTCGGGCTTTGGTAGTTACCAAGACTCTACAACTTCGTATCAAAATTCTACAGCAAACAAAAATTTAAAATTAGCATCAACTACACAAAAGTTAAGTGAAGGATTCGATAATTTAGATGTAAAAAGTGGTAAAGTCAAGCCTGTAGCCAATAAAACGGCCGAAGATGATGCTTGGAATTTGCTTATGAATTAATTGATATGATTTAATATAATTCAATTATTATTGTTTTGTTTCAAATTTAATATAAAATACAATTTATATAAAAGTAATTTACTTGTATGTATGTAAAACAATCTGTTCAATAGTTTTATTATACTTCTTTGTTTATTTATACTATATGTATATTTTCTTATATTTAAATTCCGTTTTTGTAACTTCTTTTTAGCAAATTTAATAACAGATGTGTATTGCTTAAATGATTATTAATTCTGTGTAAATTGAATTATATAAACAAATATATGCAATGAAAAAGTTTAAAAATTATATAAATAAAACACTATTCCAGACAGACAAGCGCATTTGATTATTTTTGCAACGATTTTGAATAAAAATTCAGTAAAGTGCGACTTTGACTCGCACACGATAGGTTCCGTACGGTCACTAGATTTATTTCAGTTCTAGCGATTTTTTTTTAGTTTTGGCGATTTTTTTCGCTTGTTGGCGATTTTTTTCGTTCTGGCGATTTTATAATTTTGGGATTTTTTAGTTTTAGTGTTTGTGAAAATTTCAAGAGTTTGCTGCCTCAACGTTTCGAAGATACAGAAAGTTATCAAAATTACATAGTCAAAATACCATTAACACCCTTTAATTTTGATTTTTTATATTTTAGTGTTAATTGTAGTCTGCATAAAAATACACTAACTTTGTAAATTTGAAGGGTCTATATATAATTGTGTTTTGTTTTCTTTGCTCGTCTTGGAACGCCCTTTAATTTTTAACTGTCATGCATTTGTTGTTTTTAGCGGTCAAAGTTCTACATATTCTGCCAAAATTTCAGGTCCTTAGCTCTTACGGTTCTCGAGAAAACACCCTGTGACAGAGCGTGGCGAAACAATAGGGTTCGGAACCCTAAAAATTAAAACCGATATTATTGGAGGAAACTCTTTATATTTGATATCTATAATTGGAGTGGTTCAGCGTAGCAGGAATCTTTAGATTCAGGGCAAAAAATTGATAATTCAAAATATTGGATTCGATTCCTACGATATCTTCGTATCTCGGATCCTCCGCTCTAATTTGCAATTTTTGTAACATTAAATTTTTATCACTAGTTGCAATATTTCGGGAATAATGGTTGGACTAAATAAATGGCGACCTAATTCATAATTGTTTGTAAGTTCGATTAAAAATCCCACAAAGGTAAATTTGAAGCTGTATTTAATATTTTCCAATCGGGATATATTTTAAGGAGCTGCAGAATATTCTGACGACTGACACAATTCATTTTATATACAAATGTCTAGTCGCTATAATTTACATAGGGGAATCATGTTAACTGCCAAATTCAAAACAATTTTGTTTTAAACAATTAATCAATTTTTATTTGTATTTATTATTTTTATATTGTATGGTTATAAATTTGTTACTGTAATAAACAATTGGATTAAATTATGTAAAAAGGCAACTAAAATCTAAAGAAACGTGAAAAACTGCGTTGTTAATAATTTATGAATGAATGTATGTATGTACCTATAAGTTATTAATTATTATTATGTACTTATAAATTAGAAATACACGCACTACTAGAAGACAAGATAAAAAAGATTTTGTTAAATATTTTAATAAAAAAAAATTATATAATGAAATTTTAGGCACTTTGGCAATTATAAATATTTGTCTGTTAGATTAATTACTGAAATACAATAAATACATACATACATATGTATGTAACTGGTGATTGATTTAAAGTAAAACACCTGCTTTAGCACCCGGTCGGAGAATGTGTGGTTGGCTAACTAAAAGCTAACTATAATGGCATCCAGCTGACTGATTCAAAATTAATTCTTAAGTTGAGTACGTAATCGGATTTGGCGAGAGCCAACAAATTTACTCTCAGCTACTTTGAAACTCATTTCAATTTTATCCCAGCGGGATAAGTGGTCATTAATTACATAATAATGGGAGAAATAATGTATTATTTTCCAAAGCACGACAATGCATTACCTTAGAAACGAGAGGGTAATTTGATCGAACACAATAAAATAGATTCACATTGATTACCACGTGCATTACCACATCTGCAGAAGAATGCACGCATTAAAATAATTCGTTTCTTTCCTAGGACATGTTCTTTGTTAACAGTAATGAATTCTGAAATGAAAATTATACATGCAGTGCATTATCTTCTCCTTTACTATTTATTGCCTTTTCCCGCTGTGATATTAATATTTTGCTGTTATTATTTTAGATGGTACATTAGCTGGGTAGTAGCGCTTTAACTATACTAGTAATGATACATAGTTCAAAGCCCAGCAGCAACATTTTTTGTAAATTTACAGACTACCAGCTGACTTAAATAAAATCAACTAGAAGTTAGTTGCAAAGTAGTGCGGAGTGAGACAATTGATTACCGCCTAGGACATCGCAATGTTAAAATAGTTAGTTTGTTTCCATTGGAATGTAATCCAAGTATCAGTCAGCAATAGTTGCGAAATAGTTAGCTTACTTACATATGTACATATTTATGTGTTGTATTTAAATGTGCGTCACAATTTTTAATAGTTACAGGTGTAACAAACATATTTATTATTGTTTAAACCCATCCACCAGTTAGTTTGTGAAACATTTCCTCATTTAAAGTCTGATTGTTTTCCTTAGAACGCATCGACATAAAAATATAACCGCCAATGAATTCATGCACAACCTTGCAGTCGGCCGACAAGCAAGAGAAAACAACATTCTCATCGTTGAATTGTATCATCATGCATTTAATACCCCAATTGACATTCCAAGCCTTCATTGTGTTGTAACGCCAAGTTTTAATATGGTCACCCGTATTTAGGTCCATACGCATAATCCGATTGTGGGCTACACCCAAAAGTTCTTCCTTTTTGTGGCCATCAAATTTGATAACAAATAAAGAAACACCGAAGTCGGGCAATGACTGCCAAGCTTGAATATACTTCAGTTTGGCATCCATCAATGTTAATTTACTTACATTGGCATGAGCTTCCAATATTTTTATGGCTGCTTTACTTGACATTTTTTTTAGCATTTTCGGAGAAAGGTAGTCCAGAATATCGATTGAACGTGGATCTATATTTACAGATGCTCCATGGGCTGGCTTTTGTAGGTTAAGTAATGTTTTTATGTTGGAAACTTCACTGTCATATGAACTGTCTGCTAGAGATCGACCTTTGGCAGCTAATCGACAAGCTGCCATCCATTTGGCGTATTGATCTTCAGTTTCACATCTGATCCAAACTTCAGTGTTTGGACCACTTTTACCTTCTGGGGGTACCTCTAGACGTATTGAAAACTTTTGTTGCGATAAATTTACATCAGGTGTAACTTCACAACCTCTTAAGTTGATCGTTATTATTGGAGCACCTCTGTGAGAATCTTCAGCTGACTTATAAAGATGTAAATGCAGATCTCTGTAGGCAAAGAAATATCGCTTGTAACCCTTCATGGTAAATTTGCGTGGTTTTAAAAATTTTAAATAATCAGAAAGTTCTGGAATTTTTGTGATGTTGCCATCGCCATTCGTATTGGGTCCCTCTAAAGTTATCTGCAATTCATTTAAAGCGGAATCAATATCGTCATCAGTGCCGTTGTCGGTGAATCTGGAATCTAAACATGAATTCGGGTAAGGTTGAAATTCATTGAGTTGATTAATTTGAAACTGAAGAGCAGCAAACATCAACGATTCCTCCTCGCTGCAATCTATCTCTTCATTTAGTATAGACCATTTGGCCTGCTCGTACAACTGGTTAACACGCACAAGATCGTGCTTTGGGTTCAAGTCAAAGAAAGTGTAATATTTGAAACGTAAACACAAAGTATCGTATTCTCTTATTCCCTGTTCCATTATTGATAGAGAAGAGTCTAGCCAACCAACGTTCATGCGAGCCTTTTCTATTAGTGACTTTGGACGTACCAAACGGGATCTAATACCGGGACTAGGTGACCTCGGTGAAGCAGCTAAATTCTCCTGGTAATCACCTAAACTCGAAGATGAGTCGTAGGTGGCATAACCGTTGCTGCTATTTTTCCATGTTCCAGTGGGGGACGATATGGGAGTTCCAGGAGCAGTTCCTGGTTTTCTGTGGTTTGTATTGTACGGCGAGACTGGAGCGCACAGCAAATTTCCATTTTGTGTTCTATCTAAGCTTCCGTTACTTCCTCCAATATGGGCTGAGTTAATTGGTATAAAAGAATTTGTGTCTGGCGCTGGTTGTAAGTAAACCATACCATTAGGTTCTGGTATTGCCGCTTTTTTTTGGGGATATTTTCCATAATTCTTTTTAAGATGTTCTTGCTCCAGAGGTTTACACAAGGAAAGTTCTTCGGGATGTCTAATATCTAAATCTTTGCACAAACTCACTACTGCCGCAAAAGTTTTAATCGAATAATCAACTCTGCAATCAATGAATCGCAAATCTGGCAATTGTACTCGTAAAATTTTATGCATGGGTGTGAAATGTAACAAACAATCAGCTTGTACGCCCACTTGATCTAGAGTTGAACGAGTTCTAGTCAACCAAATGTTTCTTTCTGGCCACCACAGGGCATGATCGGACCAGTCTTTGGGATTCTCCGGGTCTACAAGTTGTAACATAATTCCACCAATATGCTGGTCCCCCTTCACTCTTAATTGCCTCTCCAATTGGAGGTCTGTTATAAAAATTCGCAAAATCCAAGTGTTCTCTCCGACATGAATCATCTTGAATGCTTTGATATTGTGCCAACTTGATTGGTCTTAGCAAATAATTCAAGATATCAAACAAGCTATTAGGTTCAAAAATAATAATGAAAACGAATAGAAACATATGTATATTACTTTGTGTGCCTGAACAGATAAATTTTAATTTATTTATTACTTTTAGTGGTGCTAGTCTCAAAAAAGATTCAATTGTTGTCTCATCGAAACTACGAACATACGTACATACACATGTATTTTGATGACGTAAGTTTTATATGTGGTTTTCTGTTAAATTCTTCACTTTTTTATGTTTTTGCACACCTGCGCGATTTTTTTTCGCAAGAGCAACTGCTGTTTCGTTGTTCCTTACGACGGAACAAAAATTCCAAATATGTTTGTCCAGTTTTCACCTGATATTTATGTATGGAAACTGACTGTTCTGCGTACTAGAAAAAAATGCAAACACGAATAGTAAAAATTTAAGAGCCTTTGTTATGTTATTACAACGATTGTAAGAGTATTCGAGTTCTCGTGAGTAGAAAAATGACTAGCGATTTGCCAACCACATGTAAGTAGTTATCAGTGTTGAATTTTCTTGTACTAATTATGTACCAGTTTTGGTACAATCGTACGTACATAAGTGAGCAGGTACATTTTTTTTGTATTCCGGTACAATTTTTATATGATATGTCATTTTGTGTTTGAATTCCTAGTGCATAATAAATTTGGTGGCATGGAACAAAGCCCATGGATATAATATCAATAAGCTCTTTTGTCTTTTGCAATAATAATAAAATAGTATAATCGATTACAGTTAAAAACCCATGAATCAAGTAAACAATATTACGCATTGCACAGGTCCGGTAGATTTGTTGCTTTCAATCAGCGTTTGTGCTACGTAGACAAAGATCCTTGTGTTGTAAAGTATAATGCTAAGACCAATTTTATAGACACAAAGTTTAGTCCCAGTTCACACACGTCAACTTTTGTTGATCAACTCTTATTTCAGCTGTAAGAAAGTGCCGGTTCACACGTTTCAACTTTTGTTGCTCAACTCGTAATTCAGCTGTAGTGGTAGGTACAGACTTAGCAACGTGCTTATGCAACCAGGCAGGTTGCATTGTCGGTCGCATAGTCTGTAGTCTTGTTTATGGTTGCGTTCGAAGTTGCATTCGAAGTTTCGAAAGTATCTAAACGTTTTGATGTTTATGGGTTGCATTGGTGGTTGCATTGCAGGTTGCATAGTCTGTGTCAAAATATTCGTAAACGTGCTGCGTAAGCAATTTGCAGAGTCTGTACCTACCATAAGAAAGACGGAGGTACAAACATCTCTTTTTTTCTTACAGTTGAATTGCGAATTGAGCAATAAAAATTGAATCGTGTGAACTGGGACAAAGACGGAGAAGGAAATACAAACGTGTATGAAGCTGCACTTACTTTGAAGGATGATGGGAATACTTTCTCCTTCTCTCTTTCTCCTAGCTGAAATAAGAGTGCTAAGTAATCTTTGTACAAGTCAGAATGAAATCCGAAAATTTTACCAAAAAGTGAAGCATCAAACTGAAGGCTTTAGTACAGGCACATCCAGGCTGTTTGCACCATACACTTTGGTTCATGCTTGTGTGTGTTTTTGACAACTTAAACATAAAGTTGTTTTTTGTATTGCTGTGTTCTTTTAGAGATGCATAGACCTAATAAATAGGCCTTGGGCACATCCTTCTGCAATGATGAAGAAGGTAATCTGGTAACAGATACAGATACTGTGCTGATTATATGGAAACATTTTACAAACCTGCGGGGATCCGGTAGAAGCCTCGACGAAGATACCCCAGATGCCATATATTTGTCGATTACAAGGCCGCTTTCTACAGCCCTTGGCTGACTTAGCAGGATGACGTGCACTGACACACGATCTTTAGTCAAAATGGGAAAGAACCTCTCCGAACCATTCAGTACCAAAAGAGGTTTCACACAAGGAGACAGTCTCTTTTGTAATCTTTTTAACATCCTGCTCGAAAAGGTTATACGGCACGCAAATGTGAATAGAACTGGCACACTATACACCAAACACCACATGTTACTCGCTTATACCGCCGATATCGACATCATTGGTCGAACATTACAAACAGTAACTTCACACCTTTGAAAAGGATGAGAAAGAATCTGCCAAAGTGGATCTGGCAGTGAATGGGGATAAACCAAGTTCATGACATCAACGCACAAGACGTCCAGTAGATTCGCAGAGATAGTGGAAGTTTAAAACTACAACTTTGAGATAGTCCGCGATTTTATCCACCTAGGTACCGCCATAAACAAAACAAACAATATCAGTTTTGAGATAAAACGAATAATAATATTGGCTAACAGGTGCTACCTTGGAAAAGTAGGCAGTTTAAAAACAAAGCCACATCTCGACAGACAAAAATCACTACCTGCGCTGTTATATGGTTCTGAAGCATTGGTACTTGCGAGGCAGTACTTTGAGTGTTCATAAGGAAAATTCTTCGTAAAATATATGCACCAATCTGTGTTCACGGAGAATACGAGTATTGGTGTCGTATAAACCATGAGCTGTATGATATTTATGCCGACATTGACATTGTTAAGCGCATTAAATTTAAAGGACAAACTTAATTATTAGAACTGATCCAAAGTGACGTACGGAGTCACGGGATTTTATTGACTCTTTTGGAAGTTTTTTTTGATGGGAAAAATTATTAAGATATAAGAACGATACTTTACAGCATGAAGAGGATGAAAATTTTACCAAAAAGTGAAACAGCATGGCATATCAATCTCCATCGGAGTGAAATGGAGCAATTAACAAAATATAAAACATACAGGAAGCATGTACACGTAAGAACCCGGTTTCTGCAAAAGGTCTCAGCAAATTTAATTATCAACTTTTTTGTACGATATCTGAGTCCAGACGCAGAGCATGCATAAGGGACTAATTTTTTTTTTCCTAAAACTATCAACAGTAAAACATGGTAGTCGAAACATTTCATCCGGCATGAATAAAGGTAGTAATATTTTCATATTGGTGCATCTCCAATACCAACCAAAGAGATGATGCGTTATTTGAATTCATCACATATGAATAACCCCCTGTTTGTGTAAGACGTTTGAGTTAGAAATCTTGGCGTTTCTGTAATAGATTAAAGAAAAGTTGTACAAGTTTCCTTTAGTCTATTACAAAAACGCCAAGATTTTTAAATCAAACGTTTTACACAAACAGGGGTAACAAAATTTTCACTCCAAACACTGGAAATAAACCAACCAACTAATGATATTGCTTTAAGTTCAGAAAACTTAAATTATGATATTCGCGTGTCACAATTTCATTCCTTTTCCACCCTCTCCCTAACCCTGTAACGTTGATAAATAGACCAAAACTGGCTGGTGAAGATTAACGTTAAGTCTACTAATACTCACCACCGACTGACAATGCGAAGCTTATAGATTTGGAGGTGAGACTGAGTACTTGCTTGCCTTAGGGCAACTTTTGAGGAGCGCTGTCCACTCCGCAGCAGGCAGAGCCCGGAAGAAAAGCTTTGGTTGACAGTACATCTGATAAATCTTAGAAAAGGAACCAATAGGTTCTTCAACAGATCCGGACGAAAAAAAACTTGAAGTATATTCAGAATATAACTACAACAAGGAAATAAGGGAGGTTAAGAGCTAAACCTGGATGCGTTTCTGTGAACAGTTAAACGCGTTTAGTGAATCCTCAAAAATCAAGAAATACCTATCGAAACCCCATATCCAATCTGGCACACTCGTTAACTCAAATGGAAGAAGGGCGGGAAACGATGAAGGAACTATTACGGATTCTAATGAAGACGAACTTAAAGACTGGAATCATAGGCAAGCATCAATTAAAAGCTTTTGAAGTAATATAAGATAGGTTGGTTGACATCTTGCATGGAGAGAAGCCAGAGTTGTTTTCATACCAAGAGCAGGAAAGGAGAGTTATGCAAACCGAAAAGCGTACACACCAATAAGCTTCAACTCAGTCGTACTGAAAGCATTGGAACAAATTGTGGGCAGAATGCAACATCAATTTAAACAACACACCTATATTAGAGCCATGTCTGTCGAGACAGCCCCACAAGAAGTTGTTTATTATGTTGAAAGATCTTTTGATCTAGGCATTGATACCCTAGCTACTTATATTCTTTGCTATAGAAGGAGCTTTCAACAATGATCTAACCCCAGTCTTATCGAATCCTTAAGCATCTTTAACTTGGATCAAGGAATAACCACTTGGATAAGTTATATAATAACAGATGAATAAGTTGCGAGAATTAGAGGTCATGTATGTCGCGGAACACCACAGGGAGGTATATCTCCTTTATTGTGGGTTACTACCATACACAGCCTGCTAAGGATTCTATCCGAAGAAGTATTTAAGCCTGCCTGTTATGCAGACGACGTGGCGATATTGGTAAGAGAATATTACCTTGGAATATAATGTGAAAGAGCCATAGAAGCTCTCAAATTATCTAACAACTGGGCCAGAGAGCGAGGTCTTGGTGCTAAATCGGAGAACACAAAAAAATTTTTGTTCAACAGAAAATTCCAAGTTTTCAATCTCCCGTATTTCAAAAGAAAACAATATGAATAAGGTCAAATATCTAGGAGTGATACTTGATTATCTTGGAAATACCATATAGAAAACAGAGTGATTAAGTTTCAATGAGTTTGTACATTTTGCAGAAGAGCTATTGGATCCAAATAGGGATTAAATCCCCAGATGACACAGTGGCTTTACATGAATGTGGAACGACCAATCATAAAGTACGAATCGTTAATGTGCTGGATATATATTGTTACGAAAATAGCCGTCAACAATGTTAAGCAACATTACACAAAAATATTCCAACAGGGTTAATGTAAATGCTACGCGAAAATATTCCTACAGGGTCAAAGCAAAGAATAGTCTAGAAAGTAGCCAACAACTAAATAAGCATGCCTAGCTTGATTAAACAAGCAAAAGCAACAACAACAAAAAAAGCGTCTGCTTATTAAAGAAGATTCACATATTTACACACATACATACATGCCAATTCAAACGAAAAGCAAAAGATAAACAACCACCGTGTGTTGCTTAGTTAATGATGTACACACGTACGCATATACACATGTATGTACATAGTTACCACATGAACTTAATTAGGCAGCATATAAGATGATAATGCTCGTCTAGACATTGCTTGAAACTTCTAGTGGAATTTCTGTGAAATATAAATAGAGGTGACGCATCCAATGAGTGAGTTAGTTGCAGTTGTAAGTCAGTCGCGAACAGTTATAGTTAGTAGTGAAGTTAAGAACTCGTTAGTCAGTTGATAATTAAGTTGTGAATTAATAAGAGTCTGTCGTGGAATTGAGATTATTGTGGAGTCTATCGTGTCGACTGGAGTAAAGGGAACAGCGCAGCGAATAGACGTGTATAAGGGTGTAAGTAAAGCCAGTGAGTCTTTATTGGTGTATCAACTGTAAGTGTCGGCAGAGTGAGTGCCGTGTGTGACGAGCAGCAGACAAAGAGGTATTGGTGTATCAACTGTGAGTGACGGCAGAGTGAGTCTCGTAAGTGACGAGCAGTAGACAAAGAGGTGTCACGTGATTACTTGCGCAGCCAGCTAAGAAACGTGCGTAAACTACAGCGAGGAAGGCGTAGTGGTAACCAGTTGTGAATATCTGTGTGTAATTTATTAGTTTAAGTTGTATTAGTGTATTTAAGCTCTTGAGTAATTTAGTATAAGTGTATTTGTAAATAAAACTTGTATCATTCTTAACCCTAATTACTACACTCGGCTCTTGTATTCATTTGCAAATCTTCGGATTTACGGAAAAGCGGTTTTATAGAGAGAAAAACGTAACATTTGGTGTCAGAAGTGGGATTTGCAAATACAAGCGATACGTTTAAAAAGGGTTAAGCGAAAAGCAAGAGTAATAAGAAAAGGAGAACCTCACACGTTTGAAAAGGTTAAACGTGAACAAAACCACATACGTTTGAAAAGGTTAAACGTAGTAATTGGTTTTTGAGGAGAGATGAAATTTCAAGAGCTTAACGTGGATCAACTCAAGCAAGAGTTGAGTAAGAGGAAATTGACGACAACTGGTGACAAGGTAATACTACAGGAGAGATTACTGCAAGAGTTAGAGCGGCGCAATATCGACATTGAAACTTATGAGTTCGATGAAAAAGAAGAAATTGAGGTATGTACTCGTGCAGTGGCAACCAGTACAGACATCGGTGCAATGTTTGCTGCCATGATGAGTAAAATGGAAAAAATGCTTCAAGAAACTTCTAGAGCTATGAAGGCTGATTTTCAAGAAACTTCTAAAGCCAACAACGAGAGAGTTTTAGCTGAAGTTTGGGCCACAAACGACATACTTGACAAATGGAAAGCGAAAATTGTGACTAACGTTCAAGAACCCCCTAGAGCCAGAAATGAGAAAGTTCAAGAAATTGCTGAACCCGTAAACAGACAAGCAGATGGTGAAGAAATACAAATCAGTAATTCAGACAAAGAGATACACGAAGAGATTTCTGACTTGGGGAACAGTGTCAACAAAGACGTTTCTGGCACAGAGGAAAACGTTGACCAAAGACTGAGGGCAGAAGCTGAAATTAGCAGTGGTCAGTGTCAACAAGTTGGACGTGAGCCAGAAGTTTCCAGCAAAGAAAATGAAGCTAGAGACGTAGAAGATGTGGTGGTCTGTGAAACAGCGGAACAAGCTATGGGTGAAATGGTCTCGCTTGCTCAGTGTAAAGAAACTGCTAAAGTATACAAAGCGCGCAGCATAAAAGCAGTCAGGAAGAGGAAGACAACTTCAATAAAGAACCTCAAGCGTGTAGTAAGGCAAACTCTAGTCGAGGAACAAAGCAGAGTTAGAGCCAAGGGCCATAAATGTGGAATGGTAAGGCAAGCTCTAGTCAAGGGACAAGGTAGAGTCAGAGCCAAGGGCCATAAATGTAGAGTGGTAAGGCAAGCTCTAGTCAAGGGACAAGGTAGAGTCAGAGCCAAAAGCCACAAATGTGGGAGAAATTGTCATCTCCAGCGTAAAACAAGACAAGCTGTATTGGAAATACGAAACAGATTCAGTACCAAGGGTTGCAAATGTCAAATATGGTTTCATCTCCAACGAACGGCAAGGCAAGCTGTAGCGGAAATACTAAGCAGAGTCAGTACTACCAGGGGCCACGAATATCGAAGTAGTCACCTCAAGCGTATGGCAATACAAGTTCCAGTTGAGAAACGAGACAGAGCCAGAACTAAAGCCGACAAATATGGAAGAGGTAGTCGTCTCGAGCGTAACTACAAGGCGTTTAGAAGACGCAGAAAAAAAAGGCGATGATGTGCCTATTCGGGACGAATAGGCTTAAGTGGGCGGCAGTGTTACGAAAATAGCCGTCAACAATGTTAAGCAACATTACACAAAAATATTCCAACAGGGTTAATGTAAATGCTACGCGAAAATATTCCTACAGGGTCAAAGCAAAGAATAGTCTAGAAAGTAGCCAACAACTAAATAAGCATGCCTAGCTTGATTAAACAAGCAAAAGCAACAACAACAAAAAAAGCGTCTGCTTATTAAAGAAGATTCACATATTTACACACATACATACATGCCAATTCAAACGAAAAGCAAAAGATAAACAACCACCGTGTGTTGCTTAGTTAATGATGTACACACGTACGCATATACACATGTATGTACATAGTTACCACATGAACTTAATTAGGCAGCATATAAGATGATAATGCTCGTCTAGACATTGCTTGAAACTTCTAGTGGAATTTCTGTGAAATATAAATAGAGGTGACGCATCCAATGAGTGAGTTAGTTGCAGTTGTAAGTCAGTCGCGAACAGTTATAGTTAGTAGTGAAGTTAAGAACTCGTTAGTCAGTTGATAATTAAGTTGTGAATTAATAAGAGTCTGTCGTGGAATTGAGATTATTGTGGAGTCTATCGTGTCGACTGGAGTAAAGGGAACAGCGCAGCGAATAGACGTGTATAAGGGTGTAAGTAAAGCCAGTGAGTCTTTATTGGTGTATCAACTGTAAGTGTCGGCAGAGTGAGTGCCGTGTGTGACGAGCAGCAGACAAAGAGGTATTGGTGTATCAACTGTGAGTGACGGCAGAGTGAGTCTCGTAAGTGACGAGCAGTAGACAAAGAGGTGTCACGTGATTACTTGCGCAGCCAGCTAAGAAACGTGCGTAAACTACAGCGAGGAAGGCGTAGTGGTAACCAGTTGTGAATATCTGTGTGTAATTTATTAGTTTAAGTTGTATTAGTGTATTTAAGCTCTTGAGTAATTTAGTATAAGTGTATTTGTAAATAAAACTTGTATCATTCTTAACCCTAATTACTACACTCGGCTCTTGTATTCATTTGCAAATCTTCGGATTTACGGAAAAGCGGTTTTATAGAGAGAAAAACGTAACATTTGGTGTCAGAAGTGGGATTTGCAAATACAAGCGATACGTTTAAAAAGGGTTAAGCGAAAAGCAAGAGTAATAAGAAAAGGAGAACCTCACACGTTTGAAAAGGTTAAACGTGAACAAAACCACATACGTTTGAAAAGGTTAAACGTAGTAATTGGTTTTTGAGGAGAGATGAAATTTCAAGAGCTTAACGTGGATCAACTCAAGCAAGAGTTGAGTAAGAGGAAATTGACGACAACTGGTGACAAGGTAATACTACAGGAGAGATTACTGCAAGAGTTAGAGCGGCGCAATATCGACATTGAAACTTATGAGTTCGATGAAAAAGAAGAAATTGAGGTATGTACTCGTGCAGTGGCAACCAGTACAGACATCGGTGCAATGTTTGCTGCCATGATGAGTAAAATGGAAAAAATGCTTCAAGAAACTTCTAGAGCTATGAAGGCTGATTTTCAAGAAACTTCTAAAGCCAACAACGAGAGAGTTTTAGCTGAAGTTTGGGCCACAAACGACATACTTGACAAATGGAAAGCGAAAATTGTGACTAACGTTCAAGAACCCCCTAGAGCCAGAAATGAGAAAGTTCAAGAAATTGCTGAACCCGTAAACAGACAAGCAGATGGTGAAGAAATACAAATCAGTAATTCAGACAAAGAGATACACGAAGAGATTTCTGACTTGGGGAACAGTGTCAACAAAGACGTTTCTGGCACAGAGGAAAACGTTGACCAAAGACTGAGGGCAGAAGCTGAAATTAGCAGTGGTCAGTGTCAACAAGTTGGACGTGAGCCAGAAGTTTCCAGCAAAGAAAATGAAGCTAGAGACGTAGAAGATGTGGTGGTCTGTGAAACAGCGGAACAAGCTATGGGTGAAATGGTCTCGCTTGCTCAGTGTAAAGAAACTGCTAAAGTATACAAAGCGCGCAGCATAAAAGCAGTCAGGAAGAGGAAGACAACTTCAATAAAGAACCTCAAGCGTGTAGTAAGGCAAACTCTAGTCGAGGAACAAAGCAGAGTTAGAGCCAAGGGCCATAAATGTGGAATGGTAAGGCAAGCTCTAGTCAAGGGACAAGGTAGAGTCAGAGCCAAGGGCCATAAATGTAGAGTGGTAAGGCAAGCTCTAGTCAAGGGACAAGGTAGAGTCAGAGCCAAAAGCCACAAATGTGGGAGAAATTGTCATCTCCAGCGTAAAACAAGACAAGCTGTATTGGAAATACGAAACAGATTCAGTACCAAGGGTTGCAAATGTCAAATATGGTTTCATCTCCAACGAACGGCAAGGCAAGCTGTAGCGGAAATACTAAGCAGAGTCAGTACTACCAGGGGCCACGAATATCGAAGTAGTCACCTCAAGCGTATGGCAATACAAGTTCCAGTTGAGAAACGAGACAGAGCCAGAACTAAAGCCGACAAATATGGAAGAGGTAGTCGTCTCGAGCGTAACTACAAGGCGTTTAGAAGACGCAGAAAAAAAAGGCGATGATGTGCCTATTCGGGACGAATAGGCTTAAGTGGGCGGCAGTGTTACGAAAATAGCCGTCAACAATGTTAAGCAACATTACACAAAAATATTCCAACAGGGTTAATGTAAATGCTACGCGAAAATATTCCTACAGGGTCAAAGCAAAGAATAGTCTAGAAAGTAGCCAACAACTAAATAAGCATGCCTAGCTTGATTAAACAAGCAAAAGCAACAACAACAAAAAAAGCGTCTGCTTATTAAAGAAGATTCACATATTTACACACATACATACATGCCAATTCAAACGAAAAGCAAAAGATAAACAACCACCGTGTGTTGCTTAGTTAATGATGTACACACGTACGCATATACACATGTATGTACATAGTTACCACATGAACTTAATTAGGCAGCATATAAGATGATAATGCTCGTCTAGACATTGCTTGAAACTTCTAGTGGAATTTCTGTGAAATATAAATAGAGGTGACGCATCCAATGAGTGAGTTAGTTGCAGTTGTAAGTCAGTCGCGAACAGTTATAGTTAGTAGTGAAGTTAAGAACTCGTTAGTCAGTTGATAATTAAGTTGTGAATTAATAAGAGTCTGTCGTGGAATTGAGATTATTGTGGAGTCTATCGTGTCGACTGGAGTAAAGGGAACAGCGCAGCGAATAGACGTGTATAAGGGTGTAAGTAAAGCCAGTGAGTCTTTATTGGTGTATCAACTGTAAGTGTCGGCAGAGTGAGTGCCGTGTGTGACGAGCAGCAGACAAAGAGGTATTGGTGTATCAACTGTGAGTGACGGCAGAGTGAGTCTCGTAAGTGACGAGCAGTAGACAAAGAGGTGTCACGTGATTACTTGCGCAGCCAGCTAAGAAACGTGCGTAAACTACAGCGAGGAAGGCGTAGTGGTAACCAGTTGTGAATATCTGTGTGTAATTTATTAGTTTAAGTTGTATTAGTGTATTTAAGCTCTTGAGTAATTTAGTATAAGTGTATTTGTAAATAAAACTTGTATCATTCTTAACCCTAATTACTACACTCGGCTCTTGTATTCATTTGCAAATCTTCGGATTTACGGAAAAGCGTTTTTATAGAGAGAAAAACGTAACAATATATAAAAAAAGGTTAATGTGGAAGCACAGAGACAGTGTTGTATTAGCATATGTGTGGCAATAAGAACCACATCAACTAAGTCGATGGAAAGAAAGATGGATGAAGCTGATTTGTCGGCAACAAGAATGACGGTAATGAGTGAATGGCTAAGAAGAGAATATACAACGAAGTACCAAAGCATGATACATACTTTATCCAAGAGCAACAATAACAGGGAATAATTCTGGAACTATACTATGAAAAATCAAAATACGACATGAGTCGTAATATACGGAAATGATTTCGCCTGCCGGATCATAATACACTCTTTCAGACTGAGATCTCGGCTATTACGGAAGGTATTAAATGGCTAAAGGAAATTGACAACAGACTACCAATCCTGTATCTTAACGGATAATAGAAAAGTTATCGAAGCATTAGGTTGGGTTAGGTTAGGTTAGGAAGGATGGAGTTGTAACACACCTCCACTCGGGACCCAATTGGGCCCATTGTGATTCCCTTCTATTGACCCGTTAATAATAATTAACCCCAATTTCTAAACAGAAGTCCCCTACTATCGAAGCATTAAGAGTCTCGAAGCGTTCTTCAATGCATAAACCAGATAAACAGGTATTGTACACATCGAAATAATATGGATTCCAGGACACCAGAGTGTTGCTGGAAACGAAGACGCGGATAAGTTGGCATAGATTGGATCATTACTGAGTAACATCTCACAAAATTCAAAAAAGAACTAAAACAATGGGGTATAGAACAACACATCGGAGATTTGCAGAAATCTACTGTTGGAAGAAATTATCTTCGGAAACCTAAATAGTGAAAAGACAAAAGAGGTCATAAGCTTTAAAAATGGCAACACTTCGGAACTTGGTTAACATAACGCAAGTTTTCTTGCACAAAGAGTTGCGAGAGCAAAATAGAAACCAGTGCAGACTAGCATGTATACATACACATACATATGTATGTATGTAACTTACTTCCTGGAGCAGATTTCAGATTTTCCTGAATATTACCATATAAACTTATCTATCCCTGCCTTTTGGATACATAAGAACATCTGCAATATTGCACATATCTACATACATGCATGTGCAAATGATTCTCTTTACTTCGCTGTAATTTAACTAAGAGATCAATCATCAATTTTTCTGTTAGTTGTTAATTGAATTTGAATGAGTAACGTTGTAATACTTTAAGTGATCGGATGGATAGTGTAAACGAGAGCTGATATAATACATAAGTATATACATAGATATACATATGTATGTATGTACATAAATACATATTTTTCGTTTTGCGGCTGTTTAAATAATTATAAATATCATTTGATTGTTCATTCGTTTGCTTACTTCATGCAGGTTTCTCTTCTATAAATAGAAATATATGTATAATTCCATTATTGTGTTTTTTTGTGAAAACAAAGTGAAGGGGAAACATCGAGCTAAACAAACTTTATTTTTCTCGACTACGTCACCATCATAATCATTTAATTTAAATTCGAAAGCAATATAACATATTATTAATACACCACCAAGTGACTTGTGCGAACATTGATCCAAATTCATCAACCCATATCAGACTGGTGATTCAGTAGATGGTGTTGACGACCATATGAGTACATGAAGAAAACTAAAATGATATAATGGAAAAAAAGGGCGATATTTATGTATGTATGTATGTAGATCGTATCGAATTATGAATTGATCGCCTTTGCGTACTATTTCTATCTTTTTCAATTTAACATAAGCGATCTTATACGGCTGGCATCCAAAAGTAGCCATAAACTTGCTAATTATTTACATACATATGTATCTATGTACATATGTAAATATATGTATGTATGTGCACTAAATTAGAACTTGATATTTATTCAGTTGAGTGGGATTTATGATGTTGGCCGTTGTTGGAATTTTACGTATTTCGCTCTCAAAACTGACAACTTGTAAGTACGCTCATGGAAACGACATACTGTAACCTTGGTGGTGTTTGCGAACGATATAAAGGAAAAGCTAAATAACAACATTTGTAAAATAAACAATCATAAATCTTTCGCTATATCAGTATCCAGTGAAGCTAAAGACGTATTGCAGTTGTATTATCATCGCCAAAAATTTATAGAAACAACTTGAAAATTTGAAATGATAAGATTGGTATTACATTCTTGAATTTCGAAAACATTCTCAATTTAGTTCCTCAAAAAACATTTTGCTTGTAAGTACATATACATATATTTATAGATATTAAGTCCGTAAATTTAAAGAACTTCTAGGAAAGCATATGTGTTTTTCATTTATGTAGTATGTTATATATTGCAGGTGGGCGTCTGGAAGTTACTGCATTCGGATTGTAAGCAAATATTAGCAAAAATGATTCATATTGGGGACAACTCTTGGAATCTGCGGATTTTTATAACAGACTTGCAGGTGGAAAAGCATTTGAGAGTTAAAGGCGATCAACACATTGGGGGCATTATGCTACAATTAGTGGATCCTGAAAATCCTAAAGACTGGTCAGATCATGCTTTGTGGTGGCCTGAAAAAAATATGTGGTTAACCAGAACTCGTTCGACTTTAGATCAAGTGGGGGTTCAAGCTGATTGTTTATTGCATTTCACACCGATGCATAAAATTCTTCGCGTTCAGTTACCAGATTTGCGCTATCTCGACTGCCGCGTAGATTTTTCTATTAAAACATTTGCTGCTGTTGTCAATTTATGCAAAGATTTGGATATACGTCATCCCGAAGAGTTGTCATTGTGCAAGCCCCTTGAGGCTGATCATTTGAAGAAAAACTTTGGCAAGTTTCCCCAGAAGAAAATACCAATTGTCGAACCAGATGGGACAGTTTATTTGCAGCCAGCTGCAGATACCAATTCTTTTATACCCATTAACTCTGCTTACCACGGCAGCAATAGCAGCTTAGATAGAACACAAAACGGAACCTTTTTGTGTGCCCCAGTTTCGCCATATGCCACAACACCAAGAAGAGCAGGAACTGCTCCCGGAACCCCGATAAGCTCACCAACTGGTACTTGGAGACCTAGTTGCAACGGATATATGACGTACGATTCGGGATCAAGTCTGGGAGATTATCAAGAGAATTTAGCTACGTCTCCACGTGCACCTAGCCCCGATGTGCGATCACGGCTAGTAAGACCAAAGTCTTTGATTGAAAAAGCCCGCATGAATGTCGGTTGGCTAGACTCGTCGCTATCAATTATGGAGCAGGGCATGCGCGAATATGACACTTTATGCCTTCGTTTCAAATATTATACTTTTTTCGATTTAAATCCCAAATATGATCAAGTTCGCATCAATCAATTATACGAACAAGCCAAATGGGCTATACTAAATGAAGAACTAGATTGTACTGAAGAGGAAAGCCTTATGTTTGCAGCCCTGCAATTTCAAATCAATCAGCAAAACGAATCATATGAAGGGATTGGATCAGGCATAAATTATTTTTCTTCTGCAAATGGTACTGATGACGATATAGACTCTGCCCTTAATGAGCTGCAAATATCACTGGAAGGGCCCCATGCCAGCGCTGATGGTAATATAACAAAGATACCCGAATTATCAGATTATTTACGTTTTCTCAAACCACGCAAATTCACTATGAAGGGTTACAAACGATATTTCTTCACATATAGGGATCTGCATTTACATCTGTATAAAAGTGCTGAAGAATCAAGACGAGGAGCTCCAGCAATAACTATTAATTTAAGAGGTTGCGAAGTTACTCCTGATATTTTACTGTCTCAGGGAAAGTTTGCCATACGCTTGGAAGTACCTCCTGAAGGTAGCAATGGACCCAATAGCGAAGTTTGGATACGTTGCGAAAACGAGGAGCAATATGCAAAATGGATGGCTGCATGTCGGCTCGCATCGAAAGGCCGTTCTTTGGCAGACAGTTCTTATGAAAGTGAAGTTTCGAATATTCAGACATTACTAAACTTGCAAAAACCCGCCCATGGCGTAACGGTCAATTTCGATCCTCGCTCTATAGAAACGATCGATTATTTGCCACCAAGAATGTTGCGCAAAATGTCTAATAAGGCTGGCCAGCGTATACTTGAAGCGCACGCAAACGTTCGCAAATTATCGCTGATTGATGCCAAGTTAAAGTATATTCAAGCGTGGCAGTCATTACCTAATTTTGGAGTCTCTCTGTTTGTGATTAAATTCGACGGTCATAAGAAGGAAGAACTTTTGGGTGTTGCGTACAATCGCATTATGCGCATGGATTTAAGTTCCGGTGATCATATTAAAACTTGGCGCTACAACACAATGAAAGCATGGAATGTTAATTGGGGAATCAAATGCATGATGATTCAGTTCCATGATGAAAATGTCGTTTTCTCTGTGCAATCTGCTGACTGTAAAGTAGTTCATGAATTTATTGGTGGCTACATTTTCATGTCCATGCGATCGAAAGAAAATAATCAAACCCTAAACGATGAAATGTTCCATAAACTCACGGGAGGTTGGATATAAATTATAAATGAAAATAGATACTGAAATATACATATGTACTATGTATATGCAAGTGCTAAGCACAGAAATGCATGCTCACTAACAGCCAATAAAAAAATTCATTCTAACTTACAGTTTTTATAAACATAGAACTTCAAATATAAAATATTTATGTTGTATACTAACCAAAGTTTCCCCCCAATATAATTACATGATTGTAAAAAACAAAATAAAAACTTTTTTCAGTGCTTTACATTATATATATATGAATTACATACATATACGAGTATGTACATACATGCATAAATATTTTAATTCGATTGAGTGAAAAGAATTATCTACATACATATATAATATATGCATTCATTCAATTAAAATTCATTAAAAGAAAAATAGACATTCAGTCTTTAATAAAGTCTACTGCCGACTTCCATAAGTGGGAACGAAATTCACATAGACGTTGCTTAACGAAAATAACAAGCAAAAATTCTTAAAGGGCAATTATTTGAGTCATTATATTTAATAGGAAATTATAAAACCAACGACTTAATTCATCTATGGTCAGACCTTGAACACTAATACCAAAGATTTTCTTTTTGGTTTAACATTTGCTAACATTGGTGCGTTAAGAAAATTTTAATTTAACTTATTCAGTAAAATATTCTTTCTAAAAAATACATGAGCGGAATTCACAGTTGGCCTTGGAGATCTTTTACATATTGTAGCTTTGGTAAATCTTGGCAAATTTAAAACAAAGCAACAACAATTTATCAAAGCTACAAGATGTAAAAAATATACAGGCCCAATCGTGAATTCCGCTATTGAAATTGATTACACTGTGTCCAAGATTTTTTTTTTTTTTTTTTTTAAATCAATACGATTGATTATATAACTATAGTTATAACCCACTATTAAATAAACGTAATTTTTAATGTGCAGCTCTAATGCGAAAGTCGTCAAGATCATGTTATATTTTGCCAGCTAACTTCATGCCAGTTTTTAGGGTTCCGTACACAGCTACGCTGTCCGTCACAGGGTATTTTCTCAGGAACCGTAAGAGCTACGGACCTGAAATTTGGACAGATTATGTAGAACCTTGGCCGCTACAACAACAAATACATGAGAATTAAAAATTAAAGGGCGTTCCAGAACGAGCAACGAAAAATGTTAAAATCCCATGTAATATACATACAATTGTATGTATGTACATATGTATATTGAAACTTGAATTTTGTAAAATTATACTTGATTTACATTAAGCGTTTTTTCATGAAATTTCATGAATTTTGTTGCACGCAACTTTTTCTATTTGCTAATTGCAGCACTATAAAAGAGATTTTTATATAAAAAAGGGCGTAGATTGAATCTCTGATGCATTTTTGAAAATTTTTTTGAAAGAAATCGCTCCTCGAAGCCTCCTATTGACAAATAAAAAATTTTCATGCAACTAATTTCATGAAAAAAATGTTTTTATACAGACTAAAACAAATAACATTAAAATTGAAAAAAATTTAAATTAAAGGGTGGTCCATCAGTTAATGCAATTTTGACTATGTAATTTTGACAACTTGCTATATCTTGGAAACCGTAAGATGCAAACACTTGAAATATTCAAAAACGGTAAAACTAAAAAAATCCGAAAATTACAAAATCGCCAAACCAAAAAAAAATCGCCAAAAATTAAACAAAAAATCGCCAAAATAAAAAAAATTTCTAAAACTAAAATAAATCGCCAAATTCGAAAAAAATCGCCCAAATGAAAAAAAATCGCTAAAATGAAAAAAACGCCAAAATTCGAAAAAAATCGCCAAAAGGCGCCAAAAACAAATTGTTTATATGAAAAAAAAATCGCCAAAATGAAAAAAATCGCAAAATTGAAAAAACGCCAAAAACCGAAAAAATCGCCAAAACGCGAAAAAAGGCGCCAAAACTAAAAAAAAATCACCCAAATGAAAAAAAAACGCCAAAATGAAAAAAATCTCCAAAATGAAAAAAATCGCCAAATTGAATAAACGCATAAAACCAAAAAAATGCCAAAACTATGCATTATATAGCTGAAGTTTATATTAAATTACATATCTAGTGTTCGCACGGAACCATTCGTGCGCGAGTCAGAGTCGCACTTTACTCAATTTATTTCTTATACATAAGGCTGTTAACTTTTATACGTACGAATATCTAAATATATACTTATATTCACTAATAGATGTTTATTTTGTGGAAATTACGAACAGACTAAGATAGATTATGGGGTGGGGACATACTTCATTTTGAAGCTTTTTATAATAAGCATTCGTTATCGTAGACACTTTCTATGTATATTTTGATTTTGAATCTGTGTTTAAATATTTGTATGTACTTCGGTATTTTTATAATAGAATTAAGAAAACATTTAATGGAATTCCCGTTTTACAAACCTTATTTATATTTATGTATGGATGTATGTACATATATGGCGTTTCATTTCCTTTATTTGTTTGAAAGGCAGGCAGACTAACGGATAAGCAGTAAAGGTCCCAAACACCAGACAATGGTGATGGCGATATGAAGATTTAGTGGCACTCCAATAGATGCGTCTTGAACATATTAATGTACCTATAACGATGAAGCTAATTTTTTCAACACTCAGTTTTAAGCACAGAATAATAATAGTACATGCTTTTAAGTTTATCTGGTCATTTAAAACCAATATGTTATCATAACTTTTTCACAACAATTATAATAAATAAACCACAGATAAATCTATTTTAAAAGCGCGTCAATAAAAAATAACTGTTCTGTTAAATAATTGACATTTCGTTATTGGTTGACTGAGGCGAATTTGTTACAAAAAGAGAGTATTTACATTTATAGTTTTGTCCCTGAGAGCTTACTTACACTAAATTCACACGATGGAATCTATGACGTCTATTTTTCTCAATTCCCTTTTGAAGTTGCCTTCAAAAACTCTTGGCATTCATACCATGGTTTTTCTGCATATCTTATATTTTATTTTTACTTCTCTGCAGCCACATGGCCAATAAGCTATAAGAATATAATCTCAGAAAAATAACAATAAAACATTACAACAAGAAAAGTTTTAAGATTAATATGAAAAAACCATGGAAAACAAAATGATGTGGAAAATGGGAAAATCCCCATATCAATAAGTAATGTGAGCTTGAAGAATACATACGTAGGTTATGCCAGACATGCCCAAGTTCAGTGATCAAGTCTGGCACTGCGTAAACTAAGCTTGTGACACATACTATACAAGTAAACTGTGCAGTTTTCATTTTAATGCGCCATAATACAGGCGATTCCTTGTATAATTCTAGGAACTCTGTACAGAATATTTTTTCTGCGCTCATTTCTTGTTTTGAAATCTTAAAAAATCACGAAACAACAGCGTTTCCAACATACACTATACAGATTTACAAACCTGAGCAAATATAAAAATCGTTCACTGCGTAAATTGCACAACCACCCCCATATACTACACAAACGCACTGTACTATATTTGTGCAGTGAACTTGTGTAATGTAAGGTACAACGCACATGGGTCCAATACGATGAAGTATAAATACATTAAAACAAAATTTCCATAGAAACCCCGGTTTTGACGTACACTTCAAAGACACCTTATTCTGTGCATAAGAGGATTATCCCTCCAACTGTTTAGTGAATAGCCCCGCTGAGGCTTGAAATTTATATTAAAACAAAATTTCAGTAGAAAAACTGGTTTAACGTACACTTCAAGCACATGGTGTTTTTTTTATGCATAATGGGCCTTATTTTTGACACCTACTGTTAAGTGAATTCGCCAGGTTGAAAACAGCTGTATTGTATTGACTTTTGTTGATATCAAGGCAAATTCGCATTGTTTTTTTTTAATATTTCTTGTTTACAAAAAATTTAGCACAGAATAACAATAATTTGTAGTGTTTTAATTTAATTTGTGCAGAATTAATAAATAAATGAAGAGAAAACGGAAAGGTTGGCGCAAAAATTTATACGAGAATGAAGACTACCCTGATAATTACACTGATCCCACATTTTTAAAGGATTTGAGGACAAATCTGCATGCTCAATTTTATACGCTTTTCGAAGTTGTACAAGGCGTAACCGTGCTGAACAATCAAATATCATGTATTAGCGGATTTTTAATAATTTTCTACTTGATGTATAGCGAAAAGTTATCACCAACAACTGTACTGTGGCCAAGTTTCCTTATGACTATTTTTGGTTATATATATTTTCGTCGAAAATATTTGACTTTTACAATTGTTGTGGAGGATTCAAAAACTTTAGTAGCTGTTTTACTGTTTGGATATTTATTTGCTCCCATCTTACACACTCTTACTGATGCTGTGTCCACGGATACGATTTTCTCCATGACATTTATAGTAATGTTTATCAATTTGTTGGTTTTTGATTATGGTCTTTCGGTGGCAATGGTTTCGAAAACAGTATCTTTAAATGCAGCGATATTTGGGTCAATATGCTTAGCATCCCGTTTGCCGACATCGTACCATGCATTTGTTTTATTAGTAGAGGCTGCGATATTTTTTGTTTTATATCCTATAGTTATCAAGAAATATTGGCAACCGTATATGCTGATTCCTGTATTTGTAACAAACTGTTACTGCCTTTATATTATATCCACCAATGTTTTATGGATTTACATATCTGTGACAGCGTTCGTTAATATATTGTGTCCTTGCATTTTCGTTATACAGCAAAGACATAAGCACAATATTCATGGACCCTGGGATGAAGCAATTGTTGAAGAGACTACCGATGAAAACATTGATATCAAATTATAGCATTTGTTAAATTCTTTTTAAATATATGTAAATATTTAATGGGCTTAAGACTGAAACTTCTACTGTAATTTTTTTGTCTAAATAATTTTTGTTTTATAAAACAAATTTCGTATGGAAACATGTTTTATAAATCAAAAATGCCTTTTATGCATAAGACCTGACATTTTGTTTTAATAATAATCTATTTTCAGTAAAATTTCGATAACATTTTTTACTTGTGCATTCTCGAATGTACATCAATGCTGACCATTTATATAGAAGCAGATTGAAGTTCGGACACTTTGGCCAGCTATGGCGTTCATACGTACATACATACATATCCCTCATTTACTTCAACAGTGTCATAACTCAAAAAACGCGTTTTTTGAGTTAATAATGCAAAATAATTGGGCGTTATGTATTTATCTTGTGTAAAAATTTCATATCTTTTACTAACACCTCATGAGACAAGAATATTTTTTCATGTCTTCATTGAGTTGTATGTAAATTGAAAACTTTAAACGCGTTTTCTGCAAAACTTTTTTTTTTAGTTGTGACACTATTGAAGTAAATGAGCGATATGTATTTATGTATGATCTTGAGAACAAATTAATTCATTATAATGAAACAAAAATTAAGGCTTAATATGCATATTACGATTTTATATTAAAAAACATACGAGAAAAATTGAAATTGAAAATTATAGAAATTAAAAAATAAAACTATAAATTCTATTTAAAATTTTAATGTACAAGTAAATATGTAAATAAATTAAGGGCCTTATTTTATAAAACGCAATGCTTGGTGTTGACATGTATTTTTTTTGTAATTAAAATTTTTCCATATAAAATTTGTCAACGCTAGGCGTTGCGTTTTATAAAATTAGGCACTAAGAGTCAAGTTACATTTCATAATAGTATTATATTAAATACTCTACTGTCGTTTTCAACTCTACTTAGTTTGATCATCTAAGTCCCGCTCAAGACATGCAATTTTTGTGTCAGCAATTCTTGAATGTGTGAGAGTGTTGAAATAGAAATATGTATATACTTTTTGTATTCCGCTCTCGCTCTTAAAACTTTGGCACTTTTGTTTAACTCATTAACCTTTTGTCTTGGTTTTTACCACTAGACCTATTATTTAATTTACTAGATTTGTTTTCTTTTTAACTATTCTCAGCAGGAGAGGTAGTGATTATGGCTGGTGATAATGACTAGTTTAAAACTGTTTGAATTACATACATATATATTTTTGTTATTTTTAACCCCCGACCAAAAAAGGGGTGTTATAAGTTTGTAGTGTGTGTCTGTGTACCTGTGTGTATGTACAAGTCCACGTACAGACCAAACAGCTGTACCGATTTTGATTCAGTTTTTTTTCTGTTTGAAAGGTGACTTGATCGAGAGTGTTATTAGCTATGTTTGAAGAAAATTGGTCCAGCCGTTTAGAAGATATCATATCTTTTCTAGATATATTCTATTGAATCTGTGTATTTTTGACGTTTTAAGAAAATCAGTCCAGCCGCTTAGAAAATATCACATCTTCTCTAGATATATTCGGGAGTTTTTTAAATTTTTAATATTTATTGTTATTCGTTTTTTATTATTATTTTATATACTTAGGTTTTATAGCTATTATTATGTAATATATTTACATATTTTCGGTGTATGTATGTTGCATATTTTATAAATAAATGAAATGAAACGAATCACTATCAATCGAAATTTATAAGACAAATTAAAGATTTTTACTGTCATCATGTTGAACTAAAATTTAAAACACAACTTTCTTTTAATCAAATCATTTATTTAATATTACTTTTTCTTTCTACCAAAAGGGGCTTTTTTACAAATTAAAAACCAATGTTTATCATATGTAGATTATTTATGAGCTAAAATAGGTATCTCAACAAAAATATACATACATATATGTATGTATTTATATAAAAAAATATGTTTCACATAAGAGGAAGAAAGGAAAGAACAGTAAAAAAACAAAACAACGAAAAGGTTAAAAAAATTAATTTTAAAAATATTTTCTATATGTACTTCTTTCTATTTTAACATAAATTATATACATATATTTATATTAACGCTTGAAATTAGTTTAAATTTATACTAGCAAATTATTATATAAACAAAACGGAAACTTCACTTCTTTAAATGAATTTTTATTTTTAATATAAAAAAACAATTTTGGTTTATAGTAACGATTAATTTGTTTTTTTTTTTTTGTTTCTTTATTTTAACTATAATAATAAATAGAGTTAACAAAACAATTTAGTCCTTTTTGCTATTGATAGTTATGTAATTGTTGTAAAATGTGCACTACACAAAGTTGGAAATTTTTCTTTAAAAGAAAGAAAAGAAAAAGCTTTCTTTTTGTGTTTCGATCATACAAAATCAAATAAATAAAGCTAAAATTTTTTAAATTTATTGGTCAATTTTTGTATCTCAATTTCTGTATAAAGGATGAAAATGTAGATATAAGATGTAAATGACAAGAAATGATGTCTCAATAGAAACAAAGTAAAATATACTATAAATCTACATAGTGTACATATGTAGATATGTACATCCATATGCAAGTAATTTTATTGTACAAAACAAAAATTAAGAAGAGAACAAAACAGGACCGGATTACAAAGCTACCTCATCTCCTTGTCGTAAAGAGGCTTTGTTGAACTCAATTTGTTCATTATTTTGTTGCTCGGCTTCAAGCTTTAAATCACCACACCTTTGAGCTGTTACAGTCGTTGTTGTAACAGGCGGTGAGACTGAAGATAATTTTGGCGACGATACTGATTGGTGGTGGTAGTGCGCAGAAGCCGCTGTTTTAATTCTATTTTCATAAATATCACGCGTTGTTGTAGGGGACAACATAGATTTGGGAGGCAGCGTAAAGTAATCATTTATGCTTTTTTCATTCTCTTTATCCTTATCTTTGTTCTTCTTTGTGTGTGCATGTTTTTCTTTTTGTTGACTTATAAAATCTTCACTGCTTTTAATATTTATAAAATCATCTTCTTTGTTAACGTCTAAACCAAATGATGATGACAATAATGTCGACGCTGTTGATGCTCCGGTTGTGACTTCTGTCGATGGTTGTTTTTGTTGTTGCATTTTAAAATTAAGCTTATGACTATTGTGATTATTTTTTCCCATCGCTTCTTTAATCTGCTGATGATGAATATTTTTTGTTGAAGATGTTTTATGTAAGTGATCGGTATCCTGTGCCATTGCTGGTATGTTACTTCGTGTTGTATGAAACGAATGTTGTCACACAACCTCTCCGTTACTTTCTTTTACCGTTGATCCGCCACTACCCACAGTACCAAGAGAACCACCACCCGTACCATTTACAGGATCCAATAATGATCCAGATTCAAGATCATTTGTAGTTCGGGTTGAATTGCGCTGACGGCACAAATATGGCGAACTATTAGGCGAAGGTAGCTGATTCTATTTTGAAAATAAACATTTTTAATAATATGTACATAACTTTTAAAGTATCTACCACTAACCACTTTGTTATTGTTCTGACAACATGTCGCTTTGACACAGCCGTTATCTGTGGATGGTGGACAATCTAATGCGCAACAGTCTGAACTACTCATATTGAGGCTAGATGTACCCTCTGACACTATGCAAGCTCCATCCATATCAACAAATTCTGGTTGTATAGTTGTTGAATGTATGCCTTCATTATGAAAGAACTCTTTTACCTTTTCAGCGATTTTCATATATTCAGATAAGTTGTGACATCTAAAATATCAATGAAGCAACAAATCGATGATTAGATACTGTTAATTAATTCCAATGTTATAGAAAATTTTAAAATATAAAATTAATTGAGAGTATAATTCACGCTATAGCAGGGTTATTTCGAAACAATTGCATGTAATTAATAACACGCCACAAAAAGCTGTTCTCAGTACAGCCAGTCGAGATTAACCATCAAACCAATGAGGGAGAGCAAAACTGTAATAGCCTGATTGCATAATATCTGATACATACAGCAGGGGACATATAAATAAACAGTTTAATAGCATAAGACGTAAATCTCATTTTCTTAATATAACATGCGAATAGTGCATAATAAGAGCTATTGTCAGTAGCTTGAACTTTTAAGTAAATACGAGGCCACCAAAAGTATGAAGACCCCAGCAAAAACACCGAAAGAACATCGTACTCGTACAATAAGTACAGCTAAAGACAAAACTACTTGTACACCCATAATTTTTGGGGTTTGAGGAAAATTGAGAAGAAATTTAAAAAATAAATTATGGCAATATTTAGAGCATTATACTTCATATGTAAAATCTTATTGAAAATTAGAAAAAAATAGCTACAATACTGTACAACGAAATAAAATTTAAAGTCATTGAAAAATTACTCGAATATGCGTTAAAAACTATTCAAATAATTTTTTATTTTCAGAGAATAGAACAATTGAAGAAACATAATTCGAAAAATTCTTGTTCGAACAACAATGCTAGTACATATACATATGTATATGTATTTATTTTACATTTATTTATATTATAATAGTAAAACCTAACTTAATTTTTTATATCAAAAGGAAAACCTAAATTTGTCGGCTCTTGTGAACTTTTTCATTACAAATTATTACCTTATGTGTGCTGAAGCTATAATACGATCGCCAGCTAATTGCCAGACGTGAAATTCATGCACTGCCAAGACACCATCAACCTTTTCCAATAAACGTTTTTGTATAGCATCAACCTTCAATAAACAAGAAATTTGTTAAAATTAAAAATTCACTCAATTCTATTAAAATAATAAATACATATGTATGTACATACATCTCGTTAACTTAATACGAAAAGGCCCTAACTCATTTTTTTAATATTTTACAGGAGGAGGAAAAAACTAAATAAAAAAAGATGCAATATTGATACAAAATTTTTTTAAACGCAATATTATGTGCTTATGTAAAGTGTTTTAAATAAAAATTGCGTTTAAAAAAATTTTGTATCAATATTGCATCTTTTTTTACTTAGTTTTTTCCTCCTCCTGTAAAATATTAAAAAATGAGTTAGGGCCTTTTCGTATTAAGTTAACGATATATAATAAGGAAAAAAATCATGTGTAACTTTATCGGCCTGTCCCACGATGTCACCAGAAATCGTTCGATCGAATACTTATATTGAAAACAACAAAAAAATTTCTAATGTTATTGTTGTTAGCAATACAAGTTGTCGATCAAACGTTTGCTGGTGACATCGTGAGACAGACAGGCCTTATATTAAATCCAACTATTTTACTAGCAAAATCGAATATGAATTATAAAATTAACTCACTTGTATATGGGTTGGAACGGTTTGCAGCAAAATTAATGCAGATTCTCGCAATAACGGCCAAACTGAATGCAAAATTAAAATAACTAAAACTATTGATAAAGCAGGATCCATATAAAAACGATACTTCCATTCGGTCAACCAAACAACCTTAAGAAATTAATGAAATATTATTTATAAATAGCCAATAGCTGTTTTAATAGAAAAAAGTATACCTACCAACGCACTTATTACTACAATGACACTTCCTAAAGCATCACTTAACACATGCAAAAATGCACCACGCATATTCATAGAACCTGGATCGTGACTGTGGCCATGACTTGATTTTTTAATAGGTTTTTCCTGCTTTGAATTGTTTTTTTATGTTATTGAAATATTTGTGCATATGTATGTATAATAAATTAATTAATTTTACCGGCTTTTCGTAAGCAAATTCGTCAGGATTTTCTCCTTCATCTACATTAGCTAATTCAGTAAGTCTACTATGATTTCGCCTTAAGCCTCCACCGTGTGAATGACCATGATGGCCACCATGCTCTGAATTAAAAAAGGAATTAAAATAGTTATGGAACCATTTTTATATGTATGTATCATAACTTACCATAAAGCAAACACAAGCCCACAGCATTTACAACTAAGCCTAATACTCCTACGGTAACTAACAGTTCTGGTTCATGTATAGTTTCTTCTTCTATAAATCTGGAAAAACAAAATGTTGATTCATTGATGATGAATAAAAAGACTTATTCATAAAAATTATTTCTGGTTTATAAAACGTTTATAGGAAAATTTTATATAATAGAAATCTTTCATGCAATTAGTTGCATGGAATTTTTTTATTTGTTAATTCATTCGGGGCGTAGAGAAGTAAATCAAAGTTCCCAAAATTCTTCAGAGATTTTTAGGTTAGGTTGAATTAGCATCCCTAAACATAGTTTATTTGGGTCCATTAATATACTCCGTTGTGATGCCAGGTAGTTAAATGATAAATTTTTTCTATCCAAACAATATTCGCCAGTTTCGTCCTTCGTCTTTATCTTAAATCTAGGAATGTAGGAAGACTTATCGCAAATCACGTTCTCTTCGTAAACCTTGCGGGCCAGACATTTATACATAGTTTCGTTACAAGTAAATGTTTCATATTCCTGATATTTAAGCACATTTAATTGATGTTCTATTTACGTGTGCAAAATGGACCAATTCACTCCTCAATTTCGAGTAAACCCACTATATATATGTATATATATATATATATATATACATATAACAGAAATAAAATAATAATTATTATTAATTAAACTACCTTTTAAACGCTTCTATTGTAATACTAAAGCATAATGCAACCAAAAATACTGCGTTGACTAAAGCTCCCAATACTTCAGCACGTGCCCAACCAAATGTGTTTTTTGACCATTTTTTTGGGGACATCTGGAAAACAAGCACATGTAGAAGTAAATTATTAAAATATTTTCATATTATGATACTCAAGTAATTAATTACGTATTGGTATTGTGAGACTTATAACAAATTTGTTTTCTTTTAAAAGAAAGTTTTGAAGCACTGCAATCATATTTATTGAACATTTCATATCCATAACTTAATTAATTTTAATTACAATTATAAAGCTTCAGAGTTTTCGTGTCGGACTAAAGACCTTCCACATACGAATTTCTTTCATCCGTATTTTATATTTGCAAAATTAAAATCAATTAAAATCAAGGCTCACAACATAACAAGTAACTGACCATCATGAAATTATTAAATAATTAGACTTACCTTAACTGATAAAAATGATATCAGTAAAGCGGCTATATCGCCCAACATATGAAAACTGTCAGCTACCAACGCCATAGAATTTGTTACATATCCGACCACAATTTCGACAAAAAAGAAGAATATGGTCAACACCATCATAGAAAGTAGCCGACATTTTTTACCTGAGTACTTGGACATTTTGGCAAATCTGTAAGAAAAAAATTATATTTAAAATAATAATAAAATAAATACCAATCCCGGATTTTACGTACATAGTAGAAATTCCGCAAAATTCGAGATTTTTCACGATTAAAGAAATACGAAATTTTATTTTTGTTTTTTTTCGATAAATCTTCGCATTTACATTATCAATTTTAAAACTACTTTAAGATTATAAAATAATTTTACAATGGCGGTATTCGATGTTTGATACAAATAGTCTTGCGTCAGTGTAAATGCAAAATATCGTAGGTTTTCTTTAAAATCCAACAACATAATACACACATACTCATAATACAAAGAAAGGCTACCATGTCTTGCATTTGAAATTACGCAAGGCCATTTGCATCAATCATCGAATACCGCCAATAATTTAACATTTACATTCCAGACATTTAAAGTCCTTCGGTCCTGTTCTGTAGACCAAAACCGAGTAAATTTCCCCGTTGCCACATGCAAGTGCAAGTGAAAAAAACTCAATGCACTCACATTTTTACTAACACAGTAACACTTTTGCCACTTGCGAGTCAGATTGCAATGAAATTTTGAAGCAAATACATTTTCACACTTGTCGCAAGTAGAGAGTTATTTCATTAATTTGGTTAGTATTATAGCTGATTTTTTGTATATGTATATAAAAAGGATATTGAGAAATGGCATAGACACATTTTAAAGAGCTAATTTTGAACATAAATTGCATGTTTTAATAAAAGAAATACATTAACAATACAATTAAAGTTCAATATTGACTTCTTGGCAACACTGCACTAATACCCCTTTTAGGCACGGAAAGTTTACTTTGCAAAGTCTTAATTCAGCTGGGAGAAAGACAGAAAGAGATATTATTCCTCCCTCTGTCTTTCCCACAGCTGAATCAAGTCTTTGCAAAGTAAACTTTGCGTGTCTAAAAGGGGCATAACAGTTGAAGTAAGGCTGTTATACCCCTTTTAAACAAGGAAAGTTTACTTTGCAGTCTTAATTCAGCTGGGAGAAAGACAGAAAGAGATAGTATTCCTTCCTCTGTCTTTCACACAGCTGAATTAAGACTTTGCAAACATCCCTTTTACACAAGAAAAGTTTGCTTTGCAAAGTCTTAATTCAGCTGTGTGAAAGACAGTGGTAAGAATACTTTCTCTTTCTGTCTTTCTCCCAGCTGAATTAAGACTTTGCAAAGTAAACTTTCCGTGTATAAAAGGGGTAAAAGTAAACTTTCCGTGTCTAAAAGGGGTATTTGCTAGAACTTTACTTGTTGACGACATTTTAACTTGCACTGTGCTGTGTAGCCACAGTGCAAGTTGTGTTGTGTTTTTTTTACATTTCTCCTGGTTTTCGTTAGTAATACATATACACTACTTGCAAGTAACTACTGGCATGTGACAACGGGGTGTAAAATCATACACGATAATTTTCGTTCAGATATGATATTTGAGAATCTATGTATATAATAAAAAAAAAAATTAAAAGAAATCTAAAAAAATATTTCTATTGTCGGAGTTTACAATATAGAACCGCTTATCTTGTCAATTTCAAACTCTCTATGGGAGAAAAAATCAACTTGCTGTTTTGTGGAATATGGGTAGCATTGCTGCAAAGCAATGTCTTAAAACCCGTAGTTGTTTTAATGAAAATCAGTAACTTATAAAGAGTTTATGGAAAACTGGGTTATAAATCAGAAATCTATATATAATCTCTTCATGAATTAAAAATGTAACTTATTTCAAATTGCTACTAAGCTTTCAAGAGTTGAGTAAACAAGATATTTGTATGAAATTTTTACACAATATGAAATTATGTATCATTAACTCAAAAATTAAATTTTTTTGACATATACAGATATTGGGCTTTATTACGAGTGTCGTATTTCGACTACGACTACGACGATTTTGTAGTAAATTAAAAAAAAATGTTGCAATGTTCTTTAGTATAGAACAAAATCGTCGTAGGCGAAGTCGAAATACGACACTCGTAATAAGGCCCATTAATTAAAATAACAAAAACTAAACATTTTAAAACCACCGATATATCCAGAAAAGATGTGATATCTTCTAAGCGGTTGGACCAATTTTTTTCAAGCATAACGTAACGTTAGCAATCTTCCAACACACTGGGAACTCACCAACATGGTACAACGTGCTGAAGAGATTAGCTAATGGACGTGCTAGCGTCGAAGAGCACTGTTTCAAGACCAGTGCTGGAATGCCATCCGGCCCAGGAGACTTGTTTATGTTGAGTTCCGACAAAACCCTTTTTACTGCCCGAGCTCGAAAGAATATCTTAGGCATAGTAGTGGATACTCTCTCTAGTATAGGCAGAGGCTGATTGCTTTCCGGCAAGTAGGAATTACTTGCAAATATTTCAGCTAATAGGTTAGCTTTATCGGCCGGGTCAGTGAATATTAAGTCATCCTTTAAAAGAGTCGGAATTGAAGAACTAGCATTATTCTTTACTCTTTTAACGAATGACCAGAAGCTCTTACTACCCCGAGGGGCAGCAAGAACTTTAGCACGGAGACGATTCTCGTAAAGAGCTTTTTCACGCCTCAGTACTTTGGCACACGAAGATCTCGCCCTTTTGCGTAGCAAATCAGTATCGGCATTTTGGTTACTTCGCCAAATACTGAATGCCTCCTCTCTAGATCTGACTGCGTTTTTGCATGTCTGATTAAACCACAGTTTCTCTTTGGGCTTAATCGGAATTTTTTTTGATGGTATGAAAGCTTTCATGCCCATCAAAATTATACTTTCGACCATTTTGGCCATGGCATTGACATCATTGTCTAGGAAACATAGCTTCCAATTAAAATGTCGAAAAAATTCGTTGAGCTGAGCCCAACGAGCCTTTTCGTATATGTATTTAAGTCGTTTCGTAGCTGTAGGTGAAACGCTATGAAGTGCTGAGAACGAAAAGGAGGCCGAAATGGTACAGTGATCTGAATTGCCGAGAGGTGCATTAACACTTACTTCATACTTATCAGGGTGTGAAGTGAGAAAGAGGTCGAGCGTATTTTGTTGGTGCCCTTCAGCACACGGAATGTGTGTTGGTTTATTCACAAGTTGCACTAGGTGGTTATGTGCTGCGAATAACTCAACATATTGGCCTTCCGTAGTTGTACGGCTCGAATGGCGAAGCCAAGTTGAATTGTGAACATTGAAATCACCAGCAATAACGATTTCACTGTTCGGACAACTCTCTAGGATCTTTGATATGGAGTCAGAAAGGACATCGAAGCCGGAAATGGTAGTATCCCTTTCTGCGTTTGGACTTCTGTAGACAAATCAGAAATGCAAACAGTGTGCCCTGATTTGGAACTTAACCCAGAGACAGCTAAATTCAGCATCAGATATGCCTAGTGATTGCTGGCATTGGTACACAACTGTATTGCGAATGTACATTGCAAGTCCCCGATGAAAGTTAAAAAGCGATAGAAGTTGATAACCAGGTATCTGAAAATCCTGTGGATCAGCATTCTCAGACACCTGGGTCTCACATAAGGCGAAAACATCCGGTCGATGGAGACAAATGTGTGCATATACAGAGAAAAAATTCGATCTTAGGCCCCGTATGTTGCAGAAGTCAATTTTGAATTTGTCAGACATAGCAACGTGAGAAAATTCAAATCAAATGTTTAATCTGCGGTATTGAATCCAGTCACGTTAACCACTGTTTTATTGATGACTGCTTAGTGATCAGTGTTATACCTTCATCACTAAACAGTCCACCAGCAGCTAACGGAAAGGCGTCAGTACCACAGAGTTAGATTGCGTTAGGATATGAGGGGGAATGGGAGAGGAAAACACAATGACTTAAAAAGGTTATAAAAGCCCTGATCTGGTCATCCCAGCGGGAACGGCAACACTGTGCCAGCACTGATACATAGTGCCAACACTGGTATTTTTTTTTTTTTTTTTTATTATTTTATTGTTTTGCATAAATTTTTTTCAAGCATAGCTAAGAACACTCTCGATCAAGTCACCTTCCAAACAAAGAAAACTAAATCAAAATTGGTCCAGCCGTTTAGCCTGTACGTGGGCTCGTACAGGCACACACGATTCAAAAACCTTTCGGAGTTACAAAAATAATTCCATTTATTAATTTTACATAAAAGATCTTATTTTACGTACATACTCGTAGGTACATATATACATAATTGTTAATAAAATAAATAAAGACAAATTTAACAAATGCAACAATAGAGAAATGCGCACTAAATCGTTGCATGAGTAATATAAACAAAGAATAAAATTAAAAACTCAGAAGACTGCAAAGGAAATAAATAAAAGAAATGACAAACACACGCATACTGAAATTAATAGGAAAGAAATAAATGCATTGAAACATTGACATTTATTTAATTATTTCCTTAAAAAAATTGTGAATACCAGGAACCCCGCAACGGTTACAAGTTTTATTTTAAATATTATCTTTTAATCATTATTTCTGAACTTTTATTTCTTGCTTCGAAAATAAGTTATTTTTTGTGCTTTATTTCTAGTTTGGATTATCAAAAAAAAAAAGAAAAAAAAATAGCTTTGATTATCCCAGCAAAAAATAAAACTCAAAAAATAACTTCCATATATTTGTTAAGCAAAAAATAAAAATCAAGAAATAACTTTTGTTTTCTGAGGTATAAACAAAGCTAAAGAAATTACTTTTGTTTACTGAGGAAACCTTCTTCTGTAAAATTTGTCTTTTGTTGCGAAAATACCATTCCCCCTTATTGTGAATGGCATCGTCGACGTCACATCAAGACGACAGCAAATATTGTCACTTGTATACTCTTTATCTGCAATAATTTGATCTTATTGAAAATCTCTTACTAATCTCCAAGGGTCTGTAAATAAATGAAGCATCTTAATAGTAATCAATTGTTATAGACGAAGAGTAGACAAGTGACATACTTTAGTGTCGCCTTGATGTGACGTCGACGACGCCATTCACAATAAGGCGTATTGTTTCCACCAGTAAAACAAAAAGCTACTAAGCCGGAGTGCAAAAAATATTTAACACGTCAAATTATAAAAAAAATACATAAGAATTAAATAATTTATCATACACTCCTAATCAGATGATTAGAACTACTTAAATTTTTGTAATTAGTAATTTCTACTTAATTCATTTTTCTACAGTGTGATGTAACTAACAGGGTAAATCGTTTATGCGAGGGTATATAGATTAACTGGAGATCAATTAAGCGGAAGCTACTAAATATTTTTAATGAAAAAATGCTTTATAAAACAGATTTCCATACAAAGTTAGTTTAGTTATGAATAAGATAGTAAAATCATAATATGTACAACTAAGCTGCTCTATATCAAATTTATTTTGAGATTTTAACACCTTAAAAAGTCCATTTAAAAATAAAATGGAATGCTTAATTAATGCATATATTTATCTGCTAGCTGTATTTTTATCTATAATTTTGTATTCTTTATTACTTGCATTTACTACTTGCATGTTTCATTCCATTGCGCTGTATTTTTTTCGCCAAAGTGTATTTATAATTGCTATTTACTAATGGAAACGTTAAAATGATCATTCTAAGATAATATTGAAATAATGACGTGTGTATTCATTCCAATTTGTTTCAATTCGTTTTTATGTCATTGCTTACAATATTCTTGGCATACATTTTTCTAAGCACAGTACAAATCTGTATAAAATGCTATTTATTTAACCCAGTTAAATTAAGAATATATACATATATGTACGTACATGCATACATGTTTATATATGTTACTATGAAAGTATTCGTACGTGCTTGTTTCAATATTGACCTCGAAACTAGAAATATCACCAAAAACAATTATCAAACGTCTACTAAATACCATTAGTTACTACACAATGATAACAGACAGATAAAGAAATTTTAGGTTGTTCTTTCTACACTGGGCCTGAATCGACCTGAAGTGAATGAAACGCATTTAATTCTGCATGCGTTCTTAGTTACAAATTTATTGATATAAACCTTAGTACAGTAGAATATGGTTATAACGAAGTATATGTAGTGAACTTGTTTTATTTTGTTTTTAACAAAGTCAATTATTTTTATGGTTGAACAAAAAAAGTTCTGTTTAAAATATTAAAATAAAAAATTCAGTAAAGTGCGACTATGACTCGCGCACGAAGGGTTCCGTACGGACAATAGATATGTAATTCAATACAAACTTCTATATAATATATTATAGTTTTGGCTTTTTCTCGTTTTTGGGTTTATTTCTGTTTTGAGCGTTTTTTTTTTTTTGGTTTTGGAGTTTCTTGCGTTTTTTCGGGTTTGGCAATTTTTTTTTAAGTTTTGGCGCTTTTTTTAGTTTTGACACTTTTTTCTCTTTTTGGCGATTTTTTTCGTTTTGGCGATTTTTTTTTAATTTTGGCGATTTTTTTTTCATATAAACAATTATTTTGGTTTTGGCACCTTTTTCGCTTTTTGGCGATTTTTTGGCGTTTTTTTTCATTTTGGCGATTTTTTTCATTTGGGCGATTTTTTCGAATTTGGCGATTTATTTTAGTGTTAGAACTTTTTTTTTAATTTTGGCGTTTTTTCGTTTTGTCGATTTTTTTAATTTTTGGCGTTTTTTTCGGTTTGGCGATTTTGTAATTTTTTAGTTTTACCGATTAGAGCCAAAAAAGTTGGCATCACTGCTTCCCAGCGGTAAATTAAGCGAAATACTTCGATAACAATCACTGACGTCAGTATCAGCGATGCCAATTTAGCGCGTTTAATAAAAAAAAAGCGCTAAATTAGCGCGTTTTGAATAAAGTCAATAATATCATTTCAGTTCAATATTTTTTTTTTAACTTTTTTGTATAAAGTTAACAATTTTCTAATATCCAAAGCTCTGATAAATTTTTTTAAATAAGTTAATGATTCAGCTGTCGCAAACAAAATTCGCTTGACTGTGGTCAGAATTAAAAACGTATTTTAATACTTTAAAAATATGTACTACATACAATGACCCAAAAAATGTAAATGATTTCAGTTTATTAAAACATAATATCGAGGAAGCAATATTGCAAAATCTGAAAAATTAATTGTGATACGAGTACTAACACATACATCGACTTTTATTGAATTTAATTTAGCGCGTAGAAAATAGCGCGTTTTTGCTATAAATATTTAACAATGCTGTCTGTAATTTAGCGCGTTCTAGCGCGTTTTGAGAAGGGCATTAGCGCGTTTGGGTTATAAATAGTTGGCATCGCTGGTCAGTATGACATCGTAAGCGAGCAATCTAAGTACTCGGATTGTAATGTACGTGTAATCGGATACATCATGTGTTATTACAACGTAAGCAAGGATTCATTTATTGATTAAAACAAACAGTTTGTTGTTTGTTTTTAGGCTAAATTTATTATCATGCTCCCTTACAACTCCGCTGGCGGTGTAAGTGCAATGCTAGTGACACGTATTGACATCGTGGCTTACTTTGTAAGCGAGAGCGCACCACTTACGCGTCCTATGACACTTTTATGTTAAATCTAAATAGCAAAATAAGCGAACGAATCACCACTGACTGCTACTAAGTATTACTGATATCATCGATTACGTAATGTATATTTTTACCACATCTACTACAGTTTTTTAGTATAGTAGATGGTGTAGGCATAGTTAATTAAAAATGTATGCAGTTTGTTGTTGCCGTGTTTTAAATTTACCATAACTTATCAAGCTACAATATGTAAAAGATCTACAATAGCCAACCGTGAATACCGCCAGTAATTCACACTAAGTGACCAAACAAAAATTAAAATTATATTAATTACATAATTATATAGAGGAATTCACCACGAATTATGTAATCCCACTTTCGGCATCGAAAACCCCACTGTGCGATAGACTAAAATGATGTTTGCAATGAATTATAAAATAACATTTTTCTTAACTTTCTCAAGTTCATTTCTTAAGCAAATGTTAGGATTTAATGTTAGCATTTCCCAACTGAAGGTGTGTTCAAAGTGATAATGCGTTATGAAACTTTAAATGCGTTTTTCTCAAAACTTCATTTTCACACACTAGGTCCCATTTCTCGGAGAAGGTCACATATGTATCTTAGAAAATTAATAAAACTAAAAAACTACATACATACATACATACATATGTACATGGAATTTCTAACCACCGAATTGATATCTTTCATGTATAGTATAATAATATTTCTTATTTTAGTTAAGAAAAATTATACATTTAAATCGATCACATTCAAAATAAATATTGAGCCATAACCGATAAAAAAAAGCTTAACTGACATTTGACGAAAATCGATTATTTAAGATCGCAAATGATCGATTTTGGTCAAAAAATTAAGTTCGAAAGTCATGTATGTCGCTTAAGGTTTTTTTTTCGTTATGGCTCGATATATTCTATAGTGCATACATTTTTTTTTATTAAAATCAATAAGTCCATAGGATTGTTCACTGTTGACATTATTTCCTAAAACCATGATATTATATACTTGTGTATGTACATATGTACATATATGGATATAAGTAGTATACACTTTTTCACCAATTTCAAACGAAGACATTTCAGCTGATAAGATAAAATAATTTTCATTCTTAAACATTTACAGTGAACACCACCGTTTTATTTATTTGCCGTTAACAGATAGTATTTTTACTACACGCTTTAAAAACCATTTTCTCATGCGATGGATAAATTATGTAAATAAATGGTATTTGTATGTATGTATGTATACTCGAATTCCAATCAAATTAAAACTAAACTTTAAGCTACTTGGAAATGTTACCAAAAGATACATCATATGTACAGTCATTTTCGATCAGAAAAAAATATTTTCAATTTCTTTTTGAAAAGAAAAAAGCTTTTAACTCAAAAATAAAAGTTGAAAGTTTTGTTGTGTTACATATCGAGGGCTTATTTTCGATTAAATCGTAAGCGACATTTAGTACAAAATTACTTTTTTTACTTTTAAGATAAATGCTGTAAATTGTTATCGTAACACATTTGAATATTATAAAAAAAAACCTTTTCCCGAAAACTTTAATTTTTGTCGCTTACCATTAAATCGAAAAAAGGGTCGATATGTATGTATCTAAACTATATACATACATATTTTATATGATATGCAAGAGTGAAAAGGAAAGTGTGACACTAGCACTTCTTGTTATTCTCAGCCATTACTTGAAACTTTTAATCTGAATTTTACAAAATAGAATTTACTAAAAAAAATTCTAAAAAATTCATGTTATCGGTAGCATATGTGGAATTCCCAGGCGACGGACGCGACATTCGCACACTTTTAGTTGAGCAAAAAACAAGAAAGGAATAGAAAAATCCAATATATGTATATCATAAGTGTTTTAAAACAATGAAGGAGTAGTATATTTAAGAAAAAATGTTGGGCGATATCAATAATATAGTAAAAAAAATACAAGTCAGCGAGAAACGGACGCGACAAAAATAGAAGTTATTTTTGTGCACTTATTGAAATATATAAATGAAGGTGAAAGAAGATCGTTTATGTGTAGATTTATGAAACATGAAAATTTTGTTTTATTTTTTTATTTTTTAATGGGTAAAGCACAAATACGGACGCAACAAATTTTTTTCCAAGAGAACTAAGTGCAGCAATTTTCCTAATATTGATTGAACTTTAATTCAGAAGAAATTAAACAATAACAAATGCTTATTGACTGCTAAAAAATTAATATATATTGATTTTATTGGACGGATGTGTCATTAAGGTATAAGTGAACGCAAACTCAAAACACTTCCGTTATTAGAACTCCGTTCCCCATCTTTTGTGGTAATGTGTAAGGTTGTTCTTAGTAAGAAAATTTTTAAATAACAAAAAAATAATACTTATTACTTTAAATAATCGCTACAAAAAGGCTGAGCAAATAAATAGTTTTTTTACAGTCGCATACTTCGGTCAAAAAAATTTCAAAAATTTAAAATGCTTTAACATATTCTTATAAAGTATAGACCTTTTAGCTTTATTATTAAAAACAAAACAAAAAATGTTTGATCAAAATAAATTTTTTTTGGTTAACCTTTTTCAGGAATTACATATATGTACATGTGTCCTTACACTTTACACTTACAAAATCGAAGTCCAGTAATTTATGATAGTCACTGTATGAAAATGTGCATATCTGAACATTTTGTATGTTTAGCGATAACAAGAAGTTTTACATTTTTATCACAAAATATATTAAATGACATAATAAGTATGTATGAATTATTGTGGTTTCATTTTTATTTTAAAATTACTTAAAGGATCTATCATAATTTTTTTAAATATCTTATCATTAAAAAACCTTTAATGGTGCGTTTATACTTGAGCAAAATCTAGTGTACTTAAGACGTTTCAAGCATAGTATACTATATTTCGATCAGATTTACCATATCAAACAAAATCTTCGTCGCCAGATTTTATCGAAATACTTAAAATCTAGTAGAACTTAGTGATGCAACTATTGCTTTTTTTATTGTACTAAAAAATAAACCCATTAGCTATATTGCAGTTGTTTGGTTGTAGTTTGGGAACATTTTTAGTCAATGATTTTTGTTTTTGACATATGCCAAATTTATTTTCATCAATAAAAAAACTATTTACAAAACGAACTTAGGAATCATTTTATTGAGGAACTTCGAATTGTATTCAATAAAAAAATTATATCATTAAAGTAACTAATAAAGGTATTCACATCAGTTTTTTTCTTGTTGGAAAAATGGAAAAATGTAGTTTTTTTTCCTGTGTTTGTTGTAAAAAATTACATTTTTGCATTTTTCCAACAAGAAAAAAACTGATGTGAATACCTTTAATATAAAATTTCCTTTAATATAAGATTTCAGTTTTATAAAGACAACGATCCTAAGCATTACGCTACTAATACAAGGCTTTGGGTTATACATATATACTGCTTTAAAATAATAAAAACGCCGCCACAGTGCCCAAATCTTAACCCCCTATTGAATATAATAAGAAAACGTGAATTTACAAGCAAAAGTAAAAAGAAAAAATCTTCTTAGAGGAGTGACGAAAAATCGGTCTGGAATATACTCAAATCTTGGACAAATCTATACCAAATCGTTTAAAAGAAGTCATATGTCGCAAAGGAAAAGTAATTTGCTTTAAAAACAACTGTACATATTTTATATAATAACAATATTAGCGGCGGTGCGAAATAAGCCCCCAGGAAATAAGGCTCCAAAGTGCAAAATGAAAAATGACCCCAAACTTAGGGTTATTTTGCATTATGAAACAAAACCCCAACATTTTTTATGAAATAAGACCCCAAAAAAATGAAAATTTGCCCCAAAGCTCAAATGAAATATGACCCCAAATATACGAAAAATATTTCATTATGAAAATGCACTCCAATAGACTAAATGAAATTATACCCCAAAAGTAGATTTTATTTCAAAGTGAAAAGAACAACATAACTAAAGACTTTAGCATAGGCGTACAATGGGCATTCCGGAGTAGGAGCAATGCCCCCTCTCCAAAAGAATTGCTTTGTCACCCTAGAATTATTAAGAATTACCTGTAACTAACGATTTTAATATTACTCATGAAAATCACGTCGTAATGCCCCCGAAAAAAAATTTTGCTACGGCACTACACCTTAGATAAGTAACTAGGTAGGATCAAAAATTTAAATTTTTTCATATGCGTTCATTATTTTGATAGAGCTATAAATATTCCAGTACTCTTTCCAATTTTAAGTAACTTTAATGTGCAATATTTATTTATTTAATAAAAAAAACATAGACATGAAATTCAAGATCAATATAAATGCTGATACAAATTAAGAAATTAATTTTTCACTAAATTTTTTAGAACGTATATATCCATTAAATCGAAATTTGATACAAGTTTTATTTTGCATAAGCTGCAGATTTTCAACATGACACCATTTGCGATTCGATCCCTGAAAATTGTTTATCTTTCTTTGCTATCTACTGTTGTTTATTTTTCATTACCGTCAACCTCAAAATGTTCCTCCTCTGAGTTTTCTGTTGCTTCGAAAAACAGCTACAGCTGATATCATGTCGCTACATACTACGTAAGTTAAATTCACCATTCTTCCATGCTTATTCAATTATAATTAAATAGATTTTGTATGTCTGTGTGGATATAATTGTATTTGCATTTTTATTTCAAGTAAAACTTGGAATGTTAACCATAGAAAAATTAAAGGAAAGGTATATATTTTAAAAATCGCTCGAAATACAAAATCTACATTAAAAAATTTAATATCTTGTGGGGCTTAAGTTCATTTTCCTTTTTTGGGGCTAAATTTCATTTCAATAAAAATGAAATATCGCCACAATAGGTGCGTTTGAGTACTTTTCCAGTAAAATCCAGTAACTGAGTAAATACTGAGTAATTTAAAGAAATTACTCTCAATAAAAAAGTTTGCAGCTAAAAGTACGCGAATGGAAAAATTGTAAAATCCAGTAAAATATACACAACAGCTGATAGACAATTTGGCGCTAAAAAAATTATACATAAGTATGTACATATGTATATGCAAAAAAACCTGAATATAATATTGTATTGTAATCATTCGTTAAGCAGCTCTGGGTTGAGGAACATCTCTCGCGTCATCGTAATTATTTCTTAAGTGCGGTCAGGCTTGTGCATGTTGTTTGGCCTTCGAGAGTTTTTCGTCTCGCTCGCACTGGTTGACTGATCTGCCACGGATAACCGTATAATCTTGCGGTTTTTTGTGGAATTTCTTTAACAACCACGTTGCTACTTCCTATGTGAAGGCATAGGTCGTGTACAGTCAGTCACAAAAACTTTTAAAATACTGTTAATACCATCTTGGGCATATGGTCTAGTTACTCCGCCCATACTTGTGCAACACCATATTATACAAATTTACTTTGTATAATATGTACTAAATAAATAAATAAATATTGTACTACGTGGTCCAATCGAGATGAAACAGACTAGCTACATTATGGTCCATATAATGCAGTCATGGATCATGTCGTTTTCACACAAGCATTCAATGCAATATGGAGTAGTTTTGGGGTTAGGCCGATGTAATGCAAATTTGGACCATTTATTCCAACCCTAGGACATAAACCTCCTTTTTTCACATATTTGGAGTTTTGGCGTATTCCTACTCCTCTTTGGAGTATTTACATACATGTATGGAATAGTCGCATTATCTGCAAACAATATACAAAACTATACATACATAAGTATATATTATTGCTTCTGTGAAGAACTTTGGTAAGGCACAAAATTATGGCTTTTTGGAAGCTGAATAAATTGCTTCTAGCTGGCTCATCTCGCACAAAAAAAATCTCCTTATTCATGCGCAACACCAAGTGATTCTCTAACATTATCTCCCTTACTCGCGGTCTCCACCTAACATAAAATAGCTAACTTTAACATTAACTTCTAAGAATTGTTAAGTGGTGAGTATCAATATACTATACAATCTTGTGCAAGACCATTTGCACAAGATTGTGAATTGGGCTATAGTTTTTATGTACTCAGATGCAAAAGTTACTAGCTTGCAATTTTTTTTTTACTTTTTCCTCTATTTTGTTAAAGAGCCTGCCTTATGTTAGTGCTTTTCAGAAGCAGTTTTCGAAGCTTTTGTGATCAAGTAAACAGTACATTGCTTCCCTCAGTTGTTAGTGCTTCCAAATCAGAATTTTTTTTGCTGGGTAGTTACTGGCTAGCCGCATGGAAAAATTATATGGTTTTGAGAAAATCTGAAGAATGTTTTTTTTCATTTGTTTTATAAAAATACACCATAGTATATTTTCTTTAATAATAAAAGTAATAGATACATATGTTTTTATTTGAACTTACGGGCCTGGCCCACGATGTCGACAAGAAACTTTCTATAGCTTACTTGCCGACATCGCGCGTCAGGCCGTTAAAGTTTCTAAACTTTTTACCCTCGACGTGAATAATTAGGATGTACAGAAAAAGACAAAAATGTTTGTTGCCGCTTATACCAATCATCACAACAATATTGTTCACTTCCTTTCAAGTAGTTCCAATGAGTGCATTTATTAAGAGAAATATACAATGGGAAAAGAACTTTATATATCCTAATATATTCAAGATATCGAAAAACTGAAAACAAATTTAAGAAATGTACACATTAATCATATTTAATCGATCAATAACTAAATTTTTTGAATGTTCCATGCGGGGAACCAGTAACCGTCCGACTATATGTATAAACAAAAATTTAACTATACAAATCTATTAACTTTATTCACGTTTAAAAACAATCGGTTATGTTCTGCATTTCACGTGAAATTACATCGTTGGGAAATTGTTGTTATAAATACATATTTCCAACAATTCTATGAAAATTCCACACGTTTTAATTTCCCGTGGAATACATAAAACGTACCCTTATATTTTTCTGGCATCAAACTTAAATAAATGCAATATTGTTCATAACTTAATACATTTGTTTTTTGTTATTTTTAAAATTTCAGTCGTAAAGCAGCTCTGTTGTTTATTGGCCTTCGAGAGTTTTGCGTCTCACACCGCATGTGATTAATGGTTGGCGTCGGTTAACGGTACCCTTTGCGGTATCCCTTTGGTTTCCATTAACCACATGCAAAAACACAGAATAAAAATTATTGAAAATAAAAATATTGAAAATTAACAATACTATTTGGAGTTTAACCTGGCATTTGTGAATGATTTATTCCGCCAACCTTATTTAATTAATCGCATGGGTTTGACAGTTGGCGTCGACTAGCTGTACCGCGTTACGGTTGTTGGTTGCTTGCTGCTAACCACATGCAAAGGATTCAACATAACCCTACTTTTGGGATGAATATACATATAATTATTTGGAGTTTAACCTGACAATTTGTGAATCTTTGAATTCCGCCAACCATATTTAGAATTAAAAAAAAAAAAAAATTTTTTTTTAATTTCATCAAAAGCCAAAAACTTTTGTTTCCCTTTGCTATTGTTTGTTGATATTTAAAAACATATGGTTTCATTTTACTGGATTTTACTGGCAAAAATTTGTCCAGTAAAAACTTGCATTTAATGATTAAACAGAATACCGGCTTCAACACATTTTCCATACAAATTGACACAAAAAAACAGCCGCAGAAACCGGTCGTGAAATAGAATTTATTTTATTTTGAGCGTTTTTTCTTATACTCTCACATATCAATGTTCATTCTCACAAAAATGTTACCATACTTTCAATAAATTTCATACATTTTGTAAACAAAACTACAAAGAAAAATAAGCACAAAAGAAAATAAAACAAAAATTAGAGAGCATTTGAAGTTACTGCCGTCGATGTTATTATGGGCTTGATTAATTTGTCAGCGATTTTCCTGAAGTTGCAGACTTAATTCTGTTTCTACATTTACTCAGTAAAAGAACTGTCATTTTTCTCTCTCAATTCGCCCTCTCATTTACTGGATTTTGTGTACTCGAACGCAATCCAGTAAAAAATAGTAAAAATTTGTACAAATTTTTGAGTTCTCGAACGCACTTAATTACGAAATGAAAATATATCCCAAAAAAGTGCCATAACGCCATAAATTTTCGTGTTGTTGTTTTCTATGTAAACATTGGAGCCATTTTTCATTTTACACTTTGGGGCTTTATTTCCTGGGGTCTTATTTCGCACCGCCATATTAGCTATGCCGAATACTTTTTTTGCTTGAATTTCTTAACTAAATTTTTATTTAATGAAACTTTTATATTACGAGTATGTAGTTACTTTAATGATCTCATTTTACAAGCTTTTATTTAGTTTCACCTGTTTCGCCTGTCGTTGTATGTGTGTAATCAAATCTTGCAAATTAAATTTGATCCACTTCCCGGTTTCCGATTGAGCTGAAATTGTGCATGCATGTATAAATCGGATGACAATGCAATATTATTATACATAGAGCTGATCTGATGATGCCGGATATTTTTTTGTTGGATAATTTTAATATCATAAAAAACTGTTTAGTATAATACGTTAAAAGCTCGTTTTTAAAAAAGGTTTTTTTTAATTACTACTTGTTTTTATTGAACACAATTTGAACTTCATCAATAAAATGCTTTCTAAGTTCTTTTTGTACAATTAGACAGAAAAAAGTTTTTAACCGATTGCGCGACGCAAAGAAGGGTATTGTGTTTATCAGCCTATGTATGTATGTATGTGTATTCCTTTGCGGCACTTTATAAACCGGGAACGCGTGGACCGATTTTGATAATTCTTACATCAGTCGATTTATCTTAATCCTGGGAGTGTCACTAAGGATATGACAGTAGTCAAAACTCAATATGGCGGCCAACAGACGCCATTTTGTAAATACGAAAAAAATGAAATGTCGGCGAACTGTATCAAAATGGGTATCATTCGATAGCTATTTTAAAATCGTCTTTAGGTTTCTCTGATTATTTTTCATTTCGAATGACCATTTAGGATATTTAACGGTTCAAAATTGGTCGCAGTAGGGTTTTTTGATTTTTTTAATTACTACTTGCTGTTTATTGATAAAAACAAAATAATATTGGTGTATGTCGAATTGTTTTTTGTCCACTGTATATTTATTTATGTTTGTATATTGTCATTCTCAATAACATCTTAATAAGAGTCTTACTGTAAGCATATGAAGTTCTTTAGTTTATTTCAAAAACTTTTGGTTTGAAGTCTACTAATGAGTTTCACAAGCAGGAATGAAATGCATAAAAAAATAAATGGTTAAGAAAGAAAAAATCTTTAAACACATTTAAACGAGCTTGCCTGGGTTTTTGTATGTACTGACGTTATTTTCAAATTTAACAAAAGTTATGAACACCTTGCCAAAAAACCTAGCAACACGTCGCTGAGACATGTACATACACATGTATGCATGTAAATCACATGATCCAAAACTTTTTCTTTATTTAATAAATGGTTTCGATTATTTTAAATAACTAAAAAGCTCGTATAAAAAATACATACATATGTACATATTCCAACTGCCTATATAAACATGTATTTAAAATGTTCAATGCACTTCCGTGCATGTACGAATGTTATTAAGTATTTTGGTATGTGATTATTGGAAATAAAAAAGTTGATGACATTATTAAAGAGGTGTGAATTAGTTATTCAAAGCATGCTCCAAAGCCATAAGTTTTTGGAAATGTAAACTAAACTAAGCTCTTTCATGAGTATTTTTTTCTTATTATAGGTAATGTACATATGTCTATCATTGATACTCTCTCAGTCAGGTAGTAAAATTTGTTTCTTCTTAGTTTTTTCATTATTTTGATAAGACATACAATATACAATTACTTAAAAAAACTTTCGTTTTCTGTTAATAATAGGCTAATTCAGTTGGACACCTGAGATTGCTAATTTGTGAAATGTAAAAATTTTCGATTGAATGTGAGCGGCTTTCTTGTTTTAGTTTGCAATTTTTCTTAGAAAGGCAAAACTCACAGCATGGCAACTGACTGACAACTTGTTGAAGATAGTATAATAGTTTTCTCATGTTCCATTTTTATTTATCCCATATTTTATTGTGTTTAATGTTACTTTTGTTTCTACGTATTTCTTTAATTTATTTTTCTACGCAGGAATACCTGGAATGCTTGTTTTTCCAGTAAATCATTAAATGAACGGATGTAAATATTCGTGGTGATACGAATGTTAACTTTTAGATATTCGCTAATACGTATACGAATATACATATGTATGTACTAAAGTACACCTAATGATAATAAATATCATTAAATTGCGACAATTATATTAAGATTATTATTTCAATTTCAAAATAAAGTACTTTATTAAAAATGTAATGTAATGCAATGTAGTTTTTTTGTGAACCATTTAATAAATATCAAATAATATTTACAAAATATTCGCTTGAATTTTTCGAATACGAGTCACATTTTAACAGAATTTAAAGAATTTTAATTCTTGAACCAAATTGAATAAAATTTGATGAATTCGAATTTAGTTACTGGCAGAAATCATTATTTCTTGATTTTTATTTATTCCTCACGAAATAACAGTTATTTTGTGAGTTTTATTCATTCCTCACGAAATAACAGTTACTTTTTTTTGCCTAATGTTTAAAATGTAGAAACCGTAATTTTTTGCGTTAAAATTAATATTAACTGATTTAAAATTGAATTTATCGCCAGAGTCTGTAAAAAATCACTTATATGTATATTAAATTAAATTTACTTCTTTATAGTTTATTCAGCAAAAAATAAAAATCCAAAATTGACATAACTTTTATTTTGTGATTAATAAATAAAAATCAAGAAATAACTGTTATTTTCTGAGGAATAAATAAAAGTCAAGAAATAAATAATTATTTCAAATATAGGGTGTTTTTTTAAAGGGTATAGAACTTCGAATTGAAATAAAACACAAGAAAATCGTTTTAATGTCCATCAATTTGGCTTTATTGAAAGGATAATAAAATTTTATGCCATTAATGTTTAAATACGATTTCGGGCATGTGGCCGCCGCGGCTGGCTCGAATAAAGCTAATTCTACAGGTCCAATTTTCAACCACTTTTTCGAGCATATGGGGCCGTATGTTGGCAATAACGCCACGAATGTTGGCTTCCAAGTCCCCTAACGTTTCTGGTTTGTTGGCGTAGACGAGCGACTTCACATATCCCCAAAGAAAATAATCCAATGGTGTCAAATCACACGATCTTGGTGGCCAATTGACAGGTCCATTCCGCGAAATTATGCGCTCATCGAATGTTTCCTTCAATAAATCGATTGTGACGTGCGCTGTGTGGCATGTAGCGCCGTCTTGTTGGAACCACAACTCATCCACATTCATGGCATCCATTCGGGAACAAAATAGTCGGTTAGTCGGCTCCAATTGCTGTGCACGGTGGCGAATCGATTCATTCGGGTCCTCTTCAACACTTTGCTCTACAGCGGCAATTGTTTCTTCGGTGCGCACTGTTCGACGTCTCTGCGGATGCGTATTATCACATAGAGTAAACGTAGTGCGAAAACGATCCATGGTTAACCGAATTAATTGCTCTGATGGACATTTATGTCGACCATAAAATGGACGGAGCTTGCGGTAAACTTCGCGAACTGAACCATTATTTTCGAAATAAATTTGCACGATTTGCAAACGTTGTTCTTTTGTCAACCTGTTTATGATGAAATGGCAAACCAAAGTAAATATTAATCACTTGACAGCTGACAAAATGGCCGCCAGGTAAAAAAGTGATGCCAACTTAAAGTTCTATACCTCAATAAAAAACACCCTTTACAAATTAAAAAAAAAAATAATCGTCATAGCTGAGTATTTATTTTATTTTTGTTTTTTTTTTTTGTATTTGTAGGAACAAAATTTTCCAGGTAACCTCTTTTTTAATACCAAATGTCTGTACTATTTGGAAACAACATAATTGTATTTATTTATTTATTTATACATATAGAAAGTAACAACATAATTTTAATTTTTTTTACAATAGTGAGTAGCATTTTTATTTCATGGTTTCATGAACGAGATCGGACGATCTCGGGTGTACTCAGAGATCATTTTTCATTCCGTGAGTAACGGTCGTTTTCGACTGTTTTATTCAGGATATGTTTGCAACCGTTCGAAGGCGATATTATTATCGAATGCCGTCCTTGTCATGATAAAGAAAGAGGTTTTTCTCGAAACTATATTTTTCGTTTTACGCTGTTATCGCTTGTAACGACAAATATACTTATATACATATAAACATATGTATATATGTATACTTTCCACGTCCGTAAAAAAATCGTTGCTGCCCAGAGAAGCGCAAGAGTGCCGAACATCAATCGGCTTTTTATACAAGTGAATACACATACGCTTATACATTACTCTCGGTTTTCTTTCTGTGGGCAGCTCTGCTTTAGTCAAGTTTGTGTGTAAAAGGGAGCAATAGGTTTTCGTTCATTAATATAAACATGCATATGTATGTAGATAATGTATAAAGTAATCAATATCATTACTGTAATGCTTTCTTAAAACCAAAACTCGTTTATTTTTCAAAATCGAGTTTTTTGCATATTCGGCAGTTAATAGTACAAATTAATTAATATACATATGTAGTATGTATGCAAATACATTAAATCATTGAATGGATATAAAATATGTTTCCTGTTAATTTTAAAAAACTTGAAAATTTGAATTAGAATATTTGTTTAATTAAACTGGTCTGTATAAAAATTATCCTTTAGTGGAAATAGGAATATGGAATACATATCTGTGCCAATAAATAATAATGGCTTAAGTCGAAGTTTCATGTTTTGAGATATTAAGGGTTTTGTCTAAAATTAATTGTGTTTGGTTTTTATAAAAAAATTTAGCCTCCGAAAAAGATGCACATTTATTTAGAACAAAACTGTTAATTTTATAAAAAATGAAAACGTTTTATTAGTTAATATTCGCTGTTTTTTAGTTAAGATGTTATGAAAAAATCCATTGTTAGAAAAATAAAAATCAAAGTGCACTTAAGCTATTATATTGAAAGGCAAAATAATTTTTATTTGTGGTAAGTCGAGATAAGTGCTTTAGGTTAAATTGAAAAATGCGGAAAACTTGAGATAAAATAATTTTTTAAAAGCTTAGTTAAATATAAGTTTTTTTTTAATGAAGACTAATTTGGATGCGATGTTAGTTATTGAACTTATGTAAGTGTATACAAGTTTTTATGCTCAAATATTTTAATATTGATGTAGCTAGCGAAAAAAAATCAAGTTGAGGTAAGATGTTATGGGTTACGTATTATTTTCCAAGAAGACTTAAGTTAAAATATAAATGCGTATAGTTTTATTAATAATGACATTTTTTAATTGAAATTTAGTTGAGTGATAGATCTTGAAGAAGAGAATAAGAATATGCAATAAAATGAAAAAGCTCTTATGTCAACGTAAGCCATTATTATTTATTGCCACAGATATATGTATGTATGTACTTAGTTTAATGTACTAAATGAAATCTGTTTACAGTTTTTCTCTTTTTCTCTTTTTTTAATAAGCATGACAGATAATGTGGTCCGCTAACATATTTTACCAAAACTGGACAATTTTAATACAGAAAATAGGATAAAATTGTCTTTAACTTGCTGTAAAACTTTTCTGTTTCTTTTTTTTCTAAAAAATGTATCTTTTTTTAATATAAAACATCCATATTTTAAAACATCCGTTAAAAATAAAAAAAGAACAAGAGCTTTACATTTTTGTCACGAAACAGAAAGTTTATTATTAGGTCCGTTTGTTTACCCCAAAATTTGTGTAATTTTGTGCAAATTTGTACTGGATTTTACTGAAATGCGTTCGTTTACATACAAAAATTGCAAAAGAGAGTGCCAATTGAGAGAGTAAATTGACAGTTGTTGACTGAGAGTCTGCAAATTTTTACTGGAGAAATTTTTGCCAGTAAAATCCAGTAGACGAGAAAAACATATGATTCAATAAAATAAACAAAAGTAAACAAATTCAAAGTATATTTTTTTTAATAAAAACATTTAAAAGAAGAAAAGTTGAAATAAAAGTTGAACAAAACAAATCTAAAAATTTTTATGTTCAAGATGAAACAAATTAAAGAATAATAATCGTTAATTATATCAGTTCCCAAATTTAATTTAATTGTGTTATTTACTTAAGTTTTTTAGAGATGTAAGGTTTATGTATATGTGAATACTTATTTCTGCATACTATTCAGGGTACCGAGTATCAGAAATCAAATATTGATGTATTTTCCTATGCCATTTACCCAGAAAAAATAAAAATAAAAACCAAATACAAGCTAAAGCTTTCAAACAACTTCTATTTCAGAAATATGTATGTATATATCGCTTAAAATTTATAATTATAAAAATGTATGCATCAATTACCAAAAATATGTATTTGATGGGTTTCAAAAACAACAAAAACGTACAACAATATTATCAGCTGTTTTGATCAATCTGCAAATCTTTGCAATTTTTCCGTTCGCGTACTTTTTTGTGCAAGAGACATTCTTGAGAGTAAAATTTTCAAATTACCCAAACTTTACTCAACTACTGGATTTTACTGGAAAAGTAAATAAACGGACCTATTATAATGGGCTCACATATTGCAATTTGGGTGGAGAAACTGAGAGAGAAGATAATGAAGAGGGGAGCTCAAAGAAATAAGGAGTTATGGTCCTTCTATGTTAAGGTAACGATATATACATTAGTACATATCATGGTACAATTATACTAGGTACATGCACGACTACAACAAAATTACAACACCAAAAAACACATGCATTTTGTTGGTATAAACAAACGTATAATTGTCAGAAACAGATGCCTTTTGTTTATAAAAATAACAATTAAAGGGTAACTAAAGTACAATTGCAGACGCGGCATTCATGAATCATTAAGGTAGGTACAGACTTAGCAACGTGTTTATGCAACCTGGCAGGTTGCATTGTCGGTTCCATAGTGTGTAGTCTTGTTTATGGTTGCATTCGAAGTTGCGTTCGAAGTTTCGAAAATATCAAAATATTTTGATGTTTATGGGTTGCATTGGCGGTTGCATTGTAGGTTGCATAGTCTGTATCAAAATATGCAACATGTAATATAAAGTGTGTATCCACTATTATAGTCATTCAGCGTTGCCAATAGGTGTGTACTTACACAGAGTGTGCAATTACTCTCATGTGTAGGCCATGTAATTACATTCATGATTAATCTGTGTGTAATTCTACTTTGGGTTGTATTTTTATTATGTGTAGATGTGTAGTGTAATTTTCTTCAACATATATAATTGGAAACACAGCCATGTGTAATTTCATTGGCAACACTGTAATCATTTTATGCACACACATACACCATGGTGTAATTATACAGGTGACTGCGTAAGGATTTTTTATAAAAAAATACGGCAACCATAGCTGTGTAAAGAATCGAAGAATGTCAAAAGCACAAAAATTGGGTACGTTCGTAAATTCCGCAAATTTATGCATCTATTCAGCAATTCTGCCAAGTTTTACTGCGTATGCGTGATTAACTGTTGCACATGCTTTGCAACTGCTCAACATCTATGCATGGTTGACATTTTTGAACGAACTGCAAACAATTTTAAGTTTGCAAGTAATTTTATTTAAGAAAATTTTGATAACAAAAATAACAATTTTCTTCTAAATTATTGGAAGAAAAAATTTGGAAAGAAAATCAAAGCAGTTATTTCTTGTAAAAAGACTATTGACCGTAAAAGGAAGACTACTAAAATGAAAAAATACAAGATTTTGTGTTTCAAAGTCGTTTTCGAATATATCAATCTTATTTTTTTTTTTTGCTAAAAGTCGAGAAATGTAGTTTAATTATCAAAATACATACATACATAAATTCAACTTATTGTTCCACTGCAACTTATTGCATCTTAAAATAATTTACTGCGCAATTTGCAGATATTTGCGGCAGGTATGCCGTTTACATGCATTAAAAAACGCTTGACGCTAAACAGTGCTGCCAATTTATGCATTTTTGAACGTTAGATGCCGGTGATGCTGCAGACGTGCACTATAAATGCTTTTACGAACGTACCCATAATTGTACTAAAACCAAAACAAAATCGAGGTTTTTGACATTCTTCAGCTACAAAGTATATAGAGCAAAAAATTATCAGCTGAAGTAGCGCTGCCACCTAATTAGATACACCTTGCACATACACTAACATTTTTGCAGCTTGTAAACAAAGTTTGACAACTATTCGTATTGTATACAATAACAAGCTGGGTTTGTGCATGTACCTGTTATAATTGTATCATGGTACATATTCATAAAAAACAAACATTAAAATTTCAATTATTATGTTTGGCAACAACACAAAAAAAATATATTCTAACGATCAATACAATATGTATCTATATGTATTGTATACATATGTATACATCGATGGTCACAAGTAGAAATTCCATAACTCGGATTTTCATGAAATTGAGTTTTTCATTGATTCCAATACATATCACACAAATACACCTCGTCACAAAAATTTATTGCAATCGTGTAAAAAATAACGCTTTTACAAGCAGTTTGCACTGTTTTTTATGTTTTTACTTTCTCCTGTAAAGTTAGTTATTTGAGTTAAGACCTTTCTACTTGTGACCGACGATATACATATATTACAATTTTTTAACAATTTAAGAGCTTGAGTATAAATTATGAGTTTTCTAAGTTCGTGTGTTAAGGCGATTTGATATTCGAGTCTTTTGAGCTTGAGCGAAAAATCGTCGGTAACATTGGAAACAGAAATTTAAAAAAATCGAGCAGAGGTCCCAATTTTTAATTGCAAATAAAAATATTTGGAAATAAATTAACTCAATGTTTATACGGCATTGTAAACGTATAGAAACTTGGTAGCACTTCTATAGAAAAATTACTTATGTTTACAAAAAAAAACTGTGTAAATGTATAAAACAAACAATAATTTATTTTTATTGTCATTATTTTCTTCTATCAATGTTTTTTGTGCAATATTCTATCAATTTATTGTTTTTTATTAGCACACATTTGTAAGCGTGGCAACCTCACGCATTTTATTTGCAAATAGCGCGTTAATCGTGAATAGATTTCTGCATTAGTAAGTTGCTATAAAAACAATAATATGGTAACAATTTCCAGTTTTTTTTTGCAAATAAGACGGCGTATAAACGTAGTAACAGCGATCTGTAGTGCGATTCATTAACTTTTTTAACGATAATCGCATCGTTAAAATAATTATAATGAAAATTTATCGAATTTACTATTCAGTAACATTTTTAACGATATTCGCTGTAGGTGTAATGTCAGCTGTGTCGTTATTTAAGCGACATTTAGGTATGTGATGGAAAACGATCGTTTTCAAAACGATTTCAAAACAATCGTTTTGAAAAGGTGTGATGAATTCCGATAGATTTTGAGTATCATTTTTGAACTTATCTTAAACTACTGACTTCTAAAAAGCACACTAGAAGATAAAACATAAATCGCATATTGGAGCTGTGAAAAGGAATTTATCAAAAATGTCTGGAAAGACTATTAAAAACAAGTTTTAAAATTATTAACAAAACGACTATAAGAAACATATCAAACCTTTTATCGTTTTCAAATTGTTTTTGTATCTAAATCGTTTTTCATCACATACCTGATTAATTTATGTGCTGTTAACTCTATCGACGAAAATCAACATAAAATATCAGCTGCGTACTATCGATAAAAAGAACTTACAGAATCACACAATCGTTATTGCAACCGACAAAATGTATAGACAAAAATTACGATTTTCGGATCGTTAAAAGTTACTGAATCGCACTGCTGTTTTCCTTTTTTTTAATTAACGGCTGTATGTAGAGTTTTATCTATTCCCTGTCGGAGAATGTGTGGTTGACTACAAAAATAGTTCACTTATAGTTAACTTTTCTTAGACTGACTTAAAGCTAGCTGCAAACTCATCCAGAACAAACCCAAAATTAATTCTTAAGTTGAGTACGTAATCGAATTTGGTGAGAGCCAACAAATTTATTCTCAGCTACTTTAAAACTCATTTCAGTTTTATATTAACAATTTGCTGTTGTTATTTTAGATGGCAGCTTAGCCGAGTGGTAGCGCGTTGAGTACACAACGTGTGATGTTACATATTCGAGCCCCAGAAAATTTTTTTTTAATTTACTGACTACCAGGTGATTTAAAAAAGTCAACTTAAAGTAAGCTTAAAGTAGTGCAGAGTGAGTCAATTGACTACCGCCTAGGACATCGCAATGTTAAAATAGTCAGTTGATTACATTGCAAAGTAATCCAAGTGTCAGTCAGTACTAGTTGCGAAATAGTTAGCTTAAAGTTAGTTTAAAGTTAGCCAAATTTCCGATAGGGTTACTGTATTCACAAATACATGCATATGTATGGATGTGTGTAGGTAGTTTTTTCTTATTTTATTCATCAACTTAAAGACGTTTTTGTATAGTTGTAATTTTATTTGATACAATAAGATTTTAACAAAATCTTCACGGTTGCAATTAATCAAATAGAGCCTATAGTTCAAGGGAAACAAATTTAACAATAGTATTATATATTTATATAAATAATATAGTTTTTATCACTATGCAACTGACTTTTAGGTGGAAAAATATGAACGTGCAATAAGAAAATAATAAAAGGTGTTTCACCTCCATTCCATGCTTTTTGCTAGTGTACATATGCACATATGTACATATAAACTTATGTATGTGCTTTTTATCATATGAAATATCTATTGGTTATGAATAAAATAACAAGTTCTACGAATTTCTTTTTAATCCCGACGCATAATTTTAAATGAATCACTATTTGGAATAAACTTGTTAACTTGATTTTTTTGGAAACAATAAGTATATACTCGTATGTATGTATGTATATACTTATGGATATATTTATTTAAACACTTGAGTTTCATTATGTGTATGTAAAATTGTTCTTTCCATTTCTACTAAAATCGCTTTTTATTTACCACTTGATTAATTGCCTCTAAAACAAAAATTACTATGTTTAGCTATAGTAGATTTAATTAATTTTTACAAAGAATATTAAGCACTTTATTTTCTCTTAACACAAGTGTGTTTAGTTCTTCCGTCTTTTTTTTAATACACTAAAGTGCTAAAAATTTCTACATGTCCGCAAAAAAGTACAAAAGCAAAATAGTAAGCAGTGTTGTATTTAAACGAATATGTGTGTTGGTATATTACATGTGGGAAAGTGCTGTAAATATTTACACAAAGCAGACGTAAAAATTGTGGTACTAATTGTGTTACAAATAGTAATTGATACCCGAGGAATACTATTCATGAATATTTTTTCTAATTTCTGTATTTTGTAAAAATTTCTTAAAGGGTATGATACCTTATTTATGTGATTAATGCCACAATTATGAAAATAATAGATATCTACACATAAAGCTTATTAATGTGGTCCCTACACGTTGCGACTTGTTGTACAATTTGCTTAAGTTGTGTAACCAATTATTGCGGTAGAGGTCTGATTGACCAACGGTTGGTCATCGGTTGAATGATTTTTATTCAACCGACGAACAAATTAATTATCAAATTGGTGCGTGTGATGGTGATTTCTTCTTTCGTTTGTCATTTTCATTCAGAAACAATAAATAAAATTGTCTGGAATGAAAGGAAAATTCCATTTTGTCATATAGGTATGTAGTTTCACATGAAATAACTTCGGAACAAATGCAGTTAAGTGACGAACAGAATAAAACTGTTTCAATTTTTAGAAGAAGACTTGCATTGACATTGCAATGACATGTTGTCGGTTGGTTTATGTTTTGATGTATGGAACAAAAATGTGAATTTGGAAAGAGGACACATTATTCATATATAGTCAATCAATAACTTGGCCGTGTGCCCCGTTCAATTTTTGACTTTCAATTCCATTAAATTTTCAATACACTCACACTTTTTTCACAAACACAATCAAACTTTTTAGATTGAAAACTAGATTGATTTCACTCTGCAGCCACACGTTCAATAAATGGCTTTCAATTTCATTACACATATTGCCACCGACGAAGAAACAACTCAAATTTGTAGCTTCAATCAATGTGTGCTGTGACCATCCGTTCAAATTGAAAATTAAATTGCCATTTAAATGGATAGGTGAATTTGAAATCAATCTAGTTTTCAATTTAAAAAGTTTGATTGTGTTAGTGAAAAAAGTGTGAGTGTATTGCAAATTGAATGGAATTGAAAGTCAAAAATTGAACGTGTGGCACCCAAGTCAAATTCACCTATCCATTTAAATGGCAATTTAGTTTTCAATTTGAACGGCTGGTCACAGCACACATTGATTGAAGCTACAAATTTGAGTTGTTTTTTCGTCGATGGCATTTAAAAAATGAAATTGATTATGAATTTGTGCCACAGCTATCAATTTCAAGGAATTTTGACACACAATATGTGTAATGAAATTGAAAGTCATTTATTGAACGTGTGGCTGCAGCGTAACTTGGGGGCCACACGTTCAATTTTTGATTTTCAATTCCAGTCTATTTTCAACACACTCACACTTTTTTCACTAACACAATCAAACTTTTTAAATTGAAAACTAGATTGATTTCAAATTCACCTATCCATTTAAATGGCAATTAATTTTAAATTTGAACGGCTGTTCACAGCACACATAGATTGAAGCTACAAATTTGAGTTGTTTCTTCGTCGGTGGCATTTAAGAAATGAAATTGATTATCAATTTATTTATTTATTTATTTTATTTATTTCATCTTTAATGTAATACAAAAGCCTTTAAGGCCAAAAATGCGTATTACATATTACAATAGTAATTTGTATCACAGCTATCAATTTTAAGGAATTTTGACACACAATATGTGTAATGAAATTGAAAGCCATTTATTGACCGTGTGGCTGCAACGTAACTCAATTTTTTTTAATATGTTCCATACATCAAACCAGAAACCAACCGACGATGTATTAAAATCCCAGAAATTACAATAAATCCTTTGATATAGCAACTATGTTTCTAGTTTGCGCGGTTTCACTGAGTAAAGCAAAATTCATATTGCAGTACGAAAAAAATAAATAAATAAGAAACAATAATCATTGGCGTGACTAGGAATATGGAAGATCCAATTTTTAAACAGAAGTATCAAAAATACAAACTTCGAGTTAAACTATGGGAAAATGACTTTAGAAAGAAACATGGTAGAATACCGTCCAAAGTAAATTATACCAAAACCATGGTCGATTTATACAAAATTAATTGCTTGTTGTTTATTCTTTTAGTACGACATTCGAGAAGCTCCTCTGGAGATCAGGGACTCCTATAAAATGTATTATAAATTGAAGACATCATTTTTGGAGGATACTCTTAATGACGTTTTGTCTGATGATGGCTTCGATGTTTTTGAAATGTCTCAAAAGGAAGCTGATGAGCAAGAAAGTCCAACAGACACCGTTAACGTAGGTCCGACATTGCCATTAGATATAAAAAATTTAGTAGAACAGCATGAAGATGATAGTCATTATAAAGATGAATATTGCAGAGGTTTTTCGTATAAACAAGAAATAGAAGGGAGTCTTACATCGAATAAGTCTGCAAAAATATATGAAACGCATGCTTTAAAGCAATTTGAAGCTGTAAAGGAGCTAACATTAAATAATAATGCTTGGGGTCCCAGTTTGTCTATGAAATCTGAAAATAAAGAGAAAAAAGATATAACAAGAAAACGTCTTGAGAAAAATTTTAAAGACAAATTATTTAAAAACTCTTCTTTTTCCATAAGAAACCCCAGAAAATCTTTTTCGAAGTCTGCGTTGGATAATTCTTTACGTGGTTGTCCAAGCAATACAAGCAACTTATCAATTACTAGTAACAAAGACGTTTTACCAGATTTAGAAACTATTTTGCTTCAGAAAGCTAAGGAACAGCAAGCGGCAATGATAGTATCACACACTTTATTAAATGCAGAAAAATTACGCGATAACATTAAAACTCAAGTCGACGAAGGGTGGCTGGAGCGAAATACGGGTCAAAATAACATTAAATTTGATACAAAAATTAAAAAAACAGAAAATCATAACTCTTTAAAAGGAAGTAGGAAGTCTGCATATGGTCTTGCAAACATTGATGTTTCAAAATTAGAAACAAAACCAATACCCGATCTGGATCATGAAACGCCGGGCAAGGAAATTAACCTAATTAGTATAAAATGCAACGTAGAACCTGAAATCAATAAAATAACAAATCCTGAAGTTTTGCCTACCCAGCAGTCCCAGAAATTTAAAATTAAATATAAATCTCATGATTCTGATTCTGTGGTAGATGATAGCGAAGAAGAAAAAGAAATGCTGGAATATCGGCATATAGTCAAGAGGAGACGAGTATTACCACCTGATATAGGAAAGCTTAAATATGAAAATAAAGACCGACCAGCTTTGGAGAACACTGCTAAAAATTGTGACGATTCTAAAAGTGACTTGTTGAATAGTGGACCGGACGATAAAGTATGTGAATTGAAAACACCTATTACAAACCGAAAAAAGGCTGTTATCAAAAAAACAACAAAGGTTCTAAAAAAGAAAACTTCTCAAGAAAATAAGACATCTTACAAGCACAAAAATACCATAAATACCCGAGCATCTAAAAGGGGTGATGATAATAAGAAAAATTCAGAAGAAATCGAAGACAAGCCGCTGGATCCAGAAGATCTTAAATATACTTTAGCCTTAGAAAGAGCTAATTTAACATCAATTCCTCGCATAAAACTAAAAGACTTAGAAAACGCGGATAATTTAGCTCAAAAATATATAAGCTCCTTGGCAATAGTGAAGTCATCAAGACCAATACCAGTAACAGATTCTGAACATAAGAGAGCTTCAGATAAGCGAAAGTTAGAAGAAAAAATTGCCACAAATAAGTTAAATGAAAATTTCGTAACCATCAATATACAAAAGAAAAAGTTTGCGCGTGGTAAAAAAACCTTAAATTATTCTAAATACAAGAAAGGTTTATGGAAGCATAAAAAACGCATTGCGGCTCTATGCGGGCCAGATATGGATATGGGCGGCTGTGATGGTGGCACTTTAAAATGTTTTAATTGTGGAAAAACTGGTCATTTTGCTCAGAATTGTAAAATTAAATCAGATTCACTATTACCATTAACGGCTCAACTAGAAGAGGATGACTCACCATTCCCAACGCTGGAAGAGGTCGAACGTATGGCAAGCCAATCGGCAGTGGCAGTTCATGGCCGAAATATAGCTAAAATGCCTCAAGCTCCCAATGCCGCCATATATAATCAGGATGGGGATAATGATGGGGAAGATGAGGTATTCTTTTTTATTATAAAATAACATTTAATTCATTGCATTCTGCTTTAATTTAAACATTGACTTAATTAAACATCTCTTTATCAGGTAAAAGTTAGCACTATAGACAGCGATATTGACAGTAAAAGTATAGAAGAAAACTCACAAAAAGAATATTTAATGGAAACAGATGAAGAATTAGAAAATTTTGATATTGAATCAGTAAATTTAGAAAGTCATAAATCTATGTCTCCTATTAAAAGGTATATTGGCTCAAAAATCCCGCACGAATTCTTAAAGGCTGCTGGGATAGATCTTATAAATCCAAATTCTAGCAATTCTACTCAATTTCGTACCGTTGATCCTCTATATGATCTCAATGCGGATGGCAGTGTTAAAGAAGTGACCACTGAAGTCTTAAAAGCCTTAAAAATGTTTGGTCACAGTAACTTCCGCAAAGGTCAAGATCGCGCCGTAATGCGTATATTGTCGGGAATGTCTACATTGGTGACTTTGTCAACCGGTAGTGGTAAATCATTGTGCTACCAATTGCCAGCTTATCTATATTCCAAACATAAAAAATCAATAACTTTGGTCATATCGCCGTTGGTTTCTTTGATGGAGGATCAGGTAACAGGCATACCACATTTTCTTCGCGCCCATTGTTTGCACACGAACCAGACTCCTCAACAAAAAGTTAAAGTCATGCAAATGATTGCTGACGGCGAAGTCGATATTTTACTGGTGTCACCGGAAGCCGTAGTTGCAGGAGAACGCTCGACAGGTTTTGGTTCCATATTAAGACAATTGCCACCCATAGCCTTTGCTTGCATTGATGAAGCCCATTGTGTCTCACAGTGGAGTCACAATTTTCGTCCCAGTTATTTAATGATATGTAAAGTACTGATGCAAAATCTGGGTGTAAAATGTGTTCTTGGTTTAACTGCAACTGCTACTTTACCTACTCGAATTAGTATTGTTAATCACTTGGGCATACTGGATGGTGAGAGGGGCGTAATAAGTGACATTCCTTTACCCGATAATCTAATACTATCAGTATCAAAAGATGAAAATCGTGATTCTGCTCTGCTACAATTGTTATTAAGCAATCGTTTCGAAGCATGCCAGTCTATTATAATTTATTGTACCCGTCGCGATGAATGTGAACGCGTATCAGGATATTTACGTACTTGCTTACCGGAGGCCAAACCAGGTGAGCAAAAAAATGACAAAAAGAAACGTAAACGAAATCATTGGCAAGCGGAACCCTATCATGCTGGCATGCCGGCCTCAAGAAGGCGAACAGTTCAGAATGCATTCATGAGCAATGAATTACGTATAGTTGTTGCTACTATAGCCTTTGGCATGGGTATAAATAAGCCTGATATTCGGGCTGTCATTCACTACAACATGCCACGCAACTTTGAAAGCTATGTACAAGAAGTTGGTCGTGCTGGGCGCGATAGTAAAATATCACACTGTCATCTCTTCTTAGACGCAAATGGCGGCGATCAAAATGAGTTAAGGAGACATATATATGCCAATTCTTTAGACCGCCACGTAATTCGAAAGTTGTTGCAGCATATCTTTGTTCCCTGTTCCTGTGACAAAACCATTAAAGAGTAAGTTGAAAATTAATAATAAAGCTTGTACTAGATCATTGATTTTTTTTATCATATCTAGTGGTGTCCCAAGATCCTCAGAAATTAACAATGAAACGCTAATGAAATGTAATTCTAACTCTCCAGTATTTGATGGTGAAGGAAACTCCAAAGCACGTCCTCATCTATGTCAAGGTCATGAAATTGGATTTTCCATAGAAAAAACTGTAGAAGCTTTAGATATTCCCGAAGAAAATATATCTACATTGTTATGCTACATGGAATTGGATACACGTTGGTGTATAAGTGTCTTAAGTAATGCCTATATGAAAGCAAAAGTGATTTCTTATGGTGGACCTAAGTATTTAAAGTAAATATACAAAGCGGTCTAAGTCATATGCATTCTTGTTTCGAAATATTGAATTTATCTTAAAAAAACTTCAATAAATATTAAATAAATTTATTTTAATCGAGACTAGTGCAACTCTAAATTAAAAAATTTCATAAAAAATTTTTTTGTTTGTTCAAATGTAATCTATGTAATAAATATCTCGAATCAAGAAATATACTACTCGTATGACTTAGACCGCTTTCACAATTATGGGCATATATATTTTCATCAGCTAAAAAATACATTCTTGCAGATATGCGGCCAAAGAATGCCCACCTTTAGCTATGGCGATTGCAATGGAAATAAAAAATGGTTGTTTTAAAGAAGATGCTAACATAATAGAATTTTCTGTGGTTGACATAGCTGCGGCAATTGGATGGAACAGTGGCGTCGTTAAATATCAGTTGAAAAATTTGGAATGGGTACAAGGTAAAGACAAAAACAGGCATTTTAATTAAAATACTTATGTACATATCGTCACCTTAAATGCAAACGGACGTAACTACACAAAAATTCGAAATAGATTTTTTGATTGTGGTTCATTTGTTGTTCACACAAATATTTATACATCTGCGATCAAAAATGACGACTTTAACGACGGATGTAATTACGAATGCATATATTGTTTTAACGCAAAGAAAGTAACTAACATAAAAGCTTAAATATATATAAAAAGGAAATAAATGGTTAAAAACATATGTACATATGTATCCTACTACAACTAAATTTCGAACAAAATTTTCAAGAACACTTTATTATTATTGATTTTAAAACGTTTTTTGTTTCTCCTTTAAAAAATATAAAAGTGTAGTTACGTCCGTTTGCATTTAAGGTGACATGTACGCATGCTATTTCGCAATTATTTTTATAGATTTAAAAATATTTTTTCGAAATTTTAAAAATAAAAAAAAACAAATAGTTACGGTCCAGTCATTTTCGAAAACAAGATTTATAATTCCAAATCCAGAAATATTAATCAAAAACACTAGGAAAAATTATTTCTTTTTCATTTCATTTTCTTTTTTTTTCATTTATTATTTCTTAATTTATTCAGAAAGTTATGAACAAAAAACTAAAAGTTAATAATTTTTAAAAATTTAAAATATTTTGAACGAGTAATTAAAAAAATCTCAAAATTTACTAGGAAAGTTCTTTTGAAAAGGTATTACACAAGATTTGGGAAAAAAGTTCATACCGTCCGATTTGGCCCTATACAAATGACACCCTTTAAATTATACCGCCGGGCATAGAGCTAAATCCACCCGGTGTGAGCGACTTTGATTTAGTCAGTTCACATAATAAAAAAAACTCTACAGAACGCTAAAATAGTATGACCCCTTTACTCAAAGTGTCTATAGAGAGAAACACTTTCTCTTCCTGTTTGTTTGTGACTTGCGTTAAAAAATTGTTATGTATTGTATTCGTGGTATGTAAAAATAGACAAATACAAAAAATAGAAAGATGCCGTTTCAGTGTTTTTGTACAATACGAAAAATAGTGTTCAGTAAATTTTCAAACAGTGTTTAAAAAAGTGATCTATAATTCATCTAAAGTGATCTATTATCTTTTAGTAAATGGCTGTACTAAGAGGTCGCCTATAACTGTTAGCTTTCATGATTTGGGCTTTCGAATTAAGGCTCCTGGCGATTTTACAGCAGAAGAAATCGATGATGCCCTTGATACATTATATAATCGATCAGTTAAACAAGAACATAGTCAGCTTATACAGGTAAAATATTTCTAATATGTATTTTCTAATAACTTGTTAACATTATAGAAGTAAATTACATTTTGTTTTAGCTACAATACATTTTCCAAGGTTTATCATCTGTAGCTTATAATACCTATGGACCTTGCTGTAATGAAAAATTTTCAGACGATCGTTCATATCAATTGAAAGGTATAATACGTGACTATTTCCGTAATGACTATCCCAAAAACTTTAAATTACAAATAGAGGTACATATTAATTTTCTTAATATTTATATAAATACATACATATGCATATTTTTCTTTTTCAGGCTTCAAATGTTTCCGACGCGGAATTAGAATCTGACGTCATAAGTCTTGTAAATATGTACCCTGAAAATAATTTTAGTGGTCGTAACATTGCAAGAATATTTCATGGTATCTCCAGTCCAAATTATCCAGCTGTGACGTGGTATCGTTGCAAGTTTTGGCGTGTTCATTCCAAAACTGATTTCAACCGTATTGTCCAATTAGCCAACAATGTTATTGTCAGAAGACGAACTTAGAATTTCTTAAAAGTGTTGATTTAAGTTCTGTTAATGTTTTATAATTGTCCTTAATTTTATTGTCTAATACATCGTATGTACATACAGATTTCAAAACTTTTGAATGATTAAATTCAGTACCAATTATGTATAAGAAAGTGTTCATTGATTTTTAGGGATTAACTAGTAACTAAATAATAGCCTACTCCTATTTTATAGAAGGGACAAATGAAAAATACCCTATTTAATACTATTGTATACTACTTGTAAACTGTTTAATGACTAAACTTTTAAATAAACATACATGCATGTATGTAATATAAGTATTTTCCTGAAATTGAAAATCAAACAGATTATGCATGAGTGTGAGTATGGTATGACTATGATGTCGACGTCGCATTCATATTTATTTCAAACTATTCTTATAAATCAATGTCATCGTGAGTATGTGTAAATCAGAGTAGTTGAGTTTAAATGATGTCTACTCACTTATATTTAAAATTTCATGAGTTAGTATGAACAGCGAAAAACCGATTCATTGTCGATCACTGATACACATACATAAATATCGTCACCTTAAATGCAAACGGACGCAACTACACTTTTATATTTTTTTAGAGTAGAAACAAAAAACTTTACAAAATCAATAAAAATAAAGTATTCGTGAAAATGTTCTAGGAAATTTACTTCTAGTACGGATGCTTATATGATTTTAAACATTTGTTTCCTTTTTTATGTATATATAAGCTTTTATGTTAGTTACGTTCCTTGCAATAAAAAATAGATGCATTCGTAATTTCTTTAATAAAGTCGTCATTTTTCATCGCAGAGGTCCAAATATTTACGTGAACATGTAGTTTGATAAAATGAACCATACGGGCCTGTTCTGAAAATCACGGTGATTTAAATCACGGTTATTTTAAAAACAAACTATTAATAGCTAACTTGTTAGTGGGTTTTTGTTGTATTTTATGTTTCTGTCATGTATAATAGAATATTTTATTCCTACTCCTATCGCTATAAATCGTGAAATTTACAAAAGCAATGGTTTAGAATTATTAATAAATCGAAATCATCGTGATTTGACATGTCGTGATTTGCAGAACATGCCCGATAATCAATTAAAAACTCGATTTCGAATTTTTGTGTAGTTACGTCCGTTTGCATTTAAGGTGACGATATGTATGTACATATATCCAGGCTATTCAAACTGGCACCAAAACATCAATCGGCTTCTTATACAATACACACACGCGAATACATTACTCTTAGTGTTCTCTCAGTGGCCAGCTCTGACATATGTACATATGTATGTTAGAGTATTTTTTCAGTTGAATAAAATTTTTGTAATACATAGTTTTGTTTGGCAATCCGCTTGCGTGTTTTATTTAACCCTTCGTCTTTAACTAATTTTTAATCCTAAAATGTGACTGACTCAACTTCATTTTTGTATGGGCATCGAATAGCCTTAATTTCTATTACTTTAAAAACTCAAGTTGAACTTACTGCTCTTATTTAATGTTTAGTTCTTGATTTCCGTATTTTGTGAAATAATAATTTTGAGTAATGTGTTATTATTTTCATTTAAAGAACTTACACGTTTTATAACTTTAACATAATCATATGCATACAATTTATTAGTTATTTTATCAACAGTATCTTTGTGCATTTTAAGTTAACTAATTCTATTTTCATTTTTTAGAAAATATTGGTTGAAACGTGTTTTTTTATTATTAGCAATATTTTTTTATTTGGAAAAATATTTTTGCAATCAATTGTTTTACTACTAAAAAACGAAAAAATGTACTGAATTAAAATACTCACACTTTGTAGTTTAAAAGGGAAATTAAATATAAATAAATATGTTAAGAAAGGGTGTCGAAAACAGGAACCGTTGAAAACTGCAGCGGTGATGGCATTTGTAATTGAAAATAAACCAAGTGCCAATGTAGTAAAAGAAAATTTGTGAAAATCATGTGAACGTAGAAATAAATAGCTTTATATCACTCCTCACACTCGATCTACATGAGTATTAAAGCAACATCTTGAGGTTTCATGCTTGGACATCGCCAATTATATAAATAGTATTGTAAGTTGCCATCGCCAGGGCCAAACTTTAAAGGTCGTAAGAATGTATTATTTTCCATAAGATCTAATGCATTATACACATCCATTTGCAAGTTTCTAGCTGATATTAGAGCATCGTTGACGAGCTCTAACCAAGGGGTTTTAGTTGAAACGTTGTAGAAAGAGTATGCTGCTCTTAAAGTCTTATGCACCGGATGGTGCATTACCGATGAAGGCAAGCAGTAGAAACTGGTCATGTCAGTAATGTTTCCTTGATCATCTTCGACAATGAAACAGTCGATGATACCGTCCTTGGGTGTAAACCAATGGCGAAATTCTTCTTTGCTAAACACTGGGCACAAATTAAACTTTTTCATGTACTCATCCATGAGTTTGCGAGCTTTTTCCATATCTTTGGCTTCAATACGACGATATCCCTTTGTTTTCGGTTGATCTGGTAGTTTATACAATTTTATTGTACGCTGCATGGTCATGTTACGTGCTAAGTGGGAGAATTTCACCTACAAAAAAAAAAACAATAAAATAATAAAAACTTGAAGCATTAATATACAAATTATTCACCAATAAATACGAGTATACATACACGCACGAAATCAGATTTTTTGTCACGAACACTTCGTGTGGAGTCGTGCGTGTTCGTATCACAGAAAAAAAACACGACATGCGCCCATCTCTAGTCCCTACCAAGTCAAAGTATCCAATATGCAAAATTCTTTTTTTTTAGATTCGTTACCTTGGTACCCTAATTTCTAGAACATAGCTCGTTTCAAAATGCTGAAATTCTCATAGATGATAGATAACTCAATAAAAAACATTTTATGCCTGGCATTTTTAGGAATACGCTGACTTTAAATTCACAATTGGCGACTCTTTGCGGTCTTCTGAAAAGTACAAATTTGCATATTGGATAGTTTGACGTGGTAGGGACACTGTTCAATTATCATTTTGTATGCGTTTAGTCTTCACAGGAAAATTTTTTATATAATGGAACAAATCAAGTGATTAGGTCACAGCTTCAGAATTTAATACGCCTCATTTCACACCAGAAGGCGCTGCAATACTGCATTATTACAAAAAATCGTGCAAAAAGCAGAGTTGTAAAATAATGAAGCTTTCTTCTATCTCTTCCTTCACCACCTGTCTTCTATCACTATCCCTTTCCGAAAGAAGGTAACACCTAGTAGTAGTAGTAGGCATTAATTGCTTGGGTGTTACTTCTCTTTAAAAAAAAGGAAAATAAAAACTTATTTTTCAACTCTATATTCCACATATTTTTTCTCTTTTTTATAGCAATAAAAAGTACTATTATAAAAAGATTTAAATTAGATAATTTATTTATATAAATAAATAATATAGAAATAACAAAAATTAAAAATTTTAAAAACCCCCGACTTTTTTCAGAAAAGATGTTATATCTTCTAAACGGCTGGACCGATTTTCTTCAAACAGCTAAGAACCCTCTCGATCAAGTCATCTTTCAAACAGAAAAAAACGAAAATCGGTCCAGCCGTTTGGGCTGTACGTGGACACTACAAACTTATAACACCCCCTTTTTTAGTCGGGGGTTAAAAATAAATTAAATCATTTTGAAAACTCTCGGTGTATTTTTTTTTTCATAAAAAATGCTACAGAAATCTTTTTGTGTGTGTTATGCTATTGCTTTAAATTTTTGTTGGTAGTTGTGCTGCAGAGCCCTCAGGGCAATGGGATGGTGGACACGGGATTATACGGTGTTTTGAAAAAAGTACCGTATCTTATAGAAAATTGAAAAATAAGAAGAAAAATTTTAACAAAAAACTGGCGGCGAGCCTTAATTTCCGAGTTATGGGCCTCTTAAATTGTAATTCAAATTATAATTTAATATACATATGGTTTTTCCCTAGATGGCGCAGCCTGGTAAAGATTTTCTGCCTTGCAAAGTTTTCTTGCCTAATAAAGTTTTCCTGCATTGCTGGCCTTTGGCCGGGCTTAAGGATTTTATCCACCATGGTGTTTCCCGAATTTCGGAGGCCCATAGCTCGGAAACTAGGCCTCGCCGCCAATTTTTTTATTTAATTTTTTCTTTTTATTTTTCATTTTCTTATGGAATATGATACTGTTTTTAAATTTCTGGGAGGTGCACCTAAACTTGATTTAAGCCCATTTGTATCTACTTTCTCTTGTTTTTGTAATGAATTAATATAAATGAAAGGCGTGGAGAAAAAAGCAAAGCAGATCAAAAAAGTTGCCAAAAAATATTTCAAGGACTCTTGCTACACTATTTTTTCTATGTTACTCTCCTCTCTGCCGCTTATATCTACTAGCAAATAGAAAAGCTTACGCGCAACAAATTCCATAAAATTTCAGTAAAAAATTCATATTTAAAGTCGGTTTAAGTGTTAATTTAATAAACCTTACTTACCTCTATTAGTTTTTTAGGATTCAATGAACGATGCCAATAACGACATGTAGCGACTGGTTTTGGTAAAACAACACCTGCTGTGTAAGCTGCTTGAAATATGCCAGTCAGATTTACACGTCTGGTTATTTCACGTATCAAAACGGGAGCAACACGTTTACTGCGTAATTTCTTATGCACACATAAGAAATTTATTTCGACTACTTTTAACACCTTATTGTACGCTCTTAGAGTGCTTGGTATGGCCGAAATGAAACCTACCAAACGTCCTGACTTGACAACGCGTACACCTAAATGCCAATCTCTTTTCCATCCCGGCGACTGCAGAGACCACTTTAAAAATTCTGGTTGATAGTCAAATCGAAACATAGCATCATCGTCTTCTACATAGTTTTCATTTAAAAGCGAATAGAGTTCCGTCAAATCACTGCTATTGTTCAAATCTAGCGTGTCCCACTTAAAACCCTCTGGCAGGGCATAGGGATTCGCTCTTATTTCTGAAATATCTTTATCTGCCTCAATGCACTCATTTGTTGTTATTTCTTCGTGTAATGCAGGCACAGGTTGAGTAGACCAAAATGCAAATTGTTTCGTTTGACGGTTGCCAGAGACTGCATCGGATACCGCTTGCAACAGATCTTGTCTATTAAGCATATCTATAAAAAAAATTATATTAAAAATTAATTAACATTATTTATAAAGAGAAACAGAAAAATTTTACTGCTTAAGCTGCAGAGATATATGGTGAAAGAAAAAGAGCAGAAATGGTTTGAAAGTTACTTACAAAATAGAAAGCTAAGAACGAAATGCGGGGAATATTTCATCAGCGGCGAATAATGATATTGGAGTATATGTATATAAATGATATGGGAAAAGTGCTTGAAAAGACGAAAATTTGCATGTTTGCAGACGATGCACTTATTTATATAAACGTAAAATCAGCGACAGAGTGTGTAAGAAAGCTAAATAATGAGTTAGAAAGAGTAGATAAATATTTGAAAATGAACAAACTTAAACTAAATAAGAACAAGACTAAAGCAATGGTTATAAATGGAAACACCACAGATTATATAGTGATCGATGGTGAACGAATAGATGAAGTAAAAGAGATGAAATACCTTGGTATTATAATTGACAAGAAACTAAAATTCGACCTACATTACGATTATGTTTGCAAAAAAAAAAAAATTCAAAAAAGGTTGCATTCCTAAGAAATAAAGTATCAGGTATTACAGCAGTAAACATATTTAACACCACAGTTAAACCGCACTTTGAGTATTGGAAACCTTCAGATGAAAAAAAGACTGCAAAAGCTGCAAAATTGGGGTATGAGATGCATTCTTAAATGCAGTAGATTAACACACAGAAATGACATGCCAGAAGCATTGACAAAGACTTATTATGAACGTTTTAATTTTCATATTTAAGATGAAAAATGGTCAGATGCCGAAATACTTAGAGAAACAACTAACATACGTGGCAGATGAGCTACCCTAGTATCTGAGGAATATAGGAGACTTTAGACTGAAATATTGTAGAACTAATTATTTTCAAAACATATTATTTTATAAAGGTCTTAAAATGTACAATGAAATGCCTTTAGAATTAAAAAATTAAAGAAATAGATATCAATTTAAACGGAAATTAATGTATGTAAAAAAATTTGATTGACACAGTAAAATTTCAATTAAGTATAATATCATAAAATATTGTAAACAATAGCATAAGGCTAAATAAATAAACTAAACTAAAGAGGTAATGTTTAAGTATTAAAGTAAAATCCATTACTCTTTCTACAGTTAAATAATATCTTAGGAGCAAATGCAAGCTCCCCAAAAAAAACGTGTTTGATAAAATATCCAGCTTTCGGTAGGGTATTTTTAGAATGTAAATAAAATCTTAATTGAATATTGGTTGTTGGCTGTGGGCTAATCACACGTTTTTTTTAATACGCATCAAATAAAAATACGAAATTACAATAAATATTACGTGAGAATCATACACTGTTTTGTCACAGGGCTTAAATCAAGTTTAGGAGCACTTCTTAAAAATTAAAAATAAAGCATCCTTTCCAAATAGAAAATAAGAAAAATATGGCGGCAAGGCTTAGTTTCGGAGTTATGGCCATCTGAAATTCTAGCACAATATGGTTATTATACGGTATCATTTTAAAGCTTTTGAGAGTACCTTTCATGAAATGGTAAAACGCAGTCTTGACCGGCAATGCAGGAAATCTGTATTAGGCAAGTAAAATTTATGAGTCAAAAATCTTTATTAGTCTGCGTCGTGTCGGGAAACACCATGGTGGAGAAAATCCTTAAGCCCGCCGAAGGCCGGCAGTGCAAGAAAACTTTATTAAGTTGGAAAACTTTGCAAGCCAAAAAATCTTTGTAGGAAAACGTCATTAGGTAAGAAAGCTTGGCAATGCAAAAAATCTTTATTAGGATGCGCCGTGTCGGGAACATCATTGTGGAGAAAATTAATCAATTAATAAGGAAAACTTAGCAAAACGGAAAATCTTTACTAGTCTGCGCCGCGTCGGGAAACACCATGGTGCAGAAAATCCTTCCTTGAGCCCAGCAAAATCTTATCAGGCAGGAAAACTTGGCAATGCAAAAAATGTTTATTAGGCTGCGCCGTGGCTGGAAATACCATGCCGGGGAAAATTCTTATGGCCTAATTCTGTTCGACAATTGTGTTTGTACTACAATTTTAGAGGCCCATATCGGAAACTAAGCCTCACCGCCATTTTCTTAATTTAATTTTTCCCATTATTTTTAAATTTTCTAAAGGATAGGATCCTTTATTTGTGTTAAAATCGTTGCATACTGCCTTCCTTTGGTCGCGCACAATATTTCGCATTCCTGACACCATTTTTGCCATCAGTAGACTTCAAGCGAATCTTATATACCAACATAGTAAGTTTAATACCTTTACAAAACAGGCATCTTTATTTTTGATTTTTTATTTAAAATTTAAATTTTTCTTTTGCATTCGAAGAAACTAAAAAAAATTAAGCGAAGCTCGCGTAATGCATTGCATTCAGTTTTACACTGCATTATATACTTATACATATAACGTTACGATCCCTTTTCCTTTACCATATTTAACTTTGTATGTTAAATTAAACTGAAATATTTCAATTTTTACTTGCCAGTACGATTAAGGAACCACGCCCCAATCATAGCGCTCATTACAAGATAATTTTATAAGTATTCATTTATATCTTACTTAGATCATATCCTAAATTAACAATTGCTGGAGGCTTTTTGTTGGCTATATCAGCTGGCTCCTTTACTTCCAATTGTTTATTTGCATCATCATCGAGATTATCGTTCTGTGTTGCATTGCTGATGATTCCATCCACCGACGATGGTACCGTACTAATTTTTTCGCATTTTTCAGTAGTTTCATTAGGCATTTTATCCTGTTTAGGCATTCTGTGTGAACAAATCTGCCTAAAAATTAAAAATATTTAATTTTTCTTTAAGAAAATATCAATTTTTTCTTTTGCTATCACACGCAAAAACCGGTCAATGAAAGAAAAGGAAAAAACCACAGATGCTAAAATTAGTATTGAAAATACAAAATTCCAATTTACGGGTTTGTCCTAAAGGCTCAGTTAGCCGACTGTAATGTAAAGTAACTGCAACAGTAAGAAACAGCTGATCGATTTTGTTATGTGAAAAGTAATGAAAATGGTTATAGAGATGTAATGTAACATAACCTAATTTTCATATAAAAATGTCGATCACCTGTTTTCTACGTTACAGTTACATTACATTACTGAAAGCTCAGTTAGCCGATTGTAATGTAATGTAACTGTAACGTAGAAAACAGCTGATTGATATTTTTATATGAAAAGTAGGTTACGTTACAGTTACATTACATTACAGTCCGCTAAAGGCTCAGTTAGCCGACTGTAATGTAATGTAACTGCAACAGTAGGAAACAGCTGATCGATATTGTTATATGAAAAGTAATGAAAATGGTTATAGGGCTGTAATGTAACGTAACCTACTTTTCATACAAAAATTTCAATCAGCTGTTTCCTACGTTACAGTTACATTACATTACAGTCGGCTAACTGAGCCTTGAGCCTTTAGCCGACTGTAATGTAATGTAACTGTAACGTAGAAAACAGCTGATCGACATTTTTATATGAAAATTAGGTTACGTTACATTACATCTCTATAACCATTTTCATTACTTTTCACATAACAAAATCGATCAGCTGTTTCTTACTGTTGCAGTTACTTTACATTACAGTCGGCTAACTGAGCCTTAACGCATGGTACAAACGTTACCAAGAGTTTACACGTGCAAGTAAAAGTTCGAAAAATCCCTTGAAGGGCTATTAGACACACATACTTGTCTGCAGACATGTACGATGGCATACTTTGGGATTTGCTATTACACTGTCGAACGCTGACGGCATACTTCAGTACTTTTAATTTATTATATTCATTATTTTTCAATTTTTTGTTGTGCTACAGATCTTAATTTTTATTTACCACAATTTTGGCAAGCTTTTATATTCCCCTATGAACTCCTCCCAGAAAATAACATTGGCAAAAGACATTTTTTCACAAATTTCCGATACGCACTCAGCAGCGTCAACAAGCGAACTGAATTTTTATATGAAAGTATGACGGACACGCTATTAGACGAGTATGTTGGTATGCGACAGACATCAGAAAATCAAAAATTTTTGAAAACCATCATATCATACATGTCTAACGTACTCGACAAACATGCTATTAGACAGTGAGATTTGGTATGCCATCGTACATGTCTGCAGACAAGTATGCCTGTCTAATAGCCCTTTTGTACTCTACAACTCTGACATAATATATGAGAAAACGTAGGCAGAATAACAAAAATAAAACGCTGATATTTCTCTTCATCTTATACAAGAGGACAACGTAATTGAACTTTTCTTATAACATTTCATTTTATGCAAATTTTCATCGAGTTAACATGTTTTATTTTTGTATAATTAGTTATTTTATTTACACTTTTTCACACAACCTTTAATTTATAAATCAATAAAACACATTTAAACATATAAAATCCCAGAAATTTTGTTCAAAGCATGGTTTTTCATTTATTTTAATAAACACTCACACATGCACACTAATTTATTTTCATGTACGTGTGTTTTTTGGCAGTTCATCGTATAAGATTGTTGTTATAGGATTTCTTATTACAACGCTCTCATGAAAAATCTTATAAGATTGAGATAACACTAATTTGCAGTCTACACGTAACATAATTAACTCTGCGATTAAATTTGACGCTCTCATCTTACATATTGGTGGCTATTCGAGAAAACGCGTCGAAGAAGTGAAACTTTACATTAAATCAAAAACAAAGTTTCAAAAATTGTTTTTGTTTTCCATACAATTCTAAAATTAAATAAACGTGAGAATTTCAGCGCGTTGCTCTCTTTTTTAAAAACTGTGAATTTTATATGATAAGCAAAAACAAATTTTTAACATTTATGAAGTTTTGTTTTTGTTTTACAAGTAAATTTCACCAAGTCTACGCGTATTCCAGAATAGACACCATTATGTTAGGTGTAGACTCTATGTTAGAGTCATTTAACACTGTGCCTTTTTAGCCTGCCTTGTATTTACAATTTTCTTTTAAGCACCCTACGAAAAGTCACACATATTTACATTAAGCCCTTTTTATTCATGCCTTTTTGGCATTTATATACACGTTTAATGCTGATAGTACGAAACAGGCAAAGAGAAATGTCATAAATCCCCTCGAATTTTCATTTTGTGCCTTTTGTTCTACCCCGCAAGCTTGTCACCCCCTCTCACCAATAAACTAAAAAAGCCTGCCCCTGCACAAGCAAGCAGAAAAGGCACAGTGTAAATTGCGTCTTACATGGAACTAATTCATCTGGCACAAAATGTATACGTATACACAGCTTTGTGTGTGTTAATGTTTTTCGTATTCATTTAACATTTTGCTGTTTTTAAAGTTGTGTGTATTGGTTTTATGCTGCTAAAGGTGCAACCAGACGTGACATAGTCATAGCCATAGAAAACAGGCGTTTGAACCAAACTAATGGGCAGCACTGTATTTGATTATAGGTGACTCGCCATAACGCCATAGCCATTACCATACAAACCAATTGAATTTTGCACCTTAATGTGGGGTTGCATCTGGTTGAAAAGTTATACCAAGCACAAAACCACTCTATTTGCCTCTCTCACCAAAAAAACTGGCATGCACAACATGCCAGCACCTTTATGCCCGTGTAAATCAGCCCAATCGGCCTTCCAATTTGGCGACGGCTCGAGCTTAAAAATAAGGGCGGCGGATTAATGCCGCCGGCTGCAAGCAGCACGACTTGGTCCTTTTAATGACTATCAAGAGATAAACAAATGCATTAATTTAGATTAAATTACATTCCGCATAATTATATATACATATATATATATATATACATATATATATTTTAAAGTAATAATTAGCACAGAAGTAAGTATAAGTTTATAAATAAAATATAAATTTGTCGAAAGAGATGGAGCAGCCTCAAATCATAACGCGAAAAATTGCGACATTCGATATCTAATGAAAGAAATGTTTTGAAATTTTGTTCAATACTGAATGTCGTAATATGCCCCCGACTTTGAACTTTGGTATAAAGAAATTTAACAAAAATTTTGCAGCTATATACTTTCTTTCAGGCAATTATAAATATACATACATATCTACATAATGACTCTATCCCGGCCTGTTTACTCCTTATTGGGTATATACATGGAACAACTGTTTAACCATCCAGTACGCACGAAATCTATAACAGCGTAAGTAAAAAAAACCAGGGACCGTAAATAACATCGAAAAAATTTTAACTCAAAAACTCCCTGTGTTAGAGTCATCGGAGACCTATACTGCCATATACAAATAGATTCGTATTGGCGAGCACTTTCAGAATTTATAGGGAGCTTAAAAAAACAATATCATCTCCACAGTTAAGAGTTATTTTTCAACGGAAAAATAAAAGATCAGATGGAACTCTTAAAATTAGAGTTTTATTTTTCCGTCATAAAATAAAACTCATTTCAGGAGTTTTATTTTTCCCGTCCGAAAATAAAACTCATTGCAGTAGTTTTATTTTTCCCGATTGAAAATAAAACTCAGTTTATGTCGCTTACTGCCGGTTCATAGAAGCCATGTGAAAATTCTCGTCTGCCTATTTATATTGGAAACAAAAACAAAGCACTCAAAATTTGTTTTTGTTTTCATTATAAATAGACAGCGGAGAATTTTTACATGGCTTCTATAAACTGGCAGTTATTAAGCTTTGTTTTTGGTGGTTATAACACGATATGTTTTTATTTTAATTACGATTTATTCAATTGCAGTGCAAGGTGATTGTATTGGGAGATAATTTACATAAACTGAGTTTTATTTTCAATCGGGAAAAATAAAACTCCTGAAATGAGTTTTATTTTCGGACGGGAAAAAGAGAGTTTTATTTTTCCGTCATAAAATAAAACTCATTTCAGGAGTTTTATTTTTCCCGTCCGAAAACAAAACTCCTCAAATGAGTTTTATTTTATGACGGAAAAATAAAACTCATTTTAAGAGTTTCATCCGACCTTTTATTTTTACTTTGAAAAATAACTGTCTTAAGTGAAGTTTTATTTTTTAATTCACAAAATAACTGTTATAAAATAATTTTTTGAAATCGATAACTTATTTACGGTCCCTGAAAAAACATGGCAATTTTATCATCAATCATCATTTATGTATTAAAATTAGTTGAGGTAACCATTAGCAAGTGAGGCGCGAAACTCTTGCAGTTATTTTGTGGAATTCTCCATAAAAAACTCTAAGAGCGGATCTTTGAAACTTACTTTCTATACGAAGGTATGTCGTTTGAAGCTCCCGAATTTTTCAGGAGAAGGTTGTTTATAATATTCAAATATGTTTTACATATGTACGTAAATTTTCACTTTGGATAAAACTTTAAAGTCCGTATCTTAAAAGTTATCAACAGTTTTGGCATTTGCAATTCCTTCAGGATTGTGATATTTGCATGAAAACTAAAACCACATTTTGACAAATTGTTATTGTTTTTTATATAAATTCTACAAATTATGAAGAAAGGCCAAATATTTAATTTGCTTCCTTTTCTGCGATGGAATTTTTTATAAAAGACAAAAAGAACATTTTTAAATTTTTTTAAATTTTGTTGGCTTTCATTGTACTGATATTAAGTAAATAAATAAAAGGCGTGTACCGGCAAGTCTTGAGAAAAGAAATTATTTTTTATATTCATTGTGTTGTGTGTAAATTGAAAACTAAATTGTATGGATGAACTTCTTTTCTGCAAAACTAGCTTTTTACAATTAGACCTCTGTTGCAACAAAAGAGTGATATGTATGTATGTATGTTAATTTTTATTATTTATTTATTAAACAGACCAACCGAGCTATAGACCCATATACATAAGTATATGTACACATGTAGTTGGTATTGTTACGTTTTTCTCTCTATAAAAACGTTTTTCCGTGGACCCGAAGATTTGCAAATGAATACAAGAGCCGAGTGTAGTAATTAGGGTTAAGAATGCTACAAGTTTTATTTACAAATACACTTAAAAAATATTCACAACTGGTTACCACTACGCCTTCCTCGCTGTAGTTTACGTACGTCTCTTAGCTGGCTGCGCAAGTATTCACGTGACGCCTCTTTGTCTGCTGCTCGTCACACACGGCACTCACTCTGCCGACACTCACAGTTGATACACCAATAAAGACTCACTGGCTTTACTTACACCCTTACACACGTCTATTCGCTGCGCTGTTCCCTTTACTCCAGTCGACTCGATAGACTCCACAATAATCTCAATTCTACGACAGACTTTGCTGTCACTATAGACTGTCCTATAGTTTCTCCTTTTCCCAACTCACGTGTAAAGCACAGACTGGTCTTAACTATCAACTCACCACTGTATCGCAGACTATTATTAATTCACAACTTAATTATCAACTGACTTGTTCACACGCAACTGACTGACTTGTCCACAACTGACTTGTTCGCAACTAACTCACAACTGCAACTAACTAACTCATTGGCTGCGTCACCTCTTTTTATATTCCACACAAATACCACTAGAAGTTTCAAGCAATGTCTAGACGATCATTATCATCTTAGTCCCAGTTTAGACGGACGAACATTTGGAAGGAAAACATCTGGAATTCTCTTTTGTTGTTTCCTTCGTCCACACAGACGAAAATGTTGCCGGCGACTTTCCAATATTAGTGCATAAAAGCAAGCATATTTGTACACGTATGCGTGTATATGTAGCAAAGAATATGAAAACAAAGCGTGTCGCCGATTACCGAACACAAAAATGATTCTCTCTTCCCCACCCGTAAATTGCTACCAAACTAAATGTTTCCCTTCCAAATGTTTTCGTGTCTAAATACGGTCTTATATGCTGTTTACAAAGTGCCTAATTAAGTTCATGTGGTAACTATGTACATACATGTGTATATGCATGCGTGTGTACATCATTAACTAAGCAATACACGGTGGTTGTTTATCTTTTGCTTTTCGTTTGAATTACCATGTATGTATGTGTGTAAATATGTGAATTTTCTTAATGTGCAGACGCATTTTGTTGTTGCTTTTGCTTGTTTACGTTTAATCAAGCTTGTACATACTAGTGTCCTGCACAAGACTATTTATAAGACCTTTCAAGACATGAGAGATTTTTTCAATTGCTTTACTACAGCGAAATATTCTAAAAGAATCGCTAAACAACACTGTTGGCAAGACAAACAACCGAAAAAAATTACTTGCCCACAGTGTTGCTTAGCGATTCTTTTAGAATATTTCGCTGTAGTAAAGCATTTGAAAAAATCTCATGTCTTGAATGGTCTTATAAATAGTCTTGTGCAGTACACTAGTACATACATATATGCTGCGCATGCTTATTTAGTTGCTTGCTACTATTCTAGATTATTCTTTACCTTGACCCTGTAGGAATATTTTCGCGTAACACTTATATTAACCCTGTTGGAATATTTTTGTGTAATGCTGCTTAACCTTGTCGACGGCCATTTTCGTTACAGTATATACATAAATTTGTTACTTTTAACTCGTACAAGAAGCATAGGGCTGTAAGCTTGGCAGAATAATAAAAAATTCAAGTATAAATATGTATTACTTTAGATTTTAACAAACAATAATAAGAACACTTGTTAAATAAAAAATTCTATTTACAGTTCTGCATTAGCTGCATCGGCGAATTATACTTCCCAGCGTATATCCGGCCAAAAAAATATTAACCAGAAAAGCATCATAGCCTATGCTCTGTTTGGGTTAGTATCACTGTACTTGATATTGGGCGAACATATGTACATACATACATATACTATTTATTCATAATTATATATGTATTTATATGTGTATGCAGTCAGAGTAAGAAATACTTTCTCCTTCTGTCTATCTCCCAGACGAATTAAGACTTTGCAAAGTAAACTTTGCGTGTCTAAAAATGTTCTAACGATATTTAAGTGCATAATTACATACATAAATTAACTTCTTAGGTTGCTATTTGGTGGAAGTGTTCCTCATTATTTTTACCAAACAATAGATCGCTTATTTCATCAAGATGTTAAATTCCGAAAATTTTTCCAATTTATATCTGAACGCTTGATATATGCACCATTATACCAAGTTTTATCTTTGTATTTTCTATCTCGATTTGAAGTAAGTAACTAGTACATAATATGTTTATACATATGTATTTATATACATATATATGTATGTGCATACATTTGTATAAACAACTTCATAGTAATGTAATTTCTTACAACTTTAAGATGAACTCACATGAGATAGCAATGGAAAATCTGGAAAAACTATATTGGCCATTGCTCCAGGCGAATTGGAAATACCTATCGCTCGCCGTTTTCCTTAACATGTACTACATTCCTCCAATGGTAATAGAGAACACAGTTTGATTTAATTTCAATTGGTTAATGTTTCTTGTGTATATTTTCAGTTTCGTACTATAACCATGAGTTTGGTTTCTTTTATATGGGTTATATATATTGCCCATAAACGCCGACGTTTCCAAGATAAACAAAATGGCGCTAATAAAACTAATAAAGTAAATTAAGCATTTTATTTTAGATACATACATACATACATATCGCACATTTACTTCAATAGTGGCATAACTCAAAGAATGAGTTTTTGAGTTAATAATGCAGAAAGAAGCGGCATTTTGTATTTTATCTTGTGTAAAAATTTCATATAAATAGCTTGTACCATCACCTTCTGAGAGAATAATTTTTTTTTCATTTCTCCATTGAGTTGTATGCAAATTGAAAACTTAAAACGCGTTTTCTGCAAAACTGGTTTTTTTTTGAGTTATGCCACTATTGAAGTAAATGTGCGATATGTACATTTGTATATACTTACATATGCATGTAGGCATGTAATGCTGCAAATTATTAAACTAAAAAATCTTGCGATGTGCCTCAAAGGATTATAAAAAGATGTACAAATACTTTTAAATAAAAATACCTTAAAAATACATTGCCGAAAAAATGGGTTTTTGTCTTCGAGCCGTAACCGCCAAAGAAGCTTAACTGACACTTTTCTTTGACGAAAATCGATTATTTACGATCTCATATATTAAATTTTGGTCAAAATTTTAAGTTGGAAAATTATGTCAAGCTTTTTTGGTCGTTATGGCACGACTTTTTATGCATAAATTATTTCGTGATTTTCGTTTTTACGGTAACATGTTTTTGTGCACAAATTTTCACCCCTCGTGTTGAATTTCATTATAAAACAAAATGGATGCCTTCAATACACAGTATTGCATTTTCATAGTACTTAGCACTAAATGCAAAAAATGTATCAATTTAAAAACTGACTCAAGTAAAATTATTTAATTTATAACAAAACCATAAAATTAGAGTAAGTTGCTTATATGTATATGAACTTGCTTATTAGTGCTCCCAATATATAAAGTTTTAATATTAAAAGCAAGATTATTGAAAAATTTACTCCTCTTTTATGTATTAGTTGAAGTTGAATGTATTGATACTTAATACAACCATGGTATATGTTGTGCTGTGTTCGTGGGTACGTATTGTAGACGGAGACTTTATTTTGTTAAAAATACATAAAAAAAATTATAAAAACATGTTAAACAATTAAAAATTGATGAAAAAAATGTATTATAAACAAAAATTTCAAAAAATAGCTGTAGTTATCTGGACTTGTTAGCTACAATTGGTTTTAAAAAAAATGTATATGCATTTTCTTCAAATCGAAAGTGAATGTGTGTGTGAATTGTATGTATGTATGTATTTGCAGTCGCCGCTGCAGAGTATATTAAACACAGAATTTTTTTTGCGACGTTACCGTCGTCGGCTTTCAAAAAAAGGTTCGCAATTTTGCCAAAAAGTGCATTTACATACATATATTAAAACAACAATTTGGTGAAATTTGCAAAATATATATAAATAAATACATTGAGGAAATATTATATAAACACGTTCAAATGCAATTACTTCATGTGAAGATTGTAACTAAATAAGAGTTTTATATGGTTTATTCTGGGAGGGGCTCTTATAATATTAAATGTTGCAATCTCTGAAAAATCAATAATTCTGCAATATACTTTGCCAAGAAAATTATTGGAGGAGGAAATTGTGTAAAAGGAACAGTTAAATTCGTGGGGGTCCAATTAAAGCAAATGTCTTTCAGTCAAATCTGTTGTTATTGTATTTAAAAAAAAAACTGCAATAATAAATTCTACTATGCTTTGTTTTTGTATTTGCCAAGCCGGCATTTTTATTTTGCTCTCTCAGATTTATTTTTGAACAGTTTTCCAATAAGCAAAAGTAATTAGGTATTTGAAACTTTAAAAAAAGAAAACGTAAAAAACAGAATATCAGATTTATAAAGAAAACTTATAATAATATTGTTATAAGAGGAGCAACTTAACCCCTTCTCTTTATTTTTTAAAGGTACGGGCAAATTACCTATTTACTCCAATATTCATGAAGTGGTGGCTTCACAATGTTTTGGGTAAAGTAAATACTTTTGCAGGTCACGCCTATTTTGCTGAGATTGTCGTTGCAAAGTCTAATGTTCATTGTTATTCAAAATTTCAATTTTCTTTTCCAATTTTAAATGAAAGGAAACTTGGAGTTCTATATTAATAACACTCAAATTCGAATGCACTTTTGTCGTTTCAAACCACAGGAATAATTTTAAGCGAGCTACATACTTATTGCTGCAACAATTTTTAATATTCTCATCAAGGCACTTGTAATATGTAGAAAGTCGCAGTGGTTATTATACCTATTTGGGTTCTACATAAAAATTTAAAACTTTGTGGGAACAGAGAAACGTTGACAGAATAGGTACTATCCTTAAACTTATAAAATTTTTTGGTAATTGCATCCCATAATTTTATAGATATTTCTCAAAAAGTGAGGCATATCGCCACGATGTAAGGCATTTATTTATCTTTTATATTACATGATAATTTAAAGAAAATTTTTTCCAATATTCTTTATTCTAGTACAAAGTCGTCGAAGTCGAAATACGACACTCGTAACTAGGTCCAATATAATGAAGAAGTAATAAGCTTCCTATCTATATTTTATTATGGATGATAATGCAAATATAATTACTGAGATTTCATATACATACGTTTAATACTTAATATACTGAAGGGATAAACACCATTCAACAAGTTTCCTAATCTATCTATCTATCTAGTATCTATCAAATCTTGAACTGATTGATATTTAAATTTAACGCTAATTTTTAGCTTTTATTTTTATTCATACGACATTTGATTCGCGCTTGCACAAAATAATTTTTACGGTAGTCCGTGATAATACATGATTCGGAACAATATCAAGGAAATTTCAAATATTTTTTATGACTTTATTTGCAATGAAAATAAACCAATTTATATTTACATACATACATATGTATGTAAATGTACATACTATTATATAATACATAATTATGCACTTATTTTTTCTTCTTTGTAGCTTTTGTAACTAAATCTCCGTTTTGACATCACTTTTCATCATAAACTGAAATAATAAACTCCATTTAAACGAATACAAAAATCAAAACAAAAACAACAAAACTTGTAAAAACAAAAACAAAACTGAGAATTTATCAACTTTAGCTCAAAACCAAAAACTACCAAATCGGCGTTTTTAGGAGGAGGACATTTTGAGGAAGTTCAAGCTTTAGCTGCTCCAATATTAAAAAAAACTAAAATCTGTTAATTTCAAACCTGCATTAAAATACCAAGCCGTAGAAAATTGTGAAAATATAAACTAAATTGAAAAAAGCTGCTGGAAACGGTTGGCTGCGGTTAAAAAAGCTAAAGCCAAGCTTAGCTTATTGAACCCAAATAAAAACTAAAAAAATTTCCTGGGAGAAAAAAAAATAAAAAAAAACACTTAGTGAAATTAGCAATAAATCTTCTAAATAAAAAATACTCAGAATTTCCAAGAAATTCAAAAAAAAAAAACTAAAAATTATAAAAACATCTGTCCACAAAAACACTACTATAAGTTAGCAAAACAAATTATTTAAGTATATTCGGCAAAGGTTGGCTTTTATTTAATTGTAACGCTTTGCTATAGTAAAGTAATAAAGTCATCATACATCATCTACATTCAATAAAGGACTTTATCAATTGTATTAAAGGAGTATACACAACACGTAGGAAAGAACCGACTGAATTTGGTTTTCAAGGATACGATAGTGTGATCAATAAGGAGAAATAAGCAAATATAAATACATTAAACTATAATTGTGTGTTTCCGAAAAAAGCACAATTCATCATTTATAAATTTCCTGGAGCTCGAATACAACATATACCTATTATCTCCCACTTAAATTCCTAATTTTTCGTTTCTTTTATTTTTTGGAACCCCAATATTTACCTATCTATATAAGCTTTAAATATTTATTTTAATTTAAATATTTTTTAACACAACCACCACGCCCACAAAAAAATTCAAACATACAACAATATAAATCCTCAATATTAAGACGGCAACAACATAAAACTACCAACAACTGAAAAGAAAGTTTTAAAGTACAAATAAAACGAAACATTAAAATTAATAAATAATTAAAAAACAAAACGCAACATTACAAAAAGAACTAAAAAAACTGAATTTAATGATTAATTAAGATTTTTATAATTGTACAAAGTATTAAAGATTATAATAAATTTAAAGATAAAGCAAAAGCATAAAATTAAAAAAAGAGTTAAAAAAGAATATTTTAAAGCCGAATAAGAAGTGTATAGAACTAAAAACTTAAATGCCTAAAAGGCATTAGGCCAAACGCAACTTAAAGCAGAAAACTTCTCTGAATAAGCGACAACAACAACAACAACAAACGGAAACAATAATTTAAATTATTTCATTCTTATAAAAAGTTAAAACAAAAATAAACCAACCAACCAATAAATATATTAAAGTAATCAAATTAAATTAACTATATAACAAATAATTTAAGACATTTTTACATTTAAAATTTAAAAAATTAAAAATATTTAACGTTATTCCAAAATATTTATAATAAAAAATAATAATAATAAAAACTACATTTAACTAATGGCTGATGTTTTTTTTTTTGATTAAAAACAAAGCAGCTTATTTTCGACGATCTCTCATTAAGGAAAAGATCCCTTTCTAAAAGGGATCTTTAAATTTTAAATATAAACAGAAAACAATATGAAATAAAAGAGACTTCAAATAAACAAGAGATTTTGAAAATAATTCATCTTTACACACCCACATAAATTCTCAAAGTGAATGCAAACAAAAATTTCTTAGTTGGTAACTGAAAATTTCTTTAAAAAACGTTTAAAAAAAATTCAAAGAAAGATTTAAACATCTCTGTGATAATTATTGTAAATTTATAAACTTATTAAATAATGGAAACTTTAGAAATGCAAATTTAATAAAAGAGCAAACCTTCTTATATATAAAAGAAATAAAAAAAAACACAAAATAATATATATATATAAAATTACGAAGCTAAAAAAATTAAAAAAAAGAATGCAAGCCTAAAAACTAATTTAGTGTATTAAGAGAAAAAGAAAAATAAAATTAGAAAACAAACACAAGATAATGAAATATTGAAACAAATACGTGATATCTTAAAGGACTTCGATACATATACTATAGTATATATTATATATTAAAATAATGTATAATTAACTAAACAACAAAATATTACAACTATATATATATATATATATATATATATAGTAAATTATAAGTTTTAAGGTTATATGTAATATAATTAAAAACAAAAAAAAACAAAATAATTTGAAGAAATAACTTAAATCCCTTAGTCTAAATTAAGACTTGTATAATGTAATTATTAAACAAGTAAAATAAAAAAATTATTGTATTAACTTCTTATATAATTATATCAAAAATTAAAACCCTCAAGTGTTTTTAAACACAGACCACGCCAAAAATCTAAATTTAAAACATCAAGAACAAAACATTTATGAGAATTTTAAAAAGAGTAATTCTACAATTTTCAATTTATTTTTCAAGTATTTAAAATAAAACTTGCATCTGATCCCAAAGATTTATTTTTCCAAAACTGTGTTTTTAATTTCAAACAAAAACTTACAATGTTGAAAATCAACTAAACTTATTTATAGCCAAGCAATATTAAATGAAAATTATAAAAGAAAAAAATAGTTAATACTAGATTAGAACGAAAACAAAAAGTTCCAATTTAAAAGTAATTAAAAAAAGACTTAAAGAAACCGCCGCAAACGCGTTAAAAATTTCACGCATTTCTCAACCGCCATTTAAAAATTTAAAATTCGTGTCTAAACTTTGATGATCTTTTCATTTTGAGTATTCTCAATAAAGTGTAATTCAGTGCCTCTCATTATAAAATAAAAAGTTAAAAATATATATACTATAATAACAAACGACAAAAAAACCGATTTAAAACTTAAATGATTCAATAAAATCAACCCAGTGTATTTGTGTGTGTGTGCAATCATCCAAGTCTTAAACTAAATCAATTAATCAACCAGTTTTTATTTAAACACTAACTACACTTCTTCATAAAAAGCATTTCTTTTGAGTTTATTTACTGATTTGCTGGTCAGTATGAACACTCAGTCCAAAGGATATCGCTCAGGGGAAGGTAAGTTCCTTTTAACTTGATTAATTATAATATAAAAAAAAATTCCTTTACCAAAAATTTTAATGAACTTTCTGAAAAATGTGTGCGAGCATATCCTTATTTTTATTTTATTTATTTATTTTTTTAATTTTTGTTTACATAACCTTTTCAGTCCCAAGCTTTACTTAGGTCCAATTCATACGATGATTTAAAAATCTTGTTTTATTTCAATTCTCTGGTTCGGATAGCTTTCCCTTGTGCAAACGCTATAAGTTTAGGTGGCATGCCTCTTCTGTGTAGGGCGTTGTAAATGCAGTACCGATTTATACTGTTAAACGCTTTTTCAAAATCAATGAAAAGAAGATGTATGTTAGGCCGGGTTTACATCTGTGTGCCATGTGCCACACAAGCGGAAAAAAGCGTAACCACTAATTACTAATGAAAAATAGTTTGATTCAGACACGTATTTATTAAGTTAAACGGTTTCATACATAACTAATAGACAATTTTATAGAATATAACATGATTGGAAACAGTTTAAATCAATAAATACATGTCAGAATCCAACTGACTAGTGGTGAGGTGGTTACGCTCTGTTCAATGATCTGTCGGATGATATTTATATGATCTGCACAGGCCTGAGCTGAGTTTATGGTATTCTCAAGATGGTCCTTTACTCGATTAAGAATAAATTTTCGCAATTAGGTTAGATACGGCCGGCGATACGAAAATACCCTGCCAGTTGTCGCAGTTTTTCAAATCACCCTTTTTTGCAATTTTAACAATGATACCGCTTTTCAATTCGCTTGGAAACGCTTTCTGTTCCCATATCTCGGATATCAAAAGGAAAAAGAGTTTCGAGATCTGTCTTATATATTTCTCAGGCATGACATCGATTCCGGTTGCTTTTGAATTTGGGAGCTGCTTGATAGCATCACCAATTTCTGTAACGATTGGTGGTGTTATTCGTATTCTAGAATTTACTTGGTTATCAGAGACGTACACTTGCTGTTGTTGTTGTGATGGATCAATAATATTATTAAGTTGATCCGAGATGTGTTGTCTCCAACGAGCCAGCTGTCCTTCATCGATATTTAGTAATTTCCTTGTTTATTTCTAACAGGGTGCTGTACGGCAGGAGTACGGTTCGTAAGTTTTTGGTGACTTTATAAACAATGCTAGAGTCTTCCATCTGAGCAGCGTATTCAGCTTCGTCTGCAAGTTTATCTATGTGGATACGTTTATCCCTTTTGACAGATCACTGCACAATTTTGTGCATGCAACGATAATTTGTCTCTAATATCTACTTTGCATCTTAATTAAGGTTTTCTCCTGCAGCCAATTTCGCCTTGATGTTGAGCCGCTGTTGTATAACAGTCCACGTATTATCTGACTGTCTTTTGGTTCTGGGCCAATAGTAGCAATTGCAGATTTTAGCATCACGTCTTCCGATCCATCACATTTCTCATATATAGTTGGTTATTACTTGATATTGACTCTTGCAAGTGGGTGGTAAAATTTTCCCCGATTGTGGTTCTTCAGGCGCTCAACTGCAAGTTTTTGCTGGCCGTGTACTTTTGGCTTTTTAACGATGGCACATGTGCTAGGCGTATTTTAGCAGTCACCAAGCAATGGTCTCTGACTTGGCAAATATGAGCAAACCTCTTTCTGCGCACATCCAATAAAAATTTTTGAAATCGGCGACTTATGGCAAAGTGATCTATGTATTTGATTTGCCGTGTTGTGGAGATCAGACCCAACTTTTGCATTTAGATCACCCATAACGGATATAATATCGCCACACTGGATAGTATGATAGACTGCATTGAGCTGCCCATAAAATGATTCCTTAATTTTATCACATGCAATTTCTGTGGAGCGTGGCATTGTGTAATGGATACATTTCTGACTGCATTTAAAATGAGCAATAATGATTCTGTCAGATACTGGTTTCCGCGAAATGAGAATTCGATGTGGATCCAAAGTTAATAGTAGGCCAACACCAGTTTCGTGGCTAGTACCAATGACTCTACCAGAGTATAGAATACAAGATTTATTTGTTGATGAGAGTTGTATTCTCCAGTGTCATTCCCACGAACTTCGCTAAGTCCCAGTGTAGATATGTGATATCAGAGCATTTCACGTTCAGCTTGCAGAAACTTGGATTTCATATTAGGATTAATATTATCATGGTCTCTGAGCGATCTTACATTCTAGAATACAATCATAGTCCATATACGATAGCCAAAGGTCGTCAACGAGCAATTCTGTTTATTATTATTATTTTTTAGCGATTCGGTATCAATTTTATTTCAGGTAACGTAGGTTGCTAAACTTCATTCCCAAGTTTTGGTGATAGCGCTGCTATCCGAGCAGCCAAAGGTGCTGTGATTTTGGAGCCAGAGTTTCAGAGAATTCAGTCTTCGCATTCCTCATAGTTCCTGAGTCGCAGGAAAATTAATTTGTTGAAGGAGTAGTTTCAAAAATAAAACCTACCAATTTGATTTTGATGATTTTTCTTATATTAATTATAGTAATTAATGCGTTTTGAATTTGAGTGAGATAAATATACAAGAAATAATTATATGGCGATTTCATTTCTACTTTTTTGTGATTTTCTGCTAAATTTTTATACGATAGCTATTATAAAAATTTATATTAAAAAATTGTTGTATAAAAAGAAATTTACTATGAAACATATGTATACATACATATGTACATACACCAATGCTTTCCACTAAGTCTCGGTTCACACGTTTCAACTTTTGTTGTTCAAATCGTAATTCAGCTGTAAGAAAAAAAGAGATATTTGTACTTCCGTCTCCGTCTTTCTTACAGCTGAATTACGAGTTGAGCAACAAAAGTTGAAACGTGTGAACCGGGACTCCTTTTTCTCAAGTTTCTCCTTAGCTTAACCACCTACTAAAGCTAGAAATTTCAGGGTGTGTTTTAGTGTTTTATTAACTATCCAACCTCAAACAGAATCTTAAATTTTCTTCAAATCGCATATCAATTTACCATTACATTTTTACTTCCACAGGTTTTACAATAAAGGAATGTGTAACAACCCTTTCTATGGAGAAACTAGTACCACCAAAACACTTTTTTTTTTTTTAATATTTTCCAAAAAACTTTTTTTCAACTTAAAACCAAAAATGATTTTAACTTGGTTTTAACAAAAACAATTTGTATAGTAAAACCAGGTTTTAACCCTGCTCATAACATTACACTGAAATCCAGTTAATTTGTACTAAAGTATTAATAGGGCAACACTGCTAGCTAACTTTCATTTACTTGCTACAAGTGAAACAAGTCACTGTCTTGTAAAATTCCTTGGCAGATGAGTTGGAAGAGCCGAAAGTGTAGTTGTGTTAGGAAAAGAGTTTGAGTGTATTGAGTTTTTCGAACTTGCACTTGCACGTGTAAACCCTAGGTAACAGTTAGTTTTAACGTTTAAACTAGAGATGTGCAAATGTCGTGATTTGATCGTGTCACGCGTGATCGTGATTAAATTTATAATTAATCACGAGTGAGTGCGTGATCGTGACTTAAAAATAAATTACTCGTGCGTGATCGTGCGTGAGCTATTTTTAACAATCACGCACGAATTTTCACGGTCTCACGACATATCATTCCTTCAATGTACTATACCATTTTGCAAATGCTACGATGCAAGACCATTTGCACAAGATTGTGTATTGGGCTATTGTTATAATTTTTTCAGGCGTAGTAAACTGGTTCATATGAAATTCAAATATACCAACATAGAAAAATAAAATTATTTTAATATATTTTTTATGGTCCACAACTATATTTTCCCTAAACTCTGACTTTTTCCAGATAAACTATGCGTACATCCGCATTTATGAAAGGGCACTCTTAAATTTTTAGTTAAATATTTTTAAAACTATAGTTTCAACTTTCAAAATATAATCACACATCAAAACAAAAAAAAAAAAAAATATAAATTCACCGTATAATCACAATATTGTACTAGAATTTCTGAGAAGAAGTCTTAAGTAAAATATCTTATGAGAGATACGGAAACACATCTTGGGAAATTATTTCTTAAGAATTTCAAGTTTATGTCGAAATGCTTTATCCGGTAAAAATCGGATAATTTTTAAAAAAGTTACAAGCTTCGGAAGTTTTTTTTAGTACCAGGTAGTCAGTTTTGGCCCACTGTAACTCATGTCCAGCTCAAGCCAGAAGGCTGTCATGACATGTGTTATAAAGCCTAAGTCCTCCTCTAGATATGTTAGGAGTTTCATATAATTCCAATCAGTAGTTTAGAAGTTCCATATTTATTGCCATTTACTTTGTAAAAGTCCCCACTGTGCAATGTAAATTTTACATATGCACGTGCATACAAATGTATACATACATATGTACATATGCGTAAAAACCTATTTTTCAACCCAAAAAAACATACAAATTGGATTACATACTTTTTCGTGAGCGTGCGTGATCGTGATAAGTTGTAAACCCCTCGTGCGTGATTAAGAATATTTTGTTCGTGAGCGTGCGTGATGGTGAAAATTTTCAATATCATTCGTGCGTGAAAGTGCGTGAGTAAAATATTTTTCTGCGTGAGCGTGCGTGTAGTGAGTCAAAAAACGCTCATGTGCACATCTCTAGTTTAAACCAACTTTTATTAAAACCATGTCAGTGTGAAAACACTATAAGGTGCATATGTATGTATATTCGATCGCAGAATTGCATAAATATATACTTTTTAGTTTTACTTTAGGGGTATTACTTACACCCCTTTTACATACGGAAAGTTTACTTTGCAAACTCTTAATTCAGCTGTGTGCAAGATAGAGATAAGAATACTTTCCCTTTCTGTCTTTCTCTCAGCTGAATTGAGACTTTGCAAAGTAAACTTTCCGTGTGTAAAAGGGGTATTATGTTTACAAAAAGTTGTGTAAATTTACAAAGTAACAAATAACACTGCCCAACAAAACAAGTTTTTTTATCCTTATGTATGTATTTTTATCTCCTTATTACGATTCCCTATCAGCTCTAGTTTTAAAGATATCCTGATATTTAGAATTTGCATAATTTACACCACTTTTTGCATTATTCCGATAATATTTCACGAATGGTCTTCCAAACTTAAAAATACTTTTTGGATTGTTAATCTACATAAAAATGTCTTTCATCTAGATAGAGTCACATTGATGAATATATCAGGATATCTTACTGTTATTGTAAGGATGCTTTTAGTTTAGTTTTAGAAAATTTTTTTGATCATAATTGTTTTTAACGTAGTATAACTAATCCTTATGTATTTTTTATGTTTATTACTTTTTTAGCACCTCTAGTTTCAGAGATATTGTGCTTTATGCTACATTTACACATGAAAGTACTATTTTGAAATTTCTGTATACGTATTATGAATAAAAATTCTAATGAAATAAATGGCTTTCATGAAAATTTGTTGTTCGTTTTCATGGGAAAGTGTGAAAGTTCATTTTAAAAATGTCGTCGAAAAGAAAGTTGGAAAAATGGGTTGTTTACTACTTAATTGGAGTACCTAGAATATACACATACACAAATTTATTAGGCAATAAGTTGGGAATAAGTATTATTGATAATATTTTAATAATTATTATAATTATATTATAATAAGAATTATTATAATTCTTTAAACATTTATACAAAATAAGCATAATTTATAATAACTGTCATAATCCTGTATATTTGTACAAATATTTAAAGTGGGTAACGCTGTTTAACCTCTTTCTATTTTAAGGCTCAGTTAGCCGACTGTAATGTAATGTAACTGTAACGTAGAAAACAGCTGATCGATATTTTTATATGAAAAGTAGGTTACGTTACATTACATCTCTATAACCATTTTCATTACTTTTCACATAACAAAATCGATCAGCTGTTTCTTACTGTTGCAGTTACATTACATTACAGTCGGCTAACTGAGCCTTTACTTACTCTACATTTACATATGAAATCACATTCTTGAAATTTCTGTATACGTATTATGAATAAAAATTCTAAAGAAATAAATGACTTTCATGAAAATTTCTTGGTCGTTTTCATAGGAAAGCGAAAGTTAATTTTAAAAATGTCGTCGAAACGTTATAAAGTTGCAAGAAATTGTTTTGTTTACTACTTAATTAGAGATACCCAGAATATCACCTATACAAATTTATAAGGGAATAAATTGGGAATAAGTATTGTTGTTAATATTTTAATAATATTATTGTTTCCAAAAAGGCATGAAAGATCTTCTTCATGTTTATTTGAACATAACATATTAAAATTCTTTACATATTTATACAAAATAAGCATAATTTATAATACCTATTTACCACAATCCTGTATATTTGTACAAATATTTAAATGGGGTAACACTGTTAACCTTTTTTCATTTTACTTGGGGGCCACACGTTCAATTTTTGACTCAATTCCATTCAATTTTCAATACACTTACACAGGATTCAGACGATGAAATTTATGACGTCTATTTTTCTTGATTCCCTTTTGAAGTTTCTACCAAAAATTATTTGCGTTCATACGATGATTATTTTTACATGTATAATTTTTTTTTATTGATTTTATTGTTTATACACACATCTGGAGTACATACCCTGTCGGAGAATGTATTGTTGACTACAAAAATAGTTAACTTATAGTTAACTTTTCTTAGACTGACTAAAACCTAACTGCAATGTCATTCAGAGCAAACCCAAAATTAATTCTTAAGTTGAGTACGTAATCAAATTTGATGAGAGCCAACAAATTTATTCTCAGCTACTTTGAAACTCATTTCAGTTTTATATTAACATTTTGCTGTTGTTATTTTAGATGGTACCTTAGCCGAGTGGTAGAGCGTTGAGTACACAACGTGTGATGATACATGTTCGAACACCGGACAATTTTTTTTAACTTACTGACTACCAGGTGATTTAAAAAAGTCAACTTTAAGTTAGCTGAAAGTAGTGCAGAGTGAGACAATTGACTACCGCCTAGGACATCGCAATGTTAAAATAGTCAGTAGATTACATTAAAAGTAACACAAAGTCAGTACTATTTGCGGAATAGTCAGTTTAATGTCAACCGAATTTCCGACAGGGTATGAAAAAAACCATAGAAAACAGAAATCGAGTCATTTTTTCTACCCCTCTTTCTTCTCTACCCCGTTCGCTATCAAACCAAAAATGACGTCGAAAAATAGACTTCATAAAAGTCTTCGTGTGAATTAGGTGTTACACTTTTTTCAGAAACACAATCAAACTTTTTAAATTGAAAACTAGATTGATTTCAAATTCACCTATCCATTTAAATGGCAATTTAGTTTTCAATTTGAACGGCTGGTCACAGCACACATTGATTGAAGCTACAAATTTGAGTTGTTTCTTAGTCGGTGGCATTTAAAAAATGAAATTGATTATCAATTTATGTCACAGCTATCAATTTCAAGGAATTTTGACAAACAATATGTGTAATGAAATTGAACGTCATTTATTGAACGTGTGGCTGCAGCGTTACTTTCTGAAAACATCAAAAATTTACTTTCTTGAAAATATCGTTGAAAGCTGACTGGAAATTAAAAACAATGTGAGTGTGGGTGGTAGTGAAAAAATGTGATTGTATTGGTACTTTCTTGTAATTACCCATCAAACAAAATCCTCCGAATTCGTAAAGAATTCGTAACGATTGGTCGACAAAATCTTCCGATTTCGGCACCGAAATATTACCGAAATCGTAACAATTTTTGTATGAAATGGTTGACACAACTTCGTAACGATATGTCGGTACGAATTCATTACGATAAGTCGGTACGAATTCGTAACGACATGTAGGTACGATTTTTTTTGCTTTTACAGCAGAGTACCGCTTCACCGTTATGTTGCTGCTATTGTCAAAATAATTTGCACATACTCACGTTTTTTAATATTTGTTACAATCCTTTTTTTTTTATCAACATATACATATTTATTTAAAAAAATGTTCACAGACTTTTACTTATGTACTCAAAAATCAAAGTTTTAGGGTCGTATGCAAAAAAACTTAACAAAGCTTTGCCAAGCAATATTAAGTAAAGTTGTATTCTAAAAAAATTATTTTATCAAAATTCTAAAGTAGGCACCCAAGTTTGTTAAGAGTACTTTAAGTTGATATTTCCAAAATGTGTATTTTGTACCTTAAATAGTTTTGTTAATATAGCACATATTGATTCATGTTACATCTGAAAATGAAGCTAGAAGTGCTAGCTTTTAGCTTCAATTTATTATTTCTCTCATGTAATGGAAAACATCACCAAATTATCCAACTGATTCGAAATACATAGCAAAATCCATAAAAAAAATATTAAAATAAATTCAAATCAGAGAATCAATATCCCAAAAGCATGCCTTTGTGTTCATACAATCAAACTGGTTCCAACATACATAATCGTTGCTGCTTTTTAATCATTCCAATCATACGGTTGTTGTTGGCTCTAGGACTTTAAACATGTGTCGCATTTTTCCCATTCATGATTATTTTGATGAAAAATAAAATAAGTAGGCAAAAGCGTTCGTTCTGATTATCAACAAATATTTGTATGATGAATAAAATCAAAAAAGCAAAAATGAGCGCGTATGAGCGCGTATGGATCAAGTGATGATGATTTTTTAGAAACAAGGGAATATTATGTACTTATGTATTTAGCAATTTATATACCGATGGTATCAAGTAGAAAAGCCATATTTCGTATTTTTTACGAAATTAAGTTTTTCAGTGATTCCAACACATTTCACACAAATACACCTCGTCACAAAAATTTAATACAATAGTGTAAAAAATAACGCTTTTACAAGCAATTGGACAAAAAAAGTTACATTGTGAATATTACAGTTTCTATTATACCTTCTCCTGTAAAGTTGCAATTACTTGTTATGGCCCTTCTACTTATATATTTATATATATATATATATATATATATATATATATACAGGCAAATCCCGGTATATCGAACGATATAATGTCAGACCCATTCGTTATATCGAAAAATTCGTCATATCGCAAAGTGTTTTCAAGTGTTATTTTAATTATTATTATTGTAGACAAGATACAATACAATAAAAATAATAAGGGTAATTTGTTTTCAAATAATCTCCCAAATGCAAAGTAACGGTATCACATTTTTTTTGCATTTTCATTGCGGCTGTCGATTTTGTTTAATATTTTTTGCCGTTCGTTATATAAACCACATATGTACTTATTTATCAAAACATTAGCTATATAAGGTAGAACTAAATGTTAGAGATATGTTCCTAGCAAGTTTTTGTGTTTTATTTTGCGATCTTTTCTTTATCATTCGTTATATCCAGTATAAAATTGGGACAATATTCGTAATATAAGGTAGTTAATGTAAAAAATTTGGACGTTGGTTATATCGGATTTTCGTTAAAGCGAGATTCGTTATACCGAGATTTGCCTGTATATATATTTATTTATTATTTATCCTTTTCGTCTCGGTGATAAAGTATAAACACTTTTAGAAATCTGGTCTAGCACAAAATCCTGGTCGTTTTCCATTTTTTCATTTTAAAGTGTTTGCTTACTGATTTGTATTAAAACAATAATATTTTTCATAACTCCTCTGTTTTGATTTTATTCAACATGAAAACCTGATTATATAAAAATTTGAATAAAACATGTATGAAATTACTTGCAACTAACCAAACGATACGTTCGTAAGTATGATTCTGATTTTCTTCAACATTAAGTTTTGTTGCATGATTAAATGTGAACAAAAGTTTAATGTATGATGAATGATGTGAATAAAACATGTTCGATCGCTGGACTCACATTTACTTAAATGAAGCGTTCACCATTACGATGATGATTATACTCAATGTTGATTTATTTTGCATGATTTAAAGTGAATAACAAATTTATAGTATGATTAAATCATGAAAGACGTGATTTTTGTCGTTCTCTGATTCAAATATACAAAAATGTTTTAGTGATGTACATACAATCAAAACCAATTGAAAAAAGCTGGATATTCGGGTACTCATTTCATTCGAATAAAAGAAATTTTGATAATTCTTCTTTGTTCATCATATTTTTTTCTTTTTACCTCATAGAAATGTTTATCTGTTTTCCTACCATGTCAGAAGCTCATATTTTTTAAATTAGGTTGATTTACTTCAAGATCATAAGAAGTTATTTAATTTTAATTTTTAAAATTTTGAATACTCGAATAAAATTGTGTTTGATTTTTTACATCATAAGCTGTGAAGTGGTTGTTGAACACGGTGGTGTTGCCAGTATTTATTATTAAATCACAAAATGATTAAAGTTGCCTTTTGCATTATTAAAAGATTGTTATTCAATATTAAAATTTATTTAAATTTACAAAAATGAAATTATACAATTCAAAGGAAATAGTAATAATAAAATTATATGAAAAATTTTCAGGTAAAACAAAAGTAAAATTCTAGACATACTAACAAAACATTTTAAATAATTATTCATAAAATGAGCAAGTGAAATAACAAACAGTATATTTTTAACACTCCTCCTCAATTGCGAATGTGTTTATATTTGTTTTATGTCGCAATGTTTCCAATCTTCTAGCTTGTAAGGGGTTTTTTAGCATATCAGCGATCATTTCTTCTGAAGGACAGTATTGACATTTAATTACTTTCTTATCGACATAGTCCTTGACAAAATGAAATTTAATGTCGATATATTTTGATCTGTTACTAAGTTTCTCCTCTTTTATTATATTTAGACAACTTCGGTTATCTTCAAAAATAATTGTAGGATTTTCTTGTTTGCAGTTTAAGTCGCTTAAAACATTTCTGATCCAGATGGCTTCCTTTGCAGCTTCGGATAATGCAATAAACTCAGCTTCCGTTGTTGATAATGACACGGTTGTTTGCTTTTTGCAAGCCCAACTCACTGCACTGTTGTTAAATAAGAAAATATATCCAGAATTTGATTTTCTATCGATTCTGCAATCGGCCCAGTTAGCATCAGCATAACCACAAAGTGAATTTGAATTTGAAGTGTTTTCATTGAGGCTTAAAAATAAAGCTTTTGTACCTTTTAAATACTTTGTAATACGCTTTAATTCATTACAGTCTTCCTGATTTGGATTACTAGTTTACACTAGCACAAATATCAGGACGAGTATTGACTGCAATATACAATAGTGAACCCAGTAAACTTTGATAGTCATCATTACGTAATAAAGGTTCCGAATCAGTCTTTCCGTAAGACGGTTCCAGTGGATACTTGGATGGTTTTGCATCCTCTAAACCAAATTTAATTAAAACTTTTTCAATGTACTGCATTTGACGTATTTTAAATCGGTGTTCTTTGGATTTCATTACTTCTAGTCCTAGATAATAAAATATCTCACCTAAACTATTGACATTATATTGGCTTTTAAGTAGTGAAAGTACATGTTTTACTAAAAGTTTGTTCTTAGCAGCAATTACCAAATCATCAACATAAATTAATATATAAATATCTTCCCCATTGATGACTTTGCTGTATAAACAAGGATCTGCCTTACTTTGGATGAATTTACCATTTACTAGGGCATCATTTAAAGTTTGATTCCAAACGTTTGCTGCTTGCTTAATTCCATATAAGCTACGTTTTAACTTGCATACTTTGTTACCGTCATCTTCAATAAAACCAGGAGGTTTCTTTCAAATTTCCATTTAAAAAAGCACATTTTACATCCATATGTTCTACATGTAATCTTCTTACGCTAGCAATTGATAACAGTAAGCGAAATGTAGCTTGACGTACCACGAGGGCAAATATCTCATCGTAATCGCAACCATACTTTTGATTAAAGCCTTGTGCGACTAAACGAGCCTTAAAACGTTTAACTTTGCCATCAACATCTTTTTTTACTTTGTATGTCCACTTACAACCAACTATATTTGCACCTGAAGGCAATTGTACTAGTTCCCACGTGTGAATCTTTCTCAAAGATTCCATCTCATCCTTCATTGCGGGCTCCCATTAAATTTTTTCTTTAGAATTTACTGCTTGCTTATAAGTTTTAGGTTCAATAATTTCGTTCAGTTCTACAAAATTAGCCGAATATTTTACTGGAGGCACACCTTTGTTTATTCTTGATGAACTTCGAACCACTGGTTCAGTTGTTTGAATTTCTGCTACAGATGAGTTACTGGTTGTAATAACGGGACTATTTTCGATCATTTTTGGAGAAGTAGCTATTTCTAAATATTTATCACTGTTGTCATCATGTTGTGAATTTAATACTTCTTTAGAAAAAAACGAATTTAAAATCTCTACTAATTGTTATTTTATTAGTACTTGTATCAACAAAGCGTAGTCCTTTGCTTTCTTCATCGCAACACACAAATGTTAAAAGATTTGATTTGTTATCGAATTTTTTCCTATGCACTTCAGGAACTAAGACATAAGCTTTTGAACCAAATATTTGTAAATTTTCTATATCTGGCATTTGTTCTTCCCATCTTTCATACGGAGTACAGGGAATTACACTTGTAATGAGTCGATTTTGTATATAGTTGGAATACATAATAGCCTCACCCCAGTAGATTTTCGGTAAACAAGCTTTTTCTAAAAGATATCGGGCCATTTCAACAAGGTATCGGTTCTTTCTTTCAGCTACTCCTTTCTGTTGGGGACAATATGGAACACTAAATTGTGACATGATACCATAATTTTTTAGAAAATCAAACATCTTTTTCGATTTGTATTCAATTCCATTGTCGGACCTGATACATTTGGGAACCCTTCCAAATTTATGTTTTACCATTTCAATATATAATTTGGTTTTATCAAAAACCTCTGATTTTTCACTCAGCAAATATACAACAGTATAGCGACTAAAATCGTCAATAAAAGTTAAAAAATACCTCTTCTTTCCAGGCGTTATAGTTTGCATGGGTCCACAGATATCCGTGTGAATTAGCTCGAGAACATTTTGGGATTTTTGTTCTGCTTTCTTCGGAAACGGATTCTTCGTGAGCTTACATTTGGCACATACATCACATGTAGTTCGGATACCACAATCTATAAATTTAAAATCTTTCTTTACCTTACCAGATTGCATGGCTTTTACTGCGTTAATATCCCGGTGTCCAAAAAGCTTATGATAATAATGTTGACACTTATCAAGATTACATACAGCTTTGTTAACTTCTTGAAAAGGTTCAGTTACCAGTTGATACAAATTATTGACACATTTAGGAACTCCGACTTCAACATTGTTTATGTTTAAAATTTTACATTTCGCTCCCGAAAATAGAATCTTGAACCCTTTTAACGATAACTTCTTAACTGAGAGTAAATTTCCTTTAAAAGATTGAATGTATAGAACATCTTCGACCGTGATAATTTCTTCAGCACCATCTTGATTAAACATTTTTTAACTTGCAGGCACCTTTTCCTGCTGAAGAAACTCCATCACCATTTGCAACCGTTATTTTTTCATGCCACGATTTATCTAATTTTATAAATTCATTTTCATTACTGCAAATATGGCAAGTTGCGCCTGAGTCGACTACCCACACATTAGTTTCTCCATTTAGTACGAAACACAAATTATTTTCTTAATTTCCAGCGACTTTAACTTTATGATGTTTTTCATTTTTTAATTTCCAGCAATCTTTCCGTATATGACCAATACCACGACAATAGTGACACGTAATATTTTTGATATTTTTATTTTTGAATTTATTTGTAGTTTTTGAAACAGAATCTTCGGCACAGCTTCTTCTTTTATGTTTTTCAAATTCTTCCAGCAGTTTATTTTCGACGATCGTCATAGTAAGTTCTTTTTCATCTATCTCAAGTGCTGTTATTAGGGTATCATATATAGAAGGCAAACTACTAAGTAACATTGAAATTAACCAAGATTCCGAAATTTCTTCACCAAGCGATTGCAATTTGCAAAAAAGTAGTTTCATATTTGTAATATGTTTATCCATATCTTCTCCTGGCTTTAATTTAAGTTCACAAATCATCCTCATCAGTTTAACTTTGTTGCTAAGGGTTGATTTCTCATGATATGCTTTAAGAACATTCCAGGCATCTCTAGCATATTTACATTTGGCAATACGAAATACTTCACTTTCATCAACAGCCAAACCGATGAATATAGTTGCTTCATTATCACGCCCCTTCCAGACTTCATTAGGACTTGCAGGGACTGCATTTTCGATTACATCCCACACCTTTTCCTTTTTAAGCAATAATTTCATGCGATATTTCCATATTTCGTAATTCTCGCGATTGAGTTTCGTAATTAAAAATTTCGGATCAGCCATTCCAAACAGAAGAATATATCAAGACTCAAAAACAATATCAGCAACCACTATTTGTTACACAGTGAGAATTCAGGCAAATATGTAGTATATTTTTTTTATTTATACACTAATCTCATACAATCTTTATTGAAATTTAAAGGCCCATAACCTATTAAAAGATTGTTATTCAATATTAAAATTTATTTAAGTTTACAAAAATGAAATTATACAATTCAATGGAAATAGTAATAATAAAATTATATGAAAAATTTTCAGGTGAAACAAAAGTAAAATTCTAGACATACTAACAAAACATTTTAAATAATTATTCATAAAATGAGCAAGTGAAATAACAAACAGTATATTTTTAACATGCATATGATTTCTTAACAAAGCTATGTTAGCCTTAAAGTGCTTGGCAACTACTATGAACTTTAAAGCTAAAGTAAAATATTTTTTTGCATAAGGCCGTTAATGTTTAAAACAAATTGTTTAGAGAAACTACCGAAATGTCTTAACGAATTCGGTACGACAAGTCTGACTTCAGAAAAATTCGAAATATTTTGTTTGTGTTATAGAAAACATGAAAAATTTACTTTCTTGAAAATATAGTTTTTTTTTTTAGAAAAACACAAGCACAATTCGCAATGCGATTAGCTTGTCTGCGAAAAAAACCCAGGGTCTATGGTGGGAATCGAACCCACGACCTTTGGACTGAGGCTAGCATCGCTACCACTCAGCCACAGGGGCACCCAAAGCTAAGTGGAAATTAAAAACTATGTGAGTGTACGCAGGCAGAAATTGCCAACCGTACACAAATTGTAGCACTGAAATTATTTGGCAAAGGTCGCATTCATAAGAGGTAGCTGTTGAGCTCAACAGTTGTGAAACTGTTGGCAACTTTTGGTCCCAACAGTTACGTCTTAGGAACTGCTTGATGGATATAATTTAATTTTATATCAATATTTCATTTCTTTATCGCATTTGTGATGTAAAATTTAGCAAATATTTCACGTGCCACCTAACAAACCATATAAAAGGTAGTTCTCTTCGATCAGCTGTTCAGGCTGAGCACAGCATGTTGACTATAGGTAGCGAAACAAATTTATGATAGAAAATTACTCAACTGTTTAGTAGAGCGGAACTACTCAACTATGCGTTTCTAAGACAAACATTCAACGGTTGCGCCATAAATGTTGACAAAAGAAAATAGTGTTCTCGATTCAACTGTATCTATAAATTTTTCCATTGAATATTTTCTATTTTTAACAAGAGGAAATACCAATGGTATATTATTTGAGGAACGGTTAGTATGGAAAATGTGTAATTTCCTTTGAATTTGCGTTATTGGATTTGTAGTTGATTTAACATTACCAATTGACTTTAAATACCCCAAACTATTTTCAAAGTCAAAAGCTGAAAATTGTTATAAAGGAGCTCCAATGTTAAGTACATCATCTGGCATAAGGATTATATTATGTACAGGGTGGGCCAAAAGAAACCAAGGGGTGTAAAAGTTTGATAACTTTTTTGTTTATTAACTTTTTTTTATTTTTTCTTTCAGATTATATAATATACAAAATGGAAATTTTTTTACACTAAGTATGAAAAATTATGTCTCTTAAATGACCACCGTTTTCAGCTTCGCACTGATGGGCTCTTTTTGGAGCATTTTCCATAACATCTTTCAAAACTTGTGGCTGTAGCGTTCGAATTTCTGCAACAATGTTTGCCTTGAGTTTAAGGATTGTCTCTGGCTTGTTCACATACACTCGCTCCTTCAAAAAACCCCAAAGAAAATAGTCGGGTGCTGTCAAATCTGGCGATCGCGCTGGCCAAATAATTTCCGAATTTCGAGAAATTATTCGCTCTCCAAAAATTTGACTTAAAAGTGCCATTGTGTCTCGGGCAGTATGGGCAGTGGCTCCGTCCTGCTGAAACCACATACCAGGTCTGTTTTCAAGAGCAGGACGTAAAAAATTTTCTATCATAAACCGATACCGCTCTCCATTTACGGTTACAGCACTTCCATCTTCATTCTCGAAGAAGTAGGGCCCAATGACATTTTCAGATGTGATCCCACACCATACTGTACACCTGACGGGGTGCAATTGGCGTTGATGAATGGCTCTTGGATTTTGAGAACCCCAGAACCTACAGTTCTGCTTATTAACAAAGCCATTCAAATGAAAATGAGCTTCATCACTCATAATCAAATTTTCAATAAAGTTGATTTCATTTATTCATTTCTTATTTTCTGATTTTCATTTATTATTTTCATTCATTATAAATTCTCCAGGTGTTGTCTATATAATCTGAAAGAAAAAATAAAAAAAAATTAATAAACAAAAAAGTTATTAAACTTTTACACCCCTTGGTTTCTTTTGGCCCACCCTGTATATTCATAGTTTGCGTATTAGGGCCGTTCAACAAATGATTTAACAATTCTTTAACTAACTAACAATTCTTCTAACTAAGTTGACGACAAAATACGACTAGAAGTAAATAAAATTAAAAAATTTTTGTACATTTTAACATCTAATAGATTTTTTAAAGTAATTGCCCCAGCATATAACAAGAAGAAACGGAGTTGTGTAGTTTTTCAGTTTTTTCAATCGTCGAACATAATTAGGGCATACGTTTTTCTTTTCGAATGCCATCAAAAAAAATTGTTGTTTTTTATATTACATTTGCCAATTTACAAGTTATTAATGCATTTATTACGTAGCTAATATATCGTATATCGTAAAAGCTGCTAATTTAATATACGATATGTTAACTAAAAATATTACAAAAATTTTCTGAACTTGTCCATACATTTTTTTAAGTAATAATTGCATTACTGACTTGTAAATTGACAAATGTAATATAAAAAAAAACAATTTTTTTGGATGGCATTCTAAAAGAGAAGTTTGGAGTCTTTTTTAATGTAAAGCACAATATCTCTGCAAGTGTATGCGCCACTTAAGAAATAAGAGTAATACCCATTTTACACACTGAAAGTTTACTTTGCAAAGTCTTAATTCAGCTGTGTGAAAGACAGGCATGAATACTCTCTTTTTCTGTCTTTCTCCCAGCTGAATTAAGACTTTGCAAAGTAAACTTTCCGTGTGTAAAATGGGTATAACTAAAACTGTTAACTGATTATAGGAACTTTGTTGTGTGTGCTGTAGAACATTTTAGCACTTTTATTTCCGCAATTTAGCACTTTTCCTCTTACATTGTATGGCAACACTGTAGATAGGTGTATTTAGTAAATAAAGTGGAACTATTAAACCTAATTAGTACGCTGGGATTTTTATTTATTTGGAAATCTACGAGTACAAATACAAGCTTTTCAAAGGGCAAAAACGTAACAATATGTTGCAACAAATTCGTTCCAACTGAGAATATGTTAGTCAGATTTCATTCGGAACAAATGAGGAGCAAGTGAACGAAACCGTTAACTGTTTTTTACAGGAGAAGCAAATAACTGAACTACATAGATAGATACTAGCTAGGAAAAGTCAGTTTTCCTTATTTTTTAGGGCAGGATGGAACTGGTTTTGAATGAAAATATTTTGTGTATTTGGAGAGCCCGAAATAAAAATCATTTACTGAGTACATGTCTAGTTTTGTTCGCTACCTACTCAAATGTATTCCAAGGATAAGCGACAATAACAATACTTAAAATAATGAGTAGAAAAGATTTGGTTCAACTCATTTAAGTAAACGTTAATTCTGTTTTATAACAAGATTTAATGCTCTAATTCTGTTCGACGATTGTATCGTCTTGTCTATTAGTCTCCTGCACAAGACATCTTATAAGAACTTTCAAGACGAGGGATTTTTCAAATGCTTTAACAACATTGTTTGCAAGAAATTTGTTTGAGTATTGTAGGTATAAGAGTAAAGAAGAAAACACTTCGTGACAGAAGAATTTGTGATAATTGCTTTTTTCTAGACTTGTATCGAACTCTTTCAGTAGCTCGTTTTTGACACAAACCAATGATCAAACCCATGTTATTTAAATGGGTTTGATCTCATAGGTTTGTGTCAAAAACGAGCTACTGAAAGAGTTCGATACAAGTCTACTTTTTTCTACGCATGAGCGCGTGTACAAACGTCATGCATGTATGTATGTATGATTTTTTATTTTTCTGCGCACATGCAAAGGCACACACATGCATTAACATTAGTTGTATGCGGTTAATCACATAATAGCCCTGCAGAAAGTGTGATTAGTGAAAATGTACTGAGTCGCTTTTGACTTTGTCACCAGTACTACTCTACAATTATTCCCCATACAATACTTTATGCTATAGACATTTAGCATGTGCTTGTCATTGAAAATCTACTAGTAACACTAAAACAATTGACTAGGTAGTGAATTCATAGTTCTTATGGGAACATGGAGACATACCAACCAGACATTTACTGGTACATTTCTATACCTTACGTACATACAAATTTATGTATATTGACAAATTGTTGCAAAATGCACCAGAAATACACCAAATCTGTTTTGTCTATTTCTTTTATACTGACGAATAGAAGAGAAATTGTAGACAATGTAACTACTAATAGAATTTTAGTGTTGACATAGAGACAATTGGCCCCAGTCTGACTGCAGGGAGCTTACCATCTATATATTACACACACACTCAAACGTACAATATGAAAAATAACAAGCATACACTAATCAACAGTACTTCTTTTGAGTGTTTGTTACAGACAAGCTGTCTTGACGTCATCGCTTGTTACAACTGATATACACATACACCAATACATTCATCGTGCTTCGCTTATAGTACGACAGCATTTATTATTGGTTTAGTATAATACATGCGACGTGGATACATTTAAAAATCATGACGTTTTTACATTTCAAGACTGTTTACGCAGCTCTCTATTGTCTATGGACGAAAAAAAGCCGCAGTTGTGATTACTGGTCCAGACTTGCAATTTTTGTTGCAGCAACTATTTAGTTTTTAGTGCGAAAAAACGAGAAACGTATATACTTCTATTTCAACACTCTCCCATATATTCGAGAATATCTGCAATAAAAATTGCAAGTCTGGACCCGGATATTCTTTAATATAATTATTTTTATTGTCTATGCTAGCAGGTTTGTGTATTTGCTTTATGATTTTGTTTCAAACATTATATCCACCATATATTTTTCAAACTATTGTATAAGGCCCAATTCATACGATGATTTAAAAATCTTGTTTTATTTTTGATTCTCTTTTAAAAGTTGCTTCCAAAAACATTTTACATTCATACGATGATTTTTTCCATGTTTCTAGTTTTTACTTTTTTTTTTCTTCCAAAAATTGTGTCAGTGTTGCCAGTAGATTTAAAAACCCCCGTTTTTTCCTTTCCCTACATGTTAAAAAATTTCCCCCATACGAAAATCTACAAATTTTAGTAATTTAATTTAAAGAAAGATAAATTAAAAACATTTAAGGCCTTAATGATCAAACAGAATTACGGCATAAACACATTTTCCATACAAATTGACACAAAATAGTATAGCTAAAAAGCAGTCGAGAGATCTATTTTATTTTGACAGATTTTTTTCTTATCCTCTCACATATAAATAAATATTCTCTCATCAATGTTACCAAAGATAGGCACTGCGACACCAAAATAATTGGATAAAAGTCTATGTAATTTCAAGCAAAATCAAATTTTGAAACGGTTAATGAGCAAAAATATATTTTTAAATAGTTATTTTTACATTTATGCACAAAAAATGCAATATCAAAATAAAAAATACCTACACTTTGTCCAAAATAAAATATTTTCTCGATATTCCCTATACTCATATATTAGTTATAAAAATACCTACAGGTAGCACTGTTTTGTATTAAAAAAAGCTGTTGTCGCATTCAATGAAAAAATTAAATAAAGCAGCATGAAAAAATTAAAATATGTGTAAAGAAAATTTGAAAAAAAAACTCGTAGAAGCAAGGCACATTTATTTCCAGGTAATATCAGGATTACAAGAACAACGAAAAAAGCAACATGGCTTTTAGTTGATCCAAAATATCAAAAATAGAATTTGTTGTAAAATAATAATGAAAATTATTCACATAAATTTGAAAAAATTTCTTCACGGCAGCTACCACTAACAAAATTTGCAACGTTTAGGCACTTTTCACAATTTTTTAATAGTTTTTTCATATTTTTAAATTTGCTTCAAAAGAATTTTTTAAATAAAATATTTTTCACATTGAAAATTTTTTAACATTTTTTTTTAATTTCTCATTCGTAAACAATTTTTGAAGCTTCGAATGCACTATAATTAAAAAAAAAATAGCTCAGCTGCGTTTCCGATACTATCTTGTGAATGTGCCTTGTGTAGAACGGAAAATGTGATTTTTTTCTTCCCCTTTTGCTTCTCTATACCGTTCGCCTACAAACTCAAAAAATCGTGTTTCAAAAAATCATTGAAAAATCAACGTGTGAATTACGTGTAATACTTTAATTTAATTTTTATGTTTTAAAAACAGGGTAACAATATGTCGCACATTCAGTTCAATAGTGTCATAACTCAAAAAAACTAATTTTGCAGAAGACATGTTTAAAGTTTTAAATTTACATACAACTCAATGAAGGCATGAACAAATATTCTTCTCTTACGAGGTGATAGTACAAGACAGGGAAGGCATTGAGAATTTTAAAATTTGAACCAAAAACTGCCAAAAATTGTACTTTTTTGACCTTAATTGTACTAAAAAATTTTTTTTAGTTCAAATTACAAATTTTTTGGTTTTTATTGAAATAATCAACTTTGTTTTGACTACCGAATCGTGGCGGCATGAAATAAGTCCCCTCGAAATAAGTCCCAAAAAACAAAATGAAATAAGTCCCCAATTTTTGTGGCCTTATTTCATATGATATAAGTCCCCGATTTCAAAAATGAAATAAGTCCCCAAAGGAATGAAATAACGCCCCAAACAGAAATGAAATAATGCCCTAATTTTTAGGGACTTATTTCATATGAAATAGAAACCCAATTTTAAAAATAAAATAATGCATTAAGCAGCAGGCTACACGAACACACGACTTCAAATGCCGCAAGCAGCATTTGTCGCCTCGTAGCCGGCTACTTAATTATTTTGGAGACGGCAGCAGCACCATCTGCAGCTGATATTCAAGGACAAATACGTAGTTCAGTATTGCCACTTTTATATATTTTGCATTTATAAAAATTAATTACTCTTTTAAAATACACTTATTTCACGTAAAAGTACAAAAATTAATCAATTTATGCTCTACATCAATTTTTGGATATAGTTTCTGTTAAATAATATGAAATAATTGTACAAAATCATTCATTCAACATTTTGTATTGTACTGGCAATACTGAATTTTCTCATTGTAGCCAAAGAAATAGAAATTAGTTTAATTGGACTACAACGGCAAAATCAGCATAGACAACAACCTGTCGCCATGTTGCCTTGCTGTCTTCAAAAGAATCATTCTCATATAAACATGTCTATTCTATCCTTGACATTTGGTAGTCGGTAGCTTGCTGTGGTGAATGTGTTTAATGCTTAAGGCCCCAATAGACATTCAACATAATGAAACAAATTGACTCACTTTTTATATACAATAATAGTAAGACTTAAATAAACACGGGCATAGATTCATTTACTGTTTTGCGGCAAAAAGGGAGTTGTATTTCGGCAAACCTTTCTAAATTGTATTTGCTATTAATTTGACGTGAGTTTCCCAGCATATTTTGAGATGCTTGCATGAAAAAGGACAATATTTGGAGATTTGTCCTTACAAATCACACACAAGTTTTTGACTAAAACCGCGGGCTCGAAAATGTTATCCGCCGATTCGTCTTCAGTAGATTCATATTTTTAAATTTGCTTCAAAAGAATTTTTTAAATAAAATATTTTTCACTTTAAAAATGTTTTCACTAAGCACCATATTTACAAAAAATCAGATACAGTACACAACGTAAAGCTAAATATCTACATACACATATATATGGGGACAAAGAAATAAAACTATTATTTTATTTCTCTTTACCTTATGGAGATTTTTTTTAATTTCTTTTAGCGTAAATTATCAGAAATTTGAAAATTCGCGCGAATAATAGTTTTATTTCTAAACATATCGTCTTGTGGTTACTGTGGTTTGCCGTAGTAATAATGTATTCTTAATATCCTGTGCGGCAAACCAGTAACCACCCGACGATATGTTTATGTATATGGGGATAAAGACAATTTACGCTAAAAGAAATTTAAAAAAAATCTCCATAAGGTAAAGAGAAATACAAAAGCGGTATTCACGGTTGGCTATTGTAGATCTTTTACACATTGTAGCTTTGATAAATCGTGGTAAACTTAAAACACGGCAACAACAAAATGCATACATTTTTAATTAACTATTCCTACACCATCTACTATACTAAAAACTATAGTAGTCAGTGTGCACACTTCTACCGATATTCGGTAGATTCTACCGAATATGTTTGTAAATTTAACAATCTACCAATTCTACCGAGCAAGGTCTGAAATCTACCGAATATTGTTATTTAGTAATTTAAGTCGATAAATGTGTAAATTGCCTATTTTGCCACATAGCAGTGCGGCCGCAGAGTGGTCATTTTCTGTCATGAAAATCATTAAAACAGAACAAAGAAATCGGTTTAAAACTGAAACTATCGGGTATTTTTTTAGAGGTATAGAACTTCGAATTGAAATAAAACACAAGAAAATCGTTTAAATGTCCATCAATTTGGCTTTATTGGAAGGATAATTTTATGCCATTAATGTTTAAATATGATTTCGGGCATGTGGCCGCCGCGGCTGGCTCGAATAAAGCCAATTCTACAGGTCCAATTTTCAACCACTTTTTCGAGCATATGGGGCCGTATGTTGGCAATAACGCCACGAATGTTGGCTTCCAAGTCCCCTAACGTTTCTGGTTTGTTGGCGTAGGCGAGCGACTTCACATATCCCCAAAGAAAATAATCCAATGGTGTCAAATCACACGATCTTGGTGGCCAATTGACAGGTCCATTCCGCGAAATTATGCGCTCATCGAATGTTTCCTTCAATAAATCGATTGTGACGTGCGCTGTGTGGCATGTAGCGCCGTCTTGTTGGAACCACAACTCATCCACATTCATGCCATCCAATTCGGGAACAAAATAGTCGGTTAGTCGGCTCCAATTGCTGTGCACGGTGGCGAATCGATTCATTCGGGTCCTCCTCAACACTTTGCTCTACAGCGGCAATTGTTTCTTCAGTGCGCACTGTTCGACGTCTCTGCGGATGCGAATTATCACATAGAGTAAACGTAGTGCGAAAACGATCCATGGTTAACCAATTAATTGCTCTGATGGACGATTATGTCGACCATAAAATGGACGGAGCTTGCGGTAAACTTCGCGAACTGAACCATTATTTTCGAAATAAATTTGCACGATTTGCAAGCGTTGTTCCTTTGTCAACCTGTTTATGATGAAATGGCAAACCAAACTAAATATTAATCACTTGACAGCTGACAAAATGGCCGCCAGTTAAAAAAGTGATGCCAACTTAAAGTTCTATACCTCAATAAAAAACACCCTTTATAAGTAACCTAATATTTGCCAAAGAATTGTGCCTTGGGGATGAGATGATTTAATAATTTTTGCACAAAAGTTTAAATTCATAAATGGATCTTACATATAATCTTTGTAGTTACAAATGTTTGTCAAATAAAAGTTATTTTAGTAGCTTTATAAAACCTAGGTACAAAAACTGAATTCCTGTTATTTATGTATATTATTTTATGTATGCATAGCATATATATATATATAAAGGGTAAGGGCAAATAACTGGGGATGACACTTTTCTTTTATTAGAAATGCTTCATTGTTTATGGCAGTTTAATTTCCAATCACATGTGAAGTTTTAAATGCGCTTTTCGAACCTGTTTAGTTTGAAACTCCTTGCACTTACCCTTTATATATAAGTATTTTGTAATTATTTGCTTCTTTGAATTGTTATTTTTATGTTTCTCTGAATAAAAAAAAATCTACCGAATTTCATTCAAATCTATCGATTTTTTTTGTCGATTCTACCGAATTTAAAAAAAATTAAGTGTGCACACTGATAGTAGTAGATGTTTTAGCTGAATTTATTTACCAGAGTTTGTAAATTCTCTCAGAGAGTCTCTTTGAATTGAATAATAAACGTTTTTTACAATACAGAAGAAAAAATCGCTCACGCTTGGACGCTTAAATCGTAATATATTTAAAAGGGTTTTAAATTTAATACGCTAATAATAGTTTTATTTCTTTATCCCCATATATATTTTTTAATTTACCGGTATCCAATTACCTTTTCCCGTAGGAAAATATTCTAAATACTTTTTTTCTGTCATGGATATATGTAGGTGGATCGAAATCAAACACGATGTCTTTTATATATTGAAGAAGTCTTTTTTTTATCAATGAGAACAAAAAACCCGGTAAAATTTACAAAATAAATAATATTTAAGTAAAGTACAATTTTTGTATTGTAATTAACTTCTTACGTCTTCAAACTACATATTCAATGGGTAGTATGAATAAAAAAAAACATACATATATATTTTGGGTTTTAAAACCAATTTTTAAGTAAAAAGCAAATACTTTTTTTTTAATCATACTACCCAATGTGTAAAACATTACGATTTTAAAACAAATTTTAAAATGAAATAATTCCCCAAAAATTTTTTATGGATTTATTTCATTACAGATTTTTGGGGAGTTATTTCATGTGAAATAAGTCCATGGAAAAAGTTAATGAAAAAACAGAAAAAGAGGAAATGAATAGTGATACGAGTACTTTACTTACAAATGTATTTACCAAATGCAAATCAATAATTGTATACACAATAATCATTTCTCATATTCCATTTCATTGAAAATTTGCGTTAAATAGCTGATCTTAATAACAATCTCTACCCTAGTAGATAGACATGGGTGTTGATGAAGTGCGTGGCTGCACAGAAAGATATCGGCATTTCCCCCAGCTAATAAAGTCTAGTTTAATTTTTCTTCTCTTCTTTAGAAACTCACATTAATTAATAAAAATATTTCATTCAATAAAAATTAAAATAACTGAACTTGAGCCCGATTAAGAAATTATTTTTGATTAAAACTGTTTGATTCAGACACGCATTTATTAAGTTAAACAGTTTCATACAAGGCGAATCCATACTAGGTGGCCGCAAGGGCTCAGGTGACTATTTTCGCCGCTTGTAATTTGAATATACATACGTTGGATGTCAAATCACATTTTTCATTACATTTTTCTGACATTTCAAGTATAAATTTCTCAAAGCGAATTGAGCTGAGTATACCTCATATGAAATTGCCTTGGTTTAATAGAAAATTTTATAGAATCCAACATGATTGGAAACTCTTTAAATCAATAAATACATGTCTGAATGAAATAGTTTTTCATTAGTAATTAGTGGTTACGCTTTCTTTGGGCACATGGCACACATATGTATACGCGGCCTATTACTTAATTTATATTTTCAATTTGAAAGGTGTCAAATGGGGTCAATCAACATTTTTATCGTTTGACATCTGTGATGGTCCAAATTGTTTTTTTGTGAAATTTTTGTTTTCAAATGTTTTTTACTAAGATTTTTCGATCTGAAATTTTGAATCGTGGTTTTTGAAAATTAGTGTATCCCCTCACCACCCCACAACTTTTAAGCCCGGTCTTAATAGTCGTAATATTAATCCGATTTCAATCATAACTATTATTTTTCTCGATTAAAATCTCGATTTTCTATAAATCATTTTAGTTACAATGTACACTATTTTTTTTTACTAATTTTAAATTATTTTTAATATATTTTCATAATTAATAAGAGTTTGAAGTAATTAAAAGTTAAAGTTAATGGGGACAAACCTTAATCCCTTTTTTGCAATATGGTTACCCAATTTCATTGGATTGCAACGCATATGAAGATTTAGGTTGCGTAACCAAATTAATCTAGCTTCCAGTAGTGGATGATGTATCATACGATACGAATTACTGACCTGCATGAATTGATTCATTCATTTAATAGTGTGCTGATACTACCTGCACAACATACTTAATATCAACAAATTAAAAGAATTATGCAATTCACTGACATCATTCATGATGACATTCACTATCTGACAAGAATAAGGATTATGACCTTTCCGGTAAAATCGTTCTACCGTATTAATTTAATGTTTCCCTTCTGTTTCCTGTTTCTTTGAACATTTTACTCAAATATTCCCGCTTATCGTGGTTGGCGTTTTTCGATTTCAAATTCGACTATTTGTAATTGATTAAAGAAAATAAACTAAATTTTTCTTTAATCTAGTACAAAACGCATGACATCGCCAATCGCAATGAGCTCGATTATTTTAAAATTGTGTTTTTCATAAAATAAATTTAAAATTAAGAAGAAAAAGCATACGGCCTGGCCTACGGTTCCGACAGAAAACTTTCAATCGATAACTTGTATTGAAAACAACAATAAAATAACCCAGTCAACAAATTCAAAGTTATTATGTATTTTTTTTTTGACATTGTTACTTCATAACTCGGTGCACCGATAGCAAAAACTATATTTTTGTCTGAGAGGGTATAGCTTCCAATTGGTCCCATTGTTAAAAAAGTGGTCCCACAATTTTTTATTTGATTTTATGATATTCTACTTATTTGAATAATGCGAAACCTAGCAAACACCTTTGGTTCTTATATTTATACAATTTTAAAGTTGAAAAAAATGGGCGTGGCTACGCCCATTGAAATTTATTGTTATATCTTGCGTGGTCCTACTTAAATGATTTTTATGAAACTTACCACACACCTTAAGCTCGCTCTAAAATAGACACAATCTTAATTTAAAAAATGGACGGGTTACCTCCCATTAAAATTTAATATTTATTTTAATTGGTTCTACTTTACTTATTTTTACAAAACTTAACACACACCCTGAGCTCTGAAAAACACACAATCTTGTATTTAAATCATGGGCGGAGACACTCCCATTAAAATTTAATTTTAACCTTCTTAACCAGAAGATTTTCAATTTTTTTGTTTGAAAGAGTTTACCTCCAGTTACATTTTTTTCGAATATGTTTTATCAGATCTTTGCATTGAAGTTGGTTTATTTTTTTGGCAGAATTATTACGCTCTAAAATGTCATAGTCATATTCTTAAATTTACATGAAAACAACGTTTCGCGTTTAAATTCAAATAAAAAGAAATAAATTGCGAAAATGGGTAAATTTTTTACCCTTTTTCTTACAGGAAAATATTATTATAGAACGCTAAAATGGAAACTTTTCTTAACACCGCTTTCTATTTGTTGATTAGGAATCGAAAAAGAGAACTCCTTGCAATGACAAGCCTATGTAAAAATCATTAGAAATTATCAAAATTTGGACTACTTCCGGATCGCAAACTCTACATTTACATGATTTTTTGGGGGTGTATTTTTTTTACTGGGATGAAAATTTGTTATTATGTCCGTTTGTTTACCCCAAAATTTGTGCAATTTTGTGCAAATTTGTACTAGATTTTACTGAAATGCGTTCATGCATACATTTTTATAATTATAAATTTGAAGCGATATATATGTACATACATATTTCTAAAATAGAAGTTGTGTGAAAGCTTTAGCTTGTATTTGGTTTTAAGTTTTATTTTTTCTGGGTAAATGGCATAGGAAAATACATCAATATTTGATTTCTGATACTCGGTACCCTGAATAGTATGCAGAAATAAGTATTCACATATACATAAACCTTACATCTCTAAAAAACTAAAGTAAATAACACAATTAAATTAAATTTGAAAAATGATATATTTAACGATTATTAAATTTGTACAAATTTTGGGGTAAACAAACGGACCTTTTGATTAATCTGCAAATTTTTGCAATTTCCGTTCGTTTTTTGTGCAAGAGACATTCTTGAGAGTAAAATTTTCATATTACCCAAAATTTACTCAACTACTAGATTTTACTGGAAAAGTAAACAAACGGACCCATTGTTTTTAATATAAGTAATCGATCGAACGTTTTCAGTTGACATCGTGAGAGAGGCTGATAGTGATTATAAACATTTCATCGTCTCGGAATGCTAATCAATGAAGTGTATGTGTGTTTTAATCAGATTAACGTTCCTTTTCACAATGTATGATTAAAGGCTCAGTTAGCCGACTGTAATGTAATGTAACTGCAACAGTAAGAAACAGCTGATCGATTTTGTTATGTGAAAAGTAAGGAAAATGGTTATAGAGATGTAATGTAACGTAACCTACTTTTCATATAAAAATATCGATCAGCTGTTTTCTACGTTACAGTTACATTACATTACAGTCGGCTAACTGAGCCTTAAGAGTTAACATGAACTGTAGTCGAAAGTTCTTCATACAAAACTTGCCGTTAAAGTTCCTGTTAGCTTTTAATTGTATATTGTGAAAAGGGCTGTAAATTGAATTTACATATGTACATAAGTATTTATGTTGTGTTAGAGAAACTAAAAACTAACTGCATATTTCCAAGCTCTTGCTGCTCAAAATGTTATTGCAAAAATAAGAGTATTAGCTAGTGGTCAATATTTTGCAAGTTATCAGCAACCAAATGCAAATATTTATATGGGTATGAAATTAAATCATTCGGAATTGCCATAGGGTTGTTGTTATAAATAGTATATATTTCCCACAACAATTCTATGGAAATTCTGCACGTTTTAATTGCACGTGGAATACAGAACATAACCCGTACATACGTAAATACATATGTATGTATATTTGTGTGTCCAAAAGTGTGTGTCCAAAAGCAGTTATACATTTTTGTACAAAATTTCTAGGGGAATATTTAAATTTTTCATTGGTACCGTTTTTTTTATTTCTCTCAAAAAAATAAACCTAAAAAATCCTTATAATTTCAAAACAAACAGACAATCAAATTTATACTTTTGATGTCAGAAAAATGTACTGAAAAATGTGTGTTGACATCTAACGTATGTCAAGTTACAAGCGGCGAAAATAGTCACCTGATCCGTTGCGACCACCTAACATGTATTCGCCTTGAGTATACCTTATATGAAATTGCCTTGGAGTACATAATTGATGTGCCTTGTTTTACGAGTATACCAAGGCACATTCACTATGTAGTAGCGGAAACGCAGCTGAGCTATTTTTTTTTTTTTTTCAAAGTACAGTTCATCCGAAACTTCAAAAATTGTTTAAGAAAGAGAAATAAAAAAGTATATCAAAAAGATTTTAATATGAAAAATATTTTATTAAAAAAATTCTTTGAAAACAAATTTAAAAATATGAAAAAACCATTAAAAAATTTTTAAAAGTGCTAAATTTTGTCAGTGGTAGCTGCCGTGGAGAAATTTTTTCAACATTATTTTTGACATTTTGGATCAACTAAAAGCAATAGCCATAAAATATTTAAGAATTATTTCAATACGATTTTTTACTTTTATCTAAGCAAAATACATATGTATATCATTGATCATAGCATCAAAGTGTTCTTTTTTCATTGTTGTATTTTTTCATTGTTTTTGTAATCGTGATATTACCTGGAAATATATGTATCTGCCTTATTTTATACCATGCCCTGAATTGTTGCTTTTTTATTTTTACCACAACGTAATCACTGACTTTATTTAGTTTTTAATTTCAATCAAATCTTTTTTTTAATTCTAATTCTGAACAATTTATTTGAAAGTATTAAATTTCTAAAATTTCTAAAAATCGTAATCAGCTGCACTCATATAAAAACAATCTTACAAACATTTTAGGCTGAATAATTTTGCATCTTTTCTAAAAAATTACAAATCTGCTGTAAAAATATTGTATTTACGTGAGACTATAGTATTGTTATTTTTATTTTGATAAATCTAATTTTTTATGTAATTTTTCACATTGCGTTAGAAATCTATGATAACTTGCCCTGTGATGGATTTTTCAACATGAACGCCATGCGTAATTTGAATATTTCAAACAACTTTCCACCAATTGGGACATTTTCCTTGGAAGCTTTGGGTCCACAAACTCCTCAATCCCAATCTCAGCATCTCCATCAGCAGCAGCAGCAGCAACAATCGCAGCAAAACCACCACCATCAGCAGCTGGGACCACCAGCCATGAATCAGCATCATAATATTTTTGATGCTAATGAGGTACCAGAAGTTATACAAAACCCGGCAACAATTGGTGTCTTTCAATCGAATAGTGTTTTGACAAATGGTAGTGGCAATAATTCCAACTCAATTTTTGGTTCTCAATCGAACTCTTCTTCTTCGGCTGCCAATGACCCGAATCAAGCAACGCGTGAGACTGGTATAATCGAAAAACTATTGGTAACATTATCTTGACTTTAAACAAAAATAAATAAATATATATTAAATATTTAATTCAAGCATTCATATGGATTCATTCAATGTTGTGAGCGCCAGGCTCGCTTGTTTTTCCACTTCTCCCAGTTCAGTGGCAATATTGATCATTTAAAAATCGGTGACCCAGTCGAATTCGAAATGACTTATGACCGTCGTACTGGTAAACCGATTGCTAGTCAAGTTTCTAAAATTGCGCCTGAAGTTGTAAGTTGTTGTAGATGAGAATTCTTAAAAATTTCAACCAATATTTGTTTTTTTTATTCCTAAGGTTCTTTCAGAAGAGCGAGTAACTGGAACAGTTACTACTGAATTGCGCGTTGACAGTTCTAATAACTTATTGTCTTCAAGTGAAACTACTGGGCGGATAAGTTATGAGAATCGTGGTGAATGTTTTTTCTTGCCCTATACCAAAGATGATGTTGAGGGTAATGTCAATTTGAGAGCTGGCGATAAAGTAAGCTTTCAAATTGCAACCAACCAAAGGTTATTATTTTACTTGGAATCACATTTCGAACATATTCGCAGACACATTTATTTATTTTTTCTTACATTTATTTAGAGGAAACTTGGGGGCTTGCCATATTCGCTTGGAAAATCCAGCACAACCAGTGAAATATCGCGGGGTTGTTTGCTCTATGAAGGAATCGTTTGGCTTTATTGAACGTGCTGATGTAGTTAAAGAAATTTTCTTTCATTTCTCCGAAGCAGAAGGCAATGTTGAGCTACGTCCAGGCGACGATGTCGAATTCACTATACAAACTCGTAGTGTAAGTCCCAATTTTTGTATAAATATGTTCTATACCGATTATTATGGGCTTTTTGAAAATCAATTTAAAATCGATTTTAGGGACGTGAATTTGCATGTAATATAACTCGTTTACCACCCGGATCGGTTATATTTGAAGATGTTGATACAACCATCTACAAGGGCCAAGTCTTAAAACCTTTGGATCGCAATAATCCTGCTAGGCAAACCAACGATCCCTTACCCGGTCGTATACGCTATAGAGCTCCAGATTATTCTGAAGTTGAAGTACCTTTTGGCGATAAAGATCAAGTAAGTGAAGTACTAGCAAAATTATTATTTGCCTATAATGTGACATAACCACCAAAAAAACTTAAGCGACATAATTTTCGAGTTTCATTTTATTTATGACGAAAATCTTTTATTTACGAGCGCAGATAATTGATTTTCGTAAAAAAAATGAAACTCGAAAATTATATCGCGTAATATTTTTTGGCGTTTATGACTCGATAATGATGTGTGCATTTTAGAAATATTAAAGTAGAAGTATTGAAAACTAAATTTTGTTTTTTTTTGCATTTTATTCCATTAGAAGGGAGATTTTACTTTACGTCATGGTGATTGGGTTCAATTTTTATTGGCCACCGACCGTCGAGATCAATTGCAGCGTGCCACATCGATTTCGTTGCTTGATGAAACTTTTAAAGTTTCTGGCGAAAAACGTGAACAAGGTGTTATATCCTCGTTGAAAGAAGGCTTCGGATTCATAAGATGCGTTGAACGCAACGTTCGTATTTTTTTCCATTATACCGAAGTTTTAGATACGGTAAGATATAAATTAAAACTTTAAATTGCTTATATACTTGAAGAACATATTTTTCCAGAGCCGCGAAATTGCTCTTAATGATGAGGTTGAATTCACTGTAGTTCAAGAACAAGGTGTCCCATATAATACATCACGTTTGCATGGCATTCGCATCAAGCATTTACCAACCGGTACCGTGCAATTTGAAACTTTAATGGCCAGCAATATTGAGGGTAAGTCGGTCGAAACCGAAACGGAAGAGCAAGTAAAAATTAATTGGTATAATTTTATATTCGCAATAGGTTATATTACTCGTGAGGCTCCAAAAAGTCCAGTTAAGTCCCAAGACCGTGTTGAGGGCGGCGTGATTACCTACGAGCATGGTGAGCTTAAAAAGACTATTATGTATTTTCTTAAAGACTGCGAAAAACCACCAAGAATTGGAGATCGTGTGCGTTTTGATATTTATTTGGTACGTACTATTTTCAATAAAGGAATATAACACTGAACATTTTTCACTTACATATGTATGCTTCGTTTTACTTAAATTTTAAAGGTAAAAAGAAACAAAGAATTGATTGCTGTTAATGTACAACACTTGCATAACTCCTTGCAACCCGGTATGCAGACATTGCATCAAGCGCAACTACCAACACAACAGCAACAGTCACAACTTCTTCAACAACAACCATTACAACAATTGGCAACAAATACAACGAATCAACAACAACAACAACAACAACAACAACCATTAACATCATCACAACATCATCTTCATATTCACAACCCAAATAATGATCCTGCAATTATTCACGCCAATGGTATTATCAGTGCTGTAGGTGGAATGACAGTTGGTGCAGCAGGAGTCGGCGGCGGCGTCATGTCTCAGAATGGCTACATAACTTTGGGTAATAACCAAATGTTGACTCCAACCACACCAAAAGTAGAAGATTTCAATAAATTGGAAAACAACAATTCAATGTCGAACTCTGAAAGCGGTCAAGTTATTTATCGCGGCTTTATAGCTGTTATTAAAGAAAATTTCGGATTCATAGAGACCTTATCGCACGATGAGGAAGTGTTCTTTCACTTCAGCAACTATGTCGGCAATCCCAACTGGCTAGAACTGGGCCAAGAAGTTGAATACACTTTGTCGCCGAATGGCAACACATCTGTATCAGGCAATTGCTTGCCAGCCGAAAATGTGCGAACTTTACCCAAGGGCTCCATACAACAGCCGGCAGTGTTAGAGGGAATCCAAAATGGGGTGGTTGCTAGACCATTGCGTTGCATCAATCCCGATCAGCAAGAATATGCTGGGCTCATTGAAATCTTGGATGATACTCGAAGCCAAGTGTTATCACAGCATGAATTCGGCATCACTAGTTTGGTCAACAAACGTGACCTGTTACAAAAGGGTGACTTAGTTAGTTTTAAAATTGATGAAAATGGTCGTGCGGCAGATATCACAGCTGTCCGCCAAAAGAAACGCGCTACTGTTGATTCCATAAAAGGCCAATTTGGTTTTCTCAACTATGAAATAGAAGATGGAAAAAAACTATTTTTCCACATGTCCGAAGTTCAAGGTAACGCTGTCTCTTTACACCCAGGGGACACTGTCGAATTTTCTGTCGTAACAAACCAGGTAAATATATACTGTGATTTTTGTATTATAATTAATTTACGACTTAGATGTGCTTTTTTTTTTTTTTTTGTAGCGTAATGGAAAATCTTCGGCTTGCAATGTTTTAAAAATAAATGATCGTCCTGACCGTTTGATATCTCGTCTTAAATTAACAGATGATACATTGCCTCGCTTGATTGTTATTAGAGCTCCAAAGGGCCCACAAGGAAAAGGTTTTTTGGCGCAGGCCAGGCTACCAAAAATTCCGGGTATGATTATTAAATAAACTACTTTCCGTATTAAAATCGCTGCAGCCTAAACGACTTACTACCGGCGGCTATTTCTTACCTTTTGTTCTGTTTTTTTGCCAACATTTTATGGCGATACGTTTTCATTTAAGACTGAAGCATTTCCAAATTTCTTTGTATATCTTAAACCTTTTTTAATTTGATAAAAAAATTTCTATTATACAGGCATTTTGTTGGAATAAACATTATACGATATCAAATGGCTAAAGGAGGGATCTAATGACTGAAGACAAGTGTCCGCAATGAAAGAAATATGATATATGGATTAATTTAAAAAAGATTAACTTCAACAACATACACTGCTATAATATAATAAATGAAAACACTGCTAACCAGAATACAAATATAAACAAATGAAATAAATTTATTTAAATCCTATTAAACAGTTGCAATATATATGCAATAAAAAGATAAAAATATATGTATGTGTATACGTAAGTACATATTTGTACATATGTATTTATGTATATGTATGTATGTATATAAAGAAATGAAAAAAATATCTAAGAAACTCATACACGTACACGCATCCACATGTCTAACATTAACTTTCCATATGAAATAAAAATTACACAAAGGAAAAATATTAAACCGAATTGAGTATTTATTATTAATATCCATAAGAAAACTTACAATAATTAAACAAAACTATTACATACATATATACATTAAATGAAAAATACACTTTAAAAACGTAACGAAACATTATCTATATTCTAAACGATACAAATATAAAAATAGAAAAAAAATTGAAGAACAAAACTTATGAACATCGATATGATACCATACGATACAATTTTTATGATATATGTAGGAGATAATATATTCAGTCTTTTTTAATTTATTTTTCATTATTTTTGCTTTAAAACTTATAAAAGCTACACTCAAAAAAAAAAAAAAAAAAAAAAAAGAACTATACTATTAACTCAATGATATACACCATAAATAATAAAAAAGAACATTATATACGAAAGATTTTTAAGGGTTATGACGAGAGGTTGATTGCACTAATTTCCATCATCTAAAACCAAAAGGGTGTTTATGTAATTAAAATATATAAAATCTTTTTGAAATACTGAAAAGTACTCTCTAAAAAAATTTAAATGAACTCTAATAAAATAAATAAAAAAAGGCAGCATTAAGATTAAGAATATTTAAGCAAAAAAAAAAAAACTTAAAAAAAATTAAAAATACAAGAGCGAAAGAAGGAATAATAATATGTATGCTATTAAACATGCGTAATACACAAAAAAAAAGATAACAAAAACATTAAATAGAAAAGTTTAATTAATTTATAATTTTAAATCCTTACTACAATAAAAGAAAACAGTAAATAAAAGACAATTTTTTCACAATCTACTAAAAAATATAACAGAGAAAATAATGCAAACGTCGTAAAGAGAGGAACAACAACAACAACAACAACAACAAATAAATGCATAAACTGATATAAATTTAAAAAAAATGACAGTAAAAACTACTTTAAATTTATTGAATAAAACATAAAAATGATAACTAAAATACCAAACAACCACTTCATTTTTATTTTTGATTAACGTCCTCTTTTATCAGGTGCTCAACTCTGTATTCCGAAAAGAAAGAAAATGCTTTCGAACTTGTATGTTATTAACATTACAATTCGACAGCATTTGCTTTCGTTTCGAATTACAGAGCAGACCCACAGGAATGTTATGAAAATCACATTTCATCAAAGCGATTTCAAACCGCAAAAATGGTATTCTATGCATACTCGTATATAATTTTGTGATCTCAAAACGTTCAGCTAACTCTATAATGTTTTCAAACCACTTGAATATTTTTGCGAGTGTTATAATAAATTACTTAAATAAAGTACTCAATTGTCTACGATCGTAAATAATCGATTTTCGTAAAAAAAAACGTTGGAGGTTATGCCTCGATATGCAGTGTTACCATATGTGAAGATTTTTCTTATTTTTGAAGTTTTTAGAGATGTTAAACGACATCGAAGTCGAAATACTCCAACCACGGTAAGGCGGGTTATTTTTACGCAAAAACTTTTCAAGCACCAGTTTTAAATCCTTTTTGATACAATTTTCCATTTATTTTGTTCTTGAGAAAATTAAATTTTTCTTTACTCAAAGTCTGCGCAAGTGACTTACTTTTTCGTCGGGCTAGTTTGGCAACCAGAAAAGCAATCGACTGTGTGAAAAATAAACATTAGCTGTCTTCGAGCACGCAAAAGTTTTTAAAAATTGTTACCGAACGTTATTCAATTTAACTAAATTGCGTTCATTTACTTGGGGGCCACACGTTCAATTTTTGACTTCCAATTCCATTCAATTTGCAATACACTCACACTTTTTTCACTAACACAATCAAACTTTTTAAATTGAAAACTAGATTGATTTCAAATTCACCTATCCATTTAAATGGCAATTTAATTTTCAATTTGAACGGCTGGTCACAGCACACATTGATTGAAGCCAAAATAAAACAAATGAAAATACAAATTGAGAGTGTAAAGTGTTAAAATAATTGTTTTTTCGTGTTCCCGTACTTTTGTACTTCTTTGTGTCTCATGTATAGAAATTATAGTTTGCTCTCATTTTATCGAACTTTGTCCAAAAAGTACGGGATAAAACTTAAAGTAGGGTCTGCCTCGATTACGGGAACGCGATATCGGTAAGATTGAGATACAGCTGGCGACCATAATAGAGTAAAGGCACAACCTACAATATATGTCATCTTTTAAAATTTTTAATTGCTGCATAATTTTCAAAACAGATTGTTAATTCTAGTCACATACATAAAAGAATGCTTCTTCTTAATGTTTTTTTTTTGTTGAAAATAAAAATGGCTACAGGCAAAATCTAAGTTTTTTTTTAAAATTAGTTTACGACATCTATTTAAGAGGTATTAAATAATCATCCTTGTTGCAGATGTCAACCCAAATATGATGTCAATACCAAATAAATTCAGTGAAGTGCGACTTTGACCCGCGCACAAAGGGTTCCGTACGGACACTAGATATGTAATTCAATACGAACTTTAGCCTATATAATAAATAGTTTTGGCTTTTTTTTAGTTTTTGGGTTTTTTCGGTTTTGAGCGTTTTTTAGTTTTTGCGTTTTTTCGGTTTTTGGCGATTTTTTTTTGATTTTTGGCGCTTTTTTAGTTTTTGGACCTTTTTTTTCCTGTTTTGTCGATTTTTTTCGGTTTTTGGCATTTTTTCATTTTGGCGATTTTTTTTCATACAGGCGATTTTTTGGTTTGGCGCCTTTTTCGCGTTTTGGCGATTTTTTTTTCGGTTTTTGGCATTTTTTTCATTTTGGCGATTTTGTCATTTTGTCGGTTTGCCGATTTATTTTAGTGTTAGAATTTTTCTTAATTTGGTAAATTGCATTAACTGATGGATCACCCATTAATTTAAATTTTTTAAAATTTTAGTGTTAATTGTTGTAATCTGTATAAAAATTTTTTATTATTATTTATTTTTTTTTTTAAATACACTATTATACCTGATTTACATTAAGCATTTTTTCATGAAATTTCATGAATTTTGTTGCACGCAACTTTTTCTGTTTGCTAATTGCAGCGCTATAAAAGAGAATTTTATATAAAAAAGAACGTTTACACCTTTGGTGTACGGAACCCTAAAAATTGGGCCTTGTCTACCGGTTGTCGAAAACAACTGACTGCTATTGACAAACTCATGCTATTTAGTAAATCTTGTGTCAATAGCACAAAATTGTTCTCGAGAGCAAGTAGGCAAGCCCTAGTTTTTTGGTATCGTGTTGACGTGACGTCGATATTGACAACTGGAATAAGGGTGAATAAGTTCATTGTGTTCAAATAAAAGAAAACGAACGAATGAACGAATGAATTAGTTCCTTTTTTAACCCCCGACTAAAAAAGGGGTGTTATAAGTTTGTAGTGTGTGTCTGTGTATCTGTGTGTCTGTCCGTGTCCACGTACAGGCCAAACGGCTGGACCGATTTTCATTTAGTTTTTTTCTGTTTGAAAGATGAGTTGATCGAGAGGGTTCTTAGCTATATTTGAAGAAAATCGGTCCAGCCGTTTAGAAGATATAACACCTTTTCTGAAAAAAGTCGGGGGTTTTTAAAATGTTTAATTTTTGTTATTATACGTTTTTAAGCACTAGTTCCATTATTTTATATATATTTTTTTTAAATAAAACACCAAATGGTTATCAAAAGTGTATACTAGAATTACTAAAATATACTACATAATAACTACCTGTTTAAAAAAAAACATATTGTCTAGGGTATAATTCGTCAGTAAAAATGGTGACAAAGGCAATAGTTAACCAGTACTCTCGCAATAGTTACACTTCCTATAGGGTACATAAATACACACGTGTGTACATCTATATCAAAGTCAGGCACACACATATACCTTTATATTATCTATGTATTAGTGATAATGGTCCTAATTACGAGTTTCGTATTTCGACTACGACAACGACGATTTCGTACTAGCTTAAAGAAAAAATGTTGCAATGTTCTTTAGTCTAGTACAAAATTGTCGTAGTAGAAGTCGTAATACGACACTCGTAATAAGGCCCAATATGAAAGAGAGTAAATTGTATGCTGTGTCGAATGCTTATGAGAGATTGAGTTGTTTTCTTCCGTAGGTATTTAAGTAGGTGTGGGCATGTTCGTAAATGCATCACTGCGCTCCATCATACGAGCAAACTTTTATTTAAAACGCAATACAAGTTCGCTGATAATCGTTTTTAGTAGTAGCCATGTTTGTACCTGATATTTGACATTTATTTGTGTTTTATCTACTTTAGTGAAGCAATTTAGGACATTTCAATTTGCATTTGCAGCGCTGTGATGCATTTACGAACAGGCCCTGTAAATATGTGCATAACGAAAAGTGCCCACGGGCGGCCTTTTGCTTGTCTCTGCTCTGTATGCACATTTATTGTAGCTCTTGTAAAAATCTAGTTACAGGTTTTGCGAATCTTAGTGACGATATTTATTTATTTATTTTTTTAAATAAATATTAAATATTAAAATATGTTGAAGGACAATATTTCGTATTTTTTAAATTAATTACATAGCGTCTACAACTGCAATTAACTTTGACATAATATCTAAGAGAACCTCGGCAGAACAAAATTAATATGCCGATATTTCTCTCCATGGCATACAAGAGGAACATGAAATTTTACTTTTCTTATAACATTTGATTTTATGCAAATTCTCACCGAGTTAACATGTTTTATTTTTGTATAATTAGCTATTTTGTTTTCACTTTTTCACACAAACTTTAATTTATAAATCAATTAAACACATTTATTAAACAAATAAAATCCCAGAAATGCTTGTCCCAAACATAGTTTTTCATTTATTCTAATCAACACTCACATATGCATACTAATTTATTTTCATGTGCGTGTGTTTTTTTTACAGTTCATCTCATAAGATTGTCGGATGGTAGGGTTTCTTATAACAACACTCTCATAAAAAATCTTATAAGATTGAGATAGCACCAATTTGAAATCATCTCGTAACACAATTCTCTCTGCGATTGAATTTGAGCTCTTATCTTACATACACAGCGCTATCATAAATAAAATTCCGCGTGAAATTTTTCCTTTTTCCAATTACAATTTTTTGTTTTCCCTATTACTTGCTATTAGTTGAAAATGATCCCCGGGAAAAATTTCACGCGGAATTTTTTTATAATTGCCCTGATTATATTAGGTGCAGACTAGTGTTCTGCATAAGACATCTTATAAGAACTTTCAAGACATGAGGGATTTTTCAAATGCTTTACTACAGTGAAATCTTATAAAACAAACGTTAACAACACTGTTTGCAAGAAATTTGTTTGAGTATTGTAGGTATAAGAGTAAAGAAGAAAACACTTCGTGACGGAAGAATTTGTGATACTTGCTTCTTTCTACACATGAGCGCGTGCACAAACGTCATGCACGTATGTGTGTATGATCTTTTATTTTTCTGCGCACATGCAAAGGCACACACATGCATTAACATTACTTGTATGCGGTTAATCACATAATAGCTTACCATCTACATATTACACACACTCAACCGTACAATATGAAAAATAACAAGCATACACTAATTAACAGTACTTCTTTTGAGTGTTTATTACAAACAAGCTGTCTTGGCGGCATCGCTTGTTAACACTGATATACACGTACACCAATACATCTATCGTGCTTCGCTTGTAGTACGGCAGCATTTATTATTGATTTAGTATAATACATGCGACGTGAAGACATTTAAAAATCATGACGTATTTACATTTAAAGACTGTTTACGCAGGTCTCTAGTGTAGACTCTATGTTATTTAATACTTTTCTGACTTTTTTATTTCGGATAAATACACTCAAAGATTTAAATGTGTGGTTTTTGGTATATACGGTTTTTTATTTCCATATTTAAATTTCAACAAAACTAAACTCGTTAACCATTCACTTAATCATATATTTTTTTGGGATCAGATACTTTTTCTAGTTATGTTTTTGTTTAAATTTTAAATAAAATCTCATTACAAAAGAGAACAAAATACAAAATGCAACAAAAAATTATAATATGAAAATTGCGATCTTATAAAATGTAAGTAAAAAGTATAAATAAACATAAATTTCATTAATATAAACCAACATTTAAATGATCTTTTATTCACAGATATCGTTTTCGTATCAAGTAGTTTAAAGTCTTCGGCATACTTATAGCACTGTACAACAAAATCAATTTCTAAAATAATAAAGTAATGATAAAAACAAAATACTAAAATGTATAGGGATTTTGGATAATTTCAATTCACAAGCTATTGTAAGTGTAATGGGTCGTCAAGCTGTACAATAGTTGTAAAAATGTTGTTGGTAATTTCCATAGAAACGTTTGATACGACACCTACAATATTTTTCCCTATGTTTATTGAATGTCGTCGAATGGCATCATCAGCAATGCATAAGCTTATAAAAGTGCCAATGTTTTTTAATTACACTTACCTTAATTTTATCACAATGGACCCAATTGGGTCTCCGAGTGGAGGTGCGGTAAAGCACCACCCTTCCTAACCTACCTTAGTTTTTCTTTATTAAGTTAATAGAAAGAAATTAGTGCAATTATATATGTCGTCGGTTGGTTATTGATTTGCTGCAGACATAATGTATTTTGAATACACTGCGACGCAAACCAATAACGATGTACATATGTATATAAATAAAAAAAATTCGCGAAATGACGAAAATTGGCAAAAAGCTACCAAAAGCAGGATGATAATAAATAATAATAATGTTTTAAAATCTTCAAAACTGTTAGGACGCTAAAAAACACGCTAAAAGCCGCTTTTATTGCAAAATTAAAAAAAAAAGATTACGAAAATTGGCAAAATTTTAAACAAGCCATAATATGGATTAATGATCGCTAAAACTGTAAGGAATGCAAAAATCCGGCAAAAATCGCAAAATCGCGAAAATTACGTAAATTTGCCAGAACTTGCATGCAAAAAGTCGCTTTTATCGCGAAGTTTGCAAAAACTCGCTAGAAATTACAAAATCGGAAGCAAGCTGGAATAAGAGTAATTGTCTTCTTCAGAATCCCCTGAAATTTTTTGTTTTTATGAAATTGTAATTTTCCTTATTTTTTATTCACCCGAATCCACCATTAGCATTTCTGCAGTATATTTTTCACATAATGCAGACATTTTTTGTGTTTTTTTTGCTTTTATTAATTTCAAACTATTTTCGTTATTTTAATATTTGCGTTATTTTTATTCTTTGTCTTCTTCTTTTTAAATCTTCGGCATTTTTAAAAGTCTAGCAACACTTACAACAGGCTGTTCACAACTACCATTGAGGTAGTTTAGACGAGAACAATTTTTAAGCCGCACAATTTTTGTTCTTTTCCAAATTACACGAGACTAATTCATCTGGCACAAAATGTATACGTATACACAGCTTTGTGTGTTTAGTGTTTTTCGTATTCATTTAACACTTGCTGTTTTTTAATTTGTGTGTGTATTGGTTTTATGCTGCTAATGCGGGGTTGTAGTTGGTTGAAAAGTTATGCCAACCGCAAAACCACTCTCTTTGCCTCTCTCACCGACAAACTGGCATGTTATGCCAGCACAATTATGCCCGTGTAAATCAGCGCATTGTTGTAGTTAATACTAGAGATGTGCACGTGAGTGTTTTCTGACTCACGACACGCACGCTCACACAGAAAAATATTTTACTCACGCACTTTCATGTGCGAATGATTTTGAAAATTTTCACGATCACGCACGCTCACGAATAAAATATTTATAATCACGCACGAGTGGTTTACAACTTATCACGATCACGCACGCTCACGAAAAAGTATATGTATAATATAATTTTCATGTTTTTTGGGTTGAAAAATAGGTTCTTACATATCGTCACCTAAAATCCACAAGGCCGTAACAACCAAAAAATTCAAAATAGACTTTTTGATTGATTATGATGTGATTAACCAAAATACATATTTTCCTAAAATTTTACTCACATATGTTTAAAAATACCGATTTTATTCATTATTCAATTTGGCATCTAACATACATGTAAATAGAATAAATTTATGAAGTTTTTTGCTTCTGCTGTAAAATAGTAAAAAGTGTACTTACGGCCTTTTGGATTTTAGATGACGATATACATATCTATGTATATATGTATGCTCATGTTTTTGTAAAATTTACAATGTAAATTAAAATAAAACAAAGTTAATTTAATACCGTTTTAAACATTCGTATTCGCGGATATCATTTTAAATATTCGAATTCGAATTGTCGTATATCAAAAATTGACATTCCGCACATGTATGTATGTATACATACATAATATAAATGTGAAGGTAAGACGTATGATCAATTAAATAAATGATAATCAAATAAACGAGAAAAGCATATTAAATGAGAAAACTTACAAATTACTAAAATTTTTCTGTTACGTAACATTTTCAAAGACTCCCCCACCCCCACCATAACAAATCATAACAAAAGTCGAACCCCACCCCTCCCCCCTACAGCGCTACGTAATATATGGACGGCCCCTAAATCAAAAAACATTTTCTGCGGTACAATTCGTCAGTAGTATTGTTGACAAAGGCACTGTTGAATCAGTAGTGTTTCTCAATTGATACTTCCTACAGGGTATCTAAGAAACATACATACTTACCCATCAAACAAAATGCTCCGAATTCGTAAAGAATTCGTAACGATTGGTCGACAAAATCTTCCGATTTCGGACCAAAATATTACCGAAATCGTAACAATTTTTGTATGAAATGGTTGACACGACTTCGTAACGATATGTCGGTACGAATTCGTTACGATAAGTCGGTACGAACTCGTAACGACATGTAGGTACGATTTCTTTTTGCTTTTATAGCAGAGTACCACCGCTTCACCGTTATGTTGCTGCTATTGTCGAAATAATTTGCACATACTCACGTTTTTTTAATATTTGTTACAATCCTTTTTTTTATCAACATATACATACATATTTATTTTAAAAAATTTTGTGTTTGTAAGCTCATACTACCATACATATTACTATACATACATATTAAAGGGTTGCATTTGTATACTCGTTTGTATAGCCAAAACAAATATACCATGGTATGTACCATATAATTGTAGTGTGAGCGACAGAACTAGTATAAGAGTTATTGTGTGTGCGTGCTTTTCCAAATTAAAATACAATTGAAAACAAATATCAATTGCTTATTGTATTGCTGCTGAGCAACTGTTTGATCTGTTTTTGCTCAAAAAATACATATTGTAATACAAATATATGCAAAAACCACTATTGAAATAAATACATGATGTGCAGATGTATGTGCGGACGTTCGTTATGTTATTTTGTGGCGCAGCCAAAGTATAGAGAGAGAAAGAGACAATTTTGCTCTGAGAGTAATTACAAATGCATGTGTTTCATGTACATGTATCATTTACTTACATATGTATGTGCAATTTTGCATTCATTCATTCATTCATCAGTCAATTACATTTTTTTCTCAACACATATGTGATATCATAAGGCACTTATGGTAAAAGCAGTTTTATGTATCTTATTTGCCTTAGAAAAACAAAAAAAAAAAAATAAATGTGTTGTTTTCATTTGCTCATTGCCCAACCATACAATAATTGCTTTAAAAATCAACATTTACAACTACAGGGTGGGCCAAAAGAAACCAAGCGGTGTAAAAGTTTAATAACTTTTTTGTTTATTATTTTTTTTTATTTTTTCTTTCAGATTATATAGACAACACTTGGAGAATTTATAATGAATGAAAATAATAAATGAAAATCAGAAAATAAGAATTGAATAAATGAAATCAACTTTATTGAAAATTTGATTATGAGTGGTGAAGCTCATTTTCATTTGAATGGCTTTGTTAATAAGCAGAACTGTAGGTTCTGGGATTCTCAAAATCCAAGAGCCATTCATCAACGCCAATTGCACCCCATCAGGTGTACAGTATGGTGTGGGATCACATCTGAAAATGTCATTGGGCCCTACTTCTTCGAGAATGAAGATGGAAGTGCTGTAACCGTAAATGGAGAGCGGTATCGGTTTATGATAGAAAAGTTTTTACGTCCTGCTCTTGAAAACAGACCTGGTATGTGGTTTCAGCAGGACGGAGCCACTGCCCATACTGCCCGAGACACAATGGCACTTTTAAGTCAAATTTTTGGAGAGCGAATAATTTCTTGAAATTCGGAAATTATTTGGCCAGCGCGATCGCCAGATTTGACAGCACCCGACTATTTTCTTTGGGGTTTTTTGAAGGAGCGAGTGTATGTGAACAAGCCAGAGACAATCCTTGAACTCAAGGTAAACATTGTTGCAGAAATTCAAACGCTACAGCCACAAGTTTTGAAAGATGTTATGGAAAATGCTCTAAAAAGAGCCCATCAGTGCGAAGCTGAAAACGGTGGTCATTTAAGAGACATCATTTTTCATACTTAGTGTAAAAAAATTTCCATTTTGTATATTATATAATCTGAAAGAAAAAATAAAAAAAAGTTAATAAACAAAAAAGTTATTAAACTTTTACACCCCTTGGTTTCTTTTGGCCCACTCTGTAGTAACAGAAAACGATAAATAACATATTTGTTCATACCAGAACCAAAAAAAAGGCAAAACTAGTGCAAACAGATGTATCTGTGCAATGCTATAATACATATATGCATTTATCATTATAAAATAATTTATTTCAAATGATTGAATACAGTTACATATGTACCTATGCAGGAATGTTATCTCGTGAGAGCGTGAGAATTCGTGCGTGATTATTAAAAAAAGCTCACGCACGATTACGCACGAGTAAATTTTTTTCAGTCACGCTCACGCACTCACGCGTGATTAGTTATAATATTTGATCACGAATCACGCGTGACACGATAAAATCATGACATTTGTACATCTCTAGTTAATACAACCTATTGTAGGTTGTGAATTGAGTAATTGTTTGTAAACAAGTGTTTATATAGAAATTACTAACGTTTGTACGAAATACGACTCCCACAATAGGTTGTGAATTGAGCAAATATTATATTATATTCAGTAAAATATTAATTGTTTCTTAAAAATACATTGAAATTTGTTATTGAGGGGTTAGCTAGATCCTATGCTCGTTTCACTTTTCCCAATCAGGGAAGCTCTACCCAAAAATTTCATAGAACAACTGGAGATATTAGGTTAAACTTTAATTTGAGCAAATGAGTTTGAGTTTTCCAAATCAGTTAGCAAATGACGTAGTTCTAAGTAACGAATATTAATAAATACATACCACCGAATTTAGAACCTTCTACTTTTTTTAATTAAGTGTTTTTAGGGTTCCGTACACCAAAGGTGAAAAGGAACCCTATTGTTTTCGCTACGATTTCTGCCTGTCAGTCACAAGCTAGTACTGGGATACTATCGATATTTTCTAGTATCGATAGTTCAGATTTCACTATTGATACTATCGATATTGCTATCGACTGAACGTTTGTAACTGAGAGAGAAATATATAACTAATTGTTTATCAGGTTACAGTTAGTTTTTTTATCCCTTTATTGAAAGTATATATATAGTCATGTTTATTTTAATATGTATTATATCTAAGAACTTTATTTTAGGTGACAGTTTTTGAAAAATTTTGCTGTCAGTTAAAACATTTTTATGATACCTTAGCTTTTCGAAACTGCATAACATCGATATCGATATTTTTTCCTATCGATATTTTAAAACTATCGATAGTATCGATAGTATCCCAGCACTATAACAGGCTGTTTTCTCAATAACCGAAATTTTCAAAAATATATGAAAGGTAGAAATCAAAGGGTGTTCTAAAGCGAGTAACGAAAAATGTTGTTGAAATCCTAATCTAATATACATACACGCAGCCAACAATAATTAACACTGAAATTTTAAAAACCAAAATTAAAGGATATTCTGTCAGCTAATGTAATCTTTAATATGTAATTTTGACAACTTGTAAGATGCAAACTCTAAAAAAACGCTAAAACTAAAAAATCCCAAAATAAAAAAATCGCCAAAAACCGAAAAACTCTTCGTGTGTCAATCAGAGGCACACTTTAGTGAATTTATTATTTTGAACCGACTTCAAAAAAGGCGGACGTTATTAATTTGACTGTTTTTCTTTTATGTGTGTTACTTCATAGCTCCGTCAGCAGCTTCCATTTGGCTAGATTGCCAAAAAAAAGTGGGCGGAAACACGCATATTACATTTTTTGCTTTGATTTTTTTTACCTTTAGTTGTCGGAATGATACAGTCTCTTGGAATGATACAGTCTCAAACTTAAAAATGGGCAGAGCCACACCCACTAAAATTTAATATTATATTTAACGTGCTCTACTTAACCGACTCTCACTAAACTTGGTAACCACCATGAGCTCCTAAAGTGACACGATTTTGCAATAAAAAAAGTAGGCAGAACTACGCCCACTAAAGTTAAGTATTATATTAAACGTGCTTCTACTTATGCGATTGAGTTTCTGTTCCCAATGGTTCATAACCGGATAGAAAACAATTGTTGGATTGTGACAAATGTGAGATATGTACCGCTAAAAGAGATCTTTTTGCTGAGCCTGAAAACGTTTCAGGAATCATCACAAAACAAAGCAATTTTGAACTGATATAATAAAACTATTTTTATATTTATGATTTGAATTAACTAAAAATTCTTTTTAGTTAGATTTTTTACCTAGTTCTCTCTCTATTTTCTTATTTAAAAAATTACTTCTGATTCGTGAGTGTTATGTGATTCTTAAAAATTTAACTGAAATTCGTCTCGGGGCAATACAAGTGCTTAGTGATCAGGTACTGATTGCCACTCAACTGGAACCATCAAGGGCAGCAAAATTAATAATTAACTGCTTCCAACCCGTCTGTTCAAATCAGATTTTAATAAAACAAAGTTTTTCATTTCAATTTTATTGATTTTTTTGTTGTTCTCTTTTACTTATAAGAATAATTGCATCTGCTTATACATACATATATATAAGAATTGTAATGAAGTTTTAATAACTGATTTTTATATTAAGCTTATTTTCTTAATTATTATTACATATATACATACATACATATTATGTATGCATGTATGTACATAAATATTTTATATTTATTGATTTAAAATAGTGATTGTGATATACCATACGAGTATTCTGATGATCTGCTAATCGAATGAAAAAAATTATAGTGATTATAAGACAGACTGACTGTCAGGCTGAGATAATATGAGTACGAAAATAAATATTTTTTATGTTTGTATGTTGTATGTATATAAATGTAATATTTTTTACTTTTTTATATGTATGCATGCACATATACATATGTATTATACATACATATCTATGTTATGTACCTATGTTATGTGTACATGCTATGTTGAATGCCATTATGTAAGTATGCGCGGTTAAGATTTGAGTTTTGTAATGAGGGCAATCATGAATAAAATTCCCGAGGAATAATTTCAAATAATGAATTTTTCCCTTTTCCAATTAGATTTTTTCCCTATTACTTGCTATTGTTTGAAATTGTTCACCGGGAAAATTTCTTGCGGAATTTTCTTCATGATTGCTCTCAATAGCAAGTAATAGAGAAAACAAAAAATTCTAATCGGAAAAGGGAGAAATTTTTTGCGGAAATTTTATTCGTGATTGCCCTGAATGTGATAACATGATTTGTATAAATTCCTTTAAATAATTATTAAACATTTGTTTGTTTTACCCTATACTATTTTGTATTTAAATTATTTTTTACTCGACTACATTAGATGTTCTAACGAAATATACAAAAATCAAATCAATTTCAAAAAAATAATGAGGTATGGTCTTTCTATTAAGGTAACGATATGCACATACTACGATACAATTACCATTATCGGAAATAAAAGTGAAAATTTGGTATTTTGTATGGAAAAAAGCAAAAAAAAAGCTGCATATACATACACTGAAAGAAAAACACTTCGTAACGGTAATGAAACCATTACGCTGAAACCCTTTCATTAATACAACGACAAATTTCATTAATAAAAAGAAACGTTATATTATATTGATGCAAAATTTCATTAAATGGAATGAAACCTTTCTAGTGCTTAATATTCTACATTTCGTAGTATCAGTAATGTTACGAAATAATTTTAATTCGGGCAATGAAAAATTTAAATACATGTTTTTATGAAGAATTCATACAAAAAAAATTTAAATTGATTAAGTGACATAAAAGAAAATCAAATTACCAAACCACAATTGTAATTAATTTATAGTTGTGGAAATTGTAGTTTTGTTGCAACTTTAATAAAATATTTCCGTAACTACAATGAAGAAAACTTCCTGCTGCAGGCTAGTAGGCAGTGAGCTGCCCTTGCAATCACAGGTTCGAACCCTGGAGACAAGTCAAAATATCTTTTTTTTTAATATACATATATATTTATTTATAAGTGATAACTTTTCAAATAAATTTAATAATGTTGAATTAATTAGATCAATTAAATAATGTTGAATTAGTGTGTATCTAAATAATATTTGAGGTTGTTGTAGCATTAACGGTAAGCGCGTTAGCTACCACGCGATTAGTTCCAAGTTCAAATCTTAGCCTGTGCCAGTATAAACACGTAAGTTAAACAATTACTAAATTATTACAATTAAATTATGAAATAGTTCATAGTCAATGAAATAGTTCGTTAAAAAAATGTAAGGCTAACGTCACTTCATTGTATCAAATAAAAAGTTTCATTGAAATGATTACATTTTTCATTTAAAATGTGAAAATGTAAGTTGCTTAGTAAAAAACATTTCGTTACATGAATGAAAAATATTCGTTTTATATATATGACATTTTTCCAGTTGATGAAACAATTTTCGAAAATCAAATGAAGCGTTGCATTGGTTGAAAAATAAGGACAAAATCATAAATATAATGTAAAAAATCATTGCATTTACGAAGGTTTTTCTCTCAGTGTATGTATGTATTTAATACAAAAGTAAACAGTTATATGTAACACATATTATGTATGTATATATCGAGCCGTATTTTCTATTTAATCGAAAGTGGCTTTTTTTTAAAGAGAAGTAATACTTAGGCGATGAATGCCTACTACTATTACTAGGTGTTAACTTCTTTAGGAAAGGGAAAGTGATAGAAGAGACAGAGACAGAGAAAAGCTTCATTCTTTTACAACTCTGCTTTTTTGCACGTTTTTTTTAATAATGCAGTTTTCCAGAGCTTCTGGTGTTAAATGAGGCGTATTAAATTTTTTTGAAGCTGTCGGTTATTTTACTTCGCCGATGATTCTGCTACACAACGAAGGAGGGCGCTCTGATGTTACATTAGGATTAGTATCTGCTGAAGTCGCTATAGTTCAGTCACCAGTGACTATGCCTTCATCACTTGAACTTTCCTACAACAACTGACACAAATGGACACTAATGCACATCAGAAAAATGCGTGGTGTTGTTACTTTTTTTAATGACTGTCGGATACAGGGACTGAACCCAGGATCTTCGGTTTTGTAGTCAACGTGCTAACTACTTCAGCCAATGCCATGTAGTCGAAAGTATAATTTTTTTATGGACATTAAAATTTTATGGTCCTACCCATAATTTGAAACTATCAAAATGCCAAAATTTTTTGATAAATTTAAAGATACGAAAATTTTATCGTAATCGACAATTTACGTACATGTAGTTAAAACAAATTTGAATACTAGACTTGTTTCGAACTCTTTCACTAGCTCGTTTTTGATACAAATCAATGACCATGTAATTTAAATGGGTTTGATCATTGGTTTGTATCAAAAACGAGCTACTGAAAGAGTTCGATACAAGTCTATTGAATACTACTCTACGTCTTCACGAGCCAAAGACTTTTGTTCTGTCTCTTTTTCTTTCTACTGCAAATGGTTGCGGACGGCAAATCTCATGGCGAACATTGCTGCTCAGACATATGTATGTTCGGGCATCCATGTTAGAGCATGGACGAAACATGGGCATGAGCGGTCTCCATTATCCATTTGCGATATCGGACATGATTCCGAGACCAAGTTCATGGCTAATGGAGACCGCTAGTTAAAAAAAAAACTTCTGAACAATTTCATTTTTGTCGCTTGCGATTAAATTGAAAATAAGTAAATAGAAAGTACAAACTTATACCTACATACATAATTTCATAACTCTGCAGGATATTAGGCGTTAATTGTCTAAGATCTAATAGTTCTGACTGTAAAAGTGTCTTGTTAAGCGCATATTACCTGTATTATCAAATGAAGGAAATATCCTGCGCTCTGTTGGCAGTTAGTTTGCCAACATTTAACATTTACTTAAATACTCGTAAATCTTCCAAGTGAGTAAAACAAAACAATGTTTAATTTTTAAAGAATTTTTTTGTATAAGGACTGTATGGCTTATTTATGCATGTGATAATGATATTGTTCTGTAGAAGGAAGAATAATTATAATTTAATTTAATGCAGTAGATACATAAAGCCTACAGTACACGGCATGTAAAAAACCACATGCGCATGTGGTTCTGACGTAATTTTGACGTCATCACGATGCTACATTTGCTACATGCCGTGTACTAGCAACATATGTACATGTATACATTAACATGCTTACAGACGAGCTGACCCAAAAAATGTCTTCGATTCGGCTACATGTGCCAAATATGTATTTTGGAACAAAAATACTATAAAAATTTTACGGTATCTAGCCACTATTAGTAATTTTAGAAAATGCAACGAACATGTTGAAAATTCTCGTGACGTCATCGCTACATACGCATGTGGCTTTTTACATGCCGTGTACTGTAGGCTTAAGTATGAAGGTATGCATGTGTGTATGTAAGTATTTCAGTGTGTATATGTATGTGTGTACATAAGTATATTTAGTGACTAAATTTTAGTCGTATTTTTATACTCTAGAAACTATAGTATGTATGCTTGTTTCTTTAATATATATGTATGTAAGTATGTATAATAATGTGTATATGTATATAATTTCTTAAATTAGTTACATATTTGTTTTTCTCCTCTTCAACATGAAATAAACTTATTATACTTATGTATACAGAATGTAAGAAGTTAATAGAACATAAATGCGGGATATAGTCTCGTATTTTTAGAGTTAGTGGGTAATAAAGAAAAAGCATTTTGTATTTTGAAATTTGTTGTTTAAGTTACACTAGTTTTTTATTTATTTTTTGATCAATCTTTATAATAGTTGTTTTTTTTAATATGTATATATGTATGTATTTATGTAAGTGTGTACATGCTGAGAACTAGGATCTAATCATTAGACCAAAGGATTTTTACTTTTTCGTTAAGATTATATTAGATATCTTGAGAATAAATAAGTATATATATCGTCATGTGAGAACTTAAATGTCCAATACGCGATTATAAACTATTGGATATTGGACACTTAAGTTCTCACATAACGATATGTATGTATGTACATATGTATGTATGTACATACTTATGTATGTTTGTATAATTTTTGTGTTAAGGGTGTGTACCATGAAAAAAACATTTGTATAGGTATAAGTCAAGGCATGCATTATGGTATTGTTTATGTGTCTCGAAACACATTTCTCGCAAATTTTCGACAATGATATCTGTCAAACCTTTTGCACTATCGATCACTTTTTAAGTCTTTAAAAACCAGTGAATCACCCATGTCAGAGAGTTTAATTCCGTTCGGAAACGGAATTCAATTCACCTCAAGATGTCAAGCCCTAGCCGGAGTATGCCCAAGCATACCAGCGCCCCAACAGTCTGGACGCCACTGAAAAATGGGGTTAATTGAATTCTGTTTCCGAACGAAGTTGAACTCTGTGACATGGCCAAATATCTAAAATCGATGTGACGAAGATGTTTTTTAAAGTTATTAATGATATCTCTCGAACGAATCACTTGATTTTAGTCAAACTGAAAGCAATAAACTTGAATTTTTGAGGTTAAGATCTGGGGTCAAATCGTTACATCCGTGAACGTACAACTCGTCACGTAAAAACACAATTTTCGGATTATGACATACGTGATCGTATTGAAATCCCATTCAGTTTATACGATTGACGTATCATTTAATTTGTTTTCGTACGATTGCCGATACGATCACGTATGTAACGATTTGAAGCCTGATTAGATTTTGAACTCGATCGGCTTAGTTCTTTATATTTTTTTTTAAAGAAACATTTTTGGGAAAATTTTATTTTTGAAAATTTCTTAAATCTACGTAATCGAATCCTTTCAATATCTTACGACATCAGCATCTTTCAAATGCGGCAAATTTGCTTCCGATCCCTACGGACATCGAAATATGACGAAAACTTGATTTTCCAAAAAATTGGAAGTTAAGAATTTTTTCCCTTACTGAGAATTTGTAAATTTTAAGTTCAGGAGCAATTGCGATATACATATGTACATATCGTCACCTTAAATGCAAACGGACGTAACTACATTTTTATATTTTTTACAGAAGAAACAAAAAACGTTTCAAAATCAATAACAATAGTGTTTTTGAAAATTTTTTTTTCGAAATGTACTTGTAGTATGGATACTTATGTATATGTTTTTAACCATTTACTTCCTTTTTATATGTATTTAAGCTTTTATGTTAGTTACGTTCTTTACAATAAAAAATAGATGCATTCGTAATTACTTCCGTTTGAATTTCTTTGATAAAGTCGTCATTTTTGATCGCAGAGGTCTAAGTATTGGCGTGAACATGTAGTTTGATAAAATGAACCATAATCAATCAAAAACTCGATTTCGAATTTTTGTGTAGTTACGTCCGTTTGTATTTAAGATGACGATATATTGTATGGATATGAAAAACGTGATTTTGTTACCCCTCTCAAATTTTAATTGAAGACCGAGCTTTTTAATCAGGATTCCCAAAACATTTGAGAGGTCTAGAGATAATCGCTCGTGAGTTGGAGGACCGTGTCTAAAAATTTCGATTTTTGTAGTTTTTTGCATATTTTTGCATTTTCTCCTAAGACGACACGTTAAAAAAATACATCATTTAAAAGATTCTTTCAAGCTACGTATTAAATATTATTTTTGAAAGCCTGTGCATAAGATAAGAGGTTTGTGACTGTTCAAAATATGTGGTAAAAGTATACTGATAACTTGGCAAAGCACCAATGAAATGCATATAGACATGCCTAGCCAATTGGGATAAACTTATGACAATATGTCAAATAATGAATGGATTTCTTGAATATCTACATAATTATTATTAAAAATTCTATAAGTTTTTAAATGGTACATGGGTTGGTCTGATAAGTTATTTATAATTATTTACGTCCCTTTTTCATTTAGGGGTAGATACGAGTATTATTTAAATATCTATATATATATAATTATACCTCCTAATAAATTTTCACCTCCCAAGGAGTATGACATTTATTTCCTTCCGTTCAAAAAAAAAAAAAAAAAAAAAATATTGCACTTACATCCATGCATACACATATCGTTGGTTTAGACTGTAAACCTGCTAAATAAGTTTTTTTATAACATACATAACATACGACATTTTAATGCCGATCGGAAGAAAATGAGAAATCGCATCGACTGGCTAAAATATTTATTTTAATTTGAAACTGTACATGTCGAAAAAATTTAATGTATTAGGGGTTACTTTCTTAAGCTGTTTATAGAAAATGTTAGCAATATTTTGAATCTCCTGTAAAATTTGGTTGAAGTGGCAGTTGTCAGTTTTACACTCTAAGCTCACGATATTTAGAAATCAAGCAAACAGAGTAAAAAGATTATTACTTTCCTTTATTCTTTGCTTATACATACATACATACATACATACATACATACATACTTTGCTTGAGTATGGAAAAATTGCAAATTATTGGGTAAAATACACTCCGTTAACATAGGATAGCCTCACTTGAAATTTTAGAGAATAGTAGAAATTTTCGCGATTCCTTAATTAAATAGAAAATATGTTTTTAAGTCATTCTTAAGAGGAAACTCTGTTGTTTTATTGACAAAAATTCCAGATGGGTCAGTAAACATTAAATGGACTTTCATAATAGTTTTCGTAAACAGCATGAGAAATTTTAATATTTCAGTGTTAACATAGATTAGCCTCAGTGATGAATTTTCAATTGATCTTTGATGTTTATGCCAAAATACATTTAAGTGCAATAGAAAAACGTTTTATTTGCACCAAAAAAAGTATTAGGAAAAAGCCGTCGCTTAGTTCCACGGAAATCGCAAAACTGGAGACGTATCACGATCTAGTGCTTTCTAACCGCGCTATTGGCGGAAAACTTTGTCGCAGACCAAAAGTTATAAGCCATTACATGAAGAATCCATCAGAGTACTCCAAATGGTACAAAGGAAAGACTTATAAGAAGTTTTCACCTCAATATAGACGCAAAATTCTCTAAATGGTCTCGAATTCATCTCTGAGTTTAAGTAGAATTAGAGCTGCAGTCGGAATTAGCGTCAGTAAAATAACTATTGATAATGTTATACAAACCACGGAGTACTTGAAGCATCTAAATCATCAAAAAAGCCACCATTGTAAGACATGCATAAGCAACACAGATTAAAGTTTGGGAAAGACCACATGACGTAGATGGTGCATCAAGGTCATCAAACGAACTATTGGAAAAAAGTATTTTTTTCTGAAGAAAAGTGTTTTAATATCGCTATTCCAGATGGGTATAGTTACTATTTTCATAATATCAGGAAGAAGGAAGGCCTTTCGTCTGAAGAAATTTATTTTTTCAATCGTTCTTTTGATGACCTTGATGCACCATCTACGTCATGTGGTCTTTCCAAAACTTTAATCTGTGTTGCTTATGTGTCTCTTACAATGGTGGCTTTTTTTGATGATTTAGATGCTTCAAGTACTCCGTGGTTTGTATAACATTATCAATAGTTATTTTACTGACGCTAACTCCGACTGCAGCTCTAATTCTACTTAGACTCAGAGATGAATTCTGAGGCTAATCTATGTTAACACTGAAATATTAAAATTTCTCATGCTGTTTACGAAAACTATTATGAAAGTCCATTTAATGTTTACTGACCCATCTGGAATTTTTGTCAATAAAACAACAGAGTTTCCTCTTAAGAATGACTTAAAAACATATTTTCTATTTAATTAAGGAACCACGAAAATGTCTACTATTCCCTAAAATTTCAAGTGAGGCTATCCTATGTTTACGGAGTGTATGTGTATAATTTGAATTTATGTCATTTGCTTACATTGTTAAAACACCAATAAATAAATTTTAGAAGGATTGCTTTTGGTTAGGTTAAATTTTGTATAGATTTCATTTTATCCATTTTTTCTCGAAATTTCCATACGTTTATTTGTTTTTGTTTCTTATTACATATTATTATTATTAAATTCCGGTGCTTTTTAGAAAAATAAATTATTTTGTATTATAGTATTTAATTGTAATAATATAAATTAAATTTCTACTGTTGTATGCTTTTATTTTTTGTACTACTTCATAAAAAAAATATATACATATTTATGTATGTAATAAAGAACCTTTCGAAATACAAGAGTGTTTAAACATACATACATACATACATACATACATACATACTTATATACATGATACATATTGATATGTAAGTACATATCGTCCGGTGGTTACTGGTTTCCCACACAGTATATTAAGAATACATTATTACTGCGGCGAATCATTAACCACCCGACAATTTGTAGGCATGTACGTACATATGTATGAACATATGTGTTTATGTATTTAAGTGATTCTAAACTTTAGAGTCTAAACTTTAGATTTTAAAGTGAGAAAGAGTAATAGAGCTTAATATAATTAATTTCAAGCGGATAAAGTATGTCATTTAATATAATAATTACTTTTTATCATTTTTGATCTGCTGAGTGTCCGACCGAAGGCACTTTGTGAGACAAATGCCAGAACCGAAGATCGGTCATAACAGAACATAACCTTAAAAAATGTAATAAACTTGTTTGTTCTTTTAATAAGGATAGAATAGAATATAGAAACCAGAAACTATAAAGTTTCCGTAATTTTTGTTGAAAACTTTTCTCAAATTGAAATTTTCGTGTGCACTTCAGGTGTGCGATGGAACTTAATTAATTTTGTGCGTGTAATGAGTTTCGAACAATTTCTGGATTAAAGTTTAAAATTAAATGATATATACTAACTTTGTAATGATATACAAAAAAAAACATGGTACACTGTGACCAGGATGGCCATCCCTGAAACTTCCTGCTAATTTCGAGCTTAAAACGCTGAAACATCCATCCATCCATTTAATAAATTAAGATAAAATTTGCGGTATTTGTCGCAGCTTTTCAAGTTCAAAACTGTAAATGAATCCTTAAAATCGATTTGACAAAAACTTTTGGAGTTATTCACCCGTATTGCATATGTCGGGTCGAATATTCGACTACGTGAATTTTGTATTTGATTAAACAAAGCTTGTACAAGTTTTTCTTATTCTATGACAAAATTTTCGTGGACGAATATTTGACTCGACCTACGCAACACGGGTGAGTATTGAATATCGTTTCGATCAATCTATTTTATTCAAATTTGCCTGAAACAAAGTTGTTTTTTCAAATTTAAAGTTGTTTTTTTAGTTTAAGAGCTGATTAAGTTTTGGATTTAATAGGCTCAATAGTATAAAATTTATTTAAAAAAAAAAAACTTTTTTTAGAAAACTCCCAAATTCTACCGTGGTTTCATCTCTTCTACAAATTGTATTTATTTATCGCTTATTTACTTGAGAGCCTCACAACAACAAAAAAAAACGGTTTTATAGAAAACCAGTTTTAAGTTTTTAACTTACACTCAAACTCAACTTAAGGGAAAAATAAAGTTTTGGTTTTTTAATCAGAAATAATTCTTAGTCAGACTTAAGTTCAGTAATTTCAATTCTTTTATTGAATGAAATATTTTTATTAATTAATGTGAGTTTCTAAAGAAGAGAAGAAAAATTAAATTAGACTTTTAAGCTGAGTTTTGGATTTTTTCAAGAGCTGAGTATAAAAATTATTTATATGAAATTTCTACACAATGTGAGAATTAATCCTGCATTTTTAAATAAAAAAAAACTAAAATTTTGACTTATGACGCTGTTCAAGTAAATAAGCGATAATTGTCTTCTAACAGGTTTGACCGAAACATTTACATATATCTGTGGCAATAAGGAGAAAGTGCTTGAGTCACATTTTACTGTTTTGCAGGAGAGCACTTTTAAGCGTTCAATTCGATTTTCATAATTTTTTTTATTTTACAGTTAAATTGCGAAATTCTCTGTTTAACTTAATTTTTTAAGCAAACATCGTTCTACACACTATAAGTAATACATTTAAATTGAAATATACTAAACTATAACCTCAATTAAGCTTTTATTCCAAATGAGATTAGAAGTCTAAGGGCCATTTTCACAACTTACCTTTAGCTAAAGTTAGGATTTTGTCTGCGCGATAAATTGCTTTGCATTATAAAACCTTAATTTATTATTTTTTTATCCATTAAATATTATTATTATTGATAATAATAGCAATAAAAAATGTAAGTTGTAATAATGCAAAAATATTTATTGGGCAGACAAAATCTTACCTTTAGCTAAAGGTAAGTTGTGAAAATGGCCCTAAAAGAGATAAGTCGCAAGTCATAGTGCTATAACTTCCTGAAAAATTACAGATATTAATTGAGATTTTGACCAGGGGTACTTTCGAATATGCAGATTACGGAGGCACCATTAACTTAAAATCAGCTTATATCGACTTAAGCACTTTTTTCCTTTTTGCCACAGATATTTAACTTTTAAGAGCTTACATATTGAAATATTTTACAACTTTAGAAAAAAAAACATAAAAACAGTTGCGAAATTAAATAGTTTATTATTATGGATTGCTTTTGATATCTAAAATAAATGAAAGAATTTTTTCCGAGTCAATAAAGTTCTTTTAAAACTGAAGAAGGAAATTACTTTAATTTTAAATAATTGAACTAAATTATTTCTAATAGGTTATTTTAGAACATATCGTCAAGCTATTGGACTTTCAAATAAAAAAATCCGATTCATTTATTGTTATTTTTTAATATGTACAGAATTCGCGCTTAGAATTTGGGTAAACAAATTAAATAGTCTTAAGCTAATAAAGTTGTCTTGCTTCTCCTGAGAAAAAAATTATAAATGTAATTACGCCCTTTTAGATTTTGTATGGCGATATGTACATTCACAAGCATATTTAGAATAATACACAATCAATCGGCTTCTTATACAAATGAATACACAAACACGAATACATTTTTCTCGGTGGCCACTGATATAGACATAGTTTTTGGAAAACGAATTGGGCTTGGGGTGGACTTAGGTCTATGCCAAAATTTAAATTTAAGTGCAATTAAAACTCCAAAATTGATTTGACTAAGTTTTGCTTTAAACGAATACGTAAGTTCGATGAAATTAATGAAAAGTAAAGCCTATAGTACACGATATTGTTACGAAAATAGCCGTCAACAATGTTAAGCAGCATTACACAAAAATATTCCAACAGGGTTAATGTAAATGCTACGCGAAAATATTCCTACAGGGTCAAAGCAAAGAATAGTCTAGAATAGTAGCCAACAACTAAATAAGCATGCCTAGCTTGATTAAACGTAAACAAGCAAAAGCAACAACAACAAAAAGCGTCTGCTTATTAAGAAGATTCACATATTTACACACATACATACATGCCAATTCAAACGAAAAGCAGAAGATAAACAACCACCGTGTATTGCTTAGTTAATGATGTACACACGTATGCATATACACATGTATGTACATAGTTACCACATGAACTTAATTAGGCAGCATATAAGATGATAATGATCGTCTAGACATTGCTTGAAGCTTCTAGTGGAATTTGTGTGAAATATAAAGAGGTGACGCATCCAAAGAGTTAGTTAGTTGCAGTTGTAAGTCAGTCGCGAACAGTTATAGTTAATGCTAATCAGAAAGTAGTGAAGTTAAGAACTCGTTAGTCAGTTGATAATTAAGTTGTGAATTAATAATAATCTGCGATACAGTGGTGAGTTGATAGTTAAGAGCAGTCTGTGCTTTACACAACAGTTGGAGTAAAAGAGAAACTATAGGACAGTCTATAGTGACAGCAAAGTCTGTCGTGGAATTGAGATTATTGTGGAGTCTATCGTGTCGACTAGAGTAAAGGGAACAGCGCAGCGAATAGACGTGTGTAAGGGTGTAAGTAAAGCCAGTGCGTCTTTATTGGTGTATCAACTGTGAGTGTTGGCAGAGTGAGTGCCGTGTGTGACAAGTAGCAGGCAAAGAGGTATTGGTGTATCAACCGTGAGTGACGGCAGAGAGAGTCTCGTAGAGTGACGGCAGCAGTCAGAGAGGTGTCACGTGAATACTTGCGCAGCCAGCTAAGAGACGTGTGTAAACTACAGCGAGGAAGGCGTAGTGGTAACCAGTCGTGAATATCTGTGTGTAATTTATTAGTTTAAGTTGTATTAGTGTATTTAAGCTCTTGAGTAATTTAGTATAAGTGTATTTGTAAATAAAACTTGTATCATTCTTAACCCTAATTACTACACTCGGCTCTTGTATTCATTTCCAAATCTTCGGATCTACGGAAAAGCGTTTTTATAGAGAGAAAAACGTAACAATATGTAAAAAGTCACATGCGGAAGTGGCGACGACGTCACGGGTATTTTCAGCATATTGGTTGCATTTTTTAAAATTACTAGTGGTTGCTACAGCCGGTAAAATTTTGATAGCATGAGTATTTTTGTTCCAAAATACAAATATGACATATGTAGCCGAATCGAATACATTTTCTGAGGCAGCACATCTGTAAGCTGGGAATATCAACATGTATATGTGTTGCTAGTACACGGCATGTAGCAAATGTTGCTTCGTGATATAATAATAATAAAGTAAAGAAAGTAGAACTGATTATAAATACACCGAAAACAAAAAGCTATCGCTTTTCATTTCACAAATAGATTTTTTTGCCAAAAATCGAGTTTGCCGGCCGTTTTTTATGTTTTCTTCATAACTTTAACCGTTACCACGATTATCTTCGCTTTTGAGGAATTTAAAAGAAAAATGTACAAGCTTTATTGCTGTGTGCAAACACTATAAGTTTTTGCAATGAACTTGCTAAGTTAGGCAGGCTATATTAAATTTTTCGTAATTTTTACATAATTTTTGTAAATAGCGCTTTATAACTTTTAAAATTTTTATATAACAAAAATTAAAAATTTTAAAAACCCCCCGACTTTTTTCAGAAAAGATGTTATATCTTCTAAACGGCTGGACCGATTTTCTTCAAATATAGCTAAGAACCCTCTCGATCAAGTCATCTTTCAAAAAGAAAAAACTAAATGAAAATCGGTCCAGCCGTTTGGCCTGTACGTGGACACGGACAGACACACAAACACACACCACAAACTTATAACACTCCTCTTTTTAGTCGGAGGTTAAAAAATGAAAAATGTAAATGATAGATAGTAGAATGTTCTACTATTAAAAGACATTTGAAGGAAAATGGCATTGCGTGGTCACAAGGTACATACCCTGAAGGAAATGTCGATGGTGAAAATGTACTGAGTCGCTTTTGAATTTGTCACCAGTACTACTCTACAATTATTCCCTTACACAATACATTATGCTATAGACATTTAGCATGTGCTAAAACTAAAACAATTGAATAGGTACTGACTACGTAGTTCCTATGGCAATGTGGACATACCAACCAGACATTTACTGGTACATTTCTATACCTTACGTACTAGTGTCCTGCACAAGACAATTTATAAGACCTTTCAAGACATAGAGATTTTTACAAATGCTTTACTACAGCGAAATATTCTAAAAGAATCGCTAAGCAACACTGTTGGAAAGACATTTATTTCGGTTTTTTGTCTTGCCAACAGTGTTGTTTAGCGATTCTTTTAGAATATTTCGCTGTTGTAAAGCATTTGACCAAATCTCTCAGGTCTTGAAACGTCTTATAAATAGTCTTGTGCAGGACACTATTACGTACATACAAATTTATTTATATTGACAAGTTATTGCAAAATCCACCAGAAATACACCACATCTGTTTTCTCTCTTTCTCTTATACTGACGAGTCGAAGAGAAATGTAACTACTACTGGAATTAGTGTTGACATAAACTCATTTGGCCCCAGTCTGACTGCTGCGACATAGGGGCACAGACAATATATATGTACATATGTCTAATGCCTTGAAACACAGTCAATAGAAAATCTTTACAAATATAAAAGTTATTACAGCTTTCTTTAGACAAAATAAAAATTAAACAACAAATTAAGTATGACATGAATATTCTATTAGAATTTAGCTTCTTCATATCGAATCACAAAACAAAAAGAACAAAACAAAAATTTCAATGTATGTAAGTATGTATTAAAGCGCATACATACATATGTGTGTATGTATGTATGTAAGTATGTATGCATGTGTATTATATTCTAAACACTATTTTTAGCAACAAATTCTCTTAGAATATCACAAGCCATTTCAATATTATTACGTGATATACCCAGAGCTGTAATGGCATTCTCTTTGGAATAGCCTTCGTTCATTAGACGTGCAATATACTCTAAGTTGATGTTTTCGTAGGGTACGGTGCAATCGCCTTTTTGATTGATTGACACATTTTCATAAAGTAAAGGCTGCTGTTGTTGTTGTTGTTGTTTTTGTTGCTGTTGTTGATGATGCTTTTGATGATGTTGTTGCTGTTGTTGAGTTTGTGTTTGGTGTTGTTGGCTTTGGATTTGCTTGGGAAAGTCAATGAGTAGTTGACTTTGGCTCTTCAGCTCGTTTCGCAAGGAAGCATTTGATGAGTTGGTAGTGGTGGTTGTACACAATTGTGTATAATTTGCGACAGACGACGATCTGGCCTCCAAAGGCCTAGTGTCTATAACGCCCGTTATAGTTTCAGCGGGCCCAACAATATCATCGTCCATGAGCGTGGTCGAAACATTCGAAATTATATTTGCTGTTAAAGATGTCGTTATGCGCTGCGTTCGTAGCGTATCAACATTGCTGCTTGTGTTGTGAGGTGGTATGGGAGGAGCTGTTGTCTTTGGTACGCATATATCTCCCAGAGAGGCGGCTAAATTGTCAACGCTCTTGCTCGTGTGGGGAGGACTACATGAGGCTTTTTGTATAGCTCCGCTGCCATTAGTATGGCCGTTGGAAGCAATTGCGTTTGACGCCATTGAAGACGATGAATTTTCTATTCCCGGCGATGATTTTCTGGGGGGCAGAGGTGGTGCAACAGAGGCTACAGCTGCACTGTTGGCTTCTCTTTTCTGAGCCTCTTTTGCAACAATTGCTTGCGATTCCTGAAGATTTTGCAAAATAGCATACGAAGAATTTGAATTGTCATTGCTATCTGATTTTCCAGCCATTTTATTGGTATAGCCGGGTATAGCAGCAGTGTTGGTGCCCATTAATGGAGCGCTCATACGATTTGTGGATTTTTGTGAGGATTGTGGTGCTGTAGTTGTTGTTGATGTTGTCGATGATGCCATCACTGCAGTTGCAGTTGATGATGAAATGACACTTGCACTGCTATTGCTGCCGTTGAGCACATTCATAGGTGGTGCTGAAGGAGGATGAGTTCCAGTTATGACACTGGCCGCTGTAATGTAATTTACTGAGGGACTTGCTAGCGAAAGTGATGGTATATGACCAGCATATAGATCGTTTTGTACCGCCATCAAACTGGGTGTAGTACTGCGTCTAGAAAATCTTGGAGAAGTATGTGGACTATGTTTGTCCGAGGAATGGGATGATGAGGTCATATTATTGCTTAAAGCATGCAATGATGAGGTTGCTATATTAAATTCACCAGTATCCTGTTTTAATATAGAAAGTCGAAAGGGAGTCGCATAAAATTTTTTTTGCAAGGACAATACAATTGAGAAATTTTCTATTTTCTAGATAAATTATATGTAGAAAATTAAAAGGAAAATACGTGCAAAAACAAAATAAAGCAACGCTTCGATATTTCTTTACATAAGGAATGCTTACTCTACGTCTGCACCTGACATGAAATTCTGCTATAACTTGAAGTTATAAATGAGTTGTTAAAACAAATGCACTAACAATAATGTTATAACTTGAAAAAAGCATTAACTTTAAAGTTAAGTCATTTTATGTCAAGTGGAGACCGCGGCTTGTGAATCAGAACACGCCTGATTTTTTTTTCTACAAAAACTTATTTGATTTTGCAATATAAGTACTATTTAATTCCAAAATTAATTTTTAAAATTTTTATACGTGTGACATTCCGGTTCGTATTCGCCAAATTAAAATTTTTGCCGACGATTAATTGCTACAAATATCGGCGAAGGGGAGTGCTGCGGTAAATGTACATTAGCATAGACCATCTACGTCCAAACATAAATACTCTGATATTTACATTTGAGGTAAACAGATTTGGAAGGTCTAAAATTTGTTATTGTTTCTTTTCAAATTAAGAGCAATACAATGATTGCCGAGATCTGATTGGCTATTGTGCTCTGGTCGGTGTGAAAGCACAAAAGCTCTTTTGTAAAAGTTTGCACATTTTGCATATATGTATGTAGCTGGACGTAACTGGCATAGACACTTGAGGCTGATTTTCTTTGAATTCTCTCTCCTATTTTCATGTATGTATGTTTCCTAAGTCTTTTGATGCTCATGTAGTTGTGTGCGAAGAAAAATCACAAGACTTAAGACCAAAACTCGGTCGAATCAAAACTTAATGCTGATTTTCGGATTGAGCGTGTGGAATTCGCACATATAGCGTTAAATAACCATTTTAGGCCACTCGTTTTCGAGATAAATACAAAAAACTTGAAAATTCCAAAAATTTCGAAATTTTAATAAATATTTTTGCCAACTTTGAAACCTGAGAAAGTAAAAGCCTTAAATCCTTAACTAATAACATCGCCCATTTATTCAAAGAACGTCAAAAAGTGGAATTTTTGAGTTAATGATACAGAATTAATCGTCATATGTATCGTTTTTCATATTGTGTTAAAATTTCGTACAAATATCTTGTTTACTCAACTCTTAAGAGAAAAACCAAATTTTATTTTTCTATTAAGTTGTATGTAAATGGAGAACTTCAAACTCGTTTTCTGACAAACTGTTTTTTTTTAGTTATATCGTTGTTGGAGTAAATGAGCGATATGTAGTTTCTAGTTTTCTTTAACACTTTGAATTTTAATAGCTGGGGTTTAATCTTCGCTTTCGTTTTTCAGTTTGTAAATGCAATAATACAAACGTGATCGTATCAGCTCGTTGTCGAAAGCGACGATTGGACGATTGTTATTTTGTAGTGTAATTTTCAAAATATTTGCAACGACGTGGAAATGACAAATATTGCCACTAGTACATACTAGTTAAATGTTATAATGTGTTATAATGTGTACTCGGCATTACTAAGTAGTTAAACTTAAGGCTCAGTTAGCCAACTGTAATGTAATGTAACTGCAACAGTAAAGTAAAGAAAATGGTTATAGAGATGGAATGTAACGTAACCTAACCTTTTCATATAAAAATATCGATCAGCTGTTTCCTACGTTGCAGTTATATTACATTCCAGTCGGTTAACTAAGCCTTTAGTTAAACACACATTTAAGTTAACCAAGAAACAAAGTTAAACTGGCTTTAACCGCCCATTCTGTTTTTCACCAACTTATTTAAATATCAATTCATATTTAAAAATCATTTTTCCATGAAAAAATTAGTGAAAATCGCATTTAAATAGAGTTGGTTGGCCCTAAAACTTGTCAATTTAGTCGTAGCTAGAAGTGCCTACTTTATTTTCAATCTTGTGCTGTCAGTTTCTGTAACGAATGTGAGAACTTTTCGAGTCGAAAAAATTGTTATCCTCCTTTAAAATACAGGATAATTAAGAAAAACCTATATTTGTTCATTATTTTTGTAGGTTTATTTAAATTTTTATTTGATTAACCCTGTGTACTCGCAGAATAGGACAATCAGTCTAATTAATTGGGGCATTCAAACGGTAGTATTAAGTGTCTTAATGTTTAATTTTTCATCACAACATATGTTGGGCCTTATGGTTGTTGACGTATTTCGACTTCGATTACGACAGTTTAGCCCTAGATTAAAGAACGAATGTTGCGATGTTCTTTAATCTATTACAAAAACATCGTAGTAAGAGTCGAAATACGCCAACCACGATAAGGTGGATTAATTTATGACAACCATTTGAATACCCCAATTTAATATTTCTCGATGCGAAAACTTCTCACAAGTTACAGAAACGAGGTAAAGAATAAGGCAAAACTTAAAAAGCGATGTGACAGTTTTTAAAATTTATTTAAAAAAATTTAATAACTTCGTCGTCGTAATGGTAGGTACAGACTTAGCAACGTGTTTATGCAACCAGGCAGATTGCATTGTCGGTCGCATAGTGTGTAGTCTTGTTTATGGTTGGGTTTGAAGTTGCATTCGAAGTTTCGAAAATATCAAATTGTTTTGATGTTTATGGGTTGCATTGACGGTTGCACTGTAGGTTGCATAGTCTGTATCAAAATATGCAACATGTAATATAAACGTGTTGCGTAAACACGTTGCAAAGTGTGTACCCACTATAAGAAACATTAATTTTATTTATTTTTTACTTTATATAATCCCATTTCTCTTTGCGAAACACGATATTCAAAAAAGTCTGTGATTTGAAGGGAAAGGTTACCTTTCAATATAATATCGGATTTGTGATTGCAGAGTTTTTCGCTTAACTTTTCTTTACATTCTCTAGTAAGCATACGTTATCAGGGTGGGTTTCTGTAATTATGAAATCACCAATATTTACAAAGAAAAATAACTTTTGATTCTGTGCCGTTTTTAATATTTCCAACAGAATTCCTAGGATGTAATAATGGGACATTATTTTCAGTATTATTGGAATGAAATATATCGTTAACTTAATACGAAAAGGCTCTAACTCATTTTTTAATATTTTACAGGAGGAGGAAAAAACTAAACAAAAAAAGATGCAATATTGATACAAAATTTTTTTAAACGCAATTTTTATTTAAAACACTTTACATAAGCACATAATATTGCGTTTAAAAAAATTTTGTATCAATATTGCATCTTTTTTATTTAGTTTTTTCCTCCTCCTGTAAAATATTAAAAAATGAGTTAGGGCCTTTTTGTATTAAGTTAACGATATGTACTTTCCTTTGTACTTGTGGTGGGAGAATTTAAGCAAGTTTTAATAGAACAAAGACTATTTTAGAAATCAAATGCAGGGGGTTATTATGTAATCCGAATCGAACGGAAATGTGTTCGAATTGTAATGTTAATAACATACAAATCCGAACAGTTTCCGTTTCGAATCGAATTGCATAATAACCCCCCAGAAAACTGTGATAATGACGCTCCCATGTTAATCATCCGCAAGATAAATGAGATTATGAATATTCATTGTCTGAGAATTGGCACCGTAAAAATATAACATTGCTTCAACAAATTTTGGCGGTACCTTTTTCGCTAAGTTAGCTTTTGAAATACATATCTACTATTTCTGATCATAACATGCGACATGCATGTGTAAAAGTAAAACATTTTTTAAAACTATCGGAGTCGGATTTAACATAAAGAAACAAAATTGTATATATTCCTTATCAACATTGAATTAAGGTTAATATTAATTAATTTTCTTTTAATATTTACAATGTTCCAATGTTATGAAGTTTTAAATGCACTGTTGTAAATTTTTATATATTATGTTGCAAGTTTTGAAAATAACGCCAGTTTAACAAAATTTTATTTGTTCGTATCAAATGTGAATTTATATTTAGAATATATGTATATTAAAGTAAGTTCGGGAAATCAAGCCTTATTAAAGGCCTGCTTAGGATTTTTTTATTTAATTACTCACCCTTATTCCAATTGTCGGCATCGACGTCACTTTAACACAATACCAAAAAATTGGGGCTTGTGTACCCGTGGTCGAAAACAACTGACTCCTGTTGGCAGGTTTATCCTATTTTCTAGAACTTAAGGAACGGACATAGATTGTCAGTTGCACAAAATTGTTCTCGAGAGCGAGTAAAAAAGCCCCAATTTTTTGGTATTGTGTTAAAGTGACGTCGATGCCGACAGCTGAAATAAGGTGACTATTTTTATCCAACTGCTAAAGAATGCCTTATAGAAGAGCTCGACTCTTTCGTATAAAAGGTAAGATATACAGTCCACATTCCCTTCTATGAGAAGGGAAAAGAGAAGGAGTAACATGTTTTATTTTATATTTTTTAACAAATCAAAAGCAAAATCCATAAATTTCAAGGCCATTCAGAATCTCTGGCGAAAGAAGTGAGAGTGGAAGGCCTACCCTCATCGAAAACGCGTGTAATAAATATATGTGCATGGAATGGAGTAAGCAGGCCTTGTAAATCTAAACAAATTAGTAGAAAGGCCTTTAGAAAGCATCCTTACTCCTTTTCCCACTGGGTACTGCTCTTGCCGACGAAAATGTTTCAAAGTAAGTACATACATATAGTCAAACATACATATGTATGTGTGTGAGTTGTTTGTATTTACTTTTGTTTTCACTATTTGAAATCATTTGAAGAACTTGATTGATACAAGTAAGTATCGATGCTCTTTTTATTCCATACTGAGTAGGTATCGATTCTTTTGAACCGATACCGTATCAAGTAAAAGTATCGATACCTTATTGGTATCATTTCATCCTTACGAATATTTAAAATTCTTTAGAATATATGTATGTGTATAAAATACAACTAAATTATATCGAAAATATAATAAAATATATTTTTAGTGCAAATAATAAGTTTGTATTTTTGGACTCACAGACGAAAAATCATGAAATAATGAGTTTATTGAGTGCTTGAGAGATAAAATGGATTGACAATATAATAAAAACTAAGAAACCATAAAAAGCGCAACGAGGGCAAACAAACAAAGAACTTAATTATCACCATGCACAAAAACGTAGATAATATAAAAAAAATTTGAAAGTTCATAAATAATTTAAACAAGTGCATATATGTATTTAATATTTTTTATTTAAGTAAAATATGTTTTTCTTTTGTTGTCAATTAAATTTACATAAATAAATAAAATAAAGGAAAACATTTATATATAAAAACGGCCAAATAAAAAGAAAAAAAAACAAAAAGCGTTACTTAGTTTTTATGTATAAATATCATTCAGGTATTTGATGAAAGTCGGTTTTTAAAAACGAATCAATTTAAAATAGGAAAAAATTGAGATGTGCTTATTATGACAGTAAACAGATATAAGCGATAATATTAAAAAAAAAAACAAAAAAAAAACACGCACAAAAATTAAATTTTTAAGTTTAATATTTTGCTTCGACAAGTAAAAAAATATTAATGCGGTTGTTCGAAGAGTTTTATATTTTTTTTTTAATATCAACGCGTCAGTAGTTTGATTGTTTTTTGTCTCCCCTGCAAAATTTTAAAATATGAACTTATAGCCTTTGCATGTTAAGCCAGCGAAATGATTCGTGTGTGGAATTGATTTAAGAATTTAATTTGTTTTCTTCTATATTTTATGACATTTGAGAGAGAAAGACGTGACCCGAATTTTTATAAATTTTTTATTTAATTACATTTTATCAATTAAAATTTTTGTGCAACTTTTTACAGTAACTTCTTCTATTAATGGCTGCTCGTTATATGAAAACACGACACTGAGACGTTCTTAACCATAAAAAAAACAAAATTTTTTAGCTAAATAAATAACATTAGATGTATACATACACATTGCCACTTACTTTAACAGTGTCTAAACTCAAACGAAACTAGTTTTACCGAAAACCATTTTAAAGTTCTTAATTTACACACAATTCAATGGAACAAGAAAATTTTATTTTTATTTTAATAGTTGAGTGAGTATTCCAGATATTTTGTATGACGTTGTTGAAGTAATTGAATAAATTTCTCTTTGCCATTAAATCTTCAATGTATCACATGAATAAAATGATAATTTTGAACCAAATTTTCTATCTCAGCGTTTTCAATCAAGTAAAGGTATATCACCAAATTTAATTTTGGTATGTAAAATGGATTTTTTTATGGAAATTGTTCCGGAAAATCGTTCGAAATTCATCACACCTTTCCTAAACGAATCGTTTTAAAATCTTTCGATTTTCATCACATACCCGATTGTTAAATTCTTATTTCATTTAAATTTATTTAGGTTAATTATTTTTTTTTTTTCAAATACAATAAAAATTAAATAACTAATAATTTACAAGATTCAAAGATATTAATATAATAAATTATTTTTGTTATATAAATTGTTTACATAAACAATTCGCACTCAATCAACAAGAGGGTATTAAGTCAAAACTGTTTAATTTTCACTTTTTGCAAAAAATAAAAAAACAACATCAATATCTATCTACTGTAAAAATTTCAACGAATTTTGACCACTCTTTTGTTGATAAAATTTGTTTTACTTTATAACTTTAATTCGAAATGTGAGTTTTTATGATCAAATTGCTCAAGTTTTTTCTGTTTTGTGACTCTTTTCAATAATTTTCTTCCCCAATAATTGCAAGGTTTTAAAATAAAAATAATGTAAATATATTTTCAAATGGAATTTGCTTATCATGATGTATTTGGATTTTCAAATTCTCTTAAAATGTAACCACAGTTTTTCGTCTCTACTGAAAATTTTAAAATTTTGAGTTAATACCCTCTTGTTGATCAAGTGCGAATTATATAAAAAAACGAAAATATAAGAGAAAATTGTAAGAGGAAGTTTCAAATCATTGCTTTTATCTGATAACTCTAAGCGGAGGAGCTAACAAGAACTAATACTAAAATTATTTTAAGCAGCCTCAGATTAAAATAAAATAAAATTATTTTAATATAATAAATTAAATATGTATGTATGTATGAAGTGAATATATTTTTTTTTAACTTTATGAAACTTATAATATGTGCTCCAGGCTGCTTCAATATTGTTCTTAATTAATTAGATATTTTAATAAAAAAAAACAGTCTTATAATATGTGTACTCGAGACTCTAGTGATAACAATTGAACTAAAAATTTTTCTTTTAAGAAATTATAAAACCATAAAGTTTAAATTTGGAAGAGGCATATGCTAACTTGGTTATTATTCATTACAAAAAAAATAAAATAACACAACTATTTGATTTTTGTTTATTAATCTTTCATACGTATGTAATGTTGATCATTTTATAATAAAATGATTCTTATTTAAAAAAAAAATTGGTAATTTCTACAATCTTTGGGAAAAAATGCACACAAAAAGCAATTTATTTTAATGCCATTGTATTTTACTCTAGCTAATTAAGGAAATTATTTCAATAACAGTTCTATTCGTGTTTGTGTGTGTGCTTTTTAATCTTTTGGAAATCGTCGAGATTTTTAACAATTCGCCAAGAGTGACAATTTCAAATCAACTTAATCGATTCACCGTATTGTTTATCCTGTCAAATTATACATACATATTATACATGAAAAATTTAAAATTCCCTATTTAACTAAATATTACAAATTATGTTTTTTTTCTTAGAACAATAAGTGTTTTTGATTTTGATGTTAAATAGCCCGGTTTGTATTTCATGTAACGATATGCGTGCATGTATACAAAAAACTTGTCTATTTTGTTAATTTTTTATATGAAGTGTTGGAATGAACTCGCCAAAGCTTCATACTTTTTATATGTTTTATGTGTTTTATTTCAAACGTGTTTAAATGTTTTTGCAAACGAAATGATTTGAAATGTTCTTTAGAAGTCTATCACTTGGCAGCAAGGAGAGGTGATGTGTATTTCAAGTACAGCTATTGCCCAGCACTCTTTGTTCAGAAGTTTTTGACACTGAAACATTTTTTAATACTTGAGTGTTCGAACCAATCTCTTACATGTCCATGGAAAGTAAGCCTTTTCAATGAGATTATCCATTATGGCTAAATAGTTAGTTTAATAAGCTTACGAATAGATGGTTTTTATATTGTTATTATAGACTTTCTTCTTCTAAAAGAATGAACTTCTGGTTACCAATCGCTAAATTTCTTGAATTACAAATAAATATTATTTAAAACGCAATTTATCTCAACGAGTTGAGTTGGTTGTTAATGCAAAACGATTTTTGATCACATTTTCAAATGAATTAAAAATCTTTTAAAGTAACAATATATATAAAGTTAATGGTTTAACAAAACTAATTAAAGGATAATTTAAATACAATACGCAAAAAAAATAAAGTTGAAATAAAAATTAAAAAAAATTCTTTAAAATATATATGTACTATTTGTTTCTTATGGTTTATGATCAAAATGCTCTATTTACAAATGAAGATTTTACAAAAGTAAAGCCTAGATTTTTTTTTTAAATTAAGAAACAATATGATTTAAAAAACTAAAAAATAAGGAATAAGAAGCTTTTTTACAAGATTTATGTCAAGATGTACACAGTGAGTAGATAGTCCCTCTGTGTAACGCCTTGAGATATACACATATACATATATAGTATATAGCTATTTAAAAAGCAAAGTAAACATGCTTGTGATAGATAGATACAGGCTATTAACTAAAACAAACAAAACAAGTGAAAACTCTTCAAAAGAGTTATATAAGGTTTGTTATTTTTTTTTTTTTTTTTTTTTTTTTTGTAAAAAAAATAAATCATCATTAGTTTAAGTAATTATTGTATAAAGAGAAAAGGCGGCTTGTAATCATGAAAATATTTTTATCAGTAAATATTTATGAATAAAAACGAAAAATTTAATAAGAACTTAAGCTAATTAATTTTAAACTATACCTCAGTGTCGTCATCATCATTAGTTAATTGATGACGGCCATTAGTTGCATTACGATTGTGTTGTTTACGAGGATCAAAGGCATCCACAACTATCTGTTCAGTACCTTTAATTTCAGCTCTACAAAATGGACAGCCCTGCAAATAATAGTCGCAATTTTTAATGTTGTTGAGTAATTAAAAATTAAATAATTACCTGACCCTCGGAGTCAACTTGCCATGACGTTAAACATGGTGTGCACAACAAGTGACCGCATGGTTCTATGCGTATATCTTTGTCATTTTCAGCACATATTTTGCACAGTTGGAAGGTACTTCCTATTTAATGGGTTTTCAAGAAAAAGTAATCGTATATGCATATATCGTATATTGTTAATCTTAATTTAATACTAACCCATTTCGCAATAAAGTTCATACTGCTCTTGTGTGACTGTTATATGATCTTCAGTTGGGCTTTGTACAGCCGAAGATAAATCTGGATTATAAGCTTGGCCATCAGGATATAAATAGAAACCCTCCCTATTAAGCATTGATTGAAATTTTTTTTATTAATATTACAATAATTAAAAAATGCGAAACGTCTAATAATTATTATTTAAGTAATATGCCTTTAATCTTTAACTGATAAAAACCAAATAGTATAGTGCTGAGATTTATTTGAACTTTTATAAATTTGCAGTACATGGTGATAAAGTATTTATTTACCAAAAGTCGAAATATATCTAAAATCGTTAAACTAAAATAAAACATTAACATTGTTTATTTTAATTGTAATTAACTTTTTTAACCCCCGACTAAAAAAGGGGTGTTATAAGTTTGTAGTGTGTGTCTGTATGTCTGTGTATCTGTGTGTCTGTTCGTGTCCACGTACAGGCCAAACCGCTGGACCGATTTTCATTTAGGTTTTTCTGTTTGAAAGATGACTTGATCGAGAGGGTTCTTAGTTATGTTTGAAGAAAATCGGTCCAGCCGTTTAGAAGATACATCTTTTCTGAAAAAAGTCGGGGGGTTTTTAAAATTTTTAATTTTTGTTATTTAAATTAATAACTAAAAACAATAAAAAGAAATGGTATACAAAATTTTAACGCACTTATTTGATTGCAGAAAGATTGGGATTTAAACATTGCTGAGTTTTTCATAACACGGTAGTACAAAATGCTGCAAAAGTACATCTTTTCAGAACGAAGTCGCCAAGTTTTAAAAACGCCGCCAACAAGCAAACAGCGCGTCAGTTTCAAAGTTGATACTCATTGTGAGTATGTTCCGCAACTTTGTATATATACACGATATAAATACTGCATCGGAACTGCATTCAAACTTTGTATTGACACGTTCAGAAATTCAGCTCATAGGCGATTCAATTGAAATTCCGTCCGAATTGTTGGACAAATTTTATAATCTTGAGTCCTTCAAATGTATAGAATTTCGTGTATGAAATGTGTCCACATAATGGTTTCTTCATATTAGTTTTTTGTGAACAAATTCTTTAGTTTTTGTTTTTAATTTAATTCTTTAGACATAGTTATGTTCAGGATAGAAATATGGATGTTACATGGTCTTCAGGATTTTTCTGGTTCTATGATCTATATTAGAAGTAGATCAAATTGTATCATATATATGATATGGAATTTTTAGACGACATTTAAGATATCAGTTATCGCATTTAACAAGAAACACTCTTTTTTTTTCTGTATGTTTGTTGAAGTAGAGAAGTAATAGATTTTTATGTATTTGAATAATTTGTAATAAGCTTGATTTTGTTGGGGTGCTTTTAGCTGAAGTAGTTAGTGCGCCAACAACAAAGCAAATCCCGGTATTCGAGAGCGCGAATTTAAACCCAATCAGACCCAGTCATATCGACATCATAGATTTTTCTAATATACGTGAGTGTATGCAAATTTATATCGCAGCAACATCCTTCATCGATATTTGTAGCAATTAATCGTCGGCGATATAAAAACTAAAAAAAATAGCTACATAGATTAAAGTAATACGCCTACTTAACGCCAAAGTTGTAAAAAAAACAAACAAAAAAATAATAATTAAGCTTCTCTTCTCTTTATCCGTCACTTCACCATCTGTATTTTCTACTAATATCTCCTTCCTATATATCATTCTATATATCTCCTAGGATCCAACCTAACCTAGATTCAATTTTTATTTTTACTGAACTTTGGGAATACAGAAATTAACTTTTTAATATACATATGTATATCAAGAGGCTCCTAAATTACTGAGAAGTGAATAACTACATAAATAATTTATTATTTTATTTATGTAGGTACATACATATGCATATTATATCTTATTTTCTTATAAAATATTTTTGTAACATAAAAATAAAGTTATTTTTCACTTACCTATGACCGTCTAATAATGCCTGGCATAAAGACTTATTTTGTGGTATAGTTTGTAATATTTCCCCATCTGCTGTAACATAACCGATTGCCCATTGACCTAACCGCGTGCACGACAACCTTTGTGATATATTTAAAAAAAATTGGTTAAATATTAATTTTATTTGCAAGAAACGAAATTTAATTGTGCAATTTGCGGAAGTTAATGGGTGACGATCAGCTTTCATATGATTCATATTTATTTTTTTAAACTTATTATGCAGCTCTGTTCCGAAGTTATCTTCACGTAGATATGTATATAGATATTTATAGAGAAAGTCTTAAAACAAGATTTCATATAACTTGGGCAAATGAAGTGCTTGGATTTTTTCTTTGATTAATGTAAAAACACTGAATGTGATGGAGGGATTTTTTAAAGTTGTAGCCATTTTAAATTAAAAAAAAAAACATTATATTTTGTATTATGTATGTATATGGAAATTTTTTTTAGCTTGTAGCATAAGCGTGAAAATAAGGTCATAAAAAGCTGTTTTTATACCAAAAATTTAGATTTAATTATACCGGAAATCATTACAACGCGATATATTTTTATTAAACAGGATATTATTGATTAACATGATTCAGTGAAATATTTAGAACAATGGAAGATAGACTTCAAACATGCTTAGATCGATGCATCTGGACACATTACCCTAGGCAATCGTCATATTTCATATTTTAATTTTAAATACGCGAATATAACTTCGGCAAGACGATATGCATACCGTCAGCTGAAATGCAAAGCCAAAAATTCAAAATTGCTTTTTAAATTAATTACTGGGCATTACATCGAAACACATATCCCTAAAAATTTTCATCATAAAAATCTCTCCTATAAAATTTAAATAATATATAGTTAAGTTATTTTCCATTTCAGCTAACGATACACACATAATATGGGTGTATGTAATACATACCTAAATACATAACTTCCTGCTTTATGTATATAACGCTGTAGTCGAGCCTTGACTTCATCATATGTAAGAAATGCTACATAGCCGGGATGGGTAACAGCTAAAATTTGCCAATTTCTTAAAAGTGTAGCCCATGGCTGGAAAAGTCTTGTGAAGACATCAAATTCGAAATTTGATATATAATCATTGCATGTCAAGTCAATTGTTGTCTTTAATGCCATTGCCTCTAAGCCAGATGAAATGGGATGCACTTTATTCAATTCCTGACGAAAAATTTTCCAAGGCACCAGAGTACTAAACATAATTAAACGCGAAAACAAACAACAATTGTTAAAACTTATTATTAAAACTTCACAAATTTAAACTACCACCTATTGCCGAAATTGGATTTCCAGAAATCAGCAGCATCCGCTTTCGTAATTCGAAACTGATCTCCAGCAAAGACACCATTTGGGAATATTGCCTTTAACTCGCTCAGCATATGCGAGAAGACTAAGCTCAGTTTAGTCAAATTTCGACGATAGTGGGAGTTTTCGTCAAACATTTTCTCTTTGCCCTCCTTAAACAACTTAATGGCTTGCTTGCATTTTCGCATCAAATTGTTAATGAAGACGTTAAAATGTTCGTTGTTGTGTAAAATATGCATTTGATCCTCATTTTTGGAGTATATTAAACGCAGCCTCTGATACGTGTCCGGCAGAATATCCAATATAAATGGTGGACTGTTTTTTAGATTCATTTTCGGTTGCTGGCATAATTTTACAACTTTGTCCATTAATTTCCACGTCTTTTCGAGGGTCTTCTTATCAGTAGACAGCCGCTGGGGACCACATGCCTCTGAAAAAGCACCATGGAGCTTGGAAAATATCGAACTTATGTTTTTAGATTGCTGTATGCGACTTGTACGGCTCGTCGCCATTTTTTACGTCCGTCCGTCTTGGTAGTCACCGTCTTCGTCTGCTACTTTGTCCACAAAAACTTTTGCAGCAAGTGCAACTAAAACAGATTTTTAGTTGCTGGTATCTTAAACAAAAACACAAATTTCACTTTTTTTTTCATGCACACACTTTTTTAAAGGTTTTCGGTACAATTTTTATAACTTTAATTATTCTATTAATCTCGACAAATTAACTTTTGTCTGGATTTTTATTTTTCAACTCACTACATATATGTAGTCCAGGCCTGCCAGATAAAATTATTGAAAAATCGTCGAAATCCCGAAAATATATAAAATAATCGTCATTTCATACTCGAAAGTCGTCAGAAAAATCGGACAAATGAAAATGTATTTTTTTTTCAACATGTACACACATGTTTTATTTTATATATGTATAAGGAAACATAATCATAACAATTCATGTTCATACATAACTTTGCTCCCCTCAGTGGTAAAATTACCCTACGTCTCCACTAGCCTTCGACTTGGACATGACGCCGGCAGAGCAACTCTGAAAAATTCATCAACTTCCTTGTTGTGGTGAACACGTGCGATGTCCATGTTCAGGCATATCAAAGTATTTTGCGGTATTGCAAATGGTTGCGGACGTCAAATCTCATGGCGATAATTTTTGCTCAGAACATATGCTCGGGCATTGATGTCAGAGCATAGACGAAAGTTGGACATGAGCGGTCTCCATTAGCCATTTGCGATGTCCGACATGACGCCCATACCAAGTTCATGGCTAATGAAGACCGCTAGTTATGAAAATATTCCCATGTTAGCAGGTCCAAGTTTTGTTCTCAGTACTTTTGATGGCCGTAATTTTTTATAAGAACTGGACCCTTTCTTCACACTTATTGGAATCACTGAAAAACTCAATTTCGTAAATATACGAGTTAGGCACTTTCTACTTGAGACCACTGATATGTATGCATGTATGTCCATTTATCGCAACAACAGAGTATTGACTCCAAATTTCAAAATTGGAAGAATAAATATGTGCCAACATACTACTTTTATCTACCGTTAAAACATCAACTAAAAAACATCAGCTAAAACATCAACAAAATTACACAAAAATCTGTTGTTTATATGAGTTCTAACAGGAAATTTTTCATAAAAAAGCTGCCCTATTTGGACTATTGAAAAATCGTCATATCGTCAAATTGCTATTTTCGGCACCAATCGTCAAAATGACGATTAATCGTCACATCTGGCAACCGTGATGTAGTCTTTAATTTTCCATGAAAATTCACAGTTGGTCGGCAGGGTACTTTTGGTTGGATGTTAAATTTAGTATTAAAACCTTGTACTAAAATAAATTTAATATTGTAGTGCTTTGTTTAAAATAATAATATATTCGCGTAAAATAAGAAACCATTGCTATAATTTAGTTAATTTCTTCAATCAACGTTTAACAAGAAAATTATTTTTTTTTGTTGCTAATGTGCGCAACTAGGCTCCAATGGTGCCGTATGCAATCATCTCTTTCCAACAATACAGATATGGCCAAATTACTTTTATTTCCTTTTCAGCATGTCCTAAATGTTAAATAGCTAAGACAAGTACCATCGCGACCTTTAATTGTCATTTATTTTTTTCCATACCCTTCACTGCACTTGGAACATTTATGTACATAATACCGTTACCATTTTTTACAAGTTACAATTAGCCCAATTCTAAATATTCTTCGGAAAATAATTCCCACGGAATTCTTTTTTTCTAAAAATAAAATTAGATGGATTTAAACAGATTGAGCTAAATAAAATTTTACATTTGATGCAGGTAGATGTGTACAGATATGCTATGCACGTAATAGAAAGTTTTCAGAGTAATATTACATATTTATTACATTCAATATCGGAATTACATTTTGTGATAATACACATATGTACAAACATACAAATACATATGTACTACATGCACATATCTACATATGTGAATTCATTCTTTATAGTTTCCCAAGTTTATTTTGAAAAATTTTTACACGACTGTATAACAATGTTGCCATATCTATTGCAAAATAGTGATTGGCTTCGGTAAACTGAACTCATTTACAAAGATTTAGCACAATTTTAGATTTTTATTCCAATTTTTTTATTTCAAACAATTTTCTACGCAGTAAAACGTAATTTCTGTAACAATATATTTATTACGCACCGCAACCTTGTTGTCAATATGTTATAGCTAAACAAAAGATTTTTAGTTAATATAACAGAACTAATCTTCATATTTGTCTGTTTCATACAAATACATATCAGTGGCAATAAGGAAAATCTACTTATGTCGAATTTTACTGTTTTACAGGAGAGTACTTTTAATATTTCAAGTCGATTTTCAGAAATTTATTTCTTTTGCGTATGAATCGGGAATATTGGTGTTCACTTTAATTTTATTTAGGAAAACATCGTACCACACAATATATGTATGTCGCCTGGGAATTGCCTGTAAAGGAGCGATATACATACATATACATACTATCACCCGTATTGCGTATGTCGAGTTGAATATTCGTCTACCAGAACTTTGTCCTAGATTAAAGGAAACTTGTACACGTTTCCTATAATCGAGTCCAAAATTCTCGTAGAAGAGAATTTAAAGGGAATGTTTTTTACTTATAGCGCTCGTACATACATACATATGTATGTATGTATGTATGTGGTTCTTTCGTATTTTAGACGTCATCATAGGATACTTAGACAATAAAGTGCGAGGACAAGAACCAGCATGCAGCACAAGGGGTATTCATTGATAAATTACACGCGGAATTTAGTAATTTTATACGTATGTATAACATACATATTTTAAAACTGCGTTCAGAGAGCCGTATTTATAAAAATTTTAAACAGCATTTCAAACCACTTTTAAGCAAAACTCTATAAATTGTATGTATTCACAAATTAATTTGTTCTTAAAATACATATTTTAAATCTTTTTTAAGTTAGTAAATCTTAAAATTAGTTCTACTAAATTTTTAATGAGTTTTTGGGTTTTGGTTTCACTTATTTTCCTTTTAAAAATTATTATCACGAGAAGTTATTTGATTTTATAAATAATGGATATGCTATGTTTGGTTAAAAAAATTGGTAAGTAATATTTATCTATATATGTATTATAATTTATGTTATTGTGCATACTCATTTAAGAAACTTACAAATATCGCCTCGAGATTAGTTCGAAAATATTGAACGGTTCTACAGCATGGTATTTGGTTCTTTTTTTCAGGACTATTCTTTTATGCGGTTACATTTCTTTTTGCGAAGTTACAAAATATGTTTTGCCTTTTTGAACTGTAAGAATTTGCTTTCTTATTGCAAATCGACAATATAAATATAGGTCAGCTTTATGTTTCCAACATAATCATTATTCATTCCTGTGTAGCGAGTATGATTTATTATCTTGTTGAAATCATTATAAACGAAGTTTGTAAATTATTTACTTTTACGTTTTCATACTTTACTTTTTGGCATAGTACATCGTACAGAGGGGCAGAAATAATTAATTTTAAAAAGAAATGTCTTACGGTGGCTATGTTTGTTATTTTAACCTTAAAGCCTACGCATCATTGGTCCGAATAAAAGATGCTTTTGCCGCATTCAGAGAGTAGCAATAAAATTATATAGACATTAGTTGAAAAGTTGGTGAGTTTGCTGCATGCAAATGTTAATAATTTCAAGTAAAAAAAGTACTGTCGTACAAGTTCGACCAAATAGCACACTACTGCCACAAATGTTATCTATGTGATGTAGTATCGAATGAGAAAGAAATTGAACTAAGTGTTGTCAGTTAAAATTTTACATGCAGCATTGCATAAGCTTGTTGACTTAGACGTTTGTCTTCAAATGACACCATAGAAAATGAGATCTGGAAAGGTATCGGTGCACGTTTTATATGCCATAATAAAGAATTCTCTACCAGCAACTCTTCCACTCACTTCTTCGGCGTTATCATTTGAGGTGATTAATTGGGTTGACATTATGACATTTTATGTGTGAGCCTAGGTTAGATTTTGCTGTTTACCAGTTTCGTGATAAGCAGCTCACTTGGGTCCTAGTAGGCCGTATTGCACCTCTGAGCCTGCCACAAAAGAAATTTAAGTTCGTATTAAATTAATTAATATGTAATAGCAACGATTATATTGACACATAGGCAACAGCCGAATGGACTGATTGATATCATCCAACTGAAAAAGCAATACATATGCACATACATATGTATCTACTTTATATTTAACGATCACATCTTAAGGCGTGACCAACAAAACATAATATTGGTTAGAGGTGTAGAGTATAAAATCACGGTTAAATGTACACCACACAAACCACTACTGCGCCATCATAAAAAAACTTAACACGATCGAGTGGCCAAGCTGACCGCCACAAATCATATACTCTTTACTTTTTTTTTTAGTTTATTTTTACTTTTTTTAGTTTGTTTTTATATTATTCGGCGAAAGGAATACTGTATGATTTAAAAAGTAACAACAATTGCAACAATAGCAACAACATTTTACGGCCATGTGGTAAGCCGCGTTAATAGATTTTTGTTTTTATTTCCACCACAGCCAAGCATAATGAGGGTCAAAGCAATCATCTCTTTTAAATTGAACATGCTGCGGTTAATACGAAACTAGCTGCATGCATACTGTCTGTTGTTCGTTAGAATAAATTAAAAAAAAAGTGGTAAGAAATAAAAGCAGAAAGCTGTCAATGCTTAATGCAAATTTAATTCTTTAGTTTATTTAAACTATTAACTATTTTGCAAAAATACATACGGTATAAGTTTATATTTGAAAGTTGGAAAAGGGGTATTATCGAAATAAACTTTATCATTATCATTTAGATGTCGTATTAAAAAAGAGAGTTTTTCCAATACAAATATCTATTGCAATTTGTTTGAAGTTGAATGCGGCATATGGCTTACCTTTTAAATACACTCCTTTATACATGCCTAAGTATGCATTGCATGTGTATGTTTGTGCGCTATACCACCCTCTAGTCAACCTAGAACCATATGTCTCTATGTCAATACTCTTTCTCCAGCGACAATTGTACTAGTTAAAATATCGACAACTTTCCTTTTATGCGCGAGTAGAGATACGTTAGAGACGACTGGTGATATTGTCAATGAACGCGTCAATAGTTTGTTTTTATTTTTTATTATGTTGTGCAATAATATTAAATAAATATATGTAGACGAGGGTCACTAAGATCTACGAGTGAATCTGCGGTTCAAATATCTTCATGTGATCGTAAAAGAACTACATTCTCAATAATGCTAAAGTCTACTGATAGATTTTGAATGACAACCCTATGTTATTTGTCAATAGGCATTTGCATTGGCTGGGGTACACCTAGTCAGTAGCACTATTGACAATGTCACTAGAAGTTTACTATTGACAACGAGAGAGGATATATCGATATTGTAGACTAGAACCCCTAAAATTTACTAGTGAATCTTTGGTGCCAATGTCTCCATGTGGTCCCGAAAGAACTACTAAGTCAGTAGTGCTATAGTCTAGTGGTGGATTTTCAATGACAAGCTAATGTTAAATGTCAATAGATGATACCATTGGCTGGGGTACACCTGGTCAGTAGTGCTACTGACAACGTCACTAGTAAATCACCACAATTTCACTATTCGCACTTTCTGCAGGGCATACACACATCCATATATACATACCTTCATGCAGAAATACATATGTAAAGTATCTTTTTACATTTATGTACATACATACATACATACAATTTGTTAACCAAAAACAAATATTGGTTATAGCTAGCCGCTTTTGTTGTGCAGCACAAATTTATGATGCGCCAACACTCTGCTGCAGCACTAACAGATAGACAGATGATGGTGGCAAGCAAACACACCGATGTAAAAGTAAAACACAACAAATTTAGAAAAAAAGTCTCTTGGGGATACATACACAAAAACATATGAAAACATTTTTATATCCTTCGCCACAGGTGGAAATGGTATATCGTTATATTTATGTTGTATTCAAAATAATTTAATATTCGTAATAGTTTTTTCTATTATTTATTGTAAACCAAAGCAAAAACCCGAAATCAAATAGCCATAATTATACTAACTAGATATACCAAACGGACGACACACTCGTCCGTATTCTAGAATCAAAATGTAAATAATTTAAGATTCAAAGAAAATGTATCTAAACGTCATAAAAAAATTCATTAAAACACAGCCATACAAAAACTTACATACATATGTATGCAAGCATAATTAAATAATACATGAAATTAAAAAAGCATAAACAAAATCCCTTCAACCATCCTAATTCAATTTATTCAACTCTCTTCCTTTAAGTATTATGGCTTTGGTACAACAAAAAATAAGAGAAAAATAATTGTAAGGTCAAGAGAAATACTACAAACACACACACACGCTCATGTTTTGTTTCTTTTTTTACTTGTAAGCTAATAAATGCGTGTGTAATATGTGTGCATGTCGTAGTAGCAACTTTAAACGCTTATAGCTCCCAAAATACTAAACCGATTTCAATAAAATATAGATTCTGCACATCTGTATAAAAAATCCTTTAAAACCATATAAATCTTTTTCAAATCGGTGCGGTGGTACCAGCGTAAAAGGGATTACAAAAAACATGTTCGCCTATTAATTATATAGATTACATATATACATATATATATTTCGATTTTTATAGATAGAGAAGGCGATTTAACTATGACTGTTTAACTGAGCCTTTACCGTATACTTTAAAATCAGCAAACTTATTTAGGTAGGGTTAGGTTAGGTAATAGTAGCAGTCAGAATCACTTAGGAACTTCTATCCCATTACGATAACACGGAGAACCAACAAAAATTCAATATGAAGGTACTAACACGCTGGAGTTCAAGCCTTGCTGCTTCAAAAAGATCCCTGAACTCAAGAACGCCCATGATGAGAATGGCCATCATCTCTCCAGGCCTATGAGAAAGGTAGTGTTTTACGTTTTCTTCTTCATCGATATCTCGGCAGTTCAGGCAAAAGCCATTGTATTCAGGGTGACCGATGACATTTTTCAAAAAGTGGCACCAAATAGGGGATTTATCAAAAAAGGGGCAAAATTAAAAAAAAAACGAGAAAACTACACTAAACTTTTTAATTTTTAATGTATTTTCATATAACTCACCCTAAAAAGGGGGACAAAAAGTGGCAAGGCAGTCGAAAAAGTGGCAATTTGCCACTTTAGTCGGTCAAACGGTCACGCTGATTGTATTAAACCCTGAAACTCTGTGCATGCGTGCTAATGAGATAGAGCCTGGTTAACACGGACATTAAAACCGAGATTTTTTTTTTATTTCTTCAAATCATCATAAAACATATTTTCTCATTATATAAAATGTCAAAATAAGCAAAAAGCACAAAGAAGAATTAAAAAAAACTAAATGAATTTGATCTTGTTATTTTATTTTTTATTTTATATAAACCGACAGCGAATATCGTTAAAATATGTATGTAAAGTCGATAAATTTTGTAATAGCGATACGATTATGGTAACAAAAGTTACTAAATCCAGGTTACTAAATCCACGTGCGGGTGGGTCCGTAACTGCCTTCTTTTAGCACATCTTCTATTTTTTTCTTGCTTCTAAGTCTGAATTTGCCCGATAGAAAATGCAAGCCCACACATTACACATCCAGTCGAACCTGAAAGATTGTCCCAGTTCTTGCAAGTTCATCAGCCCTACAGTTTCCCTGAATTTCCCTCTATGCCCAGGGATTCAGATGATACTAATATTAAATTGCTCTGCCATTTAGTTTACGACTATATATTATCGGCAGTCGATGGATATTTTTGTTCTTAGAAGCGGCGATTCTAGGGCCATGATAGCGGCTCTAATATCAGTGTATAGGTTAATACGGTTGTTGAAGTGATATTAAGAGTGCAGTGATGCAACATGCAATGACCTAATCTCCTTGGGTTTTGGAGCCATCCGTATGCAATTCAACACCTTTTCTTCTTCATTCCTCCACGCTTTTCGGGATGGCATCCAGGTCTTGTAAGGATGTTTTTTCTGTAGTGTAGTGGAGGTTTGGTCAATCCTCGCTCTCCAAATTTCTGAGTTCTTTATTATGAAGCGGCCCATGATTTTTCCGCTTTAAGAGAATCACAAAGAAGACGGATAGCAGATATTGTTGCTATCTCCTTGCCTACAAAATGAAATGCTAGCACGTGCAGAAGCATACCGAATGTATCCGTAGGAGTAGTGCGGGGGAGCACTAGTTTTATATAGTGAGGAGGTAAGTCTTTGAACCTTGTGTAGCATATATAGATACATCTTCCTCTCAAGGGAAAGCTAGGATTTTTGGAATGAGATCCGTATTTTTTTCAATGGATTTTTTGCAGTGGTAAAGCTGTTAAGGGCAAAGGGTTGGAAATCAAGTATCTTATACTTAGTCTCACCAAAATCTGAAAATATGAGTACCGATGAAGCGTATTACGTTGCAGAAAAGTATACATTCTATTCTGGTCTGGCACTATGAAATAAGGCCCAAGGAAATATTGCCCAATTTATTAAAAATTCCTTAATTTTATAGGGCTTTATTTCATTTATCTTGGGCTTTATTTCATTTAGAGTTTGGTTGGGCTTCATTTAATTTTTTTGGCTTTATTTCATCTTGAGTTTTGTTTCATTTGGTTTTATTTCATTTATATTTGATGTTTTTTCATAAATTTTCTCTTGGGCCTTATTTCGTTTTTTTTTTGGTTTTATTTTATTGGGGCTTATTTCATTTCTTATTTTGTGGTTATTTCTTTGGGACTTATTTCACAGCGCCTTCTGCTCTACGATAATATTCTTATCGTTATTGCATCCAGCTTTAAAGAGCTGTTGTGAATATGCAGGTACCACGAGCATGGATTTTACCATGGGTCTCATTGCCATTTAGACAACATCACATACAAATTCGGAAGCATTTTCTTTCATTTCGAAATACAGAGTAGACCCCTGATCTACTGATTTATTCCTAAATCAAATTTCCCTATCTAAAATTATTAATTGTAATTTCTTATTTCATTTAATGATTGTCTAAATTAATACTAATTTAAAAAAAAGTTTGTCTGTTGTTGGTTGCTGTTTGGGCAACTCATCAGTAGACTTCAACCACAATTCACCTTTCGTTGTCATTTTGTTCAGTTTGCCTTTTTAGTAAATTTTATCAGAAGAAATATTTTTCTTACCTGTGTGAAATCGATTCTTAAGCAGCGCTACAAGGATCCATTTTTGGCACTGTTCTGGCGAAAGGTTACTTACACACTTTCTACAAAAACAAAATTAATTTTTATGTGATTTGAATTTGTTTACATTTTTGCAGCAGCGCTAAAGCATTTAACGGGCACATTGATAGGTCGAAACTAGTTAGTGACTGTAAGAGTGCACTCAACGGACTGATGAACAGGTATAGTGTAAGGTTATGCTGGATTACAGGCCATTGCAATGCTGAGGGAAATGAGACTGCAGATGAATTGACAAGACTGGGATCAGGATTATTAGAGGCAGTACCAGAAGCATCGGATTTGAATTTTGAGAATAAGCGGGAAGAATTGGAGGGTCTTGTGACCAAGGCATGACGTGAGAAATCCAAACTATTATTGAGCAAGAGGGTTCTATGAGTCCCTATAGGAGTCTTGCCTGATCACGCCCTGTTAGAGCAATGATCAACAAGTGGAAAACTCACACCCCATATTTTCGCAAGATATGCGAAGGTAAGGGGGAGGCATAAATACTTGAACACATTATTTGTCATTGTTCGAGTCTATAACGCCACAAACTTAACTCTGTCGTAAGGAACTAAGAGATATTACGGCGTGTAAAATATATGATATCAGCGAGTCCGTCATGGGTATCAAGTGGAATAATGGAAAAATCTTGAAGGGATTCATGGCTCACAATGAACCTAAAGGTTTCCGATTGCAAGTGCCTGGGCATCTATATTATATACTACACTTTTATTTTTTTCTTTTTTGTTATATGTATTAAATTTATGAGAGAAATACAAGTATCAGTTAAATTTTGGGCCATCGTGTTGTGTATCTCTACAATGTACACGAATTTCTATATGCATCTGCGGCAGCATGTTGCAGCGGTGGGCATATTTTTTCACTTATGGGCATAAACTTTCTGTTAGTATACTGTTATTGTAAATTTATTTAATAAGAGCCAAAACGCGGTCAAGTTATTTATATCCACAATTTCTCGGTGAGCTGTCCAAGTTAGGTTAGTAGGTTGCTGGCTCCAGCTCACTTGGGTCCAATACAATGATCCCTTTGTGCTATATGTGAGCTCAAAAGAAGACAGTAAGAGACGGTGAAAGAGAAGGGATAGTGACAGAGAAGACAGGTTGCGAAAGAAGAAAGCTTCATTCTTTTACAACTCTACTTTTTTCACGCTTATTTGCAGTGTTGCAGCGTCTCTGGTGTTAAATAAGCGTATTAAATTTTGAAGCTGTGTTTAATAGCCATTTTATTGGTTATTTTACTGCGATGATTCTGCTACGCAATAACGGCGAAGGAGGGCGCTCTGATGTTACATTAAGATTAGCATCCGCTAAACCCGGTGTAGTTTTAGTGACCCGTGCCTTATGCCTGCATCACTAGAACTTTTCCCACAACAACTGATACAAAGGATATACATCAGAAAAATGTGTAGAGCGGTCTCGAATCCAGGACCTTCGGTTCTGTAGTAATTCAGCCAACGCCACCCTCTAACTGCCAAAGTTGGTTTTGTTGTTTTTCTTTGAGTGTCTCGCATTTTCTATAAATTTTCAAATATGAAATTCAAGAAGAACAAATTTTTAATATATTCACAGGTATATTTAAAAGTCTGAAAGAAGCTAAAATGTTGGTGTTCGAAAGTTCCTATGATATTTGTACACATAAATATGAATAGTTATATTGTCCATTCAATATTTTAAATAAAGCTATACATGACACATTTTCTTCTCTGGTTTATTAAGACGTACCAAAATGAAATTTCAAAGTGCCGCAATGTGAATGATACGAGTAGTACTGTGACATACGACAAACTACTTGTATGCACAGTGGGATATAAGTGAAGGAAATAAATCTGGGGTCTAGAAATTGTTGCTTTCGATAACGAGCTGATTCGATCACGTTTTTCTGTTTCAGATTATGGCATTCGCTACCGAACAAGCTTTCGGTGTGTTGAGATGTTTATGTACATACATGCACACTTTCACATACATAATAAAATCATTACGAAAATATTCAGAATCGACTTCTAGATTTTCGGAAATTGGGATAAAATCAGTAATTTGCTATAGCTATAGTTTAGATAGAACATTATGTTAGATTCGAAAAGTTAGCATGTATTTTATTTTTTTTTACTTAACCGATACCATTTGCTTTGTTAATATTGACAATTTTTAATTAAAAATGGGATGATTATGTAGACACATACATAGTTAATAGAATGGAAATGTGTTCGAATTGTAATGTTAATTAATTCAAACAGATTTCTTTTCGAACAATAATCTCGTGCCATTAATATACCCACTGTTGAACTTTGGATGCAGCAGCATTGTTATAATCTGAATTACGGCCAAACAATGCCAGTAGGCTATGAAAACAATAAACCACATGCAGTAGCTCCAAATCAAGTTTAAATTTTTCTGCGCAAATTCACATACTTACTTACATACATACTTCTTTTTGGGATTTGTTGGATGTCGAATGTTCGATGATGCTTTTTTATTCCTCATTTAATATAACAAAAACAAAAAAAAAAAAAAAAAAAACAGCAACAACAAATAAACAAACAATTGCATGAAATGTTAGTAAGTCCCAAATCACACTGTGCAAGTCTTATTGCTAAGCTGATTAGTTTCAGGGAGAGAGAGACGAGGGTAACAGCAACGTTTCTTTTCCCCCCGTCTGTCTCTCCTAATAAACTAATCAGCTTAGCAATAAGACTTGCATAGTGTAAATAGGGACTAAGTAAATTTATAAAAGTACTCGTGCCTCAATTTTTATTCGTATTTGCGGTTTTTATTTTTTCTTATTATTATTATTACTTTTTATTTTGTTTTGCGTGTAAGGAACACTGCTGGCTGGCTCTTTGCTTGTAAGTATATACATATTATTATTATTACTTTTTTCTTTTACTTTGCTGCTTGATGCTACATTCATTCAGTCAGTCAGGCAGCCGGGGAGCCAGGCAGCCAGTTAGTATTAGTAGCAAACCATGCAGCCAAATTGCTGGCTTGTCGTGTCTGCCTTTCACTGGGTATATAAAACTAGAAGACATATCGCGGCAAGCATTCATTCAGCATTCGCGCATCAAACATTTTCCTTCATTACGATTCGATCGTTTGTTTAAGTAGTTTAGTGTTAAATACATAAATATGTATAAAAAAATAAACTAAAGAAATTGTATATACACAAAAAAATAAATAAGAAGAAAAGAGTATTATTTAAACTTGTCGTATTGCACGGTTTGTCACCAGACGTGGTCTTAAAATTAAGTGGATCGTGAGGAGCAAATCAAGAACACGAAATAAAATACTCAGACTTGAGGAAAAACACGAAGAAAATGTTTAAAAAGTAAAATTTGCTTTTGAAAGACAACAAGAGCGAGCAACAGCAACAATAAAATAAAGTGTTAGAAATGAACATTAATTAACATACAAATAAAATATGTAAGTGCAACGTTATTAATAACAGCAGTTTGAAAAGAAAGAAGATAGAAAAAAACGCTGAATAGTATAAAAATTTGTTTAATTATTCAATGTACTATACACACACACATACACACATACATCCACGTTTAAGCGAAGAAATAAGTTTTTGTATAAAATTAATGTGAGCAAATAATAACAATTATATACACACATACATATCTACATAACATACATACATATTTATGTAGGTATGTATATATGTATGTACATATGTATGTATGTATGAACTTTTGTATAGCAAATAAAAAATTAATTAGAAACACACAAAATTACATGCATATTTACAATATTTTTTTTTCAATGAATTCCATTTCAATTAAAAATCTTAGAAATATTTTACAAGTACATATCATCAGCTTAAATTCATTCATACATAGTACATACATACATATGTACATACATTCATATGTACACATGAACATTGATTTATGACAAATTGACTGAAATTGAAATCATTCACATTCTGTGGAATTCAGGTTCATTCAAATTTACATTTCAAGAGGTCAATTGAAAGTAGCACAAGTCACATATGTACATACAAACATACATACATATTTACTTACGTATGCACATGTGAAATCCATAAAGAGAGAAATAAACAAACAATTCCAAAAAAACTTCGCTTGCAAGAATTCCGTAAAGCCCGAATAAAAGGGAACAATTTATGTGAAGGTTTTGTGAATGCCTTGTATGTATTTGTAAGACACGAGATACACAGATGCAAATGTACATAGTATGTATGTGGGTATATTCGCATGTGTATAAAATTAGATAATACCCTGTCGGATTTTTATTAGCTAGCTCAAAATATAGGTGACTTTTTGCTAACTCATTTACAACTAGCTTCTGACCTAACTTATAAATGATGCAGATGTGATTCAGTACCTTTTTGTAGAACTGTCTTCTTCCCGATAAGTATTGAACTAACTTTAAACTAACTCAAAACTGATGCTGAGATTAGTGAGTTGTGTTTGTACAACTAACATCTCCTCGATAAGTTTTGAACTAATTTTAAGCTAACTTAAAACTGATGCAGAGATGAGTCAAAGTTTATTGAGAATATGTCAAAGTAAAATTCATGTTTATGTTAACTCTGTGCCATCTTTATTTTATATGGAGCAATAGCTAAGTGTTAAGATGATGGCTGGCTGACAAACAAAGTGATCACGGCTCGATACCTGTGGCAACACTGATCTAGGTTGAGAAAATTGATATTAGGTGGCGGGGATATAACTGTCTAAAATTGAGTGAGTACCCCCAGGGGAGTGTATGGATTAATTCTGTAGACTACGGGTGTGGCAATCCCGGGGCCCCAGCTAGGGTAATGTAGCTTTTTCCGCTGGCGGACCTTTGGCTCATTACCCGTAAAACTTATGTGTTACTACCCAATCTCTGAATATAAACAGAGTAACGGATGTGCACATATTTATAAAAGGAAAACAAATATTGTACGCCCGTTGTTGCCAGCTAGGTGCAGCGTCACCTAGAATTGCCCCTGAGTTCAAAAGACGATAGAGGTGAAGCCCTTGTGGTGGAACTTCGAGGTCTAACCAGAGGCTACTTCTGGTACCACGGGTGCCGGTTGCCCGACAGCTGGGCTGCTTAGAGATAAATGCATTGCGGTTGTCAAAAATTCTGTGCTAAAATGGCTTTTCGTCCTGGATACGACCCCAGGACACTCTCACTTTTTAGTGTCGGGTCTTAGTAGGCGCAGAAGTTTTGGTGGCGAGCTTGCGTTCTTCTCGCGTGAGTGGTCCTCGCTGCTCTGAAGTTTTGAGTGCATGTAGCGGTCGTCAGTTTCCTTTGCTAAAATGCCGAGTTCGTCCTACCCCAAAGGGGTAGACCCCTAAGGGGTTAAAGGGATGATTTTGGTAAGTGGGGAGTAGGCACTGGTTATTTGGCGACACAGGCATGCGTTCTTTATGGATGAGTGGTTAGCTGTGCCGGCAATGGTTGAGGAATTTTCTTGGGGACCTCGCTTAGGTGTATACACACCACCTAAGCGTGGAAGCCGGAGAATTATCGTGGTGGTTGTGGTTTGCTACCAAACATCGCTGGGAGAATAGTCTTGGCTTCCCAGTGTTAAATCAATGCTAGTGGTTGGTGTGACGCGGTCAGCCAGACACTGTTCTAGGTGCTGTTGCCATTCAACAGAAGCTGCTATGGGCACGGACATAGCAGCAGAGTTTAGATAGCTCAAATTACCTCAGCAAGGTAATTGAATATAATACAGGGATAACTATATTCAAAGATTGCAACCTATGTGCCTTATGGAATGGGCCATAGGTTCATTCTAAAAGGGTGCATGGGGGCGTTGGTCTGGCGTCTAACCCACACCCGGTGCTTTGGCACACGTGAGATTAGGCCGTAATGGCAGGTACTCACGTAAAGCGATTGCACATCTGTCTAAAATTGAGTCGTTGACTTTTGAAAAAATAAAATATATGTTAATTGAATTTGTTTGTTCGTAACAATTTGTGTCTAATAAAATAAATTTAATAAAATATTCATTCGTGTCTTTCTATAATTTATCTGAGTTATTACATTGGCGACGAGGATTGCGAAGTAACAATTAAATTCGATTCTGAAGAATATTAAATTTTGTAATTTATAATACACTGGGACGTTGCAGTGCGACGAACGGATGGAAACATTAAATTGTGGTTGTTAAAAGATATTATATAGTAAAATTGACTGCACATTAAATTGTGGATTGGCATCACATTGAATTGTGAAATTGTCTGTACATTAAATTGTGCATGAGTATGTTGATAACGTATCAAATTGGGTGGCACCTAGCTAAAAAGAACTAATATTTTATATCTTAGGTATCTGAAAGCATATATTTCTGTGATATAGAAATGTCCGACATGAAGCCATTTCTTTGCGACGTTATTCACAAATCGTTATTGCGTATAGAATGGGAAAATGGTTCCGATCGTTTAAATTGTATCTTGCTTCGGAAGAAATTGTCGACTCTGTTAAAAAGAAAAACAAGTTACTCCATTTGGGTGGACCTCAACTCCAAGAGGTTTCTTACAGTATTCCTGGTGCTTTGGTTGAATTCGATGCAAAAGCTAACACTGATGTACAATGCTGATTACAAAATTAGATGCATATTTTTCGCCTAAAAGAAATTCAACGTTTGAAAGACATTTGTATAGAAGTCTGACGGCAACTGAGGGAGAGTCTCTTAATAAATTTCTATTGCGCTTGAGGCAACAAATTTCAAAATGTTCTTTTGGGTCAACAAAAACGGAAATCGAGGAAATATGTATTAAAGATAAGATAATAGATTCTTGGGCTCCTATTGATCTCAAAAAGAGGTTATTGGAGAAAGAGCAGTCACTTAGTGATGTCATTGAAGTATGTCAGGTGTATGAACAAATTAATAAACAGTCGGAGAGCATGTTAGCAAGAGTTGATGAGGAGGTGGTAAACAAAATTTCTTTGAAGAATAAATTTTCTCAAAATTCAGAGGCTGAATGTTACAGATGTGGTCGAAATGGTCACTTTGGCAACTCCATGATGTGTCCTGCACGGAATGCAAAATGCAAGAAATGTTCGCTTATTGGACATTTTGCTATCAAATGCAAGACTAAAAATATTAAAAGGAAATTTGTTGAATATAAGGAGGGTGATGAAAAGCGGCGGAATATAAAATCAACAAAAATAAGGTGTATACAAAACGAAGGAGTAAATAGTTTGGATGACGTTGTCGCATTACGTAAATTTGATTGTTTCAAAATCAACAATAATTGCGAAAACGATGAATTAATAAAGGTCTGCATTGGAGTAGAACAAATACTAATGGTGATTGATTCCGGCTCGCGATTTAATCTGGTGAGTGAGAGTGATTGGGTAGTATTGAAAGAAAGAAAAACCGTCATGTGGAATATTCGATCAAGTTCATCAAATCAGTTCAAGGCATACGCATCAGATCAGATTCTCAAAGTAATTTGTGTATTTGATGCTCCAATTGGAATAAATGATTATTCTGAAACGGTTGCTACATTTTACGTAATAGAAAATGGAAGTCAGTCTTTGTTAGGACGTGAAACATCAATGAAACTGAAAGTACTACGACTTGGTTGCAATGTTAATCGCGTTGAGGACGTGAAGCCATTTCCTAAAATGAAAAATGTACAGGTTAAGTTAACTATTGATACTTCAGTAAGACCCGTGCAACAACCACTTCGACGTATACCAATAGCTTTTGAGAATAAAGTGGCAGCTAAGCTGGATGAAGCAATTAGTTTGGATATAATCGAATCTGTTCATGGACCAAGTCCGTGGATATCACCTGTAGTTATTGTGTTTAAAGAAAATGGTGAAACAAGACTATGTATTGATATGCGTCGCGCGAATAAAGCTATTTTGAGAGAAAATTACCCCTTACCTACATTTGATTCTTTCATGACAAAATTAAGAGGTGCTAATTATTTTTCAAGACTTGATCTTAAAAGCGCATACCATCAACTTGAGCTACACGAAAGCAGCCGTGAAATAACAACTTTTATTACACATAAGGGGTTGTTTAGGTACAAAAGACTGATGTTCGGTGTAAACGCGGCACCAGAAATTTTTCAACGCACATTAGAAAGTATATTGGCTCCATGTAGTAATTGCCTTAATTATATAGATGACGTTATCGTATTTGGGCGCACGGAGGAAGAACATGATAAATCAGTTAAAGAAGTTATCCGAATATTTAAAGAGAATAATCCTGTACTTAATGAAGAAAAGTCTCTGTTGAAAACCAAAAAGTTAAAATTTTTAGGTCATCTTCTCTCTGAAGAAGGCTTCACTGCAGACCCAGAAAAAATTAAGGTAATCCAAAATTTTCGAGCTCCAAATACTAAAGAAGAGACAAGAAGTTTTCTGGGCTTAATTACATACATTGGCAAATTTATACCTGATTTGGCAGATGCCACCGAACCATTGCGAATGATGTTGAAATTAGATGCAAAATTTGTATGGGGTCCTGAACAAGCGAAGGCTTTTGAACATTTAAAAACGCAACTGTCTCAAATACCCAACTTATCGTACTTTGATCCAAAGAAGAGAACTCGTGTAGTAGCAGATGCTAGTCCAGTTGCTTTAAGAGCGGTCTTGATCCAATTTGAATCAAATGGTGACCCAAAAATTATATCTTTCGGTAGCAAGAGTTTGTCCGATGTTGAAAAAAGATACTCGCAGACCGAAAAGGAAAGTTTGGCTCTCGTCTGGTCCGTGGAGAAATTCTATTACTATCTGGCTGGTCTGGAGTTTGAATTAGTAACAGACCACAAGTCACTAGAGGCAATTTTTAAGCCAACATCTAAACCTCCAGCCAGAATTGAGCGATGGCTACTGCGATTACAGTCATTTAAGTTCAAAGTAATTTATCGAGCTGGAAAAGAAAATATAGCGGATTCGGTGTCTAGGCTTTGCAAAATTTCTGATACAAGTTCGTTTGATCAAAATTGTGAGGATAACATATTGCATATCGTATCAAATTCAATTCCATTACCTCTTGGAATTACTCTTATAGCTAACTGTAGCGCGGAAGATGAAGAAATCTCGAATAATATAGGGCATGTTAATAATGAGTCATGGAATACTGATAGATCAAACAATTATTATCCATTTCGGTTTGAGCTCTCATCAATTGGCAATATTCTCCTACGGAGTACTCGCATTGTATTACCTAAATCGTTGCGTGAAAAGGTACTTCAACTAGCGCATGAAGGGCACCCTGGAGAATCAGCAATGAAACGAAGACTAAGAGCCAAAGTTTGGTGGCCCTTGTTAGATCGGGATGCCGAAAATTTTGTTAAAAAATGTCGTGACTGTTTATTTGTTTCCAAAATGTCGAATCCAGCGCCGATGCAAAGGCATGCGTTTCCAAATGGTCCATGGCAATGCGTGGCAACGGATTTGTTAGGACCACTGCCCAACAATGAGTACGTTTTGGTTTTAATAGATTATTATTCACGGTACCATGAGGTAGTGTTCTTGAAAAATATAAGCTCTGAAAAGATAATAAAGGCCATGGAAGAGATATTTTGTAGGCTTGAGTTGCCGAAGTCCTTGAGAACCGATAATGGGCGACAATACGTAAGTTCTGAATTTGAAAGTTTCTGTAAAATGAACAATATCTCGCATATCAAGACGCCACCTTACTGGCCACAAGCCAATGGGGAGGTTGAAAATATGAACAAGTCCCTGGTCAAACGATTGAAGATAGCCAGCGCCCACAGAAGTAACTATAAGCAAGAAATACAAAAGTTTATATTAATGTATAATGTAATACCTCATGGGACAACTGGATCGCCTCCGTCTGAGCTTATGTTTAATCGAGTAATAAGGGATAAGATACCAAGCATCCAGGACATAACTGAAAATATGATTGACTCCGCAGCGAGAGATTTAGATTGCATGAATAAACATAAAGGGAAGGAAAGAGGAGACAAAAGACGGAAAGCAAAAGAGTCAGATATAACTGTTGGAGATAAAGTATTACTGAAAAATGTAATATTTCCACATAAACTGACAACAAACTTCGATGTAACTGAATACAAGGTAATTAACAGAAACGGAAACGAAGTGGAAATAGTCGGAAATGGGAAGACATTTAAGAGAAACGTGAGCCATGTCAAAAAGATACCGTCGTTGACAATTTCTGATAACACATCGCCAGACGACAATGTATCTTTACAGAATGCGCCATCAACATCAAACATTACGTCAGTTTCCAATCAAATGAAGGATACACCAGAAGTTCAACAGAAAGATCCTGGATTGAAATTAAAAAAAATAGAAGGGATGTGGCAACACTGATCTAGGTTGAGAAAATTGATAATAGGTGGCGGGGATATAACTGTCTAAAATTGAGTTGTTGACTTTTGAAAAAATAAAATATATGTTAATTGAATTTGGATTTGTTCGTAACAATTTGTGTCTAATAAAATAAATTTAATAAAATATTCATTCGTGTCTTTCTATAATTTATCTGAGTTATTACAATACCAATTCTCGTCTCTAAAAAGATTTAAAATTGTTTCAAATTTAAGTTGACTAAAAATGTTAATCATTAGTAAGTTAAAAATAATGTTTAGCTAAAGGAAGACCTTTTTTCTCCTTTTTTGATGAGCCACAAACTAAGTGATAATGGGCTAAGCATTAGTTGGTCAGTTCGCAACTAAATAATAATGCACTTGCATTTTATCAACCAAAATCTCACTCGAAATGAGCTAACTTGTGGTTATTTGAAACTTATGCAGCGTGAGTGAGTACTGACTCCTTCTGAGGACATTACGTTTGTAAAACAATGTATATGTATTTTTATTGAATAATAATTTTCATGTATGTATATTTTTTAATATACAGTTTTAAAAAAGCATACTATAAATATTATTAAAAATTAAGATATATAGTATTATAACACAACAAACAATTAATAATACAACATCTTCCTTTTTTTTAAATTTGTAAATTTTAAATATTAACTAAATACATATAAATGATTACAACTAAACTAAATTAATGGATTACATAGTCTTGTAAAAATTTGTTTTCTTTTTAACACGACTACTTCTACGTAAATTGACAGTATTACCATTTTCATCATTTTCATATTTTAAATCTTCAAAATTACAATTTTTTCTTCGTTTAATGTGAAAAGAATTTTTTGTAAGTCTTTTCATCAATTATACTTTTTACAATATAAGATCTAGGTGTATTATGATAAGCAATTATCTTTCCAGGTATCCACTTGCGGTATGAATCAATTTTAAAATATACATTATCTCCAATCAAAAAATTTTGCTTTCTTTTTGTTTCGATTGTAATACCTTTCGGAATTATTTACTTTTCTTTCCATTTCCTCCCTAATAAATCTTTTATTGAAATATTTTACATTAGGTGTTAATAATTTACCTGTTATTGGAATCTTAGTTCTCAAGCGTCTATATAATAAAAGTTGTGATGGTGAATAATTCAAATCCTTAACTGGTGTATTTCGGTACTCTAATAATGCAATAAAAACATCCTCTTTTGTATCAGATTTCTTCAATATTGTTTTAGCAATTGCAACAATTCTTTCAGCTAAACCGTTAATTCTAGGATAATTTGGGCTACTTGTAATAATTTTAAAATTCCATTTATGAGAAAATTCTAAGCATTCATATGAACCAAATGGCATATTATCAGCTATAATAGTTTTTGGTATGCCAAATCTAGAAAATACTTCTATCCATGCTTCAATGACGTCCGATGATGTTTTAGATTTTAGGTAAATTAATTCAAACCATTTGCTAAAATAATCTACCACAACTAAATAGTTCTTGCCAGAATATTCCAGAATATCACAACCAACCTTTTCAAAAGGCAAATTTGGAATATCGTGAGGAATAATGGGTTCTTTAGTATTAGATGGGCCTATTTCTTGACACTTTCCACATTTCAAAATAAAGTTTTCAATATCCTGATTCATACCCATCCAATAAAATAACTCTGCAGCTCTCTTTCTTGTCTTTGAAATACCCATGTGACTTTCATGTAGTCTCTTTAAAATATTATATTGTAAGCTCTTTGGTATTATTATACGATCGTTGTAAAATATTAATTTACCATCAATCGTAATTTCATTTCCCTTACTATAGTATCCTTTAACAATGTCTTGTACTTTATTTTTCTCTGGCCATCCTTCTAAAGAATATTTTCTTATCAGAGATAATCTTTCATCATTATCCGTTGCATATCCAATTTTTTCTAAAGTGTTATCTTCTACATTTACACTATGAATCATTTCAGTTACACCTCTTTCATACTCTCTATCACCAGTATCAATAAAATTTCTAGAAAAATAGTCTGCTGCAATTATACTTTTACCTGGCTTATAAAGAACATCTACATTATAGGGAAACACCTTTAATCTTAGTCTTTGTAATCTGCAAGATCGAATTTTATTAACATCCTTTTTAAAAATTGTCTCTAACGGCTTATGATCTGATATTACAGTAATTTTTCTCCCATATATAAATTGATGAAATTTTTTGCACGAAAACACTATTACTAAAAACTCCTTTTCAATTTGAGCATACTGTTTTTCTGCATTTGATAATGATCTAGAAGCAAACAATATAATTTTATTGTTTTGAAGTAAACAACAACCTATTCCATCCTTTGAAGCACCAGTTTGAATAATAATATCATCATTTGAGTTAAAAGGTGTTAAAACAATATGATTTGATACCATATTTTTAATTTTATTGAAACATTCTTCATGAATCGGCAAAACTATATAATCATATCATTTTTTAAGTAAATCATTTAAGAATTATTTGTCCCAAAGGACGTATGGTGTGTCCACTATAAGTCTGTAAGCTCACATTAGTAGGTTCTATAATTGGATTTTTAAATATTTCATTCAAAGTGGATATTGGAATTATATTAGCATCAGATCCCGTATCTAATTTAAACTTAATTTTATAATTTTCTATCATTATTTCATGATACCAAACATCTTTATAATTGTATGTATTAATGCTGTCAGTTAACGCAAAATCACAATCTGAATCTGTACTATCAATATTATTTTGATTTATGTTATTAACATAAGCATTTGATCTACATGATTAAATTTTTTACACGTTTTACATATTTTCCCTAATGCAGGACAATTATTAAAATTATGAAATCTGTGACATCTTGTACATTTCTTATTTATATTATGAGGTTGTCTGTTATCATTATTTCTAAAGTTTCCTTTCGTTTGTTTATTAATTAAGTCCAAATTCATACCGTTATTGTCTCTATCTTCCTTTTGTTTTTCATATACTTGCTTTTTTGAGTCTTGAACTTCTTTAATTTGCTGTTTCTGCTTTTCACAAATTTTGCGTTCAAATATAATATTGTCTGTTTGAATATCTTCCATCTTGAGTAGTTTCTCTTGTAGTTTTAAGTCATACACACCTAGTACAATACGATCTCTTATCATTTCAGATACATTTGAAAATTCGCACGTACTCGCCAATTCCTTTAAATCTCTGACAAAATCTTCAATTGGCTCATTTTGCTTCTAAGAGCGGTTGTAAAATATAAATCGTTCATACAAAATGTTTTTCATAGGCTCGAAGTGATTTTCTAGTGCGTCAATCACTTTTGCGTAATTGTTTTTATCCTCAGCAGAAATATCTAATGTCCGTAAAATTTCTTTACCTTCATATCCAATTTGGTTTCTTAATAAGGCGAGTTTTATATTATCACTTAACTTAGTATTCCTTGCTACCAAATAGACTTCAAAACCTCGCAAAAATATTTCCAATTTCTTGGCTTTGTTTCCACAAACTTTTAAATCTGGAATTGCTTTAAGATCCATGGTTTTCCTTTTTTGTGTTAGTTTATTTCAATAAAATAATAATTTACTTTTAAACGACTACGCCATGTAAAACAATGTATATGTATTTTTATTGAATAATAATTTTCATATAGATGTATGTATATTTTTTAATATACAGTTACTATAAATATTATTAAAAATTAAGATATATTAACACAACAAACAATTAATAATACAACAACGTTGAAAAACTGAATAGCGTTTAACATGTGAAATGAGTTAGTTTTTGAGTCAGTTGTCACTCGCCTCTGATTAGCCATTAGTTACTTTTAATTTAGCTCAAATCCCGACAGGGTATGTACATCCATATCTACATACATACATATATTTGATGAAAGTGTCATCATTCTAAAATTTTGAATTTTGGTGCCAACATAAACATATACACATATGTAATACGCATATGCATACATACATACATATACATATATGTACATACATGTATGGAAACCAGCTTAGGTTTCTCAAATTCTACCAAGAAAATTTCAAAGCCCAGGACAAAAACAAACTTGTAGGTATGAATATATAATAAATAAACACATTAATATACACGCTTAAATATATCTATATTTATACACATGCATACATATGTACATATTTACATACAATATGCTGCATATGCATATCTACATATACATATACATATATACACATATGCAAAAATAATACACTTTAAGAATTTTCATGGGGAGAATCTTTCGGTTTCAAAATGCACTTACATCTGTTGCTTTTATAAATATGCGACGTATGTACATACGTGACGCGCAAAATAGAAAGGGACCTAAGGGTAAAAACCGGTTTTGTTCAGGAGAGCCATTTTAAAGATTTAAATACGTGTATCTTTGGTGTATCTTCAACTTCATAAAACGCGCATATCTCTGGGAGGGAACACTTTTGGGGCATGGAATCGGTCTCATTCGATGCTCAGATGTTGTCCACATCAAAAAAAAAAAAAAAAAAAAGTCTAATAAAAGTCTTACAAAAATTAAATCCTTTCAAAGCCGAATAAAAACACTAAAAATATGCATATGAAAAGCTTTCAACAACTCCCTTTTATAACTTGTAGCTCCGATGTTTTCATGTTTGCCACTTCAGTTCAATATGATTGTTCTCATATTTGGCCTAAAAGTATGCAGAATTTTTAATGCATATTTTACAGATATTTATAGCTTTTTTCCTGTTCCGGATAATTCCGAGAATTTTATTTTATTGACATAACAGCTCTGCGAAGTGCGTATACATAATTTTTTTACATTGAAAATTAAAAATAAGTTAATTTTTAGAGGCTTATAGATTTTGGCATATTTTCTTAAGAGCTTAACACAGCCACAGCTACAGCCATAGCTTCGAAACAAATTCATACGGTTATAGCTGAGCTGCGGGTGTGTAGATTTTCAAAGTCACAGCGGATGTGTAAATGACAACGCTGAATAAAGCCAATAGAGGCCAAATAAAACAAACAAAATATAATTGTAATAACCCTGTATTGACATTTAATTTGGGATGCGCTCATTTTTAACATTATTGTCGAAGCCATAAAATAAAACGAAAGACTGAGCTGAGACTGAGCTGTTAAAATTTGTACAGTCGCAGCCACAGCCACAATTAATTTCTTGGAAAACGGCTGTTTGACTGCTCAGCCAACAGCTAAATATTTTTGAGTTTTGTGACTGTTTGGAGACAATTTTTTGTACACTGAACAAAATTTTGATATTAACCTCGGAAGAATCTAAAACATTTACCACAACTGACGCTATTGAATTTAAGTTTACGTCATGTGCAATAATTACTTAATTTTATCTCTAGTTAAACATGTTTAAGATTTAAAGGGCAATGACGTCATTTGTGGTAAATGTTTAGATTCTTTCAGAGTTATTGTCAACTTTTGATATTTTAAGAACATATTAGACCACATTTGGATGCCATTTGTTGACGGCTTGGTACCGGAAATCCCTGAATTTTCAAAAAAGTTGACCACCTCAAACATTTTGCACGTATTTTTTCATTTATATTTTTGCCTGTTTGTAGATTTTTTTAATATGTATTTTGAATATTTTTGCCACTGTTGTTGTTATTATAATTATTTTTTTATTTTTTGTATAAACATATTTATTAGCATTCTAAATATTGGCATAATTAATTTTTTTAATTTCTTTCCAAGTTTCCTCAAATCCCAAAAATGATGGGTGTATGTAGTTTATTCCTAAAATGTATGTACATATCGTCACTTTAAATGTAAACGGACGTAACTACACTTTTATATTTTTTACAGGAGAAACAAAAAACGTTTCAAAATCAATAATAATAAAGTGTTCTTGAAAATTCTCTTCGAAATTACCTGCAGGATGGATACTTGTATGTTTTTATCCATTTATTTCCTTTATATATACATATATTTAAGCTTTTATGTTAGTTACGTTCCTTGCAATAAAAAATAGATAAATTCGTAATTACGTCCGTTTGAATTTCTTTGATAAAGTCGTCATTATTGATCGCAGAGGTCTAAATATTTGCGTGAACATGTAGTTTGATAAAATGAACCATAATCAATCAAAAACTCGATTTCGAATTTTTGTGTAGTTACGTCCGTTTGCATTTAAGGTGACGATATGTAAGTAATTTCTTGCTTAGCAACCTTGTATGGATTTTACTTTAAATTTTTCGAAATTAAAATAAAATTAAAGATTTTTCTACAATACTGCATCATTCGATTTATGAAATTGAGTGTTCGAAAAATAGGGGGTTTGACATTAAAAGTCCACTGTTCAGCGCGCAGAGACTTTTTTGATAGTTCAGAAAAAGAAAGTTTAGGTTTTATAAATAGTAAAAAACAGGCTAGGTTTATAAGAGAAGTTTTATCTATTATACAGTAAAACGAAACATTATTTCAAGAAACCAAAGCAATTTTATTGTAATAAAATGTGACATAGAAAATAAACTAACTTTTTATTATTGAAAGTGTATAATTAAAACGGACATTGCTATTGTTATTTTACTTTTATAACACACATTTTTCAGTTGCATCTGCTGTATTTAATACAACATGTATGTACATATGTACATACATATATACCGTTACATAAAGTTGTAGAACTACATTTGCTTAGTTCGTTTTTTTAAATGGCAGAAAACTTCGTTTGATAAGTACATACATACATGCTTACATACATACATATTTACATACATTCATACATATTTAAAAGTTAATATTCTATACACACTATAGCTGAGTTAAAAATTAGATACGGGCTTTTGTCTTTTATCTGAAATAAAGAAGTTTTTTGTTTTGCAAAACAAAAACAAGCATTCAAGGATGAATGTGTACAAGCATAGAAAAATTACTTAAATACTGAGAAATGCTTCAAAATTAGGTGAAAATTGCTTGAAGCTCATTGAGCTTGCAGCAAAGTAACGCAGCAGATTTTGTCTTTACAAATCTGAAATAATTTTTTTCAAAGTTCGGAACTTGGATAACTTCTGAATTAAATAATTCTGCCAAAAAAACCGAATTCAATGCAAAGATTTGATAGAAGAAGATAAGAAGAAGTACGTCAAATATAAAATTAAGTTTTTAATGGGCGTGCCTCTGCCCATTTTTTAAATGCAAAATTGAGAGTTTTTCAGAGCTCTGGCTGCGTGTTAAGTCTTGTAAAAATTGGTAAAGTAGAACCACTTAAAATAAAATATTAAATTTAACCCATTTTTTTCATATGGAGAATTGTGTCTATTTTAGAGCTCAAGATGTGTAGTAAGTTTCTTCAAAATCGCTTAAGTAAAATCACGTGAAATATTATAATAAATTTTGATGGGCGCAACCCTGCCCATTTTTTCAACTTTAAAATTGTGTAATTACAAGAACCAAAGGTGTTTGATAGGTTTCGCAGTAATCAAATAAGTAGAATATCATAAAATTAAAAAAAAAAAACAAAAAACTGTGGGCGTGTCCCCGCTCACTTCTTTTTACAATGGGACCTCTCAGACAAAAATAGAATTTTTACAATCGGTCTAAATTTAAAGTATAAACAAGCACACTTTAATCTTTGAAGGGCTTTGTTATTATGCTCGTCAAAACAAGTTGTTATATTTTTGTAACATTTAATAAAATAATATATAAAGAGAACTTGGTTATTCCCATTGGCATAGCTATGTACTAAGGGAGGGAGGCTAAAACCAAACCCCAAAATCGCCAATAAAAATTGAGGAATTTTGATATTATAAGTGGTACCCTCTCGGACGCAATATTTTTTTCAAATCGGCTAATATGTACATATATGATGGAATAATGGGGTAAGAGACATAAAAAAGTGCAAGTAATAGAGATCCTCCTTAAACAGTCACAATTCAAAATTATCCAAGTGGTTTTGTTCTTTCCATCTCTACTGCAATACCGCAAAATAGTTTGATAAGGCAGTCCATGTTCGCAAGTATTTACCACAAAAAAGAATTTGATGAATTTTGTGACTGTTTATGAAAAAATCACACTAATAGAGAAGTGGTACGCGCACAAGGAATACACTAAGATACTCCATATTACATGGACTACCAACATATGTATGTATATGTATTAGGGCGAGTCGATTTAAAAATCGCACAAATTACAAGGAAAATCGTATTCCAGGGATCAAAATAAGAAACTTTGCCGCAGGAACCATACCTCTAAATGAATTTTTAAAAAGACAGACTTTGAGAGGGCACCCCCTAAAACACAAATTAACGCTATGAAATTTTTTTGTATTTTTTTTTTTTTACATAAAACTGAACCGATTTGGCGGGAGAGAACAAACGAAGTCAAAAAAAAAATTAAATAACGGCCACTCTAATATATATGCATTGATTTTAATTGGTTTAATTTTTATTCAAAAATTCAACTTTACCGATTTTTTTTATTTCTATTTGTTCCTCAGAATATAAGTTATTTCTTGATTTTTATTTATTCCTCACGAACAAACAGTTACGTATTGATTTTTATTTATATAAGAATTTTTTAGAGACTCTGGCGATAAATTAAATTTTAACACAAAAAATACGCTTTCTATTTACAATTTAAAAATTAACTTTTTTTTAGCAAAAAAATTAAAATCAAAAAAATCTGAAGAACAAATAAAAATCAAGAAATAAGAAAGTAATTTTTATAATAAAACTTATAACGGTTACGGTCCCTGAAAACAACAGTTAAAAGATTTTATATTAGTGTGTGTGTGTGTATTTTTTGATAGATTGCACTAAAGTTTAACAAATTTTTATTCCAAAAGCTATAAAAAAATTATAGAGACTCTCTCTAATAAAAGCACTCCGAAATCTTAAATAAAATACGTATGTGTGTATGAATATACATATGTAAATACGAAACAGTCTTATTTGTTTTAACTCTTTTGGAATCAAACTCTTTGAACAACAATTGTTAGAGCAGCGAAAGCGTTACAAGGAAAGTGCAGTAAAATGTTTCGTTTATTACCAGCAATAGAAGTAGGAGCAGCAACAATAAAGCCAAATCAAATAATTAAAAACATGAACGCTTTACCAAAAAGTGTTAACATTAAAATCACCACCAGCAGCAGCAAAACTCTTCAATTCTGGCACTGGCATCAAAAGCAAAAGCAGCAGTACGCCCAACACCATCAGCAACTTCAAACTCTTCTCATCATTATTTCCATACTAGTGGCTCTTTGCCAGCATGTTCATGCAGCAGCAGGTAAGTGCATTGAATTTAATTTAAGGCGTCATTATAATAAAGCACAGAAAGAAAATAAACAAAAAAAAAAAAAAAAATATACGTACATAGGTACATACATGCATACATATAAAAATCATATACATACAAGTATAAACTTAAATTTTGTGGCCAAGAAACTAATAGGGTGAAAAAATAAAAAGGTACTTTTTATACACTAGAAAAAATTCCCTTTCTTAATTGGCATTTAAATTGGTAAAAAATTCAGTAAAGTGCGACTCTGACTCGCGCACGAAGGGTTCCGTACGAAGACTATATAATATATAGTTTTGGCATTTTTTTTAGTTTTTGGAATCTTTTCGTTTTTTTGTTTTGTTTTGGCGGTTTTTGCGTTTTTTCGGTTTTGGCGATTTTTTTAAGTTTTGGCTCCTTTTTTAGTTTTGACACTTTATTTTCTTGTTTTGGCGATTTTTTATTTTTGGCGATTTTTTTCATTTTTGCGATTTTTTTTATTTAAATTTTTTTTAGTTTTGGCGACATTTTCGCGTTTTGGCGATTTTTTTCGATTTTTGGTTTTTTTTTCATTTTGGCGTTTTTTTTTTCATTTTGGCGATTTTTTCGAATTTGGCGATTTATTTTAATTTTTGGCGATTTTTTTTTTGGTTTGGCGATTTTATAATTGTCGGTTTTTTTAGTTTTACCGTTTTTGAAAATTTCAAGTTTTTGGCGATTTTTTTAAGTTTTGGCTCCTTTTTTAGTTCTGACACTTTATTTTCTAGCTTTGGCGATTTTTTTCGGTTTTGGGTGTTTTTTTCATTTTGGAAATTTTTTTTGGCGATTTTTTTCATTAATGCGATTTTTTTTATTTAAAATCTTTTTTAGTTTTGGCGACATTTTCGCGTTTTGGCGATTTTTGGCGTTTTTTTCATTTTGGCGTTTTTTTCATTTTGGCAATTTTTTTCGAATTTGGCGATTTATTTTACTGTTAGAAATTTTGTTTTAATTTTTGGCGATTTTTTTCGTTTTGGCGATTTTTTTTAATTTTTTGGCGATTTTTTTTTTGGTTTGGCGATTTTATAATTTTCGGTTTTTTTAGTTTTACCGTTTTTAAAAATTTCAAGTGTTTGCCTCTTACGGTTTCCAAGATATAGCAAATTGTCAAAATTACATAGTCAAAATTGCATTAACTGATGGACCACCCTTTAATTTAATTTTTTTTAAATTTTAGTGTTAATTGTTGTAGTCTGTATAAAAATACACTAATTTTACAAATTTCAAGTTTCAATATACAACTCTATGTATATTACATGGGATTTTAACATTTTTCGTTGCTCGTTCTGGAACACCCTTTAATTTTTAATTCTCATGCATTTGTTGTTGTAGCGGCCAAGGTTATACATACTGTGTCCAAATTTCAGGTCCGTAGCTCTTACGGTTCCTGAGAAAATACCGTGTGACGGACAGACGGACAGCGTAGCGAAAACAATAGGGTTCCTTTTCACCTTTGGTGTACGGAACCCTAAAAATATATACATACACACATGTTCATATGTATGTAATTAAAATAAAAATCACATCAATTTTGAGAAAAGTGAAAGATAATAACGCAAGCACGCAAGTCTTTTTGTCTGTCAGCACGATGACGAACATATTAAATTTTCAATCAACTGATTTGGTTTTGGCAAAATTTCAAAACAATAAATTAAATAATTTTATTGTTTTAAATTGTTTACATTAAATTATGCAACTTTTTCCTCATTTGAATTTCATGAAAATATTTTAATCTATTCACGTTTGCTTTACATTGCCAGAAATAGTCAAGTCTATAGTAAAAGAATGTAATCCTATTAAGAAAGGTGGCAAAACTGCTTCATAGATTCATGCTACTCTAAATATATTTTTTTCTCTCTAACTAGTTCTCGTATCAGCAAGTGGAAAAAGGTTTCGAAAAAGTTTTGTGAAATACATACATATTTCATGATGTAAATTCGGTATAGCTTTTGAAGAATTTAAGGCAAGATTATGTTCAATTTGCGCTCGTTATGCCTGGAAAGAAAATCTGGAGGCTATGTAACAAATATAATAGATTGATAAAAGCTCACAGCATTTGTGTTGTTTGTAGCTTCATGCTACACAGAAATATTCGCAAAGAAAATGAGTAAAAAAAATTCTTATTCTTATATTTTATTCGTATGAGTGTGCAATTTACAAGAGTGAATGAATGAATTCACACATTTACGGTACTCATCATAATTCACAAAACAAACAAACGAACAAAACATACTCATTATGCCAGTGAACAAAAAAATTAAAAAAAAATAAAAAAATAAGTGTACACATATGCATTTATTGTATGTAGAAATTCCCTATTGTTGCTGATGATTTCTTTTAATTCTTTTATACCAACAACCACCTTTTGAGAGTAATTTAATTGTTGTTTTCATTAAATTGTAATTTGTAAACAATTAAAAGAAATAACAACAAACTTTAATAATAAAAAAATACCCTTTTATTAGAAGTATAACCTTTAAGCGGCTTAGACACGATCAAAATGCTTGATGTCAGTTTCATGTACGTTTGCTGCATGTTTTGATGTAGATATGCTGCATAACCCGTCAAGCATTTATTTCTAGTTTGATTTTTTTACTGCAAACATCTCATTTAAACGCTTGATGCACAACCACAAGTAACACATAAAAATGTGACATCACTCATGAAAAAAATATAAATTTTGTTGAAAGCTTTTCATCAATCATCGTCGGTCTAACACATACGAAATCATTTTCACAAGTAATACCATAGTGATTGATGAGTATTTTGACTTACAACCCGATTAAGTGTACTAAAATTCGTTATAAATGTTTAAATTCTATATTAAAATCGGCAAATTGCAAAATAAAAAAGCGATTTTCCCTAATATACAGTTATTCATACAAATGTACCTTCATAGTTATGCAAATATAAAGGATGTTTTTTATTGAGGTATAGAACTTTAAGTTGGCATCACTTTTTTAACTGGCGGCCATTTTGTCAGCTGTCAAGTGATTAATATTTAGTTTGGTTTGCCATTTTATCATGAACAGGTTGACAAAAGAACAACGCTTGCAAATCGTGCAAATTTATTTCGAAAATAATGGTTCAGTTCGCGAAGTTTACCGCAAGCTCCGTCCATTTTATGGTCGACATAATCGTCCATCAGAGCAATTAATTCGGTTAACCATGGATCGTTTTCGCACTACGTTTACTCTATGTGATAATACGCATCCGCAGAGACGTCGAACAGTGCGCACCGAAGAAACAATTGCCGCTGTAGAGAAAAGTGTTGAAGAGGACCCGAATGAATCGATTCACCACCGTGCACAGCAATTGGAGCCGACTAACCGACTATTTTGTTCCCGAATTGGATGGCATGAATGTGGATGAGTTGTGGTTCCAACAAGACGGCGCTACATGCCACACAGCGCACGTCACAATCGATTTATTGAAGGAAACATTCGATGAGCGCATAATTTCGCGGAATGAACCTGTCAATTGGCCACCAAGATCGTGTGATTTGACACCATTGGATTATTTTCTTTGGGGATATGTGAAGTCGCTCGTCTACGCCAACAAGCCAGAAACGTTAGGGGACTTGGAAGCCAACATTCGTGGCGTTATTGCCAACATACGGCCCCATATGCTCGAAAAAGTGGTTGAAAATTGGACCTGTAGAATTGGCTTTATTCGAGCCAGCCGCGGCGGCCACATGCCCGAAATCATATTTAAACATTAATGGCATAAAATTATCCTTCCAATAAAGCCAAATTGATGGACATTAAAACGATTTTCTTGTGTTTGATTTCAATTCGAAGTTCTATACCTCTAAAAAAAAACACCCTATACATACATATGTACATATGCTATATGCACAAGTGCTGTTTTATTGTTGCATGCATATTTTAATAATGCATTAAAATTAAAAAAAGGAAATCATTTTGTTATTGTAATAAAGAAATACATAATTTAATTATGCATTGATCTTCAGATTTTTTCATTATTGTTTAAATATGAATATACTAAAAAATATGTACGCACATACATATGTATGTATGTACGTACATATGTATGTATGTATGTATGTATGTATGAACAATGTATGCCTACCCGGTTGGCCAACTTGTCGCTGAGGAAATTTTCATCAACGACTACTAACGTCCCTTTTTACAATGTATAATTAAGAGCTTTAACTGAAAGCTCTTCATACAAAACTTGCGGTTAAAGTCGCTGTTAACCTTTAAACGTACATTGTGAAAAGGGCCGTTAGAGAAATTTCGACATTTGACATGCACGAAATTTGTCGCTTAGACGCAATTTACATTGTGCTTTTTCTGCTTGCCTGTGCAGGCAGGCTTTTTTAGTTTATTGGTGAGGGGGGTGAGAAGCTTGCGGAGTAGAACAAAAGGAAAATTCGAGGGGATTTATGACATTTCTCTTTGCCTTTTTCGTACTCTCAGCATTAAATGTGTATATAAATGCCAGAAACGCATGAATAAAAAAGGTTTAATGTAAATGTGTGTGACTTTTCGCAGGGCGTTTAAAAGAAAATTGTCAATACAAGGCAGGCTAAAAAGGCATAGTGTGAAATGGCTCTTACAGTAACTTTTAGATTGTCGTAAAAAATACTGTTTTTTACGACAATCTAACAGAAACCGGGCTCAAAGACCCGGTAAAAGGAAAACTCCTCCACTGGTCGTGCATTTTATTTAGTTGGTGGCTATTATTCTGCAGGGACAAGGAAAATATGAGCGAAAGTGTCGCTCTTGTTATCATGTTTGAACTTAGCGGCCATGTGTTCCAAAATTTCCTCAATAATCTCTTTGAGCGGTCGCCAACAGTTCTTCCAGGCTTTAACATTGCCGCGTTTCTATCTTGAAATGTGTCTGAAAGACATGGGTATTTCTTCCTTTGCTCTGGAGTATATAACTTCACATCTTGCACGACAATTTTAAAGCGTGGAGGACCTGTTGGCGACAGCTGTAACAGATCAAACAACTCTGGGCAACGCTGCTAGTAAAAACACTGACATCGAAGACAAGAGCAAGCCACATAAAATACTTTGGGAAACATACTTAAAAGCAATCCTGGAGTTTGATTGGTCCGGCTCTTCTGATGCAAAAGCTTGGTATTGAATCCTACGATATGAAGTGCGAAGTCAAGCATAGTTTGTTTGCTACAGTTTGTTGCTTTCTGCATTTATTGGAGATGAGCCAATTGGAACATACTGCCCTTAGATCCCAAAATAAAAATATTTATTGATATCACAAGACCAACACTTGGGACGAGTTAACCTCTCTGGCATGCAAGTGGTGTTTGATAAAATTAATCATCACTCTACTAAATAGTACTGAGCTTTGCGATCGGCATTAACAAATTCATGTTAATGCCGACAATATCGTCGAGAATAACTTAAAGCATATATTGCTTATAAGATTTCATATCCTCTTTAGTTCAGGCAATGAAAAAGGGACGATCCAGAGGAAAGAGTGAAGCAAGATGAAAAAAGTTCAGTACCATCATCTCCATCATATTCTTTTGCATCTACTCCCAGCTCCAAGCTACTTAAAGTTAGTATGGGATCCACCGAATTCGAAGGAATGTGATGAAAGTTTTTATTAGTTGATATAGGGATGAAAAGGTCAATGCTGCCTCGACAAGACACGAACATCCCTACAAAAATGTGTGAAATGTGGTGTTCATACGTTATTTATTATTGTAAAGAAATATTATTGAGGAATAAATTAAAAATAAAAGTTTGCTTTCATTTTTCAATGCCACGAAATACTTCCTCAATGGCCCAAAGTTGCTTATAATACGGGATCTACACTATGGCGCATATTCCGAAATCGTAACCAAAGTCGAAACTAATAAAACAGAAACTAAAATATAGTTTATAGATAGTTATAGCTCTTATTCACAATTCATAACTAGTGCAGCAATTGCTTTCAGCTGGTAAACGAAATGCAACCTTGCATATTGTTATGTAGAGAGCATAAAATGTCGATAATATTTTGAACGATAAATTCTGCAACTAATTAAAAACCTTATGAAGCTATTAAAGAACAGTTTTATTTCCTTAAACAAATTTACAAATTCTAAAAAAGTAATTTTTTAGTCACAGTAGTATGTAAATCAGTTAAAATAAGTGCCTGTAAAAATAAAGTTATTCAATAGAACTTCGTTGACCAAAAACACATCTCTAATTTATTTTATTGCTTTGCATGGATATATTTTTGGGCGCAATAGAAATAAATGCAAGAAGTAAAGATAATAAGGTAATCTTATTATACAGGAAATTGTTAGAAAATAAAGAGTATTTGTTGTTTTGTGCATTTTAAAGAGACAAAATTGATTTTACTTTTCAAATAAATTGTAAATGAAATCAACCAGCTGTTCTTTGAATGTAATTAGTTAGTTGGTATTTAGTTACAGCTTTACCCTTAATTAAGTGTAAACTTATACTGCTGAAAGTAATCAACTATGAATAACTTAAATAGGTACTTAAAAAAGTTAACACTTAGTGATAATTTCAGAATATGCGCCTATGACTTTTTACCGTGACTTTTCTAGAGTTTATTGACAAAAGGGGTACAAAGATGATCAAAGGGGTAGCAACATAAAAGAGAATTCAAGAAAAACGCAGGGGAAAAAGTCATCGTGTAAATCCTGTATAAGCAACTTCCGATATCTAGCCATTCTATAACCTTGGAAGTCTAAAATTTTAAAAACTTCTTAATTTAGAGCTAATGATAAAGAAAATCATAAAAAAATTCTGACAGCTCGTTTATGGGCGGGGGAGAAAGGGTTAAATCGGTTCAGCGGTTTTCGCGTTATAAGGTAACACACATAATCGTACATACAAACTTCCACAGCAGGATGTCCTTAAAGTTTGTTTCCAATGAACTAATTTATTAACAGTTTAATTCAAATCAAAAGTTATTTAAAACAGCTTAAGTCGTATCATACGAGTATAATGACAACATTAACATCGATTCGATAATTGTTTATCTTCATTTATCAATAAAAATTAAAAAAGATAAGAAAAATTCGTTTAACATTTTCTAGACAATAACAATAATTTTCTACAGGCTCTTACATTTACAGTTCAACTTCCATAATTTGAGTCACCATTATCCAAACAAAAAACTTCAAGTTACAGAGGCTTCAAGTTATGGAGTAAATTTCGAAAGTTTTGCATATAATAAATATTTTTTACTAACTTAATCCTCTTTACTTATAATAAAAGAACTGAAAATGTGTATATAATTTATTATATGTTGAAGTACTAAGTAGTTTTTGGCTGGACTTGTTGTTTATTTTTGTTTTGTACTCGTATAAAAAGTGTTTTTAATTTGTGCAGTGCTTTGTAGTGGTCGCCAGTCGTATTTTCATTTTCATACAAATTGTTCAACAAATACTTCATAGATTCCCTGTCTACTGTGATTCCAGTGTGCGATACTGCATTATCAACAATATCCTCATCCGTTGGAAAATCTGCGACAACCAGCTCATTATCGAATTCAATTCATTCTTGAAGAGTACAACTGGTTGTTATGCGAATGCAGTCTAGTAAGTTAATATCGCTTTTGCTGATTTTTTTTTATACGCGCTTTCAAGCATCGAATTACACGCTGGTCAAGTGGTTGTAATTTTGATGTCATATTTGCAGGAAAAAGTTCAATTTATAGAAGCTTTGCAAGGCTTTGTACCATTATTTTTCTTCAAGTTAGAGAGAAATTCAAGTTAGGGAAGTTCAAGTAATATGAAAAAATCTAAAGGAATTAACCTGCTTGCCGCTGTTGCCATGCGATTTGCTTCAACTTATAGAAACTTCAATTTATAGAAGTTCAAGTTATAGAAGTTCAACTGTATATACACACGTATATATGTATGTATATACAGTTGTGGGCTTGCATTTAGTACACCAGGAATACGTGAAAGTCAATATTTGAGCCTGTTTTAATTATATCTTTACTATCCTTTATTCGTACACATTATATTATTAAATGAATACAATCTCCCAAAAAATAGTCTGGACAACGACAAATTTAATGAGATAAGATTGTCCCGGTGGAACAGTGGATACTGTGCTTGGCTATCAATGTAGTGGTACTAGGTTTGATTCCCACACAAGGTTTGTTTTGCTTAACTACGAGTACAACGTATGAAGGTTAAATTAAATTACTAAATAATTTGAAATTATATTTGTAACGTTAAATGGTTTTTTTCAAATTCTACAAGAAATTTTTATTATATTTTTGTTGACCTTTTAAGTTTATTTTGTTATGTTTGTTAAGCTCGAGGTCGTTTTTAAAAGATCTTAAATTGATTTTTATTTATTTTAGACATTTCGCTAACAGTTTCTTAACATCGTCAGGAAATAAGCAACATAGCAAACATTACGAATTAAGAAAAATAAAAATTCTAATATATCAATTGAACATATTTGTTTGTTTTTTATTAGGCTAAAGTTCGTATTTCTATTATACTGAGGGAAATAAAACTGACGACGAATTGGCAAGATTTGGGATTAATGTTAGGTGAAGCATTGGCAGAAGCTTTTTTGAAATTACCGTTTAGCCACTAATTTAGGAGGAACGAATAGATCATCGACTTGTAGAGAAGATTGTAAAGCCAAGCCTTTACCTAACAAAAATCCGAACTACTATTGTGTGTGAACAAGAGGATTCTACGGGTTCTTATGGGATTCCTGACTAGTAATTGCTTGGTTAAAGCAGATATCAGCAGATGGGAAATTGGCACCCGAATTTGTCAGGCTAGAAGGTAGGTAGAAGTTTTTAGACACTACCCAAACATAACGTTACCTGCACCCCTTCTCTCCCCCCAACATAAGGTTGTTCTTTTTAATTACAAATTTATGAAACTGACAGCATAAGGAACCGCCATCGAATTAACCTCATGGAGTGTAATCAAAATAAGAAGAAAAAAAATAAAATTTGTGACCATCATCTTCTGTTTGGGAAAATTATTGGGTATTTATCTTTATAATCACGAGAAGAATCATGTATAAACAAAATAACACTAACGAGTGTACTAACTTTGTGTTCAGCACTGGTTCTGCATTATATTGAACATTTTGTATGTCACCATTTTGTTCAATAAAATTGAAGCAGTAGAAAAAATTAGAACCCATGACTGACTGAGCGAAACGAGAAAAAATTTACAGTGGAACAAAATTCTTCTATTGTTTGAAATATATTCTTAATGTAAAGAAGTAATATAACAGATGTCCAAATAGTTCATCATAATTTTATTATTACGAAATAATGTTGCCCACTGTAAATTGCAATTATTAACTACATTTACCGCGCTCAGAAGCAATTAGTTCACATTCTCTATTATCGCTCACACATTTTCAGAATTTGAGTGGTTAAATGAAATCCTCGTAAAAAGGTGTTGAGCTGGTTTTGTTATCCAGCTAAAAAAAATGTGAAAAAGCATTGCCTCACGAAAGGAAGTTTAAATTATAAATAACTATGTTAAAAAATGAAGAGTAGGCTGCTTTTTAGTTCGTGTAAGTTTGTAAAGGGTGGGCAAATTTGAGGTTATAAAGTAAATTTAATGCTGTCAAATGGTGATATGACAATATTTAGTTGTCATTCTTTTGACATTTGGAAATTCGACTTAGGAAATTTAAACTCGTGAAGAACAATTTTGATTGAAAAAATTTAATATCAGTATGGGACTCGCAAAATTCCCCAGTAAAAATTCTTGAACATTCAAGCAAAATTACGGTATGGAGCAGGTTTTGGTCAGGCTAAATAGTCCCCCTACATTATTAAAAAAAATAAAAAATAAATAAATAAAAAATTAGCATAATGGGCTACTAAACCATGATGAGAACCTTTTATGCTCGCAATTGACTAATCCTTACTAATATTATAAATGTGAAAGTAAGTTTATTTTTTACGCCATCGCGCCTAAAACTGCTAAACCGGTTTTATATATTTGGTACGGTCTTTTACCGAAAACCACATTTTGGGTTAGGGTAATTTTCGTGTCGGGTTTAATTGTTTAAGCACTTAATAAATAGGTTTTTATGTATTTTTTAAATGGATGAACGTGATAGGAGCCACGGATAACATCTAGTATTCAGAGGTTAACTTTAGAGGTTAACTTTTGTCGTACATCATATTTCATTATTAGGTCTCATCCTTCTACTTTGCAGTGGTATCAATAAAACAGAATTTGCCGAAAAATAATGTATTTTTGAGTCAACTTACTTTTGGACCTCAAATTTACTCACCCTATATTTATGTAGAGACATAGCGTAGAATGTTGGGGAATCTGTAAGAAAAAACTTTTTCACACTGGAGCTCACACGAGTCGGACACGTTCATAATATTGCCTTTTAAATTATAGTGAATGTATGCGGATTTTTATTAGCTAGGTCAAAATATGGGTGACTTTTTTCTAACTCATTTACAACTAGTTTCTGAACTAACTCATAAATGATACAGATGTGAGTCAGTTGTTCTTTGCACAACTGTCTTCTTCCCGATAAGTATTGAATTAACTTTAAGCTAACTCAAAACTGATGTAGAGATTAGTGAGTTGTTTTTGTGCAACTAACTTCTTCTCGATAAGTTTTCAGCTAACTTTTAGCTAACTCAAAGCTGATAGAGAGAGATGAGTCAAAGTTCAGCGAGATGTCAGCATAAAATCCGTGCTTATGTTAACTCTGTGCCCTTTATATTTTATATGTCCCGATAGCAAAATGTTAAGTATGATGACTGACAAACAAAGTGATCTCACGGTTCGATACCCGTTCTCGTTTCTCAAAAAGTTATTTAAAATTGTTTAAACTTTAAGTTGACATAATTAACTAAAAATAACACAATAACTCATAATGACCTAACTCATGGTCAGTTCAAAACTGATGCACTCGTCCTGCGGCCACTCAGTGCTAAATCTGTTCACTTTTAACATGCAGAATGAGTGGAAATTTTAACCACCTCTGACTAATTTTTGGATTTGAGTTAACTCCAATTTCCACTGGGTTATGATTACATGTTACATATTAAATGCTTGACTGATATACAATATAATATCACAAATTCCGGGTATTGCACCATTTATCTTTCCTGAAAATATTATTAATATTCTCAGTCGCAATTATTGTTCTGATATTAAGGTCGTTTTCTTTATAAACTTTTATTTTATGAATTTCATCGTTATACACACTTTTGAAAAAGCTTATGTTTTCTTTCAGTCAAATTTTATATAAAAAAAATATCTTAAAAATACATATAAGTTGAAAATGAAGAATGATAAAATTAGCTTTGAAGTACAGAAAATGTATTGTTCAACTGAACGGCAGTGTAAGTGAAGTGCTTCAATTAAAAAATATAAAACAAAACGATTTGCAATATTTCATTTCGCATCCCTTAAATGTGTGAATTATGCATAGACTGCAAAACATTACTATTTTAATAACAACGTGTTAACATGCCATTAATTAAAATTTTAAATTGCTTTAATTTTTCTTTCAACTTTTTCTTTCTTACTAAGATTGTACACTCAAATGCAGAGGATTTTAAATGATCGCTATTTACGTTCATACGTATGTATGTATGTATATATGCAATATATGCAGTTTGATCTGAGTAATAAATACAAGTTAGCCTAACACCGGACTTATCTAGTAAAAAACCACACATGTTTATGCATATTTTGTATGTGATAAAAATTATACTAATTGAATTTTATTATGGCAAAACCAGGTAGGAGAAACCTAACAACTACTGACGTTAAGACACACTAATTTACAAAGATAATTGAGGAGTATTTACTTTTACATACATATATTTTTAAAAGAAAGTTTTTATTTACTGATGTATTTTGTTTGCTCTTCTAAAAAAAGAAATTAAAACGGATTAATACAAATATGAACATGAAAAAATTTAGTCACTTGCATCAACATCGTGCACTTGTAGTCATTACCATACGAGTTACACTATATACAGGTAAAATTATAGGTCTGTTCCAGATGCATAACAAAACAGTCCGAACTTGTACAAAAATCGTTACATTTTTTCATTTCCTTTACAAACTAGTACGAACTTTTTCTTCTGGGTAAGTTCGGACAAGAATTAAATAATCAGCTGTTTTTTGTTTACATATGAAACTGAAAAATTAATCAGAAAATTTGCAAATAAAGTAAAAAAGCTTTTAAACACAAATTTATTAGAAAGCAAAATGGAAGGTTTTTGAACAAAGTTGAAGTTGTAAGTACATTTGTGCATATTTCTCCATTTCTTTAATATAAAAAAATGCTGTTTTTAAATAATTCACTTTTTTGGAACTTATTTTCATTTACTTTTTACAGCTGTTTCCAATGATAAAATTTTTTTGTTTTTATAATGCTATGCGTTCTAAGAAACTAAAATCACATAAATTAAATTTAATGTAAAAAGTAAGCAAAATCGGCATTTCAAATATGCAAATATGGATTTTTGCGTTCCAGCAATTTTGGATAACTTTTGCATGTTCAGAGAGTAATTTTCTTTTTCTCTCATTAGTCCGAACTTGTACGAAATCTTGTGGAACAAACCTTATAACAAATCAGCACTTTGAGATTTATTAAAATTTTTGTCAGTTTAGTTTCTGATTCTATTATTTTATTGATTTTTTTATAACAAAATTCTTGATACTGATTGGAGGATGGAACCAATAGAAGCACAACTACCGTCAAAATTGTAAGTAATCGAAAAAAATTTTTTTAAATAAATTTCAAAATCAAATAAAATTTTAAGATCATAGAAGCAGAGAATGCGTAAGGATTTGTTATACAAAAATAATTGCACCACAACCAAAAAAACGAAGTTTTTGACATTAGTCAGCAACAAAGCACATAGAGCAAAAAATTATCAGCTGAAGCAGCGCTGTCACCTGGTTATATACGAGTACACCCTGGAAAAATGTTTAATTCCAAAACTAGCCAAAAATTATGGAAACGTTTTCAAAACTAAAAAAAGCAAACAAAATACTATTTAAATAAAGGGTCTTCCAATAGGGACTTGCTAACTTTGTCTGTTGATAGTGGCCCTATTGCTGCAGCTTTATCTGTTGCAGTCTGTTTTATTTTTCAAACTTCCATGGACGGATAAAGCGTTTAACGGTACATGCAAGTGACAAAATTGCTTTATCAAAATGGGTGTTCTGTTAGGAAATTTCGAATGCTTCGTCTGTTTTGTGGTCGTATTACCCAGAGGACTGTTCGCAGTATGGGGTTCCACTAGTTCAGTAAACAATCAGCCAACAATCGCATGCCGATAGAACGCAAGATCTGCCGAAAAAAATTGCCGCTATGCGTGAGAGTGTGCAGGAGTATCTGACGAAGTTGATTTCCCGTCGTTCAGTAGAACTCTGAATTTCGCACACCACAACTAGAAGAATTTTGCTTGGTGATTTGCGCCTGCACTCGTACAAAATTCAACTGACCAGGAACTCGATACTCTATAAACTTTGTTCAAAATTCATCCTTTCCAAAATATAAGATTTATCGAGGTTATCAAAATAGGTATTGGTTTGTGAAATGATTTCATCGTTAAAGTCAAATCTCTTTCCGCCGAGCCATTTCTTCTTCATTTTGAGAAAAAGAAATGGTCAGTCGGATGAGGGAGCAATTTGTAGCCCAAATCATAGCTTTTCGGCAGGGAAACTGCACCCTTGCATTGTCCTGCTGGGAAAGATCTTTATTATTGGCCAAACGCGTTCTTTTTTTCTGAATCACCATTAAATCGACTTAATAAGTTGACATAATATTCGTCATTGATTGTCAATTATTTTATTCCGCGTGCATCCCAAAAAACTTTATTGGCTGACAAACACTGTTGCGAAGTTGCTATACGATTGCGTTTGTGGTCGATTGAGAGTAAAAGCGGCACCCATTTTGCAAAAAAAAAAAGAAAGCTTTCTCACAATCTCATACCCATAATATCTCTCATTTTCAATCTCGAATCGGCCTGCACTATATCGTGAATTTGTTTAATTGTTTCGGGTGTAGAGACCTCAAGTGGGTGTCCAGAACGTGCAACGAAAATCAGTAAACCACTTTTTACCATTGAAATTGATGGTGAGGCGTCCCCATAGCTTTTATCAAGCTTTGGTTTGAGTGATGGGTTTTTTCCGCAAAAAAATCTTTCATAATGAGCACAGGAAATTCACTTTTTTCCACATTATTCTCAAATCACGCGGTAGTCTGCAATTAAAGGCTTTAAAACACAAACTAAACGACGGAGCTTTTTCAAATTTCTTTAGGAATCAATTGCTGACAGGAGCAATGCTACCCTTCCACTTAATGGGTGGAAAATTAGAAAATTCACGGGCTCATCAACCCGCCTTCGTATTACTAAGTGATCCAGAAAAGTCTAGCAACCATGATTGTTAGACTTTTGTTGCAAAAATATTAAGAATATTAACAACTTGGAAGATGACTCAAATTATTTAGAAAAAAATTCAAGAAACGATTTGATATGCTTTTTTATGGCTTTTAAGCGTATAACCAATCTTTGAAGTTTGTGAAACGAACCTTTCTTTCTTTCATGTTTTTTTTTATTTAAAGTAAAAAAGAATCGCAATTAGTGAATGTACATTAGAGCGACTCACCTTGTATGGAGATGGAAAACAAAGATGAGGGTGCCCCTCAAATCAAAGATCGGTCTTTTTAATAAGGACACTCAAAACATTTGAAAGGTCTAGCGATGATCTTTCGTTAGTTGGACCGCGTCTAAAAAAAGCATATTTTTGAGATTTTTTACTCGAACGCTTCTGTTCGAACAACTTTAAACTTGAATAATTTAACAACACCAATAAGTATACACGAATGCATACATCGTATGGATGTGTGTAAATGTATGTATGCATATACACCCTCTAGTCAGCCTAGAACCATATGTCTCTATGTCAATACTCTTTCTCCAGCGACAATTGCACTAGTTAAAATGTCGACAACTTTCCTTTTATGTGCGAGTAAAGATACGTTAGAGACAATAAATAGTTCTAGTGTATTTCTGGTGATATTGTCAATGAACGCGTCAATAGATTGTTTTTCTTTTTTTTTATTACTCTGTGCAATAATATTAAATAAATATATGTAGACGAGGGTTACTTAAATCTACTAGTGAAACTTTTGTTCAAATATCAGTAGCACTATTGACAATGTCACTAGAAAATCACTATAAATTTACTATTGACAACGAGTGAGGAAATATCGATATTGTAGACTAGACCCCCTAAAATTTACTAGTGATTATTTGGTGTCAATGTCTCCATGTGGTCCCAAAAAACTACTTAGTCAGTAGTCCTACAGTCTAGTGGTGAATTTTCAATGACAAGCTAATGTTAAATGTCAATAGATGATTACATTGGCTGGGGTACACGTGGTCAGTAGTACTACTGACAATGTCACTAGTAAATCACTACAATTTCACTATTCGCACTTTCTGCAGGGCATTTTTCAATTAAGTTACCCAGTTGGCCAGAATGCTTTGCACGACATTGTCATCTATGATTCTTGTACGACTTATCCTTTGTTATTTAGTTTTCTAGTCGACAATTTTAAGGAAATCGTCGTTCACGACAATCTGAGTGACAATGCACGTTGTCCTCAATTAAACACTTTTTACTTTGTTGATGACAATTTGAGCGACAAGTCGTGTGTTTTGTTTTGTACTGTAGCGAGGTGGTAAGCGCGAAAACTTATAAACATGCAGCCTAAGTTCGAATCCCAACTAAGTCAGTCAACAATTTAAATGAAACGGAAAAAACAAGTAACTTAGGGTTTACAGGTGGAAGTGAAAGTACGAAAGACTCAATACATTTTCGTTACTTGCAGTTTACTTTCAGCTAATTTTACAAGACAGTAATTTGTTTTCACTTGCAGCAAGTGAATCAAAATTGAGTTAACAGTGTTGCCGTATTAATATTTAAGTAAAAATTAACTGGATCGCAGAGTAGTGTTATTTAATTTTTTAATCATTTTAAAAACATTTAATAGCCCATTGAGGCTGACACGGAATTAAGTAGTTTCAAGCTCAAATTACGAAGGCATTGAAGTACTTTTTTCAGTTGAATAAATTTTTTGTTACACTTATACAAACTTTTCTTTCAAAAATTTTCCTAAATATATTAATTTACAATCTTCTTTTAATTTCATATTGAATTTAAAATTTTTCATTTCTTTTAATTGCTGTTTCTCACAGTTGTAAATTTACTCATGTTTGGAAAAAAAAGTATTTTTAGTACAAAAACAGATTTGTATATTGTAATTTCATGTTAATTTCATCGAAATTAAGTAAAATAACTTAATTTGGAAAATGTCAAAATATATGGGAAATTTATTAATTTCAACTTGATTTCGACCGAAATCACGAAATTACTTTATTTGGTGTCAGCCTGAATAAGCTATTAAAGCTTATTTAATATTTGTTTAATCAAATATTCATGTATTCACATTGCAAGTTTATGAAATTCAGGTTTTAACTCACAGAAATTCGTGTGGTTGTTGCTGTACTTTTTCCTGCTTTTTATAATACTTATTTGACAAACTGTACAACAACTGTTTTTGTTTGTACGAAAAACTCGGAAATGTAAAATGGAAATTATTTTATATTTTGTAAATAAATATTTCAAAATTATGGAACTAGTAATACAAAGTGAAGAAGTGCTTGGAAATCAAGTTATTATATAAATATTAAAAATGCACAAATACATCACAAAATAAAACTTTTTTATAGGCGTATAGATGTCAGTCATATCGTCTATTTTCACTTCCCAGATAACCATTATCAGCTGCTCCCGGCCATTTCAACTTGGCAGCACTGAATTTAGTACATCGAAAACAAGGTTGCATTTCATAAAACCAACTTAATTAAAACCAATTCTTAAATGGTTTTAAGTTGGTTTTAACAAAAACAATTTGTATGGTAAAACCAGGTTTTGACAGTTGGTTTTAACGTTAAAACCATGTCAGTGTGAAAACACTATTACATGCAAGTACTTGCACGTCTAAACACAGGGTAAGCAAAAAAAAATTAAATTTGTGTGTAAAAATATTAATTAAAGTCAGTTCTGTTGAGTGACATTGTCGCTCAAGAACTCACACTATCATTCTGCGAACTAGAATCTGTATGGTATGGTGGTGGAGATAATCGATGGTCTTAAATGATTTCTTGGCCATTTGTGCGAAAATTTCGCCAACGATTTATTTGAGCTGTCCTCAATGTGTCTTCCACGATTTTCTATTGTCTTGTAGCTATCGTTTAAGATGTCTGAAAGACATGGCCAACTGGGTAGTTGTATCTAAATATGTAGTGCGCGTTCAAAAAAAAAAAAAAAAAAATGCAAATATGTACAGAAATGGTAAAAGTAATAAACATCTCATGAATTTTTTTTTATTTTTCTTGCAACAACGTACTACTACTGTTTGTCTGTTTCTACTGGTCGGAATTGTTGGCAATTTGTAGCAGGAAAAACGCACATCATATTCAGCGAGTTTGGATGGATTAATGTTTTTTTATTTTTTATTTTATAACTCATGTGTTTGAGCCTACAATATTTCCACACAAAGTTCAATTTAAAGTATGTATTTAAAAGGTTTTCGTAACGTCGTTTTTCATTTTCAGCAACAAAATGCAAAAAAGAAATTTTTTTTTAACATTTTTCTTTTTTCTACTTTCACTTCTATGATTTGTGTTTTAGATTTTTCTTAAAGATTTAATTTTTTTTGTTGCGCTTATTTGAGCATTTCAACTGGTTAGGTAGGAGTCTGATTTTGTATGACTTTGACTTTTATGTACATCATAATGAAGTGGACGTACGTACATATATACATACATACATACATAAGCATAAGTATGTACATAGGTTGAATACGAGAAATGAATGAATGCTATTTATTCGAGGTGGTCATTCTTCTAATGGATAAAACATGAAAACATGCGCACACAAAAAGTGTAAGAGTATCTTAGATAGACACCGAGTTTGTTTGAGTTAAAAGTAAAGAAAAGAAATTAATCTTAAAATTAAATTCCGTACATGATCGTTAAATCAAATCAAGCACATGATATTTATTTTTCTTTTTTTCCATTTTAAAATTTTTTATTTACGGGGAATGACCTAGAGTATGATGAACATTTATTGAATTAATGTAAAATAAAAGAAGAAATATTAGCAAATCGCTGTGTCTCTGTTAGTATGGCAAAATTATGTATGTACATATTAGGGATATAACGAATACCAGTTTAGTGAATTCGAAAACGAATAATGCATTTGAATTTTTGCGAAAGCGAATGCGAATGCAAATACTTACAATACGATAAAAAAATCACATGAAACTAAATTTTTTTAAGAACATGAAGTTGTATTAGGTATATAAATAGATGTAAAACATATACGTCCTTATTTATAAAACTTATGAAGGCTTTATAAAGAGTTTTTTTCATACAAAATTTTTCTTATAAAGTCTATAAAGCCTTAATAATTTTTATAAATATGGCTGATTGCATTTTATTTAAATTGAGTCTTGAATTAAAAAAAAATACAAAATGTTAGGCAAACAACCCATTCGTACTTTGGCCCTAAAGCCTGGTACTCTGTTCAACATTTCATGTGAAATACTGTCAAAATACATATTAAGAAAAATTGGAATTGATTGTTCATGAAAAATCTTGGAGAAATAGTACTCTTTTCATCTTGGAAACAACATATGAAATGTATCTTCAACATTTTCAGATTTTATGAGTGGCATTGGTTTCGCATGGAATTTACAACAAACAAGGGCTGGTTAATATTGTTGGCATTTAAAATTTTCTGTACGAAGTAATGAATGGTACTCAAAATCTTTTCAAAAGTTTGAACAGACTAGTCTTAAGCCTGGCACTCTGTTCACAATTTCGTGCGAAATGCTGTCAAACTACATATAAAAGTATTTGGTATGAAATATTTGCGAAATAAATTCGCAAAAATAGTACTCTGTTCTTGTTGTGAAAAACACGTAAAATCATGTCTTTCCATGCAAAATTAGTCTGGCATCATTTTAGTTTAGCTGCGAAACAACATGAGCAGTGCTTTTTTCGCACGGAATTTTAACAATGTTGCATACTTTCAAGCAATAAAGGCGAGAAATTTATAAAAAAAAAAATGGGAGTTATGCTACATTTAGTACATGTAATCAATGGTGCTGAAAATTTTTCACAACTTTGAACAGAGTACCAGGCTTTAAAGTAGAAAATATTTTCGCACGAAACACTGCTTTTTCTTTTTCAGAAACTGATAAATATTTCGAAACACAGCTGAATTTTGGATTGATTCTGATAATTATTATTTATAGAAAAGTTTTCCGCTAAAATTTTAAAGCTTTGTTTAGAATCGTAAACTATTTTCCTAAAAGAAATACAAATTTTGTTGTCTTTAGTGTTCGCTTGAAATATTCCTATACATTTTAGAGAATGCAAAAGCGAATGCAAATAGCAAAAGTAAGCGAATAATTTGCGAATGCGAAAGCGAATGCGAACATTCGTTACATCCCTAGTACATATGTACATACTGGTGTCCTGCACAAGAGTATTTATAAGACTTTTCAAGACATGAGAGATTTTTTCAAATGCTTTACTACAGCGAAATATTCTAAAAGAATCGCTAAACAACACTGTTGGCAAGACAAACCACCGAAAAAAATTACTTGCCAACAGTGTTGCTTAGCGATTCTTTTAGAATATGTCGCTGTAGTAAAGCATTTGAAAAAATCTCTCATGTCTTGAAAGGTCTTATAAATAGTCTTATGCAGGACACTAGTACATACATTAGAGCGACTCACTGGAAAATAAGTTTTTGTTACCCCTCTCAAATCAAAGATCGGCCATTTTAATGAGGACTCCCAAAACATTTGAGGTGTCTAGCGATGACCGTTCGTGAGCTGGACCGGTATATTTTTGAAGTTTTTTGCATATATTCGTATTAGCGACTTTGTTCGCCTTTTTCATCTCCATACAAGGTGAGTCGCTCTAATGTACATACATATGTACATAAGTACATAAATGTAAAACATGAGATATTTGAGATAATCATTTCAACCTAAATGATACAAGTAACGGGATTTTTCTTTTCTGACAAAAATATAACATCTATTTTTTAACATATCGCACTTGTTCCTCTAAGGAGGGTCAACTCAAAATTCATAAATTCAATGAGGCATACATTGTATTTTTTTATTTTTATTTATTTTTTTCTAGATGGAGTATAGAAAATTATGTTAGCTTTTTACAATGCAACATTATGAGATTGCCCGCTTTAAAGGAGCAAGTGTCATACACTCTCGATCACATGATTACAACCACTTCAATTTCTGTTTTTAGCAGGCAATATCTTTTTAAATATTACATCTGTTCTAGATGCATAACAAAACAGTCCGAACTTGTACAAAGTTATCCAAAAGCGTTCCAGATAGCAATTTTTGTGCAATTTTGAGAGCGAATGAGAGAGTAATTTGTTTCATTTCCTGTACAAACTAGTACGAACTTTTTTTTCTTGGTAAGTTCGGACAAGAATTAAATAATCAGCTGTTTTTTGTTTACATATGAAACTGAAAAATTAATCAGAAAATTTTCAAATATAATAAAAAAGTCTTTTTTTATTAAAAAGCAAAATGGAAGGTTTTTTGAACAAAGTTGAAGTTGTGAGTACATTTGCGCATATTTCTCCATTTCTTTAATATAAAAAAATGCTTTTAAATAATTCATGTAGGTTTTACTTTGTTGGAACTTATTTTCATTTACTTTTTACAGCTGTTGCGACTGAAATCACTAAATTTAATTTAAAAAGTTAGCAGCATTAGTATCACAAAACATACAGAAGTGTCACGAGACGGAAGATACGGGAATTTTTCTGTTTGTCTCGTTTTCCCTCAAATTTTGTCGTCGTTTTTGTTTTGCTACGTCTTTCTAGTGCAATAAATTTTTATTAGCTGTGTTAATTGGTAAGTAGTAATACACTACAGTATCAAATGCACTATGCTTTTCTCTTTTTTCCACGAATTTTAACAAAAACCTGATTGGAGCTTTTTTTACCTGTCACTTTCTTCACTTCTGTGTATTCTGTGTTAGTATTTCAAGATGTATGTATTTAATATTTTAAAATAAAAATTTTAAAATAAAAATATTAAATACATAGAAATAATTATTTCCAAAGGAGTAGCGAAATATTGAAAATAAATAAACACACAGTTGTTAATTGTTATTTATATAAAAAAGACCTTGTGCTTATATATTAAATTAAATACAAAAATAAATAAAGAGGTCAAAAAACATAGAATAAATAAAAATTAAATTACTTTTTTAAAATGTACTTACATACATACATATATCACGTAAAGATATAAAAATGAATCAATTTATTCTATACGCCGATTTCTGGATATTATTTCTGTTAAATAATAATAAATAATTGTAGAATATCATTCAATTAACATTTTGTATTATACTTGCAACACCGTAGTTGCTCATTGTCGCTAAAGAAATAGAAATTATTTTAATTGGACTACAGAGACAAAATCAGCAGAGACAACAACAACCTGCCGCCCTGTTGACTTGTTGTCTTAAAAATAATCATCTCTACATACATATGTATATAAAAATTACGTGTATGTTCGTGATCGCTAAACTCAAAAACTACTGGACCGATTTTGACCAAATTTTATATGCATGCTCTATGGGCCGTGAGTAGTGTTTCTGTGTATTTTGAAGTTCGTTTGTTTTTTTTTGTTTGTTTTTTTTCGTGTTTTGCCCGATAGTGATTAGCGCGATAAGCCTATGCTGTGTTTCGCTGAAGGCGTTGGGTCCTTAATCAGCGTGAAGTGGCGTTAATTAGCCCGATACCGACTCAAACCTAACATCTTTTCGTGAAAAAAAATAAATTAAAAATAAAGTAAATAAATATCACTATTTTTTGAAGGCAAAACAACGTTTGCCCGGGTCAGCTAGTTATCATATAAAAATATGTATTCTATCGGTAGCTTGCTGCGCTGAATGGGTTTAATGCATTAATCTATTTGTAGAAGAAAAATGTTACATTCTAATAAACATTAGTAAAAAAATATGCAAGTGAAGTATTTTGAAGATAGCCAAAATCGATGTTTACCGTTCGCAAGGATGTTACTTTCGGACCGTTGCGCGGAAAATTGGGAGAAGTCACAAAAACTTAAATGACATTCAATGACCTTGAGTTCGTTGAATTTATGTAAAACTGATTTTTCAGTATAGCTTGAAGCTAATCTTTGTCCGAAACGGGGAAAAACTTCCACATCTACCTCCTTGTCCGATTTCAATGCGTTTGGGAAAACACCAAGCACGCCGGAAAGATTTCCTATCATCGATCCATGGGTGCCACATGTGTTGATATCAAATCGTCTATCGGGTAACGGTTTATATGAGCAGTAGTTTATATTCTCCGTAAAAGCTCCTAATTGTACCAATATCAACTCATGGCGGCCAGTGACCGCTTTGTTCCATGTATTGGCTGCCTGCAATCTTGTCGGCAGTTATTAAATCAGTGAGGGATTCTAAGGGCTCAATGCCTACTACGCATGCTGGAACTCCATAGGAAAGAACTGGGTTCTACAACCGAAGGTAGTAAACTGGATTTACTTCATCGCTTGTCAGACCTGTTATTTCCTATAGTTGTGTGGTATGGTGAGAGGCATTGAGGAAGGAGTCATAGAAGATTACTTTGTAGGGTTTAGAGGTGTGCTTCGCTGGGATCAGGTGCTCAGAGGAACACACCTCAGGCTGCCTTGAACGTCATTCTTCACCTAAGTTGCTATAGAGGACTTTGTGGTGAGAACGGCGACCAGAAGTCTCCTTAGAATCGTTGAAGCAAGTTTGATGAAAACAGGAGTAACGGATCATACATACATCAATCTTATATGAGATCAGAAATAAGTAACTCCTGCGTTCACGGACTATAAGATCGTTGAAATTGATTCTAGTAGAACACTCTCACTGGTAATTCCGGATAGGGACTATTGGGTCAAATCCGATAAGCTTTATGAGGGTAGTGCTGTCTTTACAGGCGGGGTCAAAAATGGGGGAAGGCGAATGGGCTGATGTCTATATGTTGGGAACGAACATTCGTAGTTCTTTCAGACTGACAGAGACAGCCAGGACTAAGAAACTAGTGTCTAGAAATGTGGCCAAAATCGAGAATTTAACTTTCTACGTCGACAGCCAGGCAGCGCTAACAGCTTTGAAGGCACATAATGTCAAATCGAAACTTGTTAGTGACTGTAGGAGAACCCTCAACTTGCTTATAGACAAATATAGTGTCAGACTATGTTGGACTCCTGGCCACAGAAGTGTTGAGGGAAATTAAATTGCCGATGAGCTGGCAAGAATAGGGTCGGCGTTAGATGAGGGAATATGTGACAGATTGGTGAAATTACCGATAGGTCATTACTAGAGAGAACTCAGTAATTGGATGGAGAACAAAACCAACCGTTCATGGCGAAGTAGGGACGATTGTAGAGTATCGAGGGCTATGAGTCCGAAATATGACTCAGGAAGATCCAAACTGATACTGGATGTGAATAGGAAGGCGATGCGAGTCGTGATAGGAGCGTTGACTAGTCACTGTTCGTTTAGAGCAAGGACCAGCATTTGAGAAACTGGTACTCCAGATTTCTGTAGAATGTGCGGGGATGAAGAGGAGCCAGAAAGCATTGAACATACTATCTGTCATTGCCCGAAGCTGCAACGCCATATGCTCCGACGGCTGAGCAGACGTTTCCATTAGTGATATTGCAAAGTTTAAACTGGAGGATATCAGGGACTTAATCATGGGAATTCAGTGGCTTAATGACAGATAATTGGGGCACTTCTGGGTACAAATGGTGGTTAAAAATTATTAATAAAGGATGTTAATAGTAGGGAATCACAATGGAAACAACTGGGTCTCCGAGTGGAGGTGTGTTATAGCACCACCCTTCCTAACGTAAACTAACCTAACCAGTACACCGATCTTCGTTAGCTGTAACGTTTTGAAAATCATAATTTTTGATAGATGGATGGACTACAGAAAGTTTTATTGTATATAGTGCACAAGCAGAAACTCTAATGTAAACACTAATTCGAACTTTGAATGTAGTTTCAGATTTATAGTAATTAGTTAAATTTTTATAAAGACACGTTTTTCTCTAATTTTCAATCCACCCCTTAAGTCGGCCGTTCGCTATATTTTGACCCTGCTAAGACTTAATTAAAAATTTATTTGATTTTTTTAGTTAACTTTATATACATATGTACATATCTAAAATATAAAATTATATACACATCATTTTATATATTGAAATATACAAACTTTATGTCTTGTGTATAGAATTGTAATGAATACACAATAAAAGAATGGAAATATTTACATATTTACCTTATGAAGTATTTTCAATTCATTCGAAACTAAAACCGAAATTTCTTCTTACATTTTCAGTTACCGATTCACCAATTAAAATCATAAGACTACCCGCGCAGGCTCCAGTAATACGGTACAGTCGTATAGAACTGGAACCCGAAGACAAGTTGACAACAGGAAATGACTCTTTCATAACAACGACCGATGGAGTCGGCTTGATGCAGCAAACTGAGACGGATTTTCAAAATGATGATTCCTTTGGTCTCCTAAATTTGGACGGAGCGTTCAATTCACTAATGCCACGACAGAATCGGGGCAGCAATAACAACTGTCCTAGATCATGTCCACCAAGTGTGACTGTGGGTGCTGAGCCAGTGTGTGGTTCAGATGGTTTGATTTATGCCAATCTATGTGATATGAAAAAGAAAACTTGTTCTAGAAATGGTGTCATAAAGGTGCGTTGAAATTTGAATTTGAATTAATTTTTGCATATAAACATTTATGTACTCTACAGGACGTAAGAGATGGCTGTGAAAGAGCTCGTGGTTCCGATTGCAAACATCGTTGCCCAAGTGAGAAAGATCCCATTTGTGGCACAGATGGACGTACATATTTAAACAGGTCAATAATAATAATTCGAGTAGATAAGAGTAAAACAATTAGAAGAAAAAAATTTTGCACAAAAACATGCAAAATTTATGAATCTTAATGTTGGTTTTCTTGGTTCTTCTTGGTTTTCAGATGCATGTTACGTGTACAGGCTTGTCGCGTTGGTTTGGCAGCCGTAAAGATGGCCCATGTGGGACCTTGCAGTAATACAAGCGCAATTCGTGAATCGTGTCCGGTCGACTGCAATAGTGCACCTAAGGATGGACCCATTTGTGCTTCAGATGGAAATGTATACAACTCAACCTGTGAAATGAAATTGTTGACTTGCGGACAAGGTGTTGTGAAAACTAGCCGAAAACATTGCCAGTCAACCAGAATGTGCCGTGAATCATGTTGGCGTGTAGCTCGACCCACCTGTGGTTCAGACGGCAGACTTTATGCTAGTCCTTGTAAAATGCGTTCCTCTAACTGCGGCAAGCATGTGTTTGAAGTGCCACTCTCGTTTTGTATGCCCCAGGAACGTAATGGAAATCAAATAGAAAGCTGTCCCACCGAATGCCCCAAAACTGACAGTTCGGCATATGTGTGCGGTAGCGACGGCAATATTTATTCTTCCTTGTGCGAACTGAAAATGTTAAATTGTGGGTAAGTAAATCGTAAACTTTCCATTGTTGTATTTTTTTGTGATGATGTCAAATTCAAACAAATTTGCAGGCCTCAACGAAAAGCCATACAAAAGATGAGCATGGATAAATGCAAAGCACGTTTATCCAGATGTAAACAATTGCCGCCCTGCAAAGACTTTAATAATCTTTTTGGTTCTATATTTTCTTCGAAGAAAAGCGATAAATTATGTGGTACCGATGCAAAGACTTACAATAATGAATGTGAATTGGCGCATGCTACTTGTTTGTATGTTCTCTCTGTTGCTTCTTATTTGCTTAAGTATATCAAAATGTTTACTTACTTTCCTTTTTATCGCATTGCAGGAGAGGAGTTAACTTGGCCCATATTGGACCGTGTACTGACTTAAAATCACCGCCAAAGGATTGTGGCGAACGCTGCACAAAGAACGACATTGAGGGTGGTCCTGTTTGTGGTTCCGACGGAAATACGTATGCCTCAAGTTGTGAATTTAAGCGCAAAACCTGCCACTTGAGAGTAGTGCAAGTGTCACTCAAGAACTGCCTTTTAACCGCTGACTGTGAGACCGATTGTGATGCCCAGCCACCTGATTTCGTATGTGGTTCAGATAATAAATTTTACAAATCGGAATGCCACATGCGCAAAGAAAACTGTGGCAAACATGTCTTTGTGGTGCCTTTGAAAAGATGTTTAAGCAATGTGCAATTTAAAGGATGTGCAAAAATATGTCCAGCTGAGTTTGAACCTGTATGTGGCACGGACAATATGACATACTCTAATGATTGTTTTCTAGATATGGAAAACTGTCATAGTAATAATACAATAGCGATATTACATTACGGTGCTTGTGGTCGACCAGAAGCACCATCAACGAATTTCTTATATTAATAATTGTCTAGTTGTGAAATTAAAAAAAAAAAGTTAAAGAACAACAATTAAAAAAGAACATTTTATACACATTTAATATATTTATGAAATTATTTATTTATTTTCTTAGGTTAATAATTGTTATACGATAAGACATTTTTATATGTATGTATCTAACTTTATAATTTAATTTAATTAAAACACTAAAAAAAATATATAACGAAATAAATTTGTGTGATTTTAAATCAAGCGGAATCATCAAAAAGTTTATTAAGACATGCCTTAACTTCATGTGGTTTGTATTTTATATACTTATCAGGATTTTTACTAAATTGTACGCCGACATACCTACAAAAGATGTATGGAAACACGAGTGTGAGCAGCTTTTGCAAAAGTAAATTATATCATAATGCATAAATTAAAATAAATAAAAAAAAAAACAAAACATGTAACGTTTAATGGAAAATGTGAAATAAAGCTTTTGTAAGTAAAATCTCCTACAAATTTTAACAATTGAACGCATAATAAAACTAACAAAAACTACGAAGAATTTTGTTGTCAGGGAAAGATTAGGATGCAATAAATAAATTAGTTGTGAGCAACTTTCAATCGTTATTACATACATACATACATACATAATACATATGTATATCAGCAGTCTGCCAAGCATATCGCTACAATAGCTTCTATAAAAGTTATGTAGCTATTTTCGTTTTCAAACTCAAGTCAGTTTGGACATCTGAGTGTCAACTCTACTCTTACAAAATTTTCACTTGAACTCGGTGGGGCACAAGGCATTCGCACTCAACCAATATTTAAGTTGTAAACGCCAATTCCAAAGTGAAAGTTGAGTTGAGTCTCTGACCACTGAACTGAGTCGAGTTGGAACTCACACATCGCACTTGTTTCTCTAAATGGGGTCAACTCAAAATATACAAATTCTCAGTGAAGACAAAATATTGTTTTTTTTTCTCAATACACTCTTATATCACAAAGATGGATACAACTGTATTTTTTGCGAAAGAGCAGAGAAAACAGTATGACCACTGTATATCGTTTTATTGCAAAATTTGAGAACTACAAAATTTTGAGTTGGTCCCCATAAAAGGAATAAGTGCGACATACATATGTAAGTATGTACTAGTGGTGTAACGTTGACATTCGTTACACCACTAGTTTTTGATATTCGCGAATACGAATACGAATATTTGAAACGATATTGTTATGAAAAAGGACTTCTCACTCTTGTTGGCGTACTTTAAAGTTAATAAAAAGTACCCAAAATTTTAATGATCGTCATTAAATAATATGATACAAAGCACAAATTTCTATAAAAAAAATTAATGTATTTGTGCAAACTAAAATTTTTTGTCATTTATTTAAATTTCGTTTAGGATTTATGCATTTATTTATTTAATTTCTTTGGAAAAATATTCGTATTCTCCTGAAAATGGCCGAATATTCGACAATTCGAATACGAATACTAATATTCGTGCATCACTAGTATGTACATACATATCGTTGGTCTCAAGTATAAAGGCCCTAACTCAAAATATTGCAATTTTACAAGAGACGGTAAAACATAATAGAAACTATATTATTCTCAATGTAATTTTTTGTATACAACTGCTTGTAAAAGCGTTATTTTTTAACTATGGCAATAAATTTTTGTGACAAGATATATTTGATTGAAATATATTGGAATTACTGAAAAACTTAATTTCGTAAAAAATACGAGTTAGGGCCTTTCAACTTGAAACCATCGATATGTATTTTCTGCATTGTTCATAAAAACTAAGTTTGTTTTATACTGCGTTTACATCTGAGCAAAATCTATTACTTGCGAGATTTTTCGAGTAGATTTCCCATATAAAACAAAATCTACTTCAAATCTAGCAGAATTTAATGATGAAACTGTTGTTTTATTTTTAAAATTTGTACTAAAAAATAGTCCGAAGTATATATTTAAAAGGTTTGCTAATTAGCTATATTGCACTTGTTTGGTTTTAGTTTAGGAAACTTTTCGGTCAAAGGTTTTTGTTTTGGATACGAAATCAATATAAATTTCAAAAAAAAAAACTTGAAGTAAACGGTATACATTTTGATAAGAATTTTAATTGAAATCTACTAGATTTCGTGCAGGTGTAAAATGCCCTATTATAAAAGTTTTATTATAACAAATTTTGTGTGCAAAACTGTTTTAAAAACCTCTTATAAAATTAAAATATGTATATGTATTTCTTTATTATTAAGGCATTTTTATGTTTAAACATATTCATTATAATTCTAGAAATCCCTAATATAATTTTATAGGTTCTTCAAATTGAATCGATAAGAATTAGGCGCGAAATAAGTTAAACACAACACAAAAGGTTAAATTATTGGTTCTGTTATTATTAGGAAAAGGATTTTCATGTAAATACATGTTTTCTGTCACAACAAATTTGTGACAAAATGGCATCGATTTGTTAGTGCATATTTTTGCATATTTTATAATAAATACATATTTTTGCATATTTCATTGTAATTGTATATTTTTAATACAATTTTTAGTTTTTTCGTTCTATAAATCTAATTTTGGTTTTTTTTTATTAGTTGTAAATTATTTAAAAGGTGCAGTTTTTACGACTGTGTAAGAACAAAAAAGAGGAAAACGAGAAAAAAATTTATTCGATATTGAAAAACACCGCATGACTCCTTCAACTTTTTTGAAAAGTTCAAGGCTTTGGCTTAAGTCAAGAATACCAATACCACTGAAAATTAAAAAAATATCATGGGATAATAGACTTTCAAAACCCAAAAATGTTTGTGTAATTTTTTTTTCAGAGCTCTGCACACGTTATTTTTTGCATATGGGTGCAAGTTTTTTGACTTTAAAATTTCTTTAATTTTATTAATAGAAATATAGTATCCGACAGCCTTCTACATAATTGATATTTGGGCACACATAGTATTGCTTTCTTGTTCGCACTATAGGCCAATTAGAGGCTTTCGTTACTTTAACACCTCAAGTTGAATTAACTGAAGATGCGAAAAAAAGTGTGTGTAAAAAAAAGATTTATCTTTGACAATTAAAAAAAAAAGCTTTATTAATTCATGTACGTAAATAAAAGTTCAACTGAACTTTATTTTGTATTTCATATGATTTGTAAAATATTTATTAAGTAGGTATTGAAGCTGAGCTTTTTATGTTTTTTAAGTTTTTAATGACAAAATGTTTGTTAATAATGCCCCCGTAGACGACATGTTTTTTACGTCTGACTTGTCATATTTTCCAGCGTAAAACATGTACATGTCGTGTGGTACCTTTAAGACATTGCTTCTGTTTGCAAAGCCGTCTGACAAAATTTCAATTAGAGCGTGCTCTATTTTCTTCTGACAAACCTTCTGACATCGACTGTTTTCATTATGAAAAATATGTCGTCCGAAATCTATGCCGTGAGGGAGCAAGTAGCGGCGGTTCACTATTGACGGAAACGTTAGCCGGCTGAAGTTTATATATTATAACGACGATATATGTATGTTTTTTTAAACCATTTAATAGCAATTATGTACATGCAATATAAATAACGTTGCATTATTATGTGCTAGCCTGGTATCTTCGAATTTGAAGAAAAAAATCTTTAATAATTAGTGATTTTTATGGGAATTGTTAAAATTTAAGTTTAAAATTTTTTAAACGCACTAATAATCCCAAATTAATATTTTACTTATTAAGTAAAATATTTTTTTTTATTAAAAATACATTGAAATTGATTATTGAGGGGTTTAGATGGATCCTATGCGCATTTCACTGTTACTAATGCAGATCATCAGGGAACCTTTACCCTACGTCTCCACTAGCCATCGACCTGGCGTTAGTGCAACAAAGATGGAATATTTACCAATTTTGTTCTGTCTCTTTTCTTTCTATTGCAAATGGTTGCGGTCGTTAAATCTCATGGCGAACATTGTTGCTCAGACATATGCTCGGGCATTGATGTCAGAGCATGAACGAAAGTTAGACATGAGCGGTCTCCATTAGCCATTTGCGATGTCCGACATGATGCCCATACCAAGTTCATGGCTAGTGGAGACCGCTAGTTACCCAAAGTTTCTTAGAACAACTAGAGTTATTATGTTATAAGCTTTCATTTAAACAAATGAGAAGCTTAAAACATATAACAAAGTTGAAACAAGAACTCAATAATCAACATGTTTTTTATTTTCTTTACCATTACTACATTGGCTGACTTTTCTTCAGCTTCAAATTGTAGTTGTAAAAGTATGTAAAAAGAAAATAAATGTAAATAACAACAGCTATTTAAGAATAGAGTGTTGCCACACAAGTATTTTTTGACGTGGTGCATGGAAGTATGGAAGTATATTTTTCTTTGACGTAATTTTTTAACGTTTTTGTAATATCCTTTCTTAAATTTTGTTTGTTATTTACATAGAATATTTTTAACTGCTGAATTTTTTCAAGTGCCGGCACGTCCCCGCCTACACGAAACCGCTTTGCCGCCGCTAGTCAATGAATAGCACAGACATTTTCATTGAACAGCTGTTTTGTTTTCTGCTTGTATTACACATTTTATTTGAAGTGTGATGGTCTGAACACAATGTGTGATTTTACGTTAGATTTTTTGACAGTCGCAACGAATGTATTTAGATTTCTGTATCGTAAAATGTGATGAAAGTATTAATACTTGTATAATAGTCTGAACGGGGCTTAAGCAGCTCTGGGTTGAGGAACATCTCTCGCGTCATCGTAATTATTTCTTAAGTGCGGTCAGGCTTGTGCGTGTTGTTTGGCCTTCGAGAGTTTTTCGTCTCGCTCGCACTGGTTGACTAATCTGCCACGGATAACCGTATAATCTTGCGGTTTTTTGTGGAATTTCTTTAACAACCACGTTGCTACTTCCTATGTGAAGGCATAGGTCGTGTACAGTCAGTCACAAAAACTTTTAAAATACTGTTAATACCATCTTGGGCATATGGTCTAGTTACTCCGCCCACACTTGTGCAACACCATATTATACAAATTTACTTTGTATAATATGTACTAAATAAATAAATAAATAAATAAATAAATAAAAGGCATCTGTTTCTGACAATTATAAGTTTGTTTATACCAACAAAATGAATGTGTTTTTTGGTGTTGTAATTTTGTTGTAGTTGTGCATGTACCTAGTACCATGTTATAAATCTTCTGTAAAATAAAAATTTTGACAGACATGCAGAATTACATCTGAGTTGAAAAGTTGAAATGTCAGACGTAAAAAACATGTCGTGTACGACCTGCTTAAGAAAGCAATGAAGGTAATTTTTTTAAGTTTTTAATGTTATTAAATGTTGAAAAAACAGTTGATAAATGCATATTTTATTCGTTTTAAATATATATTTTTATATAAAATAATTGAAATTTATTTGCTGGTAGTTTAGCATGTCTATATACGTATTTCATTGGCGCCTGAACCAAATCATCAGTAGACTTTAGTTTAACCACAAATTTTAAACAGTCACAAACCTCTTACTTTATGCATAGACTTCCAAAAACTATATGAGAATTCATAAAACAATAATACTTTTGAAAATCACATAAGAAAAAATAAGCTTAGTAGGCTTTGAAACTGATACAAAACCCAGCAAATAATTTATATCCAGGTGAACTCATTTTATTTTTCTACATCCTTAAGAGGTTTATGACTGTTTAAAATTTGTGGTTAAAGTCTACTGATGATTTGGTTCAGGCGCCAATGAAATACGTATATAGACATGCTAAACTACCAGCAAATAAATTTCAATTATTTTATGTACACTACTGACAATATGTCAAATAATAAATTTTCTTTATATATTTTTATATTTTTACTGCATATTTTATGTACATAAAACGTGATTTTAAATGCATGAAAATCCTTTCACTAGTTATTATGTTTTATAATTAGCACAGGTCCGCTAAATAAAAAAACATATGAAGACATCAAAAACTCTTTAGTTATTGTGGTAATAATATATGAAATGCATATAGACAGTTGTTTGACAATAAAAACAAGCCAATTTTTTAATTTAAAAAATTATAAATATATATATATATATAAATATATATATATATATATATATAAATATATATATATATATATATATACATATATATATATATATATATATATATATATATATATATACATATATATATATGTATATATATATATATGTATATATATATATATATATATATATATATATATATATATATATATATATATATATATATATATATATATATATATATATATATATATATAAATACATATATGGATAATTTATAGAAAATAAAAATAAGAATTTACATCGTCTTCATAGTTAATTAAAAAAAATGCTTGGGGCCCCGTGTCCCTGTTGGAGAATCCAACAAAAATGTTTGTTGGCGATTTAAAGCATGGAAATCAACTAAGCTTTTGTTGGTTTGTTTCTTCGCAAAATTTTCTTAGAATTTCATGTAGATTTCGATTTTGCTATACGATTTTTCAATTCTTTGTTTCATACATACAAATTGCCAATTCATATGTAGACAAATGAAACAATAAAAAAAATTTGAAAATCGGAGCAAATTTTTTTACATATCATATTTTTAGTTACAGTAGGAAGAAAATTTCAATGGTTTTTCATCAGCATACAATTGCATTTTGAAACATCTATCAGATCTAAATCGCAAAAGTTAAGCAATTTGCGATTGTCAGATCATGATTATTAGAGTACGGAAATACGCTATGTTACGGTATGTAACGGTATGCACAAAACTAAAAAAAAATTAAATTTATTTGATGATTTGCAATTCGTCATTGAATATAAAATTCCTAGCATTTTTTAGAGTTTTGAAAATAAAATTTTGCAAAATGTACATATATTCATGTTGATATTAGTACCTCACTTACATATTTAAAAACTATTTTTTTCAACAAAAGTAATACGCCCTAAACTACGGCAAAACATGTATGTATAATGGGCCTTATCGCGATTAGCGTATTTCGAGTTCGACTACAACTATTTTGTCCCAGATTAAAGAAAAAGTGTTGCCGAGTTCTTTAATCTCGTATAAAAACGTCGCCAATTGCGATAAGGGAAAATGAATTATTATAAATAGCAAGAAGAACCAAAAATGATGTGTGTGAATTAAAGAATTAAATTAATAATTTAAAAGAACAAAATTAAAATGTTATTTAAATGTGACTTACATATTGAAAAATTCGTTGTACTTGGGTAAAATATGCTCCTCATTATCGCGCTTGATGCCTTGCCTTAGAGTAACATCTGGAATGGAAATGGCTCTTTGGATTTTGCATGCTTCTTCGAAGTCCTTATTGAAAGACTAAAATAGTGTGATAAACAAATACACATTCATACATATATATATATATGTATATATATATATATATATATATATATATATATATATATATATATATATATATATATATATGTATATATATATATAAAAAGTCCAAACTCCAAAAAAAAAATTCAAAGTGAGACAAAAAAAAGAATTTAAAACCAAAAAATCAAAAAAAAAAATTAAATTTAAATGTTTTTTTCATTTCTACGTTTTTATGGGGTAAATAAATTTTTATCAGAAATCTAACTCATTTCATCTTATTCTACATCCTTTTAGGTACCAGAATCCACTCTTTTTTAGTCCAAACCCTTTTTTTTTTGACACACTAGGTCCCTTTTCTCGGTGAAGGTCACATATACGTATGTATGTATAAAGACAAAATAGAAAAGGTTCGATTGATTAAATTACAAACTGTTTCCACAAGCCAAGCAGTCGACTCGTGTGCAATATTTGAATGAAATTCGCTCAAAAAACTTATGCTTTTCATATACATACATATGTACAAAAAATTTTCTACTCAAGTCGATCCTGCGGGTTGTGGAAATAGGGTTTTAATCGAAGATTTTTGTACTTAATTATAACTTATTCAAGCAGTATTGTTTCTTTATTTAACAATACTGCGTTGCATTAGTCATTTTATTAAAAAAGTATTTATGACCTTAAGCATAGTACTCTGTTCAAATTAGTGAAACATGTTTATCAACATTGATTAATTCGTACGAAAAATTTGACATGTAAGCAATATTAATTGGCACCTAAAACTATGCTACAATTTTTTATGTTTATAAAAATATCCCGTGTTTGTTGTAAATTCCGTACGAAACAAATGGCACTCTACTTATTTCGTATGAAAACTTAAAATATTAGGAGAGAGATATTCTTGGTTTCTTAGCTACATTCGAGTATGCATCAAGTTCCACAATATTTGGTACTCGAATTTTTATTCAGAACTGCTCAAATTATTCAACTTTAAAATTAAATAAAAAATGTTGTGCTGATTACCTCCCAGTATGAATGACGATTATAAAATTGCACTTTTTGATCATTTAGTCGGAATCGTTTATATAGAAATTACCACTCCAAAAATACGTTAATTTTATTTCTTTAATGTTTGTACTCACCAAAAATTTTTCCTTTAGAACACTGCGATCCTTATCTTTTACTTTTCCCTGAGTAGGTTTTGGTAACTCATCTAATGGTGAAATATTTGACAGCATTTTTGACCAGGTTTTTTGATATGAGAATTTCAACTCTTTAATAGTTTCAATGTAACTATTACGACAATCGGGTTCGGCAATGGTGACAATATCAATCAAGTTGGAAGTTATTAACGAATTAAGTATATAGTTGATGTTATTTAAACGAAACAAATGCTTGGTAGCCTGATCATTATATTGTTCACATTTATTCATTATGGAGAGATTCAATTCAGCTAAAGCTTTTTCTAAATAAAATAAAATAAAAGATCATTTGCATATGTACGAGTACATATGTAGTTTTTCTTTCAGTTGCCAAAAATCTTACTTATGTAAATGGCTAACAAAGCTTTGTTTCGCTCCTCTTCGGGCAGTTGCTTTTTCATAAGAATCGTATCAAGTTGTGTGGAATAGAGTACATCAGGCTGCAGTATAACACCTATAACGTCATAGTGGTTCAAAAGATTCTCTATAAACCATATTGTGTTCGATGTCAACTCGTGGACTGTGGCATCTTTTGGGACATTGACATAGCCCAAAGTGCTAGAACTCATGCCCACTATGTTTGTTGTTGAGTCACCTTTTACGACTTCAAGAAAATGTTCCAATGCCTTAGCGCCCTAAAGTGATCTTATAATTAAATTTCAAGAAAATGCTTACTTCGATAGTTTAGATTATTTTTCATACCGTGTATTGTAACTTATTCAAAACGTTTGTCAATTTCTCGCGCTGCTGTGCATCGTAGGTACGATCGATGTCGGGTTGTAGCAACAAAACATTTTTCAATGTCTTAAAAATACCTAAAGCCGAAGTCCATTCTTTACGCGAAATACTGCGCATTATGCGACTTGTAATCGCTTCGGCATCTTTAACCACCATATCAATCGATTTAAGCGCCAGTTTGGCAAATACATCTGATTGTTTTGAATTTGGTATGATTTCTTGCATTAGAGCACGTTCCCAGTTTAACAGCCGCTGTAGACCAAGCAGCATAACAAGATATTTATCTAATTCCTGATCACCGTCAGCATATTCCTCAGACGATAAATGATCTGAATGAGAGGTAGCTTTTTTGATTGAAATTCCAGTTGATTGCTCCAATGTCTGTGTGGCCTTCAAATACAATTTGTTCGCTTTCCGTTCAAATCTGAATTAAGAAAGATTGATCTTCTTTTTATATTAATATTCCTTTTGCGTATTAAATAAACAACTTACATTTGTTGCAAACGTATAGAAGGGCTTTTTTTGGTTTCTTGACGCCCAGAGTGACGAGATTTCTGTAAGAAAAAGTTATTCACATGACCAAAGAATATACATATGTAGGTACATAACTATTGTTACCTTAATATAGGCCCTCACTCATTATTTTTTTGAAATCGTAATTTTGTATATTTCGGTAGAAGAACATCTATCTAATGTATCGAAAAATGCAGAAATCTCGATTTCAAAAAAATAATGAGTTAAGGGCCTTTCTGTATTAAGGTAACGATATTAAAATACCTTGATGTAGTTTAAATGCACTAATAAGTAAGTAAACACGTCAGTTTTTTTTCGGTAAAATTATAAATTTTATTAACCAAAAATATACAATTTAAAAAATCATTAAAAATAACAAAACACACACTAAGGGTCATTTTCACAACTTGCCTTTAGTTAAAGGTAGGATTTTGTCTGCCTGATAAATATCTTTGCATTATTACATCTTAAATTTTTTATTGTTATTATTACCAACAATAATAATATTTAATGGATAAAAAAATAAATGAAAGTTTTATAATACAAAACCATTTGTCAGGCAGACAAAATCTTACCTTTAACTAAAGGCAAGTTGTGAAAATGGCCCTAAAAGACACTACAAAAATTTACTCAAAATGGCGTATGTACTATTTTATTTTACGTTTTCTACAGTTAATCAAGTTGAAAAGAAATTTTTTAACATTTCTATAATACAATTACGATCTTCATTAGATTTAATGCCAATGTTTTTGAGGTCACACGGTTTCATATCCACCATAACGTGACAGTCTATGCCAGCTTTTTCAAAATTTTCACAGTACCGTTCCATACCTAACGTTTTCAATAGCAATTTAATGTCCAAAGTATGATTCAGTATTGAAATACTTTTGCTTTCTTCCAGTTGAGGGTTTTTACCATTGACATCGGCGGTTCCATAATTCGGGGAAGTTGAAAAAGTATTGCTAAACGCGGAAGGTGGACTTAAGAATGTTGTTGTTTGGTCGCCATATTTGGGAGAGGCTGTATAAGTGACCATTGGTTTGGCAAATAAAGTTGGCTTTTTAAATTCCATAAATGAGGAACTGTGATGTACATTTAGTGGACTTCCTAGGGACCCGGACAGTTTACAAATAGGCGACAAACCAGGTGATCGAAAGTTGGTATGGACTGGTGTAAACGAACGTCGACCAGACATACCGTTCTGGACAGTTGGCGTAACATTGAATTTAAATTCTCTGGGCGTGTTAAAAGTCGGTGTTCGACAATCTTCCATTTTAATTTCTTTTCAATTTATGTATGTATGTAAATATTTTTCTGTTTTAAATTACATACTCTTAATGATTTTAACACTAAGAAAACAATGACAATAATAAAACAAAATAAATCTGTTTGCTGCGAAAAGTTTTTTCAACATTTATAACGGAATATTATTGGAAGCTGGAAGATCTATATATTACAAAAATATGCACGTGTGTGTATGTATGTATGTATATATTGTTCATTTACTAGAACAACCTCATAACTCCAAAAAAAAAATATTTTTTACACAAAACCAGTTATGTTTTTTTTTAATTTACATACAACTTAAAGGAAAAATAAAACTTTGTTTTTCTATTTGTATGACATTTTTAAACAATATGAACAATGATATGAGCATCAATCAATTCTGCATTATTAGCTAAAAAATTTTACTTTTTGAATTAGGACATGCTATATGTACATATTGTCACCTAAAATCCAAAACACCGTAACAACCAAAAAAATTCAAAATAGACTTTTTGATTGATTATGATGTGATTAACCAACATCTTTCCGTAAAATGTTACTCACATATGATCAAAAATACCGATTTTATTCATTAAATCCAAAAGGCAACTAACAAAGTATTGAATTTATAGGCAGATTTTGTAAAAAATTTCGTTTCTAAACGTTTCAAATTTGTATGAAAAATAACGAAAATTCGTTTCAAAAAATATTTTTTCCATACAAATTTCAAAACGAAAAAAATGTTTCTATTTACAAAATTTGCCTTTTATAAAGTTTTCTGCTTCGCCTGTAAAAAGTGTACTTACGGCCTTTTGGATTTTAGTGATTTAGTGTGCATTGCACACTGTGCAATATATATACATACATACATATGTACATCACCTATTATTACTGACATGACAACATAGCATTATTATTAGAAAAATGGGCAGAATTACACCCATATAAAGTAAATCTGCTTTTCTTGTGAAACTCTGTACACTCATTTGACGAAACAAGTGGGAACTACAACGCCCATTTGCAACAAATACTCTTTGAAAAAAAAAATCAATAACATTATGCAAACATAACACAAAGCGACCTAACTAATTGGACCCAAGTGATCCGAAACACTCTTATTTTACTTTTTCGGCGACTTGTGAAACTTTGCACACAAATTAACTAATCACAAATTACAAATACCAATCTTTTACTTTTGATATAAATATTTAAAACTGAACTTACCAATGCCTCATTTCCCCAACTACTACTTTTTTGATGATCCTTTAAATTCTGCAAAGAACGGTACACAACTTCTCCCCGCTCATTAGCATAGATCACAGTATATTCAAATCTCAAATTCTGTTCCAACCAATGTGATATTGTAAACAATTCCTCCCTTGTGCTTTGAGTCAACTGTCTAAATGAAGTATATTCATCATTGGACGAATCGTCCTCATTATATATGAGATCCAGAATTTCGACAGGTTTTAACGGCGATCCATTTTTCTTCAACAATAATCGATAATGATTGTTTAGACCTTCACAGCCAGTGTTAAACAAACTGGTGACATTTTCTAATTCAACACTTTGGGAATTATGATGAAGAAAATATTCCATGGCTGAACGTAGACGACCCAAAGCTTCTAGAAATATACCTACACTACCCTCGGTAGGACCTTGATGGATAAGATTACAAACCTCTTGCGACACATCATAATGCGACAGCACTGTTTCCAAGCAATTAAGCGTGGATTCTAAATCTAATGGATGATGGTAATGCTTATCTAGCAATTTAGTTAGACACTCGAGTGGACTTACTGTGCTGGCGTTTTTGCAATTGTTCCGTTTCATGATATACCGGCAGAATTGTTTGCTCCAGCTTTCCTAGACGGTTTTCAAACACTGTAAGGATATCCGACATTTGATTGGACAAATCATGGTATTTATCAACTCTCTCCTTTAACAAAACCAGGTTAGACGTTTCCTATAAATAAGTGTTCAGATATTGTCACAACACATCGAAATGTTATTTAGCTTAGTACCTTTTCCAATTTGGAATTTACTTGTAAACTTGTGTCTAAATTATTCATTTTACACGAAATTTCAATAAATATAAATAAGAAAAATTTCGTGAATGATCTATCCACTATTGCCAGACTTTTTCAAATTAAATTGTGATACACTAGGGATTGGTAAATATCTTCAAAAATCGATTTTCGATTTTTCGATCTACTTTTTTAATTTCGATTTTTGAAATCGATTAATCGCACGTGAAAATCGATTTTTAAATCGACTTTAAAATCGTTTAACTTGGGGGCCACACGTTCAATTTCTGACTTTCAATTCCATTCAATTTTCAATACACTCACACTTTTTTCACTAACACAATCCAACTTTTTGAATTGAAAACTAGATTGATTTCAAATTCACCTATCCATTTATATGGCAGTTTAGTTTTCAATTTGAACGGCTGGTCACAGCACACATTGATTGATGTTACAGATTTGAGTTGTTTCTTCGTCGGTGGTATTTAAAACATGAAATTGATTATCAATTTGTGTCACAGCTATCAATTTCAAAGAATTTTGACACACAATATGTGTGATGGAATTGAAAGTGATTTATTGAACGTGTGGCTGCAGCGTAAGACAAATTGGCTCGTTTATAAACAAAATAATCTTTATTCATAAAAATTCAAATAACAAACAAAAACAAAAGTTAACATATTTATGTACATTAAAAATAGACACAAAGCTAATTTAGCGAAACACATTAAACTCAGCAAGGTACATACATATGTATATGCATATTAGATACTAGAGCTGTATTTTTAAATTAAAATTATACGTAAACTTGCTTTAGTATAGCAATTTTTTATATTACATAAAATAAATTTCAGAAATTATTTCTAAGGATTATTAGTTTAAATGTTTTAAACTAACCACCTTTACTTGTTATTGTTAACATCAACGTCAGGCTATGTCAAAATAGGGCACTTAAGTATGTACTATTTTTCTCAGTAATTGTTTATTTTTAACCGACTATTGCTATTTTCTAGCCCTTAGAGAAAGTAAGTATCCTATTTTCGATATTGTCTTGGTATTGATGTCGACAAAAAGTTACGGAATAAAGATGAATAATATTAGTTATCAAACCAATCTTCTTCACTCAGTAATACTTAAAAAAATTGCCAAAATTTTGATGATAATAAAAATCGATTTTTATAGCCGTAAGATCGATTACAAAAAGTCGGGTTTTTTTAACATAAAATCGGTTTTCGATTCGAATCGAAATCGATTTACCAATCCCTGTTATACAGTGCTTACACTGATAAAGCGGCCCATACACTGCAACAGCATGCACGCACAATCAAGCGATTGAGCATTCATGCTCGAACCACACAACATACCAGCAAGCTGGTACAATATTCATTTCTTACAAAATTTCGGGAAGGGTGGTTATGAATAGTGACACATATTTTGTTGCAATTATTATTGGTATGTTGTTAAAATTAGCAGCTATGTATAACTAAAGTTCTAAAATTCTGTTTACCATTCAAACAAATTATATTTCAACAAATTATATTACTTAAATGCATGTTTGCTCCATGACAACTTTGCTCAACTGAGCTATTTTCACCATATACCACACCAGCGAGCTGGTACCATCAGCAAAATATTAAATTCTACTTGACATCGCTACAGCAAATCGTACAATCGCACACAATGACCATACACGACCAAACCGCTGGCACAAACACTTGATTGCGCATGCATGCTGTTGTAGTGTATGGGCCCCTTAAGATATATGCTATAATATTTAGGCATTTTTCGATAATTTCTGGTTAACTTCGGGACCACACGATAAGATAGCTTTCCAATACCTTTCAATTTAAAATACCGACTCGCACTTTTCTTATTGAAAGCTAGATTGCGTGCAATTTCATCTTTCCATTTATCTGAAATTTTTGTGTTCAATTTTATCAGCTGATCACAGCAGTAGATTGATTAAAGCTACGTTTTGGTACGTGTGGCGTAACGCTACAACCACACAATCAATAAATCACTTTCAACTACATCACACACACTGTATGTCAAAATTCTTTAAAATCGATAGCTGTGACACAGTTTGATAGTCAATTTTATTTTATAAATGTCTCCGACAAAGAAACGACTCAAACTGATACCATCACTTAGTGTGTTGCTGAGACCAGCTGTTCAAATTGAACATTAAATTGCCAGATAAATGGATAGGTGAATTTGAAAGCAATCTAGTTGTCAATTTAAAAAGTTTGAGTGTGACTGTATTGCAAATTGAATGGCAAAAATTTAACGTGTGGTACCCAAGTAACAGTACGATCAGACATGCAATTTTCATTTCTGAACATAACTTGCCTTTTAGAATTGAGAAATTGAAAGGCAGACAGACGAAGTTTGTAGGCGAGAGGTTAAAGAGCTAGAGTGTGTAGTACACGAACCTCTGTACCGGACATTTTTTGTATCTCTTTTCTCCTTTTCGTAATTTATTCTTGTTGCTTCACATGCTTTTTCTCCTTTCAGGGGCTTTATGCATACTTGATGTGTATCAAGGCATATGTATGTATATATGTGTACGTGTATGTGAGTAGCAAACGCGAAGAAGTAAACAAACTATACATTTTCTGTCTGGCTGTTAATTTCCCAATTGTAATAGGTTTAGGTAAGTTCAAAAGAGAATGAGGAAAATGTCTACCTTTCAATTTCCCAATTGTAAAAGCGGACTAAGCAAAAACTTCGGCAGAAAGACGTCACAAAAACGGTTGTGCTAAAACTTATTTTAACCCTACGTCTCCACTAGCCATTAACTTGGACATGACACCGGCAGAGCAACTTTGAAAAATTAATCAACTTCTTTGTTGTGGTGAATACGTGCGATGTCCATGTTCAGGCATATCAAAGTGATTTGCGTTGAGTGGTGTAAACATTATCGAACATGAGTGACAGTCAAAAATTCATCAGTTTTGAATGATAGTGTTGGCTGTTCAGACTATCGATCATATTCGACATTCAAACCTTCATTCAAGAAAAAAATTGGACACACAAACACAGGAAAAACACAAATTGAATGAGCATTATTGCTAACAACACTTTTTTTATAATGCATTATTTTAACGTTTTCTTATCTCAAACAACTCCTCGTACGATTTTGTGTTAACATTTTGGGTCATATTCAAAAAAAAATTAACAAAGCTTTGAAAAGAAATGTTAAGTAACGTTGTATTCAAAAAAAATTATTATATCAAAATTCTAAAGTAGCCACCTACGTTTGTTAAGGCTACTTTAAGTTGATATTTCCAAAATGTGTATTTTGTACCTCAAATATTTTTGTTAATATAGCACATATTGATTCATGTTACATCTGAAAATGAAGCTAAAAGTGCTACGTCTTATTTTAAATTTATTATTTTTGTCATGTCACTAAATTATTCAAGTGATTCGAAATACATAGCAAAATCCATAAAAGAAATATTAAAATAAATACAATTATACAAAAATCTTTTAGTGATGTACATTCAAACAAAACGAATCGAAAAAAGCTGGATATTCAAATACTCATTTCGTTCGAATAAAATAAATTGAGATAATTTTTCTATGTTCATCATATTTTTTTTACTTTTACCTCATAAAAATGTTTATCAGTTTTGCTTCCATGTCAGAAGCTTATATTTTATAAATTAGGTTGCTTAACTTCAAGATAATAAAAATGTATTTAATAAAATAAAAAATTTGTTGAATACTCGAATGAAATTGTATTCGGTGTTGTACATCATAAGCTGTGAAATGGTTGTTGAAGATAGTGGTCTTATCAGAATTTATTATTAAATCACAAAATAATTAAAATTGTCTTTTGAATACAATCTCTTAACAAAGCAATATTAGCCTTAAAGTGCTTGGTAGCTATTATGAACTTTAAAGCTCAAGTAAAATATTTTTTTGAATAAGGCTGTTTGTCTTTAACATCACACACAACCTTGCATTTCATAAAATTATGTAAATTTTTTTAGAAAACAATTTTCAGCGTCCATCTTGTGTTCTTTATGCTACAAAAATATCTCTTGACTGACGGTTTTTGGTTTACACTATCAGTCAAACACCAATATGGCCGTTGGCTATGACTCAACCACAAATAATTCTGTGGTTGACTGTTGACTGACGAAATTTGTGTTCACACTATCGACCAATGTAAAATTTGAGCAAAAATATCACTCATGTTCGATAGTGTGTACCCCACTTTAGTGCAATAGAGATGTAATATTTAGCAATTTAGTTCTGTCTATTTTTTTTCTATATCAAATAGTTGTGTACTAAGAATCTCATGGCGAACATTGTTGCTCGGGCATCCATGTCTGAACATGGACGAAAGTTGGACATGAGCGGTCTTCATTAGCCATGTGCGATGTCCGATATGATGCCCATACCACCAAGTTCTTGGCTAGTGGGGACCGCTAGCAAGGACTGGTGCGACATATGTATAATGCTAAAACTTAAAATTTAAGTTCACGTATACATACAAAGTACGCGTTTTTAGTTTTGATGTTTTAATACTTCTGCCACAGAGCATATATTTTGTGCTTCTGCTTGATTTTTATTGTAATTAACTTATTACTTCTAGTTTCCCACCCTTATTTTCTACGAAAAAGGTAAATTTGACAGCTTGTGTTCTAATATAATTGCTCAGATTTGTGTTTGAGTAATTATTTCCAATCATGTGTTTGATCACGACCATTTATGGTTTGCACATTCATTTTGGATATTAGCAACCATACGTTTATACCAGATGTAATATTATCATAGCCAAAGTCAAACTTTGTATTGAAAAATATATTTTTTATGTTAGCTGTTTCTCCTATATGCAATGTGACATTTGTCATGATACAAATATATCCGCCATGGTGGTAAGAGAGGATTCCATTACCCATATGTGATTTCCGATATGATGCTCATACGATAGGTAATGGAGAACCTTAGTTAATTTTTTAATTGTGTGGTCCATTCTAGGTTTCAAATATATTTACATGTATATTGACATTTTGAAATTGCATAGATGGTTTGATTGTAGATTGCAGTATGTCAAAATATGCAACTTGATATATAATATAGCATTGCACAGATACATCTGTTTGCACTAGTTTTTGCGTGTTTTTGGTTCTGGTATGAACAAATATGTTATTTAGCGTTTTCTGTTACTAGTTGTAAATGCTGATTTTTAAAGCAATTATTGTATGGTTGGGCAATGAGCAAATGAAAACAACACATTTATTTTTTTTGTTTTTTTAAAACAAATAAGATACATAAAACCGTAATTGCCTTATGTTGTGTTGAGAAAAAAGTACATGGCTGATGATGAATGAATAAAAGCAAAATTTCACATACATATGTAAGTAGATGATACATGTACATGAAACATATGAGCTGCAAATACAAAAAAATGACACACGATATGCAAATTTAAGTACTCTCAGAGCAAAATTGTCTCTCTCTCTCTCTATACTTGGCTGCGCCACAAAATAACATAACGAACGTCCGCACATACATCTGTCCGTCATGTACTTGTTTCAACAATGGTTTTTTTCATATAATTGTATTACAATATGTATTTTTAAGCAAAAACAGATCAAACATGCAACCCTTTAATATATAAACGTGTTGCATAAGTACATTGCAAAGTGTGTACCTACCATAAGGTGAACAACAAACTGCCGCCCGATCGCCTTGCCGGCGGCTGAAACTTGAATTTTGATGACGGCAACATCTTATCATCGGCTGGGAATTATTCGACAGTCGTTTTTCATTCGTTGAAAATATTTTTCTGCAGTGGTTGAATATATTGTGCTCGAGGAAAAATAAGCCAGTTTATTTGAAATAACTTTAAATAAAATAATAATTAGTCCAGAAATAAAAATGTGAGTATAATTTTATCTTAACAATTTTTTTACATAATTTTGAAATGATGTTCTGCGTGGGGATGTATTATTTATATAAAAAGATATTTAAGTAACAAAATGGCCGACCTGAAAAAATCAATACTTCTATATACATAGATACATAATCGTATATATATATATGTACATAACCTACGAAACTAATCTAGATTATAGTAAATTTAGAAAATTTCATATAATAAATATAACATACTAATTAAGAGTATTTTGATATTGTTCCGAAAATATGTTTTTTGTATGTTTTCTTTATCCAGTTACGTAGACATTTCATAATTAAATATTTCTTTATCCAGTTACGTAGACATTTCATAATTAAATATTTGATTTGCACACGCTGCATTAACACATACACAATTGTACATATCGCTCATTTTCTTCAATAGTGTCACAACTAAAAAAAAAAACAGTTTTGCAGAAAGCGTTTTTAAGTTTTCAATTCAAAAAAGTAATTTTTTGAGTTATGATACTATTGAAGTAAATAGCGATATATACTGTATAGGTGTATATCAGTGTCCCGCAAAATTAAATATGTTTGTATTGGTGAGAAAAATGAGAGTAAAATAAACTTGCACTCATGGTACAATAATACTAGGTACATGCACGACTACAACAAAATTACAACACCAAAAAACACATTCATTTTGTTGTATAAACAAACGTATAATTGTCAGAAACAAATGCCTTTTGTTTTTAAAAATAACAACTACAGGGTAACTAAAGTACAATTGCAGACGCGGCATTCATGAATGATTGTTGTCATTCAGTGTTGCCAATAGGTGTGTAATCACACAGAGTGTGCAATTACTCTCGTGTATAGGCCATGTAATTACATTCATCTATAATCTGTTTGTAATTCTGCTTTATATTCTGTTTTTATTTATTTTTGTTTTCATTTTAACTTACAAAAAACATTTGTAGTGTAATTTTCTTCCATATGTAATTGGAAACACAGCCATGTGTAATTTCATTGGCAACACTGCAATCATGTTATATACAACACATACACTAACATTTTTGTAGCTTGTAAACAAAGTTTGACAACTGTATGGATTGTATACATCAAGGCGAAATCACATAAGGTGATCTTAATTCGCCAGCTGACATAAATTTCCTGCTGTCAAATGAACCAAAACGTTAAGAAATATTTTGACAGCAGGAAATTTTACACTAACAAATATACAAGGCGAATACGCAGAGTTGCAAATCAAGACCACCTTATATCATTTCGCCTTGGTATACATTAACAGGCTGGGCTTGTACCTGTTATAATTGTATCATGCTTGCACTTGAAGAAAAGTTTTCTCATTTAAAATACATGATGTGGTTATTTATTGTTTGAATTTTTTTTTTTTTTTTTTTTTGTAAATAAGCAATTTAGTCAAAAGCTTAACTAAAAACTAAAAATGTAATAATCCATTCAACAATGAGTGTATAAATTCCAAACTAAATTTATTCACAGCTTTGTGGATACTATTAAAATGTCTTATTTTTAACTGTTTCATAACATAAAATGCATTGCATATTGCAAAATGCATGTTTTATCACGAAATATTTCTTAGCTTCCATAATTATTTAAATTTTTTGTTGATGTACAAATTTATGAAATTTTAACTTTAATTTCGTTCCGTGTGCTCAAAAAAATTAAACAAAAAACCAGGAAAAAATTAATACATACGTGCACAACTTAATTCGTCGCTTGCTCAGTGACTAGAGCCGCAAAACTATCGATGGTAATATCGATAGTATCGATAGTTTTAAGTGGACTATCGATATTTTTTTTTTCGATAGCGATACTATCGGCAAAAACAGGCTATTACTAACCCCATGTTTGTGTAAGACGTTTGAGTTAGAAATCTTGACGTTTCTGTAATAGATTAAAGAAAAGTTGTACAAGTTTCCTTTAATCTATTACAAAAACACAAAGATTTCTAACTCAAACGTCTTACACAAACATGGGGTAAAGTAAAAAACAAAGGCGCATACTCATAGTCAAAACAAAGTATACTTTTATGTATTTAAAACCAGTATTACCATACAAAATACTGGTTTTAAATTCTTAAAGTATACTTTTTTTTGACTATGAGTATGCCCCAAAGTCCATAAAAACGGTATGACGGCGACTATGGAATAAAAGGTGCAAGTTTAATATTTCGCCGCCTGTAAACCTTTATAATAACGGTTTTGATTTGTTTCAACATAAGATGTCAGTTTTTAACTACTAGAAGCAAATTGCATAAAAAATGCAATTATTATGAACCAACGGCTTTGATACATGAATAAGTTTGGCGGCGGCTAACTTTGACGACTACGGCTGAGTTTACATCTGGCATTTCTTGTGTGTCATTTGCCCAAAAAAGCGTAACCGACTAATTACTTGATTACTTCTCCTTATGTTAAATCAATACTTTTTAGCTAACTGCAATAGTTTATGCAATGATGAAATAATATTTTTTACTTTTTATCCTTTTTATTAATTTATTTTTTATTGATCTATATATAGACGTATACGTTTTGTTTGCCTTTTCGTTTATTATTTTTATAGAACTGTGTATACATGTTTTCTTTGTTTTTTCGTTAAATTTTAATACACACGTATACGCATGTAAATATGTATATATATTAAAAACGTTTGAAATAAAAGTTAAAAAAAATCAACTTTCTTTTTTACTTTAAGGAATGCTTAAAAAATTTAAGATTTTACATTCGAAAAAGACATCATACATACATACATAGACATCTCGTCGGTTGGTTATTGGTTTGCGGCACAGTATATTCAAAATACATCATGTCTGCAGCAAACCAATAACCAACCGACGATCTAAAATACATTTTTTGCATACAACAAGGTGCAATCAGAAGTGACATAACCATAGCCATAGAAAGCAGCCGTACGAACCAAACTTATGGGAAACACTGCATTTAATTATAGGTAACTCGCCATAGCCATTACCATAGAAACCAATTGAATTTTGGTTTGGTTACGGCTATGGCATTATGGCACGTCTAATTGCACCTTAACATACGAAACACTTTGAAGTGTTTGCCGCAGAAAATTGGTTAACTTTCAACTTCTTAACGCGTTGTATTGTTTTGACAACTAATCAGTCGTCAATAAATAAGAAAAAATTTAAAAAAATTAGAATCATGGAATAAAAACTTATTGAAAAATTTGAAAAACATACAATATTGGATTAAAAAGGAATTGGAAATGTATCAATCCATTTTTCAATGAATGAATAAGTAAAAAAGCTGACAGAAAAGGCGTTTATAACGTGTGTTGTGTAACTTGCCATTTTTCATGCGGTAAAGTTTTCAAAAGGACGATACTTGTAGACGAACTTACGCGTGCTATGTACTTCTACCTTAAGAATTAAAAACTATCGATATTATCGATGGCATCAAAGAATACTATCGAAACTATCGAATGGAGCCACTATCGATAGTTTTGCAGCTCTTATCAGTGACGACTAAATGAAAGAGCATAAGCATGTATGTGATTTTCATCCGCACAATTGTGCTATGGCTTGCGGGTTACTGATATAGATACATTATATACATATCGTCACCTTAAATGCAAACAGAACTAACTACACTTTTATGTATTTTACAGGAGAAGCAAAAAATAGATGCATTCGTAATTACGTCCGTTTGAATTCGTTAATAAAGTCGTCATTTTTGATCGCAGAGGTCTAAATATGTGCGTAAACATTTAGTTTGATAAAATTAACGATAACCAAACAAAAAGTCGTTTTCGAATTTTTGTATAGTTATGTCCGTTTGTATTTAAGGTGACGATATGTATGTAATACTTACATCCCTGTAATAATTTTCTATCATGATTTGTGAAACTTGCTATATTATATCAGCAACTAAATCCGTCACGTATAATTATATTAATGCTTGTAGAACATACATTTTCAAATGTAAATTGTAGATATGTATACCATAGAGAAATACTACTTTGATGTTCCATTTTTACTAACATCCAAACTTAAAACTATACGACTTCTGAAACTAGACAATACGATTGCACTTACATATAAAGTCATAAAAACTGAAGGCAAAACATTAAACACTGGTGATTATAGTATCGTCTTATCATGGAAATATCTGCGTTCGGGTGAAAACGAACCAGTTGGTGATGACATACTAAATACATACCTCCTTCAAGTGTACGTTAAAACCGGATTTTGTATGGAAATTTTGTTTTAACTTACACAACGTACAAGTTTTTCGTAACTGCAAAGTTTTCTTTATACCTACGTACATATATCATCATGAAATCAATCTACGAGTATTAATCACTTAAACCCAGATCAAAATACGAAGCTCATACAAATGTATGTATGAATTTCATGTCGATGAGGTCACTCTTTAGTCAATGTCTAAAATCATTTTGTGCTTCCAATTGTAGCAGGTTATACATACATAAATAAGTGTACACATAGTTGTAAATTTGTAAATACAGTGTGCAAAATCCATATTGGTATGTATACATTTTTTTAAGTTCTTTCTACCAGTCAGTAAAGAAAAACGATTGTGAGTATGTATGTATGTGAAACAATTTCTTTCTTTTTTGTTTGAGAGTTTTGGTGTATGTATTTTGCATTTTATAAGCACATCCCAGTTGTCCAAATCGTCCTAGACGACATTGTCTTCGACGATTCATGTACGACATGTCGTCTGTAGATTAAGTTTTCTAATCGACAATTTAAAAGAAATCGGCGTTCATGACTATCTGAACGACAATGTCACACGTTTTCTCTTCAATAAAACTTTGTTGGGGACCATCTGAGCGACAGTGTCATACGTTTTGTCTTCAATAAAGCCTTGTCGAGGACAATCTGAGCGACAATGTCCCTCGTTGTGTCTTCAATAAAGCATTGTTGACGACAATATGCGCGACAATGGCCCTCGTTATGTCTTCAATAAAGCGTTGTTGATGACAATCTGAGCGACAGTGTCACACGTTTTGTCTTCAATAAAGCCTTGTTGAGGACAATCTGAGCGACAATGTCGCTCATCTGGTCTTGTGTGACCTCACCGCCATTTGTATGAAAATTTCGTCAACGATTTGTATGGAGTTGTCTTTAATATGTCTTCTACGACTTACCATTGTCTTGTACCCGTCGTCAAAGATGTCTTAAAGACGGCCAACTGGGATAGCCTAGAAATATTTTCTTGTAAAAGCAGTGTTATTTCCCAACGAAATATCTACACATAATCTACATACTTCACCAGACACTCATTTATAAAAAAACGACTAAAAATAACAACGTTGAAAACGCGTTAAAGCAAATTGAAAACTGCAAAAACTAAAAAGAAAAGCATATCTAGGTATCTAATAACATCTAATCGTGCTTTTCTTATTTACTCGTAAAAAAGTCTTTTAAATACTTTATGAATTATATCGAGCGATTTTTTCGGTTTTATCGTAAGCGACATGTTATTGAAAATATACTTTTTACGTCTCTTTTCACAATGTATGATTAAGACTTAACATGAACATTAACTGCAAAGTTCTTCATACACAACTTCCGTTAAAGTCCCCGTTAGCTTTTAATTGTACTTTGTGAAAAGGGCCTTTAATTGATTAAAATTTTATGGGCCTACCCATAGTTTAGAATTATCAAAATGCCAAAACTTTGGATAACTTTTAAGATACGGGCTGATACAATTTTATCGTAAGCGAAAATTCGCGTACAAAAACATTTGAATAATTTAAAAAAAAAACCTGAAAAATTTACAGAACAGACCTAAACAGACATAAAAAAATGTCTTGCCATTTTTCCACGCCTAGTGAAGAGTTGATTATAGGAAAAGAATATCACTGTGATGAAGTGTCCGGCTGCATCCCTTGACCTCAATCCAATTGAGAAATTGTGAAATGATGTTGAAGAGCATGTACCGAGTAGTAAAACCAAAAAATTTAGCGATTTGTGGGAAGAAATCCAAAAAGCTTGGTATGCTATCCCAAAAGAAAATTGTATGGCATTATTTGAAAGTTAACCCAGGGAATGCACTGCTGTGATCCAAAATAAAGTATTTTCCACCAAATACTAAGATTTTTTTTTGAAGCTGAGCTTTACTTTAGTGAATTAACCTTTATTTTGCCTATGTCTTAAATTCATGACCAGACTAAAACTTATTTTAATCTGTATAATATGTAAATAAAAATTGTAAGATAAAGCTAACAAACTGTTGCTAATTTTGTTTCACACCATTACTAGGATCTTGGAAAAAATAACAGGGATCTCAAATTTTTTCGATAAGATGTGAAAAAATTATCAGAAATATATAAGTGCAATGTCGTGTCTTAAATTCGCGACCATCACTGTACATATATGTATACATACATATGTATGTATATACTTGTAAAAGTGGTATTTTTTACACTATTGCAATAGAGGGTTGCACGAGCAACACTATGAGCATGCCCATGTGTTTTCAGTTTAGTAAAATTAATATATGCAAAATTACTGGGAGTAGATTAAGAGCTCAATTTGCTGAGTAAATTCGTCTTTATTGTGCTTCACACGACGAATTTACCCAGAGAATTCTTATCGACGAATTCGTCGTTCGTCCCAGTTGTTTTCCTAGCATTAATTAGCTCCATTCTATTTGAGACCATCGATGTTTTGTGTGTGTTTTCTACAAGTTAAAATTACACTGCTAATTCATATCAAATCAAATTATTTATATAAAAAGAAAATCACAATAAAGCAAAAATTTAAAATATTTTTGTTTACAATTTTTAAACGCCGCTAATAATCCCAAATTATTATTTTACTTATTCCACCCGTATTGCGTATGTCGAGTCGAATATTCGTCTACGAGAATTTTGTTATAGAATAGAGAAAACTTGTAAAGGGTGTTTTTTATTGAGGTATAGAACTTTAAGTTGGCATCACTTTTTTAACTGGCGGCCATTTTGTCAGCTGTCAAGTGATTAATATTTAGTTTGGTTTGCCATTTCATCATGAACAGGTTGACAAAAGAACAACGCTTGCAAATCGTGCAAATTTATTTCGAAAATAATGGTTCAGTTCGCGAAGTTTACCGCAAGCTCCGTCCATTTTATGGTCGACATAATCGTCCATCAGAGCAATTAATTCGGTTAACCATGGATCGTTTTCGCACTACGTTTACTCTATGTGATAATACGCATCCGCAGAGACGTCGAACAGTGCGCACCGAAGAAACAATTGCCGCTGTAGAGCAAAGTGTTGAAGAGGACCCGAATGAATCGATTCGCCACCGTGCACAGCAATTGGAGCTTTGTCCATCAACTTTATGGAAGATTTTGCGCAAAGATCTTGGCTTGCGACCTTACAAGATCCAGCTTGTGCAAGAATTAAAGCCGCGAGACCATGCAATGCGTCGTGATTTTGGTGTATGGGCCGAAAATGAGATTGATCTCGATGCTGATTTTCATCGCAAAATTTTGTTCAGTGATGAGGCTCATTTTTGATTGAATGGCTACGTCAACAAGCTCTATGGGCTGGTGGAGTCATTGGGCCATACTTCTTCCGAAATAATGCTGGAGAGTCAGTTACCGTTAATGGAGACTGGTATAGAGCCATGATAACCGACTATTTTGTTCCCGAATTGGATGGCATGAATGTGGATGAGTTGTGGTTCCAACAAGACGGCGCTACATGCCACACAGCGCACGTCACAATCGATTTATTGAAGGAAACATTCGATGAGCGCATAATTTCGCGGAATGGACCTGTCAATTGGCCACCAAGATCGTGTGATTTGACACCATTGGATTATTTTCTTTGGGGATATGTGAAGTCGCTCGTCTACGCCAACAAACCAGAAACGTTAGGGGACTTGGAAGCCAACATTCGTGGCGTTATTGCCAACATACGGCCCCATATGCTCGAAAAAGTGGTTGAAAATTGGACCTGTAGAATTGGCTTTATTCGAGCCAGCCGCGGCGGCCACATGCCCGAAATCATATTTAAACATTAATGGCATAAAATTATCCTTCCAATAAAGCCAAATTAATGGACATTAAAACGATTTTCTTGTGTTTTATTTCAATTCAAAGTTCTATACCTCTTAAAAAAACACCCTATACAAGCGTTGCTTAATCAAATACAAAATTCTCGTAGACGAATATTCGTTTCAACATACGCAATACGGGTGATTAAGTAAAATATTTTTTTTATTAAAAATACATTGAAATTGATTATGTATTTTTATTAAAAAAAATATTTTACTTAATAAGTAAAATAATAATTTGGGATTATTAGTGTGTTTAAAAATTTTAAACTTAAATTGTAAAAATTTCAAAAAAAAAAAAATATTTTTGCTTACTCAATTGTTTGTGTTTGTTTCTTCTGATGATATCGTTTGATAAAATTTTTTTGCAGGTTTGAAAACCGTGGTGATAATCAATCCAATATGCAAATGAGTCGCGGTGGAGGTGGAGGTGGTTTCCGCGATCAGCAACAACAACGCGGTGGTGGCCCAATGCGTCATGGTCCTGGGGGTATGCAACAATATAAAAGGCCAACCCCTTACGGTCGTCCTCAAAATTATCAACACAATAACTCCAAAGATATGCGTCAATTTGATGGTGGCAATAAAAATGCAAACAATACGTTCGCAAAGGGAGATAATTTGCCAAACATTATCTGGTCGGAAATAACTCTTACTCCTTTCAAGAAAAACTTCTATAAACCATGCGATTCGGTAGTTGCTCGAACCCAGTCGGAAGTTGATGGCTTTTTGTCAACTCATTCAATCACATTAAAGGGCGCAAGCATTCCGACACCAAGTATTGAATTCGACGAAGGAGGTTTTCCCGAGTACGTTATGAGTGGCATTAAGAAAATGGGTTTTGCTAAACCAACAGCAATTCAAGCCCAGGGTTGGCCAATCGCACTTAGTGGGAGAGACATGGTGGGCGTGGCTCAAACCGGTTCGGGTAAAACGTTAGCATATGTATTGCCAGCCGTGGTTCATATCAATAATCAACCACGTTTGGAGCATGGCGACGGCCCAATTGCTTTGATTCTGGCGCCCACTCGTGAACTAGCTCAGCAAATCCAGCAAGTTGCAAACGAATTCGGCTCCCAGACTCATGTACGCAATACGTGTATATTTGGCGGCGCTCCAAAACACTACCAATCTCGAGATTTGGAGCGGGGAGTCGAAATCGTTATTGCGACTCCTGGAAGATTGATTGATTTTCTTGAACGCGGCGTAACCAATTTGAAACGATGCACCTACTTGGTGTTGGACGAAGCCGACCGCATGTTGGACATGGGTTTTGAACCCCAGATCCGTAAAATTATAAAACAAATTCGTCCTGATCGTCAAGTTCTGATGTGGTCTGCCACTTGGCCGAAAGAAGTGCGTAACTTGGCCGAAGAATTCTTAGAAAATTATATTCAAATCAATATTGGCTCCCTAACCCTGTCTGCCAACCATAACATTTTACAAATTGTAGATGTGTGCGATGAAAATGAAAAAGATTTTAAGTTGATTAAGCTTTTGGGTGAGATCTCATCAGAAAAAGACACCAAAACAATAATATTTGTTGAAACCAAAAAGAGAGTCGATGAAATAACTCGATCAATTTCACGTCAAGGCTGGCGTGCATGCGCCATTCACGGCGACAAGTCCCAACAGGAGCGAGACTTCGTTTTGGCCTCATTCCGTAATGGCCGAAATTCCATTTTAGTAGCTACTGATGTAGCTGCTCGTGGCTTAGGTAAGCGTTATGTATATGATTTTCGCATTGCAAAATCAGTGTTCTTGTAACATCTTGTGTTTTGATGATGATTATAATGAGAAAGCGAGTGATGCTGTGGATGAAAATTTTATTAATGAGTTCTTTCATTATTTGACTTTGGTTCGTCCGTGATTCCTATCATGATGTTCAAATTATCTCAATGAGAATTACAGGATGAATCGAAACGTAAACCCAACACCGTTGATATTTATTTCTCTTTACAATTTGCAAACTTTTTTAACTTTTTTTTTTTTATTTCGATTTGAAAGACGTGCAAAAAAAAAACAGTTTAATAACAAATCACGTGAATTATGTAAAAAAAGTGATCTTTATAAAAGGTCTTTTTTTTTCTAAATCGAATAGAAAAATTATAGTATAGAAGGTGTTTAGAGTCTTTTATTTTTGCGTTTGCTACTGGTGTGGGGTAAATAATGAGGAGAATTTTTTTCCATACATTGCTGGTTAATACATTGTAACACATTTTCTTTAAATATACATACCTACATACATATTTATTATGTATGTGCTATGGTCAGTCAAGGACAAAAATGAAGTCGTTTAAAAATGTAAGGGAAATTTAATTTAACAAAATGAATGATAAAGGAACGAACACACTCGAAAGCTGCTGGAGAAATGGGCTAAAATGAAACTGTGGATCTATAACCTAAAAACTGACTTATTGTCAACAATTCGAAAGGATTTATTTATTTATATGCATCTACATGCAAATTTAATAATTGAAATTATTTATTTTTTCAACTTTACATTTTTTCTTTTAAAAATTTCACACTGTTTTCAGTACAAATTTCAGCTTTTCAGTGCCACAACATTAAGTTATACATTTGTCGTTTTCAAAAATCCAATAGTTTTCGAGATGATAGGAAGTATCCTAATTGAAAAAAATAAATAGTTTTTTTTGGCATTGTCGTGCGCCCTTGATTATTTGTTTTGAATTAAATGCAACATTACGGCTTTCAAATATATTTTTGACTGACTTTAAACAAATTTATCTTAGGTATATTTCCTAATTATATGTATCATAATTGGGAAGAACTTTATACAATGATTATAAGTGAACAAAAATAACATCATCAGTTTCTCAAAAATTAATCTAAAAAAATGGACTTCGATTTTTATATACTTTTTGATATTTAGACATAAATGTTTTTTTGTTGTTGTTGTTTAATTTAAGCTTAAGCTAGTATATTAAACCTTGCTTTAGTATGATAATGGCGTATCACATAAAACATAATTACAAAAAAGCTAAATTCAATTATCGAACGGTTTCAAAAAAAGGCAGCTGTATCGGCAGTGCTGCTGCATCATTTTATTACTCTTTCTCATTTACAGTTATAATAGATTGACCCTTCCTTTCCCCCCCGGATTCTTAGGTAAGTACACACTGAACATTTTGTATTAAATATTTTTTTTTCTCTAATTAAAAACAAAAAAGTATACATATTAATAAATGAATTAAGCTTTAATTTTATGTTATTTATTTCCTAACTTATAAATTTAACAATTTATGAATAGATGTCTTGAGAAACAATGACATTCATTGTAGTTTTATATATAGAAATTGTATGTGAAAAAGGTCGAGGTCCACTATTATAAAAAATGTGAAAAAAATTTATAGATACGAAAATCCAAATCCTATTGCAACTTTGTGTATATTGATGGATAAATTTTTGTTCCAATTACATAAGTATAAAAGTTTTTTTTACACTTTAAGTCTTTTATGTTTAACAAAAAACAATGTTTGCTTGCTTGGGCTAACATAAAAAATTGAATTTTTTTTCACTGCATGCGACAAATAGATGTCGATGATGTAAAATTTGTCATCAATTATGACTATCCATCTAACTCTGAAGATTACGTACATCGTATCGGGCGCACAGGGCGTTCCAACAATACGGGAACGGCATACACACTATTTACAAATTCAAATGCCAACAAAGCTAGCGATTTGATACAGGTTCTGAAGGAAGCGAATCAGGTGAGTTGCTTCAAGTATTTGGTTACTCTTAATTTTGTTTGTTTCAGTATTATTAGTGCTCATCCATCCGATCTACATATGTACATATACATAATAATGTCGATAATGAGAAATATGAGCTAAAATGTTGCATTTCAATCTCCTTAAAATTTTAAATATATCTTTTATATTAAGGTCGTAAATCCTCGTCTAATGGATATGGCATCAGTACAGTCTAGACGAGGAGGCGGTCGTAATAATATGCAAGGAGGAGGGTATAAACAATCTTTTGGTGGAAATAACAACTACCAGCGTTTCAATAATCGACCAAACAACAACTATGGCGGCCAACATCAAGCACAACAGCATCAACGGCCTCCATATTCACAATATCCCCCACATCAGCAACAAGCACAAGGCGGCGGTGGTGGTTACCCTCAAAGACCTCAAAATCCCAACAACAATGCTCAAATGGTACGGTCGAATGGCCACCAATCCCGATTCTCATCTGCTCCTCAAGCTTACAATAACGGTGAAGAGAAGAAATCAAGATTTGGTCAAGCACCTCCTTCGGGAGGTTTCGACGGTTATGCACATAAGCCAGCTGGCGGATATGCGCAACAACCTCCTCTTCCTTCAACTGCGTATGTCGTTCCCTCATCATCGGATATGTACGCATATCCACCACCTCCTTTACCGGTTTAAGACTAAAGTTTAAGCAAACCGTTGAAGAGGCTTTTTACACTTAACAACCCTATTAAATAAACTACAAAATACATTCATTCTATTTTTCTTTCATATAGAAGTTAATTATAAAATTGTAGTAGTATTATTATAAATTTGTATGGATTTCTCTTTTTTTAAGTTTTTCTAACCCTTTTTCCTTTCATATTCTTTCAGTAAGTTTATCTACATATATACTGCGTACGTATATATAATGAAATAAAAAAATAATTTATGTATGTATACTATATATGTATGTATATATACATACTGCATATGTAGATAGGTATATACACATTGCGTTTATGTACAATTTAAGTTTTTAATAAATACATATTTTTAACGTTTTGATTAAAACAATAAAATAATTTATCTTAACCAATATCTTAGTGTGACAAAAAAAAATTAAACAATAAAATATATTAAAAATATATTTAAAAATACCGAAGTATATTTAATTACATGAAGAATTTTTGTTTATTATTGTAAGAAAATAAAACTGATTCAAAATCGAATAAAAATGTTTGCGGTGTGAGGCTTCTTATCTTACCTTATTAATTGCGATCGCGTACTCAAAAGTTTTTAAAAATTTTTACTGAACTTTACTGCATTTTACTAAATTGCGTTCGTTTACCCAAAATACAGTAAATGAGAACACAAATTGAGAGAGTAAAGTGACAGTTCTTGGCTCAGTGTTTTGCAAATTTTTAATGCAGAAATTTGTCGTAGTAAAGTTTAGTAAGATGAAAACATATGATTCAAAATGTAAACAGTTGAAAATTAATTAAACGAAAAGTGTACAAACTTGAGAAAAGGTTAAATAAAAATTGTGAAAGTCATTAAAAAATAATTTATTTATAAAGCATAATAATAATAGCTGTTAATATACATATTTTGTAACTTATTTTATTAAACCTTTTGTTTTGCAATTTATTTTAATTACTCAGAGTTGTAAAACTGTAAAGTATTTGGTTACTTAGTATCGCACTTGCTTTTAAGGTAATCAGTAACATTAAAAAATAGTCATGTAATTTTTAGTAATTTAGCCAACAACAAAACAAGGAAACCCAAAAGAAATTAATTACAAATATTACATGAAATAAATTACAGAATCTATTCTTAGATTGTTCGTGTTATAAAAATATTGTATCGAGTACCAATAATTAAAAGAGTTGCATAGTCAAAAGGTTATATATTTTTCAACACTATGTGGAGTTAGAGTCAGCTGTTTCTTTAATCTTACTAATTTTTACTATTTTTCCGTTCGCGTACTTTTTTTGGCTACCGCTCTTTTTGCGAGTAAATTTTAAAACATCCCCAGTAACTACTCATTTACTGCATTTTACTACAAAAGTAAACGAACACACTTATTATGTTTATGCACGTAATTCTCAATAACATTTTGAGAGTTTTCTATAAACATACATTTTTATTTTATTTAGATTTTAAGGATATTTTTTGGTTGAAGTTTACTAATGAGTATCCTAATCAATAATAAACAAAACTTCTTAAAAATATATTATTAAAATAGCATTTTGGTGAAATAAATTTAACTTATTCTCATAAAATTAAAAAAAGTGTTGTCTTTAATATTACACTAGCTGAGCCCGTCAAACGTTGTACCCTCAATAATTTTTTTTAACTCCAAATTACCCTGTGGTCATTTGTTGGGTTAAAAACAAACCGAAAACCTACCGGGTATTGACTCAAACCTGTGTTGAAAATTTCAGCTCCAAAGCTCATAGTTCCAGAGATCGTGCGTTAGGAACAAACACACACTACGATTTTATATATCGATGGCTTAATATAAAGGCCTAACTCAATTTTCTCGAAATCGTGCTTTTAATTTTTTCTGGGCGACAACGTATAATTGCATCCTCCTTGAAGATCTTAGTACGTTACAGTTCAAAATCAAGGACTTATTACAACTTTAAAAACTATTTCTGCATGTAAATGCTTTATTTTTTCTTCAGTTTTTTGCTTCTCCTGTAAAATATCGAAAATTCGAGTTAGGCCTTTTTTATATTAAGCCATCGATATATAGATATGTATCAATACTGGTGGTTTACTCTGTAATTCGAAACGAAAGGTAATGCTTTCGAATTTACATGTTATAAGCATACAAATTCGAAAGCATTTTCTTTCGTTTCGAATTACAGAGTAGACCCCCTGGTAAGTTTTTGATTCTTCGATCACTTGGTAGGTAAGAGAGTGTTCATAAATCTATTAATCAGGCATCTGAAAATATTTCATCAAAATGAATTGAAACCACAAAAAAGTGTTCTGTGTATATAATTTTGTGATTTTAAAACGTTCATCTAAGCTTTTCAAATCGCTTGCTTATTTTAATAATTGTAAATTATATAATAAATTACTGAAAATCTAGCCTCCTTTCCTGCTGTATTATGGGATTTCTTTTTAAAATAACGCGGTCGAAATAAAGAAACCAGCTGTATTTTTTACAGAAATTGTGACTCACAGAAATCAGACGCGTGGTTTTGAAACGGTTTTCATAAATCTATTGATCAGGCATGTTTTGAAAATTGCATTTCATCAAAGTGGATTGAAACCACAAAAAGTGTTCTTCAGGGTCTTTCGTTATTCGAAAACTACAAGCAATGCAGAAATTGGAGTGCAAACTTGAACTGAGCAGTTAAAATAACTTAATTTGACCAACTCAAAACCTCGTAATTACTGTTGTTAAACTCTTGAAGAGAATGAGCAGTAAATTGTCCAACAACAGACCAAGAATTAAGATTTTTAGTTTTCCTGTGTTCAAACCCATTATATGGAAAGAATCAATAAATAAAACACTGGGGGTCTACTCTATAATTCGAAAAGAAAGAAAATACTTTCGAATTTGTATTTTAATTACATGCAAGTTCGAAAGCATCCTCTATTAATTCGAAATGAATTCGAAAATGTATGTTATTAACATTACAATTCGAAAGCATTTGCTTTCGTTTCGAATTACAGAGTAGACTTCCTGAATTTTTCTGCTGTTAATAAGCCTGCCTGTCACAAAGACGAAAAACGCTGACAAAATTTAAGGGAAAACGAGACAAACAGAAAAATACAATTATCTTCCGTCTCGTGACACTTCTGTATGTTTTGTGGTAGACGAAGGAATAGTCACTGGTCATATCGTCGCTGTTTTAACTAACCGACCTAACTGAAATATGTTTTTAAGTCGTCTACTAGACTTTATTATAAGTCATAATACACATTGTCGACTGTGAGCATTACTTTTGTGCCTATATACATAGGTAAGTAAAAAGATTTCTGATGCAGCCACAAGAATGAATGTATAAAACAACCGTAAAAGCTGCTCTGTTAAATTTTTAAAATGTTAGGTCAGTTAAAACAGCGACGATATACCACAGATATAACCAGTGATGCCAACTTTTTTTGGCTCTAAAAGCACATTAAAATTTTAAACAAGCACTAAAAAGCGTAATTTTGAAATCTAAAAAGCGTAAAAAGCACTAACGTGAAAAACGAGCGAAGTTTAATAATGTTTTCTAAGCTATTCTCTATTTCGGCAATATTATCAACATTTTTAATGAAATATATCAGACGAAAAAGGTATGCTTTACACTAAACAAATAAATACACCAAGTTTTTATTAAAGTAATTTTAAGAAATACGCAAATTTCTTAAAAGCACTACTTAGTGCTTTTTCTTAAGGTAGAATTAGTAAAATCGTATCATTCTACTTTACAGCTTGCCGTATCGTTCAACTTTGTGCACAAGTTATAGAAAATGTAACAGTTTGCATAGCACATTTTTTTTTGTCTGGCATTAAATACGGCGTTTTTGACATTCGCTACAGAAAAATCTGTTTTCTGCAGATTCCTACGTCAGCAGTGCTACCACCACATATTTTATAACTAGTAACATGCATTGTATATCGTACGGTTTTTGTCAGCTGACACGCAACATCACGATACGATTTTACTAAAGGCCCAACTATAATATGAATAAGCTAGCTTAAGCAACTGTGCGATTACATATAAAACGCATGTGGCAAACTATAATGTACTTAACAAACTTTTCGTCAAGTTTCGTCAAATGTCATTTGCTTAAGTAAAGTGCCAAACTGAACGCACATTCCGTAAGGAAACAACTGTTTGTGCATTTTTTAAACTCAAACAAGCAGCAGCAGAAAATATTCATTGATTTTAAATATTTTTTTATTGTTGCTTATTTTAAACTCGGAAAATAAAGCAAAACTTTTATTTGTTTTACAATACACATATACACACATATACATGTATATTCACTGTTGTACTTTTTAGTAGGCAAACAAATAAAACAAGTAATAAGGTGATGTATATATTTATATGTGAATTTCTAATAGATTAGGACATTCTTTCAAGTTATTTTGATTAAATTGCATTCATTTAGGAGTTATGAGAAGAAACAAAATTATTGACAATACCTAGATGTGCAGCTGTGGCTAAAGAATACTTAAGTGCATGTAAGTACATTGTGGCCACCTAAAAGTCAAATCTGAATTGTTTAAGCATTTGACAGACTTATCGTTCAATTCTGACATTAGCTTAAGCCAGCTTATTCATATTATAGTTGGGCCTTAATTCTACCTTTAAGGTCCAACTATAATATGAATAAGCTAGCTTAAGCAATTGTGCGGTTACATATAAAACGCATGTGGCAAACTATAATGTACTTAACAAACTTTTCGTCAAGTTTCGTCAAATGTCATTTGCTTAAGTAAAGTGCCAAACTGAAAGCACATTCCGTAAGGAAACAACTGTTTGTGCATTTTTTAAACTCAAACAAGCAGCAGCAGAAAATATTCATTGATTTTAAATATTTTTTTATTGTTTCTTATTTTAAACTCGGAAAATAAAGCAAAACTATTATTTTCAATGTTTGTTTTACAATACACATATACACACATACACATGTATTTACTTATGTCTATTCACTGTTGTACTTTTTCGTAGGCAAAACAAATAAAACAAGTAATAAGGTGATGGATATATTTATATGTGAATTTCTTAATAGATTAGGACATTCTTTCAAGTTAGTTTGATTGAATTGCATTCATTTAGGAGTTATGAGAAGAAACAAAATTATTGACAATACCTAGATGTGCAGCTGTGGCTAAAGAATACTTAAGTGCATGTAAGTACATTGTGGCCACCTAAAAGTCACATCTGAATTGTTTAAGCATTTGACAGACATCGTTCAATTCTGACATTAGCTTAAGCCGGCTTATTCATATTATAGTTGGGCCTTTAAGGTGGAAGTACATACCACGCGTTACTCGGCAACGCTTTTCTGGCTTGTTAAACGTTCAACGCTACACAAATGGAAGGTTACACACCACGCTTTTGAAGCTTTTTTAGTTGTAAAATTTAAATCCTTTGCCGGCTATTTTTTTTTGCATTTACGTTGCATTTTTCTTTAAACATTTAATTCATTTTTGTATCCATTATTTAATAAAAAAATTAATTTGTAATCATGTTTGTGTATGTTAGTTTATGAATCTGGCAACACTAGCTGTAATTTTGTATACAACGCGTGAAAGTTGAAGAATTTTAAACTTTTTGCGAGGTACGCGCGTCGCAAACTTCACTGTGTAACTTACCTTATGAAAACACACCATTTCAACTTTTTTGACAGACGCGTGTATTGCATTAGCGCATTGAACGCGAGTTATGTACTTCCACCTTTAGTTTGGCACTAAAGCTAAAAATTTGGCGTTTTGAGTCTTCAAAAAGCACTAAAAATAGTGCCAAAAACACCAAGTTGGCATCGCTGGATATAACCTGTGGTGTCATATAGCTAATGTATCAGAGCGCTTTCATTCAATGGTGGCGTGTAGCAGAATCATTTGCAAAGTAAAAAATAAAATAAAATGGAACTAAACATAGCTAGACTCTACCCTTTCACCACCTGAATTCTCTATCAATTTCCCTTTCCTAAAAGAGGCATCAATATGAATCAGCTGATTCTTGTTTACAGAAAACCTATACAAGTCGGTCATTTTTCTGTTACGTTCTATTCTGTTTCGTTTCAACATGCGAAAATCAAAAAAATTTTCAAATAATTGTAAGTGACAAAAATGCATAAATAAATTAAAAAATAAACTGTGATTGTGCTTTTAGAAAATAAAAACAAATTGCATTTATAAGCTTATATGTATGTATATGAAAGGAAAAACCTAAAATTAACAATGGACGATGCGAACTCATCAATTTTTTTGTTTTTTGTTTTTCTAGAATCAACTGTTAAGTTAATACAGAAGAATACTACTATTTATAACATACATGTGTATGTACATTTAGACAATCATATGTTTACATGGGTCATATTTGTATTTGTACGGCATGTAGTCACTGCTACTTATATAAACACAAATGCAACCGTCATGCTACAAATTCATTTTTCAAATTTTTACATATACAGCCCAATTCTAAATACTAGGATCGCCCGGTGGTCTAAATTAGACCACTTGACACCTAGTATGTGTTTATATATTATAAATACATGTATACAAAACAAACACAAAGGAGAAAGTTGCTTTTTTCTTCAAGCAAATTTAAATCGCTTTTTATTACTTTTGAGCCAATAATTTTGAAAAAACATTTATATTGTGCATATCTACTAGGATGATCGATTATTCGACTTTTTCCAAAAACCGCTTTTCGAATAGTTCGAATATTTGAAATTATGAAAAAACCGGTTTCGGTTTTTACAACTCAGGAAAAACCGGCCAACCGGTCTTTTTTAAGTAAGAAAATTATTATACAAAAGCTTTGATTTTAAATGTTTTAGATTCTTTCGAGGTTAATATCAATTGTTGCTTTTTTACGAACATATTAGACCATATTTGGATGCCATTTGTTGACGGCTTGGTACCGTAAATCATAGAATTTTCAAACAAGTTGACGACCTCAAACATTTTGCACGTATTTTTTCATGAATTTTATGCCTTATGACTTTTTTCCGATGTATTTTGAATATTTTTGCCATTATATTTGTTATTATAATTATTTTTTTGTATAAACATATTTATAAGAACCTTATGGCGATTTCTTTTCTGAAAAAAATATGTTACACTATACATATGTAACATTTTTAAATGTTACCTAGAATCACTCAAAGTGCTATATATTCTGTTACTACAATCGAACAAAATTAGTTACTTTTATTTACAGCGGTTACATTTTATCATTAATATAATGTAATGTAGCGGTTTTTAAGGCTATTTGAGAGATTTTGCGCACATTTTTATAATTTTTAAGAACACATTGACATCACTAATTACATCTAAAAAAATTAAAGCAGCTACAATATTTAAATAAATATTTATTTTTATAATAATAACTTTTATATTTTGTATTTAAGAAACCTTTTCTTGAAACTATAAACATGACATGCAAAATAAAACCTTCGTTACCACAGTTGGAAAAATGGCAGTATGTACACCTTGAATAAAGTGAGGGTAAAATACAAGGCGAATTCACATAAGGTGATCTTAATTCGCCAGCTGACATAAATTCCCTGTTGTCAAATGAACCAAAACGTTAAGAAATATTTTGACAGCAGGAAATTTTACACAAACAAATATACAAGGCGAATACGAAGAGTTGCAAATCAAGACCACCTTATATCAATTCGCCTTGGTAAAATATGTAACATATTTACATGTTTTTCATGCAACATATTCGGAAAAGAAATTGAAAATTTTTCCCACAGTTGTATATTTTGTACAAACGAACACAGAAATGTAAAACATGTAACATACATGCAACATATTTGTCAGAAAAGAAATCGCTATTAGATATTGAAATAATTAATTTTTTGAATTTCTTCCCAAGTTTCCTCAAAACCCCAAAAAGAGTGGATATCTACATCTATATAAAATATGCAGCAAAATGTCAACAAAACTAAAAAACACTTTTTGCAACTGGATTGACATCAATTGCACACCATAACGCTAATTCAATTCACCTCATAAAATAAGTTCGCTTATATTTAATGTTTCAGTAAATGTTGCCATGCTCAAAAAACGCTTAGATCTGAAAAAAATACTTAGGAAAATCAAATAAAGTTTGAAAATAATTTTTTAAAATAATGGAAAAACTCCCAGCGAATTGTTATTCATAATAGAACTGATACAACAAAAACTATTCAGTTTAAATGCTTAACCCCGTCTTCAAAAAATATGAAAATGAATTTGATATGAGTTTTAAGCAAAATTTTTATAGAAATTTTGTACTAAAATATAATTTTTATAAATAAAATAAAAAAATATAATTGGCAACAGAAACTTAACATGATAATCATTAATCATAAATCTAAAAAAAATTACTGTCCTGACGAAAATTGGCACATTGTGCCGATCGTGTGATCTCAGCTTAATACTTTTTGATGGCTTACATAGTGTCCACACCTGATGAATTTATATCGTGATGAATGTCAAATTGATGATGAAAATTCATCACGTATAGACTCAATTTATTAATATTATGGTAGTGTTATGATAAAATCATCAAAGCTCACGACCTGATGAATTCATCTTGATATCAAATGTCGTTTTATGTGTTATTGTGCATTACCTCCCTTAAACACAAACATAGTAGCTTCCCACTCTGTTGGAGAATGTGTGGTTGACTACAAAAATAGTTAATTTATGGTTAACTTTTCTTAGACTGAAGTATGTACAGACGATTGTCAGATCTTACAATATTGTCAGATCTGGCAATGTGCTGACAATGTACTGGCAATCGAAAATTGCCAGCACAATATTTCTTGTCAGTTCACACGGATGTCAGAAAATCTTACAATTTATTGCTAGACGGTTGTATGACAATAAATTCATCTGACAAAATCGTCAGTAGAAAAATTGTCAGTTCACACGGTTGTCATATGCACAAATCGTTAGATCTGTTGTTATGCGTTGCCAGACTTAAACCATTTGTTGGCCATTGTTAAATATTTATCGTTTGTGTTTGTGTTAAATGTAAAAAGTGAAAGTATAAATAATTATGGACCATAAAGAAGCAATTGCAATGATTTTGTCTGCATATATTTTATTATAAACTTTTTCTTTAAAATCAAACGTGTGCAGTGTTGGCCATAGAAAGAATTATCTTACAATGACGCCATTGTCAGATGCATGAACTTCGCACATCTGACAATATTAAAATGTCTGACAAATATCTGGCAATAATTTTACAATGTGTTCACACGATTGTAAGATGTCTGACAATTTGTTGTCAGTTGCTAGTCTTGCAATGGACTGAAAATGGTTTTTCTGGCAACGTCGTCTGACAAAAATTGCCAGTTCACACGGTTGTAAGAAATTTTTAGCACATTTTACTGGCAATATTGTAAGATCTGACAACCGTCTGTACATTGCTCACTATGTACTATTCTCAGGTACTTTGAAACTCATTTCAGTTTTATATTAACACTAGCTGAGTCCGGCAAACGTTGTGTTACCCTCAATTATGCACAGAGAAAAAACTGCCTCATAGAATCAATAAGATATTCTCTATGAAACGTTTTTAGGCTAAGGGGTGTCCCAGCAGAAAGAAGCGAAGATTTTTTCATAGAGATTCCTTATTGTTTTTATGTCGTAAATCTTATTAATTTTATCAAGAAGAAAACCACATAAAATCAAGAAGAAATCTTATTATTCCCAATTTTTTTACTTAATTTCCGTTATTTTTGGCACCAAAAAAAAAAAAAAAACAATCCATAGAGAAAAACTTCTTGATTCGATTAGGTTTTCTTATAAATTGTAAACTATATGGATTTCTTATTGATTTTATTAGGTTGCCTTATTGATTTTTTTAAAAAGGGTTTCTTCTTGATTTTATTAGGCTATCTTATTGATTTTTTCCATAAGGTTTTCTTCTTGATTTTAGTAGGTTCCTATATGATTATGTGTAAAGTATCTTATTGATTTTTTTAATAAGGAAATCTTCTTGATTTTATGAGGTGTCTTGTTACTTCATATGTATCTATAAATACACATACAGACAATTTTTTTCATGATCTTTTTCGTTTTTGTATAAGCATGTTTGCAAAATTATTTCAATGGTTATTCAGACTGCTTGTTAGCATATGGGTTAGAGTGTTTGTCTATCAGTCAGAAGTTTGCTGGTTCAATACTTGTCTCCTTTCAAGTAATAATATGTATGTATGTTGAGTTAATTAATTAAGAATACAATATAATACGTATGTATCTATGTAAGTATGTATAGCATGTATAGTATAAATAAATAACATCTACATATACTACATATATACATAAGTATATGGTATAGAATTTAAATGAAAACACATAAGCAAAGCACAAAGAATAAAGAAAGACATACATATTTTTTTTATTTTATGAGGTCGCCTCATAAAATCAAGAAGAAACCCTTATTAAAAAAATCAATAAGACAACCTCATAAAAACTACAAGATTTCTTCTTGATTTTTTCAAAAAGGTTTTCTCTATGAAATTAATAAGATTTCCTTATTGAAAAAAACAGAGATTTCTTATTAATTTTGTTCTATTTTATGAGGTATTTATTAGGCACTGTTTTCTCTGTGTGTTAAATTTTTTTTAACTACAAATTACTTACACCGTGGTCACTTGTTTGGTCACAAACAAAACAAAAACTTTCCGGGTATTGACCCGAACCTGTGTTAAAAATTTCGGCCCCACAGCTCTTATATTTCCAGAGATCATGCGTTAGGAACAAACACACTACGATTTTATATATATATAGATTTTGCTGTTGTTATTTTAGAGGGTACCTTAGCTGAATCGTATCGCGTTGAGTACACTACGAGTGATGATACATGTTCGAACCCCAGAAAAAGTTTTTTAATTTACTGACCACCAGGTGATTTAAAAAAATCAACTTTAAGTTAGCTGAAAAGTAATGCAGAGTGAGACAATTGACTACCGACTAGGACATTGCAATTTTAAAATAGTCAGTTGATTACTACAGTTAGTTTAAAGTTAACGTAATTTCCGACAGGGCATCTACATCTTACACACCCACACACAAACGTACATGCATCAGTGTGCACACTTCTACCGATATTCGTTAGATTCTAACGAATATGTTTGTGAATTTATCAATCTACCAATTCTACCGACCAAGGCCTGAAATCTACCGAATATTATTATTTAGTAATTTAAGTCGATATATGTATGTGTAAATTGCATATTTTGCCACATAGCAGTGCGGCCGCAGAGCGGTAATTTTCTGTCATGAAAATCATTAAAACAGAACAAAGAAATTGGTTAAAAACTGAAACTATAAGTAACCTAATATTTGCCAAATAATTGTGCCTTGGGGTTGAAATATTTATTCCTACCAATGCTTTAATAATTTTTGCACAAAAGCTTAAATTCATAAATGTATATTAGATATAATCTTTGTTGTTACAAATGTTTGTCAAATAAAAGTTATTTTAGTAGCTTTATGCAAAAACTGATTCCTGTTATTTATGTATATTATTTTATATATGCATAGCATATCTACATATATAAAGGGTAAGGACAAATAACTGGGGATGACACTTTTTTTTATTGGAAGTGCTTCACTGTTTATGGCAGTTTAATTTCCAATTATTGTGAAGTTTTAAATGCACTTTTGGAACCTGTTTAGTTTGATACTACAGGGTGGGCCAAAAGAAACCAAGGGGTGTAAAAGTTTAATAACTTTTTTGTTTATTAATTTTTTTTTATTTTTTCTTTCAGATTATATAGACAACACTTGGAGAATTTATAATGAATGAAAATAATAAATGAAAATCAGAAAATAAGAAATGAATGAATGAAATCAACTTTATTGAAAATTTGATTATGAGTGATGAAGCTCATTTTTATTTGAATGGCTTTGTTAATAAGCAGAACTGTATGTTCTGGGGTTCTCAAAATCCAAGAACCATTCATCAACGCCAATTGCACCCCATCAGGTGTACAGTATGGTGTGGGATCACATCTGAAAATGTCATTGGGCCCTACTTCTTCGAGAATGAAGATGGAAGTGCTGTAACCGTAAATGGAGAGCGGTATCGGTTTATGATAGAAAATTTTTTACGTCCTGCTCTTGAAAACAGACCTGGTATGTGGTTTCAGCAGGACGGAGCCACTGCCCATACTGCCCGAGACACAATGTCACTTTTAAGTCAAATTTTTGGAGAGCGAATAATTTCTCGAAATTCGGAAATTATTTGGTCAGCGCGATCGCCAGATTTGACAGCACCCGACTATTTTCTTTGGGGTTTTTTGAAGAAGCGAGTGTATGTGAACAAGCCAGAGACAATCCTTGAACTCAAGGCAAACATTGTTGCAGAAATTCGAACGCTACAGCCACAAGTTTTGAAAGATGTTATGGAAAATGCTCTAAAAAGAGCCCACCAGTGCGAAGCTGAAAACGGTGGTCATTTAAGAGACATCATTTTTCATACTTAGTGTAAAAAAATTTCCATTTTGTATATTATATAATCTGAAAGAAAAAATAAAAAAAAGTTAATAAACAAAAAAGTTATTAAACTTTTACACCCCTTGGTTTCTTTTGGCCCACCCTGTACTTGCACTTACCCTTTATATATACGTACATATATTTTGTTATTTTTTATGTTCCTTTGAATTGTTATTTTTTATGCTTCTCTGAATAAAAAAAAATTTTCTACCGAATTTCATTCAAATCTAGCGATTTTTTTGTCGATTCTACCGAATTTAAAAAAAAATAAGCGTGCACACTGACATGCATCAAAAGTGAAGACACCACTTCCTCTTGTGGTGTTTGATGTTTTTGTTACGAACAAGTGTTCGTGACATAACATCGTGCATCGCTTATTATACGACATCATTTATTGTTGGTGTAGTAGGACACATGATAGTGCAACACATTTAAAAATCATGACGTATTTACATTTCAAGTACGTTTGTGCAAGGCCCTAGTGCATAAGAATAACGCAATGCTACTGTGGATTAATTCCTGACCACCTAAAATGTTAATGATTGACCAACACACCACTAGAAAACATACGACTCCGGAATATTTACGTAAGTTGATCAGAAATCTACGGAGCCAGCACTAAGCCTAGATAATTCAAATAGATCTGAAAACATCGATGTTTGGTCAAATATGAACGATGAATAGGAATTTGAATTTGCAAGGCCACATACAGACAAGAAATACGGCTATTGTTTCGTTTATTTTCGTACTCTGCTTTTAACTACAAAGAAATAAAAAAAATTAAATTTATAACTGTAATAGTGTCGATTATCTTTGTTACGAAAATCACTTCATAGCTCCTGTATCGCGTAATAAATAGCATAGCTATAAAAAATAACGTGCACTTAAAGTATACATTAAAACAAAATTTCCATAGAAAAACCATTCTTAACGTACACTTAAAGCACACTTTATGTTTTTTTTTTGCATAAGTGGGATTGATTTTATGGATGAAAAGGGGGAACCAATCATTTTAGATAAATCTAAGGTAGCTGATGAAAAAAAGCAGGGAGTACGTGGAAGGGAGAATATTGATTCGAATTTAGTAGCATTTATTTGAGTAAATATATTTTTCTCTCTGGAAAAATAATTAGCTAAAATGCAGAGGCGTAACCAACAAATAATTCAAAATCGAATGTCATTAAACTATATCACCGCTATCGTGAATAACAAGTGGAATTTTTGCATCCGTGAAATTTTCATTCCCCTCGAAGGGAAAAATGCCATCGTGAATCTCCTGTGAAATTTTTCCCGCTATCAGTCCCAGTGAATGTAAAAACGGGAAGAAGATTTGTAATGCTTAAAAATTAATTGAAAATCAGAAAAATTTAAGTTATATAAATAGAAATACACAAATTTAAGGATCCAAATGATTTTTTTTAACTTTAAAGTTTGTGTATACCACCGCGGTGCACCATCATAAAATTTATTGTGTGTGAACCAAAGATATTCATACTCCATTAAAAAAGGTTTTTGTCCTAAAAGTAAGTGAAAAAATCTAAGGGAAAAGTGAAAAAATTCACGTGAAAAATATTATTCACGATAAGGGGAATCAAAACATGGGAAGAAATTTCAAGGGAAAAATTATTCACGATTGCAATTTGGTGAAAAGTGGAAATATACCAAATTTTTTTTCTATTTTACCTGCGTCAAACATCGCCTATTTTTTATCCGGTTCAGAAACGGTTTTTTATATTTGGCACGGATTTTGAAACCACTAATCCGAAATTCTTTCACAAATGGAGAGCTTTTTATAAGTGTTAAACATCGCCTATCTTTTATCAGGTTCCGAACAAATTTTTTATATTTAGTCGGATTTTTTCCGAAAAAATATTCACGTCTTAACAAAATTTTACACACCTGCGATAAAATGACGCTTTTAATAATAAAAATACAAAGCGACGTAACTACAAGTATGTTTAGTTTTTTTTTTTAGTTTTTTGCTTCTGTAAAATTATATTTTTTTAGTTAAGCCTTTTTGCATTTTAGTTAACGATATGCATACATGCATAATATGTATTTTTTTTTTTTTTTTGTTAAAGAGGAAATAAATTTTCATGGCGTTGGGCGCGGTATAAACAATGGATAATTTGTCCGGATTTTGTTTAACTCACGTTTTTGCTATACGATTTTTAAATAAAAAAAAATCCACCCACCCTATTATACATATACACGAGTAAGTAATGGCATTTTCTTTTCTAGAAAAAATGTTACATATATTACACTTTTCAATGAAAATTCTTGATCAAATGGTTTTTGAAATAAAGATTTTGTTAGAAATCATTGTACATAATATCATCCCTTGAGAGTGTAATTAATTAAAAGTTAAAAACATGTTGCACTTTTTCCAGAAAAGAATACTTCATAAGATTTCCCAACAAGCACATTAAATTTTTACAAAAGAAAAATTTAATTTGGTATTACATATTAAGAAAGCTTGCAATCTAACATCATCATCATCATCATCATCATCATCGTATCGTCATTTATTTATCATATTCTTGTTATTTTTTTTTCTTTGGCTTCTTCATTATTATTGATTTCATTTTTTGTTTTATAAGAAAAAAACTATTTTACATCAAATAAGAGTATATAGAACTAATAATGATCATTGTAATAAATTATTTATAAATACAATATTTTAATAATTATAATAATTTTTTAATAAATAAATAATATTAATAATAATATGCTACACATTATCATTAATTTGCTTTTCTTTTTAAATTTTTCTTAATTTTTGTTTTAAAAATTACTTAAAATTCAATACATGCACAATTATAAAGTTGTTCTTTTGTTTTGTTTTGTTCTTTTTGTTTTGTTTTTAGTTTGCAGTACAGTACATTGAACGCACAAAAGTAAAATAGTAATAATTCTCAATGGTTTCATTTGGTAAGATTTTCTTTTATTTGTTATCTACAGTATTGGAAAAACTATTGGGAATACTTATCAAGTTCCTTTTTTCTCAGTCATAATGGTCACAATCAAGGCTATTATAGTACGTTTCCATATACGTGTTTTGGAGCAGAAAACTTGTTTTGCTCAAAAACCAATATTTTGCTACATGTTTTCCCATACATTTTTCACATCAGCAAAACACCTCAAATAAGTTGTTTTCCTCCAAAACATGAAAAAATTTGTTAATGCAACACTGCGTTGCTGGATGAAACTGCAAAAACAAGCCGCAATATTTTGACAAAAGATAGCACTAGTATAGAATATTAAATATTTTAAGCAATTGCACAAACCACATCAGTTGTATTTACATGCTGTTTATAAGTAAATTAGTGAAACATTTACTAGTCTGAATAAAGGCTCAGTTAGCCGACTGTAATGTAATGTAACTGCAACAGTAAGAAACAGCTGATCGATTTTGTTATGTGAAAAGTAATGGAAATGGTTATAGAGATGTAATGTAACGTAACCTGCTTGTCATATAAAAATATCAATCAGCTGTTTTCTACGTTACAGTTACATTACATTACAGTCGGCTAACTGAGCCTTAACAAGGTTTGCGGTCTTGATAATAAAATCAAATTGATTTCTAAAACTCGTTTAACCAAAACACAAAAAAGCATAATGGAAACTCTTCCAAGTGTTCTGAACAAAACAACTTGTTTTGCTCATAGTGGAAACGTACTATTAGCCACTGCTGATGATATTTTCTCCTTTCCGCCGCCGACAATGATTATGATTCGGCTTCGCGCTATACTTTAAACTTGTATTTTGCGATTGCACGAACAAATTTTTTTCCTCCACCAAAAGGAGGGTATCTACCTATAACCTTGTTTTTATATGTGTAATTTTTGGCCCCCTATGCCATAATCACTTTTTTTTTGTTGTTGCACAGTGTATAAATAATATATTTCGACAAACTTCTTCTAGTCTATATTGCAATATTATTGTGCAATAGAGCTGTGTAGCTCATGAACGAACGGGTTAAATTGAACGAATCACTTAATTGAACGAACTGATCCGGTGATTTTACTGAACGCTTTTGGATCAGTAGTGTACCGCTCGATGTTTTCGTTCATTCAGTTTGTGTTTCAAGTCTTTTATGTCAAATTTGCTTTTGTTCATGTTTGCTATTAATGTTATGTCTTTTGTTTGAGTTGAGTTTTTGTGTTTTAAAAGGTTTAGGTACGTGTATACTAAATTTTATTTAGCGTCGCTGTGGCACTGCCATCATTCTTTTTATAATTGGATTTAACAGTCTTTTCACAAGAAGTATTTTTACTAGTGTTTTTTATAAAGTGTTTTTACAAAGTAAAGATGTTAGACCTTAACTGTATATATGTTTATACATACATTTCATTAACTCAATCTAAAATGAATTTGTAGTGCTTGAGATATTTTTTTTCCGGTAAAATATATTTGACGACAAAATTTTAACTTGAACTTTGAGAAGTAACATTCAAACATTGATGCGCTTTTGATATATAAATAACGATAAAAGAGTTACAATGCTTTTATTAATTATCCGAAGAAAAAATAAATAGTAAAACCAAAAAAAAGTACCTTTCTTAATCTTAATATTAAACTAAATATTAAGCCAAAATAAAATGTACAATATTCTAGTCGAAAGAACAAGAAATTATTTATGAAATGAATTTAAATATAATTTTTTAAATAAATAATTCAACTTTTTTTTAAATAAATTCTTCAATTAATTCATTCGCATTATTTAAATACTCGTATATATAACCGATTTTATTATTCTTACAAAATAGCATTGTTTCATACTGTCGTTCAAAATTGAACGATTGAACGAACGGGGCAATTTTTTGCTAATTGAACGAAAATGACCGGTCACTGAAAAGAACGATTTGGCACAGCTCTATTGTGCAATAATTGATATTGTGCAATAACATTTTCTCTGTGTATATTGTAAGAAAAATTGCGGCGTATAATTTTTAGGGTTACTCTTGAAATTTTCAAAAACGCTTAAACTAAAAAATCCCAAAATTATAAAATCGCCAAACTGAAAAAATTGCCAAGAATCGAAAAAATCGCCAAAATGAAAAAAACCGTCAAACAAAACAATCTCTAAAGGCCGGGGCACAATGAATCCGTAATGCTTTAAACTTCGCCTTTTTCAACTGACAGCTGATTTTTCAGGCAGTGGTGTCAAAAATAAAACTATAGTTGTATGTGTTAGAAGAGCTGCCTCTTTCGTCTTTGAAGTACATAGAAAAAAAATATAAATATTTGCAACAAATGCAGTTTAGTGAAGCAGCTCAAAATATATAAAAAGGAGTCTATGATAGAAAATTAAAAATAAAAAAAAATTAAAAAAAGTTGGGGCGACCCATATTTTCCGAGTTACGGGGCTGTGTACTTTTCATAGGAAACTGAAGAATTTCCAAAAATAAATTTTTAAATAACTTATCTGATAATAACTTGAAAAATAAGAAGAAAAAGTTAAACAAAAAAATTGCTTGAGACCCATATTTCCCGAGTTATTGGTCTTTTAAGTTTTGATATTAAATGAAGTTTAGTGAAGCTGCTGTCGTTTTGATATACATATATTCATTTCTTTCCTTAAAAGTTTTGTAACATAAAACACATTGAATGTCACGAAAAGCATTACTGATCATAGAATATTTTTCGCATACCACTTTTTTTCTTTCACTGTATCTATAAAGAATTTAATACACCCGCTACGCATGTGATATCGTCGCTGTCTCATTGACGACTAAATGAAAGAGAATAAAGGCTCAGTTAGCCGACTGTAATGTAATGTAGCTGCAACAGTAGAAAACAGCTGATCGATATTGTTATGTGAAAAGTAATGAAAATGGTTATAGATATGTAATGTAACGTAACCTACTTTTCATGTAAAAATATAGATCAGCTGTTTCCTACGTTGCAGTTACATTACATTACTGAGCCTTAAGAATGTGTGTGATTTTATTTTGCACAATTGTGCTATGAAACTGGCATCAATGCTCTAAAGCCTGGATCACACGATCGGCACAATACAAGAATTTTCTTCGGCTCACTTCAATAAAGTCATAAGTAATAAGCCAAAATGGCATTATTACTTAATAAATTCTTGAACAAATCTATATGACTTTATTACCAATGCAGTGTGTTGCAGTTATGTAATTATATTTCAATTAGTTGAGAAATAAGGTAAATTTACCTTGTTACTCATGAATTTATTTCAGTGAAAATTATTACATTGTGCCAATCGTGTGATAGAGCTGCAAAACTATCGATAGTACTATCGATAGTATCGATAGTTTTGTTGTAAATGAAATATCGATAGTTTTTTCCACTATCGATACTATCGGCAAAAAAACAAGTACTTAAAAGAGTAAAAATAATCGAAGTCAGTAAACAGTAGCCGGCAGCTTTGAAGCAAATTATCCGTAGTTGATTTATGCTTTTGTACAGCGATGGAAAAGTTGGTACAATTGTAGAATTTTAGCGCTATTTGAATGCCAAAAGTACCGTAGCACCGCAATGACCCATTTAGCACTACTGGAATCTCTTTATATTATATTACATGCCAAAAATAGCATTAAAATATATTAACCCCCTTATGCAAAAAATAATGCGTGCTTGAAGTGTACATTAAAAAAATTTCCATAGAAAAACCGGTTTTAACGTCCACTTATTTTTTTGCACAAGGGGGTTAATCTTTAGCTCGAAGGTATTAGAAAATTAAGTAAATCAAACGATGTTTTCCGGTACTTAAAGAATTGCTGGAGGAATGTTATTTATTCCAAATTCATCTGCAAATGTGGAAATTTTATTTTCCTACCAAGGAGAGAAGCCGAATATTTGCATCGACTGTGAACAATCGAATAAAAAAAAGGTTATAAACGTAGTATATCGTAAATGTTACTTTTATATTCAGATCCCAGCAACTAATATTCTTTGTGCACCTTCTGGCGTTTTGTTAATTGATTTTTAGTTAATTAAAAAGTACAAGTATTAAAAAAATATAAATAAAGAATTAGGTACAATCGTACTGAAAAAATTAAAATTTTTTTTGAAAGTTAGTATAATTTGTAAATATGACATCGCATCCCTGCTTCTGTATACATAAGTACTTAAATACATATGTATGTATATGAATTTATTTATAAATCCAAGTGTTATTCGACAAATAGTAGTCACAAGTATCTTAATAAATTCAACATAGTCGACACAAAGATAAATTTTGGTAGTACTGATATCGCGACGGCCGCCAATCGTCTCTTATAATAAAACTTTACAGTTAGTGTCTTAAAAGTTATCATCAATGTTCGCATTTTGATAATTCTAAACCATGGGTAGGCCCATAAAATTTTAAGTTCAATAAAAAAGTATATTTTCGATAATATGCCGCTTACGATAAAATCGAAAAAAGGCTTGATATATTTTTATATACTAATGAAAATGTTGAGGACTCTGGATTTTTTTTCGAGTTAAATGTAGTTTATGTGGCAACTTTTATAAAACTATTCGATACTATCGATAGTATCGATAGTTTTACATAAAACTATCGAGTGGAGCGACTATCGATAGTTTTGCAGCTCTATCGTGTGACCCAAGCTTAAAGCTTAAATAAATCGCCAAAAATCGAAAAAATCTTCAAAATGAATAAAATCGCCAAAGTGAATAAAAGTCCAAAAGCCGAAAAAGCACTAAAACTAAAAAATAATCGCTTAAACTAAAATAAATTGCCAAAATCGAAAAAAAACTTCAAAAACGCAAAAAACGCCGAAATTAAAAAAAAAAACGCCAAAAACCGAAAAAATCTCAAAAACGAAAAAAATGCCAAAACTATATATTATATAGGCTAAAGTTCGTATAGTAAGTATTACATATCTACTGTCCGTACGAAACCCTTCGAATTTTTATTTAATATAGTGTAATTTATTGCATAGTGTGAAGCAGAACCACAATAATAACAGCCATAAAGTTCTCAATAATACTGCATAGTCTATGGTTACCTTAATGATCCTATTGCAACTGTTATGGATAATAATAATAATAATTCAAAGGGCAAATGGCGTGCCTGAAATTGTGGCTCTTTTCTCAGCGCCTAGTTCCCATAATTTTACCAACAGTGCGGATGGAGTCTACTAATTAGTTTTCAAATTAATTGCAATATTTCAATTGAGAAGGATGTTAATAAAACATTAACATAGTATTTCTTTAAGTTTTGAAAATATTGTTTTTTTTTACTGCTGCTTATTTTGTATACGTCGTCGTAATTCCTATTTTGGTGCATCAGGATTTCTTTAAACACATTTAACATTGTACGTACATACATACATACATATGTACACATGTATGTGCATTGTATGTATGCATTTATGTATGTGCATAAATACCCAGTCGGATTTTTATTAGCTAGCTAAAAATATGGGTGACTTTTTGATAACTTATTTACAACTAGCTTCTGAACTAATTCATAAATGATACAGATGTGTGTCAGTTATTTTTTGCATAACTGTCTTCTTCCCGATAAGTATTGAACTAACTTTAAGCGAACTCAAAACTGATGCAGAGATTAGTGAGTTGTTTTTGTACAACTAACTTCTTCGATAAGTTTTGAGCTAACTTTTAGCTAACTCAAAGCTGATACAGTCAAAGTTCAGAGAGAAGATGTCAGCATAAATTTCATGTTTATAATAATACTCTGCGCTGTTTATATTTTATATGGCGCGATGGCAAATTGTTAACTATGATGGCGGACAAACAAAGTAATCACGGTTCGCTGCACGTTCTCGTTTCTTAAAAAAATAATTTAAAATTGTTTAAACTTTAAGCTGACTAAAAAATTTTAATAAATAATAAGCTAAATCATAATTAACTAAATATGTATAACACTTTCTTTTTATTTTTTTTTTATTTGGCACAAGCTAACTCATAACGAGCTAACTCATGGTTAGTTCAAAACTGATGCACTCGTCCTGCGGCCACTCAATGTTAAATCTGATCACTTTTAACATGCAGAATGAGTGCTGATTTTAACCACCTCTGACTAATTTTTGGCTGATAATTAACTAGCTCTGAGTTAACTCAAATTCCCACTGGGTATGTATGTACATATGTATGTATGTATAATAAAACATAAATGAACAGAATGTAGTGTATGCGGAAGTGATTATGTGTGTATGTATATATGAATGTGTGTTGTTTTTGTGTTAGAAAATCGATGGAGAGGGACGATCGTTCATTGTAGGTTTACATTTTTTTCTTTACTTTAGTTTGAGGCATGAGAGTCCTTTATGAATTTTAATGTTACTCCCATTTATACATGTTTTTCGTGCGTGTAGTATGTTTGTATGAATATATGTATGTACATTTTATAAATAAAAGGGGTCGTTGGGGGGGGGGGTGTGGGGGTTGCGCGAACGAAAAATTGCGATAATTTGAAAATATTTGGTGTAAATAGTTTTGTTAATAAATGAAAAATAATAAAAAAAAACAGAGTCCTTTTTCATATTATGCAATTTGTGTGTAAGTGTTTTTCGCTTGTTAAATATTTGGCTTGATTTCTCCTTAATTTTATAGGTTTTGCATTATTCTGAATCATTATTTAATGAAATTATTATTTTGCAATTGTTTAGTTTAGTCTAGTACTCGTAATATAAGAATGTCTCTTGACTTTTTCTAATTCTGCTTTTCTTGACACTAAAGCAAGTCTATTAATGATTAAATCGCCTAAAGTACTATATAATCACCACATCCAAATGATGTACATATTTATCTGTGTACATACATCCATGTGTGTATGTACATATTTAAATATGTATTTATTGATGTACATATGTATGTATGAAAATATGTAGTTATGTATGTGTTTTAATCAGCCACTCCGTGATTCTATGAATTTAATGCGATTTTTTTTACTTATTCTTTATAATTTAATTTGTTAACGCGCTAAGTTTTGCCTTAGTTATATATGTATCTTTAGTTAATTATGTATGTTTGCATGTATGTATGTATATATGTATGTATGTATTTATGTATGTATTGGTTTTACTGTTTGTGTTAATTGTGTAGATATCACGAGAGTTCCTGGGAGAATTGTGTCTCCAGGGTAGGTCTTCTGTTGGTTGGATGATTACGTGTTGTAACAGCTGCTTGATTGCGCAGAGGCGGTGGCCCGGGACTGCCATAGCCTGCAGCGTACAGTTGTGGGCATGAGTCTTTAATTAGTTCTTGGGTTTCGCGCAGCTGTCGTTGCACCTGTGGGGCCAAACGTTGCACACTAATGGCTGGTGGGAATCGATATTCAGTATTGGGAGCCTAAATTAAAAAAAAAAGAGAAAAGGAAAATTTTAAAAACATCCATTACAACTATAGTGAAAAATTTTAACCTGGGGAATGTGAATAGAGAATTTTTTTCTAAAAAAAAACTTCTAAAGATATACAAATATAAAATATTAAATTTTTTTGCAATTTAAAAACATAAAAAAAAATATCATGAATAACAAGTAGAATTTTCATTCCCATGAAATATTGTTAATCCGCCGTGAAATTTTCCCCGCTGTCATTCCGCAGTGAATGTAAAAAATCGGGAAAAAGATTTGTAAAGCTTAAAAAGTAACTAAAAATGAAACAAATTTAATTTTGTGCAAAAAAATTTTTTTTTGTGCAAAAATTTCAATTTTATTATTATCGACCTTTTTTATATTCTATGATTTTGATGTTATTTGGCTTTTCCCAAAAACTTCAGGCTTTCCAGGTCATTTTATAGTTATATTTGTATATATTTAAATAAATAAAAAATTACTCATTAAATATTAATATTTTTTTTTTAAATGACCTTGAAAGCCTGAATTTCCCTGAATTGGGAAAACCCAAATAACATCAAAATCATAAACAAATTTAAGTTTAATAATAAGAAATACAGACATTTTAGGTGCCAAATGAAATTTTTTAACTTTAAAGTTGTATTTTTTAAAAACTCTAGGTGCAGGAGAAAAACATTCATTTGTATACACACAGCGGTGCAACGCCACAAAATTTGCTGTGCGTGAACGAAAGAGATTCATGCTCCATGAAATAATGTGTTGCAGGGAATTATTGTTAACAGCCGTGATCTTTATTTAATAATCTTGTCCTAAAAATAAATATTTATAACTTTTAGTATTTAATTCGATTCAATTCGCCTGCAAAAATAAAGTGAACAAAATTAAGAGTGGCGTTGGCTAAAGTAGTTAACACGTTGACTACAAAACCGAAGGTCCTGTACCTGGATTCAGTTACTTTTTGCGAACCGAAAATCATAATATTTATCGATATATTTATTCATTTCCGTTAACGATAATGTGATTCTGTAATTCCTTTTTTACAATAGCGAACATCAGTGTCTTACTCGCAATTTAATTGTATATTATGTGGCATCCCTGCATACAAAATGTCAAAATAAGCGAAAAGCCGAAAAAGATTTAAAGAAAAGCTAAATGAATTTGAGCTTGTTTACTTTTTTCACATCAACAGACATCGAATATCGTTAAAATATGTTACTATACAGGAAAGTCGATAAATGTTCGTTACAAGACCATTTATAAGACCTTTCAAGACATGATAGATTTTTCAAATGCTTTACTACAGCGACATATTCTAGAACAAATGCTAAACAACACTGTTGGCAAGACATTTGTTTCAGTTGTTTGTCATGCCAACAGTGCTGTTTAGCGTTTGTTTTAGAATATTTCGCTGTAGTAAAGCACTTGAAAAATCTCTCATGTCTTGAAAGGTCTTATAAATGGTCTTGTGCAGGACACTAATACGATTGTCGTAATAAAATATACTCAATCCAGGTACTGGGGGCAAATTACGGCATTCGATACGTTTCCAAATTTTAAAATGTTTCCATATAAACTCCATTGAAATATTTCGTAATTTCGTTCGATAACGAGTGCCGTAATTTGCCCCCTGGTTTCGAGCACGGTTTCCAACTGTCATTAATATAACATCCTACTCAGTTTTAGTGATGCAGGCATAAGGTACTGGCCACTAAACCAACACCGGCTTCAGAAAGCAGAGTTGTAAAATAATGAAGCATTCCTCTATCTTTTCTTTCACCACCTGTCTTCTCTATTATTATCCCTTTCCTAAAAAAGGTAACATCTAGTAATATTATTAGGCATTCATGGCCTGAGTGGTAATTCTCTTTAAAAAAAAAGAAAGGTACGTATATATGGAATAGGATGTACCTACTTTCAAAATATGTTTAGTTGTAATAATTTAGACTTTTATTAAGAATTTTTGTCAGACCCACTGTGCTTTACTTGAGGTACATAAACATGTGTATATATACATGTACATGTACATGCATATGTATGTATGTGTGTATGTGATTACTTGCCTGAGCGTTATGCATGACATCACCATAATAGGGGCCTGGCCCAATGGATGTTGATGAGGAGGGTGTTTGACTTTGGCTGTGTGGAGTTTGTTCATAGTGTTGTTGCTGCTGCTGGTGTTGTTGTTGTTGTTGTTGCTGCTGCTGCTGCAGCTGTTGTTGTGTTATAGTTTCACCATACTGTTGCATCGTGGCAGCTTGACCGTAATATGTCAATTGCAGGCCCACCGCTGATTGAGGCGGTTGCGGACCTCGTCCACCATTGACATAATTTAATGGGGTCGTTTGTTGTAAATTTGGCGGGGTAGCAGTTACTATATACTGTTGTAGGGGATTTGTCGGCGGGGGTGGTTGCATTTGTTGCGTGTTACACGAAGGGCTCGTCGTCGTGTTCATTAATAAACGTCCATCAACCAAACGCTTTGGACTAACTTGCCCTGTTTTGCCTAACAGCGGCGAGGACCCTGTCGCTATGGCCAACATATATTGTGGAGTAGTTTGTGCATTAGGTGCTTGCATTATTGCTAGCGCATTGGACGAATTAGCGGTTACGGTAGCCAAGTTTGGCGACGCTGTTTCGGTGTTTATACTTAACGGTATTTGTGGCATTACCGATATTTGATGTAACATGCCAGAATTCATTTGAGGAATGGTTATTTGTTTACTAGGCGTAAGTTTGAGTGTACCACTAGCCGTTAATTGGCTGCTTGTAGGTGTTGCACCAGCATGAGGTAGAAACTCTGAATTTAGAACTTGGGGCGGTAAACCAGCTGGCAGCATATTTCGAACGGCCGTAGTCAATTGTTTGGCTGGCGTCTGTCGTACTGGTGTTGTTTGCAATGAACGGCTGGCTGAGGAACACATTGAGGCCGTCAGACTGGCCGATTCCCAATGTTGCACCAAAGCATTCAAGCGAGCTTCTTCCAGTGCAATTTCTGTTTCACTATTTGAGTCGTAGTCCGGTCCCTGTAATAAGTTTACAAATTAATAAAGACCGTTTACGGCAAATTTTGTCATAATTATTTACCTCTTCTATTTTTTTGTCTAGCATTCGGAAAAAGTTTTGCTGACTACTGGAAATTTCCCTAAAACAGGGCAATTATTAGAGTATTTAATTACGCAATAATTAACATTTTAAAAACACTCACTGGCTTTGTAGTAAGGACAGATTCCTCGCTCTCAGCAAGGAAACCGAGACCTCCTCATCCGATTCTCCAGATTCTTTATTGCAATTTTCTTCAGACTCCTCAGCTCTACTATCTCGATCTCGATCTCGATTTTCTGTATCTTCGATATGACTTTCCTCCTCGTCTGTCTCTGCTTCTGAATCGCCTACAAAAGAAAAAGAGCTTTTGCTAATAACTCGGCCTTGTTTTAGTCATAATTGTGGGTCCTAAAGAGTAAAATAAAAGGAACTGAAAACTGCTCTTAACTAAAATTAATCTCTCACACCTTATGTATATGAAAGGAATTTGCTGCACACCATGTAATGGTATGAAAATGTTATTCGGGGAGTTTAATACGAAATAATTTGTCTCGGCTTAGATTACATAGTTATTAATAATTTGAAAAGTGGTTTGAACGAGACTTCAAATCTCCCTTAATTTTTGTTCTAATAATATTAATCGATATACATATGTATGTAAGCACTTAACTGTTTTGATTTTATAATACTGCTGTTGTTCTAGTTGTAGTTTTATTTTGTTTCACATCTTCAGAAGTACAATAATACCTTAACAAATAGAAAAATACTTTTGCATGACCTGAATCCTTTGTTTTCAATCTATTTTCTTTTCTACACTTGATGACAATTTATGTGTATCTTTGCAATTTGTTGTTATTATTATTGTTATTTCTACTACCTTGTTTTCTATGTGTATTCCACGTTGCATCAAGAAAAAAAAAGAGGAGCTGAAAAACTCATCACCATAATGCTACTAAATATTCGTACTTACTTACTTATTATGTGCAATATATTGTGAAGAATAAAATCTGCCAGTAGAAAAATATTGTTGCTGTGTCTGTACTTTATTCCTCTTCCTTTTAATCAAGTAACAAATTAGTAAAAATCAATCAGTTATTGCAAAGTGTTGTTCTCTTTTTATTAATATGCATTCTATCTATTCAACCGTTTTTATATTCTTCGTGTTTTGAAAAACAATCTATCAATAGACCGGGATAGACCGGAAGGAGTATGGGGGACAAAAGAAGAAACTATTTGATGAACCAATAGTTGTAAAGACGCAGAGGATGTAGCCAAATGTTGATAGGGAATTTGTAGCGGTGATCACTCTGATCTTCTATATTACTGAATTAGAAAATTTTAAGAATCTTCTATATGGTTGTTTGGCTTACGAATGGCAATGCAAAGGTGTTATGCTAAGTTCTTTTGCCTTCTTTCCTTATAGGATGGATAGTAGAGCAGATTCAGTATACGGCCGGAGTCAGCCAAGTTTCACATGGGTAAATCCTTCGTCAAGAGAAAAACTATTTGTGGTATCTTTAAATTTATTAATACCGCCGTTGCACGCAAAATTGAAGTGTGTGAAAGTAAGCGCTAGATCAAAACTCTAAATCTTTTTTCAAGTATCCGAAGCGAAGGCACAATCGGGTATCTTCGTTGTTTTAGGAATTATTCGTACACACCGGAAGGCGACTACTATTCATGAGCTGACAGTCGGCTTTTCTAAATTTGAAAAATAATTTGGAATTTTCGTTCCCGTGAAATTTTCAAAGAAGATTTCTAAGGCTTAAAAATTAATTGAAAATCAAACAAATTTAAGTTTAACAATTAGAAACACGGACATTTTAGGTTCTAAATGAAATTTTTTAACTTTAAAGCAGGGTGACCGATGACATAGTTCAAAAAGTGGCACCAAAGAGGGGATTTATCAAAAAAAAGGGGCAACATTAAAAAAAAACAAGACAAATATACTGAACTTTTTATTTTTAATGTCTTATTAGATACTTCACTCTAAAAAAGGAGGGACAGAAAGTGGCAAGGCAGTCAAAAAAGTGGCAATTGGCCACTTTAGTCGGTCAAACGGTCACGCTGCTTTAAAGTTGTGTTCTTATGCAATGAAATAAACTTTGGTAAAACAACGCGGTCGTGGAGTTTCATATTGCATGAAAAAAGGTTCCAGTACAAAATATTCGACACTTAGAAGCACTAAAAGCAGAAGTAATACATTACATTCGGAAAAGCCAAAGAGACCATTAAAATATGTTATACAATCATACACGAATAGTACAGAATTATATGTATGTGTACAAGAGCCCTGCGTAAACATTCTTGAAATGTAAATACGTCTTACTTGTTAAATGTATTGCCGTGTCATGTATTATACTAAACCAACAATAAATGCTGTCGTATAATAAGCGAAGCACCATGGACGTAGTGATGTTCGTGTATATGAGTGTTTATAAGTGATGTCACGAACACTTCCTGTTCGTAACAAACATTCCAAATACCACGAGAAGAAGTAGTGACTTCACATGTTTACAAATACTGGTAACAACTACATACATAGCATGATGCGGCTGCCACTGCTGTTTTTTTATTTTCAGTGTTGCCGTAATTTTCCGGGGAAGTGCTGGGGAACTTCTGGGATTTTGGGGATTTTAAAATTAGTTTTTGGGAGTCACCAATATGGTTTTGGTTTATGTTTTTGCCAGATGGCTCGTGACTTGGATAAGTTCAAGTTCAGAATATAAACTTGGCCACACTAAAGATAAGAAGTTATTAATCAACAATCTTTAGAATTTTAAAAATACAATTTATCGATAAATTTACCCGGGAACATAAGGTCAGAAAAGTTTGACCTCTGAAAAGCCCCTTTCTGCTCTTTAGCATGACACCTGAATGGAACATCTAAGTTAAGTAGTTTTAAATATATACATAATTTTGTAAGGTCTCCCAGCAAAAAAATTTCAAAAAATATAATCGTATTTGGTGGAAGCATTTTTGGTGGAAGCTCTTCCCTACTGGACTACCAACTTAATGATTTTAACAAGGCGTGAGACTAAAATAATTTATTCTTGAGAAGTACTTACTTTTTTATTTAGCAATATGTGCACGTAATCCATTAAATATAAAATAACTAGCTGACCCGGGCAAACGTTGTTTTGCCTTCAAATTTTATTTTCACTACAAGTCTGGTTTCGTTGCAAAGTCATGGCGGATTGATATTTCAAAGAAGAATGAAAGGTGCTTTAAATCAATATAGCAATTATTGTTCAAATACCGCTAACCGAAGCAGAAATAATGGATTTATTTATTTTTGATAGCTGGCCCGGTCCGCGTTGCTGGCCCCAAAATTTTCTTTTATTTTGAACTGCCTCTCGAAGAAAATCAAAATCAGTGTTTTTAGTTCTTATCGCGCAAATAGAGTTTAAAAAATAGTGATATTTATTTACTTTATTTTTGAATTTATTTTTTTCACGAAAAGATGTTAGGTTTGAGTCGGTATCGGGCTAATTAACGCCACTACACGCTGATTAAGGACCCAACGCCTTCAGCGAAACACAGCATAGGCTTATCGCGCTAATCTCTATCGGGCAAATCACGAAAAAACTAAATATTGCGCCATCTGTCGGACTTTAAACTGCACAGAAACACTCCTCACGCTCCATAGAGCATGTATATAAAGTTTGGTCAAAATCGGTGCAGTGGTTCTTGAGTTACGGTGCAAAAACACAAAAAAACTAAATATTGCGCCATCTGTCAGACGAACTTCAAACTACACAGAAACACTCCTCACGCCCCATAGAGCATGTATATAAAATTTGGTCAAAATCGGTCCAGTAGTTTTTGAGTTTAGCGATCACGAACATACAGTAATTTTTATATATGTATGTAGAGATTATTCTCCTCAACTTTTAATTCAGCTGTAAGAAAGATGGAGACGGAAGTACAAATATCTTTTTTCTCCTTACAGCTGAATTACGAGTTGAGCAACAAAAGTTGAAACGTGTGAACCGGGACTCATCAATTTTTAAGAAATAATATAGCAAATATAAATAAAAACAATATGGTATAGCAGAGCTGTCAATAGTGATAGGGTTACCATTCTTTGCTCATATTAAGAATTTCAGTTAAACAATTCACTGTGAATATGAAGTGTTAGTTAAACAATATTTATCATTTAAGTTTACTAATAATTAACTAATGACTGTAAATTTTGGCCCTAAGTGGCTCATCGCGAACAAAAATCATGCATTATGAAAGCGCAATTGCAAGTGATTCCATTTCGTTGTCTCCCTTACAAAAATGCTTCCAGCAAGGAAAATCTTTTACTGGGGTGTTGCAGGGAATTATTGTGAACAATTGTGAACTTTATATTAGGGTTTCTAATTTCCCAGACTTTTCTAATTCCCGGGAATCGAGAAAAAAAATATTCTATTCCCGAGAATTCCGGGGAATTTCAAAAACATATGAATTTAATAAATCACCTCAATAAAAAATACAATTTTATGAAAAGAACATACAACATTTAACATTTAAGAAATCTATTATTTTACATATTGTCATAAGTTTATTTTAATTGAAATTCATTGCTGGTGGTTAAGCATTGTCCTTGATTTTCAAAAATATTATTATGTGTGAATTCTCAAATAGTTCTTGAAAGTATTTGCATAACATAAGAGGTTTGTGACTGTTCAAAAAATGTGTGGTTGAAGTCCACTGATGCTTTGGCGAAGCACCAATGAAATGTATAGACAATACTTAACCACCAGCAAATAAATTTCAATTAAAATACAACATTTAAATTAAAAACAAAAACAAATAAATTTATATGATGTGAGTTATAGCATGGATGAAAATTAGGTCTACATCTGCCAATCTAGATACTATTTCCTATAAATAGTTTTTAGGCTGAAAATATTTCGCAACTCTTGAAGTTGTTGGTCTCATCTGTTTCCATGCTTATGTTATGCATTGTTACAAAATTGTATTTTTAAGTAATAAAACCACGAACAGCAATGTAAAAAAAAGAGTAATTCCAAAAACGTAAATATAAAATTCCCAAAAATTCCTGTCGAATATTTCCCGGGATTTGCAAAAATATAGTTCCCGGGAATTCCCGGGATTTTTTTCCCGCGTAGAAACTCTACTTTATATACTAATTTTATCATAAAAATAAATATTTATAACTTTTACGGCCATTATTACAACTTAAAGTTAGTTAAAAGTAGAATTTTATCGGGCGTATAAAAACTTTATCATTTGCAAAATTTTACTTTAACCTAAAGTGAGCGATAAATTACAGGCAAGTTTATCCTACCTGGTAAGTTAAATCCAATATGGAAAGCTCTTTATACGTTCGATAAAATCATATTTTTGAGTAACTTTAAGTTGTAATAATGGCCCTTAGTATTTAATTCGAAGAAAAATATCGAAATAAAAAATAAATGACATTTAGGCCCATTTTCACAACTTTCCTTTAGCTAAAGGTAGGATTTTGTCTGCCCGATAAATATATTTGCATTATTAAAACTACAGTTTTTTATTGTTATTATTATCAATAATAATAATATCTAATGTATAACAAAATAATAAATGAAGGTTTTATAATACAAATCCATTTATCGGGCAGCCAAAATCCTGCCTTTAGCTGAAAGCAAGTTGTAAAAATGGCCCTTAATTGAGAAGTCAGTTTAATTTTTTCAGTCGTAAAATTAAATGCTCACTTAAATACTAAGAAAGTGTGGCAGCACCGTGAAATATTGATAGTTCTAAAAGAAAACAGATGTTTAGTGTAAACAAGAAAGTTAGGTTACCAACATGTAGAAAATTAAAATTGCATTAGAAAGCAAGAGAGCATCAGAACGCATTTTTCTATTTATTTTTCCAATGATGTGAAACTACGTATTGTATATGATATACATATGTATATATTTACGAAAATTAAACGAAATTCTTTTTAATACGACCACATGATGTTCATGTACATATTTTCAATAAACACACTCAAGCACAATAACATATGGTATGCTCGCAAAACTTGAGTAGAATTTAAATACAAAAGGTTGGGCATTTAAATGTCTCTCAACTTCGTACTGGAAAAAATGAATTCGGTACTTAAATGGCATTTAAAGATAAATGACACTTAATTGAGAAGTCAATTATTGGGCCTTAGAGTGTCTGTTAATCGTTGATTTTAATAGATTTGCTGAATAGTCTATTCGTTTGCACTAACAACTATGACGGTACTTTTTTTTTTACTTGCAAGACAGTTCCTAGGACAGACAGATGGACATATTTAGTTCATATTTGCCACTGCACATGGGATTAATGCTTAAAAATGTACCTTATGACAATTACGAAATTTGTTAATACTATATATACACACTTTAATATTTTAATAAAATAAACAAACAGGTGGTGGTATTTAGTATCCTTCGAAACAAAAGTATTTTATGTTCAAACATTCTATTGTACACACACAGTTAAACTAAGTACATTTGCACAAACACATATTAGTTTTAGAGTGTACACGTATGTATGTATGTATGTATGTATGTTTTTGGGGAGGATAATTCTAAAGGTGGGGAGTGCTTTAAAATAGAAATGAGTGATTACAACTTTTTCTTAATAAAATTTTATTCACATTTTTCATTACTTACCATGCCCTCCTTTCTTTCCATTCGCTTTACTTTTCGATTTTCTAGGATAAAGATGAATTTTACTTTGTCCACAGCCCATAATATTTGAGTCGATTTAAAACAAATTATGTTATGTATCACCTCACAATTTTTCTTAATTTTTTATTTATTTAATTATATTTTAGAAATTTGAAACTGGGGCCGCAAAAACTAAAATTAATAATTTTCAATTAATTAAACAAATTGATATTTATGTGAGTTTTTTTTTAGCTTATTTTTAGAGTTTTTTTTATACATAACTGTGTGTATGTATGTATGTACATATGTACGAGTATGTATAGATGTGCAAGTACATAAGTAGATAGTAATTAAAAAGGCAGCCAGGAATACGAGTATTATATCCATATAAAAATGTATGTATGTGTATATGCTTTAAGGACGTTGCTTGTTTTTTTAGGAAAATAATTTTACACAAAAGATATGACCCGTTTTCTTAACTCATTCTTAAATTGATTGTAGAAAACTCAATTTTCTTTTTCCTTTGGTCCCCAAGTGGGACATTTATTCATTTATTAGATAAACAGTTTTGTAATTTCTTTCATTTTTCTTAGTTTTAGTTTTTTTTTTCTTGTATTTAAGTCACCATCGATATTAATTATTCTTTATTCCTGATGATTTGAAAGTGAAGTTATGCCTTGGTATATGGTAATGATGATGAATGATTATCATTAAGGAATCTCTGGATAGCATGAAAAAAAGGAAAAATTAAACTGCGCATGGTCATTTTAAGGAATACAAGGTATTCGGTATTCATGCTTTAGGAGGAAAAATATTAATCCTCAAGTGCAACAAGAAGAAAATATTTTGATGATTATTCACAGTTCTATATAACTATTACAAGTCATTACATAAAAACTAATTATTTGAAATGCATTTCGAGATCTAATTTGATTATTGTTATTGTCATATAAGAAACGCATAAGCTCGAATCGAATGAAATTAAGTTCATAAAATTACAAGCAACTCAATATCTAACACGATTTTAGAGTTAATAACGCACCATATATGTATATATGTATGTGCCCTTAATTACGAAGTGGTCTATATCTGGCATTTCTTGTGTGTCATTTGCCCAAAAAAAAAACGTAACCAACTAATTACTAATGAAAAACTGTTTGATTCAGACATATATTTATTGATTTAAACAGTTTCCAATCATGTTAGATTCTATAAAATTGTCTATTAGTTATGTATGAAACTGTTTAACTTAATAAATATGTGTCTGAAGCAAACTGTTTTTTATTAGTAATTAGTGGTTACGCTTTTTTTACGCTTGTGTGGCACATGGCACACAGATGGAAAACCGGCCTAAGTCACATGCATTTTTGCCTCGAAATATTAAATTAAGCTTGAAAAAATTCAATAAATATTTAATAAATGTTAAATAAACTTATATTAATCGTGACCAGAACAACTCTAAATTAAAATGTTTCATAATATAAAAATATATCTTGATTTGTTCAAATGTAATTTACTAAATATCTCAACCAAAGGAATATATGACTTAGATATAGTTATGTGTATATTTCTGTAAAATATTTCCAACAAAACTCTTGAGAAGAATCCTTTTTATAAAGTGCCTTCCAATGAGAAGCTTCATTTTGGTATGTAAGAAGTAAGAGCGCTACATTCGGCTCTGCCGAATCTTATATACCCTTCACTGACGTATGGAGTATATGCCTACATACATACATACGAACAGGGTTACCGATGGGAATTTTTTAAAAGTCGCACAAAAGGTCGTTGTATAAAAATAAAGTCGCACAAAAAAGTCGTGTGAGAAAATAAAAGTTGCACATCTTTTTAAACGCTTTTCTTATTAAAAACAATTATTGAATCAAAACATAAAGCTTATTGAATATTTCATAACATATACAGTTGCATTATTGTATGTGCTTCCATACATATTTTTTTGTATGTATACTGAAGAAATCTACTTAAGTAGGAGTAGAACTTAAAAAAACAAGCTAAAATAAGTTAAAGATAAGATATTTTTTACATTTCGAACCAAAATCCTGTGAGATTTTTACTTCAATTCTATTCGTTTGATCTTGGCGTCATATATCCTTTTTTTGGGTGAATGTATTTATACTTCAACATACATAAATATTAAATTTTTTTAAATCCAGTCTTCTATATCTTGGTCTATTAAATTTAAAGTTGACAGCATTGAGTTACACGTTTTTACTTTTAATTTATTTTTAAGCAAAGCTAATTTCAAGATATTCACATATCGATACACATGTGTGTGTTTTACGACAACTTTTTCTTTCATTGGCTCGGCAGCTAAAAATAATTTTGTAAAGTAAGCACTGCAAGACCAGAGTTTTTATTTTAAAAAGCTTTTTTGCTAATACTATTCTTTGAAACTTTTACTGAAAATTTGTGAAAAATTTCTTAAATACATTAATTGTACACATGACAAGGATGCAAGAAAGTTATATAAAATAAAATAATAAAAGTGCTTCCAAATCAACAATAACCTGTGAATTGCTTTTAAATTTTGACGGCGTTATTTTCTTGATAAAAAATTTAATTTACTGCAATTTAAATGTTTTTTGTGAGAATCTTAAAAAAGGGTCCCAAGAAAATCAAAAAAGTCGCAAAAGTCGGTCATAAAAAAACTCTCATAAAAAGTCGCAGACCGCTAGAAAGGGATCAAATTGCGACTTTAGTCAGATGAACGGTAACCCTGCATACGAACCTATCGTTTATTTACTGTAACAACGTCATAACTCAAAGAAATCAGTTTGTTAGGAAACGAGTTTAAAGTTTTAATTTACACAGAACTTGGAATGAAAAAATAAAATTTTATTTTGCTCTCAAAAATTGAGTAAAAAAGATATTTGCAAGAAATTTTTACACAATATGAAGAACGATGCGAGTATTTATTCTGCATCATTAACTTAAAAATTACATTTTTTGAGTTATGACGTTCTTTGATTACATGAGCGATATGTATGTTAAGACCGTAAGTGGCCGTAGAAAGTCTATGCACGATCAACATTTTTAACTTTTTATGACATTATTACTTATATTATTATATTACGACTATTTGATACTCTTAAAGTAATTTTGGTATTGCACTACCCAGTAGAGCCCTGCATAAGACCATTTAAAAGAACTTTTAAGACGTGTGGGATTTTTCAAATGCTTTACTTTAGCGAAGTTTTCACAAACAAGCACCTAAAAACACTGTTTGTAACACATTTGTTTCAGTTATTGTAGGTATAGAAGTAAGGAAGCAAATATTTCGTGACGAAAGAATTTGTGATGTTTGATTTTTCCTGCGTATGGGCGCGTATACGAATGTCATACATGTACATACATACATAAGTTGTGTGTATGCTCTTATTTTTTTTTTAGCAGAGACACTATATTGGAGATTCCCCAGTACAGTCCCTGAAAATTAGGGCAACGCTGGAAATCTAAAAAATCCGCAGTGGCAGCACCATCATGCTATGCAGTTGTTACCAGTATTTGTAACCAAGTGAAGACACTACTTCTTCTTGTGGTATTTGGAGTGTTTGTTAAGAGCAAGAAGTGTTCGCGACATCACTTGTAAACACTCATACACACGAACATCACTACATCCATCGTGCTTCACTTATTATACGACAACATTTTTTGTTGGTTTAGTATAATACATGCCACGGCAATATATTTAACAAGTAAGTCGTATTTACATTTCAAGAATGTTTGCGCAGGGCTCTACTACCTACATTGCAAATAAACTAATTTATTTCATATTTTCCCATGCTTTATGAAAATTTATGTTACAAATTATGTTATTTACCTTTGCTAAAAATAATAATAATGTGTTGTCAATTTACGGCCATCGCTTTGAAATATAAATACAGCTGAATTTACTCGTATATGTTTATACATACATAGGTATATATGTACATATATTGATTTTGTGACTAAACTAGATTTTTATATAAAAACTGGACGAAAAAACAACAGTTTTTTGAATATTTTATTTACGAAAATCGATTAACTATCTTACTACTTCGAAATGAGCTCAACATCTTTCGAACGCGATAAATTTTTTTCCGATCCGTTGACCCATTTGTAGGTTATGAGATCCTCGCGAAAATAGTCGGATTCGACTCCCAGAAGCTAAAACCTTCGATGTATGATGAAAACTCGATTTCGAAAATTTGGGTAAAATCAATAACTATGGGAAGCTAAAAAATATTAAGAAATTTCGCTCGATATTCAATGCTTCTAGAATAGGAAGTTACTGATTTCACCCTGATCGCGACGTTTTCAGGTCATGGGAATCTATTCTGACTATTTTTACGATAATACCCGTATGGGCATGTGTGTGTGTGTGCTTATGTATGTATGTAAACTTCTCATAAATTAAAAATAGCTTATCTTATCAGAACCAAATTTACAACATTCACCGACCTCACTTACATTTCGCAATTCGAAAGAAAGGGATAGGTTTTGAAAACGATATTTTCAAATCGATTTCAAGCCCTAATTAACCTGTTTGGACTTGAAAAACTACGGTGAATACTGCAAATTTGATATAATCGATTAAATCGATCGGGTAGATTTTGAAAACTTGTTAAAATAAATTAAAAAAAATTTTTTTTTTTCAAATAAACTAAGCCTACCGAATCCAAAATTTAATAAGAAAAACCATGTTGACTGCAAACAATTTTAATAAAATCTATTGATTCATTCCACAGATTCCTTGAGGATAGGAAGGAGGCGCCATATTTCAAGAACTCCCCAAGCTGCTGTCATATCGATTTCAAGGAGTAAATTACTTTTTCGGACTTAAATAACTGCGAGGATTAAGGCAAATTTAATACACATATGTATGTGTATCCGTTAAATAATATTAAATTGTTCAGTTTTGTGTTTGGGCCCGTAATACTGCCTGGCTGAAGAATAATGGATTCAAACTTAAAACTGAAAAATCATCAAAATTTTGACATTAGTTTGGGGCGTTTTTTGATTTTTTTTTAAAATGATTTCTTATTAAAAATTTTTCAACACTTAAAAATGAAAAAATTACCCGAAAATAAAGAAAAATCACCCCAAACAAAAAATCAAATATTATCAAAGAAAAAAAAAAAATCACCAAAAAATCAGAAAAAAATTTCATCGAAATTCGTTTGGTTATTTTCAACAGCAAATTTTCGGGTCATTTTTAATTTTTGGTTTGGAGCCACTTTTCGTGGATCCATAATTTTTACTATGACTGACTTCACACACAGGAACTTTAGTTGAGCAACTTTTGAATTTATGGTTGTAAAAGGAAACGAGCATAAAGAAGCGGACAGACCATCCATCATATTTTACTCTCTCACTCTCTCACACACTCAAATTACATATCACACTTAATCAAAATTTTCAGTAGAGACGAAAAACTGTTTGTGGTTACATTTTAAGAAAATTAAAAAATCCGAATACATCTAAGTAAGTCCTAGTTTACACAATGCAAGTCTTGTTGCTAAGCTGATTAGTTTCTTAGGAGAGAGAGAGAGACGAGAGGAAAAGAAACGTTTCTGTTCCCCTCGTCGCTCTCTCCATAAAACTAATCAGCTGAGCAATAACACTTGCATAGTGTAAATTGGGACTAAGCTAATTCTATTTGAAAAAAATATTTACATTATTTTTATTTTAAAATCTTGCAATTATTTATTAACTTCAAGAAAGTGTGTGCAATTTTGTCACATTTCTAATAAAAATCACAAAGTAAAACAAGTTTTATCAATAAAAGAGTAATATGAATACCTTGAAATTTTTACAGTAGATAGATATTGATGTTGTTAGTTGATTTTTTTGCAAAAGTGAAATTCTAAAAATTTTGAGTTATAATACCCTCTTATTGATTAAGCACGATATCTGAACAAAAAATTGCTGTATTTAAGCACAGTCAGGTGGCATTTTTATTTTCTAAAAAAAGAGAAACTCTTTCTGTAAAGGAAACAAATTTAATCTCCATAAATCTGGTTTCACACGACATGTATTTTACATCCGACTTGTCATCTATGTGACTCATACAGATGTAACTTCGAATGTCTGCCAAAATCACCAATTTAGATACAATCAAGGCACATCAATCAGGTACCCGCGATTCTACAACAAATATTACAACAGCAACAACCACATGTACTTTGTTGGTATAAATTACATTCTTTCTTTTCAAAACAGGATAGCATCGTCAGATTGCATGTTTCTTATAGGAAATGTCAAACACCATACAAAACTGAATATTCGAAAGGTGTTTATGGATATCCAAATAAAAGCATGCTTTTAGGCTTATACCTACATAATCCAAATTTGACGTTTAGATAGGTATAATGACATTAGTCACCTGGTGTAGTGCTGCCACCTAATAAATGCGCCTTGGATACAATTATAATTTTTGCTTTCAAACGTACATGTCATGATACAATTATACTAGGTACATGCACGACTACAACAAAAATACAACACCAAAAAACACGTATAAACAAACGAATAATTGTCAGAAACACATGCCTTTTGTTTTTAAAAATAACAATTACAGGGTAACTAAAGTACAATTGCAGACGCGGCATTCCTGCATGATTATAGTTATTCAGTGTTGCCAATCTGTGTGTAGTTAGACAGTGTGTAATTTCTACACACATGTGTAGGCCATGCAATTAAATTCTTGTATAATCTTTGTGTAATTCTACTTTGGGTTCTATTTTTATTTATTTTTGTTTTAATTTTAACCTACACAAAAGATGTGTAGTGTAATTTTCTTCAATGTGTAATTGGAGACACAGCCATGTGTAAATTCATTGGCAACACTGTAATCATTTTATTCACACACATACACTAACATTTTTGTAGCTTGTAAACAAAGTTTGACAATTATCTGCAATGTATGTATACAGTGATAGGCTGGGATTGTGCATGTACCTGTTATAATTGTATCATGGTACATGTTTAGTTAGTCCTAGTTTACACTATGCAAGTCTTATTGCTAAGCTGATTAGTTTGATGGTGAGAGAGAGAGAGAGAGAGAGAGAGGGAGAGGAGGGGAAAACAAACGAGCACTCAGCTTCCTCTACTGTCAGTACATTTTACTTTCTCATTCATAATTTTAGAAAATCCCACATGTATACACAAAACTATGCATAAAAAATATGAGCTGGAAAATACCACTTGCATTTTGTGAACGCTAGTGAAAGTTCAAAGAAGAAAAAGTGATAAGCTTAGCAATAAGATTTGACTATAGTGAACTGGGACTTACATCTTTGTTTGTTCTAGGTGTACACCTATTTGGTTGGACTCAAAGTGTTATTTAATAATAATAACAGTTGTGAACTGAACAAACATGTTGTGGGTAAACACATACATATGTATGTATGTATTTATCACCTGTTTCCACAACACAGACGGTCGACTTCAGTACAACATTTATATGAAAAGCATTAATTTTTTGAGTGACTTTTTTGGCTGGTGGGAAACGGGGGGTTGTGGGTATTAGTAGATACTGTTTTGAAGCTCTTAAGCAAAATATCTTTACTTTGGTAAATAGACTTTGCGGTTAATAGATCTCTGAATATATCCCTTTTTAAGACAACAGTGTTAGCAAACTAACCGTTCGAATAACGAGTAACGACCAACTGACATTAATAGTTATTTTTTTCAATACAGACAAAAGGCCCTATTTAGCGACATTTACAGGCTAATGTGAATTACAGCTGAACCTCGATTATCCGGGTCGCACGGGACCGGACCTAGCACGGATAATCGAAAAACATGGTTAATATAAAATGTTATATAAAAGCACAAAGTGTACATGTTATTGTAAATAAAACATAAAATTTTAGTTTGTATTGAAACATTAAATCTTATTTTTTACACGGATAAAAGATGTATAGCACGGTGAATAGAATTATATAAAATGGAAGCACGGATAATAGAGGTAAAAGTACGGTTCATGGAGGTCAAGAAACCAAGTAACTGCATGCCGGATAATAGATGTAGACGATTGATAGAGTCAAGGATAATCGAGGTTTAACTGTAGTTGTAAATAAAACGGCGCGCTGTGTGTATTCAGCGAAAAGCAGTAAAATCTGCAATGGAAGTATGTTCATACTAACATACATACATACATTCGCAAGTACATACATATATACATACATATTTATTTGTGTATGCAGGGAATAGTGCAAGCAGCAGGTGGAGAGGTGGGTTGGTCGGCTTTCTCTGCTTGATGTTTGAACAGGAGGAGGAAGCCATCTAGCGCAGCAGAAGTATGACGTGGAAGCAGATGTTGCACCTAAATTAGTTACTAGGGCACAGTCGGGTTGGCGGTGATGGCAGTTTCTAAGCAGGTTTAAAAGAGAATTTGATTTTGACTTATATGTAAGTATGTTTGTATGTACATATGTATGTATGTATGTCTTTATGTAGTACGCTGCCAAGACATTACTTTCTGCTTATGCTTTTCCAATAAACGAAGTATAATTATGTATTTTTCTAAATTTATAAATACATACTTCGAAAATTTAGGTATGTACAAATTTATAAGGTCACACTTGTCGGCATTTTGTCCATAGGCCTTATAATCATTATTATTATTGTTACTTTCTTTATTGGCTTTTAAAAAAAGGTTAACGCCTCTTTGCTGGAAAAAAGTCCTTGATATAATAAAAACAAACAAGTTTTCGTTCTTTTCGTTCATTGTTTTATTTAAGCTTTTTTTATGATAACATTTTTAACATATTTTCCTATTAATGCGGTATTTCTTAAGCACTTCATTTAAAATAATCACAGTGTGGTATTTATGTATGCACATATGTACAGTATGTAAGTATTTTTCATTTAGGTTATATTTCTTGTCGGTTTTCATTTAACATATTTATTTTTGTGTTGTTGTTTTAAAAAGGAACACCCAGTTTTTATGTTTTTTATTTTATTTTATTTTTTATTTTTTTTTGATATGACACAACACGCACATGTACACGCAATTATTGGGAAAACTGTCGTTGTTTTTAGACATTTTCCGCTAGCATCTTGGGAAAAACTAAAAGAAATTACGAACAGAAACAAAACTAAACAAATATCTACATTATAACAGAAAGCTTGATTAAGAAAATTAAACAAATTTATGTTAATGTTAATTACATTCTCTTTAGCTTTTTCCCTTTTTAATGTTCGTATATGATATGTATAGTGATATCGCTCATTTACGAAAATAACGTCATAACTCAAAAAATCTAGTTTGCCAGCAAACGAGTTTAAAATTTGCAATTTACACACAACTTAATGGGAAAGAATATTTAATTTTACTCTCCAAACAATATTAAACGAGGTTTTTATATAAAATTTTTACACAATATGAAGAACGATATGAGAATTAATTCTACATTATTAACTCAAAATTTAAATTTTTTGAGTTATGACGTTGTTTAAGTAAATGAGCGATGTGTACATATGTATGTAGTACATACGCATGTATGTGTGTATGTGTGTGTGCTAATGCGTGTACATTATTAAAGAAAGTAATACGCCAAAGAAAACAAAGAGACTCACAGATTGTTGCTTTAAAGCTTAAATGCGATGAAAACTTTATTAATTTTCATAATTCGAAATAATAGAGCTAAAGGAAGTATTTAGTGTAGACCTAACTGCCAAATTTCTATTCCAATTTATACGCTGATAGGCTACATACATACATACATATATACTTAGGAAAACCTTAAATTTTCTTGATAACATGGAAGAAAACATGCGTCTGTCTATTCACTCACTTTTTAGAACTTTTATAAAAGCTTTTAAGTAATGTTACTTAACCCCCCCCCCCCCCCCCCCCCCCTTCCGCAAAAAATACTAACACACTAACACAAATTTCTTTCTATCTCACTTTTGTAGTTTTCATGAGAATCTCAAGATTTTGCCGTTATTTACTCATTTTAGAGCAATATTGCCCAGGGATGGCATTGACAATTTTAAAATTGTACCAACAACTTTCAAATATTGTACTTTTTTAACCTTAATTCTACGGCTCCATTCTAAAACATGCTAAGCCAAAAAAGCTAGTTTTGAGATAAACGCCTTCAAAGTTAATTGATGATGTCTCGGGAATGTTATTACATAGAAACTTGAGACTTTTTGTAATCATATACTAATTGCAATAGTATTTTTTTTAGTTTATTTTAACTTTATTAATTTGTTGTAGATCGTAGTTAAAAGTGACTTAAAATCACAAATCTTTTACCTAGTCCTCTAAGTAAGGTTGTTTTCGCTTAAAATGATCATCTAATTACACTTACCATGTTTTATTTTGGAGAAAAATTTTAATTAATTTTTTTTACTACTTAATTCAAAACTAAATCATGCTAAGGGCCAATTTCACCAACTCCATTTAAATATCAATTCATATTTAAATATTGATTTTCATTAATTTTTTTTATGGAAAAGTGACTTTTAAATATTTTTTTTTTTTTTTTTTTTTTTTTTTTTTATAATGCATGTATTTATTTATTGTATCTTCATATGTGAACTAACAATAAGTATTCAAATCTTAAATCTATAAAAAAAAATTATTAGGCCCGACCAGTGTCGGACATAAACTTAGTGGCAGTTATAAATAATACATTAGTAGTGATAATCAAAAAAAAGGGGGGGGGGGGGGGGGAAAGTACTTTTAAATATGAATTGATATTTAAATAAGTTGGTGAAATTGGCCCTAAGTGTACTAAAAACATTTAAAAATGGATTTTTTTTTTATTGCCAAACTATGGTAGGTACATTTTTGCTCATAACTTTTGATAGAATAGTCCAATTACTACTAAAATTTTACAGAATCTAAGTTAATAAACGATGAATTCAGAAATGCTATTCCCAGCATAACATGTTATTGATTTAGCATGTTTTGGAATGGGACCGTTCAATTGTACTAAATATTGTTTTGTTCAAATTACATACATTTATTTGTTTTTATTAAAATAATCGACTTTGTTCTGGCTACCGTTCACAAACTTGCTTGTAAGTTGGGATGTTAAAACATATGTCTACACATGATCAAGTTGAAATTTAAAATATACAAATTAATAGCATGTGCTCTAGCATCCAAATTTAGAAGAAAAATAATTTTTTCTCGCTGCATTTTGCTTTCACAAGACTGTTTTCAAGTCAGAAGAATATGAGTTTTATCGTTCAAAAGTGAAAATTGACATATACAATCGTTAGAAAAGAAATGCGGAGTGAAACTGGGGAGATTCCTTTAATGTATTAAATTAGTCATTGGTATACTATTGTGCTTTCCGAGTTTGAATAGTACCAAAAAATTTACAATTGTACCGATTTTGCCAACCCTGATATTGCCACTTCGTATCCAAATACATAGTGTTGCCATTAAACTTTTTTTTCTTATGAATTAAAATCTTCTATACACGTGTTAATAATATTGGGTTGGAATTTGAAAAACAGAAGCAACTAATGTTAACAAAACTCTATTACATTATTACACTCTATGTCCATTTTAGCGAGATGTGATAAAATTACAAATACAGTAGACTCTCACAAATTTTTAGCAATTTGTTCCTCTTCCTGTTTTCGAAATTTTCTAATATGTGGAAGTGTTTGTCTCAACATAAAATGATAATAGTATGTTTCCTCCGGCAGGATTTAGACAAATCATCATGATTTGTGCAAATCCTGTTAATTAATACAAGATTTACCATACATTTTGCATATGGATAAATCACATCAAAGTAGTTGATTTATTCTAAATAATGCCGAAAATACTATTTTTCGAACTCAATTTATATATGCACCCCTGCGTCATCCATCAATAGTGATTGACAATTTCGAAAAAATGACATTAAGGAATATTTAATCAATCTTAAATGTCAACTACGTGTGAATAAAATTCACATTACAGCTGCTGCGCCCACCTTATAAGGCACGTGCAAAAATTGAATACGAAAATTCGAACAACAAATCACTCACAAGCCCGGTGGAAACACTTTGAAGTGATTTACTCAAACCAACTTGATTTAAAGTCGGTGGAAACATACTATTAACCCAACTCTATTACATGATTACACTCTATGTCTATTTTTAGCGAGATGTGATAAAATTACAAATACAGTAGACTCTCACAAATTTTTAGCAATTTGTTCCTCGGGTGTTTCTAATTTTTGAAATATTCTGATCTGTGGAAGACAAACATTAAATGATAAGAAAACAATATAACTGGTTTTTTGATATAAAATTGATTTTTTATTGAATTGAAATTACTATTTGTATGTGTGTTCGAATTGTTTGACAGGCCAGAATTTCTCTAATGCTCATAAAAGAACTTTAATACATTGGCAATAATAATAATAATATAGTTGTTTTATGCACATTAGAAAAATTTAAGCCTTATTAGCTCAAACAATTTGAATACACACAATTTTTATTAACTTTTCTGAGCATAAAATTCACATAAAAATCACTTCGTAGTTAATTTCTCAGTTACCGATGTTCGACTTTTTTTTAAGCACACATGGATTCAGTAATATTTGTGTTTCTCTTTCCCTTATTTGAATTCGATACGGCAGTTCAAAAGGTTAGAAATGTGTTTACTGGAAAATATATATATGTACATATCTCTGTTTTTGCACCAATTTACGATACAGTTGCATTACAGGCAAATCTCGGTATGGCGAATACTATCCTAATTTTATACTGAATGTAACGAATGCTAAAGAAAAAATTGCAAAATAAAAAAAACAAAAACTTTCGAGGAACATATTTCTAGCATTTAGTTCTACTTTATATAGCGAAAGTTTTGATAAATATGTAAATGCGAAAACAAAATGTTATACCATTAGTTTGTGTTTGGTAGTTGATTTAAAAAAAATCCCTTCAATCTTTTTATTGTGTTATACTTTGTCTAATAATAATAGTTAAAATAACACTTGAAAAAAACTTTGCGATATAACGAATTTTTCGGTATAACGAATGGGTCTGAGATTATATCGTTCGTTATACCGGGATTTGCCTGTATATTAAATATATTCCTACTACGAATACGTTTCAATCGGGGATATCCTGTTCTATATTTACTGCCTCTTCCACTATTTTCGAAGCTCTTCATTCGCATTCTAAGCGAAAGAAAACTGATTTTCATTTCTCTATCTTACTTCTGTACGAACATTGACTCGAACGACAAGTCGCAAGAAAACATGAGTGTTTTCATACAGATTTTCATACCACTAATTCAAATGTATCGTCAACAAAGCGAATACTATGTCAAAATCACTCACTTGCTATTTTTCTTTCGTGTAGTAAAATTTATACGCAAAGGATTCAATAAAGTTTGTAAAATTATTAATTTATCACATTATAATTTTTTTTATTCCTATTTCTTCAATTTATTTTTTATTTGTAGAGAAAAGTCATAAAATATTCATCAAAATATTACTGAACACTTTTGTTTTGATTATTGTTTTATGTTCATTATAAAAAGTACTCGCACATTTTAAACAAAACGAATGTAGTTGTAAAGCAAAACAGCAATAACTTGCCTTTGCTGTGCAACTATTTTGTTGAATTCTTTTTCGTTATTCAATATGGTTGTATTTATTTTCATGTAAATGTTAGTAAGTTTTAAAAAATCGCTAGAAATATTTGAAATATACAAATTGGCACTACTTTAATTTATAAACACGTAAAGCACAAAACATACAGAAGTGTCACCAGACGGAAGATACGGGTATTTTTCTGTTTGTCTCGTTTTCCCTAAAATTTTGTCGTCGTTTTTGTTTTGCTACGCCTTTCTTGTGCAATAAATTTTTATTAGCTGTGTTAATTGGTATGTAGTAATACACTACAGTATCAAATACACTATGATTTTCTCTTTTTTCCACGAATTTTAACAAAAACCTGATTGGAGCTTTTTTTACCTGTCACTTTCTTCACTTCTGTGTATTCTGTGACGTAAAGCTTCAATTAGACGTGACATAGCCATAACGCCATAACCATAACCAAACCAAAATTCAATTGGTTTATATTTTGAGAGTTATGGCGTTATGGCGAGCCACGTATAATCGAATACAGTGTTGCCCATTAGTTTGGTTCGAACGACTGCTCTCTATGGCTATGGTTATGTCACGTCTGATTGAGCCTTTAAACAAAAAATTGACATACGTAATCACAAGCGAAAGAAGGCTGACGACATAGTGGAATGAAAATTTATTAGAATTCGAGCGACTAGGTTTCTTTCGCAGAGTTTTTCTTTCGACATAGTGGAAATGACAGTTAACTTCAATAAACAAATAAAAAATAACGTATTGTAAAATATTTAAATGGATAACTTTTAGGAATTTTAACCTTTACTTCGAATTTCATAGCGCTTGATACGTTAAAATCACAAGTTGTAATATCTGGACATCTTGAATTTAAATAAGCAACCAAGCTGTATCTAACTAGGTGGCAGCGCTACTTCAGCTGATAATTTTTTGCTCTATGTGCTTTGTAGCTGAATAATGTCAAAAACTTCGATTTTGTTTTGGTTTTAGTACAATTATTTTTGTGCTTTTGACATTCTTCAGTTCTTTACACAGCTATTATCGTTGCCATATTTTTGTATAACAAATCCTTACGCAGTCACCTGTATAATTACACCATGATAAGCAACTTAAGAACCAATCATTTATAATTTATAATTTTTTGCTGGCAACATTGTTTTGCATAAACTCATTCTCTCACTTATTAAAAAACTCTCTTTTAAGAATTTTCACATGAATGGCTGGTAATAGGAAATAGAACTCCCGTGTTATCATCATGGAATTGATTTTTCTATTTATATATAATGTGTTTTTAGAATCTAAAAAATTTAGATGGTTATTCTTATGTTAAAGAATTTTTTTTATATTGCAAACAAATACTCGCACTATGACTTGCAGAGGTTGTTGTTTTTCCCCCTTTGTTTCTGTATAAAAGAGGGGAGGGGAAAATGAAAAATATATTGAAAAAATAATACAAATAAAAATTTGTTTGTTGTGATAGAAATATGTATGTAATAAAAATATGTATGTATGTATGTTTATCTCTTGATGTGTGTGAGACCCCTCAAATGCCGCTTTATATGTGCGCGATTATGAACATGATAATGATGGATGCTTGATTACCGTGTATTGCTCTTTGTTGTTATTGTTAATTTATAATTTTTTTTCACATAAATTTTTTCTTTTGTTATTTAAATTATTTCACAAATGGCCACATAAATCAACGAAATCAAACTTATTTCCTCAAATGTATGTATAGTAAGAAATATTTTGGAAATTTTCTTATTAAACACATTCTGTAAAATTTTCCATAAACTCACTTCTTCATTCAAAAACATTTTTTTTATTCACAGTAGTTGTGTATAAATTTTTTATTTTTCGCAAATTGGTCGTTTGTATTTTCACGTTCATTATACAGGAACTTTTTCTTGGAATATTTTTTTTAGCAGAAAACACTTTGAATACCTCGTGTTTTTGTTTCGTTTGTTTGTTTCATTTTAAATAAGTTAGGGTTTATTGATTTTACTTTTCATTAAGTAATCAAAAATTATTATAAAATAAATTTTTATAAAATAAAATAAATAAATTTGCTTATTGAGAACGTCTCGGTTTTTTTAACGTCACCGCACCAATGACTGTTTTACTTTTTAGTATCATTAATGAGAGAAGAAAATAATCATGCAAACACAAGGTCTCACATACACAAAAATTAGTTAAATTCAGCAAAATTTATCTTTTTCTTCATTCACTTGGAGAAAAACAAGAAAAGCTTTTTTAGTACATTTATAATAGTGTGGTCTGAAAAGCTATAGCTTGCAGGTGAGAAACCTTACTAAAACAAAGAAATTTTTTAGTCGCGACACCATCCGCATCTGATAAAAACTCGAAAATTACGCAAAAGGTGGAGGAATTTAAGGAAAAATATTTAGATTAGTAAAGTTCAATGGAAGCATGTAAAGGCCTTTGAAAGGAAAGATGCATTTTTAAATCAGGCTCTGGGTTGCCAGACTTAAGGATTCATTTTTCATTAGCATGGATATTTCCCTTATATGTATGTGTAGTTTCCATGTCATCATTTTAAATAAAATAAAATTAATAGAGCCTTTAATATAATATAATATTTGAAGAATTCAAACGAAAGTCATAAAGTTCATGTTGCCATAATCTTTTAAATTAAATTAAAATTATTTTAATATAATTGTGCCCTTAATTATGAAAGTGCTCTAAGTCATATGCATTTTTGCTTCGAAATATTAAATGAATTTTAATATAACTTCAATAAATATTTAATTAATATTAAACATATTTATATTAATCGTGACTAGAAAAACTCTAAATTAAAATGTTGCATGATATAAAAATATTTTTTTACTTGTTCAAATTTGATCTACTAAATATCTTGAGCAGTCAAATATATGACTTAGACCACTTTCATAATTAAGGACACAATTGTTATTTTTCTTTAATATTTAAAACATTATGGCACTTTTTTTTCTCGTTTTGGCGATTTTTTTAGTTTTTTACGTACATATTTTCATTTTGGCGATTTTTTTTAGTTTTGGCACCTTTTTAGCGATTTTTTCGGTTTTTGGCGTTTTGTTAATTTTTGGCGATTTTTTTTCATTTGGCCGATTTTTTAGATTTGGCGCTCTGTTCGCGTTTTGGTGATTTTTTTCGGTTTTTGGCGTTTTTTTTTATTTTGTCGATTTTTTTCGGTTTTGCCGATTTATTTTAGTGTTAGAATTTTTTTTTAATTTGGTGCTTTTTTTCGTTTTGGCGATTTTTTTTTTGGTTTTTGGGGATTTTATTTTGATTTGACGATTTTATAATTTTCGGATTTTTTATTTTTAGCGTTTTTAAAATGTCAAAATTTTGCCTCTTACGGTTTCCAAGATACAACAAATGGCCAAATTACACAGTCAAAAATATATTAACTGATATAGCGGCCAAGGTTCTTCATACTCTGCCCAAATTTCAGGTCCGTAGCTCTTACGGTTCCTGCGAAAATAGCCTGTGATGGACAGGCGGACAGACGGACAGACGGACAGCGTAGCAAAAACAATAGGGTTCCTTTTCACCTTTGGTGTATGGAACCTTAAAAAGGATATTATATGTATATACAGAACAAAAAAATATAATAAATCTATACACACAAAACATTCAGGATGCGTTCTAACAGATAAAGCAGGAGCGTTAGATTTATTAAAAAGTAAAGGCTCGATTCTGGGTGGCAACCAAACTTTAGTTGCGTTACCATTTGCCAAAATATTATTATGTATGGCAACTGGCAAAACTAACAGCTGTTAATTTCAGTTACCAAACAGCAAGAATATTGGCAACCACAAATGTTTAGTTGCTGCATAGTTTTTAAAGTAAAAAGGTGGTAAAATTAAAAATTAAACAGCTTAAATGAAATTAAATTAAATAAACTATCCCTTGTTTGAGGAGGTCGTCCAACAGATTCAATATTCTGCATTTTCTTTTCATTAGCGAAAAAGAATTCCATTGAACTAATAAGTTTTATCATAATTTTTTTTTAAAGAATTTTTACTTAATTAATATCTTTTTAACAGTTACATATTTATTTTGTTATTTACATTATTTTCAGTTACAAATCTATCATAATAATATTTTCAATAACTTTTTTGGCAACTGAAGACAGTTTTAATTAATAACAATATTAACAATAACTTTTCTCTACTTGATATCATTTCTGTTTTGTGCGATATAATAGAGTATATATATAGGCAGATTTTGTAAAAAATTTCGTTTCTAAACATTTCAAATTTGTATGAAAAATAACGAAAATAACGTTTCAAAAAATATTTTTTCCACACAAAAATTTCAAAACGAAAAAATCGTTTGAATTTACAAAATTTACCCTATAACTTTTTTTTTTATATATTTTTCGAAAGTGAACTAAACTTTTACTGAACATTCCCTTATGAGTTGAACTTTGACCTGCTGTATTATTAATTCGTCTGAAAGTATGCGATGAGAAAAAAATATTAGGCCGACACACGTCCGATGCAATAAACATTTCAGATGGTATAAAAGAAAAATATTTCTAATTCCGTTTCGGCTGACAAAAGCACAAAAAGATGCAAAAGTTGTAAGAAAATGAGATAATAATTTACAAAGACCAAAACTTCACAATTCATACGCTCATACGCACAGATCCGCACTCATCATTTTCATAATAAAAAACATTAATTTTTAACAACCCCGCTGCCACATCCCTCCCCCTCACGGGAGTGCATTCCCGCGCTGGCAACGCATTGGCATCGCTTTTGCTAGTGTGTTGTGTTGTTTGGTTGTTGTTTTTTGTTTGTGTGTTGTTTAAGTTGTCATCATTATTTATGAAATACGATTTGTTGCAAAGATTTTTTTTGTTCTTTTAACTGCTTATTTTGGTCTCTTAAAGGACACCCTGTGTGATGGCGTGTGTCGAGTGTTTTGATTTGTAACGTTTGTCACTTTATTATTTGGCGATATATATTACAGCAACAACGTGAAGGAGTGCATACGTATACGCAAGTATACATATATAGAACATAGTGGACAAATAAACTTAAAGTATTATAGTGTTTGTTTGCTGTAGCTGATTTTATTTTATTATGATTCATTAGGGGAAGGGGGAGGAGAGAATGCAAAGGAATTGCTGGCGATGTGGGTAAAAAAATATCTAATAAATATTGTTGTGTATATGATTCAGATTTTATCATTTCCGGTTTTGTTTTTTGCAGCATATTAAAAAGTAAATATCATTGCGATTTGAGTGGACTTAAGTATGTGAGTGTAAGTGAAATGAAATATTGATTCAATCAATATCTGTGTGTTATAAGATTTAAATTTTTTCTAAAACCTTATTTTGTATTCAATTGTGTACTAAATTCAAAAATATCAAATAAAATTTTTAATGAAATGGGGCAGAATAAGTAAAACTAAAAACCAAAATTCATAAAAGTTTAATAGAATGAAAAACACATTTTTTCTTTATTAAAATAATTTACTACAAATTCGTCAAAGCAAATAAAGAAAATGATAAAATACTGAAGTATATTTATTTTAACCAAAAAAAAAAATTTTTTTTTGGGTTGAAGTCTACTGACGAGTTCCACAAGCGGGAACGAAATGCGTATGGACAATTGCTTGGCCATAAAAACAAGCCAATTTTTGAAATTAATTTTTGAAAATAATAAAATGTAAAATCAGTTTGAAAAAGAAATAAAGAGATTTTGCGTAGAAAAGCCATTCTGGGGAATGCATTGACCCCCTAGAATTATTAAAAATTGCATGTAATTATTTATTTTAATATTACTCATGAAAATCATCTGTCATAACGGATTAAGCGGTTTTTCGCCAACTCTGCTGCCACTTGAATGAATGAATGAATGAATGAGTTAAGTCAAACAGGAAGCACATGACACTGCGACCAAAGTACATCTATTGCACCCCCTGTCAGGTGCTAGAGCACCTCATCTAGACCTACCCTCCTGATAAATCTCAGGATTACCAGTGGGTCTAGAGTTGGAAGTTCCCAATCCTCCAATAGGTGCTTGCCCAGTTGGCTATATCTTCTTTGGCATAACGCTTTACAGTCCTTCAGAATATGCTCTGGATTTTCATCTTCGTAATCACAGAATCTGCACAGGGTGTTACTCGCAATAACAAGTATGTTGAGGTGTTTTCTCATTCTACAATGGCCTGTGAAGGAGCCTGTGAGTGTTCTTAGGTTGATTTTATTCAGCAATATGAAAGCTATGAAACGATTTTGATTAAACATTCCAATCAGTAGCTTTGCATAACTCAATTCTTGGAGATTAAGCCAGAGGTGTTCCCTATTACACTTGATCTCCGTCGATATATCTTCCCGGGTTTTGTCCAATCCGAGTTAACAAAACAATTCTGGTCAGACCATGAGTGTACTAGCCCTCCTTCTGCATTTTCATTTTATACCACCCCGGCGTGTGATCTTATTCATGCTGCTTAGCTGATTTAGCTTAATGCGGCATTCCCACGCTAATATAGAAGTAAACTCATGTGAGCTGAGCGCTTTGATGGCAGCCTGACTAGCTGAGCAAATGGTTATTTCTTTCCCTCGGTAGACCCTATTAAGATTAAATTGTGCTTATCTCTCAATGGCATAAGCTTCCGATTGAAAGGTCGTAGGAGATTTTCCCAACGACTCGTGTTAGTTAGTCTTTGGTTCTACAAATCCCACACCAGAAACTGCCGGCGTTCTGGAGCCATCGATGTACCACCTGATGGCTCCAGTTCGAAAGAAATATCAGGGTTCTATTTTCCCCCATTCCCTCCTATTGTCTAGAACAGTTGCAAACCTCTTGTCAAAGTCATACACTTTATTCATCACGGCAGAGGGTTGCGCAAGTAGGGGAAATCGTCTTGCCAGGTATGATTGCTCCCATTGGATAATTAGACAGTTCTCGTCTGTGCTTTTCCACGCGATGCTGATAACTTTTTGCCTGGCAGCAGCCTCTATCACAATCGTCAGAGGTGTGAGTTCAATGAGGACTTCCATACCTGCCGTAAGAAACGTCCTCATAGCCCCTGTTATACAAAGGCAAGCTAGCCTCTTTAATTTTTCTAACCGATCTCTGGTCGTAGCCAGCCTGAGCCTGTCCGACCATGCAACAGCACCATAAGTGACGATAGGTCTCACTATCATGGTAATGCCACTTGCTTCCAGTGAACAATTACCCAAGTATTGGAAATTTTTAATTCGGTCCAGATATTTTTTTTTTTGAAATTTCGCGTTTGTTAAAATCTGCAAGTTTTTTAAACGCTTTTAATTACTCCCCATGCTTTTCTTAAAGCTACAAACGAATATAATAAATTCAAATGAATTCTATTTGGCTAACCTCACCTTAATGTTGACGAAATCTACGATTTTCCTAATTACATGCCACACAGACAGACTGCAAGCAAGGGCAATCAAAATTTTATTTGTGCTAAATCACGGAACTGAATTGAAGCGGAAGTGATTGAGGACTCATTGACAACACGCGCTTAAATTTTGTTTACCGGCAAAAACAAGAGTAAAATAAAAAAAAAAAACGTTAAAATGTTTATTGTACTTGGGAGTGTATGAGTGTGTGTTTGTGTTTGTTTGCATATTTTTGTGTTTGAATTTGATTTAATAAAATGCGCGCGGCAAAACTAACGCACAGGGTGCACAAGTCACGTGTCTTGCAACAAATGGAAGAATGAACGTACATATGTACTCGTACTGGCAAAATAATGGACAATATCATATCAGAAGGCATGAGAATGGGCTAAAAATAATGGTTGAAAGATGAACAATGACACGCCCACTTATCGAATACTACGTTTATTTATGTATTTTGATTTTAATTGATTTGAATTACCAAAGTTTCTCTTCTAATTTTCTTTAAGGAAAACCAACGATTTGGCGATAAATTGATAAAAACTTTAAAAATTTTTTTGTTTGTTAGTTGAAAACAACAAGAAAATAAGCAAAAAAGTAATACCTTTTTCTTACAATATAAATAAACGTTTTCTGTAAACCGGCAGTTAAATTTCTATTATAACAAGAAATTTATATAGTACTAATTGCATATTTAATAAAAAATTGTTTTAGATTATGTTTGCTGTTGACGTTCTACATTGGCAAGTACTAGTACATGTAAAAATATGTTGTGATTCAAATTTAGTTCCTCTTATCAGCAACTGACAATCGAAACATTTCTGAAATATTTTTGTTATTAATGTAAAATAAGGGAACGATCTTACGCTCATCCCAGCAAACACAACATTAGTAGAAAGAGTAAAAGTAAAAATAATTGTAATATTGTAATACATAGTTGGGTTCCTATAGCGTATGTCGAATATTAAATAGCTTATCGTCGATTACAGAAATTCGATTGCACCCTCAAATTCGAAACTTATCGATAAAATATGATTTTTAGAAACTTCATTGACAAAAATAATTTTTCAACTGATTTAAAAATCACTCATGCTGAATAGAAGTGAGTCTAAAGCTCTGCAATATTGTCAGATGTGACAATCTACTGACAATAAAAAATTGCCAGCACAAGGTACGAGTAGCTTGCCAGTTTACACGGTTGTACTAAATTTGTCAGAAAAGCTTACAATTTATTGCCAGACGATTATCTGCTTAATCTCAGTTCACACACTTCAAATTTTATTGATCAACTAAGTTACGAGTTGATCAACAAAAGTTGACGTGTGTGAACCGAGACTTACGAATTTATCTGAAAACATTGCCTGTTCCCACGGATGTCATATGCAAAAATTTCTTAAATCTCTTGTTGGGCATTGCCAGACTCAATTTATTTGATTGACATTCTCAATTATCAATTGTTTGTGAGTGTGTAAAATGTAAGAAGCAAAAATATAAATTATTATGGACAATAAAAAAGCAACTGCAACAACTTTGGCTGCATACATATATTTCTGTGGCAATAAGTAAAAAGTGCTTAAGTCATGTTTTACTGTTTTGTAGTAGAGCACTTTTAAGCTTTTAAGTAGATTTTCAGAACTGTATATCTTTTTGTATATCTTCGCTGTTCACCTTAATTTTTTTTGGGAAACGATCGTTTTAAACATTATAAATAATACATTAAATTTGACATATATATGTATATATTAGTGTCCTGCATAAGATATCTTATACGAACTTTCAAGACATGAGGGATTTTTCAAATGCTTTACTACAGCAAAATCTTATAAAAAAAACGTTAACAACACTGTTTGCAAGAAATTTGTTTGAGTATTGTAGGTATAAGAGTAAAGAAGAAAACACTTCGTGACGGGAGAATTTGTGATACTTGCTTCTTTCTACGCACACACACTCAAACGTACAATATGAAAAATAACAAGCATACACTAATCAACAGTACTTCTTTTGAGTGTTTGTTACAAACAAGCTGTCTTGGCGACATCGCTTGTTAACACTGATATGTATACACGTACATCAATGCATCCATCGTGCTTCGCTTATAGTACGACAGCATTTATTATTGGTTTAGTATAATACAAGCGACGTGAATACATTTAAAAATAATGACGAATTTACATTTAAAGACCTTTTACGCAGGTCTCTAGTATATATATATATATATATTTATATACCAAAGTAAGTTAAGCTATTATTCCATATAAGATTATGAGACGAAAAATGATAAGCAGCAAGTTATTGCGCAATAACTTTTCAAAAAATCGCACTAAATAATTGAGAATTTACCCAGAAGTAATTACTTTTGAATATGAAGATTACAGGAATGCCTTTAACTCAAAATTAGCTTATCTTGACTTTTTTTGTTATATTTTTTTAATTTTGCTTTAAAAATAGGTGTGTACAGTATTGCCAATAGCAAGTATTCCCTGACATTGATGAAAACAAATGTATGACAACTACCTGACAATAATTTGAGATTGTCAACGAAAAGTACACACAAGATTGTCAGATGTCTGACGATTTGTTGTCAGCTGGTAGTATTATGAAGAACTGATAATGCTCCTTCTCGCACTTCACATGGATGTAAGCGGCTGTTCACATATTACGTAACGCTCTAGGAGAGGGGAAGGGTTAGGTAATTGTTACGTTTAGAAAATGTGCATTTGAATGCATTTAATGCCCCCATTGTCATTCTCAACTCAACGCATTTTGGTCGTCTGAGAGTCAATTCAACAGAGTTAATTTTAAATTAAATTCAATTCATAAAATAATGGCGCATACTCATAGTCAAAACAAAGTATACTTTTATGTATTTAAAACCAGTATTACCATACAAAATACTGGTTTTAAATTCTTAAAGTTTACTTTGTTTTGACTATGAGTATGCCCCAATGTTTATTGGGTTCTCAAATAAAATCATGTGTGTGTTTTTTGTTAAGACTCTGCGACGAGTGTGTGCATGTGATATGTAAATATGTATTGCTAATGGGTCTCTGAGCTGGAAGCTTCGTGTTAATTTGCTTAAACGTTTTGTAATCAACTCCACATGTTGCGGCAGTTGTCGTATACATATTCACCCATTTGCATACATATAAAATCTCAATTTTATACAAATATCCTTTGAAAATTTTGTCCTATAAGTGTTTGATATGTACAACCCTTTTCTGCACAAACAAAAATATTTTCAGCCGTAAAAAAGTTTTGATTTTTCATGTTTCGCTTCGATGGAAAAACGTAATTTGAATATTTTTCGTACATATCTCTCTCTCTATTGGCGAAAATGTGTATGTCTGTTCGTTCGTGCCTCTTAACATTGACACAATAAATGCTCTGGAGTGAAAAATTGTTTTACTGTGTGATTGGGAATCCTTTTTTTTTGCAGTTATTCTCATGTAAAATTTTATGTTTTTGATGTCTTCTGGTTTGGTGAAATTATTTTTTTGGTTGGATGGAGCAGGCAAAAAAGAACCAAATCAGTTTGACAAACAGATTGTTGAACATTCGATAAATATGTGTGTTTGAAAAGAGTAATTCATTTTTATTGTTGAAACATAATTTTTGTTAAAATAACAAGAAAATTATATACATAGATACATACATACATACATATTTTTTTTGGACTGATGTGCGTAAAATTCAAAATGTAGGTAGGCAATTAATTTGCAAGTAAAAGGAGGGAATTTTAATCGCCTTATTTAAATAAATTAATAATAATTTTTTATAATAAATAATAATAAGCATTCTTTTACGTATTATGTAATATTATGTAGTAAAACCTTTTGCTATTCCTGGTGCTGGTCACCCTGATTTTAAGTTTACGGTAAACCAAAGCTTTTATTTATTTATTATTTTATTAATTTGGCCTTACAAATCACAAACATATAAAGCTTTTATTATTGTGAATTTTAGTGAGTTTGCTGAATACAAGATAATAAAATGGAAAAATGTTACTTGCAATCAACCCTCAAGCCCGAATGGAGGTTTTTTAGGGTCCCATACACCAAAGGTAAAAAGAAACCCAATTATTTTCGCTACGATGTCCGTCTTTCTGTCTGTCTGTCACAGGCTCTTTTCTCAAGAGCCATCAGAGCTACGAACCTGATTTTTAAACATAATATGTATAACTTTAGCCGCTACAACAACAAGTATATGAGGAACGAAACATGTTGAAATTGTAATATAATATACATTCAATTATATACAGACACTTAAAATTTTCATAGTTAGTGTATTTTTGATCAAGACTACATCAATTCAAACTGAAATTAAAAAAAAAAAATTAAAATTAAAGGGTATTCTATCAGTTAATGCAATTTTGAGAACTTACAAACCGTAAGTAAGAGGCCTAAGAGGCGAACTCTTGAACGGCCTGGCCCACGATGTCGACAAGAAATTATCTGTCGCTTAGTCATATTGAAAACAAAAACAAAATAAGAAAATTTGTTTTTGTTTTCAATATAAGTAAGCGATTGATAGTTTCTTGTCGACATCGTGGGCCAGGCCGGAAATGTTCAAAAACGCTAAACTAAAAAGTCCCGAAATTAAAAAAGAATCGCCAAAACAAAAAATCGCCATAAACTGAAAAAATCGCCAAAACGAAATCAGAGTGCCGAATTTAAAAAAATCGCTAGGACTAAAATAAATCGCCGAAAATCGAAAAAATGCCCAAAACGAAAAGAAATCTCTAAACTAAAAAAAAAGCCAAAAACTGAAAAAAATCCCAAAAGCGAAAAAAAAACGCCAAAGCCAAAAAAAGCGCAGAAAGTAAAACTTTAACTTTAACACCTAACGATTATATAGGCTAAAGATCGTATAGTATTACCTATGCAATGTCGCACTTTACTGATATTATTATGCTTATAAAAACATTTATTTACAAAAGTTCATTGTTGTGCAATAATTGATATTGTGTATACAATATAATAATGTGTTGACAGTATTGTAAACAATGATTTCCCGCCAATCATTTCACTATATGTATATGTGTATACATACCTATTTCCCCGTATCGTGGTTGGCCTATTTCGAGTACAACGTTTTTGTAATAGATTAAAGCACACCCCAACATTTTTTGTTTATTCCAGGGCAAAAATATCGTAGTCGAAATGCACCAATTTTTTGTTTAAATTATACAGAGCTTTAAATTGTAAAAAATAATACAAAAAATATTATTTCCCGGCTTTCCTGGCCGTAAAAGTTTGGGCCAATTTTTGAGCACTGTGAGCCATATGTCATGAATGAAACAAACGAACAATCTTGGCATCAAAGGGGTCAGTTGTTGTTGGTTTATCTTCATAAGCCAGTGGCAACACGGATCTCTCTACAGGAAACAATCGAGAGGCATAAGTTTACAGGATTTCCTTTAAGGTTCAATCAGACGTGCTATAGCCACAACCATAGAAAACAGCTGTTTGAACCAAACTAATGGGCAATACTGTACTTGATTATAGGAGACTCGCCATAACGCCATACCCATTATCATGGAAACCAATTTAATTTTGGTTTGGTTATGGTTATGGCATGTCTAATTTAAGCTTTAAGTCGATGATTGCGGTTGCCGTATGACACTTATCTAAGGTAATGATCTTCATTATTTTTGAAGAAATAAGGTCCAAAGGTCCTATAAACGCATTAAACGGTAATGGTGTCTGTAAGGTCTGCTGTGGATTACTTTTACTTCATATGTGGCAATTTGGAATTTAAGCGTCAATATATTCATGATAATTTGCCTGAGTACATATGTATACATACATACCTATATATTGATCATAAATGTCAAAAATGAGCACAGTATGACGATTCGTTTGACAGTTTACCATTTCGTAAAAAAATTTGGAACAATTTATTTACAATTTATAAAGACACATACGTATGTATGTCGTAGACCCCTGCATAAGACCACTTACAAGAACTTTTAAGACATGACGGATTTTTCAAATGCTTTACTACAGCGAAATCTTCTAAAACAAACGCTAACAACAATTTTTGCAAGAAATTTGTTTCAGTTATGCAGGTATAGGAGAAAGAAGAAAATACTTCGTGACGGAAGAATTTGTGATGCTTGCTTTTTCATACGCATGGGCGCGTAAACAAACCTCATGCATATACATACGCACACACACTTTATTTATCTGCGCAAATGAAAACGCACACACATGCATTGATATTAGTTGTATGCGCTTGCTTTGAAAAATTACCCACACACTCAAACGTACAATATGCAAAATAACAAGCATACACGCATCAACACTACTTCTTTCGATTGTTTGTTGCCAACAAGAAGTCTTCGCGACATAACATAAAAACACTCATATACACGTACATTAATACATCCATAGTGCTTCGCTTATTACTACGACAATACATTTAAAAAACAAGACGTATTTAAATTTCAAGACTGTTTACGCAGCTCTCTAGTAAATATGTATATACATATGTGTATATACATATATATTGATTATAAATGCCAAAAAATTAGCACAGTATGACAGTTCGTTTGATAGTTTACAATATCGTGCCAAAAGGGTCAAAATGTTCAAATTTCATTTTTTGACCACAATCAATTATCGACGAAAAAAATTATCGCTTGCGCTATTTTAGGGGTTATGGCTCGATATATACATACATTTTTTGAATACTGTGCAACATACTGAATAGTGTGGAGCACAGATACTATAATAATAGCAGTCAAGTGCTAGTCTAGGGTTAATTTAACCCAACTTTTATTAATACTGCCTATTTTAAAACTTAATATAAATAAACACACACAACAACTCCGAAATTTGGGTCCTTCGAAGCGGATGTTTAGTAATGCTATGACGTTAATATTTAAAGCTATATTGTAAATTAAATTTTTCTTGCATGAAGAAAATTTATTTCGCTTTAAAATTTCCACTTCACAATATGTGTCCACTTCACTGGCTTAATATCTTTTTTAATTTATTTTCTTTGTACATTTAAGAGCAAGATTTAAGGGAAAAAATAATAACTTTTCCATGAATGTATTTATGCAAAATATGTTACTGACAAAAAAAAAATAAACAAGAACTTTTTTCCCCTCCACTGGCTGTTGTTGTGCTACATTCTATTCTAAGCAAAGAATTCATGAATTTAATGCACTGAATGCCCTGTGAGTGGAATTTACCAAAGTACTGGAGCATGAGAAATAATCAAATGTGTTTATTTACAGCAGTTATATAAATCAAACTATTATTTTCTCAGTTCGGAATTTTTTGCTAGATGAATTTTTTAATTGTTAAAACTATAACTCAATTGTTTTCATTACACCCGAAAATAATTTTCAATTCACCAGCTCTGTGCTTAATGAACAAATAGTTGTAAAATGGCCAAATATTTTATATCTACGAGTAATTTAATTTGTAGTTTCCACAATACAAGCAAGCGACTTGTCTAGAAAATATTTATAGGAATCATTGAACAATTTTAGTGTTTTTCATATGTTCGTCGCTCGCGTGCATTGTCGAAACTACACGTTAAGATGGAGGTCCATACCATCCGTTCAATGCGTAGTTGAGTTTTATGCATTTGCCAAAAAGTAGAATCAAGGTAATTGTATGTAGCAAGTTACAGCACAAAACGCAAAGAACGTATAGACGCATAGGATGGATAAAGTAGGTTTACTATCTACTTTTGTATCCGTCGCATTACTGAGAAAGAAGAAGTTGTTGAAATGGGAGTAATTGTTCCCAAAAAAGGATTCGGTTGTCAAACGGAATATAAAATTTGCCTCTTACTTTGGACAACGGATAGTGAAAACTTCGGTGTTTTTGAACCGGTTTTTCCGTCGGTATATATTAGGGTGATCGATTATTCGACTTTTTCCAGAAACCGGTTTTCGAATAGTTCGATTATTTGAAATTGTGAAAAACCCGGTTTCGGTTTTTACAATTCAGGAAAAACCGGTCAATCGGTTTTTGTTAGTAAGAAAATTAACGGGTGTTTTTTTAGAGGTATAGAACTTTGAATTGAAATAAAACACAAGAAAATCGTTTTAATGTCCATCAATTTGGCTTTATTGGAAGGATAATTTTATGCCATTAATGATTTCGGGCATGTGACCGCCGCGGCTGGCTCGAATAAAGCCAATTCTACAGGTCCAATTTTCAACCACTTTTTCGAGCATATGGGGCCGTATGTTGGCAATAACGCCACGAATGTTGGCTTCCAAGTCCCCTAACGTTTCTGGTTTGTTGGCGTAGACGAGCGACTTCACATATCCCCAAAGAAAATAATCCAATGGTGTCAAATCACACGATCTTGGTGGCCAATTGACAGGTCCATTCCGCGAAATTATGCGCTCATCGAATGTTTCCTTCAATAAATCGATTGTGACGTGCGCTGTGTGGCATGTAGCGCCGTCTTGTTGGAACCACAACTCATCCACATTCCTGCCATCCAATTCGGGAACAAAATAGTCGGTTATCATGGCTCTCTACCGGTCTCCATTAACGGTAACTGACTCTCCAGCATTATTTCGGAAGAAGTATGGCTCAATGACTCCACCAGCCCATAGAGCACACCAAACAGTCAGTTTTTGTGGATGTAATGGCGTCTCAAGGGTCTCATGTGGATTCTCTTCACTGCAAATGCGGCAATTTTGCTTGTTGACGTAGCCATTCAACCAAAAATGAGCCTCATCACTGAACAAAATTTTGCGATGAAAATCAGCATCGAGATCAATCTCATTTTCGGCCCATACACCAAAATCACGACGCATTGCATGGTCTCGCGGCTTTAATTCTTGCACAAGCTGGATCTTGTAAGGTCGCAAGCCAAGATCTTTGCGCAAAATCTTCCATAAAGTTGATGGACAAAGCTCCAATTGCTGTGCACGGTGGCGAATCGATTCATTCGGGTCCTCTTCAACACTTTGCTCTACAGCGGCAATTGTTTCTTCGGTGCGCACTGTTCGACGTCTCTGCGGATGCGTATTATCACATAGAGTAAACGTAGTGCGAAAACGATCCATGGTTAACCGAATTAATTGCTCTGATGGACGATTATGTCGACCATAAAATGGACGGAGCTTGCGGTAAACTTCGCGAACTGAACCATTATTTTCGAAATAAATTTGCACGATTTGCAAGCGTTGTTCTTTTATCAACCTGTTCATGATGAAATGGCAAACCAAACTAAATATTAATCACTTGACAGCTGACAAAATGGCCGCCAGTTAAAAAAGTGATGCCAACTTAAAGTTCTATACCTCAATAAAAAACACCCATTATTATACAAAAGTCTTGATTTTAAATTGCTTTATTAAAAAGAAGAGTTAACAGTTCACGTAAATATAATAAAACAATACAGAAATTAAAGGTAAAACATAAAAATTTACTTCATATACTTATCTATAGTACATAAATACATATGTATATACATATAACATACAGTCGAGGAATAAACTCTACATACAACCATCATTTTTAGGGTTTGTGAAAATTTGGGAAGAAACTCAAAAAATTAATTATGCCAATATTTAGGGTACTAATAAATATCTTTATACAAAAAAATAAAAAAATAAGTAAGTAGCAAAAATATTCCAAATACATAGGAAAAAAGTCTACATACAGGCATAAAATACATGAAAAAATACGTGCAAAATGTTTGATGTCGTCAACTTGTTTGAAAATTCTATGATTTCCGGTACCAAGCCGTCAACAAATGGTATCCAAATATGGTCTAATATGTTGTTCTTATTGTAATTATTTTTTAATTTTTATTTTTTGTATAAACATATTTATTAGCACCCTAAATATTGGCATAATTAGTTTTTTAGATTTCTTTCCAAGTTTTCACAAACCCTAAAAATGATGGGTGTATGTAGAATTTATTCCTTAATGGTATATACAAACATATGAACGCATGGACATGGTTGATATCTACCTCTTTATAAAATATGAAGAAAAATGTCAACAAAACTAAAAAACACTTTTTGCAACTGTATTTTGACATCCATTGCACACCATAAGGCCAATTAAATTCGCCTCTGCTATCACCTCATAAAATAATTTCGGTTTAATTTCATGTTTCAGTAGGTGTCGCCATGCTAAAAAAAAATGATTAGAACTTTTACACTGAAAAAAAAAATACATAGGAAAATCAACAGAACACGTTGGTTTTAACATAGTAAAAACTAATTTTATTGCAAAATGTACAAATCGAAAAGTATTCGACTCAGCCGGTTTTTAAATTGTAAAAAACCGGACTATTCGACATTCGAAAAATCAACATTTTGAAAAAACCGACAACCGTATTGTGAAAAACCGGGTTTTAAAACCGGCTGAAAAACCGAGTCGATCACCCATGTATATATAGAGGTTTAAAGTGAATTTAATTCGACTTTAACTCACCTCCAGGAATAAAACATATAAAAGCCGTGTGATTTCATATCAGTAGAAATAATTTAAAAGATGTTAAAAATTTTCATAGATTTTTTCTTACGAATGACCAAAAAGAAGAAAGATGATTTTATTAAATTTTTTTATACCACTTAAAAAAATAATTTCTCTATTCTTTATTTTATTCTGTTTAATTTGGCGACAATTGTTAATGGTATATGCGTGATCTTGATATGAAAGTGGTGATGATGGTGCTGATGATAAAAAAAATATAAAAGAGCTGTTTATAATTATTATTGTACTTGTCTTTCATTTTTTTTCCTAACTGAGTGTGTGCGTGTTTTTTTTTTTAATAAAAATGTCCAGAATACTTGTGTATTTGTCTTAGGACTTTTTCCATTTTATTTTTGTTACAAGCTGTCGAAAGGATTTTTCACACTATTACAATCAATTTGCATAATTTTTTTTAAGGTTTCGTATATTTCTACTGGAGGTAGCTAAAGTCGGTACGTTCTTTGCTCTTGAGGGGAAAATATGTTTCTTCATTACATCCAGAAGTTGGCTGGAGAGCTTGACAAAAAGTTTTTAATTAATGTTGTTCAAGTGTAATAATAATTTCTATATTAATTTCACACCATACAAAGCTGAAAGCTGAAAAAAGAGAACAACAAAAAAATTTTTAATCATTTACATTGAATTTTGTTTTGTTTAAATGGAAAGGAAATATTTTGATTTTAAGAAAGAACTAGCAAGAAAAGAAAATTTTTATTTATATTAGAAACACGGATGGAAATCATGATACAATTGTACTTTTTCTGATGTATTTTGTACATTCTTGTTTGATAATATTTTAAATAACAAATTTTTTTTTTAAAACCGTCAATTAGTGTGAAATAATTTGACTCATGTGTTATTTAATATTTTTATGCAGTTTTCATTATTTTTAAATTTTATTCTATTAACCCATAAAAAACGGAATTTTCCATCCCTGATCACCTATTGTACTTCCTTGACCATAAAATTGTATTTATGTGGCTGAATTAAAGAGAAACAATAAATTAAAAAAGTATGTTTTCTTTTTACATATGTATGTATATAGATACATATCGATGGCTTATTATAAAAAAGGCGGAACTCGACTTTTCGATATATTACAGGAGAAGGAAAAAACTGAAAAAAAACAAAAGCATTTATATGCAAAAAAATTTTTTTAAATTAAATAAATCTTTTACTTAACAGTAACAATTAATACTTACTTCGTTCTTGAAGGAGGATGTATTTATACGTTGACTACCAGAAAACGTTAAAAACGCGATTTCGAAAAAAATTGAGACACGCTCTTTTTATATTAAGCCATCGATATGTATATGTATGTATGTGCCCTTAATTACACAGTGCAACACGAAAAACCAAAATCATATGCTGACACCACTACGCGATAAATGACAAAAAAAAAAGACCCGTATCTCCCAGTTTTGCTCCAAGTCATGCACTTTTTTATGGGCCCCCAAAGATTTGGTGCCTCGGTGTCATTTTTGCATTTTCTCAGGCTCATATCTTGCAAACCGTTGTGAATTTTGATTTACTCTCTGAGGCAAAGTTGTAGGTCTTAACATAAAGAACAAAAATTGTGAATATATAAAATCAAAATATTTCATCTTCAAGATAAAAATCGCATAAAATGTAAAAAAAATATGTTTTTAAACGCTTTTTCCCCCTCTTCAGATCTAAAGGTAGCAAACCGTTCAAAACTCAAGGGAACAACCAACTACAAAAATTTTCTTAAGATCTCAATAAACAACCTTCTAGAACATATAAACTTCCTAGGAATGATTCTTAACACCGTTCAGGTAGCGCTTAGGTAGCTGCAAAAGTGAAAAATTTCCCGAAAATTTTTTAATTTCACGCCTTGTTAAAATAATTAAGTTGGTAATCTAGTAGGGCAGAACTTCCACCAAAAATGCTTAATTCCAAGGCCGATTATCTTTTTTTAAATTTTTTGCTGGGTTTTTTTGAGCTTTAGGTCTGCTAATATTTGTATTTTATTAGTTTAATATTTCGTTAAACTTTGGTTAACTTCTTCAGGATATATATTGTTTTTTTTTTGTTTTTATGGTATTTAAGATCGAAAAATTAGATAAAATAATTTTTTGCTGGGAATTAACAAATTAAATGATATTACATTAAATTAAATTCATGTTATTTCAACTTGAAATAGCTTGGATTCAACGTGGTTCTTTGTGTTATATCAGTATCGAATTTATGTTGTTACAAATTGAAATAACAATAATAGTACGGGAATGTTACATCAACATGAAATGTTATTGAAATGTGTTGTTAATGCAACAGGTTTTTATTTCAATTTGCATATTTTGATACAAATATTGCAACATACAACTAAACCATCAACGCAATTTGAAAACATACAATAATTTCGATATTTTTGAAACCTCGAATGCAACATGAAATGAAAACATAAACAAGTCTACACACAATGCGACCAACAATGAAATCTGCCTGGTTGCATAAACGTGTCGCAAAGTGTGTACGTGCACTGAAAAAAATGATTTTGATATTTGAATACGAAAATCGTTGATTCAATAAAAAAATCTTTAGAATTTTCTGTGATGACGATTTTTGCATTATTGATAAATAAAATTGTATGCACGTTTATTGAATATATTTTTTTTCAGTCAACAAAGAAATTTAATGAATCAAAGAAAAAAGTTGCTGACTGAAATTTTATTTTCAGTGATAATTGTTATTGTGTGTGTGTGTGTGTGTGTGTGCGGATGAATCTTACATTTTTCAACCCCTTTTTGTTTGCTTTTGCTTGGCTGCTATTAAAACTAAATGTGTTTGGGATGAGTCGAACCGGCAATCTCTTGACTAATAAACTAACGTATACGTACCAACACAAATAAATGACATTGGGTGCATTCATAAGACGTAGCTGTTGCGCAACAGCTGAGTATTTGTCTTAGAAACGCACAGTTGAGTAATTCCGCTCCACTCAACAGTTGACTAATTTTCCATCACAAAATTTTTTCGCTACCTGTAGTCAACATGTTTTGCTCAGCATATACAGCTGCTCGAATAGAGCTTTGCCATTTATATGCTTTGTGAGGTCGTAGTAGCAAATATTTGTTAAATTTTATATTACAAATGCGATGAAGTTTCGAAATAAAGATATAAAATTAAATTATATCCATCAAGCCGTTTCTAAGACGTAGCTGTTGGGGCCAACAGTTTCTACCATTTGCACAACTGTTGAGCTCAACAGCTACGTCTTATGAATGCGCCCATTAAATGATATTTTGAAATGTGCGGAATTGATAAATACAATATTCAAGTTAATGACAAATATTATTGAAATTAAAAATTTTATTCAATAACATGGTTTTATTGAAAATAATTCTTGTCAATTTTTTTCTGTGTGCCAATAGAAAACAAAAATTAATTTCCACGTACGCAAAAAAGTAATATGAAAAATTTTTTATATCAATTAAAAAATTACTGAAATTATCGTCAGTAAACAATTTAATAATATCAAATAAGTTTTTTAATTTTCATTTAATTGCATCAATTCAATTCTTAATTGCTTGAAATCATGTTCAACATCTCGTTATTCTTTTCTCCGTCAACAACAAGCTCAAACTTTCTGCAAGAAAAATTTCATAGTGTGAACCGTGACTTATAATAAAAGCTAAAATAGTATACATGTATATATGTGTATATAAAGGGTCCGCCAGATAACTTTTTTTTTTGAAAATACTATAAAAAAAAACTACTGAAGCTTCGGCTGTGTGGCATGTAGCGCCGTCCTGTTGAAACCAAGTGTTGCCAATATCCTCCTTTTCAATTTTTGCGAACAAAAATTCGTTTAATATGGCCCGATAGCGATCGCCATTGACTGTAACGGCCACTCCTTGCTCAATGGCCCAATTATGCCTCTGGACCAAAATCCGCACCAAACAGTGACTCGTTTTGGGTGCGTCGGCTTTTCAATGTATGCGTGCGGGTTTTCTGTGCCCCAAATGCGACAATTTTGCTTGTTTACATACCCGCCGAGATCAAAATGAGCTTCATCTGAAAAGATGATTTTTTTTGGCAAAATCGGCATCTTCTGTAAGTCGATCGCAGGCCCATTTAGCGAAGCGAAAACGCATTGGATGGTCAGTTGGCTCGTTCAGCGGGAGGATAAAACTAGTTGTCTGTCAAATCAGACATGAGCTAAGTGTTACCATTCACGAAATAAGCACTAGTTGAAAAAAAACGTTAGGTGGCGGACCCTTTATTTTACTATTTTTCTCTTGTTTTTGATATATCTTGAAATTTCTTATTCATGAAGCAGCAATAGAAAAGCGCTATCGTCTTATTCGTTATACGAGTACTTTTTTTTGTAGGATTGCACCTGAATACCTGATGTAGCAATATGCAATATTTTTTATGGTTTGTAAAAGAACGCATGTTAATCAATTGGACTCCCATAACTAAATATATTGTTGTGGCGAACATATTTCAGTTATCGTAATCATAAGCAATTTTCTTGTTTGCTTCTTAATTAATTTGACTTTAAGGTTTGAGAAATTTGTAAGAATTTATTTATATTTAAATATCTTAGTAATGTCTTCCTCCCTACGCTTTAGTTTATTTGCAGCAACCTCCTTTCAGTATTATTTTTATTAAAATAACTTAGCAAGCAAATCAATCATTTAATTTAGTTTATATTCTTCTAATATAAAATCATCAATATGCCTTGTGCCTTATTGCTATTGTTCTTCCTTTAAATATTTAACTATAATTGATTTTTTCTATTTCTGTTGTTCTTCTAAGCCCTCATGCAAATCAACATCCTATCCTGTCTTTTGTCTGTGAAGATGATTGAATTTTTTTGTGTGTTTCAGTACGCGTCGTGGGGAAAGTAACGGCTGTCGGTCTAGAAGACTGATTTTTCTGCGATTTTTAAGATGGTTTCCCAAGTTAAAATACGAATCCTTAGAAAAAATAGAGCTTCACTTAAATAAGTGTTGGCAAACTCTTGTTTTCGCTACGCTGTCCGTCTGTCCGTCACACGGTATTTTCTCAGGAACTGTAAGAGCTACGGACCTGAAATTTGGACAGAGTGTGTAGAGCCCTGGCAGCTACAACAACAAATACATGAGAATTAAAAATTAAAGGGTGTTCCAAAACGAGCAACGAAAAATATTAAAATCCCATGTAATATACATACAATTGTATGAAACTTGAAATTTGTAAAATTAGTGTATTTTTATACAGACTACAACAATTAACACTAAAATTTAAAAAAATTAAAATTAAAGGGTGATCCATCAGTTAATGCAATTTTGACTATGTAATTTTGACAATTTGCTATATCTTGGAAAACGTAAGAGGCAAACACTTGAAATTTTCAAAAACGGTAAAACTAAAAAAACCGAAAATTATAAAATCGCCAAACCAAAAAAAATTCGCCAAAAATTAAAAAAAAATCGCCAAAACGAAAAAAATCGCCAAAATTAAAAAAAAATTTTCTAACACTAAAATAAATCGCCAAATTTTAAAAAATCGCCAAAATGAAAAAAACGCCAAAATGAAAAAAACCCCAAAAATCGAAAAAAATCGCCAGAACGCGAAAATGTCGCCAAAACTAAAAAATTTTTTAAATAAAAAAAGTCGCTAAAATGAAAAAAACGACGAAAACCGAAAAAAGTCGCCAAAACAAGAAAATAAAGTGTCAAAACTAAAAAAAGAACCAAAACTTAAAAAAATCGCAAACGAAAAAAAAAATGCCAAAACTATATATTATATAGGATGAACCCTTCGTGCGCGAGTCAGAGTCGCACTTTACTGAATTTATTATTACTCAATAACATTCAACGCTTTTCATTATTACAAGCTTTTATTTAGTTTCACCTGTACCATTGCCTGTCTGTCTGTAATCAAATCTTGCAAATTGAATTTGATCCACTTCCCGGCTTCCGATTGACCTGAAATTTTTGGCATGCATGGAATAAGGATGAATGTAAATAATTTAATGTGCGTAATTTTTTTCCTAAGCTTGTTGCTACGGAAAACTTAAAATCTTTCATTGAAAGTTGGCAATCTTCCCATATTTTCTTCATCTAATGCTTGTTAGATACTCGTACATTATTTACTGATGATGTACTAAGTATTAAATTTATGTCTTAGATTTACGAACATGAAACACTTGTTGTTTTTATTTATTTTTTTTCTTCTTTCTTTTGTTTCATGTTCCCATGCTGAGCAGGACGCCAACTGCATGTTCTTGTATTTATCCTTAAAATAATGAGAATTTTTTTTCTTTTTATTATCCTGTTTTGTTTTTGTAACTTTATTTTACCTTTATGTTTTTTCTATAGCTCTATACTTATGCTAAGGCTGGGGAAACAGGTTTCCTAGTTATTTAATTTGGAAAATACAATCTATGTATATCTACCGGATACAGTTTGTTTTGCGATTTAAGTTTAAGTTGTATGCAAATTTGGTCTGTTTATCTTCTTAAGAATTGTGACTATTCTTTCGGTTTTTTTTTGGAAATAATTTTTTATTTCAATACGAGTAGATATGTTGGGTGGATGGATGGCAGTAAAGTGTGGACATTAACATCCCTTAGCAGAAGAAGCCAGAAGAAGACTTTTACAGTTTGATAGTTCTGTGGATTTTTTTAGATTAATAAATATGTCTTATGTAGACTTATTGAGAGTTTGAAGAAGAAGCCAAATAGTTGCGACCAAGGGCAAAAATTAGAAGTAATTAAAAGCGACATAATGGCAGTTATCGGGAATAAAAGTGAACAATTTGTCCACTTGAAGCTTTAGTTTTTTTTTTTTTTTTGATTAGAAAACAGCAAAGTTTCATGTGGACAAACTGCTCACATTTCTTAGCATAACGAAAATAGCATGAATCTAACGAAGAAAATATAAAATAAAATTGAAGCTCTGTAAACTTTTAACAGCTATCACGCGAAATGTCCCAATGTTCGGGATCTGTAAGTCTTAGTCATGTGTCATGTGTTCTAAAGTGCAACACTGAAAAAAAGTATCAAACATGCAGATTTTTTTTTTCATTTTTCTATTGTATAGATCAACAAATCTCATTTCTGAAAGAAATTTATCGTATATGATTTTAAAAACGTCTGAAGGACCATTATTATTACTTTTAAAATCACATGTGTGATTTGAAAAATGTGATTCTCAGAAAAACATTATTTGACAATAATACGATAAAAATATAATACAAAATGTTACTTGATAATAGTTCGATAACAAGTCAATAATCCTTTTTGGCGAAATTTTTTATTTAGCAATGAATTTCTATTTTTTTAAATCAAAACTTTTTATTTAGGGTTCGGTACACCAAAGGTGAAAAGGAACCCTACAGTTTTCGATACGCTGTCCGTCTTCTGTCAAAATCTCTTTTCTGGAGAACCGTAAGAGCTACGGACTTAAAGTTTCTACAAAATATGGCTGCTGCAACAACAACTATATGAGGATTAAAAGTTAAAGGATGTTCCAAAACGAGCAACGAAAAATTTTAAAATCCCATTCAATTATATATGGAAACTTGAAATTTGCAAAGTTTGTGTCTTTTTATACAGACTACAATAATTAACACTAAAATTAAAAAAAAATCAAAATTGAAAGGTGTTCTATCAGTTAATGTAATTTTGAATATGTAATTTTGACAACTTGTTGTCTGTATCTTGGAAACCGTAAGAAATTTCCAAAAACGCTACAACTTAAAAATTTCCAAATTAAAAAATCGTCAAAACGGAAAAAATTGCCAAAAATCCCGAAAGGAAAAAAAGCGCAAAAGTAGAAAAAACGTCAAAACCAGAATAAAATGAAGGGCTTATTGTAAAAGCACGATAAGCCACACGATTTCAGAAAGTGGTTTTATCAGTTCATTCAATTACTTTACAGCACGTCCTCTTAAAATATTGTACCAATATTCCGTTTAATTTCCGCCTTAGCCGCAAGTGTCACTTTTTACATTTTGATTTTATTCAGAATTATTTGTCCCAAAAACTCGATAAGCCACAGCAATAGAAATTATTTGATGTAATAAATAGAAAAAACAATAAATTTTAAACTGCAAAAACATGATATGCCACTTTATTTCAACCAAAATAACAAAACTTTTGATATTAAAAAAAAAATATGAATAAATTTCATGCAATAACTGGAGAAGCCACAACTTTTTGCGATTTTAGCGATTTCCGAAGATTTCTTGGTGTACTGCGACGGGTATGTGATAGTAGTCTTCCTTAAGCACTAAATAAAAGTATCTGTATCATGATTTCATCAAATCCCTATTTTCTGCATTTATTTTAAACTTCAAAGGCGATTTTGTCAGTATTTTCATTTTGTGGCTTATCGAGTTTTTGCAATAAACCCTTCAAATCCCAAAAACGAAAAAAGCTTCAAAAAAAAAAAAGATTACCGAATACTTAAATTTTAAAAAGAAATGTCTGCAGCATGAAAAATATTCGTTTATATAGGCTAAAGTTTGTATTGTATTACAGATCGCTCATTTACTTCAATAGTGTCACAATTCCAAAAAAAAAGAATTGTTCCATCTTCACTTAGGAGGTGATGGAACAAGTCATTTACATTAAACACAAGATAAAATAGAAAATACCGCATTATTCTGCATTATTAACTCAAAAAAACAAATTTTTTGAGTTATAACACTATTGAAGTAAATGAGCGATTGCAATGCGATGTCGCAAGACAGCTTGCTTGTAACAAACACTCAAAAGAAGTACTGTTGATTAGTGTATGCTTGTTATTTTTCATATTGTACGTTTGAGTGTGTGTGTTATATGTAGATGGTAAGCTATTATGTGATTAACCGCATACAACTAATGTTAATGCATGTGTGTGCCTTTGCATGTGCGCAGAAAAATAAAAAATCATACACACATACATGCATGACGTTTGTACACGCGCTCATGCGTAGAAAGAAGCAAATATCACAAATTCTTCCGTCACGAAGTGTTTTCTTCTTTACTCTTATACCTACAATACTCAAAAAAATATTTTGCAAACAATGTTGTTAACGTTTTTTTTATAAGATTTCGCTGTAGTAAAGCATTTGAAAAATCCCTCATGTCTTAAAAGTTCTTATAAGATATCTTGTGCAGGAGACTAATCCATATGAAATCTCTCGTTTGCGAGTCATAGTCGCACTTTACTGAATTTATTTATTTGGTCGATATCAAAATTATATTTCTTACTAGCATCTTCCCGCGACTTCACTCGCACCCAGAAAGAAGCTAAAATAGTCTCATAAACTATGTTTATACCAAGTTAACGAAAAGTTAACTTAAATATAAGTTTTTACCCCTTTTACCCCCTGAAATGTGCGCGATATTTTTTTTATCTGGACCATGTGATATCCGTCTGCCGAATTCAGGCATTCAATTAAGGGATTCATTTATATATAGATTTGATTTCAATTCAATTCCTTAAATTAATTTATCCTGCTTTTAACCTTCCCGTGCTTGAAATTGTAATCAAATGAAAGTTTTTTGTCTGCGCTTCAATATCATATGATTTGCATGAGCATCGTAAAATAATCACACATAAGCATCATATGGAGCGCTGTGCTGGATTTCCGAATTCCTTTAAATTTAGAGATACGAAGCTCTTAATGAAAACCCCTTTGCAAGGACAGCAAGTGTTCAGCCGACTGATTCAAAGTCTTGAAAGTTTACGTCTATTTGTTATTTCAAGCTGAATTCAAACAAAAATCATGTAATATTTGCCATTAGGAAAAAGGTATAAATATTTTATTTTGAATTTTTTTTTGTATCAAAACATTTTGCTAGTATTTTATCGCTGAATTGTAAATTACTTAAAAAAACCCAATTCAACAAGAGACATTTTATTTACACGAAATAAAATTTTTCCATTTAATTAAAACAGGTTATTTTCTGCAACTGAAAAAAATACTTTTCCTGACCTTAAATGGAACCAAATAGGATTGATTATACAATAAAATAGACCCATCTGGTGGGAAAGTTTTTCTTAAAATCATTCTGCTCCATTGTGAGTTCTCAATACAAAAAAAAAAAAAAAAAAAAAATATGTTTAATTAAAATGCACGTGAGCACATTGCAAAAGAATGAATGAATCAATGACTTGCAACAGTCTCATTAAGCAAAATGTTGCAAACTATTTAATGGTTAAAATGCGCATAAGTGCGCGCTATGATAATGTTGACGCTTACGCCTTATACGACGGTATGGCAGACAATGTGGAGTTGGAATATAAAATATGTACTTACTTATGTACATATATGTATACATATTAGAGGGCTGTTTAAACAGTCTTGAAATGTAAATACGTCTTGTTTTTTAAATGTATTGTCGTAGCATGTATTGCATTAAACCAATGATAAATGATGTCGTTTAATAAACGAAGCATTATGGATGTATTGATGTACATGTAAAGGGTCCGCCAGATAACTTTTTTTTTTTTTTTTGAAAATGCTATAAAAAAAAGAATGTGAGTCCGATCACAGGGGAGATGTGTAAAGATCTAGTAATGAAAAATTTTTTAAGTTAGAAGTACTTATGCTTTTAGTATATTTTTTTAAATTAATTAATTAAAAGTATCAAAACTTTCAATATTGTAAATACATAAGAATTTGTTCGTTTTTGTTTGTTTTATTAAACTTATTTGGTTAGTAAATGGGCACACTGCAGTATATATGTACTGCACTAAAAGTTGCAGTAAGCAGTTAATTTACTGATTACTGAAAAAATTCAGCAAATTTTTACTGCTAATGAAATTTAATTTGCATTACCAGTAAAATCGTAGGGCCGCATTCATAATAAAATTGTAGCAACTGGCAAAGTTTTTTTCATTAAAACTTTAAAACTTTTGTATGAAAAACATTTAGCCACTTGGTAGAATTTCATTATGAATACAAGCATTAGTGATTACTGAAAATTGCAGAAAAAAATTTTAGTAATCAGTAAAAATTTACTGGTTAAAAAGTGTTTATTATTTTTACTGAAATTTTAGTGGTACTGCAGTGCTCATCTAGGGTAAATAACTTTACTTTTACTTTTTAATTCCTGTTGTTCAGCGTTTAGTTGTTGCTGTTCTTGTTGTTGTGTACGCACTGCAATTAAAATAAATTCAGTAAAGTGCGACTTTGACTCGCGCACGAAGGGTTCCGTACATTCGGCTTGGAGCATTTTTTTTTTGATGTGGGCTTTTTCCTTTTTTTAAGTTTTTTTCAGTTCAAACGATTTTTTTAGTTTTGTCGCTTTTATCTCGTCTTAGCGTTTTTATTCTCTTTTTGTTTTTTTTTTAATTTTCGGAATTTTTTTCATTTTGGAGAACTTTTTCATTTTGACGAGTTTTTTCTGTTTTTTTTTTCATTTTGGCGATTTTTTCATTTTGGCGATTTTTCCGGTTTTTCGCGATTTATTTTAGTCCTAGAAATTTTTTTCAATATGATGTTTTTTTCGTTTTGGCGATTTTGTTTGTTTTTGGCGATTTTTTTAGATTTGGCGATTTTATAATTTTTTGATTTTTTAGTTTTAACGTTTTTGAAAATTTCAAGAGTTTTGCTCTTACGGTTTCCAGGATGCAGCAAGTTGTCAAAATTACAAAGTCAAAATTGCATTAACTGATGGAATACCCTTTAATTTAGATTTTTTAAATTTAGTGTTAATTGTTGTAGTCTGTATAAAAATACACTAAGTTTACAAATTTCAATTGTATATTTGTACATACAATTGTATGTATATTACATGGGATTTTAACATTTTTCGTTGCTGGTTTTGGAACACCCTTTAATTTTTAACTCTCATATATTTGTTGTTGTAGCAGCCAAATGTCTACACACTGTGTCCAAATTTCAGGTCCGTAGCTCTTACGGTTCTCTAGAAAATAGCCTGTGACAGACGGACGGACAGCATAGCGAAAACAATAGGCTTCATTTTCACCTTTGGTGTACGGAACCCTAATAAAGCAATTATCAAGTTAAATAACACAAACAAAAACTAGCAAATTCCTATGTATTTACAATATTTCAAATAAGTTTGTATTGCTTCTTTCAAACACTAATACATTCACACCGATTTGAAAACGCGATGTGCATCTCAGTCAAAATTTGTGATTGTATTGTGAAAAAGATTTTACCCCATAGCGTATAGATGTTTACACATCAAAAAAAAAAAAAAAACTACTGAAGCTTTGGCTGTGTGGCACGTAGCGCCGTCCTGTTGAAACCAAATGTTGTCAATATCCTCCTTCAATTTTTGTGAACAAAAATTCGTTCAACATGTCCCGATAACGATCGCCATTGACTGTAACGGCCACTCCTTGCTCATTTTGGAAAAAAAATGGCCCAATTATGCCTCTGGACCAAAATCCGCACCAAACAGTGACTCGTTTTGGGTGCGTCAGCTTTTCAATGTATACGTGCGGGTTTTCTGTGCCCCAAATGCGACAATTTTGCTTGTTTACATACCCGCCAAGATCAAAGTGAGCTTCATCTGAAAAGATGATTTTTTTTTTTTTGCAAAATCGGCATCTTCTGTAAGTCGATCGCAGGCCCACTTACCGAAGTGAAAACGCATTGGATGGTCAGTTGGCTCGTTCAGCGGAAGGATAAAAGTAATTATCTGTCTAATCAGACATGAGCTAAGTGTTACCATTCACGAAATAAGCACTAGTTGAAAAAAAAACGTTAGATGGCGGACCCTTTACAAGGGTTTACAAGCGTTGTTGCGAAGACTTCTTGTTCGTAAGCGTGTATGCTTGTTATTTTGCATATTGTAGATTTGAGAGTGTGTGTTAGGTGTAGATGGTAAGCTATTATGTGTTTAAGGGTGGTTTTTTAAATCGATCGCACACAACTAATGTCAATGCATATGTTCGTTTGCATGTGTGCAGAAAAATAAAAGACTATACACACATGATGTTTGTATATGCGACCATCTGTGGGAAGAGGCAAACATCAAAAATTCTTCCGTAACGAAGAATTTTCTTCTTTAGTCCTATACCTGCAATAACTGAAACAAATGTCTTGCCAACAGTCTTGTTTAGCGTTTGTTTCAGCATTTTCTAAATCCCTCACGTCTTAAAAGTTATTGTAAGTGGTCTTGTGCAGTGTTCTAATACGTATATATGCATGTTTTCGTGCGTGCGTGTGTGTGTGCGTATGTGTGTGCGAGAGTTGACGTATAGGAGCCCTACACGAGAATCATCTTAACAATAATAGCTGCATTATAAAAGTTACATTGCAGGCTTTTAAACGTTCACGAACCTACTGCTTGTTGTGTTTTCATGTATATAAATACTTTTTCAAATAAGTTTGTTCATACATACATAATAGTGTCCTGCACAAGAAATCTTATAAGAACTTTCAAGACATGAGGGATTTTTTAAATGCTTTACTACAGCGAAATCTTATAAAACAAACGTTAACAACACTGTTTGCAAGAAATTTGTTTGAGTATTGTAGGTATAAGAGTAAAGAAGAAAACACTTCGTGACGGAAGAATTTGTGATACTTGCTTCTTTCTACGCACACACACTCAAACGTACAATATGAAAAATAACAAGCATACACTAATCAACAGTACTTCTTTTGAGTGTTTGTTACAAACAAGCTGTCTTGGCGATATCGCTTGTTAACACTGATATACACGTACACCAATACATCCATTGTATTTCGCTTATAGTACGACAGCATTTATTATTGGTTTAGTATAATATATGCGACGTGAATACATTTAAAAATCATGACGTATATACATTTAAAGACTGTTTATGCAGGTCTCTAATACATAATACGAGTATGTACGTGCATATAACTACAAGTGTGTACATGTGTTTTTCTTTTAATTCACTATTCTTACATGAAGGACGACGTCACAGGAAGTTTATCACATACCACAAATAAAATACATACATAAATTACAACACAACATAAAAATAATACAAGAAAACTACAGAAAAAAATTTTGATTTAAGTTGGAGAATAAAAAAACAAATAAAATTGAATAAACAAAATTTTAACTTATGACTAAGTTATGAGAAGGATAAAAACCGAAACCAACAAGATGAAGCAAATAAAAAAAAACAAAAATAGAGGAAAAAATATATACAAATATAAAAAAAAGTTCTGGAAAATAAAACTTTTTAAGGTAATGCCAAAGACCAAACCCATGCCTTATAAGAGAGATGATTTTGAGCTGAAGAAAAAATGAAACGAATACAAATACATGCTCGAATAAAAATGCCAGACACAAGATGAAAGCTTCACAAGCAGCTTTAAGTAGAGGTGCAGCAGTATCACAATAACAACGGCACAGTGGGCTGTAAGAACTTTTAGCAGATATTTATTATTGTTTTAAAAATTCAAACAAAGTTTTACTAAAGCCTACAGTACACGGCATGTAAAAAGCCACATGCGTATGTGGCGATGACGTCACGAGAATTTTCAGCATGCTCGTTGCATTTTTTAAAATTACTAGTAGTGGCTAGATGCCGTAAAAATTTTATAGTATTTTTGTTCCAAAATACATATTTGGCACATGTAGCCGAATCGAATACATTTTCTGGGGCAGCTCATCTGTAAGCATGTCAATATCTACATGTACATATGTTGCTAGTACACGGCATGTAGCAAATGTAGCATCGTGATGACCTCAATATTACGTCAGAACTGCATGCGCATGCGGTTTTTTACATGCCGTGTACTGTAGGCTTAAGAGCATTAGATGTAAGAAATCCGAAAAATTCAACATAAAATGTTGAGTGAGGTCGCTCTATACATATACCGATGTGGTCTGGTACTCGTCATTGTCAACTTTTGAATTTCGATTCAATTTTATGAGACCCTTCAACAAAAATGATAAAGGATATACATATATACGTTTGCCATTCCCTGTATTATTTCTACAATATTAATTTGCGACCTATAAATTACATATGGGCATTTCCACGAGAAAGTCGTTGTTTTTGTCGCGTGCGACAGCAAGCAATTAAGCTTGTATTTTAGAACAATGTGACTCGATTTTTCTTAAAATTTTATCAAATGTAGAGCTGCTGACGGCCTATGCAAATATATAAAGAAGTAGAAAAAAAGTTTTGTTTTCTTTGAAAAATAAAAAGCATATTTGTCTGGTGGCGCACGCTACAAAAAGTTGACATTCCTGTGGAAATGCCAATATGTTCTGTGTCGTTAAGAATAGGGAAGTCGAATAAGCGATGTCCGTCTGTCTGTACGTGAAAATGGTTTTCTCAAGCTATCAGAGAAGCTAGAGGCTTCGGTGTCAGAAATGATCCAAACAAAAGGGTGATTTTTGAGCGACTTTTTTTTGGCAACAATATTTTCGGCAACTCAGCTGTTTTCGTGTATCATGTTGCTGTTAAACATGTTCAGTTTGGTCTATAGTTTAACCATGAATCGACTTACAAATGAACAATGCTTGCAGATTATTAAATTTTATTATCAAAATTCATACTCGGTTACGAAAGTGCATCTTCCATTTCATGTACAGTTTAGGCGAACTTCTGACTATTTGTGACTAAATTTCGCAAAATTAAATTATTGAACATTAAACCACCAACACGCAAACCTAGAGTGCGGACAGAGGAAAATATCTGCCAGCGTTGTTTATTGACCGTGGATTATCGATTCGGTGGGACATTTTCGTCCAAGAAGAAGAAGAGCTGGACTTGGCTGACATGTGGTTTCAGCAAGACGGTACCACATGTCACACAGCACGCGAAACAATGGCCCAATTGAGAGGCGAGCTCGGTGAACAGTTTATTTCATATTTTGAGCCGGTAAATTGGGCGCCTAGATCGTGCAATTTAACGCCTTTAGACTAGTTTTTGTGGGACTATGTTAAGGCTTATGTCTATAGGGACAAGCCCGCAACGGTTGACACACTGGAAGACAATATTGAAGAATTTATTCGTGAGTTATCGGCCGAAATTCTGGCGAGAGTATGCCAAAATTGGACCCAGCGTATGAACCATTTTAGGCGTATCCGCATTCAACATTTACATGAAATCATCTTTAACATTGAATTATGTATATAGATAATTCTACCGACTCAAATAAAGATTCCATACAGTTCTCTATATTTTATGTGTTTTTTTTATAAATCAAATCCGAAAGCTCTTAGAAAATCACCCTTTAGATTGGTATTGAAAATCAGAAAAAGTCAGAAAGACGGTTCAGGGCTGGAAAACTTAAACTTTTTTGTTATATAAGAAAAGTATTAAGGTGAAACTATTTTTTTTTTGTTAACTAAACTTATTTTATATTTCAGCAGAAATTAAATTGGTATAAAAAATCAAGAACCAATCAAAAAGACTATTCCAGGATTATAAAATTTTAACTTTTTTGGCATATAAAAGTAACCAAGTAGAACTAATTTTTCTTTTTCAGTAAAAATTAAACATATTTAATATTTTAGGAAAAAAGATTGATTGGTATAATAAATCAGAAAAATCTAAAAGGATGATTCAGGGGTTGGAAAATTAATATTTTTTTGTTTGTTTTAAAAGTAACTATGTAAAATAATTTTTTTTTTCTTTATAAATTAAATATATTTAATGAGTTAAGCCAGGTACTCTGTTCACAATTTCGTGCGAAATGCTGTCAAACTACATATAAAAGTATTTGGTATGAAATATTTGCGAAACAAATTCGCAAAAGTAGTATTCTGTTCTTGTTGTGAAAAACACGTAAAATCATGTCTTTCCATGCAAAATTAGTCTGGCATCATTATAGTTTAGTTGGGAAACAACATGAGCAGTGTGGTTTTCGCACGGAATTTTAACAATGTTGCATACTTTCAAGCAATAACAGCGAGAAATTTATAAAAAAACGCGAGTTGGGCTACATTTAGTACATGTCAAATTTTTCAAGCGAAGTAATCAATGGTGCTAAACATTTTTCACAACTTTGAACAGAGTACCAGGCTTTAGAAAGAAAAAAAGAATTAGAAAAATTAAAACACAGCTCCAGGGCTGGTAAATAAAAATTTTTAAATAAAATAATTTTTTTTTCTTTGTTCATAAAACTTATTTTATATTTTGGAAACAAATTGATTCGAATTAAAAATCAAAAATATAATTCCGGGGTTGGAATACTTAAACTTTTTTTTTGGTATCTTTTATATACCTACTAAAACAATTGTTTTCTTCTATAAACTAAGCATATTTTATATTTTAGGAAAAAAATATATATTGATATAATAAATCAGAAAAATTTAAAAGGATGATTCCGGGGTTGGAAAATTATTTTTTTTTGTTTGTCTTAAAAAAAAATTAAATATATTTAAGACCAAATTTGGTAAAACGCAATGTTTATTAGCGTTGACAAATTTTATATGAAAAAAAAATTAAATTACAAAAACAAAATGCATAAAAAATTTCCCAACGCTATGCGTTGCGTTTTATAAAATTTTGCCCTTAATGTCTTAGAAAGAAAAACTTTGGAAAAAAATTAAAAAAAAACACAGCTGCAGGGCTGGTAAAGTATTAAAAATAATTTTTTTTCTTTGTTAGTTAAAAACATTTTATATATTAGAAAGAAATCAATTCGAATTAAAAATCAGAAAAATCTAAAATATGTTTTTAGGGTTGGAAAATTGAAGTTCTTTTTGGTTTATAAAAATATCTAAATAAAAGTAGTTTTTTTCTTTTTAATTAAACATTTTATATTTTAGGCAGATCTTTACTAAAGAGCTTGTTTTATATACATATGTTAAATTTTGAAATGAAAATATAGTTTAACCATACTTAGGCTGAGTTTACATCTGGCATTTCTTGTGTGTCATTTGCCCAAAAAAGCGTAACCAACTAATTATTGATGAAAAATTATTTGATTCAGACATGTATTTATTGATTTAAACAGTTTGCAATCATGCTGGATTCTATAAAATTGTCTATTAGTTATATATGAAACTATTTAACTTAATAAATATATGTCTTAATCTAAAAGTTTTTCCTTAGTAATTAGTGGTTACGCTTTTTTACGCTTGTGTGGCACATGGCACACAGATGGAAACCCGGCCTTACTTACTATGCTCTCAGCCCAATTACTTTTTAAATCGATGGTCATACGTTGACAGCTTGGATCAAGTTCTTATTAATTTTTAGTAATTGAAGATAACATAAAAATATTTCTAAATAATACAGTCATAAAACTACAAAATAAATTGAAGGACATGGTCATTTCATTTCCCAGAAGCTGTTCCTTTCTGCTGAACAAAATCGAATAATTCTTTGGCAATAATATTACGATATTAAATGAAATGCGTATAAAATGGCGCACTGTGAGGGATTTTCGTTAATTGTGCTGCCAAAATAATTCTACGATAGAAGATTCGTCATTGCCGAATAAAGCTGTCTGACTTGTTTTAAAGCGATTTGGAAAGAAATCTGCATTTGAGCTTATCTTTAAAATATAATTTTCCAAGACATATTTCTTCTATGGATTAAAAAATAATTTTAGATTTATGTATATAGTTCATAGGAACAACCAGCCCACTGTTTGGAAGTGTACAAACTCTCGTATCAGCAGCCAGCAAAGCAGTAGTGAAAAGAACGAGAACAAGAGGAATAAATGTAACATGATTTAATGACATGAATTATGTATGAGTTTCGTTGTCAATCAAAAACCACGTCAAACGTTTTGATGGCGTTGTCAACGCTAAGAAGAAAAAAAAAATATTAAAAAAAAAAATGAAAAAGAAAAAAACCCAGCACATCTGAAGATGATGAAAAAAAGTTACTCCTATAAAAATCAAATTCTTTTCATAAAAACCTACAGAATTCTACAGACAAATAAACAGCGAAAAAGTTGTGTAAAAAACCTAAAAAAAATCTCCATTTTATTTTTTTCCATTTATTTTCTTCAAGATTAAAATCCATCAGCAGCATCATTATCGTGATGATGATTGTTGTGATTTTTACAACATTTCAAATAAATTCCTAATGAGTATTTCTAAGCAATTAGGTTTGCTCCAGATGCAGCCCACTCTCGAACATCAGAAGGCTAAAACAAGCAGCCAGACCATCAATCTAATTTATATGATCAACTGAGTGCTTTACAAGCGCCATTTGACCATTTTTGGTAAAAGTAGGTATTTATGTACGTGTGAGCTTTTTGCTACTTCTTTCTTTCTTCATATTAATTTAGTTTTTTTTGTTTTGTTTTTGTTGTTGCCTGCACCAAGGAATTCATTGATAATTCTTGAGCCATGGCTGTTGGCAGTTTAAGGAACTGAAATCATTTGTTGATAATGTTGCCACTTGTTAACACCAAATTAACGTGAATGCTGGTGAATTAATTTAGTCACTCAGAGATTCTTTAGTGTATTCATGTTTAACATTCAAGCAGTTGGCGTGCAAACATGCCTCTTTCACATGCACACAAGAGCAGCCATTAAACAGCAAGAAGCATTTATTGCAAGTTGCAACTGTAACTTTTACAATGACAATAGTTGTTTGCTACAGAATAGACAAACAAGTTAGCTTTAAGTTTATTTATTGCAACATTTTTTATTTGTTTGTTTGCTATGCCTCGTCCTAGCTGCGATCGATCCATCTGCCAAGCCAGCCTATTGATTGTGAATCTCAATGTCGTCTCATTGATAAATCTCTTTTAAAATTGAAGAGACACCATCGTTCATATAGTTTTTGTTTGTTTGTTTTTTTTTGCTGCTGCTACTGAAACAGATGCCTCTTTGTTGGCATTTTAGGTTTGAATGTGTTTTTTTTTCTCAAGAGGATTTCATTCATGTTTTAGAAATGTGTGGCAACTCAAGAGCAAAGGAGATTTAAGCTTAAGAAATCGCTTGGTTTCTAATGAGAGAAGTATGCCTAATAAACATTTGTATGAAATAAACAGAGATATGATTGAACATTTATTCATCGATATTTTTAATAAATTATATATGTATTTCCAAATTTTTTTTAAAGCAAAAGGTCAGTTTTTTATAACAAAGTGTGGCGTTGGCTGTAGTTTGAATACAAAACTGAAGGTCGTGGGTTCCAGCTCGGTCTATGATAGTCAGAAAATAACAACACCACGAATTTTTGTGATATGCATTAGTATCCCTTTGTATCGGAAAAGCTAAAGTGGTGAAGGCATAGACACTGGTCAATGAAGTACACCGGATACTGATCCTAATGTAACATCAGAGCGCCCTTCTTCGTCGGCATTGTGTAGCAGAATGACCGGCGAAATAAAGTAACCAATGAAATGGCTAATAAGCACAGCTTCGAAACTTTAATACGCTTCATTGACACCAGAGGCGCCGCAACACTGCATTATTAAAAATTTACAAAAAAGCAGAATTTTAAAATAATGAAGCTTTCCTCTTCATCTTCCTTCACCACCTGTCTTCTCTATCACTTTCACTTTCCTAAGGAAGGCAACACCTAGCTATAGTAGTAGGTATTCATTGCCTGAGTGTGACTCCTCTTTAAAGAAATATTATAAAAATTTTTATTTAACAATAAAAAATTAACAAAAATTTTCTTGCGTGGAGTGCGCTCTCTTTTTCACCTTATGTTTATTGACTTCCCGAAATTCCTAAAAACTCTCTCTCTCTATCTCTCTCTTGCATCAGTATGGGCCAGTGTGCGCACTTCTACCGATATTCGGCAGATTCTTCCGAATATGTTTGTGAATTTAACAATCTACCAATTCTACCGAACAAGGCCTGAAATCTACCGAATATTGTTATTTAGTAATTTAAGTCGATATATGTGTAAATTGCCTATTTTGCCAAATAGCAGTGTGGCCGTCATGAAAATCATTAAAACAGAACAAAGAAATCGGTTAAAAACTGAAGATATAAGTAACTTCATATTTGCCAAAGAATTGTGCCTTGGGGTTGAAATATTTATTCCTACCAATGATTTAATAATTTTTGCACAAAAGTTGAAATTCATAAATGGATCTTACATATAATCTTTGTAGATACAAATGTTTGTCAAATATTTTAGCTATTTTTTATAAAGAGTAAGGGCAAATAACTGAGGATGACACTTTTTTATTGGAAATGCTTCATTGTTTATGGCAGTTTAATTTTCAATCACATGTGAAGTTTTAAATGCGCTTTTAGAACCTGTTTAGTTTGATACTCCTTGCACTTATCCTTTATATATAAGTACATATATTTTGTTATTTTTTATGTTTCTCTGAATAAAAAAATTTTCTACCGAATTTCATTCAAATCTACCGATTTTTTTTTTGGCGATTCTACCGAATTTAAGAAAAATTAAGTGTGCACACTGGTATGGGCGGTAGTACAGTGCAAGGGTGTCCCGGAGAAAATAATACCGCTCAATTACCGAGTTCTTATCGAAAGCAGAATTGGTAGCATACTTCAGTCAAGAAGGGCGTTAGACAGGGCTGCGTACTATCACCTCTATTATCTGAGGAGCTGGCGAACAAGACCAGACTAGTCACGTTAAAGGTTGTATCATCGGCAAAAGTAGAAATATGGATATTATTGCTCACAGGCATATCACAAGTATATATTAAGACAAGACAGGACCCAGAATACTACCCTGGGGCACACCAGAAGAAACAGTTTCGGGCACACTCGTGAACTCTCCTTCCACAACAGTGAACTTCCTATCAATAATATAACTTTCGAAAAGCTTTTGAATGTTTATTGGCAGATATGTCTTCAATTTTAAAACTAGGCCTTCGTGCCATACTTTATCAAACGCCTGAGAAACATCAATAAAGAGAGCAGAACAATACTTCTTTTCTTCAAATGTTCTTCTTACAACTTGGACCAGTCTATGCGTTTGTTCAATCGTGCTGTGCTGACTTCTAAAGCCAAATTGATGGTCCGGAATGCACCCATTATCAGTTAAAATTTTGGACAATTTAGTCATGAGCAGCTTTTCGAAAAGCTTTGAGATTGTAGATAGTAAGCTTATAGGCCTATATGACTCAGTCTTGGTAAGATCTTTGCCCGCCTTTGGAATCATTTTGATCTTGGCCAGTTTCCAGTTATGTGGAAAATACTGCATTCTTAAAATAGCATTAAAAGTAAATAGCAGGATTCTTATTGCAATATGAGGCAAGTTCATGAGCATTTTGTTACTAATGCCATCAATACCTGGAGCTTTCTTCGGGTTGAGTTCAGCAATTACTTTTTGTACTTCACGCATCTTAAACTCATACTTGATTCAAGAAAAACAATCGAGTCTAAAACATGACTAGTAAATGAAACACTGAATATCGTATGTATCTGTACATAACAGAGCCAACACACGCAAGACTTGTGCAAACAGGTACCCAGCGAAAAATTACACATTACCATTAGAACTAGTTGCCATATAATGACTTACTTTTCTGATTGCCAATTTTCATTACTCGCTTACAAATCACATTACCTAAAATTTAAAAAAATGACAAGTTGCATGCAAGTTGCTAAATGAAGAGAATGATTTCTTTAGTTGAAATAGATTACGTGAAATGTTGACAAATAAAAAAAAAGTAAGTACTTCTCAAGAATCGATTATTTTAGTCTCACGCCTTGTTAAAATCATTAAGTTGGTAATCCGGTAAGGAAAAGCTTCCACCAAAAATGCTTAATTCCAAACTCGATTACCTTTTTTGAAATTTTTTGCTGGGTACATATATCTGTGCAGGCCTACAGTTCAAATTAGACTTCTCTAATCTGCTGCAATGAAGATTTAAAATCTTTGTTAGTCTTTAATTATTCAAAAGTCTCGTATAATATGACTTGTAACTGTAAGCAAACCTTCCTCTTTGCATTCCCGTATTTAAGTAAAACCGTCTAGACGCATGTAAAGACCAAGAATAAAAAAGCCAGTAAATGCTTAATAATAAATTTTCTCAGTCAAGCTGTATTAGCAATCCCAGTTGAAAAAAAAAACAAGCAGAAAACTGTGTAAAAACAAAATAAAATCCAGTTAACATTATTCAGTTATGATTAGAAAGAAACTTTATTTGGAAAACCCCTTAGAAAAAACGAAACGTTCGCACATACGCTTGAATTTAGATCATTGTGGCGCTTATTTGCTGGCAATTTTTGGTTTTCTTCATTTCTATGAAACCCACATAAAATAGCGCCACTTAAGAGCATAAAATAAGAAAAATAAAAAATAAAGAAAAAAAGCCATGGTTCCAATCCATAACGTTGACAAACCATAATGATCGTCGTATGCTTATGAAGAAAAATTCTTTCAATCCAAATATGGTTTCATTCGTACGCACTTTTTCTGAAGAGAGTTGCATAGAAGCAAAAAAAAAAAAAAAAAAAACAGCATTAAATAAATAAAACCCAAAGATACTCAACGTACTCCATCGCTTAAATGTTCAAGCGGACACTGGACGACTGCTCGCATATAGAATGTTTGAGTATCTGTTTTAGCTGGCCACTCACTACACAATAAATGCTGGCTGTGCATTATTGATGTTGTTGCTGATGCTGCTGTTGTCGCTCCTGTGTACAAATAAGGCTGAGTCTCTAAGGAATTTTTGTCATAAGACTTTGACAATACGTGGCGTCATTATTCCTGTTAATATCTTCTCACAATTTCATTTTTAAAATAATGTGGTGGCTGCTTTATGGACGTTGTTTGTTCAATTGTTGCTGATAAATACTCGTACATAGATTGCAGATTGCTTCTTCCAGATTGCCTGCTTAGAGGTTAGTTAAGTAAAATACTCTTTTTTTTATTGTTTTGTATGACTACATACATACATACAAGTCGAACACAAAAAGCAACAATTTAATTCTTTTTGTTGCTGGAGTGGAAGCAACTTCATACATTCACCCATACTCGTACTTATAATGTCTTGAAGCTTATGTTGCTAATGTGCGAAATTGATAGAAATTATTGTATTTTTATTTAATATGTCAAGTTGGAATTTTAGTGCTTGGTTTTTAAAATTTTTTATTTTCCACTTGCTTTGGGATGCACACCAGCTACATTTGGGTAGGTTAGGCATAAGTGTATGCCGTCATGATATAATTCCTTTGCTGTATGGAGCACCTGTCAACTGACAAATGTCAGAGCATTTGTTTATTTTCGAAAAAACAGACAGAGAGTTTGGTTTTGAAAATTAATTCAGAGCAGAGACGCTGGAGTTAAGGTTGGTTTATAGAAGCTACCGGAAGAGGTAATTGGTTTCGTTTAAAGATCTGTTAAAGGTCTGCATAGATTGAAATAATGTTTTAAGATCTCTAAGCTTTGAATATTAGCAAGGCAACAGAAAGGATGTGTTTGTTAAGTTGCTCTCACAAATTTAAGTGTTACACGACTTAAAGTAACTATGTACGAGGAAGGATCAATATGTCAAAATATACAACTTCGTGTATTTTTCTAAAAATTAAAAATAAAATGAATTTCGTGTGCTCATTAAACATTATTTTTTGCGAAAAAACCCGTCAATCAAACCAAGGAAAAGCTCGATAAATGCTCGTACCATGAGAACTCTGCACCATCTATTTCAATGGTAAAAAAAGGTTTGCTGACTTTCGTTGTAGTCGCACAAGTACAAATGACGCTGAACGTTCTGGACGGCTAATTGAGGTCAGCACACCTGAAATTGTCGAAAAGATCCACTGTATGGTGTTTGCCGATCGAAGAATAAAAATGCGTGAGATTGTTGATGCCATAGGCATTTCATATGGCAGTGTGGTTTCGATTTTAAGTGATCAGCTGGTTTTAAGAAAGTTGTCTGCAAGATGGATGCCGATTTTGCTCTCAATTGACCGTAAACGTAAACGTATGACAACTTCAAATGATTGTTTGGAGTTGTTTAACCGCAATTCGAATGAATTTTTGCGCCGTTTTGTAACGAAGACCAAGCAGCATTGTAAACAATGGGTTTCTCCGGGTGAACCTGCTCCAAAGAAGACCAAGGTAAGTTTTTCGGCCAATAAGGTAATGGCAACAGTTTATTGGGATGCACTCAGGATAATTCACATCAATTAGCTTCAAAAGGAAAAAACAATAAACAACGAATATTGTGCCAACTTGTTAGACCATTTCAATGAGGATTTAAAAAGAAAACGACCCCATATGGTCAACAAAAAAGTTCTTTTCCATCAAGATAATGCACGAGTGCACACGTGTGCAGTCTCAATGGCAAAACTCTATGAATTGGGCTACACCATATTCTCCGGATGTAGCCCCTAGTGACTATTTCTTATTTCCAAACCTAAAGAAATGACTCGGTAGAAAGAGATTTAACTCCAACGGTGAAATTATTGCCTAAACAAATTCCGTTTTTAAGGACCTCGAAAAATCCTATTTTTTGCAAGGGATACAAAATTATCACATTGTTTTCGAAATCAAATATATATATTTTACAACAGATTTATTTTTTTCAATTTAAGTCAAAGGAAACGGCTTTCTTAAGTAAAGGGTGGCCAAAATTGAGGTTAGGAAGTACTTTTTTAAAGTGATACCTTCTTTAGGAAAAGGATAATATAGAGAAGACAGATGTGCGATTGCTTTACGTGAGTACCTGTCATTACGGCCTAATCTCACGTGTGCCAAAGCACTGGGTGTGGGTTAGACGCCAGACCAACGGCCCCATGCACCCTTTTATAATGAACCTATGGCCCACTCCATAAGGCACATAGGTTGCAATCTTTGAATATAGTTATCCCTGTACTATATTCAATTTCCTTTCTGAGGTAATTTGAGCTATCTAAACTCTGCTGCTATGTCCGTGCCCATAGCAGCTTCTGTTGAATGGCAACAGCACCTAGAATAGTGTCTGGCTGACCGCGTCAGACCAACCACTAGTATTGATTTCTTACTGGGAAGCCAAGACTATTCTCCCAGCGATTTTGGTAGCAACCACAGCCGCCACGATAATTCTCCGGCTTCCACGCTAAGGTGTTGTGTATACACCCATAGCGAGGTCCCCATGATAATTCCTCAACCATTGCCGGCACAGCTCAACCACTCATCCGAGATGAACCCATGCCTGTGTCGCCAAGTAACCAGTGCCTACTCCACACATACCAAAATCATCCCTTTAACCCCGTGAGGTAGGACGAACTCGGCATTTTAGCAAAGGAAACTGACGACCGCTACATGCACTCAACTCTAAGCAGCTCGGCTGTCGGGCCACCGGCACCCGTGGCACCAGAAGTAGCCTCTGGTTAGACCTCGAAGTTCCACCACAAGGGCTTCACCTCTATCGTCTTTTGAACTCAGGGGCAGTTCTAGGTGACGTTGCACCTAATTGACATCAACAGGACCTGTCTTCCTTTTGTTATAAATATGTGCACATCCTTTGCTCTGTTTGTGTTCAGAGATCGGGTAGTAACACATAAGTTCTATGGGTAATGTACCAAAGGTACGTCAATGGAAAAAGCCACATCACCCCAGCTGGGGCCCCGGGGTTACCACACCCGTAGTCTATAAATAGATTCCCCTGGGGAGAATAAAGAGAAGACAGGTGGTGAAGGAAGAGACAGAGGAAAGCTCCATTATATTACAACTCTGCTATTTTTGCACATTTTTAATAATACAGTGTTGCAGCGCCTCTGGTGTCAATAAGTCGTATTAAATTTTTGAAGCTATGCTTAGCAGCCATTTTATTGGTTATTTTACTTTGCCGATAATTCTGCTACACAATACAGACGAAGGAGGGCGCTCTGATATTACATTAGGATTGGGAATCATACTTATTTTGCATCGTCCATGAGCTAAGGAGAGTCGAAATCAAAAACATCATAAATGTTGCTAAGGATGAGTTTAATGCGTAATTAAACTTTTCGATTAAAGCATTAAACACATTCACCACAGCAGGCTACACGAACATACGACTTCAAATGCCGCTAGCAACATTTGTCACCTCGTAGCCGGCTACTTAATTATTTTGGAGACGGCAGCAGCACCATCTGCAGCTGATATTCAAGTACAAATACGTAGTTCAGTATTGCCACTTTTATATGTTTGGCATTTATAAAAATTAATTACTATTTCAAAATGTACTTATTTAACGTAAAAGTACAAAAATGAATCAATTTATTCGTAACATCAATTTTTGGATATTATTTCTGTAAAATAATATGAAATAATTGTACAAAATCATTCCTTCAACATTTTCTATTATACTGGCAATACTGAATTTTCTCAATGTAGCCGAAAAAATAGAAATTAGTTTAATTGGACTACAACGACAAAATCAGCATAGACAACAACCTGTCGCCATGTTGCCTTGCTGTCTTCAAAAGATTTATTCTCATATAAACATGTGTATTCTATCCTTGACATTTTGTAGTCGGTAGCCTGCTGTGGTGAATGTGTTTAATGCTTAAATATGATTTATAGACCAAATTGAAATAATTGAGCATAAGTACAAGAAATTATAAGTCATGATTCAACTCTACTCACCTTTCCACTACTCATTGCTGATCTCTGATGCATATCAGAAAAATGCATGTTATACCTGATTTACATTAAGCATTTTTTCATGAAATTTCATGAATTTTGTTGCACGCAACTTTTTCTATTTGCTAATTGCAGCGCTATAAAAGAGAATTTTGTATAAAAAAGGGCGTAAAATGAATCCCTGATACATTTTTAACAAATTTTTTGATACGAGTTTGTCCTCCAGGCCTCCTATTGACAAATAAAAAATGTTCATGCAACTAATTTCATGAAAAAAATGCTTAATGTAAATTAGGTATTAATGTTATTTACTGAGCTCGAACACAGTACCTTTGGTTTTGTAGTCAACGTGCTAACTACTTCGGGCAACGTCAAATGATGGAATGCCAAGAATTGAGCTGTCATCCTTTGACATTTATTTAGTAAAAAATTGGAAAATTTTAGCAACGGTACGCTTCACTATTGAATGTTTGTCGGACCTTTGTGAATTAGATGTTTGGAAAACTGAAGGAAAACGACAAAGTTTGCAACAAAATCATCTTTAGTGATGAAGCCTATTTTCAATTAGGCGGTTATGTAAACAAACAAAATTGTGGCATATGGGGCTCATAAAATCCACAAACAGTCCTAGAAAAACCCTGACGTGCAAAAAAAGTGACCGTATGGTGTCGTTTGCGATCAGGCGGCATCATCAGCCGTCATCATGAATTCTCTGCACTACCGAACCATGCTAACCGTTGTTTGGTGGCCACAATTGGGTAATGTTGACATCAGTGACCTTTGGTTTCAGCAAGATGGCGCCACAAGCTATACAGCCAGCCAAACAATTCAGTTATTGCTTGAGAAATTTCCCGGCCGCATAATTTTTCGATTTGGTCAATTGTCAATTGGCTGCCTCTTTCTTGTGATTCAACGTCGCTGGATTATTTTTCTTGGGCAATTTTAAAGACCGGGCTTACGTGAGTAAAACAAAAACAACTGAAACTTTGAAAGATGAAATTCGACGCTGCATAGACGAGATAAATGAAGCTTTGTTGCAAAATTTGGTTAAAAATTTTGTGAAAAGAGCGAACGTTTGCGAACGTGCTACAGCTGGATATTTGTCCGATATTATATTCCATTATTAATTCCCATATTTATTCGTTACGTTGGTATAAATAAACCTGAATTAGTCAAAAAAGTATGTTGTTAATTTAATTAAATTAATTAACATACTGTCAATAAAGACATAGGGTCTTATGCAAAAAAACTTAATAAGGCTTTGCAAATCAATGTTAAGTAAAGTTGTATTCTAAAAAAAATATTGTATAAAAATTCTAAAGTAGGCACCCACGTTTGTTAAGAATGCTTTAAGTTGATATTTCCAAAATGTGTATTTTGTACCTCAAATATTTTTACTAATATAGCACATACTGATTCATTTTACATCTGAAAATGAAGCTAGAAGTGCCTGCTCTTATCTTAAATTTATTATTTCTGTCATGTAATGGGAAGCATCACCAAATTATCCAACTGATTCGAAATACATAGCAAAATCCATAAAAAAATATTAAAATAAATACAATTATATAAAAATGTTTTAGTGATGTACATACAATCAAAACAAATCGAAAAAAGCTGGATATTCAAATACTCGTTTCATTCGAATAAAACAAATTGTGATAATTTGTCACATTTTTTTACTTTTACTTCATGGTTGTGTTTATCTGTTTTCCTGCTATGTCAGAAGCTCATATTTTTTAAATTAGGTTGCTTTACTTCAAGATAATAAAAATTTATTTAATAAAATAAAAAAATATTTGAATACCCGAATGAAATTGTATTCAATATTGTACATCATAAGCTGTGAATTGGTTGTTGAACACGGTGGTGTTACCAGTATTTATTACTAAATCGCAAAATCTTTAAAGTTGTCTTTTGCATATGATTTTTTAACAAAGCTATGTTAGCCTTAAAGTGCTTATCAACTACTATGAACTTTAAAGCTAAAGTAAAATATTTTTTTGCATAAGGGGGATAATCTCTCTTGAGAAAAAATCTTCCCATGCAAACAGCGTTGCCATATTTTTTTCTCAAAAACCTTCAACTCGAACAAAAAAAAATCTTTTTTTTCTCATTAAAAATCTTTTTTTTTTGTGATTTTACTCAAAATATATTAATATTGATTTTACTTAATTCGAATTTAGGAAATATTTATTATGTATCAAATGAACTAACAAACGTAAAGGTAAATAACACAAAATATTTACTGAATGGGGCATGTACAAGATAAATATATGCATGCACATATTTAGTACTTTTGATGAAGGAAAGAAGAAAATATGTCAGTACTCTAGTCAAATAATATACTAAAAGTACCAAATATCATATTCTTAAAAATCTTATTTTTAACAAAGAAATCTTTTAGTATTTTTAACATCCCGAAAAACTTCAAAAATAAGATAAATCTTCACATATGGTAACGCTGCATACAAATCTCCACAGACGGACGTTGCCTTATCTAAATTATATAAACAAGCTTATCTCTCTCAGTCTCTCTCAGCTGAAGCGTTTGGAAGATGACACGAAATAAAAAGGATTTCCGTCTTATCATTCTCTCCCCTTTTATGTTAAAAACAGTAGAAATAATTTTTTGCGAATGCTTATTCACTAATAATGAATGAGTGATTGAATTAGTTAAATTTTGAGAAGAACACAGGACACTGCAACCAAAAATATCTTTAGTATTCCTTGCCAGGTGTTAGAGCATATCATCTGAACCTACTATCCTGCGAAAGCTTAATATTGCAATTGATTCTAGTAATGTCAATTCCCAATCCTCCAGTTTAACTGGGCTTAAAGTAATTCAATTTAAAGAACAACCATTCTGTTTATTTTAAAGCTTACTCCAAATTATTATTTTAATTTAAACTCACAAATTAATAACGAAGCCATAACATATTTTTTTCGAAGAAGAAAAAAAAGAATAGAGAATTACAAAAAGCTAAATTCGTTTAAAATTCATGTGATTTTAATTCCATATTTTCATATGCACTTTTCATTTAATAGCAAAATAAAAAGGAAAATATGAAAAGAACTGAATAAATTTATAAACTTATTACTCATGCATGTTTTTTTTCAAAATAAAATTAAACGGATGTGAGTAAAATGTACCAGCATATTCCATTATGGGACCTCATATTTTTTTTTCAAAATAAATTTTTGTTGACAAATTTTTCTTCATCTACGAGCGTACAAGAGGCGGCTAAAGAGGAATGCGTAGAATATTTTTCATTTTATAATTTGCCTAAGTACCTGTATTATATGAAACACTCACAGGCAGCCAGACAGACAGACAGTTACATATTTGCAAAAAATTAGAAGAGAAAAAATATTTGAAAATTATTCATTAGAATATAGAAATGATGAAGGCAAAATAGCAGCAGCAACAGCAAACAACTTTATGGTTAAAGTGTCACAAAGGTGCAAATTTTAATTTATATGCATAAAAGAATAATAATACAAATATTAAAAAAAGAGCCGTGTAAGCGAGAGAGAGATAGAGAGGGGGAAAGGGGAAGAAAAAAAAATCACAAAGAAAAAACAGAAAAGTGTCGCCAAACGGAATGTAATTTCAAATTTAACAAATTGAAAAAATAAGCTAAAAAAAAGCAAAAGAAATACTAACGTACTCGCACTTACTACATAGTGTTGCATATAACAGAGTGCATCCTTGACACGCAGAAAAAAAACAAATAACATACTCTGTTTTATACATATGTACTTCCGGGTACAACCATCACTAACTGAATTTTTTTTTTGTTACAACTTCAAATGGAAAGTGTTTGTCGGAAAGTAAACCATATACATACTCCCTTTTTCAAGGGACCATGAATATGGGTGTATATATTTAAATGAAGCATTTTTATTTGTTGTTGATGGCTTGGAATTCAAATTGTTACATCCTAGCGGTTCTTTCTGGCAACTACATGAGTATGTGTGTGTGTATGTTCGTATGTCTACACATGAAGGAACTTTTATTTTTTTTTTTTTTTGAATGAGCTTACGCATTTGATATTTAAGAGCCTGCTTTTAGGAGAAATTTACAGAACTTCAATGGAATTATTTTAATTAAATGCGAAGTAACAATGCATTGAGGCAAACTTGGCCCAGTCATCTCCTAGGGTTAAATAATAGTTGAAAACGATTTCTGAAATGTTGATATCTTCTTTGCAACTACTGTGACCCTTTGTTCACCGACTTAAAACTGATTAAACAATCAAACCCGAAACGAAAATTACCCCAACCAGCCCAGAAATGTGTTTTTCGGAAATTCCGTACCAAAACCGGAATAAAAATTTATTTGACGTTGATAATGTAGCTTTCCATTTATTGGTGAAGGAATTAAAAAAAAAAAAAATTGATACAACAGTGGTCCCTAAACTTTTTTCCATAACCTGACGTTTCATTTCTTTTGTTTTTTCCTTCTTTGTGTGTAGTTACTTCGTGGCAGGGTAACAATTTGTAAAAGTAACTTCTGCTTGAACCAAAGTGAAATAAATTATAAAATAAAATTTTAAAAGACTTTATCAAAGTATTACGTGTACTGAAGGGCTTCTAAAAGGACTATTTAGCGAATCATTTAAACCATTATATGGTCTTACTGCCAGTTTATAAAAGCCATGTAAAAATTCTCGGCTGTCTATTTATAATGAAAACAAAAAAAAAAAAAATTTTGAGTGCTTTGTTTTTGTTTTCAATATAAATAGGCAGACGAGAATTTTCACATGGCTTCTATGAACTGGCAGTTAGACTTTTGAGTACTATCTCCTTTTCTTTAAAATGGCAAAAAATGTTGCCCTTATTTTTAGAAAAGCAAGCGCAATTAGTGATCCCCAAAAAGCAATCAGCATTTTTTTTTTTTTTTTTTGATTTGGAATAGGAATAGGAATTTGTGCTTGGCGATAAAAATTTCTTTTATTTGCCAACGCAGAGTTATCCCAGATATCTCAGAAATGAAATCATTCTTTGTAAAGCTGAAGTCAAATGTGAAAGTGTGAAATCGTAAAGTAACCCACAACTGCCGTTGCTGTATACGATGAAATTTTATAGCGGCAATTTGTGTTCGTCATTACACCAGTTTCTTCGTATGTTCCAATAAAATTGTGTAAGTTGTTTTTGCTGTTTTATATATATTTTTTCTTTAACAAAAAGAAATCAGCACAAATAAAAATGATGCGCGCGCGTTAAAAATGGGCGGAGTTGTTGGATAAAAAAGAAACAAACAAAAAAAAAAATTTATTTTTGCAAGGAAACTTCCATAGAAATTTAAATTTACCAAAAAAAGAATATATGTGTAGGTACGTATACACATCCATGCTTATAAAAAAAAGCTCACAAAATACAATTCATACCATTTTTGTAGAACGAAATACCGAAACATGAGGACGATGCTCTTGCTGGAGTTTTATCTCACTTTGTGTATTTTGTTAAAACAAATAAACGTCAGCATCTGCTGTCTGCAACTCGTTATATGATTGGAAATCATAATGTTATTATTATTTTTATTTTGTTGTATTTGCTAAATTTCATTTTATATGAATTTGTTTTTTTTTTTTTTTGGTGAACGAGAGGCGGAGCATATGAGTTGATTGTAATGGCAGCATTATAAGTATATATATACATACACACAAACACATTCTTATATACATATGTACATAAGAGTTTATATACACTTCTATGCTTAACTATATCTACAATGTATTTTAACTTTAGGAACCTACATTTCCAAAAACAAATCGGTATATACTTGCATGTATGTATATATGTATATACATTTGTGTATGTGTATGTATGTATGTATATAAAACATATACACATGAGATATTGCAAAAGCAATTCATTAAATTTAAGAACATAAAACTATTTCAAGTCCACTTAGCAAAAATTGCACGAGAAACATTTTTTTAATGTTTTTGAGCGCATATTGCAAGAAATTATAAAAAATAAAAATAAATGGAGCAACGAAAAGTTCTCATAATTTCGTGCAAATGTTTTGACCACCTGGACGTATGATTGTTATTGATCTGATATCAATTAAACGACCTGTACAAGATCATGGACGTTTTTTTATACAAATGGATGTATTATTATACCCTTTACCAAAAAATGGTAAAAGGTTATATATAGGTTTGTCATTCCGTTTGTAATTTCCACAATATTAATAAGCGAGCCATAAAGTATATATATATTCTGGATCCTTATGCATAGGGAAGGCGAATAAGTGATGTCCGTCTGTCCATCTGTCTGTACGTGAAATCGGTTTTCCAAAGCTCCTAGAAAAGTTAGAAGCTGGTGTATCAGAAATAGTCTGAAAAAGATTGGTATTGAAAATTAGCTAATTCGAGCAGACGATTTCAGAGCTGGAAAGCTCAAACTCTATTTTGCCATACTAAAGTAACAACCGAAAACTAATTTTTATTATTATTTTTATTAAATAAACTTATTTTATACTTCAGTATGAATAAAATTGGTATTTCTAATTAAAAAAAATCAAAAAAAAAAAAATTAAAAAGACGTTTCCAGGGTTTGGAAAACTTTAAATTTTTTTATACAAAATTAACTTGCTAAGACAAATTTTTTCTTTTTTCTATAAATTAAATATATCTTATATTCTTAAAAGAAAGAGATTGGTGTATGAAATTAGAAAAATCAAAAAGGATAATTCCAGGGTTGGGAAACTTACACTTTTTCTGGTATTTTATATACCACATAACTATGTCTAATTAATTTTTTTCTTTTTAATTATAAATTATATATATATATATTACGTTTTGGTAAAAAATGTTTGGTGTACAAGATTATAAAAATTAAAACCATAGCTCCAGAGCTGGAAACTTTGAATTTTTTTCTGGATATTAAAGTTACTAAATAAAGCAATTTTTTTAATTTAATTTTTTAATATTGTATGACGTGACGTCGTTTTTGACAACTGGAATAAGGGTGAATGTAAAATATTTCTTAAGTACAGAGTGTAGAATAAAATATTCAACTTATGGCTAATATCGAAAAAAAGAATATTTAAAATACCGAGTGGTCACTAACTAAAAATTGCAATAGAGCAAAAAATTATAAATTTTTTCACAAAACATATGCATATGTATGGATGTGCTTATGAATATATCTCTATACTTTATATACGCACTTTGGTGAAGGTTATATAAGATTCGGCACAGCTGTATATATGTAGCACTCTTACTTGTTTTTATAATGTAAAAACAAATAATATCAAAAATTGACATACCGATAAAAAAGCTTTAGAACACATTTTTTGGACTAGGTTTTTTTTTTGACGAAATTGAATTATTTACGATCGCATATAAGCAATTTTGGTAAAAAATGAGGTTCGAAAATTATGTCGTTTAAGCTTTTTTGGCAGTTGCAGTTAACCGTTTTTTGAAACCGACAAGATGCAATGTATTTCGATCGATTCCATATTTAAATTTTTTTCGTTTCCACAATCATTCTCCAAAATGCAATTGTGATGAAGCTTAAATGCAACTTTTAAGATTATTTATAGTGTGGAAAATTGTAAAGAAATTATTAACAGCTTGGCCTATGATGTGGACTGAAAAAGTTCGATCGATAACTTGTATTGAAAACAACAATAAAAAGAAAATTTGTTTTTGTTTTCAATAGGAGTAATCGATAGAACATTTTCTGCCGATATCGCAGATCAGACTGGAACCTTAAAATGGTTTGTTTAAGCAGTTTTTGTAATTATTTTAGAACAAAATATTCAAAATAAGGAAAATCTAAAACTTAAATTCGTTCGGAACAGGTGTGATCCCTTAAATTTACCAAAAGAAGTGTAAATATTATATATGTAAAACAAAAATAAAATATAGAGGGGTTTATTACAATTTTAGACAAAAATTAAAAGATATTTGGAGATATTGGTAATTATATGTTGATGGCTCTTCACAAATTGGATAGTGGCATCTTCCTGTGTAGTATTTTTATGTTTTCCACTATAATATTAGTCAATGCATGAGTACATATGTACGTATTAATGTTTTTCATTCGACGATTCCGTTGATGTACAAGAAAATGATTTTAAAATGCTTTCATGTTTGATGAAAATAGATTTCGATGCCAAATCGATGATATGCTAAATCGATTTCCATCAAACATCTCATAAACTACTGGGCAATTGTTGAAATATGGGTGCTAAAGCTTCAATATTGTCAAAAAAAAAAAAAAAAAAAAAAAAAAAAAAAACAGACTGACACATTCTCATTATTAGTGTTCTGAAGTAATATGTAGAAAAATTTATTGCTAAGAAGCTAATTTAAAACATGATACAATAATATAAAGGTAAAACCGTTCTCTCTTTTCGTCGCCATATTAACCTTCTGACATTATTTTTCCCGATTATTTTTTACTCTCAAAATTAATGCTACCTTATTAATTTATGAAATCCGAGTTTTTTTTATTTTATTTTTTTGACGTTCTTGTTTATTAAATTAAAAATAATGGAAAATATTTTAATTACTTCATAAATTTATAAAAAATAAACAGCAAAAAAGTTACAGCAGCACCAACAACGGCAGCAAGCAAGATACAACAGGAAGGAAATTTCCAACCGAATCAAGGCGGAACTTTGTCTTTATACTCTCTGGTGTATTGCCTTACATAAACTGCGTCCAAGCTATACGCACTATGTGCAAAGTTTTACAAAAGACCTTTTGTGTTTTCACACTGACGAGAGCACAACATCTAAGCAGGGGGCAAATTAAGTAACTACGAAATATTTCAATAGAATTTATATGGAAATATTTCGTAATTCGATACCGAGTGCCGCGATTTGCCCCCATATCTCGGCGACATCTCTGGTCTTTGCAAAGAAACAATAACAAAGCTGTTTAACTGAAATATATATATTAGAGTATGTGTGCTTAGACGTAGCTGCCTTACATTTCATCCGAAGATGAAATTGTTAACGGGTTGTAGCATCCTTACGGATATTATTAGACCAAGTGGTCCGTTTTAAGGAGAAATATGATAATTACATGTTCCTAGTCCAATCATAGGCCATGTCCTTAGCAAACAAAAAATAAGAATAATGTTTGTTGTATACATATATCAACAAAGCATTAACTTTTATTCAGCTACGTCCAAGCCATATGCACAATGTGCAAACTTTTATAAAGAGCTTTTTGTACTTTCACACCGACGAGAGCAGAACAGCCAACCAGATCTCGGCGACAACAATGCTTGCTGTTACTTTGCAAAGAAACAAGAACAAATTTAAGAGCTTTGAAAGGTGTTTACCTTAAATGCAAATGTCACAGTATGTTTGTTATGCTTGATGTAAACCAGCAATAAATTTACACACGAAGTATATGCGAATGTGTATTATATGTATGAAACAACCGTAAATTCCGCTAATAAAACATCGATGTATCGCTTCTAAGAAACGCCGTATCCTTATATCGATGTTTTTAAGAACGAAATTGCATCCCAAGCCGTGAGGCTTTTTTTTTTTTTGTTATCTATTGAATTAAATAATTAATCAAATATTTGCTTTTGTAGGTCTTATTACACACAGATTTCGTTATTCTCATGTTCAATTAACATTCAAAATAAATACGTGTTTAACTACAATTTCTAAATTAAAATTACACATTTCAAGAAGCATTCCTAAATAAAAGTTGCCATTATATGTATGTGGCAACGCTTTCCTCTCTGTTTACAAAAAAAAAAAACAGTAATCAAATAATTGGGGCAACAGTCAGAATTAATTTTATACGTCAAATGTGGTTGTACCTTTATATTATTATTATGTAGAGCAAAGTGTTGAAGAGGACCCGAATGAATCGATTCGCCACCGTGCACAGCAATTGGAGCTTTGTCCATCAACTTTATGGAAGATTTTGCGCAAAGATCTTGGCTTGCGACCTTACAAGATCCAGCTTGTGCAAGAATTAAAGCCGCGAGACCATGCAATGCGTCGTGATTTTGGTGTATGGGCCGAAAATGAGATTGATCTCGATGCTGATTTTCATCGCAAAATTTTGTTCAGTGATGAGGCTCATTTTTGGTTGAATGGCTACGTCAACAAGCAAAATTGCCGCATTTGGAGTGAAGAGAATCCACATGAGACCCTTGAGACGCCATTACATCCACAAAAACTGACTGTTTGGTGTGCTCTATGGGCTGGTGGAGTCATTGGGCCATACTTCTTCCGAAATAATGCTGGAGAGTCAGTTACCGTTAATGGAGACCGGTATAGAGCCATGATAACCGACTATTTTGTTCCCGAATTGGATGGCATCAATGTGGATGAGTTGTGGTTCCAACAAGACGGCGCTACATGCCACACAGCGCACGTCACAATCGATTTATTGAAGGAAACATTCGATGAGCGCATAATTTCGCGGAATGGACCTGTCAATTGGCCACCAAGATCGTGTGATTTGACACCATTGGATTATTTTCTTTGGGGATATGTGAAGTCGCTCGTCTACGCCAACAAACCAGAAACGTTAGGGGACTTGGAAGCCAACATTCGTGGCGTTATTGCCAACATACGGCCCCATATGCTCGAAAAAGTGGTTGAAAATTGGACCTGTAGAATTGGCTTTATTCGAGCCAGCCGCGGCGGCCACATGCCCGAAATCATATTTAAACATTAATGGCATAAAATTATCCTTCCAATAAATCCAAATTGATGGACATTAAAACGATTTTCTTGTGTTTTATTTCAATTCGAAGTTCTATACCTCTAAAAAAACACCCGTTATTATTGTATCATGATTTAAAATATTCTAACCCCCATATTCATAAAATTTGAATCGAATTTGAAATGTATTTTATTTCAAATTTTCTATACAAAATTTTCCTAAAATGAATTTCAAATTCATTTTATTTTTTTATAAATATGAGGGTAAAAGTATAAGTGTATATGTACACATGTAAATGTTTATATTTCCACAAAAATTAAATAAATAATTTCCCTAGACATCTCATATTTGAATTACATTGTTGCCTGCAATTCACTTGTATTCAGTATATGAGTATATTTTTAACAAATTATCCGACCATTAAAATTACAATTATCATTCATTCGTTCATTTTTACCGTTGAAATTTCCAACACAAAAATATATTAAAATAAATTGCAAAAAAGCAACAACAAAAATAAAACAATGTCATCATGTTGCAAGAAGCTTAAAAATAATTTCAACGATTGCAAACATTTCAAAATAAATGCAAGAAAATGAATTGCATGATCTTCTACAATATTCCGAACATGTCCAGTAAATCATGTAGGCCACACTGTAAATAACTCTTCAAGCAAAAAAAAAAATTAAATAAATAATGAAAAACTAAAACTAAAAAACGAACAACTGCAAAAACATAAAAAGCCATTAAAAAGAAATCAACTAGATGTTCTTTAGATTAAATTCAAACTATAAAAAAAATAGATTTCATGAAGAATTATAAAAATATATAATAAAAAAGTCATTAAAAGTAAAATATTTTTTCGCAAAATTATAAAATGCGCGTGAAAAATTTTAACGCAAACACGCACAACTTGTTTACACAACGCTAAGCAACGCGTATAAGCACACACACACACACACACACACATACAAACAGGCACTTAGGCAAGAAGCATTCACACGCACACACACACATCTACATTTACTTTTAGACAAACTGATCTAATTAAAACGTTAATTAATTAAAAAGAAACAACAAAACATCTACTACAACTCGAAATAAATTTACAGAGAGAAAAAAAGTACAAGTACAAGTAAAACAACTTGCAACTTCCAGCCTCAAATACTGTTAAAAAAAGTGCAAACACAAATTAATCCAGTTTTATTTTTATACATTAAATCTTGGTAATTAAATACAGAGTGAGATTTTGCAATATTATTTTTGTGTCTTCATTAATTTATGGAATAAATATTGATTTTAAAAATTAAATAATTATTGCAAAAAGTTTTTTATTTTATAATTAGCTTAGAAACTTCTTGATTAAATACGAGCATACATAAATATAGAGTATAGTGTAGATTCTCTACTGTCATCTTACATTGAAACCACAAGTCTGCAATATTTTTAGTTTTCAATTAAGGCTGGTAAGTATTAAAATTATATATTTTTCACACTATTCCACAGCGCCACTGTCTTGCCACTGTTAAAACATATAAAAATATTTATTTAATTTTATAAAAACCTTAGCACTATAAATGTTTGATTCTTCCCCTGTTAATGCGTTAAAACTTAAAATATTTGAAGTATTTGCAAGGAAAAAAAATTAACAAGAAACATAATTTCTTTATTTTTCACAAAATATTTTCTTTATATTGTGCACCCTACAAAAATAGTTTTTCGAAAACCTCTTCATATAAAATGAAAGAAACGAGTATAATCACTGAAAAAATATCTACTATTAACAATTTTAATTGAAAAAAAAATAATAATCAATTAAAAATTTGATTGATTCAATTAAACTTTTGTTCAACAATTTAATTAATTAAAAGTTTAATTTAAATTTAATTGAGTCAAATTGTGTTAGTATAAAAATTCAATTGCTTAGAAATTTAATTGAAAATTTAATTAAGTTAATTAAACTTTTGCTTAAAAATTTTATGGATTAAAAAGTTTAATTAATTAAATTTAATAATTAATTTATTTATTTGTATTATTTTTTCAATTAAAGGTGTTAGTGGGTGAATTCAAATTTTAAACAGATTCATTAAATATCTCTAAATATTCTCTCCTTTTAAGAGATCCGTACACCAAAGGTGAAAAGGAACCCTATTATTTTCGCTGTGATGTCCGTCTGTCCGTTACAGGCTGTTTTCTCGATAGCCACTAAAGCTATGGAATGGAAATGTTTAAAGAATATGTAAAACTATGGCCACTAAAACAACAACAAAAAGTAGAAAAATCGCCAAAAACCTAAAAAGTTTAGAAATCGGGAAAAAGCGTCAAAACTAAAAAAATCGCTAAAATTAAAATAAATCGCCTAAAACCGAAAAGATCGCCACAACACAAAAAGCGCCAAAAAGTAAAGACAATCACTAGAACTAAAATAAATCGTTAAAAACCGAAAAAGTCGCAAAAAACGAGAAAAATTGCAAAAAATAAAAAAATTCCAAAAAAACCGAAAAAATCGCCAAAACACCAACAACTAAAAAAAAAGTCAAGGCTTTAAAATCGCTAAAAACTGAAAAAACTTACCGTTATTTTTAAATATCTACATCAGAGAAGATATTCAATTACACAGGCTAAAATTCGTAAGTATGACATGTGTACTGGTCCGTACGGAACCCTTCGTGTGCGAGTAAAGTCGCAATGAAATTTATTTTCGTTTTATCTGACCCCCCTTTTCTTTTTTAAATTTTCCCTTACAGGTAACCTAAACGAAAGGGACCCAGTAAGCCGAACACTTTTCTTTCTTATACAGGCCGTTAATCTAACTTAACATAACCTAGTGATGGCCAACGCATTTTAATTTAATTTTTTTTGATTTTAAAAACCGCCAAAATCAATTTTATGTAGCTTTTTTTTAATATATCTGTGGCAATAAGGAATAAATGCTTAAGTCATATTAGTCAAGTCGATTTTCAAAAATTTATTTCTTTTACAGTTAAATTAGAAAATTCCGTGTTAACTTTTATATTTTTAATCAATACACACTGTAAATAAACTTTTAACTTGAAATATACCAAAGTACAATATAAATTAAGCAATTATTCCAAATGAGACTAGAAATCTAAAAAAGATAAGCCGCAATTCATTTTACTACAACTTCTTGAAAAATCGCACAAAAATTAACTTTTAAACATGCAGATTAACTCAAAATCAGCTTCTCTCGACTTAAGCACTTTTTCCCATTTGCCACAGATATATTTGATAATAAATTTGTCTTTATATAAAACTGTTTTCAATAAAAATAAAAATTAGCCGAAAATCGCCAAAAGTGGAAATTAAATCGTAAAAATTAATTCATGTAAATTTTTCTCATCAAAATTCTAAATGCATTAATTACTATAATTAATTTAAGAAAAAACATCAAAATCAAATTGTTTTGGTAGGATTTAGTTTTGAAACTACTTTTTCAACAAACTGATCTGCCTGAATTGCAAAAATTTTCAAGTTAAATTTTGTATAAAAATAGCCATGAAAATCTCCAAGAAATTTATTAATTGCCAACAAAAATAAACAAGTTGAAAAATTTGCCAAATCTGACAACCCTGGTGATGGCTACTTAATTTAAAGAAGTTTGTTGTTGTTGAAGTTTAAACATTTTCTTTTATATATATGGATGTGATACATATAAATAGGTTTGTTTTTTTTTTTTTTTTTTTTTTTTTTTTTAGCAAATCAAGCGATTTAATGTAGCCTCAATCTTAATCGGCTTAGCCATCGCATTTATTTGTTTCTTTAGGGAAAAACCAGAAGTCATAGAAGAATTTCTTCAATATTAAATTTTTCACTTCTTGTATTTTGAAAATATGAAGTTGAGAATGCGTGTCTAAATGCAATTCGCATAATAAATAAATTTCATGTGCAAACCAACAATTCTAATTTGAAAACGATTCCTTCTTGGATGCACAATCATACGAAAACTTGCTGTAATTCATAAAATGCACAGATCGTAAACGACACAAATAAAAAAATAAAAAAAAAATATTCACATTAGTGTGGCTCAAAATTTTTTTCAATTTTCTTTATAAATTTTAGTGGAAAAAATTCAAATTTTCAACTTTCGCTTTTTGAAAGATAAATTCACCATTCAAATGATAACACTTCGAGGAGATAAATACCAAAAATTTGTGCTAGTTGCAATTATGTTTATATATAAACAGCTGCGTATGTTTACATTTTTAACTGGCTTAGCAAAAAACAAGTAAGAATGCTATATTAGGCTGTGCCGAATCTTATATACCCTTCACCAAAGTGCGTATACAGATACATTCATAAGCACATTCATACATATGCATCTTTTGTGAAAAAAATTATAATTTTTTAGTAAGTTGAATATTTTACATTCACCTTTATTCCAGTTGTCAAAAACGACGTCACGCCATACAATACCCAAAAATCAAATTAAAAAAATAGTTTTATTTAGTAACTTTAATATCCAAAAAAAAAGTTTAAAGTTTCCAGCTCTGGAGCTGTGGTTTTAATTTTTATAATTTTCTACACCAAACTTTTCTTTCCAAAACGTAAAATATATATATAATTTATAAGGAAAAAGAGAAAAATTAATTAGACCTAGTTATGTGGTATATAAAATACCACAAAAAGTGTAAGTTTCCCAACCCTGGAATAATACTTTTCGATTTTTCTGAGTTCTTACACCAATCTCTTTCTTTTAAGAACATAAGATATATTTAATTTATAGAAAAGAGTAAAAATTTGTTTTACTAAGTTACTTTTGTATAAAAATAATTAAAGTTTTCCAACACTGGAAACGTATTTTTAATTTTTTAAATTGTTTTTTTTTTAATTTGAAATACCAATTTCATCCGTACTGAAACATAAAATAAGTTTATTTAATAAAAAATAATTAGTTTTCGGTAGTCAATTTTTTATATCACAAAAATTTTAAGTTTCCCAACCCTGGAATCATCCGTTTTGATTTTGCTGATTTCTTACACCAATCTCTTTCTTTTAAGAATATAAGATATATTTAATTTACAGAAAAAAAGAAAAATTTGTTTTAGTAAGTTAATTTTGTATAATTTTTTCAGACTATTTCTTACATACCAGTCTTCAGCTTTTCTGGGAGCTTTGGAAAACCGATATCATGCACAGACGGACAGACGGACATCGCTTATTAGTCTTCCCTATGCATAAGGATCCAGAATATATATACTTTATGGCTCGCTTATTACTATTGTGGAGATTGCAAACGGAATGACAAACCTATGTATGCATACCATTTTACCAGTTTTTGGTTTAGGGTATAAAAAAAGGAGGAGGTTATCAATTCGTCGGTGTTTTTTTATTTTTTTTGAGATATTTACTTAATAATTTTTTAATTCTTCTAATTGGTTTCATTTGCAAAAAAAAGTATGCGGGGATACTCCCACACATTTTGCTATTTAATTTTATGATATTCTACTTATTTCATTGCTGCGAAACCTCGCAAACACATTTGGTTTTTGTAATTAAACAATTTTAAAGTTGAAAAAAATTGGAGGGAATACTTTTATTAAAATTGCTTATAATTTTTCACGTGGTTCTACTTAACTGATTTCTACAAAACTTATTGCACACCTTGAGCTCTAACATATACACAATCATGCGTTTAATATAATGGTAAATGGTTCTGCTCCACCGATTTTTACAAAATACAAAGTTTTTCATTTAAAAAAATGGGTCGAGTCACGCCCATAACAATTTTATATACTTTTTAAATGGTTCTACTTAATCGATTTTAACAAAATTTAACACGGGGTGTGTTAACAATTTCAATAATGAAAATAGTTTTTTTTTTCAAAAATCTTCTATCAGAACTTTGCATTGAATTCGGTTTTTCTTTTTAGTATTATTATTTATTTTATTTTATTTTTATTATGTTTCTACAATTTTAAGATGCGATAGAAATTTAATTACTGTAATTGATTGGTTGTAAAATAATTCAGTTTATATTTTAGTTAATTTTAATTATTATTGTTCGAACTCCATTTGTTTCTATATATTTATGATTTGATTAGGCTAAAGTTCGTATCGCTTTGTAAGCCATATCATATCACATGTGATAATTATTAATGAACAAATAACATCAAAGTTAATTGTAAATATTCTGACAAACAGTAGCAGAACGGTACAATTAGCTGTTTTCGAAGATCACTACATCTTCATCATCAGCGTTCTTTTGTGTTTCGTCCACTGTGTGTGGTGTCAGTTGATGTAGATTTCTGCTTTATATACTCAGCTTTTATTGCAAATGGAATATGTGAATTGTTTTGATTCATCGTAATACAATTTGCTGAAAGCTTTTCTGTAATAAAAGCCCAATTTTACCATCTCTAAATTTACAACAGTCTTGCCATTGTCGTTTGTTCTTTACTAATTATGCACATGTTAGTTAATTTGCTTATTTTTGTTCTACTCAACACAAACTTTTTTGGTTTGTTACTACCTATACATATTAATGCCCTAATTCAGTAAGAAGATTTAGGACGTTTTTGTTTGAAAATACTTTTGAGTTCTTGTTTTTTAATTCTCTAAATTATTTTCTTCAAAAATGATTGTTGTCTTTGATAATGAAAAATAAAAATACTATTACCATGTTTTTAAAATATAAAAATTAAATGAAAGTATTATACAATATTTTGAAAAAATATATGAAAAAATATGTGTTGGATATATGTATATAATGTTTGGAATAAAATCATAAAGCAAATACACGAACCTTCTAGCAGAGACTATTACTATTAATTGTTTTAAAGAATCACAACTGCGGCTTTTTTCCGTCCATAGACACATTCCGACCGGCACAATCGTCGAACAGAATTGGGGCATACGTATATTTTTAATTAAATCATGGATTTTCTTAATCGCATCTTGATTTTATTATTTTTCTGTATTTCTTAAATTATTTAAAAATAAAGCAGCCCGTCTATTATTCATAGAAGTCTGCAAACATTATGAATGCATTGGGAAAGAGATCACGATGATAATTGTACATCTTTCTGTTTGCCAGAGATTAGAAACATTAAATAACTGAATAAATTTTTAA